>OX392462.1:152800373-155200373 GCA_947623515.1 Neoascia interrupta
CCTATGGGATGGGGTATAAAAACATATCGTCTTTAAGAATACTCCGAAAACCTTCATAAGCAGTATTTGGAGGATGCCTCAACTCACCCTTATTTGAAGAGAAAATTCTCTTTGGTCTGAGTTGAAAGCAGCCCGGTTGATCGGTATTCGAATCCGGGACAAGATCCCCACAGCACAAAAGAAGCTCGAAAGACCAACCGCTGCACCATCATGACACCCAACCTTCAAATTGCAGTTCGAAAATACTCTGGATAACCTTAAGTCTACAGGAGGCTAAAAGTCATAAATCCGGTGGCGCTGGTCCTCCGTAATGGTAAAACATTTTCAGGAGGAAGCTTCGGGTTTTTATTTCCCCGTCATGATAAGCGGCAATAGGTGCTGGATTGGCTGAATTCAAAGAACCCGTCCTTCTTTCTATCATCAGTCGTTTTTTTTTTTTTGCAAAACGGGCCTTTAGTGAAATAGCAAGAAGCTTCCCACTCCTTAAAGAACAACCTCGGCCTGATACAAAGGCAACCTTTGACCACTTACCTGGCTCGAATACCTTAGTTTTACGTAGGTAGTGTTAAGTTCTCAGGTTTTTTCCTGACCATTGACTGATTAAATATTCAAAACCAATGTGCGCCAGTACCTCTCCCTCCTCGCACCCGGAAGTGACTTATAAAAGAAATATGTTACGAATGTGAAATCGAAACAAATCAATACAAACCAAAAAAATTTAAATGTGTTATCAAAGGCAAACACAAGCTGTGCCACAGAAAACTATTCCGCTCCCAGCTAACCTCAATAGCAATCGCAAAAATATTAAAAAAAAAATATTTTCCCAAGTAAATATCAATTCGAATAATGTGTTGATGACTTCAAGGAAAAATAATTCCGTCATCGCATCGGCGTGGCGTTCTTATCGCAGTTGATTCTTCCAATGGAATGCTATAACGCGTCAAACACCAGTATCGAATCATCTTGGCTTGACAGAGAACTGTTTTTAACCTGGCACAACGACCGAGTCCTTCATCCGAGAGGGTTTGCTGCATTGATGCAACAGCAATATTTTCAAATTGTCAGCATTGCAAGAAAACACAGAGCTCGCGTCGAGAGTGGAAGCGAAAAATTGCAAAATGTTTGCCTTGAGTATAATTATAAGGTATAGCACGGCACAAAGATACCATAATACCGGCACATTTGACCTCATTGCTACGAGAGGTAGGTAGAGGTGCTATACACATATATAAATACGTTGTCAGATACTCAGCCATTGTGTATAGTCTATAATGCACGAGATATGTTATTGTTTGGAGTTTATTTTTGCAACTCAAGACGAATTGCGTCAAATGGCTCTGAGATAAACACTGTAGCAATAGCTTTGGAATCATGAGGCAACACCCGATGTGATTTCAGCTGATTGGAACTTATTTTTAAACAGTGACCGGGGTATGCAAATTGAAGTTTCTAAATATGCTTATGCTTGTGTGTGTATAAACTCGGTTATGACACAGTCATTCTTCTGAACTAAGAAGGAGTTTAATACGTCTTTTGTGTTTTTTCATCTCGTGGGGGCTCTAGTTTCGAAAAAAAAAATGTTCCACTAATAGAAAGATTAAGTAAGTTCCGGGGAAAACTTCCTCTATCCTGTTTCAGAGAGCAAATAATTTCTAAACGCCTTAGCTCATAATAGTCACGTACAAACTAACTTTTAATGTGACGAACCTGAAAACGTATCCTCAGATGAAAACGTCTATGTATGAGAACATTTCTTGAGGTAAACCTCACCCTAACAAATAAGGATAATGATGATCAACATCCAATCGGTATGTCGTAGGAGTTTTATTGTCATTATTAAGTAGCGCAAGCCAGGTACAACATTGCTAAAACGTTAAATGCTAAGAAGCAAAATAAACGGCTCAATACAGGTGGGGGAACAGAGCTGTTCAATGGCTCCATAGAAGTAGAAATAGAAAGAGGAACACCGGCTTCATGGCACATAATCGCAGACGTAAAATACAGTTATCTATGGGATGGCAGCTCCCGGCTTGGGTACGTCCCCAGACAGTGGAACGCCCAACAGATACGGTAGGTAAGCTACAGGCATGGGAAATATCCAGGAAAAAGAACAAAAAGACCGAAAAATAAGAAAATCGTCTGTCATGAAATAGGCGGCTTCTTGAGCAGCGTCTTTTGTCTAGGTAAGGGTCTGAAGAATTTTAACTTCAGACCCTTACCTGGACATCTCATCCTCCCAATTGGAAATAAAAAAAGACACCTTCAAATGTATGCCAAATGCTAAAGATATTCATCTTTATTTGTTATTATGTGGTGCTTATACCATTGACTTTCTAAAGTATCATGACTCTCTAAGTATCTAAATCCTATCCCCCGTAAGTGTAAAGGCATAACACTTGCGGGGGATAGGATTTGCTGTTCCTGGACAGGTTTTTTATGCTAACAAATGGATTTCGCAGCTGATAAATGGAACCTCAGCATTGTTTGACCGATTCTCAAGAAAGGAGATCCTCTGAACTGTGCCAACTACAGAGTAATCAGTCTTCTCAACAACGCATATAAGATCTTTTCTGCTGTACTGTAACAACACCTGAATCCGTTTTTCAACAATCTTATAGGCACATATCAGTGTGGCTTAAGGCCAGGAAAGTCCCCTATCGATCAAGTATTCACACTGCGGCTGGTCTTGGAGAAAACCTAGGAGTTCCAAATCGATAGGCCCCATCTTTTTATCGATTTCAAGGCTGCGTTTAACAGCATAAAAACGAGCTATATAGCTTTGATATAGTTTTGGCATACCTACCAAACTCGTCAGTCTGTACAGGATGACGATGGAAAACTCACGCTGTTCCGTCAAAGCCGGTTTAGACCTCACCGACCCCTTTGATATGAAAAAAGGATTTCGACAACTCGACACTCTGTCATGCGACTTCTTTAACATCATACTTCAGAGAACTGTGAAGAGCTACCGCACCAACGCCCAAGGAACAATCTTTCAAAAGTCCGTTCAACTTCCGGCATATGCAGACCACATTGACATAATTGGAAGAACAAAGCGTGTATAAGTGAAGCCTTTGTGGGTATTTGGACGGAACCGTCGAATATATGGTTTTAGCAGTTAACGAGGGCAAAACCAAGAAGTTATATGCTACCAATTAGAAACACGCAACACCGACATTTCGGTATCTACTTGGGCTCCGCTATAAATTCAGACAATGACACCAGCCCTGAAATCAAACGAAGGATAACTCTTGTCAATCGCTGTTTCTTTAGGCTGCGAAGGCAAAAAATTATATTACATATAATCATAGTGGGATATCGTACCCAAATCTGTCCGACAGCAAGTGAGTCTACAAGAAAGGTGTGAAGGCTGACTTTTTACACCAAAAAATATTCAAAATTGTTTTTTAGTCCGAAAGGAATTGAACAGTCTTAGTAGACTTGCACTGTTTTTAAGCTTCCTTCCAAACCTGATGGTCAAAACTAAATGCTGATGTCTCATTTAATTTCCGAAAGTTGGTCAATAGGTCCTCCTACATCTTAAAGGCATTTAAGCAACGATGACTTTGATTAGCATTCAGTAAATTTAAGATTGTTAAACAGGTTTGTAAATTTAATGCAACTACACTGAAAATAAGATCTTGGTATAATTTACAAAAATGTAGGTTGATTACAAAAAATATTTTAATCAAAATACGTCCTGCAAAACCACTAACTATGACAAACCTTTTTCTCGGTTTGAGTAATTTTCTTATTAGTCCTTAAAGCTCTCAAGGTTCTTACTTAGATACTATGTATAATGGCTGAAAATTATTTAGTGTCTATATTTTTTTTTTAATTATGTATTACAGTCCTCCATCATAAACCGAACCTAGACTCTGACGTGTTGCAACAAAGTATTATAGTCAAGCAGTTTTTTAAAGCTAGAAGGGGAAAAAACTGACTAGAGTAAATTTTTCATGTTAAATAATGGTTTTTCTCAATTCACAGTCTAATGTATGTATAAAGCGGTTCTCAACTTGCATACACGAAATGGATTGTTGTATATAAAGATTCTAGGTTGTAAATTGCTCACTGGTCGTAAAGAATTAAGACAAGGAATTCAATATCCTATTAACTATAGAAACGAACTTTTTATAATTTATTTATGCAAAAAATAAAAATGCAATAAATTTAGCTATTTAAAACGAAAGTGGAAATGAATTTGCAAAATTTTAATTCAATCCGAAAAGCACTCTTTCACTGGAATCACAGACACGCACACACACACACAGTTGAAAGTCGGGACTCGATTTCGAACCTTGCGAATCATGTATAAATGCCTGCGAATATGGCGAGTCTTCTTCGACGAAGGAGAGTTATAATCTCAGGCATTGCCATAGCTGACGATGGGAGGTTTTGTTTTTTTACCACCCTCTTCCGACGAATCAGAAAAGTTTCAAATTGTTTACGAAATTTTTGCTTTGAATTTAATTGAGCTTATCCCATTATTTTCGCTTGATCCATTGAGTGACGACTTTTTTGCCATGGAAGCTTTATATACAAGCGATGGTAGCGTTTACAATAAATCCTGCAGGAAACATTTAATTTTTTCAAGCGAGCAGGGCTCAAATTTTCTGCATCGGAGGTAAATTTCGTGATAAAAGCAAATGTTTGATTAAGAAGGTATTTGCGTGTAAATGTGTTTAATATGTTATGAGTAGAATGGGTTGGAGTTAAACGGTATTAAAAACTTGGTATTAAAAACACCATACCAATATAGATTCTACATTGCTGAACTTCAATTTCTATTTTATTGGTAAAAGTTTTTAAGTATCTTGATTTTAAGGGTTTTAATTTAAGAAAGCTTTGAATCTACACCGGAGGGACTGCGCGGTGGAAGAGCACTGAGACTCAGGTGGCGCACGCAAGTGGAAGGGGACCTCAGCCAACTTCGCGCCTGAAACTGGAGACGGCTAGCTAGAGACAGAGCTGGCTGGCGAAGCTTGTTGGCTGAGGCCCAGGTCCACCCCGGACTGTAGCGCCACCTTAAGTAAGTAATTTTAAAAATTGGGGTGAATACAGTTTCAATGTTTTTTAGAAAGATTGACATTCAAAGTCGTAAAGAAGCAGTAGCAGAGGTTATTGAGACTTTTATACCATATTCCCTTATCCAGAGGACAGTTTATTTATATTTCTTGAATGTCGTTCTCCAGATAGAAAGATAGAAAGAATGTGAGTCGGCACTGCGGTCTCTTTAAACGGAGCATATTGTGCCTTTTCTGATGAGATGCTAGAGCCGTTTTTTTTTTTACTCCGGAGGCAGTCAGGAATAAAAGGATCTTCTCTAGAGGGATATCGGCTAAGTTTGCCAAAGGAAAAATTTCTTCGCCGAGGATATTCTTCCTAGGACGCAAAAGAGCCGGGCATTCCATGATTATGTGTTGAGAGAAATCATCGCACTCTAGACAGAGTTTGCATATGGCGTCCGCTGAAAGGGCGGCGATGAAGATGTTTTTTCAGGTTGCAATGGCTGCTAAAGAGTTTTTAAATTGGCTCTGTTTAGGTTGGTTTGGGTTTTAAACCTCCTGGAAGCTGGTACTAACTTTTCGGAACAACGCTGTCCATGTGTGTTAAGCCAGACTTCGTTGGATACGGTTCTAGGTAGGTTTTTTTATAGAGTTTTTGAAAAGTTTTTTACTGACTACACGGAATGGTTCAGACTTTAATCCAAATCCACTATGTGGGCTGGAATCCAGAGAAGGATGATTACCTAAGTTGTTTTTTGCTTGTTTTTGGATGGCCATGACTGTTTCGAAAACAAAATTTTATTTGAAAACGTGCGAGTCAAGCGCCTTGAGAGCTGCTTGGCTGTCCGAGAAGATGAACATTGCCTTACGTCAAAAGTGTCACTGACAGAATCGGAAAAGTGCTGAAGAAATATGGGGTAAATTTTCTCAATCTCACTTTTCTACCACCTAGGAAGATCAGTGGGTACCTAACATCACTAAAGGACCACTTTCCACTACAAACGCCAGGCGTCTATGCTGTCTAGATCTTGGATAATCCACATGAACAGCACTGGACCCACTTCGATCAACCCAAGGTATTGGTTCAAGAGACTCGCTACATCCCTCGATTGGTCCGCGAGGCGATTGAAATTAGACGGCACCAAAATTTTAATCGTGACGATAGCTTCAAACTGTCTCGCACCTGGAACCCCATAATCTACATTGCACGCCCACTCCGAATCGCGGCTAAAAAACCTTGGGATGTAGTGAGCACGGTTTGCTCACAACGACATGCGCCTCAGCGACAACAAGAGGATGAGTCAGAATCGTCTACGCACCGCTACAATCTACGAAGCCGATCTCAACTATAAGGCCCATTTCACACATACCCGGCAGCTGGCTAACCGGCACCGCCTACCCGGTTTTTTGTATGGGCAATCGGATTTACAGGTGTGAATGCGCCCATAACAACGTATTCCCAACGACCGGGTAGCCGGTGCTGGTTAGCCGGCTGCCGGGTATGTGTAAAATGGGCCTAACGCTCTCACAGCAGTTTCCCGGTGACCACGCTCGATGCAAATTGATGCCAACGTTCGGGGTGAGTTTCAGTATTGTGCTCATTAAAATTAATAAAATACGCGGCTTATCCGAACAATTTAGTGAAATGTTATCAAACAACCGCGAAAGCCTTAAAAGTTATAAAATAAATATTATTCTATTGTTCTTCCCGAACTTAGATTTATTCTAACATTGTAGTTGATGGCAAGGACTTCCGCCTTAAAAAAAAGAACAAGCTTTTGCCAGGGCTAACTGAATAATCCGGAGCAGCTCTCCATGAATACCATACCCGGTCCCTGTCTCCATTTTAGAACCGTCTGTATACCAGACAAGGTCAGACCGAGAAGGACTTGGCTTGAACTTTTCCCATTCACTCTAAGGAGGGATTACTACGAAGAATTTTTTCTGGAGGCTACCTATATATTAATATTATTAAGTATTATATTAATATATTAAGGTATATTAAGTTTGGCATATGATCGAGACCGAATTGTAAGTCGAATAAGCCATGTCCTACCGTCCGTCCGTCTGTCGGTTGTTTTTAGGCCTTAAATTTCGAGCTAGGAACTTGAAACTTGATATCTGTTCTTTCTAGGTCTCGAAACAGTACAAGTGTAAAAATTTTTGAAATCCGCCCACTGACACGCCCACTTTACTAAATAGCATGAAAAATCAAGGTTGTCGCAGGAAGCTGAAATTTGGTATGCGATATCCTCGCTTAGATGTATTGTGATTGACATGTAAAAAAAAGCGAATACCGCCCCCTTGTAGGCGTGGTCATGCTTAATATGCTTTCTAATAAACGGTTTTGATTTGATATATTTGCTTTAAATCAAAAAAACTTGCACTATAAAATGTTCAGATATGTGCGTAAGCTATCAACTCAAGTGAATAAATTTTCCCCACGCCCACTTTTGGGGGCGTTTTAAGTATAAACCAAATTTTTAATATGAAAATGCAGTCAACACGTGTATACCACTTCTGATAAATAATATAAACAAAAATACGATGAACAACCTCGTGACGTAAACGCCGAGATTTCACTATCACCGATGCAGCTTTGGATTATTCTTCCATTAAGCATTTACTAGATCCATCTTCCTATGATTGGGGATAGATTCATGTTATTAAAAGCCCTATTGGTTGACTCAAAGCATGTATTGTTGAAGGCTCCTTCAAATTTAGGAAAGCCAAAAGACCGAGCTTCCTTGCTATAGATGTAGTCTCCAATTTTGATAGCTAAGTCGCTGAGGGCTGACTCATTAGATTTATCCGGTTGATACGAATGCTGAGATTTGCATCTAGGATTTCGGACTAGAATCCGAAACTTTTCCTGTCTTAGATAGGTATTTAACTTTAACTTTCTACCAGGCTTGCGGTATGTGACCGTTGACCAGGCTACAGCTTAACAGCTTACCAAGGATGGACCGTAACAGTGCCGGGAATATGCCAACTTCTCCAGCTGCTTTATATGGTTTAAGATTATACAAAAGGTTCATTTATAGGGCATAGGCGTTGCAAATTTTCCTCGCAATTTTCCAGTCTCTCTCGCATTTTCCCTCGTCGGCAGACTGATCTGGTCAATTTGGGGAGAAAGGGTTATTGTGATGAGGGGAATCAGGATTTTCAATCCAAAAAAGTGAATTTTAGGTTCAGGGATTTCTTTCTTATTTTGGGTCTAACGTCCGTTTTTATCGGCTACGAAACGGGTTAGAGACGGGCTTTTCAGATGCATGAACCTTGGGGAGATGGCAGGTTAGGTTAGGTTAGTTTGGGTGGCTGCCCCCGCTAGGCAGGAACACACTTTGACCAAAGGAGGTCCATTGTGATACCACTTCTAGGCAACCAATGACGGTATAAACCTGTACCGAAGATCACCAATCAAAGTTTGATTGGTTGAGACACACCAGGGTAATGAAGGCTGGGGGTAACCGTTTCGGTGTGAACCGCTGTCAGCAAAGTTGAGGGGGGCCAGTGAGAGACTTCCTGAAGAAAGGGTGGTCTCGTAACTATTGGACTCCAGATGGGAAATTGTCTTGATGGTGGAGGGGGCGGGTTGCGGGGAAGTAACTTGAGGTCGAGGGGTGACCTTGACAAGGAGGTGGGGGGTCAGTGAGAAATAGTTCCTATATGAGAGAAAGCCCGGCAGGGGCAACCGATTTCGGTAAAAGTCCGTACCTATTGCTTCTCTGCTAAGAATTATCCTCGGAGATGGGAAGGTGCAGGGATAACCGATTTGGTGTGAACCCTTGCAGGGGGGGGGGGAATTCTCGGGCAAGAAGATGATGTAGGGTAACCGTCTTCGTTGTAAGCCCATACTACAGGCGTCTCACGTTAGAATTTGGGGAAGGTAGGGGTAACCGAAACATTATGAACCCGTTCCAGTGAGAACTATGTGCTGGTGGTCCCGTGGGGGTGGAGGGTTTGTGCTGACGGTTCCTTTGTATGAGTCGGATTAGCATTCATTCCAGTTGCCTGGAATATCCCTGTGACCTAGAACCCAGCACAAGGATACTTCGCACCTGACAGCAATCTCTGCTTTACCAACTTCGATCGTATCGTATCTTTGGCGATTCCAAGGCTTTTTTTGCAGCTTCGCTGTCTATATAGAAAGCAATAGCGCTGCAGTCTATTGAGTTAATCGAAAACCAGGCCGCGAACGGCTGTAACATCTGCTTGAAAAACACTACAGTGGTCTGGCAGGCGCTTGGAGATACATAGGTCAAGAGTACTGTCAAAGACTTCTGATCCTACTCCAAATGCTGGTGTTTTCGATCCGTCTGAGTAGATTTCTATTGCAGATGCATTTAAGACCTTATACTTGTCCAGATAGCAACTGGGGAGATGGCAATCTGGGGAGATGGCAACTGGGAGGTATATCAGATATGTCTTCACAGAACCGTCTGAATGATTCATTTTTATCCTTTTTAATTTCATTATTGAAGTATATCTCATGATTCTAACGAAATAAGAATTAATTGATTTCAATTTCCAGGCCATTTTTGAGGAAAATAATTGACATATACAGTACCTTTATGGAATCAAGCCGAAAAACAAAGCCGTGGCAGCAAACCACGGCTTCAACTTGTGTTAAAATTCTCTTATAAGAAGAACGAGCTTCCAAGTGTACCGGTGGCGAATTTTGTGAATTTCAGCAGAAACTCCGACTGGACCTTCCTCTTTAAAGCTCAGGGTACATAAACTTACTAAGTATCATATTTTAAGCAGAACAAGGAATGCAAGGATGTAAGAGACCAACCAAGAAGCCGTTGCCCGCGAAAGGTTCGTACACCATAGCTTCGATTCAAGCAGCCAGGGAGCAAATTTTTTTGAAATTCGCTACGACTCCAAAAAATCATTTCAAAAGAAATGGACATCGACTGGGAGCTTTTCTGGCAAACCTGTGACTAAGAGCCTTAACCTAAAACAAAACGACAGGATCCAAAGAGATCTTACGACGGCATGGCATAAGAAACTTCAAAAAAATGTGTTTGTCAAAATCACAAAAAATCATATCACATTAGACCTTCCTAGGGCTAAAGATGTCAGTATCTCATATCCGACTACCACCTCAACCTTACCTAACTTAAGCCCATATTTCTTAATCTCACTAAAACAGTCAAAGTGTCCTTGTTTAGCAAACCTTGTCTACTTACAAACAACCTAAATTTTGCCAAACGTTTTTTTTTTTTTTTTTGTGAAGAGGTCTGTCCGTCTTAATTTCTGCAGCAACATTTGTTTGCTTTTCACTATTATCCGCATAAAGATTAAGTTTCATTTTTTTTCGCTTTCCCTCAGTAGTTCCATTTCCATAGTCGAGGCCAAGAAGATAGATTGGCAAAGAGTGCAACAGAGCTGAAGACGCGATGATAAAGAAAAAAGAAATGCGAAAATAAAGTTCTACTTCTGGCACAACATCTCTGCCGTCGGCCGGTGCGGCGCAACTACTCGTCTTTCTTCGAACATGTTTTCATCTCTCTTTCAGATACCCAATGCGAATTAGTGGAAAGACTTAATTATAAGTGAAAATAAAGAAAATCAAAAAAGACTGCACATCGGTTTCAATTTACACTCCGTGATGGCATAGAAACAGATACAGAGAATTTTCCAATTCCATACAATTACATTTGCAAGCCATCGAAATTTTTTCCTCTAAAAAAAATTCATTTACAGCTCTCGACTTTAAATTATAGTTAAATATTGATCACAAAAACTGTTAAATAAAATGAAATTTAATTTAGAAAATAAATCTTGACTAAATGCAAAATAAACGAGGCTTCTTTCCCTATTTATAACGATGCACAGAAGAGGAGACCCGATTGTGTATGGCCAACCCCAAAGAGCAATTTGAAATTCGTTACCCTGTTAATGGTGTTTCGATATAATCCTTTGAAATCGATTTTTTTTAACAATATTCCATTAGAATGTGGTGTAAAGCCACTCGGCACATTTGACCT
Source organism: Neoascia interrupta (assembly GCA_947623515.1). NCBI lineage: Eukaryota > Metazoa > Arthropoda > Insecta > Diptera > Syrphidae > Neoascia > Neoascia interrupta. Next base: position 152,811,379 of record OX392462.1, read on the forward strand.
GGAATACTTTTATTGTGACCACGGTGAACGGTTTATTTGTGGGTGTTAATATCGGCCTAACGTAACTGAATGGACAGGCGAAAAAAAAATCGTTTTTGTGTGTATATCGAAATATACCTTGCAAATGGGGTATTCACCAGGACGATAGGGTTGTTGGCTTTTACGCATCGATTACAGTTGAATCCTTTTGTGTTCAACCGAGTATACTTTGTGTGTGTAGTTTGTGGGATTTTAGATATTTTGTTAAAATTGTGTTTATTGAAATAAAACGAAAACGGGATAAATTTTGAATCCGATATGGTTGGAGGTCCACGAAGGGCAGCCGTGTTGTGCTTTGCGTAGCTAAACAGAGGGCACTAAGGCTTGTGATATGCTACTACCAGGAGAATAATACCTAATGCCTTTTTGGTAAATTTTAGGAAAAGAGGAAAATATTTCCGGTGCGCCCTAAAGCCTTAAAGTAGAGGTATGTAAGAAATCAAGTATAATTTGAGAGCTGACAAGGCTACTTGTAAGCTTAACTTGATTACTTGCTAGCATACAATTTTACTGATAAGAGTATCTTAGATTAAGGTTACCTCAGTTGGAGTGGGTGGTGTCTTCGCACTCACTTATCGAAGACACAGTCAGAACATACCCATTCGGTTGCCATCTTCCTTAAAAGAAAAGATTACCAGCACCTAAGCGAAACATTTGTGAGGAAATTGCGATTGGGAAAAAGGCGGGACTACTAGCTTTGTGGAGAGAGGAATACTGGCTTCCTCGAAGGGAATAGAGAGAGCACGACAAGCTTGCAATGGAGAGTATAGAGAGATGCTAATATCGACGCGACGTTCGAGAGTTTATATATACATATATATATATATATATATATATATATATATATATAGTGGCGCAACAGCTCGAGGTGAACCAGGGCCAACTTCTCAAAAATGTATGCTGGTGTGTTAATTTCTTTACATACAAGGGGACCTACAATTTTTTGCCGAATCCGAACGGCACTTTGAGAAGCTTTTCAGGACAATTAATACTCTCGGAGGGCTTGTCAAACCCTCGCGGAGGTGGGGACCGTGAAAAAGAACAAGTCTTTTTTTTTTAGGTGACGAAGGCAGGATTCGAACCCAGACCTCCAGCGTAGTAAGCACACACACTAACCACTACGCCACGGCACCCCACGAGAGTTTTACCAAGGACCAAAAGGCCCTTCGAACGTTCAAACTGAAGGACGATCAAGAGAACATAGTAGTGGAATCACAGTCGGTGCTGAGGATTTGGTAAAACCATTTCTGCAAACCATAGTTATATTAGGCGACGAGGAACCGAATCTTCCTTGTATGACAGAATCAATCATTCAAACCGGTTAAAAAATTTACCTGCGGACAAAGTGAAAGTATCTGTGTAAAAAAAGCAGCCGGAGCTGAAGACCTAGCTGTCGAACTCTTTAAATCCGCTGGCGATCACCAGCTCGTCTTCTAGATATTTTCGTCAAGAAAGAAGACCCTTTGAGTTTTCCCAACTACAGAGGCATCCGTCTCCTTCACATCGTATACAAGATCATTTCTGCTGTACTTACTGTGTGTATACCGTAAAGCCGTTTGTCAACTATCTGATAGTTCCATATCAATGTGTCTTTAGGATAAAAAGTCCACCATCGATCAAATACCCACCCACTGCGGCAAACCTTGGAGAAGACCCATGAATTTGAAATCGATGCGCACCATAAATTTCAATTTTTTCACCAATTTCAAGACTGCCTTTAACAGCCTCTCTAGACATAAAGTACACCTTCAAAGCACAATGTATAGTTTTGGCATCCCTGCCAAGCTCTTCAATTCGTGAAGGATGACGATGAAAAATTCACGATCATCAAGTTCGGTAAAGATCGCACTCGATGGCAAAAAAGGATTTAGACAAGGCGATGCCCTATCATGCAACTTCTTTAACATCATTTAACCATACCATCAAGAAACATACCGCAATTGTATCTACCGGCGATTCATTCAATCGCTCTTCAACTCTCCGATAGAGCTACCTAGGGTTGATTCTGGACAGAAAACTAAGCTGGAAACTCAACGTTGAGGAAAGAGTAAGGAAAGCCTCAACCGCATTCTATATTTGCAAGTGCATTTTCGGGAAAAATTGGGGTCTCTGCGATTGTTAGACCTTTTGTGACGTATGAGTGTTTAGTCTGGTGGCAAGCAGCTGACAAAAGCACAAACCTACGCTACATGCCAATAATACAGAGAGCTGCATCTATTGGTACGACATTTGCAATGAGAACGACACCAACCTCACGGCTGGAGGCAATTCTCAATATGCTACCCCTCAACCTCTATATGCAAGAATCTGCTGCCAAAAGCTTGGGGCTGACCCTTGAGGCTCAGTCAGTCACCTTTATGAATCCCAATCAATCAATTCAATTCAATTCAAAAAAAAAAAAAAAAACCTAATATAAGCACTAATTATTAATTAACTTTCTCGGTCCTATCATTCAACGGCAGACGGCTCTAAGCCATGTTGTATACTACTTTTTGTAAACTTCTTTTTGTAAAACTTATCGAAATGAAAATAAAAAGTTTTTTGAATTGAATTGAATTGAAATCCGAATTTGAATCCCAATCTCATTTGGTCATGCGCAGATTCTTCACAGCGTTACAGGAACCGACACCTCCTTCGACCACTTTACCCCCTATCTACTGCATATTTCCTAGCAGGGATGAGTGGGAATCGGGGGGACCGCTAAGAAACTTATCGATAGCCATGTACACAGATGGGTCAAAAGTGAACATATTCATGGGTGCGGGCTCTACTCTGAGAACCCACATATAGAAAAATTAATAAGATTGCCCGATTTTTGCAGCGTCTTCCAAGCGGAGGTTCTTGCAGTCAAGGAGGCAGCCAGCCTAATGTCAATAACAGCAATATCACAGGTTGACATGGATGGACATCCTTGTCCACCTGTGAAATCTTAAGACAAATGTGGCCTAAATATGGTAAGTCCCAAACTAACGCGGTCATCAAGAGCAACTGAAAAACTCTGTCGTTACTAGTAGGTATACTTACTGGTCACAATCTATAGAGGATGTGGCGATACGGATTGCTGCGAGGACCCACCTCACTTTCTGTGCCACTGTCCCTTTCTATGTCAGTTGCGGAAAATATCTTTAGCAAGCTACTTCTTCCACGACATTACAGAACTTTCAAACGTACCACTGACGTCTCTTTCCAGGTATGTTAAATCAACAAGGTGGCTCAAGGAACTTAACACGGCGCGCGTAAGAAAGAAGTGAAAACATCCAACAACAAGGATTATCCCCTACTGTGGGTATCACAACGGGTCACAGCAGACTTAAATGAAATGAGGTGCTGGTTATATCGCTTCATCAACCCTAAAACCTAACCTTATTTAACCTAACATCATTTAAGAGTATTGAGCAAAACTCCCGCGCCAACACCAGAGGCGCAATCTTTCAAAATTTCGTATAATGACTTGCGTATATGCAGGCGACCGACGTTCGAAAGAACAACACATCGTGATGGCAGTGTAACCTTCGTAGGACGAAAGCGGCAAATATGGGTTTAGCTGCCAACGAGGGCAAAACCAAGTATATACTGACGCCCAATACCGACGTCTTGGACAAAACATCACCATTGACAGTTATTAGTTTGCGGTAGTTAGGGACTTTTTCTATCTGGCTTTCGCTACAAATTCAGACAACGACAAAGGACACAAACATAGGTAAACTCTTTCTATTCGCTTCTTCTTTGGTTTAAGAAGGCGATTGAGTAAGTAGCAAAGCCTTCTTTCGAGCAACTATAGACCCTCACAATCCCAGCCCAGCTTTACGGTGCAAATGCAGAAAATGCAAATGCAAAAAAAAATCCTTCCGGCGATTAATGGTCCCGTCTGCACAGTAGAGAGTGGACGGAGAGTAGATGGGGGACATAACATCGAACTGTAGCTACAGGCTGTAAAGCGACACCGAAATAGTCAGAAGAGTCAGAATAAAAAGCCCTCGATGACTGGGTCATCTAGAGCAGAAGGACAACGACGTTCCGGCCCGGAAACTCTCGAGCCCCGTACGGACGGCGCACTAGAATCGATACTCAGGTGGCGCACGCAAGTGGAAGGAGACTTCAGTGAACTTGGTGTCCAAAACTGGAGACGGCTAGTTGGACTGACCTGGCTGGCGAAGCTTGTTGCCTAAGGACCGAGATGTGATCGCTGTCTCGCTCGCCGGGCTTTTCGAAAAATTGAAAAACAATCGCCGAGGTCGACGATTATTCTGTCAATGGCTGTTGTGAGTTATTACACGCTGTTGAATGGAGGTTTTTTTTCGAAGCTAATAGATACTTGTGGTGGAATATAAACCATACATTTGCTATAAAGTCGACAAATTGAAGTTATTTTTTTTAGTTTTGTCAATGTGCAGTCAAAATAGTCGTCGCGGTGTCTCGCTTTCATTGTGTATTAACAAACGATTTCTCTGGTCTCTCGTTGTCGCTGCCGCTCTGGTTTGCCGCTCTCGCGCTGAATGTGAATCGGCCATTAAGCACTTGCTAAATTAGCGCATTTGAACACACTACTATGAGAGCTGACGACCGGTCCTCTTAGTGAAGAAACCTAAAGAGGGTTGGAATAGAAAACAGTACATATGCAGATGAATAGAGACTTGCATAATTAAACCTATAAAAAAAATGACAGAATTGGACCGTGTGGAATGGTAGTTTGCCATAGGATGGCAAATGTTGAAGTTGCACTTCTGTATCCAGCGCCGTCTATTGGGATACTGTTCATTTAAACGTAAAATTCTCAAATAGACGTAAGTTGCTTACTTTTGTTTTGTAAATAAAAAAAAAACCTTAACAAAATATGAAAAAACTGTCCACTTACCACATGAACACTGCTTTGTAGATTTCCCGCTAACATATTCTCCGTGGGCTTCTTTTCCGTAGTCTTCTTCGCCGTCCTTTTAGCCTTGCTCTCGAGGAATCTTTTTTGCAGTGTCGTTGTCTCATGGTTCTGCTGTTCGCACACATTGTTAAATGCCTGCTCGAAGCGCGGCACACAATCTGTTTGTCGTCGTCGGTAGTTTTCCATGCGTCGCCGCAGTCGCTCCACCCCAGCATGGTTCTTTGGTGGCAGGATGTCACCACTGTTGGCAACACTTGTATTGACATTCTGATTGGGATTGAAGGCAGCCGCCTGTTGTTGCTGCTGCTGTTGTTGTTGTGGATTCTGTTGCTGCTGCACGTGCAAACTCTGCTGCTGTTGTACATTGTGCAGCTGCTGAGATTGCTGATGCTGTTGATGATGTTGCTGTTGTGTTTGCTGCTGATGCTGCGCATGCAATTGCTGTTGCTGCTGCAGATGGACGAGACTCTGCTGCTGTTGGTGCAGGTGTTGTTGATGATGCTGAAGATGTTGCTGCTGCTGCAGCTGGAGATTAAGTTGCTGATGTTGATGTTGCTGCTGTTGTTGCTGGGCGGCTGCCTGATTGGCGCTCTGAAATACTGGAAGTCCCCCTGCATCCATAAATACTTTTTATTTGGGCTGGGGTTACTTGTATGGGGGAACGCTTAAGGTTTAAGCGCCTTCCAAGACAAGTAATCACAGAACTGTTCTGTCGGTTTGATTTGATTGACAAATGGTCTTTTCCTGCAAATTGCAGTCTTATCCTTAGACGTTGTTTTTCGCTGAAACTTTTGCGGTCATCTAGACGTTGTCTATTATGAGTTTAGTTTTTTGTATTCATTATTTTCTCAAACACTTTGACCTCAACGTATTGAATTATGTTTCAGTTTTTGTGTCTTGATGCTTTTCGAGACATGATATTCGTGTTTGCTCCTGCGATGTATATAAAGAACAAGAGGCATGGTCAATGTTTTTCAGTACATATACTCATGTTACTAACATGAAATGTTTTCTGGCATTTGGCCTGCAATAAAAATAAAGGTAAAATCAGTTACAAGTTAGCAAAAAGCTCAATAAGAAAATAACAGAAACTTAAGCCTATTCTAATTTAGAAATGAGAATAAATAAATAACAAGTAGACAAAAAGACTTTGTCAAAGGTGGATGATATGGGCATTTCTGGAGGAAATACTTCTCAGTGATTTTGGGCCTCGTCTGCATGTCTGCAAAAAGCCATAAACGTAGATTGAAGATGGAGGTTTAACGCTGAACTGTAGCGTATCTTTGAATAACCTTAAAAGTATAAAACCACGCTAGCAGATATTTGTAGCACTTGCGGATCTATGCGTCGCGTATTTTTCAATGAATGTGCGTGACTCTAATGCCCCTTACAACTGGTGGGGGATAGCATTTGTCAAAAGGCAGGACAATGTCCTGCCTAATGTTGTATTCTTGATAGGTCAGTTATTTGGTTGTTTCTTTCGATCTGTTGTTTTGATTTTCTGATTTTATCCGCACTATCTGACTTATACAACAATTTCAATACTGGTTATTCCTACGATCACCACCGGGGCAATGCCATCAGATATTGCTGTGCGGGTAAGTTGAAAATCACATGAATTTAGTAATTTTCGACTTTTTGGAACAAAACTCAGTAATTGCTCTAAAAATAAGCCAGTAAAATCTGGATAGATAGTTTCTTCATAACGCGTCTGCAGTGAAAAACAGGGAGCTGTGAATTTTCTTTCTCATCGAAGAATTCCGGATAAAAAGAGGAGCTATTGTGTCCGGAAAAATAGACATTTGCGACAAAATCACTCTCTGGCCTTGGTTATAGGTTTAAATATCCACTTCGGCTTTCCTTGTGTTGATCTTCCAAAACTGTCCCATAGCTATGATCGGGCTCTTTTTTTTCATTTCTCGGGCTTCGCCTTAGCTCCGCGTTCTTCCGTTGTATATCCAGAGCATTTCGTCGGCGATGATACGTGGGACTAAATAGGAGTCCGGAACTAGGTTCTCTGGAAACAAGGACACTCAAGAAAATACCTCAACTAGGTTGTCTAAGCTCTTCGATGTAGAGTATTATGAGCAATATAGCTCCCTGCATTTGTGAGGCTTTTGTTCTAGCATATGCGACGTAGGATTTGAGCTGGAACTTCCTGTCCGGCTCACCTCCAAATTACTCACTTCTTCGACCTTTTGTTTGCAAACTCAAGACCTTTGCGTCTGGGAATCAGGATCTCGGGTTTTTGGTCAGCTTGTTAAAGTATGCGACCATCTCTAATATTAAAAAATACTTTTTCCAAATTTTAGCTATGTTACAATGGTGCTAGCGCATTCATTTTTGCCTTGTAATTGTCTTTGAATTAATCAAAAAATGTTGGCCTTTTCATTGACCACGCCCATTTTTATAAAGGATTTTAGCTTAAAATTACTGTTTTTCAATAAATATACAATAAATATATATGAAATTTGACTAAAAATTTTATGGCAAAAGTTGTAGATATAAGCATTTTCTAACTTTCATGTATATGTAGTATGAGCCTTCACCCACTTATGTGGGCGTGGCGTTAAAAAAAGTGATTTTTTAGTTAAAGAGGCGGAGTTTTAGGCCAAAATGTATGCAACCACCTAGCATTCGACAGTTATATTTTTATATTCCGCCCGCTTTTTGGAGGCGTGGCAGTTTTTTTTTTGGTATGGTCGAGTATTTCGCAATCCGTCGTAGATGGACTGAAGCTTTTGCTTCAAATTCCATTTAATTTCCAAGAAACGTCCTTTTTTCCAGGCACATTGTCAATATTAAAAAGTTTTCCTTTCTATAAACCTAAATTAGCCTGCTTCTTAAACTCTCTTAGGACTCCGTCGGAATGTGTTTGTAGCATGTGGGCTTTGGTGTTTGTTATAGACCAAATGAGGTAGCGCCAGGTCAGCCTTAGGTTAGTTTAGCCCGTCGCTTTAGCACGCTGGTTTCTTACTTTATTAATAATGTATTGGTCAGGGTCAGGGGTTGAAGTTCCACTAAGGCAGTGGGTGACACACTCAGCGTCGCTTCGTTGAAGCCGCCTCATGTAACTACGGAGCTCTGTTTATCATGTCCGCAGTTATATTGTATTGTTAAGTATTTGCTGGTATTTCCTGTCACTCAAGCTTGGTCTTGCGTAGCAGCTATAGAAATGAATTTCTCTATTTTTGGCAAAAGGAAGTCTCCCGTCTGGTCTTTTCCATTCCTAAATGCGTGAGTTTTACGTATCGAAATCGCTGACAGTTTTTATATCAAAAATTTTGTTCTTATTCCTGCCCACGACATCTGTAGTGTTCCCCAATTACGACAATATAAGCTCTATCATCCATCCTACATTGCTTTTTCCATTCGCTTACATCAGCTATGCGTTTTGTTGCGACTGGGCGTTCTTGCAAAACACGCAAGAAGGCTTCTTCTCGACTTTCCCATTCGACCGTCTTTCTAATATCTCCTGGACAGCTCAGAGTGATCTGCATTCGTGTAGTAGGTACCTGACTATATGACCGAACGCAGGGCATTTAATTTTTTTAACCTACGTATTAATATCGTATGCGCAATATTAATCGACCGAGTTTGATTTTACCTAGTAGTTCCTGTTCCACCGTACGCGATTTCCAAGATCAGGACATCCGTAGGTGCCAAAGTATCTGTTTCTATCTGGTTCGCAAGTGTCCACCTTCATGGTACCCTCGTCTAGGTCTTTTAACTAAAGAGCCACCGTGCCTGCGCGACGGCTTCGTGTACGGTTTCTAGCGATGTGACTAAGCTTTCTCCAAATTGCTCCCAGTTGTCTGCAATCCTTCTCGACGATTCTACGCCGTGCTTCGGGGTCGACCGACTCTTCTGCCACCTTAGGTTAAGGGGTGCCAGTAAATTGCGTATATTGCAATGGTGACCGATGCACTGGCATTTTCCTCGTTGAATGATTGTGGCTATAGGCTCCTAACCTGTTTGCAGATAATGTTCAGCATTCGCGACACAGTTTGGCCCAAAAATCCTTTATATATTCCAGAGGCACAAATGCGTGCAGCCTCCTCGTGATAATAGCAATCAGCCGTACCATAGTGCAGACTCGACATTCGATCGGAGCAGTCAAAGCTTAGTGCTAAAGCTGATTACGTTGTTTCTTCAGACCTGAAACGCCGACTTGACTAAGCCAATTCAGTTGGCAGCGTCGTATTCAGTTTTTTTGCTGTTCTACCAAGATTAGAAGCTTTCGAGTGCCTCCACCAGTTGTCCAGAGACACTATATAGAGCTCGAGTCTATGTTGTAGAACTTATAATTTAACTTTTTGTGGCATTGATTTGCAACCCAACTAGGTTTGCCTCTCGGCATTTACTGATAGAGGTCAATTATTTTATGGAAAGTAAGCCCACCCACATCGTCTGCGTAGTCAAGACGTTTTAAGGAAGTTGTCAGAGATCATTGAATTCTTTCGTACCGAGGGACAATGATGCGCGAAGTGCATTAATTATCAATAATCCTCCGACAATTTTTGTGCTAGGTATGCAAAACGCGATACTTCCATCCATTGTAGGTTATGTATCCCCTAGGGCAGCTGTATAAGCTTTTTTGGAATACACCTACGAAGAGCTAGACAGATAAGCTCTGTGTTGAAGCTGTCAAAAGCTTTCTCGAAGTCTAGAAAGAGCAGGTGAAGGGGTGCTCTAAATTCAACACATTGTTCAATAATAATACGCAGGGTGTTTATGTGATCAACAGAGGATTAACATCGAATGTGTCTTCAAGTGTCTTAGTTCAGACGATCTACAATAATTTTTTTTTGCACTATCTTATGCCTGCTAACGCAGATACCTTTCCAGTTTTCGGACTCAGTAAGATTACTTTTTTTCACGATCATGCTTTTTTGCACTCCCTGGGCTTGCAAAAACACCTCCGGCGAGCATTGTAGGTGCTCGGATTATTTCCGCTATAATTTCATCAAGTCATGCGACCTTATATTATTTTGTAGCGATTCGACCGAAGATATTATCTGTATCTCTATCTTAATGGGAGGTCTGTGTCGAATCCTGCCATCGTCACCTGAAAAAAAAAGACTTGTTCTTTTTCACGGTCCCCACCTCCGCGAGGGTTTGACAAGCCCTCCGAGAGTATTAATTGTCTTGAAAAACTTCTCAAAGTGCCGTTCGGATTCGGCAAAAAATTGTAGGTCCCCTTATATGTAAAGAAATTAACACACTAGCATACATTGTTGAGAAGTTCGCCCTGGTTCACCTCGAGCTGTTGCGCCACTCTATTTATTTATTTTATCTTAATGGGTGCTGTAATCCGCATTTGGAAATTCTTACTTCGGACAACTAGTTTTAGCTTGGGGCCACATTAGATGGAAAAATACGATTCATTACCGATGTGAAATCTTCCTTCCACTTCAAAGCGAAAGAAACAGAGATCCATCTAAGCCTTTCGCAGAGTGATAAAGGGAAATAACGCTTGAGGCTCAGTTTCGTCTTCGAAGGAATCTTTTCCCACGGAAAGGGAACTAAGCCACTCAGCAACAGTGTGGGATTTCCACCCATCAAACCCACTTCTCCAGTTCCGCGCGGCACTGCCGTCAAGCGTCCCGAATGGGGACTTTAGCCTTAAATATTTGGCTCATTCACGTTGTCTGCAGGTTACGCTGCATTTTGTTGCCGTTTCTGTCTTCGCTATTCTTTCATGATGCCAGACACTGTTTGGCTTACTGCTACCCAAGCTTTCCGCGTACTCAGTCTGTGTGTTGATGTTCTCCGGGGTTAAGTTTTTACCGAGTCTATTTGGCTAGCTCATCGCGCTCTTCGTGATATCGTGGACAGTGAGACTTTCCACGTTTTTAACTACTCCGGTTACGAGGTAGGCTCTGAAGCATCCATGCCTAGTAAGCATTTGCGTCATGTGAAAGTTCAGCTTCCCATGCTTCCTATGATTAATAAGAGTCTAAATTGGCAATCATTCCCTGCGTCCATCTAGCTTTTTCGGGGAGTTCCATCTACATTGCCATTCTTCTGGGATTGTTCTTAGATAGGCCCTCATTATCCCCTCGACTCGTTGTTGCTGGAGGCCTTGTCCTGCTGGCATGGTTTTTTTTGGCTTCTTTAACGAGGAGATCAATTCGCATCCATCCAGCTACTATACACATGCGGAGTAGTATGATTCTGTTCGGAAGGCGCTGCATTCTCTCAATTTACTGGTTCTATAGATCCACTCTGTTTTTCGACTGTATAACTTCGTTTTCATTGCAGTATAGCCTATATTTGAAAACCTGTTTAACGTCACCACTCTTGCCAACAGAAGTCCCTTCTTCTTCTAAGGATTATCCTTGCTAGGGCGGCTGTTGTTCTTGCTGCCTTCTCAGCTGCATGTTGAAGATGTTGCTTACTAGTTACCCCCGTTTTTATTGTGACGCTATGCTACTTCAGCTCTGCTTAAGAAACTATAAAATATATTCCCACGCGGTCTTTGTTATCATTTGTATTACTAGTAGGCTACTGGTTAGTACCATTCCGTCCTTTCCTCTGCTAGAGTAGATCCTTGCCTACTAGCCAGTCATGTTTGATGTGTTTAAAATGTTTTAAGCAGTACTGCTTAGTCCCACCTTTCCAACGTCTTCCTTCTATGGCCTTTTTCGTCGTATCTACGACTCCGTCGATGAGGTCGATCATAGAACGATCCGCGAAACCCCCTGCGTCGTCGATCGCACTCTCCAGCCTGACACTTTTTATGCGCTTCAGTACCTTACCCGTGATGGACCCATACTGGCTGCACAATGAGGGATCCTCCAGCGGTTCATTGACTTTTGGCAAGAGTACAAGTCTTTGTTTCTTCCATTGCTTTGGGAAAATTGCGTTTTTGAGACGTAGAAAAGCTAAAAAGCGCTGTAGACATCTGCAAACAAGTGTGGGTGCCTATTGATTGTTTTTTTTTTTATAATTTACTCCCGCTCAAGGGTTTATGGCTACCATTATGATGAGTTTACACAGTGTGAGTGAAAAGGCTAATAGGACAGAGAGGAGAGGTAATGGTGCACTTTAATTTTGAATCGCTGTGGACTGTTCTGCGGGGAGGAATAACCCCGCGTGGAAGTTTATTCCACATCCGTGTTGTTCTACTAAAGAAGGAATTCTAGTACAATGCAGTACGACCAACGCTTGGGTCTAGGGTGCATTCCTGAGCATTTGTTCTAGCACGTGTGTTGCGGTTGAATTCTTTCAGAGGTGGGATATAGCTGGCACTTTCGCTAGACGATAATACAAAGTGAGACACGAAACATTACGACGGTGATCCAAGAAGTCAAGTGAACTCTCTAGGTTAGGGTCCCCTATAAGTTTTATAGCTCTCGTGATCTCGCTTATCGTGATTTTAAGCTCTACCACAAAGTTCTATCTCAAGTTTTGCGATACAGAGACTAGAGTTCATTTCTGCCTGCTCCACAAGAAGATGCTATACGAACATTTGGTATTCTACGTTCGATGATCAGCTGTCAGGTATCTTTTTCACTAGTAGACCAACAATTTGACCCGCATAGCTTCTGAACGCGGCCTTAACTGCAGGCAGGCCAGTGGTTTTCGATACTCTTGGTAGATTGCCCTTTCCGGCTCTGATGTCCGCCAGTTGTTGGCGGATTGAGAAATTCTTTAATCTACGCTGCAGTGCAGAGCTTCATTGTTGCGATCATAGGCCGACTCAAGCGCGATGAGTGGTGCATTGAAGTTCTCTCTGTTGCCTCATAGTTTTATCTCCAGCCCCCTTGAGTTCAGTTCTTTATCAGGTCTTCTGATCCCTTGATATAGCCTAGGTTATCGCCTTTGGATGGCTCTAGTGCGATGCTTTATTCTTGCGATGATAGGACGAATCAAGCTTGATGAGGTGCATTAAAGATCTCCCTGTTGCCTCACAGTTTTATCTGCAGCCTCATTGAGTTGAGTTCTTTTTTAGTGGTTCTGATCCCTGGGTACAGCCTAGCTTGTCGCCTCAATTTTTTTGTAGGTTTTAATGGTGCGAAGTATTTCAGCGCAGGATTAACCCTTTTGATTCTACGATAATGGCGTCTTCGGTTCATCATCCTGCTTTGTCGATTTTTTGTCGTTGAATTTCTCCGTCTTGTTTATTTGGCTCACCATTTGATGCGATACACTTCTCTTGCTTTTTCGTTTTAGATGTCTGCAACTGCATTGGTGTGAAGTGAACCTTTCGAAGGTTTTCTTGTTAACGCTCTCCGGAGTCCTAGTTCACCTATTTTGAACTATTTTGAACCTATTTTACCGCAGCGGAAGAATGCGCTTTGGATCTGATAGCTCGTTGTCCGAAGTTTCCTTATTGCTTCCTTAAACGGCTTTAGCCAGAGTGATTATTATTTTTATTTCGGTGTTTCCAATAGCTGTGACGATAGCGTCTAATCACACGTAAATGTGCAATGTAAAATGTGCTGCCATTCAGGTGTTGTCAACGCATTTTTATGACGAATGGACACAACAAGTCCGTTCTTCCTTGTCGGACCGATGCGTTAATGATGACGTTGTTGGCGTTATACGTTGACAGTGCAATGACGGTTATCGATAAGAATAAGATCCTTCCAGATACATCCGATCTATGTAGGTATATTCACCCAAATTTTGGTACAAAATCTAATTTCAAATTCGACATCTTTTTCAACATTGCTTGCTTCCTTCTTCTCACTAAGGATTCTATTTCTAAATCTCTAGAGCTCTAATCTCTTATTCTCAATAAAGATTCATCAGAACAACATACTGGCAGAAACACATGACTTTGCAAGTATTTTGGTTAAAAAAACCGTTAAGATTCAGTCTCGCTATAATTTTTTCTGCATCTTCTAAAACACACACAACCTGAGATACTAAATCTCATCTATAGACACTTCTTGTGAAAGTAAGATTGCTATAGATAAACTTTCCTTACAAGTTCATTAAAATATGAGAGCCGACATACCTTTGCAAAAACATAAATATGGTAGACTATCAGTGTAGGTATCTACCGAAGCAACCGAAGGATAAGCTACACTTATCAGATAAAAAAAATCACAACACAAAATAAATTAAACGCACATCACAGACTACCGCGCGTCGGTAGTACTTTAACCCGCCATCGCACAGAACAATAAACAAAAGCAAAACAGAAAACCGAAACTGAAATGTTTAAAGATACATTTTATACACTAAATAATAAATAATATATCGCTGACAGTTTGTCATTATGATGGATATTGAGATAACAAAGCGTTTGTACACCGAACGGAACAAGGAAAAGCGAACAAATTAAATAAAAAAGTATCTATAAACGCATCTAAGAGTATCTAATGCATATAACGAACTGTTTAACGGTTGTAATTCATTTTGGGAAACAGCTTCATAATAAAAACAATCCCCAAACAAGTAGCTAGGTAGAAGAAGAAGCAACACAACAACAACAAACGATTTTGTAGTCTCTACAATAATTATTACATTCAAGTACTTTTCGATGCAAGTTGTGTGATGGTGTCGTTGGCTAGCTTCTATGTGCGCGCTGTATCTATGTGAATTTATTAAACGGCTGCGGCGGTGACCGAGACAACTTCGACGAGATACGTGAACGTGATATACTCGAAAAATGCACATACACCACGGTGGGAAAGCAAGAGAGAGAGAGAACTGGATTACTCCGGTCTAATGTCGATGACTGACTGACTTGGCTGGGCATGTAGTCACAGATGAAGCGCACACAACGCGCGAGGCAAGTCTGCTGTCGCGCCGACGACAACGAACACCAGAAAATCCAACCAAAGGCCAACAAGCACTTTGCACAGCTGAGCATTTATGTTATGTAGGTACACCGAACACCGCACACTCCGGGACAGCCACTAGACTACTTCGACCAATTCACATTGGTGGTGGGATTTACTTTTGAAGACTGTACCTTGCCAGCCAGTGACAAGGATAGGGCGATTGCACTGGAGTCTACGAGTCGACTCATCTACCCTCGGAAGCAAGCCCTCACAAACGGAAAGCTCTGTATCAGCGCATAGCATACACTACACGACACCAGTGCCATAGTCTACACCACACAAACCCGCAATACCTCTGCTCTACGGACACCTCGCGTTGCGCTACAGAAGCAGAGAAACAGAGAATAACAACAAAAACAGAATTGGAAAGGAGAAAACCACGAGGAAGACGACGACGACGACAATGATGACAAACGAGGAAAAGCACACATAGCGCTTACAAAGCGCACGAAGCCATCAATAGAAACATGTACGATGTACCTACAACAAGGCTTCTGCTGTCGAATCGACACGGGGAGGCAACGGAGCACAGACAAGTGGGGCAAGTTCCATGTCTTCTAATGTTGGAAGTATCGGTGAGAGAATGGCAAACTCAAAATATGTTCCATACATTATGGAATTTATAGGGTGAGGGCGACGAGCCGGTTTGGCATTGTGACGAATAAAACCACCCTTGGATAAAAACACTAGAGACTTTCTACAACAAACTGTGGGACCTTAAAGGGGCGGACAGATTGGGAAAATATATTAACCTCTACAAAATTTTCAAAAAAATATTTATAAGCTGCAACTGGAATAAGGTTCCAATCAAAGGGTTAAAAGTTCCTATCAAGGATACAAACTTCGAGCCGAAGTCTGTAAGGACGACTAAGGGAAAAGGCGATGCTGAAGATTCGAAAAAACTATTTCGAATTGGATTCCGCTGTCAGGCAGAAAAGACTGAATCATTGACTGAATCTTTTGAATATAGCAAAAACACACACATGAAGGAGTATTTTGTGTGATTTAAGGGTGAAGCTCCTATTTTTCGAGAAAAAAAAGCAATTCGGGATCAGCGACCCATAAAACCTATAGAAGAGCGATGCCGGTGGTGGCCGGATGGTCTATACCCCCCGCAAATTAACTGGACTAAGGGTCGTTTTCATTTTCGAAAATTCCGGGGTGCGAGACGGTGAGGCAGTGATAACGGCGGTATTGTCAACCACACTATACATTGCAGTTGATTTAAATTCAGTTGGAAACTAGCCCAAGCCTCTAGCTCGCTCTCTCGCTTTTGTTGTGAAACAGCCATCAAGCAAAAAAAAAAAATACCGACGAAGAGTACCAACGATAAAGGCTCAGCGTAACACAAGAGCCAGGAGGCGATTTTTCAAAGTCACTGGCAAGAATGTGGTCAAGGGGTATGTATGCACCAAGTCATTTACGAGAAATGGTCGGAGAAACACATACTTGATGAATGGAACCTTAGGAATGTTGGCATCAGTCTTTGAATGGCATCAGCCTCCTTTACATCGCGTTAAGAATCTTTTCTACTGTGCTGTCTGAATGCCTTAGGTCGTTATTTAACATCCTTATAGAACCACATCAGTGTGGCTTTAGGCCAGGAAGTCCACCATCGGTGATATTTTCGCATTGACCTTGAAAGAAAGACCTGGTTTTCATCGATTTTATGGCAGCGTATGACAATTTTTCAATTTTCAATTTCGGCTATTTACACAAATTTATGACTAGTCGTGAAACTTCTACATTTAACTAGATGGAGGGCGGAGTTTGACAAATGGAGTTCATTGTATTCACTAGTCTCCACTCGTGGGGAAATTTGGATATTCTAGTTACAGGGTGTCCCATAAGAAATTTAATTATTTTGTGAAGCATGTCGATGGAAAACTGATACTGTAACCTCATGGTCGGTAAGGACGTTCCTAGACCCCTTTAATTTTTTAATATTAAAATCGCGATTAGGAACTGTGACTATCCTTAAAAGCACATCACAAACGGAAAGAATTTTAGCATAGAAGAGATAAGAAGTTGTTCTCAATCCAACACAAACGCTGATGAGCCAGTACCGACCGAACATGAAAACCCTCCACAGGAACACCAAAGTTTACCCCCGCAAGTGTTATGTCTGTACGGAGAGAAGTAATGGCCAGAAGAGTATTAAATTAAAAAAAAAAACAAGTGGGAAAGTGCAACAGTGCGTATGTAACTACCTTAGCCCGCCTGCGACGGATTGCAAAATACCTTACCCTACCTAAAGAAGAAACTGCCACGCCTCCGAAAAGTGGGCGGGATGTAAAAGTATAACTGTTGAATGCTTTATGCTAGGTGGTTGCATACATTTTTAACTAAAACCCCACTTTTTTAACTAAAAAAAACCACTTTAATCAGAATTAGCCCACAAAAGTGGGCGGAGGCATATTCTATATACATACACAAAAAAGTTAGAAATTGTTTATATCTACAACCTTTGTAATACAATTTTCAGTCAACTTTCATGTATCTATATTTATTGAAAAACAGTCTTTTTAAGTTAAAGTTCCTAAAGAAGTGGACGTGGTCAATGCAAACTTTTTTCGCTACCTCAAAGAAAATTATGAAGCAATGTCACGTACTTAAATTCAGTGCGCCAACACCATTCTTACATAGCTTATGTTTGAAAAAATTATTTTTCAAAATGCAAAGATGGTCACACATACACGCATGTTGTGGGTGTGTCTGTGGGCAGATTCAACTAATTTTGAAACTTTATCTGAAGGACTGAACTTCCAGCCCACTCACCAATTGACAGGAGTCTAGCTCAAAATTTAAGGCCTAGACATAGCTTAATCGATTCTCATATCGGTCTCATTCACTTCTGTAAAAGGTATTAGGGGTCTACGGTGATTATTTTACTGTGTTACAAACTATACACTAAAATTAACAAACCCTGGGTGGGATACAAAAATTGTTAGATGTGCCGATACTTTTACTTCTTTTCAACACTGACTGGCCCCATTGTTGCTTGTGTAAGATAATAAAAGCCTCGATGAAATTTCTCTCAAGTCCAATTCCTACCTACGTACGGTTACGATATTGACTTGGAGAACACAAGATACACATAGCGCAAATGCATAAGCTCAGATGAAATTTTTTTCTTTTGTAGCGATTCCTAAACTCTTCTTTCTGTTTCTGCTGGTTTTCTGTTCACTTCGGTACGTCATCGGATTTTAAAAATCCACGGAATAAAAATTGAACTCATCCCCGCGTCGAATAAAAATCAAATTCACTCGAAAATAGGTTCGAGATTCGAGATTAGCAGCCACACTTCATAGATAGCTGCAAAATGCAGCGAGTATCTACGTATCTTTACATCATTACGGTTGGACTTTTTTTATTCCGATTCGATTTCAAATGAATGAAATCGTGCCAAATGAAATGGGTGGAGGAAGAGGTTCCCTTTTGGTGGAAAGGCCATAAACACGTGTGGAACACACGACGCCAACGACGACGCTCTCAAACGCAATCGCATGAGAGCAACTACAGCTATTATCGACAACGTTCCCAAGTGTGGTGCGAAGAGCGACTGACTGCGGAACGTAAGCGATATTTCGTTGCGCGTCTATCGCAAAATCCACCAGGCGTTCAGAAGAACTGGGAGGGCATTGTCGTTGGATTTCCGTTCTGTGAGTTGGTTGGAGAAATAAAATAAGTGAATGCGCCACACATCGCACCACACTGTAGTCGAGTTGAGGTTGACAACAAAAGCAGAATCTTAAATGAGGGAGAGACAAAGTGTTGATGAAACTTGGTGGTTTGTGTGGGAGTGGGAGCTGGGAGGAGGGCGCAAATCTTTGTGCCTAACACCGGGAGTTGCCAGATATAAAGTTGTTGTCAGATTTTCATAGCTTATTGAATTATGTTTTTTAATGATTTAAAAAAAAAAAATGGAAATAACAATGATGGGACCTCTTATACTAGGTTTATACAAGAAATAAAACGAGGATCAACAAGGATTAGATTAAGGAGGGTACTTATTTTTAATCGCTTGCTGAGAGGTTTTAAATTTGTAAGGTTAATCGCGTAATTTGTAGAGGATTTAATGAAAATTTATATAAACCGTGGATTAGTGTCTGGTGGAAGCATGGTTGGTATTTTGGCATCACTTAGTTATCCGGCCGCCCGTCCGCACCTGTAACTTCCGAAGAGTGAGTCGTAGTGAAAAAAAAAATGAGAACGCATACAAGGGAATTTTTTTTACACGCACATAACGGTTTAACTAGAGTTTAAATGTTGATGATAAAAACTGCAAAGTGTTTTGACACTTATCTTCAAAACTTTTACAGCCACTTAACAGCCAGTACACTAAACAAATATCGAATTTTTATAATAAAATCGAGTTTTTGCAAAATATTTGAAAAGTTTTTAAGAAATAATATGTGCCCATTTGCAATTTGATCAAGGTCACAACCTTTTAATTACTGCATCAAAAAAGCCAATATTGAGCAAACATACATTGTAACTACAGCTTAAGCAAAGCCTAAAATTCAATTTTGGTTAAACCGTTTTGAAACTGCGGCTCTGACCATTTTAAATGTAACAAATTGTGGGAAAAAAAAATTTGTTCATATCACTATCTCCCGTGCTATAAGGCCAAATATTTGAAAAAAAAAATCACACACATCAGGAATTATTGATTATTGTCGAGAAAACTATATACAAAAGTTTTTTAATATATTTAGCAGATTCTGAGATTCAGCCCGAAAGCTTCAAAAGCATTTCCAAAATTATTTCTAAAAATATTCTGGTATATAAAACAGTAGAACCGATTTTTTTTTGCTTTGAGGGTAGGATAAACCTTCATGGGCACTACGAGGAGCAGCCGCGCGTGCTCATAATATAGTGTGAGATTCTTGCTCACTAAAAAACCTCTTCTGTAGTAATTGCGTGTGGCATGCTGCCTTCCAGCGAAAGCACCTACAATACCGTCAATTTATGCGGTTTCGTCTTAAGACAAGTCTCGTTCATTGCAGTCGGTGCGTAAGATTTGTCTGATACAAAGTTCCTGCCAGCAAAGTATGTTACCTCGCCAGTCACGGTTGCGATTCCAAGATCTCGATGTAGATCGCTATTACAAATGACCAAGAAGATAGATATATTGCTTGATTTAGTACAACCCCAGAGTTGTATACCGTGTCGTCAGCGAACGTAGCTAAAGTTGTACCCTCATCGTGGGGTATGTTTCTAGTATGAAGCAAAAATAATATTGGGCCGATAACGCCCATTTATTTCTTTTTATTACGAGTACTCACTTTCGTACTTTACGCGAAAGATTCGTCCAAGATGGTTTTAGCACTTGCTTATACAAAAACACTTTGTTATAAGGGGTGATTTTTTAGCTGGTTTGGTTTTGGCAACACTGGTTTTGACAGCTGACGTGTGTTTAGTACCTTGTGTCACTGTCAAACAGCTTCAGTTTGGTTTGCAATTTAACCATGGATCGTCTAACAAATGAACAACGCTTGCAAATTATTGAATTTTACTATCAAAATTCGTGCTCGGTTCGAAATGTTCATCGCGCGCTGCTTCCATTTTATGGTCGGCATTCTCGACCTTCTGAGCAGTCTCGTTTCGGGCCGGTCAATTGGCCGCCTAGATCGTGCGATTTGACACCATTAGATTATTTTTTGTGGGGGTATGTCAAGGGTAATGTCTATAGGGACAAGCCCGCTTCGATTGACGCACTGGAAGCCAACAACCATGCATTCATTCGTGAGATACCGGCCGATATGTGTGAAAGAGTATGCCAAAATTGGACTCAGCGGATGGGCTACCTGAGACGCAGCCGCGGTCAACATTTGCATGAAATTATTTTTAAACATTAAATTGCAAAGCTCAAACTATCGATTCAAATAAATATTTCATTAATTTTTTCGAATTTTTTGTGTTTTTTTTTTTAAAAAAAGTTCTCAGCCTCTTAAAAAATCACCCGTTATATGCTAAGTTTCGAAAATCTTCCGATTCATTTCTCTTACGACTTACAACTTCTCTAACAACATTTCTCTTAACCTGATTTCAATCTCGTTGCGTTTCTTTTAAACGTGCGGCTTATGTTTAAGTTTTGCGTCCAGAGTCATTGGAGTACGGGATTTGCACCGAGTTAATGAATAAAGGTTTGTTGATTATCTTAACATGCGTTGACTTATAGCCTCGTTAAGGAAAACTCGCCAACTCTTCGTCCAGGTGCATATTTTGTCTAAAGCGCGCTGAAGTTTTCCTGTTGATAATTCAACGGTTGTATCAATAGCGACAATAGCAGTGTTATCAGCGAACGTAGCTAAAATTGTTCCTTCATCATGGGATATGTCTCTAGTATAAAGCAAAAATAATATTGGGCCGAGAACGCTTCCTTGCGGGACCCCGGCATTTATCTCTTTGAATTCCGAGTGCTCATTTTTGTACTTTCCGCGAAAGATTCTGTCTTCGTCAGCAGCATTTTAGTTCTGAGACATGTAAAGTTGGGTTCCACTTCAGGTAAAAACCGTTCCTGGGTTGAATTTGCCTCACGTCATTTTTGGTGAATTATTTCCTCCCTCTGCGCATTCTACGTTGGCCAACTAACTATGTCTATATAAGAATTTATACTACACCTATAGGAAATTCTGATTCCTATAGCGAAAACAATTCTGAGTTTAAAGAAAAAATTCTTGTCATTCAAAAGAAATCAAAGATTTCTAAATTTCAGCCTGGCAGTTCCTTTCCCTTGCATGTTTCTTTTCTCCATTGGCAGTTTCAACATACAGTGTCTAGTAAAGTATCCAGACCAAATGCATGCATAAGAGCACGCTTGATACAGCAAAATGTTGAAGGATAAAGATTCAAATTGAATGGAAAACAGAAGTACGAATAACCATCCACAAACAAGCTAACGAGTGAATCTGCAAGCTCTCCAGGCCTGGCTGGCTGTTAAATTTAAATTTTTGTACCGATCCGATACAAATATAGCAATAGCAAATAAGCAATTTCGAATGCCTCACACAATAAGAAGGACCGTTTGAATGTAATCAGCGCTCAACGCGCAACGCCTGCATTCTCACTTTATAGCAGACACACTTCGAATGGATTAAAGAAAATGACACAAGTTTATGTTAACCCATCAATTGTATCTCGAAAATTCGTGGAATGTGGACACCGTGAGCCGTGACTGCTGTCTCGTGTTTATTGCCTCCTACCACCCTGCCACCGTCATGGCTAGACTGGGCTAAACTCAGCGGCAACAGAGCAACCCGCTGAGAAAGCAATGACATTCAGCCAAAAAGCTTAAAAATTTTTATGTACTCCTGGTGAATGACAGGTGAAAACAGAATGGAGTGTGATGTGAGACGACGACATGACACAGATGGGTGGTTGGTTGCATTATGGCACATCTAAAAAAATTTTAGCTTCAAGGTGACGAATGTAGTTTCATGAATTCAGTTCTGCTAATAGCTTCAATATGGAATTAGTGCCTACATAGGTATATGTTTACATCCAACATAATTTCAGCGCGTTAGTAAAGCGATTTCCCCTGTCTCGGGTAAACTAATGCTGTCTTCCTCAGCCTTTAACAAAACATTTTACTCTTAGGGTTTGGGCAAAGTTGAGTTTCCTTGTAGAAAGTCATCCACTAGAATCCATTCATTAAAAATGCCAACAAATTCCAGTTTTACAGAAACGTCAAAACGCACGCACGCATGCATAATGTCAAATTTCACGTTCGGACGGTGTGCCAAGTGTTCGAAGATGGCTCCATGTCTAAACTGATCCTTTCCGGCTACTGTTTCCTCGCTTTCTTAGTAACAGGTAAGGATTCGGCTGGTGGTATTGCTGATATTATTTTCCTAGAGATTACTGTGTAGGCTTGCGTAAACACTTTTAAGATTGTGCGGTGAATTATTTTGACTTTAAAACATAAGGCATTAAAATATAGTTAGACTTCTTTGCTATTTATATACTAAGGTCTTTTGTAGGTGTCTCAATTTTGGAACTTTGTTGATTGAGTTTATCGACTTTTAAAAATTGTCCACAAGCTTCCCGTGTAGTTTGATATCACTCAGGACACACTACTAACAACAAACTATAAAATCTTTTTGCTTGCATAAAACATTCCAAATGGCATGCAACCCAATTGCGACATTGCTTTTGTTTTTCGATTTATTTTTCTTACCTAATTCGCTCATGAAAAATTCAAAGGATTTCTCAGCTACCCCACTATTCTCCTTAGAATTCCTTATATCTACTTGCTGGCAAACTAGAAAGAGACAGCAACGAAACTAAACACTTTTAAAGAAGTGAACAGCGAAACATAAGCTGAAGAAGGTCTTTCTGCTTGATTCTCGTCTTGTTATTTTTAGGAACAAAACGAAATGTAAGGACAAAAGCGCCAGTTGCAAAGGGGTGGATTTTAGAGACTGCTTTCTTAACAGAAGGGCGGGTGATGGTTTCGAAAGTAGAAAAAAGTTTTATGGTCGGACGGTATTTGAACATGCAACCTTCTGAGCTCCCAGTGAATAATGGAAACTAACGAACAAGACAACAACAGAAATTTCACAGTTTATTTGCTGGAACGAACACCGAGCACACACACACACTTTTGCAGTTGCAATTCAAAGGGATGGAAACCCAGGATATGGTTGAGTTATCACCACAACTAAAAGGGGTAGTTTGTAGGTATTGATACTTTCGTGGTGGCAGAATATTTGCTAGGGGAAATTAAAGCATTTAATCATGCTGTATCTTTTTATTGGAAGTTATGAATTTTTCAGTTCATTTTATTTTGAAATTTTAACATTTTGATGTCAAGAATTAAGAGTTCTAACGGTAAGACTGCTCTATGGTAACGTGCTGTATTTAAAGGGTTCCAACTTAAACTTATTGCGAAGGTTTGCTTGGCTTCGAGTTCCAGACTTCTTTTTTTTCGTCACACCAAGCCGCTTCAGCCGCAAACATATTCCGCAGCAGCTATGACTTCCGCTGAAAACGACGCCATTCTTTTACTACCTTTCTTATCTTCTATTCTGTATTTTTTTGAAACGTTCTTTATTGAGTGTTTCGACTGTGTACCCCCCAACTGCATGTTATGACACAGACTGTCTCTCCTTGAAAATCCTTTTTAAACACAAATCTAGAAGTATTTTTCTCAGCGTACCTATAAGCTTCATTTACAGATTATTCCAAAACCTAAATGCAATACATAAGTTACCTTTTCATGCTCTTCCTCAATGATATCGTGGTGCTTTTTACAATTAAATGACTGCATTCAACAGTCTATATTTACCTGGAAATAGAATAAGAGAACAAAATTTCAGTTTTTCTGTAGGTATTACAAAAAGTTTTAATTAACAAAAAAAAAGTTTTGTGTTGTAAGTCTTTTAAGGTTGTAACTTTCCCACATGGAGGAGACTTTACATTTAAAAAAAATCCAACAATTTCCAAAGACTTAACAATATAGCTTGAGGTTGGCATGATGGGCATTTGTTCTTGTATGTACTTAAACATCCTTATGCTGGATATTTGATCAGAGTTATCTTAATAAATTCCAAAAAATTCAAGAGTTTAGTTGATGGCTTTTGGGTCATATAAGATAAATGCAATGGGTGGTGCCCCTGCCTAGACATGCGAGATGTAGACCGCATATAGGTATTAAGTAAGGCGCCGCGCCTTGGTGCAGTGCTTAGTTTATCGGACTACTGTGCAGGAGGCCCCGAGTTATTGTCCCAATCGGGACAATAAAAGGTTTTCCACGGTCCACCCCCACGAGGGTCTGCTAAGCCGTCCAAGAGCATTTTTGTAGCAAAGGATCTCTCAGTCCGCTGAACACTTAAAACGCAATCGTTGGGCGATGTTCTTGACTGGCTCAAAGGACTTTGCCGGCGCATTTAACTGGCTTTTGATTCTATTAAATGAATTCAAGGCTTTCGTTGATGCATCTACCCAGACACGAGGGTACTTACATCGCAAATGTCTACCGCTTGCTTGCGAACATCAAATAAAATTTTGAGACATAAATATGCGTTGAACTTGAGGATCCTATAATTAAGCCACATTATATTCCTCTTTTTCTACTGGAATTTGGCGCTTATTCGATAGCTTCTGCTATTCAGTACATCTAAGGGCTGAAGATTTTCCAGTTTCGATGGAGTTGTTGACAAGCGGACGCAGAATCTCATCTTCAATAAAAATTGAAAGGTTTTAAGGACAAACGAAACAGTTTTCATAGAATGGCTTTGGGCGCATGAATTGAAAATCCTTCTGGGGTTGCTGGTCCCCAACTGGGCACCTCCCCAGGTGGCAGATAGGGAAATGCTCGCCAGATATGGTGGGTACCGGTATGGAAAATATCCGGGGCGGACCAAAACCAGCAACAAACGAAAAATTAAGGA
Organism: Neoascia interrupta; assembly: GCA_947623515.1. Lineage (NCBI taxonomy): Eukaryota > Metazoa > Arthropoda > Insecta > Diptera > Syrphidae > Neoascia > Neoascia interrupta. The sequence goes on from OX392462.1 coordinate 152,836,491, forward strand.
GCATCTGTCGCAAAATGAGCGGCTTACTGGTCGGCATCTGTTACCCAGGTTAGGGTCGGCCGAATACAAAAGATCTTTTTCCTTCCAATATGAAAATAGAGTAGATAATAATTAGATGCATAAATAGGTTGCTGGTTATACTACTGTTTTTCTCCGTAAAGGCATAACACTTGCGGCTGTAAGCTTTCGTGTTTCTGTTCAGAGGTTTTACGTTTGGTTTATCAGCGTTTGTGTTGAACCGAGAACTACTTTCTTCTTCTTTCTTTTCTATCCCTTTTCTTTGATATCCCCTTGATCACGAGCATATTACATAAAAAAAATATGACAGTTAGCGCCTCAAGCTGGCAACAAAGCCACTTACTCGTATGAGAAGGTAGCAATAAAAGCGTTTTTCATTGAGCGCCTCCTTCTATACTTTTCATAATTATTTATTACACATAAAGAAAAAGCTGTCGTCGATGCACTTGCTCTGACACGAGAGTTTTACACTGCTTAAGGCGTCCTCCAACAGAGGTTAATATGATTTTACAGGCTTTTTAGATCTATTGCTCGTCAATCCTATCTAAGTTGCGAACATATAAATTCAATCGCTGCCCAAACATTAGAGTCTTATAATGCATAAAGACGTGCATTAAAAGCTGTAAAGATTTTGCCTCTATTAGGTTTACTTTCGACCCTTTCGGGCAAACGCAAAACTGGAGCGAAGAAACTTTTTCCATGCTGGAATTCCAATATCGCAGAGCTCATCAAGAGCGATCGGGCTTTGAGAATGAAAAACATTTTTCGAACAGGAGGAAAGAAACGGTATTCCTTGTGGTACTCCAAGATCGCAGAGCTCATCAATGGCTCAAGATCTAGATGGTTGCTTGCAAATGAAGAGCACTTCGAAAGGACGAACTTTAGTAGCGCGTGAAAATCCTGAAAAAAAGAGATCAGATTCGCCAAGAGGAATTCATAGAAGAATTTCTGCGAACCAACAGCTACAACAACTGAAGCGTCAAGGCTGAGTAAAGCCCTCTCTAAAGCGACCATACCGCTGTCCTTTCTCAGGAAGACCGATTACGGCTGGACCACATCACACGAGAAAACGCTGGACGTATGGGAATCCCTCTTCCCAGACTGCACCGAGGCCCAAGTGGAACACGACACAGTAGAACAGGGTTCTCCGAAGAAGCAGGATCAGGGCAAAGGAAGGACCGACGGAAAAGGTTGGCCTGGGCGATCAACTGCTTCGATCCCCTCAAGCACCAGAGATAATATTCGACCATAATAATGCTTCAACCAGTGCGTAAGTGCTACAGTGTGTACGCAGACGTCACAGTGCGTAAAACGGACCGTTAAATACCCCATCCTATCACACTTTGTAAGATGCTGATGTTATTGTTTTTTTTTTTGATTAAAAACTATCAATCATAACACATATTTTCAAGTTACGCTTAAATGTACGTAAAAATGCAACTTTTTGGCTTCAATTCAATATTTTTGAAAAATGGATCCCTAAAAGGGGGCGTGGCTTAAAACTTTGTAGCAACGACACCTGGAATAAGGTCTCCTTTATCTTACCTGATAATTTCTTTTTCTTATTCTTTCCTAAATTAGGCTCAAGGCCAGTCGAAATTACGTTTTTCTGGAAAATTTTTAGGTTTTTCTTCAATTCTGCCTCAAAATGTGGGCGTGGTCCTAAAGTCTTAAAAAAAAACAGAATGTTGAACTGAGTATTTTCTACATAATATGCTACGAATAAATTTTTCGATTTAAAACAAAAATGCATTTGAAAAATTACCATTTAAATCGATGCCATGCCCACTATGGGAGGTAAAGCGATTAAATTTAAGTTTTGTGTATCTTACTATAAACAAGAGATAATAAATTTTAGGGTTTTAAGACGTCTTACAGGTATAAAAGATCAGGAGATAGTTGCACAAGGATAATTGCACTGATCGTGGGCGTATTTGAAATTTTTTTACACTTTTACTGATTCGGATAAGGCGTAGGCGTGAATTTGAGAGAGGTGATTGGCGAATGAGAAGCACATCTGTTAACACTGTACTGCAGTTGTGGAACAATCCTTGGAATGCATGGAGTGTACCTTGGGTGCGTTTTTAGACATAGAAAAAGAGTTCAATAACATCGAAGAAGATGCAATATTGCGCAGCTTGAGGTATGCTCATATTGATAACAGTCTATGCGACTGGGTCCGGCTCATGCTAGTCATGCAAATCATCAAAAGTCACCTAGATGCAGTACTTGTGCGCAAGACGGAAAGTCAGCAGATAAACACCATAAGGAGGGGTCCTCTCTCCCGTCATATGGATCCTGGAAATGAATGAACTGTTAAAGGCCCTAGAGGAGTAAGACTTCATTGTAAGCGCACCTGCAGCCCATGTGGCTCTCCTGCTCCCAGGAAAATTCCCATCAAGTGACTTAGCACTGAGTTTTCTCGGTTACTGTCAAGTCTTGTTATTTTATTGATAATTATTGTTATATTGAACTTCAAACTCAAATGGAGGTAGAGCATAGAAGATCGTGTCAAACGGGCCATTGCGGCTCTGCCTGCCGTTCGTCATTCATAACGTTCGGCAGCACGTGGGGACTCCAATCGCACATGGATGTACATAGCGCTTGCAAGGCCCACAATTACATATGGCTCTATTCTCTAACCTCACTAAAATTCAAAGGACAGCCTGCATGGGAATAGCAAGGTCTCTAAGGTCAAGACTCACTGCAGCATTGGAGTTAAATTATACTCAACCTCACAACCTCTACACATAAAGCAAGACAGCTTTCTGTCTAAAGAAATTCAGACAGTTGTTCTCTAGACGCGTCTGAGCAAATTCAGTGGCAGGAGAAACGTTGAACAAATTGAATTTTTTTATCACTTGCTATGCGAATATACAGCCTTAAACAGCATAATGCGAAGTACACTCAGCATTTACTTCTTTGATGATCTCGAAAATCTAACAGGGTTTTCTTTGGACACAATGTTCCCCACTACTGGTCTAAGTGAGCCGTGACTCCCTTTACAGGGGAATCCATCAACCTAACCCAACCCATACGACGGTATTAGGTGTGGAAAGTGTATAACTTCATTCAATAGACCTTAAACTTCACAAGCCCATACAAGTAGTCAAACGGGGTCAAATTGCACGATTTCGATTGAGTCATACTCGTGCAAAATGTCGATTGTGAAGTCTAACGGGGTCAAATCGCACTATTTCGATGGCATCAAACTCGTGCAAAATGTCAATTGCGACCCGGCCTGTATGACACGTAGCGCCGCAGTGTTTAAATCAAACGTCGTCACTATCAAAACACTATCAAATCCGGGCCTAAAGAAATTGGCTATAATCAATGCTTTGCAAAAACCAATCCCTCGGCATTTGCCAGTGCCGAGGCCAATTTATGGACTAAATGTTTGAAGCATGGCGAATGATGCTCAAAAAGAAGACTGGCTTTTATCAAACAATTTAATCATTTGCATATGTTGTTGAACAATATAATTCTTGGTTGATTTGGCAAGACAGACTTCATAAATAACAGCCAATCCGAACGATGTAGGGCCAATATGGCAAAACTCGAATTACCTGTTTAAGTTAGGAAATCCAAACTTGTATGGGACTGCCTACACAAGCTTAATGATCTGGGTAAGGTCAATAAAGTGACCCTGTACTGGGTACTTGGCCATGTTGGAATAGAAAGGAATGAAGCAGCAGACTCCTTGGCAAGACGAGGAGCAGCAGAACCCTTCATAGCTCATGAACCTTTCTGCGGGATAGGGGAACACCCTCAAGGAAGAATTCAGGAAAACAAGGAAGGTAAACTCAGCTAAAATGTGGGATAGCCCTCAATGTCTTAGGCAAACAAAGAAACTTATAGGGAACCATAACCAGAGAAGATTCAAAGCATGCATCGGCATTAGTAAAAATAATCTACGCAGTCTTACAGGTTTCCTAACGGGGCATTGTAAACTCAGGGAACACTTAAGGAAAATTGGTGTAACGGAGGAACCCTCTTGCAGATTTTCCGATGAGGCTAGTGAAACTCCGGAACACATTTTGCAAATTGTGGGGCTCTGAACCACAAGAGAATTTAATGTCTGGGCAAATACCAGAGATACCAGACAGAGAGATACCCACCTTGGACCCACTTCTCATTTTCAGATTCCTACGTGAAACTGTACCAGAGAATGTGCTATAAGGATGAGTTCTTTCAGCCAAGGTCAAACAGGAACACATACCCTCGGTATGATTTAGTAATGAATTATAGTGTGAGGGGAGCTCCTTTCAGGGAATTAACCTCTCCAAGGCTTAGTAGCTGGTACAATAGACCAACAGGTCGCAGTGCAAAACCCAACTTAATAATAATAATAATAATAATAATAATAATAATAATAATAAGAAATCCATATTGGAAAACCCTTTAGAAAGAAACTCAAAACGAGTATAGAGATAAATTATTCGGCACAATTTTTTTTAGTAGAGCTTTTCCAAGACAGAGCCTGCTGAATTTTTCAATTTGCCTAAGGGATTTTATAAGGATATAGCAACAAACAGTCACCAGCCCCAACTTACTTCGGGAGGTTTTGTAGCTTAGGTAGGTCAACAGTTTCTCGATAAGAAGATGGTTTTCGTCAGTTTGATTTAAAGGCTTGGTGGCTCGGAGAGTTTTGTTTAATATCTGATACCCACTTTTAGTTTTCATCGTAGATCAGCCACATAATTTATTGATGTAGCACAGTTGAGTAACCAACTTGAATTTCAAGCGCTCAAATCAAAGGCTTGTAAGTCTACACAAAACACAATAAAGGACGTTGGGAAAACAGAAAATCCATAACTAATTTCAAAATATATCCCTCAACACAGCAGATGGCAAAAAGTGGGTCATTCATACTACCAACCAAACAAAGCTAATTGCTCTTAGATACAAACATCGAATAGTGCGCGCCTAAAGTATGGTAGCGCATAGCATACACCGCCGAGAATATGGGTCAACTTCTCTTAACAATTGACGGCGGTGACGGAAACAACAGGGCCACCGTCACCGTCACTGATTCCGTAAATCGGTTTTTGTTGCTTTAAGTAGATTTTCCACAACTTTCGAGTGGAATCGCGGTTAAATTGTGCCTCGACTTAAGTGCACACGTTTCTATGACTCGAACGCATAGCGCTATGGCCCCCCACCGTATCTTGTGCACATGCAATCAGCCATCTCATTTCAGATGCAATAAAAGTTTGCATTGCACATAAAATGTTTTCTGATTTCTTGATGGATACATAAGATACGTTTTTTTTTTGCATTCGAGTTAGTAACGGGAAATGAATTTGATAGCTATACACAGCAGCTATACAACTTTTCTCATAAGCTCGTAGCAAGGTATTTAGACAAAGAAGAGATCACTCTGGAATTTGAGATACTTTTCGAATTCATACACACCAGATAGAATGTACAAGTCGTAAAAATATTTCTTTTAAGAGATGCACCCCGAATAGAGGCAATTGGGGTTTCTGTGCCATATGACTGCCTGGTACATCGGAGTGAGTTTATTCCATTTGTGAGCTTTATAATCCGGTGGGTTTCTCTAAGAGACTCAACTCTTCTCTGTCAAATGGGAGGGGAATAAATTGAGCAATCAAGTGCCCTACTCGGTGGGTGCTACCCGAGCCTGAGCAAGTGAATCTACTCGCAAATGAATTTAAATTTTACTCTTTGTAGAGGGAAAGCGGGAAATAACAACATCTGAGCAATACCGATGGTGAAGGTAAGGGGGAATTGGTTTTATAGAAATACATAGGTACATCTACGTTGCCTGTTGTGAGGAAGAAATCTAAATTAATAGGTTCTGGTTGCAGCAAGTAAAGTGCTCACAAAAGAAAATCACTGACTGCAAAAAAAAAAAAAACATTTGTCAAAAGTTAATAAATAATATTTTTAATTAAATGAGAAAGCGAACGAAAAAGCCTTAGTTACTCATGTAGCAGTAGTGTGAAGACCCAGGACAATGATTTTACATTTTCACAGGGTTGTCCCAAAGGGCGATCATGAAGATCAATTCGTTTTGAATAAGTAGAAAGAAAAACCTCTATTTGCACAAACGTATTTAAATTTGTGAAAAACGGTTTTTTTTTAAAGAAAAATAAACGAAGAAACAAGGAAAACCAAAATAATTGGCAAACAAATTAATGACCAATAGTTTTTGTTTAATTACAAGTTAGTTAATTGAATTAATGATAAAAATTCAGTGGTTTGTGCTTGTGAAGAATTTAGCTTATAAACTTTAAATAGCCCAGCAGTTATTAGGAATTTTACAAGAACTACCACAATTTGAGTCAACCAATTTAAACACATTCTTAAGCGAGTTAAAAAACAATTTTAAATTGCAAACAGACGATATATTTCCGAAATATTAAGACTTAGAATTTTAGAATATAGCAAATTACATTAGGTATATAGAGTGGGCTACATTATTTTTCGAGTTTTTTTTTTTGACTTAAAATCTATAACGACTATTTGAAAATCTTTTTAAAATGCCGTTAAATTTTTAATTTTAATTCATAGCTCGTCGCGTGTTTTTAAATATTTTGATCACAGAATTAAAAAATTATGGTAAAAAAAGGTAATTAAGAACCAAATCAAACATTAAAACCTGCATATTCTACATTATGCTGGTCCTGGCAAAATATTCATGCACGAGGCAAGGTTCAAATCGCAATTTCGTGTAAGGTCGAATAAGTTTCACTGTATTTTTACAAAAAAAAAGTTGTGTATAAGCATCTCACTTAGCTTTTGTCAAGAAAGCGTGTATGGGTGTGGCAATCTTGGTTAATATCCACTGAAGAAGCTCAGTGCCAAGATTGCTCAGCGAAACACACGATGAAGGTTGAGACCAATTTTAATATTTTTTTGTTTACATGGGTTTTGTTTGGGTTTTTAGCAAAACGACAACATATTGTTTTTTAAATTGGAATGTATTGCAGCTTTAACTGTGTTCTGTTCTGGTTTTATTTATTTTAAGATATAAATAAATAAACAGAGTAGCGCAACAGCTCGAGGTGAACCAGGGCCAACTTCTCAACAATGTATGCTGGTGTGTTAATTTCTTTTACATACAAAGGGACCTACAATTTTTTGCCGAATCCGAACGGCACTTTGAGAAGTTTTTCAAGACAAATGATACTCTCGGAGGGCTTGTCAGACCCTCGCGGAGGTGGGGACCGTGAAAAAGAACAAGTCTTTTTTTTCAGGTGACGATGGCAGGATTCGAACCCAGGCCTCCGGCGTAGTAAGCCCACACACTAACCACTACGCCACGGCACCCCACATAAACGTTGAGATGCCAGATTAAATAAAACAAAATGTTGTTAAATTTTCACTATGTATACTATGTATCTATATTTCAAATAATTTTTCCTTATATAGCCTAGTCAAACCATATTTTACGTTACAAAAAATATGCAAGTGTAATTTTTTTTATTCCTATGATCTTCGTGTTGCTGAATTCAAATCCGAAGAGTTCCAACAAACCTCTTTATCCATCCCATAGGAAAGAACTTATATTTAATTTGATTCATAGTTTGTAACATAGAGGAATAATCACCGTAGGCCCCCAAGATCTTAAGGGCATATGTGATTGAGACCGAATTGTTAGTCGAATGAGACATGTCCGACCGTCCGTCCGTGTGTCGGTAGTTTTTTGGCCTTAAATTTTGAGCTAGGAACTTGAGACTTGATATCATTTCTTTCTAGGTCCCGAAGCAGTACAAGCGTAAACATTTTTGAAATCCGCCCACTTTGTTTTTAAGGATATTGTTTATAATCAAAGTTGTCGTAGAAAGCTGAAGTTTGCAATGCGCGATATGATCGCTTAAGTGTTTTGTGATTGGCATTTAAAAAAAACCGAGTGAGTAAGTGCAAGAGTTCGTCCGTGGCAAACTTCTATACAGGGTGTTTCCAAATTCGATGCAAATATTTTGACACAAGATTCTTGGGTATATTTGAAGAAAAAAATTGTTCTACAGTATGGGCCTATCTCAAATTTTAATACCACTTATTGGGAATTTAAGAAAACACCTACTTCGAGGTACCTTGACCCATACTAACACAAATATCTCCGCTAACACTTACAACAGGTACTTTATTTAGGACTTAAATTTTAGAAGAAATAGTACTCCTTTTAACTGCATTAAAATAAAACTGATGACTTTTTTAACTTTCGAGATATTTGCTTTTAAGTCGGATCCTTTTTCCCTGCCCATGACATTTTTTTGACTTTCAAGACACATTTCTGCGAAAAATGCGTAATAAACATATCGGTAATTTTTTTTTCTAGTGCACCTAACAATACTTAATAAAAATTGCTAAGACAAGTTACCCGAAAAACCCACAGATTTTATAATACTTGGGAAATTCCATAGCAGGTAAAATTATGAAAAACTCGATTCATAGTGTTCAATTCCTATTATTCTGAATAAAAATGCTTGTGTTTGGTTTATGTTTTTTTTTTTTATTTCATTAAGTTAACTTTACAATCAAATAAGGTGTTCAAAGTGTCCTCCCCCATTTTGTATGCATGCTAGAGCCCATTTTTGGATTGCGCTGTCAACGTTTATTGAGGATAACTCCTGCCTCACTTGTGACGAGGCTTGGAGAGTGCGATCTTCTAAATCATTTAGAGTTGATATTTCTGTAGAATAAACCAGTTCTTTCATTTTCCCCATACAATGATTGTAAGGTCTGGAGATCTTGCAGGCCAGTGAACTGGTCCATTTCTTCCTATCCAACGACCAGCGTACTTTTCATCCAGCCAATTCTTAACCTCGCGACCAAAGTAGGCTGGGGCTCCATCCTGTTGAAAATATGACGAAGCTCGTTGAGGTACCGGAACATCCTCCAGTAGATCTGTTAAATCATTGCGCAATAATTCCAGATAGTTTGCAGAATTCAGTGTGGGAGGCAGTTTGAAGGAACCGATTAAGTTGTTTCCAATAACACCTGCCCACAAATTGACGCTAAATCTGTGTTGAAATGATGACTCTCTCCTTGTGTGTGGGTTTTCCGCAGCCCATGTGTGTAGATTGTGAAAATTTCTAATCCCATCTCTAGTAAATTGAGATTCGTCCGTCCATAGGATTCTGCTTATAAAACCGTTGTCATCCAAGTTCCGCTCTAACAACCAGTTGCAAAACTCAAGTCTCGGCTCCAAATCACTCGGAAGCAGTTCCTGCACAGGTGTATGGTGGTATGGATACAAGTTTTCCGTATGCAGGAGACGAACAATTTTATGTGTTGAAACATTAAATCGCAAGGATAAGCGCCTGATGCTGATTGATGGATCATTTGCAACCGCTTCCAGTATTCTTTCATCAACTGCAATTCTTCCTGGTGAAGGTCCTGCGTTAGGTCGTCTTGTTGAAACAGATCCCGTTTCCCGAAGTCTTCGAAACGAATTTGTAAATACGCGGGGATTAGGTACTCTTCGGTTAGGATAAAGCTGATGGTATCTTTGTTGTGCTCTAATAGAACTTCCGTTGCACATCCCATAAACGTAGATAATATCGGCGTATTCTTCGTTTGTAAAAGATGCCATTTCAAGTAGGGTTTCTTAACAACTGTTGTGTCACCTCGGCTTTAAAAATGACTTTGATGGATTTAATTTTGTTTTCTAACCTTTTATACAATTTACATTAAATAAATTTTCCAACTAGGCGACCAACCTCAAACTTAATCCTTTTTGGGATTTAACAGAAAAATGATAGGGAAATTACCTTTTTATCATTAATAAAAATGCATGCTCTAAAACCTACGTAAATTATTAATACATAGTCAAAAAATCGTTCTTGTTGTCAATCGCGGTTATAAAAGTAGGTAACAAATCATATTTCCACCTTATACCTGTCGCGGCTTCGTGAAAAGAGTTTTTCATAATTTTACCTGCTATGGAATTTCCCAAGTATCATAAAATCTGTGGGTTTTTCGGGTAACTTGTGCACTAGAAAAAAAAAATTACCGATATGTTTATTACGCATTTTTCGCAGAAATGTGTCTTGAAAGTCAAAAAAATGTCATGGGCAGGGAAAAAGGATCCGACTTAAAAGCAAATATCTCGAAAGTTAAAAAAGTCATCAGTTTTATTTTAATGCAGTTAAAAGGAGTACTATTTTTTCTAAAATTTAAGTTATAAATGAAGTACCTGTTGTAAGTGTTAGCGGAGATATTTGTGTTAGTATGGGTCAAGGTACCTCAAAGTAGGTGTTTTCTTAAATTCCCAATAAGTGGTATCAAAATTTGAGATAGGCCCATACTGTAGAACAATTTTTTTCTTCAAATATACCCAAGAATCTTGTTTCAAAATATTTGCATCGAATTTGGAAACACCCTGTATACCCGACCCTATATACCATGTAACGCCAAATCTTAATTTTTTTTTTTGTCCTGAATCCATATATTATTTGTAAAGGCCACGCCTTCAAAAAGAGGGTCTGGGCTAAAAATTAAAATCAATTAATTGTAGTTCCGTTAGAATCATGACGAAATGCGTTAAAACCGAAAATTACTGCCGAAAAAAACGTTTTTTCTTTAACACGCCCCTTAAAAGTGGGCGGAGCTCAAAACTTAGTATGGAGCAAACCTGGCAAATAGTAATATCTTGAATATTTGTTAAATATTTTTTTTCAATATACTTCAAGTTTGTCCCAGCTCAATTTAAAATACCTAAAAACTTCACAAATGCGGACAGATGGACGGACGGACAGACGGACGGACGGACATGGCTTAATCGATTCACCTGTCGGTCTCAATCATATCTCTAAAAGGTCTTAGGGGTCTACGGTGATAATTTCACTGTGTTACAAACTATGCATTAAAATTAATATACCCTCCATTATTATAATGTTTGTAGAATTGTAAATTGTTGTAATTTTTCGCTTTTCAATATTGAATTTAATTTTCTATGGTTTTACCATAGGGGCCGCTCCCCAATAAAAGCAACGATACGTTCGGTTACCTTTTTAATTAGAACTTTTTTTTATTTTTTTGCTTATAACTCGGAAACGTTGCATCCTTCGTGAAATGCTTACAACTTTCATCGGAAGACAGAACATTAAATTTCGAAAAAAATGCACACAAAATTTTTCCTTTGGTTTTTTTAAAGCCGTAATTACACCATTTGTTTTTACTTAATTTGGGCTATCCCCTATGTAGGTGCTAGTAACTGTCATTGAATTTTTTGAACATATCTGTCAATCGTGATGTCTGCTTTATATCGGGACTTCTTTTAAATTTGGTAAGGTTTTTAAACACGCTCGTTAGACGACGACTTGAGTATGTAAAAGCAATCGTTACAAGTCTACATTATTTTTGCTGTGGGCAATTTAGATTTTGTGCAATTTTTGTGCAAATTACATTTTGTTAACTGCTTTAATCAAAAACTGAATCGATCCGTGCAATCTTTTACTCAAACTTTTCACGACCATGTGTTTTCGGTAAACGACACAGTGCAATTGCATATGCTGCTCGCGATGACACCTGAACTTGAAACGAGCCCCACCGGCTTTTTGTAGTTTGAAAAAATTTTTCCTTAACGAAATTACTCGGACATTCAATAATGATACGCGCTTAGTGTCCATCTCAAAACCTTTCGTGAAGAGTAGCTCTTCGTGAAACACTATCTGATCTGTATACCGGCCCAACTGAAAAAAATCTTTACTATGGAAAACTGCTAAATTTTCGTGGACACCCTTTACAACGAGTGAGGCCCCATTTTTTTTTTTTTTTTTTTAATACCAACGTAGACCCCGTCGAGTCTCCCGTGGACCCCTTGACCAATTTGGAAATCACTGAGACCGATTGTGGGCGTGTCTATGGGCGGATTTAAAAAAAATTAACACTTGTATTGCTTTGGATGTCAACGAAGTCACGCACAATTTCAGCTCTGTAGTTCAAAATTAAAGGCCTAAAAATTGGTGAAATTGTGGGGATAATAAGTGACCGTGATTTCCTACAAAACTTTTAATTTAATACAAAAATGTAAGTTCCAAAAATTTATTAAAAAACTTTAAAATTATCCTTTGCCTATTGAAAAACGTACACTTATTGACATCCATAAGATTTACAGTACCTACTACTGCAAATAAAAGCACGAATTGGATCACTCTTTACACATACAGCGAAAACACAACTGGTGACGAAAGCTTAGCCATACGTTTAGCTATTAAGCTGGCCAGCATAGGCCTGAGTTCCGTAGCCTAATATCGAAAGTTTAACGCCAATATCACACTAGTCAATGAAATTATTATACTATTTTAAAAACGTAACACTGCACTTAAAAATTTACAAAGTGTTAAGAAAAGGCCACAATGATTGAAAGTAATCGGAAATTCTTTAGTGTTCCCCTTCAGATTTCTAAATTCATGAAATTATGTCGAAGGAATTTGAAGACCGGCTTTTTGCAAGCTTTATAATCATCATTTAACTTTTTTTAGTGATGTTATTTTTTTATTAAGAACCCATGCCCCCATTATTTATCCATTATCTTCTTTAAATCCATATGTAGTTTCCATATACCTATAAGTTGCAAAATTCCGAATTACTATCAAAACCTTCAGCTCCCTAGTCACAAGCAATACACTTTCCCAGTGCGATGTTATAAATTACCTAACCATTTTTTCAACGACATTTCCGGGAATCATTATACACATTATTTAATTTACAAATACATTGGCGAATGTGTTGCAGCGATTCGCACACATGCAGTCCCACACACTAACGTTCATACTCTTCATAGAATGCGACTGCTTTTTGTACATTGGGTGTAATGTTTTTTGTTTTCGAACAAGGTCTTATTAAATTCTTGTTCTCCTTCCTATTTGCTTGAAGCAAAATGATTAATTTTCATTTTTTTAGTCTAACTTCGTAAATAAGTAGATTTTGTGATCTAGCTAGCCTACCGAGATAATTTAACTATGGGTATCTATACACCCATGTCTCTCAAGTTTATTCCAGTGAATTTTTTTCAAAAACACAACCACGCATCCCACGAACTACTAATTACCCCAGCACACACCAAAAATATAAATTAAAAAATTTTAAGCATGGATATTGATAAGAATTTACGAGAAAATGAGTTTTTGATTGGTTTGTAAAAACGTAATTTTATACAAACAAAAAAAAAAAAAGTTTGCCTCCTGTGAGGATTGAACTCACGACCCCTGGTTTACAAGACCAGTGCTCTGCCACTGAGCTAAAGAGGCTGATGATTCAGCTGTGGCAGAGTTCTAACATGTAGTCAAGTGAGTTTTCTGTTGGAGTGTTCTTGATTCGGTTTCTTCTTTTTTCATTGACTGAAATGATTTTTTCAATAAGGTATCAAAGCTTGAAAATAAGTAATGAATATGTCGTTGCTATAATACTGACGGACGCTATTTCTTTTTTTGCTTAAATCAATAATTTGCACCAGCAGAGTAACTTTGCAATACAGCAAAAGAATGAGATTCGTTAATGTGTTAACAGAGATGCCACCTTAGGAAAATAACAATAATGGTATGTTAGGTACTAATTAAGAAAGAATTTTCTTTTGTAGGTATAAAAGGTAATACATAGATTTCTTTGTGGTGCTAAAGTGTATGCTGAGAAGATAATGTTCTGTTTTAGAGAGAGATCACCGCTTAAGCCGCGTTGTCACAAGCAACGTAAAACAGGAACAGAAACAGAATCTCATACATTAGAAACTGAAACCTAAATTCGCTGAATGCTTTTTGCGTTGCTAATGTATGAAATTTTGTTTCTGTTCCTGTTTCTTGTGATTACGTGAACACTTACCTCATGTCTGATTTGACAGATAATTGGTTTTATCCTTCCGCTGAACGAATATGGTTGCGTATATGCTTGAGCAACGCTGGGAAATATTGCGACATTACTTTGAAAATCATGGTAATGTTGCAGAATGTGTGCGAAAATTGCGTACGGATTTTGGAAAAAAATCATCTTTTCAGATGAAGCTCATTTTGATCTTGGCGATATGTAAACAAGCAAAACTGTCGCATTTGGGGCACAAAAAATCCGCACGCATACATTGAAAAGCCGGTACACCCAAAACGAGTTACTGTTTCGTGCAGATTTCGGTCCAGAGGTATAATTGGGCAATTTTTTTTCGAAAATGAGCAAGGAGTGGCCGTTACAGAAAATGGCGATCGTTATTGGGCCATGTTGAACGAATTTTTGTTCACAAAAATTGAAGAGGAGGATATTGGCAACATTTGGTTTCAACAGGACGGCGCTACGTGCCACATAGCCGAAGCTAAACTCGATGTTTTGCGCCCTGTTTTTGAAGATCGCATTATCAGCCGCAGAGCTGATGTCGTTTGGGCACCTCGGAGCTGCGATTTGACACCGTTGGACTATTATTTGTGGGGTGCCGTAAAAGATAAGTGTTACGCCGACAAGCCAGAGACAATAGACGCTTTAAAGGACAATATTCGTGAAGCCATTGGTGAAATACAGCTGCACACAATCGATAATGTGCTTAAAAACTGAACCGATCGTGTAGGCTACTGCATGGCCAGCCGAAGCAACCATTTGAAATAAAAATTATTTTTCATTATCAACCGGAAGGATTGTACTTTCAAATAAAAAAAGAAATTTGAGAAAATATTCAGTAGTTTTTTTTATAGCATTTAAAAAAAATGTTATTTGGCGGACCCTTTACCTTTTCCCCAAGGCAAAAACCAATTTTGGTGGCACGCATTGCACTCGGAAAGGGTACAGAATGCTGATTACGAGTAATAAAAACAAGTAAATTAAGATTACCGATTTTATCAATGGCAGTTTGTGCATGGAAGCGGTTTTGCTGTACTGGCTGGTTGGTAGATATCTAGAAATAGATATCTTAATTATAACTTCGAGGTCTAGTTTTTCATCTATTCGTAACAAAATTCTTTAGTAATACGCTATAAAAGACCAGGTTTGAATCTCATGCTATGTCTTCACCGACAATTAAAATAGGATGAGTGGGAGACGATAAAAAATAAATCCTAAAGTGGCTCCACCGGAGAAATGTAGGATTAGCGAACCCTTTGTTTCCGTCATTTTGGCTCTCAAAAGAGAGTGGCGATGTTTTTTCCTAGGAGCCAAAAAATGATTTTCGCTGAAAAATCATAATAGAAAACGAACTTGTGACAGATCTGTCGTGCAGGGACAGTTTTGGTTTCTTTTTTTAATTTTAAAAATGGTACAAAGGTGCAGAAAATGGGTTTGTGAATAGGATTAATGGGATTTATCAGAGGATTTATTTTAAATCGCTTGCCGAAAGGCTTGCGTGATCTGTAGAGGTTTTAATAAAGATTTATATTAATCGTGGATTAGTTCCGGGTGGAGACATAGTATAAAGCTGCCTTACTCTTTAGTAACTGATTGGTTTGAAACAATTGTAACAACACAACTGAAAAACCAAGACTTTTCCCTTAAACAATATCTGAGAAAAGGCAACTTTCAACTCATATGAGCAACGATTTATCTGGCTTTTCACAACCATTACCATGTGTGCTGCAAGCGTTACAAATAATTATTTGCAGCCATTCCCAACAGCTCTGGTTAAGAAACCTCTCATGACAATTGGTATTCTAGAAGGTTCCGATAATTAAGAGCTGCTTAAGATATAAGATAAGATAAGATATTTTGATGGACGATTCACCGTCTCAGAGGAAAGTTGTGTAATACCGTACACTTATTTGAAATGAGAATTTTGGTGGTTAAGTTTCGGTGATAAATATTCAAGGCGGTGAGCATTAGAGAAGGCATTAAGTGGTTAACGCGTGATGGGCGTGCCATTTAGGTCTCCTGTAAGTGCGGGGAAACTCCTCACGATTGGCGAAAAACAATAAGTACCTAGTTTTCCAAAATGTGGACCAGATCAATAATTAAAAAAAGTATACGGTGTTGGAAAAATGCGAGTTTCAATCATACTGTTTAAACAGGTCTAGTTTCACACCAATACATTTTCTGTAGGCCTCGAAATAATCGGCAACAGACATCACGTGTTTTGTAGATTTCCAAAAGGACGGTGTCTATTAAATCTGGAAAGGTTTGCAGTGGTATTTACTAAGTCGACTCATCTTTTTGTACGCATTCAATCGTTTCATTGGAACTGCAGAAGCTGTCTTTACATTGCCAGAAGTGTATAATAACAGCAGCCACTAAATGGATACATAGCCATTTCAAACTATGTTGGAATAGGAGTCCTGTAGTCCTGTTTGTGCAAGGTTACTTCTAAAAGTTCAAGCAAGTATGAATCTCGGAATTCTTTACCCCTTTCGGACTCATAGTGTAGATTTGGCTATCAGAGGAGTTAAGTATGGCAAAGATTTTTATTTTCAATTTTGTTCTTTTTTTCTAACCCTCATTTGTGGGGGATTCCCCAATCGGGAACTAATCAGGTCGTGGATGAAAGAATGCTCTCCAGATTTTGTGGGTAGGTTCAGTGACAAACAAATTATATGGGGGAACCAAAAAATGTTCGAAAGCTCACCCTCGTAGTTATTGAGCCGAAATAGGTGAATATGGAAGAATAAGTTTCCACTGAGGCCAAAGTGGAATTTGTTGGATTTTTTTATCCGAATATATTGAATTGAGTGTCCTGATTCCGAAAATGCTAGTTAAAAATTGTTGGTCTCGTTAAAACGTTAAAAACAAGTGCAACTTTTAACTACCCGTCACTGGCCACAGGCGCCTGCCAGACAACTGGCACCTACATTTAGCGGAGTGACAAAGTCGCGTGAGCGGCTAAACCTTGCGAAAAAGAGATTTAAAAACCCTTAAATTCGCGAAGCGGGCCATCCAAACACTATTGTCTCTGTAAAAGAAAGCAATTTTTTCCATTGAAAGGTGCCGAATTTCCATTGCATATTCTTAGGCGACAATTTAAAATTTAAGATGAGGTCCTTCCTTTGTCCTTTGTATAGAAAAATTTAAGCTTTGAATAGCTACAACTTTTAAACTAATGAGACCGGCAATTTTTAATAACATATTCGTTATCAGAACGCTCAAATATGTGCATATTAAGAAAAGAAGTGAAATTCGGACCTACGGTAAACTTCTTCCAACATGTAGATATTGGTTTTTCAGTCAACACTCCACACTGAAGTTTTGGACAAACTATCACCATTTTGACCCCGCTAAACAAAAATGAATAGGTAAAGACAACTGAAACTATAACTGTTGCGTAAAGTGATAATTTCAAGACCTTTACAACCGGTGCTGATTTAAGGAACAAAAGCGTGGACCTTGTCTACTGCTTCAAATATTCAAATTCTAATATTTGGCGGGCTGTGTTGGGTATTGAGTATTTGACGCAATTACTCAGCTTACATCCATGAGGTTAGGTTTGTTTCACCAAAGGCCAACAAGAACGAAATTTTGATGTTGGACTATGTTATTTCATCAACGCAAATTGATGAAGCAGTCTGCAATTCCATTAGGAGTAATTAAGCCCTTACGTAGTTTTTTATTAATAAATTAGGAATTATAAAAAGTATTTCTGACTTTTTTTACCTGAAACTTCATCAAGCGATTGGTAATCAGTTGTGTCCAAGCTACAAGCATATAAAAATGGACTAGCATGTCATTTTAAGCTGCATTTTTATACCATACGAATCGTACGTAATTGTGTTACCTTGCAAGTCCCAGGATTCCTTTAAGAATAAGGACTTTTCTCTTTCCCCTAAGGTAATGAATGGTCTACTTTGGTTGACCAAAATTTCAGGGGGCAAAATTTCTGTGAGCCAACAATTAAAAACAAATATGAAGTCCTTGGCTCCCTGATACTTATTAATATTTTCCACCATTTAACAGGACCTTAAAACCCTCAAAGGAACTAAATTTAGCACACACAATCATTTGTTGGCAACATACAAGGTCTAAACATTTTTAAAAGTGACATTTTTTCTGCCAAAAAACATTGTTTCCAGTATAAAATAATGAATCTCACAAAACCTTTTCTTCAAAGGAGAAAAAAAAAGAATATCCTTTACCCCAGATGGGACTCGAACCCACAATCCCCGGCTTAGGAGGCCGATGCCTTATCCATTAGGCCACTGGGGCAGTTAGGCTCCAGCTGTCAGAGTGCGGTCATATTGATTTGCTTTGTAACTGGTTTGTGTACAAGTATAATAATAGTTAAATTCTGTAGCTGGGTAAGTACCTGAAGTAAGTACCCTAAGGAAAGAAGAAATCGAAAAGATATAAACAAAATAAAATACACTCAAGATATAGCTATAAGAGTGCTTTAATATCGGTCAGAGGTAACTATAAGGTTCAATTGAAAAATTGATAGGCCAATATTTATAAGTGGATAGGTGAAATAAAAAGTGAAACCATTATTACATTGGCTCTTTAATTCATCGAGAATGAGCTTGGTTTTTTTATGAGCGTAGCAATAATCTTGAATTACATATTTAGGTGCTGTTACAAGTTGAAGGAATTTTTGAAAGTCAAGATGATTTTTATGTAGCTTTTATAGGTAGGTATGTACCACTTTTACCAACTTTTCAAAAAAACCGATGACCTATGTACCACCTATAGATGACCTATGTACTGCCTATTGCGTTGCCTGGACAGTATCGAGATGCCATAAAATTTCAAAGCACTCGTTAAATTTTGACATTATACAAGGGTCAAAATTTTATATTACAGGTTCCTAAAGTCTATGAATTTAATTTCAGAAAAAGAAATTGAGTCCGCCAAGATAAGGCTAATAATTTAGATGCAGCCAGTGAGGAGTCAACCACTGTAAGCTGTATACCTGTTTTGGCCTGCAATCACAATTTCTCGACTTAAAATCTACTTATACGAAAAACGCTACGCTCTCCTACGAAAACCTACGCTCTCCACAAACTTTGCGATCAATTTGTTTACCATACTCTCTACAATGAAGTCAAATGAGTATCTTTCTCTTTTCAAGTAATAATAACCGAGTATTATTGCATGATCATCGGGTGGGAGTAAACATCGCCACCGCTTTTGAGTATATGTAAAACACCGCAAATAAATTGCGTTTACAGTCCACAAATTTCAAGATGGTTCGGAGAACAGAAGAAAGTTACGTTTTCTTATTATATTGGAATAATAGCTAAATTGCTGTTCATTCTAATTTTGTTCAACCTCTTGTTTTTGGGTCATTTTAATGAACGAGCGTAATTGCGGTGTTTTTCCTATTAGAATGCGGTGGCGGTGGTAAAATACTCCGCACAGTGCTTGAACTTATATGTCCGCATGAATGCATGACATTACGTGTTTGCGATCAATGCGATGGGGATAAGTGTTGTGCGTGGAATGAATGAAAGCAGAGTATGCATGCAGTTTATAAAGTATTGCGGTATATACACCAAAGATACATCGTGTCAAACAGTAGCCTGGCTGAGATTTCGTTCAGTTCGAGAAAGTTTATTCGAGACTGATATTTCGTTTAGTATGGAGAAGAGTGTAGACTTTCGAATTGACATTGCAGCAACTTACTATCGAGGAAAAACATTGACACCAGGTGCGAATTGCACTTCAGTTTCAAGTGGATAAAATCTAGCGTTCGTAGTCACAAAATACATTATTGCTTCACCTGCAGGAGCCCGAGTCTGTATAATCAATCTAGTAATAAATTCCATATACTGTCTGCCTCAGTTAAGAAAATTGTTTCCTGCCAACATTCGTGCGGTAATCGTTGTCACGGGCGATTTCAACGAAGACAATGCTGAATAGCTTCTCGATTCTCGACAAACAGAACTCAAAAGCATTTATGTCGGGATTTTTGCTGCGTCTAACAACTTAACGCAGCTTGTAAATTATACCTTAGATTAACCGCCTTGGTGCCAACATTTTGGACTTGTTTCTTAGTACCTCCAATGCCGAAAAATAAAGAACATGCGTACCTACTATCTGCTCTAGGCTCATCACCGGAGGATGACTTATAAGGATGACTTCTTTCCCACATGCCTGTAACCACACAGTTAAAGAAACGAAGAGAATAGTCTGGCAGTACGAGAAGGTCAACTGGGACGACGTGAACAATTTTTTTTAAATATTCAATAACTCACTTGCCTTTCTTGATCGCGACGTTGCTATTCATGATATCTCAAGTAATTCTTCGTGGCATTCGATCTTTTATTCCTTGCAGGTTTAAAAGTATCAGGTCAAAGGAGAATTCATCGGGCGACTTAGGTTGTAAGGAGGCTACAAGGTTGAGAGAGATGAGTTTTAGGTTTAATAAAACCAACCCTTCCTCCTCCTCAAAATATTGAGGAAAACCGGGAAAAAGGCAGTAAACGAGCTTTAGTCCGATACCTTAAGTATCATACGCTGTGGATACACTGTGGAGAGTTTTGCAGGACTATGCGCTGAGTGGGCCTCTTCTGAGAGCCACCCAGTACGGATTAATGGCGTCAAATCCTTTCCTTTTGATGTGCGCGTTGGACTTCGCGGGCTGTGTTCTGTCGCCGCTCCTTTTCATAGCATATATGGACTGGATGGTGAAGCGCAGTCTTGGCGAGAAATGTTTCGAATTGGCTGGCATCAGGATGAGCCATCTGCCTTTCGCAGATGATTTGGCCATCCTTGGATCATCCAAAGAGGAACTTCAGCGAGCACTGGATAGGTTTGCAGCCGTCTGTGGTGATGCTGGGATGAAAATAAACGTGAACAAATCGGAAGTGATGGTTGTTTCCCGAACTCCGCAGTGTGCAGTGTACCCTGCACATTAATGGAGTTCCATTAAAACAGGTGGAGAAGTTTAAGTATCTCGGGGTCTTTTTCACGAAAAATGGGAGGAGTGATACTGAGTTGTCCTGTAGAATTGGCCAAGCTGGAGCAATAGTTAAGGAACTACGCCGGCCGGTCATCAGGAAAGCTGAGCTTGGAGTGAAAGCAAAGTTCTCAGTTTTTAATTCAGTGTTCGTTCCGACTCTCATCTATGGTCATGAAATTTGGGTAATGACCGAAAGAATTAGATCGCGGGTACAAGCTGCCGAAATGAGATTCCTGAGGTGCGTTGCTGGTGTTACTCTAAGGGATTGAGTGAGAAACTTCAGTATTCGTGGGAATCTTAAAGTTGAGCAGCTACTTCTCCGAGTGAAGCGATCGATTCTTCGATGGTTTGGACACGTTGTTCGCATGCCCCCTGACAGACTTCCTAGACAGGTCATGCTAGCCGAAATGCGAGCGCGTCGCCCTTCTGGTAGGCCAAGAAACAGGTGGTGGGATCAGGAAAAAAATCTCTCTGAGTCCCGCCTGGGTATTGCGCCGGATCGAGAACGATGGAAAGACCATTTAGTCACCCTCGCTCCGCAACCCTTTTAAAGGATAAGCGGCATTCGAAAATGATGATGACCTTAAGTTATTTACTATGATCAAAAGTTGGGCAAAAGATTCGGAGAAGATCAACACTTTTTTCTCCTCGATCATAGCGTAGATGGGGCTGTGAAAAAATCTCTTTATTTGCAAAGGTCGAAGCTGGGATCTCCTGCACAGTAGGCCGACACAACAACCATTGCACGCACAAAATACAAAGTTTCAAGGACAGGAAAAATGTTTGCAACGATATTCAAGCTGTCAGCTTATTACTTAAAGCGAATCTACTTGCCGCGTACGTTGCAGCTAGCTCTAAGCTGCCTTCTTGTATTACCCACCTATACTTTACTCAGTGTTGCCGCAAGCTTAAATAAAAAGTCGCTAAACCAACTTCCGAAAGTCCCTTGGCTAAAATTATCAAATCAATAAGTCGCTTAATGTCGCCAGAAAAAAAAAAAACTTTGGAGAAAAAAGTGTAAGCTACGCCCTTTCCCTGAATGAATTTTACAATTATTTTTATGAAAATTTACAGAAATTACGTGAAATCATAGTCCGTGATATTTGTCGTTTTGTATCAGAGGCTTTTAACTTTTTAGTAAATTTTTTTTTCTTGACTTTGCAATATTGCGAATACGCAGGCGGATATGAGTGGCACTTGCAAAAAAAAAAAACAGTTAATTGCATGTCATTAATTTCGTACCTCAAAACAGTGCTTGTATCCAAAAGACGCCAGAAAAAGTCGCTAAAGCTGGTCTATAGGGACTACAAAAAATGTTTTGTCGCTGGCAGAGTGAAATTTCTACTAGATCAAGCGACATTTTTTTTGTTCCCTGAAGCTTTAGACGAGTGTCAGCACTGTTTTGACTTATGGTTCTTATGGATGATAAGATTCTTCTGTCCTTTATAGTCAAAAAGTCTGCAAGGCAAAGTAATGACTGGTCAATTATGCATTTCATAATACCTATGCACTCGAATTTTATGGAAAGCAAAATTTTGAATTCTGATTTTGAAGGGCCGACTTACCTGCACACAACGTATTCTGTTGTAGTTAGTACATTATATTCAAAATGTTGATAAACAGTCAAATATCCAAGCTATAGGAAAAACTGGTGCGCTCCGAAGCAACTACCCTTGTGTGGCTAACAAAATCTTCTTCTGCAATCAGACATGTCGACTGTACTGAGTATATTCTTAGGAAATTTTGAAACTCGCGATTAAGGTAACGATGAACTGTTCAAGATGAAAAGAATATACTCCAAACGAACAATGCAAACAAACAAAAACAACTCGATGACTATACCCTCAAGTTGTAGTTCAGTTTAGAAAACAACAAATAGCACGTAACGTTCAGTTTCCTTAACGTGAAAAAAAAATCATAAAAGGGAAATCACCACCAAGTCATGTGTCTGCACCTGCACAGATGTTTTATCCTTGCGCAGAGTAGGTAGTGTGTGTTCGGAAAGGCATATTAGCACGAGGGATATTTACAAAGTGAGTGACGAAATTGAAAAGAAAACATAATTGTATGGGTAAGACTTATAAGAGGGGGATGAAGATGCTTTAACACACTATTTTATTTTGCCCCGTTTGAAGGATAAGGAATTGATTAAGAGAATAATTTTATG
Organism: Neoascia interrupta; assembly: GCA_947623515.1. Taxonomy (NCBI): domain Eukaryota; kingdom Metazoa; phylum Arthropoda; class Insecta; order Diptera; family Syrphidae; genus Neoascia; species Neoascia interrupta. The sequence continues at coordinate 152,859,437 of OX392462.1, forward strand.
CATTACCTATGGAAAGGCGTTGCCATTTTGTTGCGGTTAGAGTAGCTCGCCTTTATTATCGTATTTAAGGTGTAGGTACGTGAATTTATTTAGAAAAAATTCTACTTTTTGTCCTGTAGCTGATCAATACTCTCAGCAATTAATCAAATCATTGGGCAACAAGTTTTCGCCAAAAATCTGGCCGTCAAAACTGGGTTTGGTAAAAATATTAATATAGGTATTTGTGTTTTTGTCTTTTATGACTTTTTTAATATTTTAAATCTGCTGTTCTTACGTTGACCGAGATTTAAGTCTCGTTTCTCTAAATTGTTTCAAAATACAGGGTGATAAATTTTTTTCAATTTTCTCTTTTCGATTTTCGTAAAAAAAACTACTTTTGTAAGTACACAATACTTGTCTTCAAATGTTGAAGTTCATGTGGTTTGTGATTGTGTCGACTTTGGTTGATGAAATGTTATTGGTCGAGAAGTTAAAGTAGTTTTCGCAGCAGTATCGTTTCACTCAGACAACACTAAACCCATTTCCTTTTTATAAGTACCCTATTCCACACGAATGGCGTAAATAAAGTTTGATACAGGCGCAAATGTAACATAGAGAAATAATAACGATAGACCCCCAATACCTTCAGGGCATACGATCGAGACCGAATTCTGAGTTCAATGAGCCATGTCCTTCCGTCCGTCCGTATGTCACCAATTTTAAGGCCTTAAATTTGTAGCTAGAAAACTGAAATTTTATACGTAGGCATATGCGCGCACAGACACGCCCACAAACGGTCTAAATATGCAACTACCTCCAGTGCTTTCAAAACTGTAAGACGTCGTGATTGAAATTTCACATTTTACATCTCCTATAATGATTATTATAAGATAAATAAATAAATAGAGTGGCGAAACAGCTCGAGGTGAACCAGGGCCAACTTCTCAACAATGTATGCTGGTGTGTTAATTTTTTTTACATACAAAAGGACCTACAATTTTTTTGCCGAATCCGAACGGCACTTTGAGGGCTTGTCAGACCCTCGCGGAGGTGGGGACCGTGAAAAAGAACAATTCTTTTTTTCAGGTGACGATGGCAGGATTCGAACCCAGGCCTCCGGCGTAGTAAGCACACACACTAACCACTACGCCACGGCACCCCACTTTTTATAAGATATAAAAAGTAAAAACGAAATCGGCAGACCGCTCCTGGTGGGCGTGGCATCGATTTGCAATTTATTCAATATTTTTGTTCCAAATCGGTAAATTTTCCCTCAAAATATTATGTAGAAAATACTTGGTTCTGCATTTCGTTCATACAAAATTTTGGGCCACGCTTACATTTAGAGACAGAATTCAGGAAAAACCTATAATTTTCCATGAAAAACATGGATTTTCATAGACTGCTTTTTAGCTTTACAAAAGAAGAATAAGAAATAAAATTTAGCACATAAAGTACACCGGACACTATTTGAGATTTCGTTCAAACATAGTTTTTGGCCACGCCCAAAACTATGTATGAACGATTCTTTAGAGGTCGAGATCACATATGGTTACAGGAGCTACCAACTACCTCCAGAGCTTTCAAGGCTGTAAGACGTCTTTAAAGCCTGAAATTTGGCATTTATTATCTCCTGTTTATTGAAAGACACACAAGCTAAAAATTTAATCGCTTTACGTCCCCTAGTGGGCGTGGCATCGATTTAAAGGTTAATTTTTCAAATGCATTTTATTCAATATTTTTGTTCCAAATCGAAAAATATTTACTTATAATATATGCAGAAAACACATAGTTCTACATTTCGTTCATACAAAACTTTGGGCTATGCCCACATTTGGAGGCAGAATTGAAGAAAAAGCTAAAAATTTCCAGAAAAACATAATTTTGACTGGCCTTTAGATTTATACTAATTTGCAAAAGAATAAAAAAAAGTACCAGGTTAGATAAACGAGATATTATAGATATCGTTCATACAAAGTTTTCAGCCACACCCACTTTTAGGGGTCGATTTTTCCAATCGTAACCTGGAAATATCTGCGTTATAATTGATAGTTTGTAATAAGGGGCGGTTGGACATCGCCCCTTATCGAAGTTTGTACTAAAAAATACTTATAAAATTTGTACTTATAAAATATCGAAAAATAGCAATGCCTTCAGCATTTTACAATGTAGGATAGAAAGGGGTATTCAACGGTCCATTTTACGGACTGTAATTTCTGCGTACACACTGTAGCACTTAGTCACTGGTTTATTTTAAAAAATTTTTGAGAAAACGGTTAAAGGTGTAGACGTTTTCATACATTTTTAAGATTTTTTTCGAAAACGTTTTACAAAAGCACGATCGGAACTGTTTTGGAAAAATATGACTCAAGCCCTTGAGTTGCTGTAGTTATAAGAGCGTTCAATATCATGTGCAATGCAGAGTTGTTTTACCGTTTCAAAAACTATGGATAAAAAACGGAGCCCTTGTTAATTCAACAAAAGTATTCAATTTATTAACTAGTACTTTATTAATTATAAATTTAATACTTTTGTTGAACTATTATACATTAATGCGAAACAAGAAATTTCTTTACAATATTTTAGACTAATAAAAATCGAAAATCAAACGACCCACATTGATACATCGACAGCAATCAATGTGACTTTGAATGTAAAAGAGCTATTTTTGATTTCTTAACTGTTTTAGAATGAAAAGTTTAAATGAATCTGTTAGAATTGATAAATTTGGGAATAGAAAAGTAAATAAAATAATAGCTCGAAAAAAAGTCCATTGTGTTTCCAATATGCCTGCCTTCTTCTATAAAGCTTTTTGGTCCCGCCCGGACATTATGCAAAATTTCTCTGTAAGTCTACATTTCAAAAGCAAATTGCATATTGTTTAAGCCATATCGTGACATATTTAGAGAACGTAAGGACCCCACTGAAAAAGCTCTCTCTCCATTTAAGCGCTGAACCTACTAACAAAAGACAAGAGATTTCCGTACAAAAGTACTATAAGTAAATTTAATACGTTTAACAGGAAAACCTGTTTAAAGCTAATAAATGCGAAGGGATACAAGTTTGGACTGTTTCAATTTAATAACAGTTCTGATTGGCAGAGCAGCAATCAGTGAAAAAGGTGCATTTGTGGCAGAGTATGGAAGCATCTGAAATAGATGAAACGTTGTGAAAAACTTTCGAATCCATGGGAAATTATGAGACGAGTTGGCAAACATTTTATACACTGTAACTAGAACAAAGAAGATCAAGACAAGATATTCGCCCAAGTCTAGTGTCTCTAACGTGTAGTTACAAGCCTTTGGAAGAATGAAGAAGAAGAATATCCGACCACGGCACACCCACCGGACTTGATGCCCCTATATAAAAGAAGACTACCTACGGCAATTCCGGGGCAATAGCAACACCCAAAAAAATGTGCTTCGTATGCTTAACTGGTTGTTTCAAAGATTCCCTATGGGTCCCAAACGGCGCGTCTGCTGGTGTTGCTGTAGGCCTTATCTGCATGACAATGACACTTTTTTTTAGAAAATTTTACTGAAACAAAAAAGATCCAAAGTGGCAACGCTGCTTATGGAGTAAGAGTTTATGTCTTCATCTGCTTATTTGCCTTGCACGTATAGTGTTCACAGTTTCTATTATTCTTCGCGAGGTGTTGCCCTTATTGCAACAAATATTTAATAGTTTTTAATATAGGCACTACAAAAAGACTAAATATATTTGGTTAAACACTTTCGGGAGGGGATAAATAAATAATATAATATTTACATAATGACTATTAAGAGCGTCTTTTTGAGCTGGCTTATTACTCTCAAGTGTTCAATCTAATCAACAGTATCGATCTTAAAGAGTATATGCTTCATTACGGAATGACAAAGACATTTATAAACATAACTAATAAAAAACAATAAAAACCCTAGCGTTCCAATATTTATTCAAAATGTTAAATCGGTTTCGGATGTTTATACATACATCGCCACGAAAACTCGTCGGCAACCCCAATCCGACTGACCACTTAACGTCAATAAATAAACAAAAAAAATTGTTTTTATCTTTATAGTCGATTAGTGATTGGGCATAATTCATCGAATATCAACTTCCATGACTTCACTTAGCTATTCAATGTGTCAAGTGATGTCGGGAGTTATTTGAGCTTCCTTTCAAAGGGTTTTGGATAAAAAAAATTTCAATGGATACAATTTATGATAAATCGAAGACAAAAAAAATATTATACCTACAACAAATGACTCAGATAAACAGACTTTTAAAAATCAAAATCTAAAAATAACTTTTTATGCAGAAAAGAAACATGTGAAGAGTGTGAATCTGCTGGTAAAGAACAGACGACGGCGACGAGGAGCTGAAACATGTTTCGCACGAAAAGCGAAAGTGATTCGATTTGCAAAACGTTTACGGGGGTCTTGGTGAAACTATTTAAGCATTCAAAGAGATACGGGCAGCAGATAAAAGGGTGATGATTGGGGGCTTGAAGTAATGCTGCGACACGTGCCACCAGTACGAAGAGTACGCAGTTGTTTATGCTGTTTTTAAAACAGTTCACTTACGAATAATACGTTTCCCGGTAGAAAACGGAAACCCGCGTATGGGGTTTCGCCGGTCTACCATCTTCTGCAGGTTAAAATGTTGAAGCCGATCTTTTGATTAGTTGAATGCCTTAAATCCTTAACAGAGTAGAGTATGAGATAGGACGTCCGATGAATGGACAATCAACTCGATATACTTCCAACAAACGGACAAGCGATCAAAAGTGTGGCAAGATCTATAAAGACAAAGAGGGGCAGAAATCTTCTTTACGAGCGAATGCACCAACCCATTTTGTCTTCGGGACCGGTTGACATAGTGCCTTATTCGTAGAGTTCACAAATTATTCCTTGGTCAATGTGGTTTTTTCACTGAAAGTATCGTTAACAGCTTGATTGAAAATCAGCTTGAGCTTGATATCAAAAAGTCGAACTTTAAAGCTTTGTGTGAAGAATCAACGTTAAGATGATTCGAATTTACCTGAACTCGACGACTTAAAATAACCCACACAAGACTTATTGTGCGACTTGTTGTTCTTGCATACATACATTATCCGGCCTATTTGGTCGACTATGGGCAATAAATAATTAACCTTTTCCAAAGTTTTGGGAAGCAAAAGTTCGAATATATAATCTGTGCTAAAGTATCAGCGATCGTGGAGGATCGGAGAACCGGAGGCCCTATGATTAAGTAAGTATAGGTAACTAGTAAAATATGGCTGAGGGTCCGAAAAAGTGGCAACTTATACTATGCTCAGCCTTTGAACTCAGTACAGGTGCCTCCGAGCCCTCCTAAGAATAGTCTGTCTACACGGTATTTCTGGGAAAACACAAGAGAATGGGTCAACGATGTAATGGTAGGTGTTATGACACTTTTTTTTCTTTATTTTTGTTTCATTGTCAATGAATTTAAAGGAATAACACAAATTCAACATACAAATCTCCAATGAGAGTGAGTGTGTATGCAACAGTCACAAAAATTGGAAAAATTGTGTAGGTACGCAAAAAAAACGAGCAACATGACGTAACGTAATAAAAAATTTAGAAAAAATGAGTCTAATTTTCTTTGGCAGTTCCTTATTTTTTTCAATTTTTCACACTTGAATCGCACAGACACATGTGGAGTACATTTCCACACGGTGTTTACAATTTTGGTGGCATTTTTCATCGTTTATTTACACGGTGGGGTGCCGTGGCGTAGTGGTTAGTGTGTGTGCTTACTACGCCGGAAGTCTGGGTTCGAATCCTGCCATCGTCACCTGAAAAAAAAAAAGACTTGTTCTTTTTCACGGCCCCCACCTCCGCGAGGGTCTGACAAGCCCTCCGAGAGTATCATTTGTCTTGAAAAACTTCTCAAAATGCCGTTCGGATTCGGCAAAAAATTGTAGGTCCCTTTGTATGTAAAGAAAATAACACACCAGCATACATTGTTGAGAAGTTGGCCCTGGTTCACCTCGAGCTGTTGCGCCACTCTATTTATTTATTTTATTTATTATTTACACGGATTTTGTAGTTGTCCTTATCACTCAATATCTACTTGTCTTCTTTACCTACCTGGATGCTGCGTCTGGTGCCCAGCTATAACCACTCAGAGAAATCTCAAAGCCTTAACTAAGGTCCAAAGTATGACTTGTCTCTTCACAACAGGTCACTCTGAGATTTTCTTCTGTACCATGGGGATCTCATGGGGATTATAAAAGAAAGCACTGCAAAAAACGCAAAAAGACTTAAAAGTACAGAAAATTGGAGTAGGTACCTACTCCATCTGCAAGGCATAGCTTAATCCTATAGGATTTAGCTTTGCCTTGCATATGCACACTAGGATACTGCGTAGGAATAACAGACCATATAACACCGTATCTTGACTTCAATCAAGACTACTCCATTCATATTTCTATAGTGAAGAGGACTGGAGGCGAAATAATGTTATAACGAACTTCGAGGTAGCAATCTACACAGACGGTTCTTAAGCAAGTGAGGGTACTGGAACCGGTGTATGCTCTGAGAAACTCGGTATCCTAACAAGCAGAAGACCGCTGAACGCCTGCAGCACTTATAGCCGCCGAAAGACCAGAGTATTGGAACTATCACCGGAGGATATTTCCATTTACGTAGACAGCCAAGCAGCCATTAAAGCCCCGGCAAAACCAACACTAAAATCTCCGATAACTAGTAGGACTCTGTGCTCAGAACTTAGAGCAGACAGAACAATGTCCTCCGCATTAACGGAGTACCGGGCCATAGTGACTTAATCGGAAATGAAAAGGCCGACGAGGTAGCGAAACTTGACTCTATCTATGTACAACTACAGTGGACAAAAGGACCCATCCTCCATTCTCTTTTAAGACAGGCAATATGTCTGTAACTGTTCTTCACATAGACCAAAACAGATGGGAAAATTTGCATAGTGGCGGCCATACAAAGGCATTATGGCTAGCAGGCCACTTATTTTCTGAGGAGTTGAACCAGGGCGCAAGAAGGTATACCAATGGCGAATGTCGTGAAATTCAGCAGGGATCCCGGCTGGACCAAATTTCTTTTATTGAAGCTCAGGATACTTCAATTAAGTGAGTACCACACTTACACTAACGTTTTTATCCCTTACAGGTTCTCTCGATAGGGTGATGCTAAAGGCCGTGCGTCGTAGGCCTATGTGAAGGTGAGCCAATCTAACCTATCATTTCGGTATTTTAACTATGTATAACCTATCCAAAATGTGATCATCATCGATGACGGTTGAATCTAGTTCACCATGTTCCATAACTTTTCAGAAACCACGCTATGAGTGAAAGCCTATGGAACCATTTCTGCTTCTGCCCAAGTCGATTACAGCTCTGCAATGAGTTTCCAACTAAACCTAACTGGCTTTAGCAGCTCAGAAGAGCCCTCGCCTGACCTCTCAGGGACCTACAATTTTTGGCCTGTTCCGAAAGGCAAATTTAGAGGTTTCTGACAAATGGTACTCTTACGGAGGTGGGACCGTGAAAAAACTTTTCTTTTATTACGCTGGTCGGGCTTCGAACCTGGGATCTCGTGTATAATAGTCCGACACACTAACCACTGCACCCACTTCCATGTGCTTCGGACACCTTTGCGAATACTTTCTCGAAAGGCTAATAGAGACATATTATCTCTATTAGCGAAATCAGTACTCATTTATACGTCCTGTTTAATTATGTAGGTATTACAACATACTAACCATGACCATCCATGCACTCACTATTTTCCCATTTCATTTGAACTTCCAGATCCCTTTCACTAGGAAGATATTTTTGACGATGATTTTGACAACGATAACTTTTCCTAGTAAAGGGTTATTTTTTAGCTGGTTTGGTTTTGGCAACACTGGTTTTGACAGCTGACGTGTGTTTAGTACCTTGTGTCACTGTCAAACAGCTTCAGTTTGGTTTGCAATTTAACCATGGATCGTCTATTTTACTATCAAAATTCGTGCTCGGTTCGAAATGTTCATCGCGCGCTGCTTCCATTTTATGGTCGGCATTCTCTCCTTCTGAGCAGTCTATTCGGAATTCGGTCAATTGGCCGCCTAGATCGTGCGATTTGACACCATAAGATTTTTTTTTGTGGGGGTATGTCAAGGCTAATGTCTATAGGGACAAGCCCGCTTCGATTGACGCACTGGAAGCCAACATCCATGCATTCATTCGTGAGATACCGGCCGATATGTGTGAAAGAGTATGCCAAAATTGGACTCAGCGGATGGGCTACCTGAGACGCAGCCGCGGTCAACATTTGCATGAAATTATCTTTAAACATTAAATTGCAAGGTTCAAACTATCGATTCAAATAAATATTTCATTAATTTTTTCGAATTTTTTGTATTTTTTTTTTTAAAAAAAGTTCTCAACCTCTTAAAAAATCACCCGTTATATTTATAAATACGATTCCGAGTTCGAGAACGATGACTACGAGTAGGAGGATGGCACTGGCGAGCATGAAAAACAGCCGGAAAAATTCATAAGCTTTAAAATCTACGAGTCAAGTAAATTGAAATGCAGTCACTTCATCGATTTGGACAATGAAATTCGTCGAACCGTCATATCTGAACGAATGCTCTGCGCGAGATGTCATTCACTGTTGTGCCAAAGGGTTGAAATGGTTTTAAAGAGGAAGTCAACAAGAGCAATAGTAAAGGAACTGCGCCGTCCGGTCATCAGGAAAGCTGAGCTTGGAGTGAAAGCAAAGATCTCAGTTTTTGATTCAGTGTTCGTTCTTATTCTCATCTATGATGGCCATGAAATTTGGGTAATGACCAAAAGAATTAGATCGCGGGTACAAGCTGCCGAGTTAAGATTTCTGAGGTGCGTTGCTGGTGTTACTCTTAGGGATAGAGTGAGAAACGTCAGTACTCAAAGGAATCTTAATGTTGAGCAGCCACTTCTCAGAGTGGAACGATCGATTCTTCGATGGTTTGGACACGTTGTTTGCATGCCCCCTGGCAGACGTCCTAGGCAGGTTATGCTAGGCGAGATGTGAGTGCGTCGCCCCCTGGTAGGCCAAGAAACAGGTTGCGTCTGAGTCTCTTGAGTTGGTGACGGAGGATCGAGAACGACGGAAGGTCTATTTGACCGCCCTCGCTTCGCGAACCTTCTATAAGGGTAAGCAAAAAAGAAGATGCTGACGCACCTGGGGATTGCGCTTGAGTCTCTTGAATTGGTGGCGGAGGATCGAGAACGATGGCCATTTGGCTACCCTCGCTCCGTGACCCTTTTAAAGGATAAGCCGTCTCTCGAAAATGATGTTGATGATGATGATGACTTCGCCACTTCAAATCAATAAAGTTTTCAATAGTTATAGAAGACGTATAACTTTCTTGATTTTCTCGTTTAAAAAAGGCTTCGAAAAAGGGTTAATGTTAACTGTAAGTAAGTTTTGTAGTTCAGTACACAAGATTCGTATGAGAGCGCTTACACGACGACGCACGGTCGCCTGGCTCTCTTTTAAAGCTCACAGTTTTCAATCAGTTCTATCGCTGCCACAAGCTCTTATATTTTTGAGTGATCTATAACAAAACACGAAACCTTCCCACAATTTCCGATAAAAAATTACTACAGCCAGCGATTGATGTGTGTATTTTTATTTAACTGTAAACAATAATTTATTCGATTATCTCAACTGGGGTCGCGCCTGCTGGCGTATTTTCTCCCTACTTACGTACTAGATATATAGGTACTTTCCGGTTTTGTTTTCATCAGTTTTTATTTCCCTCTCTTTTTGTGATTTGATTCGCGCAGCACTTTGTGTCGCAAGTTCACATTCACTTCATAGCACTGTATCTATACCATAATATACCTCGCAACCAAACCAAGTTGTCGTGTCATTTGGTTAGCTGGCCTGATGGCCAGTGTAGTAGCTATATCTAGATACTTCTTGCGTCATTACTTTGTCGAATGAAATTCTCGTTTTCTTTCCTTTTTATACAATGGCTTTGGTGTGCTATTCGCTTTTGCCATAACTTTTTGTTTTTTTTTGAAATTCTTTTTTACCACTCTCGTGGAGGTACTAAACAAATTCAATGCTTCATAACCGCAAGGCATGGCAATAAAATGTATATCAACATAGTCATCATCACTCAGTCACAAAGATGGAATGTTCATCTGTTTATACTTTTGACCGAGAGGTGGGTATACAACACGAACTCAACATTGTTGAAAAGTCTGTGCGCTAACAGCAGAAGCTTTTACGACACTACTTCAGTTCACAGTAGTAGACGGTGCCTTGTGTGAGGCAAAGGCAACTTGTTGTGGGTAATGCTTGGCAACAGCGATCTGACGAATGCAGAATCGGTTCAGCTTCAGGTTGCTCTTCTTCTTATTTTCCCTTTGGTCTTAATGTGTCCTAATGAAATGTTCACTTTGTCACTTGCGATTCTTGTTTTTTTCTTTATTTGCCTCCTACTAACTCAGCGACAGTTTTGAGCACAGACGACGGCATTGTCCTTGGAAAAAACTGGATTTTTGTGGAGACAAGCAAGAGGTCGTTCATTGACCACACACATACATCGAGCTCGAGGTATAAAACACAGCCCAGCTGTTGACAGGTGTAGCCTGTCGGGGAAGCTATTGGTTTAAAAACCTAATTCTGTAATTCTTCCTTACATCCTTTCGATTTCCATTCTGTAAATTTTTCTTCAACATTGTGTTAAAATATATTTCTAAATTTTGGTAAGTGATTTACCAAGAAGAATGTATTTAAGATTCAGTTTCTAACAGTCTTGGCTGTCTATTTCAATTGCTCTGTTAAAACACAAATGTCTGGAGCTTGATTATTTATAGTCCAGTTAATTTGCGGCTTTGGTTGTTTACCCTCCGGCCACCACCAGATATGCTCTACTACAGGTTTTTTTGGGTCGCTGATTAGAATTTCGGAGTTTTTTTTTCTCGAGAAATTGGCGAACCAATTCCCCAATTTTCTTCACCCTTAAATCACACAAAAATACCCCTAAATAGGGTTGCTATACAGAAAAAAGCTCGTTAATTCGGAATAGTTGGGGGGAAGGTCATTGCGAATGCCTAAGTGAATTTACCAAAAACAAAAGTTTTTTATGAAAAGTGAAAAATTACACTTTTCAATATTAAATTTAATTTTGTTTGGCTTTGCCATAGGGACCGCTCCGCAATATACGCAACGATACATTCGGTTAGCTTTTTGATAAAAGTTTTTTTTTTATTGCACTGTAAAGTATTTCTATTGCTAAAAAGTTTTTTTTTATCAGTGTGAGCTACCGGTGTTCAAACGATTACAAGATCAGAGACCGTTTCTACCAAATTAATGGGATTTCCCCGGCTTAATAGTAAGTTTTTTCCGACGTTAAAATTTGAACTTCCGGGATTTCCCTAAAAAGTTTTCGACAGTTCTTCCGTATTTTAGGTGTGAATTGCCGGGTTTTGCCACAATATTCATTTTAATAGGTCTTGTTTTACAATTATGAACGTAATGTCTTCAAAAACAATGCGTTAGCATAGAAAATAGAAATGCGGCTCTCGTTAATTCGGAAAAATCTGTATTATTCGGAAAAAGAAAATATTCCGAATAAAGGAGTTTTCCGAATTAAAGAGCTGCGAATTAAAGAACTTTTACTGTATTCTCGCTTTCAGTGCTAATTGGTTGTTGTCAAAAACAGATGGTTTAACCTTAAATTTGACCCTTACTTCCCAAGAAAAAACAACGTGAAATTCGTAATCAGAAACTCAAGAAAACCTAAACTTAATAGAGAAAATTCCATCCCGTTAGCTCTTAAAATGGCCAAAGCCATGTTTTGGGGGTAGTTTCAACCCCCTCTTATTAAACGAAGTGTTAAATTTTTTATAAATTATTACTAAATGTTTCAACTCAAAGTCAGGAAAACAGTTTTAACACATAATTTAATTCAAAAACTGTATGGGTAAAATAAACACCATTTAAGGGGTACTTTTCACCCCTTTTATTTAACTCGAATGATGAAATTTTTGTAAAATATTACTTAATGTGCAAAATTAAGGTAAAACCATATTTTTTTGACACCAATTATTATTTTTGAGTGATTTAAAGTTGAAACCCCCAATTTTTTGAGAAAAACCCTGAAATTCGTAATCAGCGACCCAACCATTGCCGTTTAGAAACAAAGAGCCATTTTCGGGCGAAAGTCCCATGTCTTGGCAAAAACGCTTCTACTTCTTCTCTTAAGGCAGCGCTACAGTCCAGGAAAGACCTGGAGCTCAACCAACAAGCTTCTCCAGCCAGCTCTGTCTCAAGCTAACCGTCCCCAGGTTTACACGCGAAGCTGGCTATAAGGTTCCCTTCCATTTGTGTGTGTCACGGTGCTCCTCTTTTACACCGCCCCTGAGGGGTGGAGTCAGAGATTTTCCGGGCGTATGATTTTAGCGCTGGGGACTAGTCCCTAACTACCTCAAAATTATGACAAGACAGTGTCTATGATCACGTTTTGTGAAAGACGTCGGTGTTGGGTGTCTCTTCATGATGACAGCATAAATTTTGTTTTGCCCCGGTTGACTATTCGACGCTTCCGAGCACAACGTGATGTAAGGGTTCACTTACATCACGCTGCGGTCTTCCAATTATATGTGAATGTCATCTGAATACGCGAGTCATTGTACGAACTTTTGAAACTTTGCGCCTCTGGTGTTGGCGCGGGAGTTCTGCACAGTTTTCTCAAGCATGATGTTAGAGAAGTTACATGAAAGCTAGTCGCCATGTCTTAATCCTTTATTGAATACAAAGGTGTCAGTGAGGCTTTTGACTGGCGGAACATTGTGAGTTTTCCATCGTCATGCTGCACTAACTGACGAGCTACGAGCGTAATGTCTAGTGTCAAAACTAATGTATGCCTCTGTTGTTGGCGCAAATAAGAGGACCAGAGCCTCCGAATACATCTTGCAGATAAGTTGGTGCATGCATAAATATCGTAGCCAGACGCTTTGAAAACTTGGGCGGATAGGCCGTCAGCACAAGCAGCTTTGTTACACTTAAGCTTAGACACAGCTGTACCTACTTTCACTTCATTTAAGTCGGGAGGGCTGTTCATTGTGCTTGACAACAACCGAATTTGGCTTATTTTCACCGTTATTATACAGAGTGCAAAAATATTTTTCCGAATCACTCTAATTCCTTATAAAGGTGAGATTAGACTGTTTGCCATTTGGTCACATATATTCCTTTTTTGTCAGATATCTCGGTCACTTGTCATCATATAGTGTAATCATCATAATTTCATGTGACCATATGTCAATATTTTCCGGTATGGCCATATTCGTTTTGACAGATAAATATGACCTTAAGGGCACACTGTTAATAGGAACACAAACATAATATTCCGCCATAAGCCCAATGCGACCATATGCCATTCTAGAAATTTTCATTATGGAATATTTGGTCATATCATATCAAAAATGGTCATATCAAAATGGTCATATCAAAAAATAAATGTCACAAAATATTTTCCGATTTAAAATTTTTCCAGAAAGTATCAAACCAATTTGCAAACTATCTTGTCGTTCGAAAGAATTCTTTTTTAAATTTGTGTTTATCATTAAGTGGCGTGAAAACTTTAAGTGGCATAACAGTGCCATACAGTGTAATAACTTTAGTTATTCTACAGATGAAAAGTATATCACCCGTAAACCCAGCAGAGAGCGTATTAACGTTTTGTTGATATACGCCGTATTGTCTAATACATCTGACTTTTATAGCTCGTCGAATGGGCTTATGATTAAAATTTGAGTCATATATCAGCGTTAGTTTATAAGACCACTTGGCATACAGTCTAATGTTACCTAAATACTCTTTTCCTTTTGAGAAGCCGGTGTAATTTTTTCGTCTTCTGCTTGCAAAGCAAACGGACAGCTCTAGTCCTCCTGTGCTGCTGTTTATGCTTCCTGTTAAGTTCCTCTTCAAACCCTGGGTTTAATTGTGATGAAACGAAACGCACCAACACATCAGGGGAGGCAAATCAAATGGCATTTTGAAAATATTGCCACTGGCTATTAACACATGATGCTGGCAGCATAGGACTTCGTAGATGGTTTTGAGACACTAGATTGGAGAAGGAAATAGCGATCTCTGGCGATTTAGCCTTCCGACATCAAACTTCTTCACAGTTTTTCCATCTCTTGGCATTAGCCGGGATATTCGCAGTCGTGCCTGAACTAAAACGCCCCGTACAATCTACAATCTATCTACAATCTAGGCTAAAATGAGGTAGTGAACCGAGTTAATAATGGGCACTAGGAAGCTCCGGCGTAGGGTCATAAGACCATGGGTCAAAAGTCCACAATGGACTTGTTACCCACTGGGGTGGGTTATATACCTTCACAATTAGTTTATGGCCTTATATCCCACTCAAAGGGTCCAAAGGTCCACAAAACATATCTGTGGACTACTGACCCGTCGATTGTGGTCTTATGACTCCCTGGACCTGGTTCTAGACTCTATGACTCACTAGACCTAAGTTCCCTTTAAAATTGATTCTGGACTTATGGCCCATTTCCTTTAAAAGATTGTGGATTTATGACCAAGTATCTTGTGGACCTTTGTCCCCACTTATAACCCACCCAAGTGAGTCACAAGGCCATTATCGGCCTATGGACTTATGACCCTGCGCCGCCCTTGTTCAGATGCGGAGAACCACAACTTGTTGCCCCGCACCAAAGACGATCAGCCTCTATCCGTTTTCGGAGGTGGAAGCTGTATTTTCCGACTGAACCATCAGAGATGCCCTCGCTATTAAGCTTGGCATTGAAATCGTCTTCGAATTCAAATATTGACACCGATATTATATTGAATATTGACACCATATCGAAATATTGACACCGATGCCTACTATCGCTCGTATGTTGCGTCCAAGAGCACGTAGAACATATCTTTGGTGTCATAATCTTTATCCTTGAACGAGGTATGCGCACATCATGAGTCTTATGGCGAATCTTAACGAGACATGTTTGAGGTCTAAGTTGAGCTTGTATAAGTATTAATTTGGAGTAATAGTAAGTCACTTAAAAACAATATAATGAATGAGTGTTACCATTGCAATCATTAGATTCATGACTTGGCAGTTTTCCCAATTTAAAGAAAAATTCATTACTTTCAACTGGTGTCTCTCCTAGATGTTCGGCATGCATGTCAGGATTTGACAAATAGACACGCTACCTTTGATGCCTACGTAAAGTAGTTTGCTTATGTGATAAAAGCAAGATAAATGCGAAATGCCAGACACATCATCAAGGTCTGTTTGAAACCAAAAAGTTAGCTTTATTTACTACATAAATCAAATGATAGACAAAGAAAGTCTCATAAAGAGCCTCCCTTACACAAGTTTATGCAAACAAGAAATAAAAATGTTATCACTGTGATACTCCGAGCAAACCGTGCGTCGTCACTGCGATAGTAATAGACTAAAATAATAAAAGTACCCGCGTAATCGTATAATCAACTCATAACCCCATCAAACTATCTAGCTGGTACCCAGCCAGCCGCAACCCGCTTTTCATGACGGCCTAAAAGTCTAAACGAGGCGCAGCGGACCTGCCCTGTTTTTCGTGCCTCTTCGGCGTCGGCAAGCACTATACATACGTTTGTCATATTGATGTTTGCTTGAAGCGTGTCGTCATCTTTATCGTTTAGTTCATATTTTAATAATTTATTAATGCGTAATTTAGAGGGATTCGAATTTTAGACACTATAAAAAAATTAATTATCACTGATATGCTGGTTTGCTTAAAGCTGTCTGTGTTTGGTTTCTTATTAAACAAATAAGTTATGCGAATTTGAAAAATAAATATTTTTATAGTTACCACCCGAATGACCTTTTTTTGGCGATAGCGTACCTGAAATTAGAAAAAAGAATTTACTGTAGATTTGTGGGTTGAAGAAAAAGTCGATATTTATAAATTAAATAGAGCATTTATGGAACGGGTATAAAAATTAAGGAATTAAAAAACACATATATTTTGTAATTGCGTATAAAAGTTAATTAATAAATAAATTAATGATTTTGAGGTTTGACTCGATTACAGAACTTTATGTGGATAATTTTTTTTAATGGGTTCTTAGATTAAAATTATAGAAGCTGAGGCAATTTGTTTGGCGCCGACAATTATACTTTGTGAGCAGGGCATTTTCCTGCTTGTAAAAAGTTGGATAGCTTTGATCTATTTTTATTGGGGCGCCAGGCAAATTGGCACAGAAAAATACTTAAAATTTATCGCAAAAACATTGTGCAATGATCAATCCAAATTAAGGTCGTCAGAAGGCTACTTGAACCCGAGGCATTGCGGCGGGACAACGAGAAAGTATAAATGGAACCTCATGAGGGACCACGGAATTGAAACGCTTCGAGGTAGGATTTTTTTCACGCAATGCTACTGCACCGAATAAATCCATCCAAAAAGGAGCATGATCCGTATAAATGGCTTTTTTTTTTATATAAATCTTGCAGGCGGAGATGGCTAGAAAAAATGACATTCTCGCTGCGGCCATTTATCACTGTTATTAAAGAGACAAATATTCAGCATATATGTTGGCTCGATGGGACTTTTTTCAACACATTCAACTGCAATAACATTCAAAAACTGCACTAACGTGACGTAAGCCAAAGGCCAATTTCGGTCAATAGAAAGGTCATTTGTAACGTGTACGTGGTATTCGTTAGTTTCTGCTTAAATTGTTTTTTATTAAGTGGAAAATATTCAAATGTTTTCTTACATCCATATAGAATTGCAAATATTTTTGGATTCGGTCTCAGTCCGTCTAGCAGATTGACAAAAATAATAACAAAGCTCATATAATTTCATGAACGTTTAAAAAAAATTGTGAAATTACAAGAAATAGTAAAAGTGATCTTAAGGTAGATCATAGTTTATACTTTTTCTGTATTAAAATGAAATGACAGTATATTTGTACAACACGCCCCAGCCGTATGTAGCGTTTAGAATACTCATTGCCAGATCTTTCACCAATATACATGCGCCAAAAAATCTTACACAAAATTCTCTTAGTACAGAAATAAGTTCCATCCTGCCGAATATAATTTAAACCGCTATAGTAAGTCCTGTAGATTGACTGCTGTGCGTCAGCTGTGTAATTTTGGTAGGATATCTTTGCAGTGTTCTTAAGCAGAGTATTAAATTCCTTCCTTACGGATAGTGGTCCTCATCTGGCCTTATAAGCTGCATCTTGAAGATAGGCTTTCCAACTCACGAACAAAGCTTACTTTAGCTGATAGAACCTAAACTAAGACAATTTGAGGTATCCTTTTTCTATCCATTGACAAAACCTTAACGACATAATCGAAATGCATTTTCAACGTGTCAAGTAAAAAAAGAAGTGGTGTCCCAGTCTCCAAGTGCAGCATACAATTTTGAGTGTTACTCGCCAGGTGAAAAATTGTTTTTAATAAAAAAGTGTAGAAATTTTTCGACTTCTTTATAAGATTGATAGCCCCAAACTTAAACTCCGTAAGAGAGTTTTGATACTGTCTGCTTCGAGCTATGACTCATGGTTTTGCTTTTCATACATAGATTACAGACAGAGGCTTCCGATAGGTTCAACGTTAAATGTTTTTCATCACCATCATCATCCTCATATTCGGTGACCGCTCATCCTTAGAAGGGTCGCAGAGCGAGGGCGGCTAAATGGACCATCCATCGTTCCCGATTATATGTTTTTCGGATCCAAATTCACAGTAATAAGAGCACCCAAATATTTGTATTCACGTACAATTTCGATGCCCTCTCCCTCATATTTCCACTTTTCGTTTCTACAATACCTTCGGCCATCATTTCTGAGATACATCGTCTATTTTTCAAGATTTACAAAGATATTCCAGTTTTTGCAGTAAAAACCGAGTCGGTTTATCATCATTCGTATAACTTCCAAAGAGTTTGCCAGAATAGCTATGTCATCTGCGTACTTAAGTCCAAGAATAATTATTGTTCCAAAGACAATATACCACCTCGTACACTGACCACTATACCATTTACAAATATCATAAAAAGTATTGCACTATCCCTGTTTTAACTCCATCCTTGTTTCGAATTCTTCTGAAATGCTCTCTCCATTCCAAACAAAGGCTACGTTTTCTGCGTACATAGCTCTTAAAATGTTCATAACTTTGTTGGACAGTCCCATAGTTAAGTGGAAGTTTACAAAAGAGTGCTTCTCGAGCAATGGAATCGAATGCTGAGCGGAAGTCTACAAAAAACACATGCATATAGCTTCTTACGTAGTTTTAGTATAACTAATCAATGTTGAGTACTCAGCAGTCGAGTAATTTTCCCAGAAGCCGGCTTGGATTCAAAATCCGTTTTTTTCTGTCCAAAGTTCCTGTTGGGATATTCTAGCAATCAGGACTGTTTACACGGATTCAGAGACGATAGCTGACTCTTTTACGTGGCATGTCCAACCGGGGGATTGGCAACAAAGATGTTTCATTCCAGACGTTTGAAACTTTCGCAAAGGACATACATAATGTAGAGTAACGAAAAGCATGATCTGGAAAATCAACGCTGACGAGCCTTCCGAGAGTTTCCCTTCTACGGTTGTTGGTCCCCAATTGGGCGCCTCCCAAGGTGGTGGATAGGAGAATGTTCACCAGATATGGCGGGTACCGGTATAAAAAATATCCGGGGCGGACCAAACCCAGCAACAAACGAAAAATCCAGAAGCGTCCCAAAATGAGCGGCTTCCCCTCGGCCTCTGTTACCCAGGTTAGGGTCGACCGAATATAAAACAACTTTTTCTCTTCCATTATGCATATAAAATGAACAACAATTAGAGGCATGACTATACTATTGCTTTTCTCCGTAAAGGCATAACACTTGCGTGCAAGAGCTTTGGTGTTTCTCTGCAGAGGTTCCATGCTTGGCTCACCAGCTTTTTTCTTGTATAATTACTTTTTTTTTTTTTTTTCTATCCCCAAGTTTTTTTTGCTCGCGATGTGCTACGCATTTTAATGGTAGTCATAACCCCTTAATCACGAGTATATTATAAAATAAAATCATATGCCATTAGAGACCGCTCAATTCGCCGTTCAGAATCGGCAAGAAATTGAAGTTATTTAAGGTGGGTGCCATAAAACTACGCCGGGCGAAGGAGCGCCAAATCACTGACTTCGGCCTTATTTCACTTCACCAACGCGAAATAATGCCTGAACTTGGGAAACGCGCGAATTTTTGAACTCATATGCTCTCATATTAGTAAAAGTTTAATTATTAGGTAAACTTTAGTAAAAGTGAAAATTCGCGCTATTAGATGCTCAAAAGTAGACAAAGAAGAAAAATTAGTTCAAAAATTCGTGCGAATGGAATGAAAAGGAGAGAATAATAGTTAAATAAAAAAAAAATCTGCGCGAATTTCGAAAATATTATTTTATCCTTCCTTTTCCTTCCTATTCTTTGGAAGTTTGGAAGTGTACCTCTTCCAAACTTCCAAAGGCATAAACTTCAAAGACCTTCTTGACTTTTACAGGAAAATTGGCTGTTTCACGATGAATGTTTAGGTTGTTTTTTTGCCTTTTCAATGTTATGTTCAACTGATTCCCCAGGGATCGCGATGGGCCCGTTTTGGTGCCTAGTGTCTGTGTGGTCCTTTTCACCACACCCCTGTTTAACCATACCTAACCTTTCTTTCTATTACTCAAAAGTATAGAAGAAAATATTAGATCAATAAATTTATGTGAATGAAAAGGAAAGGAGAAAGTACTAACTCAAAAATTCGCGCGAATTTCAGGATTATTATTTTTTCTTAACATTTGAGTAAAAAGAAAGGAAAAGAAAGGCGAAAATAATAGTGAAAAGTTCACGTGAATTCGGAAACTATTATTTTCTTCTTGTATTTCCATTCCCCCAATTTTTCGGTCTTATATTTGCCATTTTATTTTTGAGTAGTATGAAAGGAAAGTTTATAATAATAGTTCCCCAATTCGCGCGAATTTTTGAACTCTTATTTTCTCTTTCACTTTTAATAAATAGGAAAGAAAAAAATAGTTCTGAAATTCATTTTTTCATAGCAAACGGAATTACCCTTAGCCACCACCAGAAAAAAAGAGTTGCTGAAGAACAAGGGCGGAACAACAACAGGGCTAAAGATCCTTTCAATAAAGCCAAGAAGAAAATTTCAAATAAAGCCAATTGGACTATCGGCCATGAAACTTGTACCAGACAAAAAACTTAAATAACTATATGGTAAGGAATACCTAGAAAACAACCTCTTGAAACAGAAATGGCCTCCAAGCAGGCTCATCATACTCTCTTTGATTACTATGCAGGATCCCTGCGTCTTACATTTTATAAGATTAATACGTATGTTGCCATAGTGAAAAATCAGAATTGCATTCAGAAAAAAGATACAGACTCGACAAAACGCCAAGGCTTTCATGTCTCTGCATAACCGGTGCAACCCACGTTTAAAACTCAGACCGCCAAGTACACCTTTTACCTATAATAACAAATCGTGGATGAGGATTCAGGAATTGAAATGATCATAACGATAGTTAGAGAGTGAGTACGGAGGCAGGAAGTAACTACATTTAATCGACATTCCTTGCAAAGATAACCTTGTCAAAGACGGAAAAGCAAACTCTTGGCAGATCGTTTTTTTTAGTCAAATAAAAGTTACAAAGTTGCAAACTTATTGGTTAGGCTGTTGTATATTATTGAATCCTTTAATACACATATATATGAACGCGACGAACATTCTGTTATACCTTCTGGTTAAACCGATATCATCATGACAGAGTGAGGTGACAAATGAATGTACGTCAATATGTAAATATAACACAACTAACGTGGTTTGCTCGTGATTTTTTTGTTCGTTTTTCTTTTGCATTAATGATTGGCGAATGGATTGTTTTCATAAATAATTTATAAGAACACTAGGTTTCAAATGAATTTATTTTTCAATTTCCTGCGGTTCAACGAGGCGATTTAAATAAGCTTGTGGTGCACAAGGGGTCACTTGTTGAAAGATTTTTAACTTTTACATTAGATTTGCGAAAATATAAATTTTGAAAATTATTTTTTTAATAGCAAACGGAGTTACCCTTAGCCGCCAGAAAAAAGAGCACGAAGGTGCTAAACTTTAAGGCTGGCGAACTCGCTAAACTTGGAACTTCTCTCTCAATTTCGCCTGCTAAAGGCTGCTTAGGCATTACAGGACACTGTCTGATAGGCAAGCACGTGACAAGGCTTGGTGTCTTTTCTAACTTTCTTTTTTTTTTAACTTTCTTTCTTTTTGCAGGATGTGCACGGATGAGGAGAAAGAATAGACCTCAACCTTCTCTGCACATGCCACACTCTCTCTAAGAACCGAAATCTTCATCTTGGATTGTATTAGTGACCTTAGTACGACTGACCCAAAACTTCTCTAAACGTCTCTTACGCTTCATTAGTAGCTCGAAATGGTTCAACGAGTAGGTAATTTTTCCAGATCCAAGTGGTATCACAATGGACCTACATAGGTCTAAGTGAGTTGGGTTCTTCGAACCCTACAGCCACTTCGACCTTCGAAGTATTTTCAAAATGAAAACGCTCTCGATAAAACTTTCCACACTCTGGTTGGCATACTTTGCGTGGAGAGTACAGAAACCGCAATACTTCACCTGTCAACTAGCCGCCAAAACTTGATTTTACGACGATGGACTTGGGTGTTTCAGTTTATGTGTGACAAAAAGCTAGGGCGTATACAAGAAAAAATTGTATGGGAGAGGTCTATTCCCCCCGTTTAGCCGGGAGGGGCGATTTTTCCAAAAATATGACTTAAAACCGAGAAGAAAATATTAGAAAACAATGGTAACACTGACATTTTCAAGATATACCTTTTTGTAAAGCCAGAAATCTCTTCTATAATTTTGCTTTTAAATTAAAGAAGCAATTTTGCTATACCCCCTCACCCAACTTAAATATATTCCGCTAAAATCTTAACTTGGAATGACAGCATATTTGAGACTGCAATGAACGCCTTATTTTTCTTAAACGGTGCAAGAAATATTTTACCCCGTCTGATTTCGTTATTTTATAAAAACATTTATATTTGCCCTAAGCTGGAAAATAACTCCCATGCCTGGTCAGGTGCTCCAAAAACTGCACTGAAACAGCCTGATAAGATGGATACAAAAGCAGACGTTAAAACTTGTTGCTGGCAGAAAGATAGAAAAGTCTATCGACTCACTTGAACACCGACGAAATGTCTCTAGGCTGTCATTGTTTTATGGCTTTTTAGACCCGACCCGGGGTATATTAATTTTAATGCATAGTTTGTAACACAGTGAAACAATCACCGTAGTCCCCTAAGACTTTTTGGAGATATGATCGAGATCGACAGGTGAATCGATTAAGAGTGTGAAAATCAGTTAAATCCACCGACGGCCACACCCACTACTGGCTTTAATGTAAGACAACCTCTATTTCACATTTTCTTTCAAAATGCTTTTTGGTCAAGTTAAACAAGGCGTAGGAACTCAAATTTTAGTACAGAGCAAAACTTGTCCAAAACCTTTAAGAGGGCAAAAACTGGACCGCAATATCGACCATGCCCACTTTTAATATGTTAGATCTTTAAAAACCCTCGCAATCTTTAAAATTTCTCGGAAAGTTCACTCCAAATCGAAAAAAAAAAATTATGAAAATTATTTAAGATATTATCTACTATTTGCTAAGTTTGCTAGATACAAAGCTCCGTCCACTTTTAAGGGCGTTTTTAGAAAAATCGATTTTTTCCGAAATAATTTTCGCTTTTAGCGCATTTTTCCCTGATTTTAACGAAATTACAATTAATTGATTTTGATTTTTAGCCCACGCCCACTTTCGGGGGTGTGTCCTGCACATATAATAAATGAATTTGGGCCAAAAAACTTTAAGATTTGGTGTTACACATAGTCCTAACGTCGGGTATATAGAAGTTTGTCACTGACGAATTCTTGCATTTACTCACTTGTTCTATAAAAAAAATTCCATAGATATAACAAATTGCATTCCAGCCCTTAAGAATCGTTATATTCGTCCAAAAATGAATGCTCATCAGTTCACACTCGAGCCCACTTTCGGGCACACAGTTAAGTTTAGAGGTTCTCTCATAAGCTGTACAACGCGAATGTGGAATGTCCTCCCAAGTTCAGTCTTTCCCACGCAATACAACTTGCAACATGAGATGTAAAACAGCATCAAAAGGGTAATCGATCCCTTAATTTGCAAGTGAATTATATAAAAAAAAGTCGCTTAGTTAAAAATAAGTTTTCTGATGTGATTCAATTTTCTGATCAATGTTCTTAATTATTTTTTTCGTAGGAACCTTCTAAACGTAACAACGTTACAACGTTACAACGTAAATATATATGTATTAGAAAACTTTAAGGAAAAATATCAATGAAAACGGTAGGGCCACTCTTAAGTTATGGAGCGCCCAAGAGCCCAAGGGAAAAATATGGTTTCATACAAATTACGACTAATCGTAATCTGTGCCGTGCAGCTACGGGTGAGAATATGGCTGCAGCGCTCCCCGAAACGAAAAGGTAGCGCTTGTCGTAAGAGGCGACTAAGGAGTCTAGGCCACTGTTACACCTTAGTGAGCCTAACGACACATTAAACATCTTAAACTTTCCCACAAGTGAGCATTATACAAGTCCGTGGGTTGACATGACTGGGGGACCACCGATGTCGGAAAAGGACGTTCAAACAACAATGATCGCGAAGGAGAGGAAGGCCTAAACATTCATGGATCACACAATGCAACGACAACAGCCTTTATTTGGCCTCTGTGACGAAGAGATCCAAAACCGGGTTGCCTGCCGGTATATTCTGAGGTCAAATCGGCGTATTCCACAAGTGGGCCATTAGGAATGCAGTAGAGTGGGAGGGTTATAATCCATAACTTCAGATTATAACCTCGCGCCTTAATGAAAATAAAGAAGATTACGACTAAAAATAATGAAAAATGTTGTCAATTTTAGGGTAAACACTTTTTCCTCAGCTTTTTCCTCATTAACGCAAATGCACCTATTTCCGCCCAATTTAGTTTTTTCAACTTTATTCAATTTTTTTGCATTGCGACTGCACTTTTGTTTTTTACTTTTAAGCAGGCAATGTTATTGTCTATATTCCACCCAAAAAGCATATGCGTGGCTGATTTACTGCAAGAGCTAGTTAAGGTGTTGTACAGAAACCTGTGCTTTGTCAAGTTTTTTATGTGAAAAAATATAAAAATCAAGAAAACTATTTTCAGCTTTTTTAATGGAAATAAAAACAGGATAATAGTTTTTATTTCCAGCATCAATTAACACATTTCAAATTTGTTCTCGACATTAATAAACAAGTCTTTTAGCAAAAATAAAAGTGGGCGGAATTGGGATGCAGAAAAAATTTAATGGTCCTAATGGTTCCGCCAAACTGAGCGGAATTAGGGCTTTTTTAGCTTTTTTGCAAATGGTTCTGGAGAAATACTTTTATTTTGAAGACTTAAATTTCTTGATTTTTTTAAAAGTTAACATGGTTTTGGTACTAGAATCCTAATTCCGCCATAGCTTTTACCTAACGACATGTAGTCGAATTCGGCAAAAGAATATCGGGCGGAATTAGGAGAATGTTTAAAAACGTAAATGTCCTGATTCACAGTCCCCGCGAGGGTCTGACAAGCCCTCCCTCTCAAAGTGCCGTTCGGATTCGGCAAAAAATTGTAGGTCCCCTTGTATGTAAAGATATTAACACAACAGCACGCATTGTGGAGAAGTTGGCCCTGGTTCACCTCGAGCTGTTGCGCCACTCTATTTATTTACTTTTTTTACTAACTAAAAGTTAATATTTCGAGCTACAAGGTTACATTTTTTCTTTTAACTTTAAATATTTTTAAATATATCTTCTGAGCATTGCCTTCTGGTTTTCTGAAAATCGGGCGGAATTGGGTGCATTTGCTTGCCCTTTTTTCCTATTTAATCCTCGGAAAACTGCAGATTTATTTTTGTCTCCGGTAACGAGAAGGTAGGTATTTGTTAGGCTTGAGCAGTTCATTTGGAAGATAGATGCTTGGACAAATTTTTATTTGCCCCGAGTTATCAACGGTTGAAGAGGTAGAGAGATGTTACAACAGGAATGAGGTTAGAAAGTTTTACCAAAGGATCAAAAGGTCCTGCCAAGGGTATAAACTTCGAACTGAAGCCTGTAAGAACCACGAAAGGAACATCGTTGTAGAATCGCAGTCGGTGCTGAGGATTTGGAAAGACCACTTCTGCAGACTGTATAACGGCTAGGACGAACCAAATACCGCTGTCAGGCAGAACGAACCATTCAACCTGGGCGAAGATGTTACCGACGAAGCATACGAACGATACCGCCCACCCGACCTGGAGAAGGTGAAAGTAGCTGTGTCCAAGCTCAAGTGCAACAAAGCAGCCGGAGCAGACGGCCTTACTGCCGAACTTTTTAAATCCGCTGGCGATAAGCTGGTTAGGAGCATGCACCAGCTCATCTGCAAAATATGGTCGGAAGAAAGCATGCACGACGAATGGAACCTCAGCATTGTTTGCCCGACCCTAAGGAAAGGAGACCCTCTGAGTTGTGCCAACTACAGAGACATCAGTCTTCCTAACATCGCATACAAGATCTTTTCTGCTGTACTGTGTGAACGCCTGAAGCCGTTCGTCAACAATCTGATAGGCACATATCAGTGTGGCTTTAGGCCAGGAAAGTCCACCATCGATCAAATATTCACACTGCGGCAGATCTTGGAGAAAACCCAGGAATTCCAAATCGATACACACCACCTCTTCATCGATTTCAAGGCCGCGTATGACAGCATCTATAGAGACGAGCTATATAGCGCAATGTCTAGTTTTGGCATCCCTGCCAAACTCGTCAGTCTGTGCAGGATGACGATGGAAAACTCACGCTGTTCTGTCAAGGTCGGCAAAGACCTCACCGACCCCTTTGATGTCAAAAAAGGATTTAGACAAGGCGACGCGCTGTCATGCGACTTCTTTAACATCATACTTGAGAGAATTGTGCAGAACTCTCGCGCCAACACCAGAGGTACAATCTTTCAAAAGTCCGTTCAACTACTTGCATACGCAGACGACATTGACATAATCGGTAGAACAAAGCGTGATGTCAGTGAAGCCTTCGTGAGTATTGGGACGGAAGCGGCGAATATGGGTTTAGCAGTCAATGAGGGCAAAACCAAGTATATGCTGTCATCAAGAAAAGACACCCAACACCGACGTCTTGGACAAAACATCACCATCGACAGCTATAACTTTGAGGTAGTTAGGGACTTTGTCTACCTGGGTTCCGCTATCAATTCAGACAATGACACCAGCGCTGAAATCAAACGAAGGATAATTCTTGCCAATCGCTGTTTCTTTGGGCTAAGAAGGCAATTGAGTAGCAAAGCCCTCTCTCGAGCAACTAAAGTGTCCATGTATAAGACCCTCATCATCCCAATCCTGCTTTACGGTGCAGAAGAATGGACCCTGTCAAAGGCGGATGAAAACACTTTAGGCTGCTTCGAGAGGAAAATTCTTCGGACGATTTACGGTCCCGTTTGCATAGACGGAGAGTGGAGGAGGATATATAACATCGAACTGTACGGGCTGTACAGCGATAGCGACCTAGCCAAAAGAGTCAAAACACAACGTCTACGATGGCTGGGTCATCTAGAGCGGATGGACACCAACGCCCCGGCCCGGAAAATCTTCGAATCCACACCGCAGGGACGACGCGGTAGAGGAGCACCGAGACTCAGGTGGCGCACGCAAGTGGAAGGGGACCTCAGCCAACTTCGCGTCGTGCGAAACTGGAGACGGCTAGCTAGAGACAGAGCTGGCTGGCGAAGCTTGTTGGCTGAGGCCCAGGTCCACCCCGGACTGTAGCGCCACCTTAAGTAAGTAAGTAAGAGTTATCAACGTTTTGTGGTTTGTGGATAAAGACAAGGGTTTAATAACTAAAAGCCTTTTGACATATTCATAGGTCCGGCTCTTTGGCAAACAACGTACCCACATATCGTACATTACACTCAAATAATTACTCTATGTATATCAACTTCAAAAGTATAAATGTACGAATTGCTAGGTAGGTACCTACGTACACTAAATCTAAAAGAGGAATTCAAAATCTGACCTCCATGCCCTCGTGTCTGTACATGTATGGAAAGTACTTATACACGTTACAAGGCACCACATGCGTATTTTTATCAGAAAAATTCACCCTTCCACCAGAGCCATAATACGAGTTTATACCAATATACACTTGTGTACATATTGCTCGGTGGTATTGGTTTGTTAATGCTAAAATCCCATTACCGTCGTCAAAGTCATCGTCAATTTAGTTAAACCACACACCCAACGACGATGGGTAGCCACGAGTACTCGTGTGTAGGTTAGTAACTCCACGCGACCGAGCGCGCCGTAAATAATTTCAAATTGTTGTAATAATAATATAAATGGTTGAAGAATTCACTTTCACGGTCAAAACGGGGTGCAAATGAGTTAAGTCCTCTTCGGCAATACCCACACTATTATTCACTGTGTTGTCGGTTCTCCCCCTCAACCGACGCGACCCATCCCTTCGATGATGACAACGCAGAAGAACGAGTTGTCTGACTGTCATGACATGAGAAATGAAGACTGACAATTTGAAAATTATTCCTTGGATTGGAACTAAGTGTTTTCGAATAAATTACAATAAGGAATTTATGTGTAAAACTTTAACAGATGGTCAAAATGAAATAACGCTTTTGATGGAACATGTTCCACTCTAAATTTTTATCCAGTTCTTGGTCATGGTTCGCAAATTCGCCAGACATTCTGCCATTGACATTTAAGTTAAGTTTTTGGAACACTTTTAGTGTCGTTCCTAGCACTGGGGTGGTCCAATATTGATCCAATATTCCAAAAGTAGTGTCACTTTTGGAAGGACTACTTTAGATGATTTTTATACCCCATCCCATAGGATAGGATAGGATTATAGGACATTAAGTTTGTCACATAGTATCAAACACGGTGAAATAATAATAGTAGACCCCCAAGACCTTAAGGGCATATGATCAAGACCGAATTCTGAATTGAATGAGCCATGTCCGTCCGTCCGTCCGTCTGTATGTCACATGTTTTTAGGCCTTAAATTTTGAGCTAGGGTGCTGAAACTTCGTACGTAAGGTCCACGTCATGCGAAGCAGTACCAGTGAAAAAAATTTTGAAATCCGCAAAAAGACACGCCCACAATCGGTCTAAATGTGCAACTACCTCCAGAGTTTTCAAAACTGTAAGACGTTCTAGAAAGCTGAAATTCGACATTTAGCATCTCCTAATGAATGTAAGACACAAAAAAGACAAATTTAATTGGTAAACCTCCTCTAGTGGGCGTGGCATCTATTTTAAAGGTAAACTTTTAAATGCAGTTTACCCAATATTTTTTTTGTTCGAAATTAAAAAAAATTTGCTTAATGTTTTATGTAGAAAACGCTTAGATACACATTTTGTTTGTACAAAACTTTGGGCCACGCCCACATTTGGAGGCAGAATTGAAGAAAAACCTAAAATTTTCCAGAAAAACTTAATTTCGTCTGGCCTTGAGCCTAATTTAGGTAAGCATGAAACAAAAAAGTAGCAGGTTAGGTAAACGAGACTTCAGTCCAGATTTCGTTCATATAAAGTTTTTAGCCACGCCCCTTTTAGGGGTCGATTTTTCAAAAAAATGAAATTTGAACCAAAAAATTGTATTTTTACGTACATTTAAGTGTAACTTGGAAATATCTGTGGATATATCTTATAATTTATAGTTTGTAATTAGGGGCGGGGCCACGCCCCTTTTTGAAGTTTGCATTACTTATAAAAGGAATACTTGCAATATACTTGGAAGGATCTAAGTCTGATGTTCGCCATTTGAAAATTGGTGTAACTTAGTGTTCGCTTCAAGAGCCTAACGCCCATTTTTGATTTTTATCCATGATCTGATGGCAGTATCTACTCACTAATTTTCATATAACTTGAGTGGCAGTATCGGCAGCTTGAGGGCATACTATCTAGATCTAGATCAACATAGAATAGAGAAATTTATAGCGTTGTCTTGTTTCGCTTTGATTGATACCCGAGCTATGGCTTCTTAGATATGACTGAAGTGACACAAAATTCCAGACTAACTATTGAAGTAAGCGTCTGTTCTACACGCCTTTGTCTTGGATCGACCTAGGGAGATCTCCATCAGGCAGATTCGTGTTTGCTTCAGTCCTTAAGATGTTAAAAGACCTATAATTTCTTTGAACTTTTTTTTATTAAGATGGTAATTCGATCGTAGCCTAAAAAAATGTATCTACACACTTCTTAAATAAATAAAAATTGAACCTAACTCGTCTTCTTAATAAAACAATACATCCCTGCTTCAGATATGAATATTAGTTTTATTTTTGGACACCACTCTGTGTCAAATTTGTTTTCCATTTTAAGGTTCCAATTTTCTTTACTTAGAAATTAACACGATCGTTTTAAAATCAAAACAACGAGCTTACGCACTGTTTTAGATTAAATTATCATCCCGATAACTTTTTCTTCAAATAAACAAAATTTATATTTTAAGAATGACAGCCAATACACAATAGATCACTTAGTGGAGTTTTATGTGAATATATTTGTCTAAAAAAAAATAACTCGATCGAGATCATTATACAAATTTAAATCAGTCAATAAAAATAAACAGGATATCTGCATTTATTGTTGCGAAGGCGTCTTTTGTCTTGACTGGGTAGGTATATGCATGGCAATCTGTCTTCTTTTTTAATTAAGATAATATAGATATGTTAATTTGTATCGATACGATTGGTTCTTCGTCATTGAACCATTGTACGTCTTAAGATATCAAGAGCGCCTGTTATAAGTCAAAGTATCAAATGATATCGAAATTAAGACTAAATCAATTAATTAAAACTCGAACAAAGATGAGAGAGTTTTTCTGAAAAGGCCTGCGGTAATGTATGAGGTTATTTATGATAAGCGGTAGCCTTAGAGAAACGTACCCTGGGAATTAGGAATGTTTTTTTTTATCAAAATTTGTTGGAGTCTAAGACAAGCATCTTTTTTGCAGCCTATTGTGTTTAGTCTATACCTAGTCTCTCCTCTTTAACTTTCTAAGCTTAATTTTTTGTTCTTATAGCATCAGCATCTCTTCGGCAATAAAACCTACGTTGAGCGCTTTTTGACAAAAACGCATTTCACAGCATATTTTTGAAATAATTACATGGAGTTTTGAAGTAATATATCTACGTATTTTACATCAACTATTATAAAAAGGTCACAATGGAAGAGCATTTGAAAAAAAAATCATAAAGATAACTTATTTCTCTTAATATGTGAATTGAGAAGTTGTCAAACTTTTGTCCCACTTATGGCTTGTCTCCAAAAACACTTTTTTCGCGAATACAAACAGTGACTTTGATATGATTTGTGTGTTTTTTTGTCTTAAAATTTATTTTATTCTTCAAAGTGGTCTCCTTCAGGGCGATACACATTTTCGAACCGTTCTCCAGCTTTTTTCATACTAATTTTGATTCTGTTCATGCTAACCAACCAACGGTTTGGTCCATTTTATGCGGTGAAACAGCACTTTTTGTTCTTCAAATCTGGTCGTGATAAATTTATCTTAAAAATTGTCGCACTGTGCTAAATCGCTTGTTTTTTGATTTTCCAAAAAAAAGAACTAAAAAATGTTCCGTTAGAATCCCAGAAAACCGTTGCTATTAATTCTCGGCTGACAAAACCGTTCTTGTTTCTCGTTGTTTCTTATTCCATTCCTGTTTACGTTCAGATTAGGTTCAAGTGGCTGAAGAACCCAACTCACTTAGACCTATGTAGGTCCATTGTGATACCACGTGGATCTGGAAAAATGGCCTACTCGTTGAACCATTTTGAGCTACTAATGAAGCATAAGAGACATTTTCGGTGAATCGTACTAAAATCACTAAGATCATAAGGTATAGAAGAAAACTCAAAGGTGAAGATTTCAGTTCTTAGAGACAACGGAGCATGTGCAGAGAAGGTGGAGAGTGGTCGCTTCTTCCACCTCATCCATGTAGCTCCTGCAAAAGTCGTTAGAAAAGACACCAAGCCTTGTCGCATGCTTGCCTATCACACAGTGTCATGTGATAACACCGATTGTAGAACCCATGTGCGATCTATTAAGAGCTTTTAAACTCCTAGAGCGTTTAAGATCTAGCTTAGCCAAATCTGTTTCGTTACTAGACAGGTACTACCACTTGTCCATCTGAGATTTGTTCTTTCTATTGCATCCATCTTTATCATGAGTTTGCATGTCGAAATTGGAATTCCTAAGGAGCCTTTATCAGGCGAAATTGAGAGAGGCCTGGCACCCAGAACAGGAGAATGTTGAACTGCTCTGACATCTCCTTTAGAGACGAACGGCAGTCTAAGACAACTTTAAAGTTTAAAGAAACCGATTGCAGGCACTTGATGGCCGCATCCCAACAAACATACTCTCGAGAGATGTACTCTAAAAATCTAGAAAAACCTCTTATAAGGCTCTCGTAAAACTCTTGAGTACTCTCAGTACATAATTTTTTTTTGATTAAATTGAATTTCACTCTCATAGTACTCTCATTAGAAGGGTAAAAAGCTACCAGAGTAAAAAAGACGTAAACTTCCATTATGAGAGCATATTTGGTTCTTGTTATGTGAGTTCAACTCTCGTTTTACTCTCAAAGAGTAAAAGTATTATAAGGAGCATCCCTATGAGAGTCAAAGTATCGAAGTACTCATAAAAATACTCTTTTCAGCCTAACACTCTTGTTTTCAGACCGGATGGCTGATAAAAATACCTATTCATGTCAATTCAAAAAAATGGCGTTCCACCATCCGTCAAAAGTAATTTTGCCAGTACGTAGTGTGCTTGCGGTGACATTAGTTTTTTAATTATTGCATTTCTTTATGGAGAAAAAAGTGTAGGTATCTCTGCAGCACAAATCGTCAACGAAAACATATTCATGGTCTGGTTAGCCAGCATGGATTGACTGACTTTTTCTACACGCAAACAAACTCACAGTCAACTCCAATGACGTCAGATTAACATTCACACTAGCGAGCAAATGTCATAACATGCGTATGCTGTAATCTTTATATTCCTTCATTCATGTGCACGCGGCAATGATGTTGAGCGATGAGCTATCATTTATAGTTTTTTTTTTAAACTGATTGTTTTCGTGGCGCCTTGTTTTTATCGAAGTAAAATGTTAACTTTAGCAGATAAATTTTCAGTTTCACAAAGTTCTTGCATATATAACCTCAGAAAAAATATTATTAAAGTCAATAATGTTGATGACAATGGTGTACCATCAAACAGTGCATTAAAAATAACACTTTCTTTTAGAAGTATATATTGTTCTCTTTTTTACTTTATATCCTTATGAAAAATTAAACATTTTTGGCACACAACATGATAAAGATGACACGAAGATTGTTTATTATATGTTTCTCTCTCTGTCAAACAAGACTGGGTCTTCACATCCCATAAGAAGAACTTATTGTCTTATTATGAGACCGAATAACTCTTGCAAGGAGAGTTTAAGACTTTTTATCAGATCAAATAACTCCCATAAGTGGGGCCATTTAACTCCCGTAAGACTCTCTTAAGCGCTCTCGTAGTACTCTATGAGAGACAAATTCCAAGAGGCAAGCTCTTGGAGAATACTCTCATAAGACTCTCGTAGAGTCTTATGAGAGAGAAAATGTTAGTTGGGATGGCTGTTAGAAAATATATTCTTAAGCCAGGACAAGGCTTCCTTATTCGCCATTATTTCAGCTTAGAAAACACTGCAATGACCCGGAAGACGGAAAGAAAGATTAAGATTTTGTCTTTCTGAGAATACACCCCTACCTACCCCATCATTTGTCTTTGAACCATCCGTGTAGAAGTGAATCGATTTGCATTCCAGAGGCACACAGTCATCATCAGACCCCTAAGGTCTTCTTGGGGTTTTGCCAATTAATTTATTTGAGTTGATAGCTTACGCACATATCTGAGCATTTTATAGTGCAAGTTTTTTGGATTTAAAGCAAACATATCAAATAAAAACCGCTTATTAGAATGCATTTAAAATATGACCACGTGCGGTTTTCGCTTAAGCGAGGATATCGCATACCAAATTTCAGCTTCCTGCGACAACTTTGAATTTTCATGCTAATAAGCAAAGTGGGCGTGTCAGTGGGCGGATTTCGAGAAATTTTACACTTGTACTGCTTTGGGACCTAGAAAGAACAGTTATCAAAAAAGCCTAGCTCAAAATATAAAGCCTGAAAACTACCAACAGACGGGCGGACGGACATGGCTCGTCCGACTTACAATTCGGTCTCGATCATATGCACTTAAGGTCTTGGGGGTCTACGGTGATTATTTCTCTATGTTACAAACTATGAATCAAACTTAATATGCCTCCTATCTTATGGGATTGGGTATAAAAATTTACAGCGAGACAGCGACAGCGATGAACGTATTGTTAGGTTAGATCTTAGGTTATAAAAGAAGTAACCAGAAAAGCGGGGTGCCGTGTCGTAGTGGTTAGTGTGTGTGCTTACTACGCCAGAGGTCTGGGTTCGAATCTTGTCATCGTCACCTGAAAAAAAAAGACTTGTTCTTTTTCACGGTCCCCACCTCCGCGAGGGTTTGACAAGCCCTCCGAGAGTATTAAATGTCTTGAAAAACTTCTCAAAGTGCCGTTCGGATTCGGCAAAAAATTGTAGGTCCCCTTGTATGTAAAGAAATTAACACACCAGCATACATTGTTGAGAAGTTGGCCCTGGTTCACCTCGAGCTGTTGCGCCACTCTATTTATAACCAGAAAAGCGGCGCGAGTTTTAATGATTTGTCAAATTCCAGCGCGCAAATCCTGGGGATGCAGCCCAACAATCCTAAGGATGTACAGAGCAATTATGTAGGCAAAAAGAACTGATCTGGCCACCGCGAGGAAGACACTCAACAAGGTTGACGCTGTGAAAACTCTGCATCTTAGGGTTAAGGAATATGCAAGCAATATAAGGCCAATCCTAAGAATGGCCTTAAAAAGGAATAATAACAGACAGGTGCATTGCATCGAAGCAGTTTGATACACTATAAACTACCACTCCGGGCCTTTCCTAGGGATGATACCTTTAGAAGGTTCGACTTCTAAAAGAACTTCTTTGTGAGGTTTAATAACAAAAAAAAAAAAAAATGGAGCAATAAATCCGCAATTCATAACCTGAGCGAAAAAAACAACAAAATGGTATAAAATGGGTTAAGAACTGATGAAGGAACAGGAACAGGAGCAGGAGCATTCGGGCCTAGAACCAAACACTCTGAACCCATGAGCAAAAGTACCAGCATCTTTTCAGCTGAGTTTTACGACGTAGATAGATGTGCCCAATCCAATCTTGACAGAAACCGCACGAGATGTGATACGGCGATAATATCAGGCAGTCAAGCTTGAATCCAAACTTGTATGAGAATGCCTCCAAAAACTTAATGAACTAAGTAAGTAGCAGAATCACCCTCCGCTGGAATACCTGCTCATGTAGGGATATAGAGGCTAATGAAATGGCTGACTCTCTGGCATTGAACATGGAACGCTCAAGGTATCAGTCGGGCTATGAAACTTCTTGGGCAATACAAACATGAAAGATTCACAGCATGCATCAGCTGCTCCGTATTCTACAGGCTTCCTAAAGGGGCATTGTAAGTCCAAGGAAGATGTTAGTAAAATGGGCATATCTAAAGAAGGTCTCTGCATATTCTGTGACGAGACCGAAAAAACCCCAGAACATCTGCTAGGCTCCTGTGGGGCACTAAACCACAAAAGATATTAGTTGAGGAAATACCATCACAAGACCCATCTCTCATCCTTAGATTTTTAAAAGAAACTGGATTGGAAAGAACACTCTAAGACAGATTTCTTCAATGAGAATTTTTTTGACTGAAAATTCTGATATTTCTATATTTTTCCAAACTTAACAGACCCCGACAACTAAAGCTCACATTTTCAACCTAAAAATGTAATCATCTATTGCCTCGTGCATGCTTTTGTAAATTTGACAGGAGAAAAATCATCATCATCATTTTTTAACGCAGCTTATCCTTTTAAAGGGTAGCGGAGCGAGGGTGGCTAAAGGGTCTTTCCATCGTTCTCGATCCTCCGCCACCAACTCAAGAGACTCCAGCGCAGTCTCCAGGCGGGACTCAGAGAGGTTCTTTACCTGATCCCACCACCTGTTTCTTGGCCTACCAGGGGGGCGACGCGCTCGCATCTCGGCTAGCATGACCTGTCTAGAAAGTCTGTCAGGGGATCGAGGAGAAAAAATGTACCAGACAATTATTTTGCGTGCAAAATTGTGTGGAGACTTTCGACTAAAACATTCCCTATATAATCTATAATTACGTAAGAATTTTGCACGCCATCTGTGTACGGCTTTGCAAAAGTGGTTGCAAAATTTTTGTTCCAAAATATTCCGAAAGGAGCTTCAATGCAAAAGTAACTCTCATGAGGACACGCACCTCTCCACGGCGAAATCTAGGGGCACTATAGACTAAAAGGTCACAGTACAACTTACCACTTTACCAAATAATAACAGGGCACATATCTGCTTCTTTGTAAGATGCCAGTTTCGGATAGTGACAAAGTTGTGCCTGGAAAGGAAGCTATAAAAATAGTTCCAATCTTAAGTGTTCACCTTGCTCACCTTTATACAAAGCATGTGAGTGGCTTTCTTGCTCCAACTCGGATTAGGATAATGGCATGTCCCTGTAGACATCCTGTAGACATCGATGGCGACGACGATCCCAGTGGTGGTGATCTCGGAGGTTATGAGGAATATATACGATGTAAATAACTAAACACGTTTAAAGGCGTACGGTCTTATCGCCCAAAACCACAACGCCCAAATTTTAAAATGTCATAACGCCCAAAAAATTTCTTAGCAGTTTCAAAAACCCTTCATATCACGTAAAATATTGATCTTACAAGCATTGGCATGCTCTCAATCGATTCAGCACAAGAAATCGCCAGGAAAATGACACCCCCAGTTTGTAATAAGTGCATTTTTTCATTTCCCCGCTGTCCATACACCCCAAAATGGGGGAGTACGCCTTAAATTTGGAAGGACTCAGTAGACTCTATAGTGGCAAGATTTAGTTATAAACCAAGTTTATTGATGTACAAATTTTGCCTCCAAAGTATGATAACTTGCCTGTACTAGTTTGGTTATCCTGTTACAACTAGAGATTAAATTTTTAAGTTAGGTACGATTGAAAATCAATTTTTCCAAAAGAAAATCTGTTTTAAATTTAACTCCGACTAACGACTAAAAAATTATTCGTAATGATTAATGAAGGAATGATTTTTAGTCATGAACGTCAATCGCCTAAATTTTGCCCGATTTCGATACAAAATTTAAGTTCATATCTTGTTTTATTTGGTCAAAATGCCTTTTGATTTTTTTTTAGAATTAACGGTTGTCTCCAATTGAAGCAAATAGTGTGCGTGGCCGTAATTTAAACACGTGGATTAAAACGTGGATTTGACCAATTTAAAAACTTTGTCTGTGCAACATAAGAACCAAGCTGTGCTCCAAGTTCCAGCTTGAAAGGTTGATTTCGAAATCCTAAAACCTTATCAACTCACCTGTCGGTCTCGATCATATCTCCAGGGCATACGCAGGATTTGGGTCTGGTTAACACCCAAAACCACGTTAAAGTAAAAAGTTCACTTATTCTAAATGTACACTTCTTTGAAAAGGGATCATTAAATTATTACGAATGCTTTTGAAATATGAAGTTCAGAAGTCTTGTTGCAAATGGAAAACGTTAGTTAGGAGGGTTCACTTTTGAGATAAGCTCACTGTTGTAGCCCGTTTTGATAAGTTGTATAGAGTCGGGCAATAATAAGCTCCCGGGGTTTAAGATATGACTATACATCGTTCGTCAGCGTTTTCATGGCTGGAAAAGCACCAAAAGATTTTAAGGGCAATCGGTCAATATCAGGTTGACTTTGCCGTAGGTACAAGGTTTACCGCACACTAGCAATTCTTTGAAGAATCAATAGTTTACTCACAATCCACGAAAGCGCTGCGCCCACATGAGCAACCTCTTTAATTCGCAAAGGTAACTACACACAAATCCTGATGATTAAATATTGAAGTGTTTATTCTCTGAAATGTCACCGATGTGAAAGAAATTAAAGAGTTTCATGGCAGCATTCGAAAACAAAGCCGCATGTGTTAAAAAAGTCAAATATGACAACAAGCAACTAAAAAATCTCATGCAAAACACAGATTTAAAAGTTGCTGCAAACTGGTTTTGTGTGGCTTGCGCATGTGTATGCGGTCATAGAACACAGAAATTCAATCAAATCGTTGCGTGACTAAAAGTGCCATGTGTGCGATTAAGGATCGATTAAGCCAACTTGAGCAGTGAAATGTTCTTTAATGGTGAATTTGTAGCCTCTTATCCTAAAAAATTCACTAGGCAAGTAAGTTTTGCATAACAGTAGTTAATGTTATATAACGTAAATTTTGTTGGTTTTGCATGATGCGCCTTAAAAAATAAAAAAAAGAATCAAGAAGTGGACTAATTTTTTAATTTTACGTGAAATTTTTAATTTTACGTGAAAAGGGATTAAAATTGTTGGGAGTGGAAAAAAAAATTATAAAAGCTTCCACCAGTTGGCGGTGGAAAACATGTTTTTTTGCAAAACTGAGACTATTTCCAGTATACAAAAACAAACATGTCTACATAATTAGTTCAATCAATTAAAATGGAAAATATGCGACCGCCAGCAGCTAAATTGCAAGCAATTCCCTGCGTATAACTACCTACTGCTGGGAGAATTTAATTTCTTGCAGCTACTTTAGGTCACATCTTAAGGTTGCTTTACCGTTGTGGCAACAGAAAGAATTTGTGGTTAGAAAGAAAACTACACACACTGGGTAGCAACAGGCAGAACGAGCAAATGCTTAAAGACGAATGGTTTGCAATGCAGCACGGAACACCCAACTCTTTTGGCACTTGTGCGAGCTCTATGGATTCAAGGCAACAAACTATAGGTACCGTTGCAGTGGAATATTATTTTCCCAAAGTTTTTTTTTTATGAGATCCTTTTTGCATAGCTACACGCAACAACAGAGTACACACTACACGCATACATTCGAAACGTCACCCCCTCTTCTGGTTGTGCTCCAACTTTATATCTTGACTCA
Organism: Neoascia interrupta; assembly: GCA_947623515.1. Lineage (NCBI taxonomy): Eukaryota > Metazoa > Arthropoda > Insecta > Diptera > Syrphidae > Neoascia > Neoascia interrupta. Next base: position 152,897,681 of record OX392462.1, read on the forward strand.
TTTGTCGTAGTTTTTCGGATTTGTTGGTTTTCATTAAGTCCATAACCTGTTTATGTAGCTTCGTGATTGCTCCGTTCGGTGCGATGCAATGTTCTTTGTTGTCGATGAGTCTTTTGCTTATTTTTATTTTTTTCTTCAAAGTCTGACGTCTGAGTCTGTCTGTGGCTTGGGTCTGTTACTTGGGCGAATGCTGCTGCTGATTACGTTTGTGCCTGTATACGGGACTGAGACCGAGAGAGGCAGCATTAGAGAGAGAGTATATCTAATATAGGAGTTGATTTTATTCGGCCTGAGAACTAGTAAGAGGTCAAACTGTTTGTAAATTTGTGATAATTAAGAATGAAGCGGCTTGAATGTGAATTCGAATGGTAAGCAGCAAAGCGGAAATTCCCAAGAAAATAAACTAATTTAAAATGTATCTAGTTTGATTATTGTAAAACAAAGGGGGGAGGTTGGGGGGGTCAAGGGGAAGATTACGTTTAACGTAATCGGTTGTTGCATAATAATGTGGATGTTGGTTTTGTAGGTTCCTAGAAAGTAGCCGAACAATTCCCACAAAGTGCATACAGGAATTCAATAAAACAAAGAGACCTGTGGCGGAAAGTAGGTATCCATCTGACTAGTTATATATAGGGAGGCTTGTTAGTAACTCAAAAAGGACCTTGCAAAAGTACTTATAGAACTTTGATAGATTAGGAACTAGCATTGAATAGAAAAAGAAGTACGAAGATCCGAGGAAGAAGTAAAAGAACCTATCTCCAGAAAAATGGAGCACGACCGGTTCAGTTGATATTGCCAAGTTCAAAGGAGAGACGTACCTATGTACCCTGTCATAAAGGCAATGTCAATCAACATTCCAGCTTAATCGCGAAGGAGAGGAAGGCCTAAACATTCATGGATCGCACAAATGCAACGACAACAGCATTTATTTGGCCTCAGTGACGAAGAGATCCGAAACCGGGTGGCCTGCCGGTATATTCTGAGGTTAAATCGGCGTACCCCACAAGCGGACCATTAGGAAAGCAGTAGAGTGCGAGCGCGCCTAAATGAAAAAGAAGAAGAAGGCACTAGCATTGGATAGTTGAGTTCAAATATTAAAATCGAACTATCCGCTTCCTTAATACCTGGTTGTTATGAAAATAATCTAATAAGACCTGTAACCCTCCTGTAATTTGGCGAGTTAAGCCGAGATTAACGCCGAATCTAGATTAACTGAAAAACTCATTTCTGGGGTAAATCTCAGTTTAACTCACAAATTTGGATGATCTCGCACAAAAAAATTGGCCCTTAGAGATATGATCGAGACCGCAGGTGAGTAGATTAAGCCATGTCCGTCAGGCCGTCCGTCCGTCCGTCTGTGTCTGTGAAGGTTTCAGGTCTTCAAAATCAAGCTAGAGAGCTGAAACTTGGTACACGGCTTGGTTCTTTTGTTACAAAGTGTGATAATTGGCTCAATCCGTCAACGGCCACGCCCACTACTGGCTTCAATGTGAGACAACCTCTATTTCACTTTTTTTTTCAAATTGCCTTTTGGTCAAGTTAGACAAGGCACAGGAACTTAAATTTTGGTGCTGACCAATATTGGGCTAAGACCTTAAACAAGGCATAAATTGGGACGCCCACAATATCGACCATGCCTACTTTTAACATGTTAGATCTTTAAAAACCCGATTTCTCGGAAAGTTGACTCCAAATCGAAAAAAAAAAATTATGACAAATATTAAAGATATTACTATTTGCTAAGATTGCTCCATACAAAATTTTGAGCTCCGCCCACTTTTAAGGGGCATTTTTAGAAAAAAACTGTTTTTTTTCTGAAATAATTTTTGCTTTTAACGTATTTTTTCATTATTCTAACAAAATTACAATTAATTGATTTAAATTTTAAGCCCATGCCCACTTTTGGGGGCGTGGCCCATACAAATAATATATGAATTCGGGCCAAGAAACCATAAGATTTGGTGCTACATGGTATATGGGGTCGGGTATATAGAAGTATGTCACAGACAAACTCTTGCACTTACTCACTTGTTATTTTGAAATTTTTGACTTGGTCTTACTAATAGTTTAAATAAGAGTTTTAATTTAAAACAGAGATCAATTTTTTTATATCATTATCTACAAATTCCAGAGTTCATTGAGCATATTGTACGAAAAACCATTAACGTTGAGTCATGTGACGATGCGTCTTGAGGAGCGTGCTGCATTTAATTACTCACAGCAATATCATATCATTGAATCCGAATCAATTTAATAAGCGTGCTTTGAATAGTAATTAAAGAAACTAAATCACAACAGAAATCCAGAAGCGGATTCCAAATGTGAAATGCCCAAATGTTAGGCATTCTGTTAAAAAAATTCCACTCTTCTGTCTCTGGCGATTGACGAATTTTATTGATTCGTATTCGGGCTCTTCTTCCTTTGGGGTTTATTCTCCTTTTTTTTAGTTCATTCTCCCTCATTTTGTTCTTTTAAATTTTATCGCTTTATTTCGGTAAGGAGTAGGTACCTTTACCAAATGCGGAGGCTTGTCTGGTGTTTTGTGTCCATCTGCTGTGTGACATCAGTCATCAGTTCTTCCTCCTGTATACAAAGGTTTTCTGCCAACTTTTGCTGTGTTCTTTTATGGGCTCTTTTGTCGAGTTTTTTCGATGAAATACACGTTTTGAGCCGGTTTTGTGGGATACATTGTGTGGCTATTTTTGTTTTTATTTTAATAAGAAATTTGAGTAGGAATAACTGTGGCATAGGGGTGGTATTTTACATTGTATATCCATCCCTTTAGCCAGTCATAATATTAGTATTGAAGGAAATGTCAAGTCACAAACCCCCTTAGTTTCAACAAGTAGACGTACCTACCTACTCTGTTGGTACATGAATCCTGGTGTTCAGTGCACTTGCAACCTTAAAAGACCTATACTCTAGTATCGCCTTCTTTACATAAGCAGATCGTGACATGGTAGGTAGAAATCATAAGTAAGATTAGTAGTCCTGGGAAAAGTGTCTAGAACTATTTTAATAAAAATCAATTGGCTCAATCCAATGTGGTTATCGGATCGACAAACTAGGCACAACAATTTAGAGTTTCACCCTGAGACAAACCCTGGAAGAGAACAGCGCTACGAATTTATTGAAAAAATTAATTAGGATACCTACCTAACATTGGGGCTCGCGAATAGTAGTTACCTTAACGCCCGCATCCTTCAGATGAGAAAAAAAACAGTTATCCAGAAACTTTAGAAACAAAACTTTAGAGTCCTGATATATTGTACCACAAAACCAGTACTTTTGTGCATCGTATATGCCAATGGATCGCGCTTGTAATGTCTTATTGTCATTCTCACCTCTCTGCCGCTGCAAAAAAAAATTAGCACAGGATGATAGGACCAATTTCGTATAAGGGATTTTCCAATGGGGAATCTCATACTTTGACAAATAAAATTGTAAACTTTGTTTTAAAATTTAATTTCGGTCATAATCATATTCCGTCAAAAGGTCTCTTCTCAGGTCCGGATGAAATAAAATCCAGTATGATTTTAGATCCGGTATGGTTTCAATAAGACGGTGCTCGCACAACTTGTGGCACAGTGGACGTTTTTCATGAGTAAATTCAGAGGATAATTATCTCATGCGCAAACAACATTAATTCGTGCCGGCAGAAAATCATGCGGCAAATTGTCGTTCGGCTATGAAAGCTCCAGTATTTGTATAGCAACAACAATCGATAAAGAGATTTCTAAAGTTGTGACCATTTTTCAAACTTCGGTTCTTTTAACTCGCATGAGAAAAAGTTTCCATTTTCACGATGAAAGTGACAGTTACAATCAAAATTGACAGGAATTGCACGGTTATTAATGACTGAGACCATAAATATCTGCTCATTTACCTGCGGCAGAAAATCGTCCGATTTTCAGTTGCCGTGTGTCTCAAGCCTCACGTTTTATATTAGTTAAGGAATTCGAAACATAATTTCAAACGATGGAAAACTTTTTTAAATTTAATCAATTTAACTACTTTTCTACTCTGTTAATTTGAAAAAGATTATGCTATATTTTTGAATTCAACGTAAATAAAATGGTTTGGCATCTCCGTTCTTGTTACGTAAGCGTTGAAAATTCGGATAACTGGAGATTGGCAGTTGGACATTGAACTGATGTTTGCGGTTTTTCAGTTTTAAATTGGTATTGGCTCCTTTTTAATACCAAAGGACGTTGGGGTACCTTCTTATTTGTGCGTTGTGCCTCTAATTTAAAAGTAAGTATTAAGCCAACTAAAATGCACGTTCGATGTTGTAAATAAGTCCAACAAACTGACAATTCTTCTATTTTTGTTTTTATTTTTCTGTTTGTTCTTTTTCAGTGGAATTTTTTTCCAGTCGGTACCTATACTACTGTTTGTTCCTTTTTCCCCCAACATTTCATTTCTCAAAAAACATCACTTCATGACTGTATGTAGTATCCGTGTAGGGTTAGCATCTGTGCGAATGGAAATCGGTCTCGTCTCAGTCGTTTCGTTTTATTTTTCAATTTCCCATTCCCATTTCCAGGTGTTCAACTGTTGTCACATAACCGGCGACCAGCATACCCAGCAAGTCGTCCGCCACCAGATTCATCATGAAGAAGGAACACAAACGGTAGACGTACGAGTGCTGGCTAGTGCTTAAATCATCAAAAAAGGAACAAGCAGACACAACGAAGCCGCAGCGATATACCGATTATGATCCTGGAACACATAGATACATTACACACAGTTTGTGGTATAGTGCGCAGCACACCCGGTTGACTAACACATGCTCAAGTGAGAATGATGTAGTGTGCAAAAGCAGAATTCAATGCAAGCAAATCCATGTTTGTTGTGGGAAGATTGAAAACAAGTTTTGATTATCGCTCGCTCAGGTGCGCCATTGCTTGTTCACTATCGGGCTTCAGTATAGGGAGTCGGAGTAGTCCATTGGATGCATGTCTACAAGGAAGAATAAAAAAGGATGCAGGACAGGTAGGTAGGTTAGTCATTCTTGTTTTATTGTTTTTTTTTTTTTTTTTTTTTCATTACATAGATTTATGGCACTTGTGCGGTTAGGAATGTTTTGCATGTGTTCTGGGCAATAATCGCTCATTTGATTAAGTTTAACAGATTGAAACCAATGGTCTTACAAGAGCGTCAAAGCTGTTTATCGTTCGAGTCGATAGTCAGTTGGGTCAGTCAGTTGGGCACTTGGCGCGGTTGAGTCCTTTGGGTACCTACTTCGACGTGACGGATGTAACGGATTCATTGGGCTGAAGGCTTGGAACGTTTCTGGCTAACAAAGAGGTAAATTGTTTTTCGATGAGTTAAATCTGTTCCTGCTAAACTGCATCGATAGCAATTTTCTGTATACCTTCTAATGCTTAAGCTGGAAATGAATCCGATAAAATTTCGTCTAGATTTGTTCAAGTTTTTTGATGCTATAAGCGGCGAGTTGCAAAAAGATTGCTTATGCCGATGATGTCGCAATTGCCTTCTCGGGGAAGTATCCCCAAGTACTGAAAGGCCTAATGCAACATGCTCTCACTCTTCTCTACAACTGGACGATTGAAAATGGTCTGAGTGTTAATGTACAAAAGACTAAAATCGTGCTCTTCACTAAGAAATAGAATATCCTCCACATGGCCCCTCCCACCATAATTGGCACCAGCCTACCGTTCTCCAAAGGGGCGAAGCACCTTAGCCTTATTTTGGACAGTAGACTAAGCTGGAAGCTCAATACAGCTGAAAGAGCAAGGGAAGCCACCACGGCCCTTTATAGTTATGAGCAAAAAAGCCGTAGGGCATAAATGGGGCTGCAGCCTTAAGTGACACATTGGCCTTTCACAGCTGTGATTAGACCAATCCTTCTATGCGGCGTGTCACTATGGCGGCCCATACTCAGCGACGGTACACATCTCAACGTTTTAAGAAAGGTACAAAGGTTAGCATGCATCTGCATCAGTGGTGCCCTTAGAACCACTCCTACTGATGCACCCGAAATCCTATTGAGCCTTACCCCCCTTAAATCCCCCTAAAATCGTTAGTTAGCAACGACTTTGGCCTCAGTGCACCTAAAAGCGGTTTAAAATGATTTCACACATCTTTGTCGATATGTTCATAGAAGCACACATTAGCTGTAGATTTTCTCTTCAAAAAGAGATGAAATTCGAGGTTTATTGAGAATGATCTTCTGCCGTATAGTCTGTAGTGAAACCGGTTTTCATGAAGCCACTTGCACGCCGCTTTAAGTAGCCTTTTGCAGTTTATTGCGCATGTCTGTCGTGGAGCAATTTTAATTTTGCCGCTTTGAGGAGCCCATTAATATGGGCTTTACTAAATATTAACTGGCACTTATTGCGCAGAAGAGTCATCAGCCATCGCCTGCCCTATGATTCTGATCTGATTTCGAACGGCGAACTGAGAGGTTCCTGATGACAAATGATATCCTCGGAGGGTTGACAGATCCAATCTCAGGTAGGACTCTGAAAAGCCTCGTGTTGTTCCGGTGGGGATTTGAACCCGGTACCTCGTGCACAGTCGCCCGACACACTAAGCACGACGTTGCACCCCATTCGTAATTTGAAGAAGACTTTTTAGGAACAAAATGAAGTTCCGATTTGTCTATCGTATTGAGAAAAGTCAGGTGACTATGTCCTTCATAAGGGAGCATTAATGCATAATAAAGTGAGTGCTTTAAACTTTTTTTCACTCTACTTTAAATCTACCCCTTAAGGAATCAAAAAGAATAAGTTGTCAAGAGCTGCAACATTTTCACAACATCCATTTGGACTTGGATGGACAAGTTCAAAGACTTTCGATCCCTCCAGCCCTGTAACCAATGTTTAGTTTCACGAGAATAGAGTGACAATAGATACTCACGGGAATAGTGTGACAATAAAGTGTAAGACACTCTATTTTACTTTTTATTAAATAGGGCCACTAGACCCAGATAAATTGATTCGTTAACTTTAAAAAAAGTTGGGTTCTGAAACAATATTAAAAGAATTTAATCGGTCAGCGCTGAAATCAAACTCGAGGCTTAGCCTTGCAAATCGCTGCTTCTTTGGGCTGGAAATGCAATTGAAGAGCTAAGCCGTGTCTCCAGCAAATAAAGTGTAGGTACGTCGTACGTTTATAAGACCCCTCATCATCCCAGTCGTGTCTTACGCTGCAGAAGCATGAACCTGGTCTAAGCGTATGAAAATGCTTTAGGCTCCTTCGAGGAAAATTCTTCGGTCGGAGAGTGTAGGAGGAGATAGAATATCGAACTGTACAGGTTGTCCAGCGACACCAACCTAGGCAGAAGATTTAAAATAGAACAGCTGCGAAGGCGGGGCCGCCTAGTGCGGAAGAACACCAACGCTTCGGCCTGGAAAATCTTTGAATCCACCCACCAGGGACTGCACAGTAGGGCAATGAGGAAGGTGCATTGCGTGTATAACTGGAGACGACAAGCTGGAGACAGAGCTGGCTGGCGAAGCTTGCTCATCATCATCATCATCATTAGCGTTAGTTACAGCTCAGGGTAAGCTTTGGCTGCATCAACCAGTTTTCTCCATTCCCCTTCGTTCTTTGTCGTCTCCATCCAGTTCCTGATTCCCAGCTTCCTTACATCGTCAAGCCATCTTAGGCGTGGCCTCCCTGTAGCTCTAGTTATGCACGGTATGTAGGTGAGTATAGCTTTTTGCGGCCTGCTTTCAGAGATGCGGATTACATGCCCGGCCCATTTGAGCCGCTGCGCCTTGCGAAATTGACCACATCTTCGCCTTCGCATATTTGCAGAAGTTCCTAAGCTAAGTCTATCAGCCCTGAATTTTCCGCAATATTGTCCGCCTAAAGACTCTAAGCTGGTTGTCTTCTGTTGATGACAGTGACAGAGTCAATGTCTCAGCTCCATAACATTCCACGGGTCTTATAATCGCTTTGTATACGCCTATCTTCGCTCTTTGGGACACGATGCTGGATTTGAAAATCTAAGCATATCCGTAGAAACATGTTGGTGAAGCTAACCCCACCCCAGAATGTAGGGTCACTTTAAGTAAGTAAGTACCTATCGTACTTAATCGGGCTTTCATCAGCAAAGATAAGCTTGGAGTAGATTCTAGTAGCTAAAAAATATTAGATCGAGGGTACAAGCTACCGAAATGAGATGTCCGAGATGTATTGCTGGTTCTTGCAGGTTTATAGATAAGTTAAAGAGGTGTATTTGTGAGAATCTCGACGCTAAGCTTGTAGAGTACGGACTCCGAGGCGGCCCAAGAATACTACGAAATAAGAAGGGAGACTGGTGGTAAGGCGAAAAACAAAGTTGCTGGATCAACTCAAAAGCATCTCCTGAACCTGCCGCCGAGGTCATCTGTAAATTATTTACAGTAAAAGGATGAGTTTATATAGGTCTATGTAGACATGATCGTGGACATGCAAAAAAGGAGATAAGACTAAGTAAAGATCTCCTTCCAAACCCACAGAAGAGTTCCGAATTAAAGGCGGGATAAACTAGAAAAGCGTCCTGCAAGTTTCTTATCCTAGAAAACTGAGTACTCAAAGAAGTTACCTAAGCAAGTTGTTCTTCGATGACGGTGGCCACATAAGGGACGATGATACGTTCTGGCAAGTGCACTCGATGTGTGGGTAATTGTGTTGGAGTGGTATTTTAATCGTATCATAATTTGGGCTTTTGTTTTTGTTTATATACATAGTTACTTCATGTGCCTTACCCACATTACAGTTTACGTTGCTAACTACTGACGGTTATTTTAAACCCTGGAAGGACATAGGCACTTATTTTTTATACGTCAAAAACATACTTCGTCGATTCGACGGCGCCAATATAAAAGTTCGTCGTACAGATGACACAACTACTGAATGTTGCAAAATTGAAATGTTTTCAATTGTTTATATTATTAGGAATACACAAAAAAAATATATAAACAGACGACTGGCACTATACGAAAAATTATCACAATACAAACATAACCATGGCAAAAAACCGGTTGGATGTCAAGTAGCGTCGTCGATTCGACGAATTATGTGCGTGCAGGGTTAACCCTTTTAAGCATTAAGGATAACATTTAAATATTAGGCGGGCTGTAAATTATTTATTCTGTTGTTTTACAATTTCTTTAAAATGTTAAGGAATTAAAAATTTCCTACCACAAGTGTCAAGAAAAAGTTGCAACCACGGCTACTCACCTCAAAGCAACCTTACAGTGGAAATCTTGAACATATATACAGGGTGTTTCCAAATTCGATGCAAATATTTTGACACAAGATTCTTGGGTATATTTGAAGAAAAAAGCTGTTCTACAGTATGGTCCTATCTCAAATTTTGATACCACTTATTGGGAATTAAAGAAAACACCTACTTTGAGGTACCTTGACCCATACTAACACAAATATCTCCGCTAACACTTACAACAGGTACTTCATTTAGGACTTAAATTTTAGAAAAAATAGTACCTCTTTTAACTGCATTAAAATAAAATTGATGACTTTTTTAACTTTCGAGATATTTGCTTTTAAGTCGGATCCTTTTTCCCTGCCCATGACATTTTTTTGACTTTCAAGACACATTTCTGCGAAAAATGCGTAATAAACATATCGGTATTTTTTTTTTATCTAGTGCACCTAACAATACTCAATAGAAATTGCTAAAACAAGTTACCCGAAAAACCCACAGATTTTATGATACTTGGGAAAATCCATAGCAGGTAAAATTATGAAAAACTCTTTTCACGAAGCCGCGACAGGTATAAGGTGGAAATATTATTTGTTACCTACTTTTATAACCGCGATTGACAACAAGAACGATTTTTTGACTATGTATTAATAATTTACGTAGGTTTTAGAGCATGCATTTTTATTAGACTACCTGATAAAAATGTAATTTCCCTATCATTTTTCTGTTAAATCCCAAAAAGGATTAAGTTTGAGGTTGGTCGCCTAGTTGGAAAATTTACCTAATGTATAAAAGGTTAGAAAACAAAATTAAATCCATCAAAGTCATTTTTGAAGCCGAGGTGACACAACAGTTGTTAAGAAACCCTACTTGAAATGGCATCTTTTACAAACGAAGAATACGCCGATATTATCTACGTTTATGGGATGTGCAACGGAAGCTCTATTAGAGCACAACAAAGATACCATCAGCTTTATCCTAACCGAAGAGTACCTAATCCCCGCGTATTTACAAATTCGTTTCGAAGACTTCGGGAAACGGGATCTGTCTCAACAAGACGACCTAACGCAGGAGCTTCACCAGGAAGAATTGCAGTTGATGAAAGAATACTGGAAGCGGTTGCAAATGATCCATCAATCAGCATCAGGCGCTTATCCTTGCGATTTAATGTTTCAACACATAAAATTGTTCGTCTCCTGCATACGGAAAACTTGTATCCATACCACCATACACCTGTGCAGGAACTACTTCCGAGTGATTTGGAGCCGAGACTTGAGTTTTGCAACTGGTTGTTAGAGCGGAACTTGGATGACAACGGTTTTATAAGCAGAATCCTATGGACGGACGAATCTCAATTTACTAGAGATGGGATTACAAATTTTCACAATCTACACACATGGGCTGTGGAAAACCCACACACAAGGAGAGAGTCATCATTTTAACACAGATTTAGCGTCAATTTGTGGGCAGGTGTTATTGGAAACAACTTAATCGGTCCCTTCAAACTGCCTCCCACACTGAATTCTGCAAACTATCTGGAATTTTTGCGCAATGATTTAACAGATCTACTGGAGGATGTTCCGGTAACTCAACGAGCATCGTCATATTTTCAACAGGATGGAGCCCCAGCCCACTTTGGTCGCGAGGTTAAGAATTGGCTGGATGAAAAGTACGCTGGTCGTTGGATAGGAAGAAATGGACCAGTTCACTGGCCTGCAAGATATCCAGACCTTACAATTATGGATTTTTTTGTATGGATGAGAATGAAAGAACTTGTTTATTCTACAGAAATATCAACTCTAAATGATTTAGAAGATCGCATTCTCCAAGCCTCGTCACAAGTGAGGCAGGAGTTATCCTCAATAAACGTTGACAGCGCAATCCAAAAACGGGCTCTAGCATGCATACAAAATGGAGGAAGCCACTTTGAACACCTTATTTGATTGTAAGGTTAACTTAATGAAATAAAAAAAAACATAAACCAAACACAAGCATTTTTATTCAGAATAATAGGAATTGAACACTATGAATCGAGTTTTTCATAATTTTACCTGCTATGGAATTTCCCAAGTATCATAAAATCTGTGGGTTTTTCGGGTAACTTGTTTTAGGAATTTCTATTGAATATTGTTAGGTGCACTAGATAAAAAAAATTACCGATATGTTTATTACGCATTTTTCGCAGAAATGTTTCTTGAAAGTCAAAAAAATGTCATGGGCAGGGAAAAAGGATCCGACTTAAAAGCAAATATCTTGAAAGTTAAAAAAGTCATCAATTTTATTTTAATGCAGTTAAAAGGAGTACTATTTCTTCTAAAATTTAAGTCCTAAATGAAGTACCTGTTGTAAGTGTTAGCGGAGATATTTGTGTTAGTATGGGTCAAGGTACCTCAAAGTAGGTGTTTTCTTAAATTCCCAATAAGTGGTATCAAAATTTGAGATAGGCCCATACTGTAGAACAATTTTTTTCTTCAAATATACCCAAGAATCTTGTGTCAAAATATTTGCATCGAATTTGGAAACACCCTGTATAGGATTCCTCCTAGAAACACACACTTCACCATACCTACCCCTACTTCATTTTGACAAACCTTTTTTAAGGACTTGTAAGCAATTGTTACACGCTCTAGGAGTCAGATTGCCCTAAAAAGATCATTAATTAGTGGGGCCATGGACACTGTATCATGAGCAACCATGCAACAAGGCTTAGTTTTTATTGTAATGACTTTTACAGGAGCTGCATTGACGAGGAACTTTGCATTCTCGGCACATACCCAGCTCACTCTATCTCAGAATTCGGAAACAAAAGCTTCACCTTGAATCTTTTGTCTTAAGCGGTCTAAGCTTTAAGCGATCTAAGCGCGACCGACTTGATTCGGTTCTCAATGAACCTTGTAGTGTGTTGGTATTCTAACATCTAACACCGACTTCTACCTTCCGTGGCAATGTTGCCTAGCATAAGTGTCAATGCATTGACAAGTCAAACAAATTACCCAAGCGATGTTATGGTGAAATATAAAATGGATGTGTCCATGAGATTGTGGCGCATGTCACATTGTTGATTAGGTTACCCATCATCGACAATTTTTACGGCAGTTACTGACGGAAATGCACAGAGGGATAGCACCTGTCAATGCAATGGCAGTTTTTGAGAGCCATCCAACATTAACTAATAACTTCCCCCCTTTTACAGAGCAGTTTGTGAACGACAAATATATTTGGAACCTTTTTTTTCGGAGTCACAAACTCTCGCGCCAAATATGTTCCCCTCGCCTAAAAGGGTGGCGAGGTAGCAGGTAGGTATTAAACAACCTTCGTTCTTGCTAACTCAGCAAGTAACCCGTCTAAATTCATTTCTCTGTTAACGACCCAACCAGATAGGTATAAAGTGTTCAACAAAGCAACGCTGAACGTTTGAACTTTATTACACGAACGAAAAAAAAAAATCCGAATGTTTAATTTAATTACCTTCACGGTTTTCTTTCGCTTTTTCCCTTTATTTTCATTCCACTTAATCACTAAGCAAGGCTACACAATAAAAATCAGTGTCGACGACCTTCCATACTTTCTTTCCATTCGTCAAACAAAACGTAAATTTCGTTCGCGCTCACCTCTCGGGGATCTGTTGCTCAAACCCGCCGAGCATTTTTGAAAAAGTACATCCATCCCAACACGTACCTAGTTCCAACAGGTTGGTCCAAATCCTAAGCGATTCCTTCTAGTTAGCATCTCCGCCAGATATAATTCAATAAACCGGCGTAGATTGTTGGTTGATAAGGAGTATCCTACAGGAGTTTTGTTTGATTCTGCTGCTATGCCGTTTAATAAGGAATTTCCCCGAAATTAATCTTCTCAATTGGGCTGGCAATGTGCAGCGGGACACACACACGCTGGCGATTCACTTGCATTCGCTTTTCGCTTCCTCGCACACACACACACAACACACACGAGGTACACGGTACACCGCGGCCAAACAATGGAAAATGTATGGAAACACACAAACGCAAACAGTAAACGGAGTAGCAAAACAAGAAAAAACAAACACAAAAGACGGTGGAACAAGACCAAGTTGAATGAAACTTTCGCGTAAACGGAACTGAGAAACTGTCAACAACGCGCCACCGAACCGACACCAACCGAAGGTGAGAAAGAGATCGAACGATTACACACGTTCAGAAGCACTAAATTTCCAAGGGAAGATTAATACACATTTAGAATTTATAAACAGTTATTTAGTTAAAAAATCGCACAGTAATTAAAAAATGTACAAACAATTAATTTGTTTATTTTTTTTGTACTAAGCATAGCCACGACAAAACGATAAAAATAAGCACACGCGCGTCACACCACCGCTCAGAGACGAATCTTTGCGAGAGAAGCAGTACCGCCGCCGTTACTCATTCCAAAACATCGCCAGAGAAACTGAGGCACACAAGGAAAACTACCCGAAGATGCATGCAAGCAATAGCAACACGATAAACAAGAACAACATCACTACTCCACAGCAGCCGGCCGGAAGAAAGAGGAATGAAGTCTGGCTTGATAGTGGCGTGTGAATGAAAGAGAGAAATGTATGCCATCCATGGTGCATTGCTTTGTGTGTGTGGAATGTGAGAAGGGGTGAATACAGTTGTGTGGTATCGTTTTTGTTATTTTTTTATGCAATGAAATGTCAAATGTAAATTAATGACGGTGCTTGTAGGTGTTGCCAGTGGAATAGACTTATGCGATTAGGTAAAAACTTAAACTTTTTCCCACAATAGTAGTGAGTACACTCCTGTTAAACAGAAATAATAATACTGTTTGCATTGTGTTCTCATACCAGCTTCTATTGAATGCACAATTTAATTAAATTAAATGCATTGAATATCCATTTGTTGAAGAATAGAATGCTACAGGAAACCCAAATGCCGATGTTTTCGAAATGCGTGTGTACAGAAACGAAATGTGTTCAGAAACCGACAGCGACGATCTAGTGGCTTCAAGGGTTTTGAACTTCTTAGATTAAGTGCCTGTTTTCATTTGGTTTATCCTAACCTGATGTGTCAGAATTACTAGGGTGAGGGGAAGCGCCAGTGTGGTGGCCACCGTTCAACCTCAGTTTTATTTTGAGAAATAAATTTTGGGTTAGGTTAGGATAAACCTAATGAAAACAGGCACTAAGGCAATAATCCTTGTTTTGTTTTATAAAATGTATCATGAGAAATGACAAAAGTGTAAACTTGAATCTGACTTAAAGCAATGCGAAATCGCTGAGAAAATTGTACGAAGCCGAAATTTAGGGGGTTAATTCTAAAAAATGAAACGAGGTACACTGTTCGCTATCGCATCAGCAGCCAGAGGATTTAATATCAGAACAACTTTAAATTTCTAACGTTTTGCTGGCTAATTCAGGGAAGACAAGGTGTTAATGTAGATTAGGTAATTTAAAAATCCATTTTTCAGATTGCCCGGTATGTGCGGGGAGTGAAAGAAACAAAAGTGGAAAGAAAAGGGCGTGAAAGGCATCTGTTTAACATATTTTTTTCCAAACTTTTTGGATTTCATTCCATTTTCTGGAAATATGCAAAAGTGCAAAATAAAACACATCGTGTTTTCTGGCGATTTGTGGCACCTCGCCAAGTCACACCCCTCAACTGCTCCCCTTGCACGCCACTTGAACAGAACCAAAAAAAAACCCTCGGTGCACGAGGCAAACAAAAAATCGCTTAGATTGTTTTATTTCCATCACATTTGGAGCTCGATTTCGACCTTAATTTTTTGTTTTTTTTTCAAAAATTTTTGGCGTATTTTCCTTGCCTTTGGAGTTTTTTTCTTTTTGGCATTTTTCCAACAACATTACTCAAGTACACCAACATGAGTGTGGCCCTTGTCAATAAGCACGAGGACTCGGTTCGAATTCCAGCCGGGGCGATGGAAGTTTTGTCACGATCCCACCTCCGCAAGGCTTTTTCAAACCCTCCGAGAGTATTACCTATAATGAGTGACCACTCAATTCGCCGTTTGGAATCGGCAAAAAATTACAGGTCCCCTCCATGCGTGTGAGTATACCTAAAGCGCATACAGCATGCAATCTTGTGAGAAGTCAGGTGATGGCTCTTCCGGCAAGACACAGTAAAAAGCTTAAGGTTCTTGGCTCACAGCACAATGTAAAGCCGCGTTGTCACAAGCAACATAAAACAGGAGCAGAAACAGAATCTCATTCATTAGCAACTGAAACCTAAATTCGCTGAATGCTTTTTGCGTTGCTAATGTATGAAATTCTGTTTCTGTTTCTGTTCCTGTCCCTTGCGAAAATGCGGCTTAAGACCCTGCTGGGTTCCTGGCCACAGGAACTTTCGAGGCAATGAAAAAGCCGATGAGCTTGCACGACATGGATCAACATTAGGACCTCAAAAAGCCTTTCAGTGGATCAAACCCCTACTCTATGACCTAAGAATGCGGGTACAAAACAAGATCCGGATGAAAGCAACTACAAGGTGGGCATCCTTGCCCATCTGTGAAATCTGAAGACAAATGTGGCCTAAATATGATAAGTCTCGAACTAATGCGCTTCAAGAGCAACAAGAAGACTCTGTCGTTTCTAGTAGGTATACTTACCGGTCACAATCTTTTGAGACATCATGCTATGAAACTAAATCCGGGCAATGACGAAATCTGCAGAGGATGTGGGGGTACGGATTGCTGCGATGACAAACCTCACTTTCTGTCCCAAACTAAGTCAGTTGAGGAAAATAATTTTAGGAAGCTTCTTCTTCCACGACTTTCAGAACTTTTAAATGCACCTCTTATGTCTCTTTCCAGGTATGTTAAATCAACAAGGTGGCTCGCGAAACTTAACACGACGTAGGAAGGAGGTGAAAGCATTCAAACAGCAAGGATTATCCCCACAGGGTATCACAATGGGTCACAATGGGCCTAAATGCGATGAGGCGCGAGTTATCTCGCTTCATCAACCCTACAACCTAACCTAACCTAACACAGTGAAGTAATCATCGTTGACCCCTAAGACCTTTTAGAGATATGATCAAAACCGAAGGATGATGAGACGGCAAACCGATTTTGCCGTATTTTCTCATGATTGTAACGAAATTACAATTATGTTATTGATTTTAATTTTTAGCCCATACCCACACTTGTGGGCGTGGCCTATACAAAAAATATATAAATTCGGGCCAAAAAACTTTAAGATTTGGTGTTATACGGTATATAGGGTCGGGTATATAGAAGTTTGTCACAGACGAACTCTTTCACTTACTCACTTATTTTTTCTAATATGCAAAACCTTAAACTTCGATAGTGTGCAATAGTGTCAAACAAAAGGAAGCTGCAAGTGCTCGCATATGGTTGTCCCGTGTGGTTCAACATAGGGGCAAGTAGAATGGAAAGGATTCGGGTTTTCGAGAGGGCTTGTCTTCGGGCTTGCCTTCGCTTATATCGAACTCCGGAGTCCGAGTACACAAAGTACTTTTCCAATGAGGTCGTATACAACAGGGCGAATCTGATCAGAGTGGATAATTTCCTCATTAAGCTGACTCGAAGGCACATTGCAAGAGCAATGACCTCGACGAATAACCTGATCTCAGGGGCTTATTACCCAAATTTCATGTATCATGAGAGTGTGCGTCTGAACGGCTTCGTCCCCCCGGAGGCATTCCTCTATTTTGACCAGGCAGGCCTGATCCAGGATAGATCGGCAGTGCCCTTAATCTTCCATGTTGCTCGGACAACTGTTGACAGGCGACTCAACTACAACCGAGACGTCGCACGGAGCGCTGAGGAGCGTCTCCGATTCAGCAGATCGGTATCCTCCCGGGATGTGGGAGATGTACATAAACAGCACCAGCAATTCTGGTGGCTAACCGAGGGAGCTCCCTCGTCGATCCCTATCGATCCGGGTTAGGGTTTTCTCTGTTCGGAAAAGTCGGTCGCCGCTAAGCCTTGGCCGGCTTACATAGTTCTTAAGTGTCTAGGTTAAGGTAGTTTTAAGATTTTATTTCATAAACAAAAAACAAAAAAAAAAAAAAAACAAAAAAAAAAAAAAAAACATAAAAAGCACAGCACTGGATAAAAAAAAAGTGCGTATTTAATTACGCAATTAGTTAAGTTAGGTTAAGTCTTGTTTTTATTTTTATTTTAAGGTAGCTTTAAGTTTTATATATAAGAAAAAAAAAAAGTTCAGTTACTAAGTTTTTTCTCAATAAAAAATTTTTTCTTAGTTTTAAATTTTATTCTTTTATATTAAGTATTGTAATGTAAGTTAGTTTAGGTCGAAAGACATAGTTTATAAGAATTAAGTTTAGCTTAGAGCGCCCGCGAAGGGCCAGTAAGTTATGTTAAGATAGTTAAGTTAATTAAGCTAGTTTTAAGCATTTTTTTAAGAAGCTGCAAGTTTTATTCGTACTCGCTGGTGCTGCTTAGTGGTAGTTGCTGATGATGATGTGCACACACATCGAAATGCATTCAGGTTGGTAACGGGTTTTTTTGTTTGCCTATGTAAAAGAAAAGAATTATTCAAATAAGTACTACCGACTCAAGTAAAGTTATAGATGTGAATTATTTTTTAAGAAGTTAACAAGTTTCATTTTGCAGGAAATTTTTATTTTTGTCCTGTACCTTTGACCAATTGCAAAATCTTTTGGTACATTTTTTTTACACGCTAAATTAAGGCAATCCGCCATATAAAATATTGCTTTAGAGCAAGACTTCTAGCTTAACTATAAAGTTAAAGCTTCAGCTTGAAGTTTAAGACATTAAAGTAATTTTAATATGGACGAATGAACACTATTGCCGGCAGAATTATTTGGGCAATGCAATTTTATGACAAGCATAGTGGGAAATTTAGGTTAGTTTATTTGAGCTTACAATTTATTGCTTACTTTTACATTAATAAGAAACTTCGTTGATTCTCCAAGTAGGAAATAATATAAAAACTTCCAGCAAGCATAATCAAAAAACATTGAAATTAAATTCACGAAATAATTTTTCCCCATATTGATTGCACAGTGGGTGGAGACAGTGGCTTAGCTAAGGGGGTGACACCCGACAGGAACCAAAGAATTCAATAGGCAGCAAAAAAGTATTTGCTTTAGCTCAAAGATTCAGCCTCCCAGATTCTTAATATACAGACGGACGGACCATGGCTTAATTTATTCTCCTGCCAGTCTCGTACGTATCTGTAAAATATCTAAAAGATTTCAGTGCGTTAGAAATGTAAATTTAACTTAATTTACTCGGGGTAGGACTTTAAAGTACTCATCGATACCATATATCACCGATAATAATAAAGGTATGATCATGGCATTGACATATCTGCATATATTTTTTCTATGGAACTATGGATCCAAACGTAATTTTCATGCAATCCTGTTCAAAATACGTACATTTTATCTAAGTCAAGATCTTTGGCCTCAAAAAACAAAGAAAGTCCTAAAAACTTTTAAGATATATTTTGAAAAATCAATAACAGCAAACCAAAAACATTCGCATGGTCATCTACAAAAACGTGGTAGAGGCTATTTAAATTTTGTAGAAATTGGTGGCGTTGCAAACATCGTCTCGTAGCTTGAAATTAGATAAAATTAGTTTTTCACTCCTTTACTTTTCCTGGTATTAAAGTTCAGTTTTGATATCTTATTAGACTTGTAAGATTACCTTAAATTTTAAGAGCCAATATCAGCGTTCCTTTATGACTATCAAGCAGTAGTTTAAGTATGTTAACGTTTGAAGGTGCTAGGAAGGAACTCGAAAAATGTCGTTTATCAAAAATAAGCTAACCCAGACTTCCTGCGTCTAGCTTATTTTTCCTGCGTCTGGGTTAGCTTATTTTTAGGAGATTTTAGGTTTAACTTAGATTTAGGTAGGTATGTAAGTACTATAGTCGATTGTTCTAGCAATTGAAAAAGCAATAAATACATAGAAATATTTTCATTGGCGGCTTAATTGCTGGACGCACTGAAAATGATCTTGCTAATAATGATTTGTAAATGACAATCAACGGTTGATTTTATTCGAAGAGCAATCATGGCCCTAAATCTACTTGTCGATGAGTTTGAAAATAACATTTCAAGCTTAAGTTTGATTTTTGTGACTGCAGCGCCTTCTATATGTAAATAAAAATATGAATTACAGATCCAAAATGACGTAGGCATGTAAGTTTGTAAAACATTGACGATTTAATTCTTGTTTTAGAGCGTCATAATAGGCGAAGAAATGCCCACATTGGAAATGATTGCAGCTCTAGTTGCAAGATTTTTGTATATAGCGATAGCCATGTTTATTTTAGCTATAGATATAATTTTAGATAGATATAATTTTTTTCTAGTGATTCGATTTGGCATCACTGACAAAGGTAAACAAACAATTCAAATGTCGAAAATTCTGAAGAAAAATTGTGTAGTTCTTTTCTTGGTTTTGCAAGACTTAAAAAAAAAAAATTGGTCCTAAAGGGGAAAAAAATAGCCAAGGAAAACTCAAAAAACTTTGTTCTTTTTGCAAATTCGCGGATATATAATTCATGTAAGACATAATTTCCTTAAGCTCCATTGAATACTCGTCACGTCTTATCATCTTTTGTCTTTTCAGATCGAAAATTGCAGCAAATTTTATTTCCAACCTTTGAAGAACGTCTCAAAGAAATCTCCTCAACAGGAAGAAGAAACTCTTGAAGGAGCTAGCCAAGTCATATGATTCGTGCTTGGCATCAGAGTCCTTGATCAAGCAGATTCCAAGTCTATTGGATATAGGCTTGAACAAAGCTGGCAAATTCCTTGGTCTCCTCTTCCACCAGGGAAGAGGTACTGGGCAAGATCGACGAAGTCAAGGCATCCATCAATTGTTGGTGGTTAAGACGGTGTTGTTTTTCTGTGTTGCCGTTTGCCACATTGACATGAAACCGGACGAACATGTGCAGAAAATTCATTTGTCGGTAAATTTCTTGGTCTCACTGTTAAAGAAACATTGGCAGAATGTTCCCTGCACATGGGAGGGACCACCACAAATACACAAATAAAAGCAAAAAAATTTAAGTTCAATTTTTATGTAAATTTTCATCTTGGAGTTAAAACCCATTGCGCGGTTAATCGAGTTGGCAAGCAGCACTGTTCGTTTTGGTTCTGTTACTGGTTTCTGTACTATACGGTACGGTAATTTGCATTTTTTGAAGGAGCCTCCTCAGGCGGACGATATTGGCTTCTCTATTGCAGGATACAGATAGGCAGCGCAAAAAACGTGCACAATAATCCGACACCTTATCCTACGGCTTTTAGGGGGATTCATCCTGTGATAGGTTTTTGATTTGCTGACCCGATTTCTAGGTCAGAAAATCATTAAATATTCCATTTCGGACATATAGCGCATTTCCCAAAAAGAAAATAAATTTGTTAGTCGGAGTTTCTGCACAATTGTCTGTATCACTCACAATATCTTTATCAATACCGGGCGGTGTGCCTCCCGCTCTCGGTGCTATGCGTATTTGATGTAGCGGTAAAAGCTGCTAAACTCTTCTGCGGATGGACTTAAAGCCATCTTTCGGGCTCCGTCCATTCGATCGTTTGATGTCCGATATATCCTGTGTCCTATATATACTTTTAATTAAAATTTTCAATTACCATCGTCCTTGTGCTCCATTTTTTACTTTGCTCCCTCCTTCTTTATTTTTCCACGAAATGATGTGACAGAAAGCAAAACGTTTATGGCAAGTCTGAGTGAGGCCGCCATTTTTTCTAAGAAATCAGACGGGCGGCCATTAATTGCTATAATATTTTGACGTGCAAACACGCAGATATGATTCCTAACACGTAAAAAGTAGTGCCAAGCGAATTTTATGTTACTGTCCCTTACTGTCATTTGATAACTTAGTATCGAGCATCCCACTCATTTTGCGTGATAGCTTTGCGTGATCATGTAAATCCAGCATTATGATGAATTTTCGACCGACAAGAAAACTGATTATTTGTCTTTGTCCGTCCGTCCGAAAAAAAGCAGTAATGGAAATTATCCTTGTTTATTAAATATAATATAGGTATACATTTTTGTAATTTTTTTAATTTTGATTTAAAAATATTGTTGCTTTATTCAAATGATTAATATTGTTGATTAATTCAGTTAATTCAGTTGATTTTTTAACGAAAAGACTTCTTGCGCAACACACTGTTGTGTACCATTAGGTCAGATGAACCCACACAGCCTCAATGAAAACGTTTTTTTCCTGTTATTTAAAACCAAGAAAATGTAGTGAACCTTTGTTTTATTTGGACTGTTTTGGTGCTTAGAAGATTACATCGCACGTTGAAAACAAAAGTGGCACTAAACAAAAAACCTAGTTTTTCAGTATGGCCGTTTAAAGTTTTCGGTTTCCTTCAAAGGTCTATAACTCAAAGAAAATAAATTAAAAAGTTATGTTAGTTGGCCGAAAATATAGTATCACTATCTTTTTGTAAAATGCAATCGTAAGATTACAAAAAAAGTCATAGACATTTAAGAAAAAAAGGGCAATTTGAAAAAGTTTTGTATAGTGCCGGTTTTTATTTAATGCTTTTACGTATTTTCTTATTGAGTCGTAAAATCATCCTGATTTGAAAGAAATAAAACAAGCTAGAAACTTGGAAAAAAACAAAAAAACTTTTTTATTAATAAAGAAAGGCTGTTAATTATTAACAAAAAAAATACAACATTCAATGTCAGTTAAAGTTAAGTTTAATAATGTGAACTAAACATTAAAATAACTTTAAAAATAATTAACACAAATTCAATATTCATGAAAACTAAAAATAATAAAATTCATAAGAACCAAACAAAGCTTCAAATATTAGGTTCATAGTATAATAGCTTTAAAAAAGTAGTTAACACAAATTGAATATCCATCGAAACAAAAAATAATAAAATTCGGAAAAAAGCAAACAAAACTTTAAATACTAGGTAATTAGTAGGTCAATAAAATGGCCACAAGAGATCAACGCAATTAATTAACTTTGTACTAGGTACTTAGTAAAATAGCTTTAAAAAAATAGTTAAGTTTAATAATGTGAATTAAACATTAAAAATAACTTTAAAAATAATTAACACCAATTCAATATTCATGAAAACGAAAAATAATAAAATTCATAAGAACCAAACAAAACCAAATATTAGGTACTAAGTATAAAGCTTTAAGAAAGTAGTTAGCACAAATTGAATATCCATCAAAACAAAAAATAATAAAATTTTGAAAAAGCAAACAAAACTTTAAATACTAGGTAATTAGCAGGTAAATAAAATGGCCATAAGAGATCAACGCAATTAATTAAAAATACTATCAAAGTAGGGTTTGTAGTAACTGGGTATCAAGCCAGCATTTACAAGACTACTCACATCGTTCTTCTTCCTTTCTGGTAGACCCAATTTACGTTGGTACAATGGTACTAACCCTTGAAGAGGGTTGTTTCTATTATTCACTGTTCTTTTAACTAGATTAAGCTCTTTGAAGTCATCAAAGTACGACGTTTTATAGAAAATTCGTATGTCACTGTTGTGTGTATCCTGTGAAGTCTTTTCAATTTTAATGACTTTGATATCCACCAACTTTACGACTTGACCCTCAACATTTTTGTTCAGCCTAGGCACCGGAAGTTGTTTTATATCTATGAAATCTCCGAAACCCAGTTCATTCACTGTGAATGGTGTTCCACGTTTTTTCGCATTTCGAATTGCAGATACGTACTGCGAAGGCACGTAAATTGTCCAGACTTGAGACATTTTCTTACTTCTTTTTCAATCATTGAATGTGCTGCATCTCCTTCGTTTTGCGTGTGACCACGGATTAAAAACTTATGCGTTATTGATCTGATTTTTAAATTTGTTGCTGCATAGACATACATCGCAATTATAAATTGATTTTTTTGCTGACCACAGCAGTTGTCGGAATAAAATACTACATCCAGATCGTCATTAGCTATAGCAGATTTCTTTTGCAAAAACTTCAATACGCAGCTTCCTATTTCGTTGGCTCCCCGGTTTCCTTGAGATTCATCCCAAAAGTAGCATTCAGTTTTATTCGAACCTAGTTCAGTAATAGTGAAGTTCAGGCAGTTTACTTTGGATTTATAGTAAAAAGTTGAAACATCCCCATTTGGCACTGTCATAACCGCCTGTAAGTCGTAACATGCGACTATAAACTGGTCCGATATTTTTGTCTTGTCGTTGGTTTTTTCTTGTCGACTTTTTTCTTTTTCTCGCTGGTGACGGTCATATTCTTCGCTCAGAGCTGCCTTTTGGGAATCTTCTGAAAGTCTGTACTTTTCACAAACTTCGCATTTATCTTTTTTTGGTGTAAAGAAACTTATATTGAATTCCTCATTGAAAATTTTCCGATAGGTATGTATCATAACATAGGGTAGTCCTTCTTCCGCGCATTTACTTTTGTAGTCTGAGTGCAGATCGACTAAATTTTTTCCGCCATCTATATATTCTCTTGTAGTTTGTTTCCTCAAGTAATGGCTTTCAATCCTGGGTATACTATTTATATGACTTCTTACTCCTTCCCTCAGGATATCAGAAACCTTTCTATGCTTGTCGTGTGTCCCTCTTTTTTCTCCTTCTAAAATTCCAGTGTTGCAACATTTCTTCTCAAGCACTGTCCTGACACATCGACCAGTAATATCTAGAGTGTTAATAAAAAATACTTTGCAAACTCTAGTTTTAATTCCATTAATTTCAAAGTAAAATGCATTCTTTAACTTTCTATTAGAATCAAATCTTTTATATTGGTATTTTGGAGTTATTTCTTTCATGTTTCGAGCTATATACTCCCTCTGGCGCAACAGTGAAGCCATATTCCAATATGAATGAAAAAGTTTTTTGCGTGACTCTTCTGATATTTTTTCGGAGCATTTTAACTTACATTTGTCTCCACAGGGTTGTTTTAGACGTTTTGCAGGAATCTTTTTCTTTGATATCGAGCTAGAAACGTATTGTTCTCCGGAATTTCTTAACATCTGTGCAGTTTTGGCAGTACTTGTGTTCTTTTTCTTCTTTTTAGTATTTTTAGCTGCCTCTTCCGATTGCTGATCTTCGTTATTAGGATTCCCAAGAGAAATATCGTTAGTTAAACTAAATTGGTCATTTTGCACATTGTCGGCAACTATAGAAATAGCGACATTTTGCGGTGATAAACTATTTTGGCTATTTTGCACATTGTTGACATGGGAAATATCTGCAGTTAAATCATTTCGCGGAGTTACCGCTAAAAGTGCGCTGGTGGAAGAAGACGAAGAAGAGCTAGAGGACGAGGATGACGAGGAAGATGAAGACGATGATGAAGACGATGATGAAGACGAATTCAGGCTGCGTGGACGGCTTTTCCTTTTTGGCGGCAAGTATGTCGCATCATCATCAGATGCGGGCGAAAAATCTCCATCATCATCAACAGCGATTTCATGGGTGGAACGGTTCGTGGAAGTGGGTTGACTATCCATTATTTTTGAAACTGATGGTGTATTTTCTGAAAGTTGTGTGTTACATTGCGAGTGAATGGTATGAGTTTGGGACGAAGAATTTTCTCCAGAGTTTTTTTTTTGAATAGCCAGTTCTAATATTTTTCTGCTTCGAGACTGTTGCATGTTGATTAATGTAGGCACCTTTAACAAAAACCATGCAATAAGCAGTTTTATTATTTGATAAAAGAAAGTACCCACGTAAAGGTTTTTCTGCGTACAATAGTAAGCAATCAATAATTGTAAGAACAAACACTAAGCAAAATACTTTATACACTATAACATTAGACTGGCATTAAACAAAAAATGACACAGTGTAAAAATTTATAATTTATAGACCTTTTGTCATAAAAATGTCACTAAACGCAACATGCCAATGTTTCACTATCGTGATAGAAATTAGGTAAAATTTTATTATTAAAACAATGGCACTAAACGAAAAATGACCGTTATGAATTATTTTTTTTACGATTTTTAAAGAACGTTATTGAAAGAGTGACTCTAAACTTAAAGTGCCTGTTAATTAATTTCACTGAACATAAAATCACTGTTTTTCTTAGCCAAAAACCGGCACTAAACGAAATATGCCATTAATGATATCACTTGTCTGTATAATTATGACTCCAAACTTAAATTTTAAGCGACATTATGCGAAAAGCGCCACTTTATCACTTACCTGGACATGCTTTCCCTCCATTGACTCGACACGAACTGTCAAAGTGCCGTTTTACTGATTACCGAGTGAGTAATTTTCTTCAAGTCATAAAGTGACACTACAGATCTCTTGTGGCCACTAGACGAAGTATCAGGATGAGTGCCTTTTTAAAAGAAGCGCGCCATATTTCGACACCTAGATGTCGCTATAACTCAAAAGTGCAAAATTTCGTATAGTGCCACTTTTGTTTTCAACGTGCGACATATTGATTGTTTCTTAATCCGGCAAAAAAAAATTGACCACTAGTGTGCGTACTCAGCCCATCGCTTTGTTTTTTTTTAGCGGTCGTCACTTTTCCACGTAAGGGGGAACAGAAGAAATCGACAATAACAATGCCTTGCGATGGTAACTCTAAACTGCAAAAAAACCAGACTGCTTCTGGTTGGATTGATTCTATTGTGTACGTGTGTAGTTTACTTTGTTTTCCATTTGACCTATGAGTTTTGTGTCGGAAGAAAGGAGAGCAAAGATATTTTTTTGTTTATTTTCTCGATGCAGGGGAAATTGGATGCTATTATTCGTTTATTCGAAAGCAGCGCCATTTATTTTTAGCGATGCTAGCGCTACTGTTTTTAAGCCGAACTAAAATAGGGTACCGCAATGTTCTTCAGTGTCTTGTTTATGAAGCGACTAGTACGTTTTATATTGTACTAAACATACGGCTCAACATTTTCTTAACCAATTGGATCTTACATTCAAAAAGTTAAAAATTACATTCAAGCAGATTGTAGACTTGAATTTGATTGTGAAAAATCGATTATGTTCTAAAAAATGAAACTCGGTACTAACTCCATTTCGGAAATGGAGTTAGTACCGTCGTGCCTTGGAAATAAAAAGTTTTTTTTTGGAAGAAAGATAAAGCTTCTTTTAATTCTATTTTTGTTTTTAACTGCCTCTTCTGCCAATTAAGGGCTCAGTTATACCGATACGAAAAACGAGAAACAGTCGAAAAATGGGATTTTTTTCTATTAAGCGTTTACAGCAATTAGAAAAACACAACCAAGCAGCCGACTTCAGTTTTTTGGTTAGGGTTGAACCGAAAAATTTTTCTGACAGCCGGAAAAGTAAAAAAAAAATAGAACAATTCAGTGGAATGAATGGGTTTCATTTTCCATCAGCTTTTCAGGAAATGTGATTCTGATACGAAAAATTATAAAACTACTTTCCTGAGAAAAATTAACTTTTATCAATACATATTTTCGTGTGTGGGGTTAAGTAAATCAGTGGCAACATTTTAAATCCAAATTTGGCATAGAGAAATAAATTTTTCCGTATCGTTATTTCGTTTTGTTATAACTGAGCCCTAACTAATGAATTCTCATGACTCTTTTGCAAAGAGACATAAGGCCATATGCTCGATATGGTCTTATGTCGCTTTTTGAAATAAGATCTATGACGTCATAAGGCCTATCGCAATGCCTTATGTCACGGAACCTTGTTAATGTAATGGCGTATTCTTTTCAGCACCGAATCGTGAAACTGGTGTGGAATACAGAAATAAAATGTTCTTTTCACGTACACCTGAACGGAATCGTGATCGCGTAAATGTTCCTTTGAACTCCGAATTAGTTTGGTGTCGACACCGAACTCGAAATTTCGCCACCGTCGTATTTGACGGTGGAGGTTGGGTGTAGCTTTAATTGTGTATGTGAAGTGAAGTGATGTTTCGATTCAAATTTCATTCGTGATTTTTTACAACACGACTGAAGTTGTATGCAATCAATCAAAAATATCTAACTAAATATCTCAAACTCAAAGCTATCAAAATTAATTTTAAGTAAAAAGTTCAAAAACCGACGCCAACAAAATCACTCTGCGAAATGGAAAAAAGTAAACAAAACAAGTCAAAACAGTTTGACACTTAACGTGATGATTGCACGGGTGCAGTATTCGCCGTTCTGTAGACAATGAAACCGAGTGTATACTGCGCTGGAATTGTCGCAAACACCGAGTTTTTTTTTGACAGCTCGGTGTGGCAGTTCGGTGTTCAAAAGAATACGCCATAAGTTTCTTTTAAATTACATGTTGAAATTGTAAGTTAAAGTAAAAGTTAACGAAAACAAAAGCTAAATTAAGTCAAAAAGTAAGAAGTTTAAGTAAATTAAAACTAAGCGTTAATTATAAATGCGATGAATTTTATTATTTTTAAGTTGAAACGTTGCTTGAAAAGTTGCACCAACACCACATTGCATGAAGCATGATAATGTATGTAATGTATTATGTCGACTTAATTTTGCTGTTCGAGCAATTCTTCAATGCATTCTTCGTCTTCATCGAAGAAATTAAGTGCTTCGGCAACAGTTTCTTCCGCTTCCGAAAGGTTTGTTGAAATAGCCAGAAAAGATTTAAAAAAAAAAAAAAACGAAAAATATATTTTTTAAGTTTAAAGCATAAAACCTACTCAATGCTGAAAATAAAAAATTCAATTTCTGTTAAATCATATATTATAAATTGGACTAGGTCTGTTTGACAAAAGCACTAAAAATCAGCTTTGCTTCAGATAGCAAAATCTAAGAAATGAATGATTATGGTAAACTGGGGCACATTCTGCATCTTAATTTGAACGCTTCATATTCACGTTATTCACCGACGCATTGCCCCAACACGGGGCACATTCGTCATAGCCCGGGGCACATTCAACAAAAATTTGTTTTAGCCCAAAACACAATTAATAAATTAATTTCAATTCAGACACATATTTCTTGTATTAATACCATAACAGAAAAAAAAACAAAAAACGTAGCAAATGGCTTTGTGCAAATAAATATAGAAATACTTTTAGCACTTAAAAAGCGATCATACCCGTAGCACTTAAAAAGGAATACTAAAGTTAATAAATCTATAATAAATTAACTTGCCTCTTCACAAATAAGTCCTTATTTTACATAATATCTAGCAATTTACTCAAGTTTTCGTTAAAGCCATATTTTGTACGGTATGCATCTGATGTTGGTGTCAGATTAGTAGGGAGGGGTATATGCCGAATGTAGGTACCCCGGTTTCTAAATTTTTCTCTTAAAAATTAGGTATTTCACAAACACTTGTACGACTAAAACAGATAACTAAAGAAAGACATAAACGGCTCTCGAATAGGCTACATTTTTTTCTTTCTAACTTAAAAGGTTTTAACATAAATACATTGTCAAACCTTATTATTTTTAAGTGTTTCATAGAAAAGTGAGCTGGTGCAGACACTTTGCGATGCCAGCGAAATCCTTGACGAACCTCCTGTAGTACGTAGCAAGACCGAGAAAGCTCCTTAGCTGGTGTTTGTCTTTGGGAACTGGCCAACTTCTCACAGCTTCGGTTTTCTCTGGATCCGTCTTCACGCCATCCGTCGATATCACATGCCCCAGATACTTTACTTCTGCTCTGAAGAGCGCACACTTCTTTGGATTGAGCTTTAAGTGTGCTTATTTGGGTTCATCAGTCTTACCGGCACCATGTTATTCCTGGGCTCTGCAAGAATTTTTCCCACGACGTAACTTTTAAATTCACTTTTGTTATCTGGCTCGATGAAATAGAATCGGTGGTTCCCAGGATCACCCTCCAAACGTGTCCAAAGAACTGTCTCTGAAGAGGGCCGCAGAACTTCATCGCCTCCCAGTATTGCTCGAAGATTCACAGCATTGTCGTTTCCGTATACCATAGGGATCTCGACGGTTCGATACCTTAGCACCTGCATTCGAAGGTTAAGAACTACCTCGTGTGCCTTCATGAAGTCCACTCCAATGATGCATTCGTCGCTTATGTCGGCTACCGAGAAAGCATGTGAGAAGGTCAATCCCTCTAGTTGTATCTGTAGCTGCACCTCCCCGTATACTTTGGCCGCTTCTCCTGTAGCTGTCTTCAGACTGTAGCAGCTGGTGTTATGTAGCCAGGACGTCTGAACAAGGTCTCTTCGGATGATGGAGGCCGTGGCACCTGTGTCAATAGTGGCCACGCATTTTCTGTTGGCGATGATTGCCTCCACTGTCAGACTCTCGTTGCAGCGTTTTGTTTGCGAAACTTGGATGATGGTCCTGGGGGCGTCGATTCCATCAACCAACTTCTGCCCCGACATCCTGCCAGATTCTTCTTCATTCTGTCTCCTTCTAGCGCAATGTGGGCAGCCCGCTTGTCTAGCTGAGGCTCGGCACTTTCGCTGCAGGTGTCCCAGTTTGTTACAATTCCAGCATCTCATTTGTCCCCGAGTGGTGTTCGTGTTTTGCCTTTCGATGTCGATGCGTTGACATGAGCCATTTCCCTTATGCGATGGCAACCTTGCGAAGCTTGGTCTGCAGCTTCCATTGTCAGGGCGAATGCTAGTGCTTCAGGTAGAGTTTTCTTACCTGCCATTCTTACAGCCATTTGTAGCTTTTCATCCGCAACGGCATTAGTAAACGCACCGGTTGCCAACTCGTTTATTATCTCCCTGCTGGTGTTGGGATAGGACAAATTCGCTAATCGCTCGATGTCGGCTTGTAGCTGTTGAAGCGTCTCACCCCTTGTCTGAACTCTTCGGCGCAACTGTACCCGGTAAACTTGCTGCATGTGGTCGTCGCCAAACCTCATCTCGATGGCCTTCACCATGGCATCATAATCCTTCTGTTTTTCATCAGGAATAGTTTGCAGCAATTCGGCAGCTGTTCCTCTGAGAGCAATCGACTTCTCTTCGTTGTCCCAATTGTTCGTCGTTGCGGCAGCTTCAAATTGCCTCTTATAACGGGTGATTTTTTAGCTGGTTTGGTTTTGGCAACACTGGTTTTGATAGCTGACGTGTGTTTAGTCATATGTCAAGGCTAATGTGGACAAGCCCGCTTCGATTGACGCACTGGAAGCCAACAGCCATGCATTCATTCGTGAGATACCGGCCGATATGTGTGAAAGAGTATGCCAAAATTGGACTCAGCGGATGGGCTACCTAAGACGCAGCCGCGGTCAACATTTGCATGAAATTATCTTTACACATTAAATTGCAAGGTTCAAACTATCGATTCAAATAAATATTTCATTAATTTTTTCGAATTTTTTGTGTTATTTTTTTTAAAAAAGTTCTCAGCCTCTTTTGGAACTTTTCCTCAAAAAGTGAATTCTGGGAATCGAGTTTGCTTTCTAGAATTTTTTTCTGCTCATCGAACTTAGTATCTAGCTTGTCGAACTTTTCCTCGAGATCATTCTTTTGTTCTTTCTGGCCGCTCTCTAGCATTTCTAATTTGGTTTCGAGAGCATTCTTTTGTTCTTTCTGGCCTTCCTCAAAAGCAATCTTTTGTTCTTTCTGGCCGCTTTCCACCTTCTCAAATTTTTCCAAAAGCAACTTCATGAAAGCGGGCATTTCATCGGCAGTACTTACTGTGCTTTGTTGCTGTTCTTCTTGAACTTCGAACAGCATTGTGTCTGGATGTCCACCTTCCTCGGTAATAGTGTCCTGGAGTCGGAGCAACAATTCCCTTTTGAGCCCCGAAGTCTGGAGGTTTCTTTTACCCAATTCTGCTTTTAACTCAGCTGTTGTCAATTGTTCAATTTTTCGACCCATTTTTAATTGTCTTCACACAATTTTCACAACACAATCAGTTTATGTCTTATATCTGTTCCAGAAAATTCACTCGCGATTAAACAAATCACTGAAACCGAATTATAGAACCTGAATTATAGCTTTATCGCACAATCAGCTTCAATGTATCCGGAATATTCCACAATCAAATTTCTATGAGTCACCGACACTGTTTACACACACGATATCTCTGGAAAATTCCACTGCAAAAATAAATTGTTGTAGTCACCGACGCTATTTACGCGCACTTTTTCTAGAAATCTCCACTTAAAAACTGTTTGCCACACTAACACTGTTCCGGAAAATTCCACTGTAGAATTAACCCGCACAATCATGAGTTTTATCCCCAATTTCTGACACCAATGTAATATTTTCGGCCTGGGGTTCGTCGAATAAAACTCAATTTCACTTTTGAAATCACACAATGAAACACTTTATTTATCAAACAAACTTATTTAAACTCAGATCACACTGTTATTCAACTTTACTATTTAGAATTCAACACTTTATTTCAACTCAATCACTTTTTTCTTTATTACAGATTTTCACAAGTCCACGTTTAAAATATAACTGTGCCGTACGAGCCTGTCACCCGTGTATTTATACTGTTATGTGGCGACAAGAAATAAAACAACTTGCAGGAGTCCCTGAATGCACCCATCGATTCGCTCTACAGACGCACCCGCTCGATTCACTAAACGAACATACCCAACTGTCATTCCAGTCATCTGACAGCAGCTGTCATATTCGAAGTTCGAATTTCGATTTCCCCTCCTTGGAATTCAGCGGAGGAGTACCAGTGGAAAATTACCAAAGGGGGTATGGAACGTACTAGAAGGTGCTTAATTTTGTATAAATACACGGGTGGCAGGCTCGTACGAGTCAGTTATATTTTAAACGTTGACTTGTGAAAATCGGTTATAAAGTGAAAAGTGATTGAATTGAAATAAAGTGTTGAATTCTAAGTAGTAAAGTTGAATAACAGTGTGATTTGAATTTAAAGAAGCTTTGTTTGATAAATAAAGTGTTTCATTGTGAAATCATAAAAGTGAAATTGAGTTTTATTCGACGAACCCCAGGCCGAAAATATTACATTGGTGTCAGAAGTGGGATAAAACTCATAATTGTGCGGGTTAATTCTACAGTGGAATTTTCCGGAACAGTTGGAATTTCCCAGAGATATCGTGTGTGTAACCAGTGTCGGTGACTCATACGAATTTGATTGTGGAATATTCCGGATACATTGAAGCTGATTGTGCGATAAAGCTATAATTAACTAAGTTATAAAAACGGTTTCAGTGATTTGTTTATTCGCGAGTGAATTTTCTCGAAGAGATATAAGACATAAACTGATTGCGTTGTGAAAATTGTGTGAAGACAATTCAAAATGGGTCGAAAAATTGAACAATTGACAACAGCTGAGTTAAAAGCGGAATTGGGTAAAAGAAACCTCCAGACTTCGGGGCTCAAAAGGGAATTGTTGCTCCGACTCCAGGACGCTATTACCGAGGAAGGTCGACATCCAGACACGATGCTGTTCGAAGTTCAAGAAGAACAGCAACAAAGCACAGTAAGTACTGCCGATGAAATGCCCGCTTTCATGAAGTTGCTTCTTGAGAAATTCGAAAAGATGGAGAGTAGCCAAAAGAATGCTCTCGAAGAACAAAAGAACGCTCTCGAAGAACAAAAGAACGCTCTCGAAGACAAATTCGAGAAGCTGGAGAGCGGCCAAAAAGAACAAAAGAATGCTTTCGAAGAACAAAAGAACGCTCTCGAAGAACAAAAGAACGCTCTCGATGAAAAGCTAGATACTAAGTTCGATGAGCAGAAGAAAGCTCTAGAAAGCAAACTTGATTCCCAGAATGCGTTTTTTGAGGAAAAGTTCCAGGCAGTAGATCAAAGAATTGAAAGCGTGGAGGAAAAATTCACTGAAGTCAAATCGGAAGTTGAACAACTGGCTAAGGAGCTGGAGCTAGTTAAGAAACAGAAAGTGCGAGAATATTTGCCCGACGGTCCACGACGCAAAGAAATGCAGCCGCCTGTCTTCGATGGCCAAACATCGTGGCCGATTTATAGGAGACAATTCGAAGCTGCAGCGTTGACAAACAACTGGGACAACGAAGATAAATCAATTGCTCTCACGCTTGCGCTCAGAGGAACAGCTGCCGAACTGCTGCAGACCATCCCTGAAGAAAAACAAAAAGATTATGATGCCATGGTGAAGGCCATCGAGATGAGGTTTGGCGACGACCACATGCAACAAGTTTACCGGGTCCAGTTGCGCCGAAGAGTTCAGAAAAGGGGTGAGACGCTTCAACAGTTGCAAGCCGACATCGAGCGATTAGCGAATTTGTCTTATCCCAACACCAGCAGGGAGATAATAAACGAGTTGGCAACCGATGCGTTTACCAATGCCATTGCGGATGGAAAGCTACAAATGGCTGTAAGAATGGCAGGTAAGAAGACTCTCGCTGAAGCACTAGCATTCGCCCTGACAATGGAAGCTGCAGACCAAGCTTCGCAAGGTGGCCATCGCATAAGGGAAATGGCTACGCTAGAATGCTCATGTCAGCGCGTGGAAATGGTGAGAAAAAACACGAATAGCGGTCGAGGACAAATAAGGTGCTGGAATTGCAACAAGTTGGGACACCTACAGCGACAGTGCAGAGCTCCACCTAGACAAACAAGCTGCCCACATTGCGCTAGAAGAAGGCAAAATGAAGAAGCATCTGGCAGGGACAACGTTCAAACCTGCTGGACAAGTTTCGGAGCAACAGCAGTCGGGAAACGCCTAAGAACCAACTTCGCGGGGCAGAAGTTGGTTGATGGAATCGACGCCCCCAGGACCATCATCCAAGCAACAGAAAATGTGTGGCCACTATCGACACAGGTGCCACGGCCTCCATCATCCGAAGAGACCTTGTTCAGACGTCATGGCTACATAACACCAGCTGCTACAGTCTGAAGACAGCTACAGGAGAAGCGGCGAAAGTATACGGGGAGGTGCAGCTACAGATACAACTAGAGGGATTGACCTTCTCACATGCATTCTTGGTAGCCGACATATGCGACGAATGCATCATTGGAGTGGACTTCATGAAGGCACACGAGGTAATTCTCGACCTTCGAATGCAGGTGCTAAGGTATCGAACCATCGAGATCCCTATGGTATACGGAAACGACAACGCTGTGAATCTTCGAGTAATACTGGGAGGCAATGAAGTTCTGCGGCCCTCTTCAGAGACAGTTCTTTGGACACGTTTGGAGGGTGATCCTAGGAACCAGCGATTCTATCTCATCGAGCCAGACAACAAAAGTGAATTTAAAAGTTACGTCGTGGGAAAAATTCTTGCAGAGCCCAGGGATAACATGGTGCCGGTAAGACTGATGAACCCAAATAAGCGCACCGTTAAGCTCAGAAAAGGAGAGGTGATCGGAAGATGTGTGCCCGTTGCAGCCATTTCGACAATAACTGAGAGTGAGCCTGCAAGTCCTGTCTCTCCATCTAAATTGGCCGAGGTATGTAAGACTATACTCGGAGACTGTGAGCTAAATCAGGAGCAGCAAACCATAGCGGAAAATCTAATTGGCGAGTTTGCTGATATATTTGCCTCACAGGATGGAGACTATGGTCGAACACACTTAGTACAACACCGCATAGACACCGGAGATGCTAGACCAATCCGGCAACCTGCCAGACGACTTCCGTTGGCTAAACAGGAAGAGGCCGCCGAGATGATATCGACCATGAAAAGAGAAGGTTTGATCGAAAGCTCGAAAAGTCCGTGGGCGTCGCCTGTTGTACTGGTGAAAAAGAAGGACGGCAGTACTCGATTCTGCGTGGATTACCGGAGGCTTAATGATGTCACAAAGAAGGACAGCTACCCTTTACCTCGAATAGATGACACATTGGACACACTCTCTGGAGCAAAATGGTTTTCCACTCTCGACCTGAAAAGTGGCTACTGGCAGGTACAGATCCATCCAGAAGACAAAGAGAAGACCGCTTTCACAACTGGCAATGGGCTTTGGCAGTTTACAGTAATGCCATTTGGTCTGTGTAACGCTCCGGCCACCTTTGAGCGTCTTATGGAACGTGTCTTACATGGTCTGACGTGGAAAACCTGCCTGGTATATTTGGATGACGTCATCGTTTTGGGAAAGACGTTTGCAGAACATCGCGACAACTTGAGGGAGGTCTTCTCACGACTTCGAGCAGCACACTTAAAGCTCAATCCAAAGAAGTGTGCGCTCTTCAGAGCAGAAGTAAAGTATCTGGGGCATGTGATATCGACGGATGGCGTGAAGACGGATCCAGAGAAAATCGAAGCTGTGAGAAGTTGGCCAGTTCCCAAGGACAAACACCAGCTAAGGAGCTTTCTCGGTCTAGCTACGTACTACAGGAGGTTCGTCAAAGATTTCGCCGGGATTGCAAAGTGTCTGCACCAGCTCACTGAGAAAGGAAGACAATTTAAATGGTCAGGTGAGTGCGAAAGAAGCTTTCAGCATCTGAAGCAGCGACTTTGCGAAGCACCGGTACTAGCTTACCCCATCCCCGGCAAGACATTTATTGTGGACGCAGACGCTAGCAATGTGGGTGTTGGCGCAGTATTGTCGCAGTTACACGATGGGCAGGAGAAAGTCGTAGCATACTTCAGCAAAGTGCTTACCCGACCAGAGAGAAATTATTGTGTTACCAGACGAGAACTCCTTGCTTTAATACTGGCGACGAAACATTTCCAGAAGTACCTGAGCGGCCAGAAGTTCATCTTGCGTACCGACCACGCCGCGCTCAAATGGTTACTGCAGTTTAAAAATCCTGAGGGCCAAGTCGCAAGATGATCGAGCGATTGCAGGCTTATGACTTCGAGATACAACATCGCAAAGGAAGACTGCACTGCAACGCGGACGCATTATCCCGGAGACCATGTGAGCCCAATTGTAAGCATTGCGTGCGACAGGAGGAAAAGGACGAATGTACTGTCCAGCGAGTAAGAGCCGAACCTGCAGAAGGCTGGAGTACTGAGGAACTTCGCAACGCACAACAAGAAGACCCTGACATTGAGCCAATCCTTGCATGGAAGGAATCTATGGAGAAACCGAGCGCAAGGGATATATCCGACAGAAGTCCCACATTAAAGGCATATTGGGCGCAGTGGGACTCTCTCCATGTACAAGATGGCGTTCTGCGAAGAAAATGGGAAATGCCGGATGGAAAATCCTTTAAGATGCAGCTTGTGGTTCCACGGTCGAAAGTCCAGGAGATTCTACGGGAAATGCACGATGGAGTGTCTGGTGGGCACTTGGGCATCAACAAAACCCTGGAAAAAGTACGGGAACGTTTTTATTGGCTGAGTGCAAGAAGGGACGTTGAGAGTTGGTGTCGGAAGTGTTCTACTTGTGCTGCTAGTAAGGGACCCAAAGTCAAAACCAGTACAATGTGGGTGCTCCCTTTGAAAGGATCGCCGTCGACATCGCAGGACCGTTTCCGGAAACTGAAAGCGGTAATCGTTACATCCTGGTTATTGCCGATTACTTCAGCAAGTGGTCCGAGGCATTTGCGATCCCAAATCAAGAAGCGAAAACCGTTGTCGATCAGATAGTGGACCACTGGGTGTGCAGGTTCGGAGTGCCAATGGAATTACATTCCGACCAGGGAAGAAACTTCGAGTCGAAGATATTCCAGGAGGTATGCGCAGCAATCGGACTACAGAAGACACGGACTACACCTCTTCACCCACAATCAGATGGAATGGTGGAACGCTTCAACAAGACGCTGAAGGAACATCTCTCTAAAGTCGTGGACGAGAATAAACGGGATTGGGATCGGCGAATACCTTTATTCCTTATGGCCTACCGGAATGCTATTCACAGTACAACTGGATATACTCCATCTGAAGTTTTATTTGGCCGAACTGCCAGGCTACCCAGTGAGCTTAAATTCGGATTTCCCACTGAAGAACCCACATCCGAGGAGGACTACGTGGTTGACCTTAGAGAAAGGATTAATGACATCCACCAGAGAACCAGAAGCAATATAAAAGTTGCAAGCGACCGCATGAAGACGAGATACGATGCGCGAGCAACGGCACCCGAGTTCAACGAGGGAGATCTGGTATGGCTCTACAACCCACATCGTAAAAAGGGAAGATCGCCAAAGCTTCAGAAGGATTGGGAAGGTCCCTACCAAGTTGTAACGCGAATTAATGATGTCGTATTCCGAATCCAAAGAGGACCAAGAGCGAAAATGAAAGTTGTCCATGTTGATCGCCTACATCGCTACCACGGAAGCAATGATGACGTACTTGTTCGGGACGAACAAAACTAAGAGGGGGGCAATGTTATGTGGCGACAAGAAATAAAACAACTCGCAGGAGTCCCTGAATGCACCCATCGATTCGCTCTACAGACGCACCCGCTCGATTCACTAAACGAACATACCCAACTGTCATTCCAGTCATCTGACAGCAGCTGTCATATTCGAAGTTCGAATTTCGATTTCCCCTCCTTGGAATTCAGCGGAGGAGTACCAGTGGAAAATTACCAAAGGGGGTATGGAACGTACTAGAAGGTGCTTAATTTTGTATAAATACACGGGTGGCAGGCTCGTACGAGTCAGTTATATTTTAAACGTTGACTTGTGAAAATCGGTTATAAAGTGAAAAGTGATTGAATTGAAATAAAGTGTTGAATTCTTTCTCCTCCGCTGAATTCCATCGAAATTCGAACTTCGAATATGACAGCTGCTGTCAGATGACTGGAATGACAGTTGGGTATGTTCGTTTAGTGAATCGAGCGGGTGCGTTTGTAGAGTGAATCGATGGGTGCATTCAGGGACTCCTGCGAGTTGTTTTATTTCTTGTCGCCACATAACACTATGTAAGTACCAAAAGAACTGCCGAATAGCCGCCTTTAACATGGCTCAAAGGAATTTCGAAGAAGATTTTGTGCTGCTGTATCTGCCAACCAGGAAAAGGAAGAGGGCACATCCAATGTACCGAGGGCGATCTGTGGAAGGCGCCCACACACATTGTTCTGGTAGATTGGTACTTAATGGATGATGACACGAAATTTAAGTAGTACATATTTTCGCTTGACTCCTCATTTGTTTTCCTCTGTGTTATCATTCATTAAAGAAGGTTTAACTAGAACATCAACAAATTGGATTAAAAAGCCAACAACGGCATACCGAAAACTGTGCATAACCTTAAGTTGAGTAAATATTAGTAATTTTCTAGGATGGTAGAGTTTGAAAGCTCGACATTTTTATACATAAATAAAATTTAAAGCACAAATGTAATTATTATAAATTAACATAAGCACTTATTTGTAAGTAAATTTAGTCGTATGGGTATGATGCAATTGATAAGGAGTGCACAAATGTATTATGTACCCGTTAGGAGAATGAAAATTAGTGCATTCATGCTGGCCTAGTATTTTGGGTCACAACTTTTGAGCCACTTTCGTCAATCGTCACAAGGCCAATATTGGGCAGTCGTATGAAGGAACAAGATTAAAATTCTAGTGAATAATTTTAAATCGTTTTGTTGTGAATAAAATTGTATAGGTACCTCGCTTTCACCGATTCTATGAGCTATCAACCGGCTATCAACAAAAGCCGACCTAACGCTTGCATGACTTCATAACTGGTGTATTTTTTAGATTTTAGTAGAAATATTTACCCACGGATGGATGTTCACATGCGGTTTCGCTTACTCCAAATGCGCTGGGGTTTCTTGAAGCAAGCAAAACTTCCTCCTCACCATCGATATTCGCGATTAGTAATTTTATCCTTGCAATCGACAGCA
The DNA here is from genome assembly GCA_947623515.1 of Neoascia interrupta. Lineage (NCBI taxonomy): Eukaryota > Metazoa > Arthropoda > Insecta > Diptera > Syrphidae > Neoascia > Neoascia interrupta. Next base: position 152,936,391 of record OX392462.1, read on the forward strand.
GAGGAAATGTACTCATTCTGCTGGCGATTGCAATGAAAAAATGCCCCAAATTGTCCTCTGGTTTGGGTATGGGTGGCAAGAAGCTTTTTGAATCCAGCCTGCCTCTTAAAAATTCCTTCAGCATATGATCTTCGGAATTTTGCTTTCTAAAGACTTCAGCCCAATGAATCCGTTGCGTCCGTCACGTTTAAGTACACAACTGACAACTGAATTAAATATACACGTTCTTATGGGAAGCGGCCCATATAGAAGAAATTCGTGCCGTACGTCGCTTCCCATAAGAACACGTGTGTATTTCACTGAGTTGTCAGTTGTGTACCTCAACGTAACGGATTCATTTAGCTGAAGGCTTAACTCTTTAGACGCTGTCACAATGTGAGGCTGCGAGTTAGGTACTCGATGTTTCTGGAATCTTGGGAGAAATCCTCGAAATTGAAAATATTCACGTTGGATGTTGGATGCGGAAGCGATACAATGATCTGAAAATTTATAATATTTAAATGACTTTTGCCAAAATAAATATTAATGGCTTTGTTTGCAATTCACTTACGCTCTTTTCAGTACGTAACCTAAAGATGTGTCCATTGGGAACATGCAACGTCGCGTTTGGTTCAAGCGGCAGATGCACCCAGTTCCTCTCTTTTCTTTATTTCGGATGAAGTAGTCCCGCATTTTCATCTATTTTTTTCATAAAAAGCATCTTGAACTGAAATATTGAAGCGATTTAAATCAACGCTGCAATTTAATTCAATTTAGGTATCTTGCTACAAGGGAATCCTTCCGATCGTTTGCTTTTCACTACAGAGCCCATAGATCAACATTTGAAGCCACTTAAAAAAATATTCAAGAGTACCTACTTTATGAAATGGAACTATGCCCCAACTGCTGTGGTGCGATCGATGGCAAACACGTCAGGGTGAAGTGTCACCCTGTCAACTATAAGGATTTCCACTGTGTTGTGCTTTTGGCAATCGTCGACGCCAACTATACAAATTTATTGCTGTTGATGTTGGGTCTTATGGCCGCGAAGGTGATGCAGGTAAATAATTAAAAAAATCCTTGGAGCAGTTTAAAACGCAATACTGACCCCTAGTTGCATTGTGCTTATATAAGGAATGATTTTGAAAAGTGAGATGGGCAAATCAATCAACGATGGAAAATTCAACATTCCACCGCCGATGGCTTTGCCTAATACGAATATCGTTTTGCCGATACCTTATTTTCGGCGATGAGGCCTTTGCCCTACACTTAAATTTGATGAAGCCTTATAGTAGACGTGCATCGCTACAAGATGCAATAAAAGCGAAATATAAATTATAGGCACTCTCTAGGGCAAGGAGAACGTCGGAGAATGGTTTTGGTGTGATGGGCTCGTATTTTCGATTTTTTTTTAACCGATCGTCACTAGCCTTGGAAAAAATCGACTGTTAGCATGCAAACTGCATTTGGAAATTTTGAAAATGTAATAATGCCAACAACGAACCTAATTCCAATTAAGTGCGAGACAAATTTAAGGAATAATTCAATGGATTGGGAGCTGTACTTTGGCAAGAAAGTAGACAGAAGCTGGTAAATAAAACATTTTTTATTTATTATGTCATCTATAATTTTTTTAATTGATAGGCCATTTAGAACTACGGACGAAAAACCGAGTCTTGGAGTGACTGATCAATATTCAACATTTAATTTTTAAGATATTAAGCGCTCAACGCAAACTTTTGATTGATTTATCGTTTCAAAAATATCGACGTTTTGATTGTTATTGTTATTATTTGTTAATTTAATTTGTATTTATATTTTATTAATTTTTCATTGTTTTGTTGTGTGACATTATTTTCATTGTTTAATATCGGAATTAAATGTAATAGCAATAACAGTTTAGTTAGGGTGTCTCCTTTTACATAATGCAAATAGTATTTTTTGTACCAGGATTCTAGATTGTAGGTGGGAGGTGGTATAATAAATCCCAGATCACTGCGGCAACAAGTGGGCCTATTGTGATTTTTTTTATTATTATTGCACCCGTTTAAGGGATTATGACTACCCTGGAAGGGATCAGAAGAGACACGGGAGAGGTACTTGTGCACTTCAGTTTTAAACAACTGAGGACTGTAGTGTCGGGGAATAACCACCTGAGGAAGTCTGTTCCACATCCGTGACGTTCTGCTTATGAAAGAAGTCTAATATTGCGCGGTTCGTCCGAAATTAGGCTCAAGGGTGTACTGATAAGCATTCCTTCTTGTGCGGGTATTGTAGCTGAATTCTTTCAGGGGTGGCATGCAGCTGCCTAACTCACTGGAGCACTCTTTATAGAAATAACGATAAAATAATGAAAGACAAGAAACATTGCGACCGGTGTTCTAAGGAGTCAAAGGCCTACGCAAAATTTTTTTTTGCGTCGTTTGAGGAAACCTAGGCATTTCGCGGCGTTCTTGGTGACTTCGAATATGTGGTCATTCCAACGTACATAGGTTCTCATTCACACACATACCGGGGGCTTTTCGGTTTCAGTAATGCAAGTGCCATTCATATCGCTCCGAGTGGAGCGATCGATTCTTCGATGATTTGGACACGTTGTTCGCATGCCCCCTGACAGACTTCCTAGACAGGTCATGCTAGCCGAGATGCGAGCGCGTTGCCCCCTGGTAGGCCAAGAAACAGGTGGTGGGATCAGGTAAAGAACCTCTCTGAGTCCCGCCTGGGGATTGCGCCGGAGCCTCTTGAGTTGGTGGCGGAGGATCGAGAAAGATGGAAGGACCATTAAGCCACCCTCGCTCCGCGACCCTTTTAAAGGATAAGCGGCATTCGAAAATAATGATGATGATGATGAAGTGCCATTCATAGACAATGGCTGTAGGTTACTTACGCTTGCGAGACAGTAGACAGCATTGAGTTTTTGAAGCACTAAATTCTACTCTCTTTAAAGTCCCCCAGGATGATATGCTGTACAAGTCAGAACTTAATGATTTTAGCATACGCAACCGTTGCCTTTCAACGTCTGAAGGACGGGGACGTTTTTCTGGAACGCATATGAAAAATTGAGGGTACTGTTATCAGCAAAAAAATATATTGGATTAGAAACAATGGCAAACAAAAGGTCTTTGTTAAAAATCAAGAAAAGTGTTGGAGATAAAACTGAGCCTTGCGGCACACCAGCATTTATGAGGTGGATGTCAGACTTGAAGCCGTCCAGAACAACTTGGATTGAACGGTTCAAAAGGAAATTTTTCAGAATTAAGGGGTAAATGCCATCTGGACCAGCGGAGCGGATTTGTGTACATGTTAAGATTTTTGAGAACTCCTGCTACTGTGCGAGTGCGAAAATGAATAGGTACCATTATGTGTTCGACGCGCTTTAGTACATCGCGCAATCTGGAAGCGTATATGTCCTCCATTTATAGCTCATCCATGATGCCGCAGTTTGTTATAAAGGCGGCTAGGTCTTTGGGTGTGCTGGCAGCTATATCCGCTGCTTCAAGGTAGAACTTATCTAGAAAACATTGACGTGTTTTTATTAAACAGTTACAGCCACATTATATATGTGTTCTGCTGTATCTGCATCTTCGTTGCATAGTCTGCACGTGTTGTTTTGCGCTATAACCATGGTCATCAGGTGTTTTCTTACTCGACAGTGCCCTGTGAGGAAGCCTGTGACCAATCGAATCTGACTTCTACTCAATTACCTAACAAGTGGGAAAGTGCGACAGTGCATAAGTAAAAACTTCAGTCCGTCTGCGACGGATTGCAAAATACCCTACCCTACCTAAGAAGGGAACTGCCACGGCTCTAAAAATCGGGCGGAATGTAAAAATTACATTCGTGGTGCAATTTAAAACAAAAAATTTTGACAACTGCAGCCATAAGCGATTGTTTTTTTCGCAATCACGAAAATACGCACTTATTTCGGACATTTTATAAAATTTCATGATTTCCTACGGAATCTATAATTTGTTGCTCCTCCTCGGGTAAATATTTTTTGCTTTTTGTTCTGTTTAATGCAACAATACTGCGCCAACACCCACATTGCTGGCGTCTGCGTCCACATTGAATGTCTTGCCCAGGGATGGGGTAAGCTATCGGTGCTTCGCAAAGTCGCTGCTTCAGATGTTGAAAACTTCTTTCGCACTCACCTGACCATTTAAATTGTCTTCCTTTCTCAGTCCGCTAGCTGGTGTAGACACTGCGATCCCGGCGATATCCTTGGTGAACCTCCTGTAGTAAGTAGCAAAACCGGGAAAGCTCCTAAGCTGGTGTTTGTCTTTGGAAACTGGCCAACTTCTTACAGCATCGTTTTTTCTGGATCCGTCTTCACTCCATCCGTCGATATCACATGCCCCAGATACTTAACTTCTGCTTTGAAGAGAACTCGCACACTTCTTTGGATTAAGCTTCAAGTGTGCAGTGTGCTTCTTGAAGTCGTGAGAACACCTCCCTCAAGTTGTTGCGATGTTCAGCGAACGTCTTTCCCAAAACGAGGACGTCATTCAAGCATACCAGGCATTTTCTCCACATCAGACCATGTAAGACACGTTCCATAAGAAGCTCATAGGTGGCTGGAGCGTTACACAAACCAAATGGCATTACTGTGAACTGCCATTTGCCATAGTCCATTACCAGTTTTAAAAGCGGTCTTCTCTTTATCTTCTGGATGGATCTGTACCTGCGCCAGTAGCCACTTTTCAGGTCAAGGGTGGAACACCATTTCGCTCCAGAGAGTGTGTCCAGTGTGTCATCGATTCAAGATAAAGGGTAGCTGTCCTTCTTTGTTAAATCGTTAAGCCTCCGGTAATCCACGCAGAATCGAGTGCTGCCGTCCTTCTTTTTCACCAGTACAACAGGCGAAGCCCATGGACTTTTCGAGCTTTCGATCAAACATCCTTTTTCCATGGTCGATATCATCTCGGTGGCCTCCTCTTGTTTCGCCAACGGAAATCGTGTAGCAGGTTGGCGGATTGGTGTACCATCTCCGGTGTCTATGCCGTGTTGTACTAAGTATGTTCGACCATATTCTCCATCCTGTGACACAAATATATCAGCAAACTTGCCAATCAGATTTCACTGTTTCCGAGCACAGTCTTACAAACCTCGGTCAATTTTGATGTAGACACAGAACTCGCAAACTCACTCTCAGTCACTGTCAAAATGGCTGCAATGGTATGCATCTTCTAATCGCATCTTCTTGTCTGAGCTTAACGGTGCGCTTAATTGGTTTCATCTGTCTTACCAGCGCCACGTTGTTCTTCGGTTCTGCAAGAATTTTTCAAGACATAGCTTTTAAATTCCCTTTTGTTATCTGGCTCGATCAGATAGAATCGCTGGTTCCCAGGATCACTCTCCAAACGTGTTTAAAGAACTGTCACTGAACAAAGCCGCAGAACTTTATCACTTCTAATTATCGCCCAAAGTTTCACAGCGCTGTCGTAAAACACAGAGATTTCGAGATTTCAATACCTTAGCATCTGCATTCGAAGGTCTACAATTACCTCGTGTGCCTGAAGTCCATTCTAATCATGCATTCGTCGCATTTGTCGGCTACTAAGAATGCATGTAACAAAGGTCAGTCGGGATTCTGTAACTTTTGTAGGTCTAAAGGGATCCCGCTCGATAATACTTGATTTCGGTTTTGCTGCCCACGAAGTCAGTGTTCTCAAACTTAGCTTGAAAGACACCAGGACTCACCAGGACTCAACTTAAATATATGGTCCTGATCCCCTTTTGCTAGGTAGGTAGGTAGGTAGGAAAGTGGCTTATTAAATGCACTTAGGCCAAAAAGTGGGCCCATTGTACCGCCACGTGGGTATATGACCAAGGGAGTAGGTTGGCGTGAATTCTATGGCAGCCAGCCAGTCTCTTAAATAAATTTTAGTACTTTTTGACCGGTGTTCCACTAAGGTCGCTTAGGTAGTCGTAGAAGCAGGAGCCTAGTCTGGATTTCCTGTACGACGCGAGTGCCAGGCAACAACAGAAAAAGTGTTGTACACTTTCTTCCTCTTCCTCATCCAGACAGTTAAACAAGTGATGCCTGTCCTCCATCTGGCGCTAGTTTCTTGTATGCTGTGATTTTTGAGCTGTAATTTGAAGGTAGCTAGGGGAGTACCTATATTACAGGAGATTTCACATTCTGCCTCACAGTTTCCCATGATATTTCTATGACCTGGTACCCAGCACAGGCGAATGTGAAACTGTTCGAACATCTCATCGAGAGATGTAAATAACTAATTTAGAGTTTATAGAGATTGATGTCAGGGATTTGATTGCAGCTTGGCTATCCGTAAAGATACAGATATCCCGGGCGGATATCACGTTCCACTTTAGCCAGGACAGGGCTTCACTGGTTGCCCCTTTTGCTAAGAGACCAACAAAACATACCATCTCTTAAATTCTTGTTATAATCTATGTATACAACGTATAGTACCTACTAAGTATTTTGTATAGCCATGTCAAGTTCAGCCATTGGCAGCAAACTCTTACTTATTTACTTAAGGTGACGCTACAGTCTCGGGCCTTAGCTAATATGCTCTATGGGCCAGTTCAAGCTAGCCGTCTCCAGTTTCGCACGCGAAGTTGGCCCAAGTCCCCTTACACTTGCGTGCGCCACCAGAGTCTCGGTGCTCTTCTACTGTGCCGTCCATGCGGGTTAGAATCGAAGATTTTCGGGGCCGGGACGCTGGTGTCCATCCGCTCTAGATGACCCAGCCATCGTAGACGTTGTATTTTGACTCTTCTGGCTAGGTCGGTGTCGCCGAACAGCGCGTATATCCGAGGCTTGTTGTTAGTTCGTAGCTGGTATTTCCGTACGTCGTCGGAAAATCACCCCGACGGCGCGACCTCTAACCTGGAGGACCAGATCCTTCGTATAACCTGCTGCTTATAAGCCTAAGCTCCGAACTCGTCGTAGTAGCCCATATAAGGTGTTCAGCAGCAAACTCAGTTAATTTTAATAAAAAGAAATATTTTTCCATTTCTTGAAATTTTATTTTGGATTTTAGAAAAATAATAAAATTCTAAAAAGTAGTTCTTGAATTTACAGCATTTATGTAAACTGGATTCCTTAACGCTAGCTAGCCTACAGGTCTTTAAAGGAGCAAAAAGTAAAATCGAAAGTGCAGAAGTGAAGCGTTTTTCATGAAGTATGTAGATACAAAATCGGAAAGCTGACCTTGGTGCTAGTTTAAAATAACAATGGTTCTTTTAAGACCTCTAAATTTATTTAAGTTTGTTTAATCTTTTTGGTTTGTTTTGTTTGAAAAAATATTTTTTTCGTATACATAGGTACCTAATTCTTATACATATATAAAGTTATATAATAACATTGATAAAGTAACATTAAAGCTACGTTTCTTAAGTTAACTTTTAAACTAAATAGCTTTTAGTCGAAATGTGATAATGACTGCGACCGGGCTTAAAAGTCGTATTATGGCGACTGTGAAGTAAGTCTTGTGGTTGAATGTATATCTCTTTGATGTCGCCTGGAATTTGGCGATCATGTACGCTGCCACCTAGAGTTGCTGTTCGTCCATCCACAATATCGGGTCCATAAATATTATCCACTAGTGTTTGATTGGATTTCGCCCGGGTACGCATTTCGAGGAAATCTTCCACCTTACATGACTTCCTTGAAATCTTTGTGCAATTTAGTATGATACTGAGAAGCACACAAAACTCAACAATGGCAATCACTAAACTGGCACCCAAGAACAGAACATATTGCTCGCGGTACCAAACGTCCAAGTAGTCCAGACAAGGCCTCGTATGACGATGCTTGGCGAATTCGACTCGCTGCAGTGTCTGGCATTGAGTTTCATTTAAAGGCTTCGGGTCCAGGTATGCCAATGGTTCCGCCTCGTTCCTCAGGATGCAACAAGTGAGTGGTACAACCCATTCTCGTGGGCCATATCCTTGGAGACGCCACATTGCTGTATCGTAATTGATTTCACTGTTCATGCCGCAACAGCCGAAACGAGTCTGCGCCAGGTCCATTGCTATAGTGTATTGCTCGCGTCCTGGTATGCCATAGTTTCCTTGCATAGCCTTAACCATTTTTGTCTCATCTAAGCTGATGCCGAGGCAATGTGGCCACAGGGTGATTGCTAGGCAAACAACTGATTCAGCCAATAGCAGGATTACCACCGTAAGGAAGTACAGACTAAGGAAGCAGTAAGTATTGAGGCATGATGCCCAAAAACCTATAATCGATGCGAGAACTGCTATCGTTCCAGCTACTGCTAGCCCCAGTGATATGTAGTAGAAAAGAGGTTGTGGCAGGTTGTTGAGTTGTTCACTTGTTGATGCCAGAAGACGTGAGAGTAAGATGCGTTTGGTGTCAGAAAATAAGAAGAATCCACCAAAAATCAAAAGTCCACCGCATATCTGAAAAGAATAAGAGGATTATTTGAAAGCTTGAAGCGTCATCAGTGGAGTGGCAATGTGTCATTGCAATGTAGGCATAAATGTGGTATGTATTAATTGTATTATAAATTAGTTTTAAATGAATATAAATAGGGTAGTGTAAAGTAAGCTGCGCTTATTGTAGGGAGAGGGACAGTGAGACAGTTCTAGACCAAAAGTTATTTACCTATAATGAAAAGGGTTTGAAGCGGTGCACAATGTTTTATTTGAACTCTAGCTGGGAACAGCTGTCAGATGGACGACTTGGATCTTTGAGACAGAGATATTAAACAATCTTATGCTCATATCTCGTAAGTTCATATCTCGAACCAGGTGGAAAACATCTAGTTGCAATGCTAGGTCGTGAGGTCTAGAGTCATGGGGAAAGGCGAGACTTTTATTCAAATGGTGACTTATTTTAGAAATTTGCTGAATAAAGATTAAGCATCCTTTATTAAGAAATAATAGTACGATGCATAGTCGTAGCTTTATGCGTAAATCAAAGCTTTTCTATGAACCAGTTAGTTTTTGTTTCTAACTGGTTCATAGAAATTCTTTGGTTTGGTAAGTGTATTTATTTATACAGGATGGAGGCTGGGATGGAGGACGGCATGCACGAATGGTTTACAAAGTCAATAAAACGCAAACTGTGAGAAAATTATCAACATTGGAAAATGTTAATAATGTATCGGGCAAATGACAACTCCCATGCTCCAAGCCCTGGATCGAAATGGACTGAAAAACTAATGTTTACAGTTAACTTCAATTGAATTCCGAAGCTCCGAATGAACTCACACTAAAAAACTAGCCACAAGTTCATTAAAACTATGAGATTGGCAAAGCGAACGTGATGATGAGATAATACGACAATTTACAATTCATTTTCTTTATTGAATCTTAAAAAAATCAACATTTTTTTTTATATTTTAACACTAAATTGTAGCCGGCTTTAAAATATGCCTGGCTATAGATAAATTTTGTAAAGAATTTAAGTTTCTTAATCTTATCTTAATAGTATCTAAATATAACGTAAGATAATACGCTTAACTCTCCCGTTGCGTAAAAGTAAACCATAACCAACCACAACAGATACGACGCTTACAACATTTTCAACATTTTGACTATACGCAGTCAACATTGTGCTTAACGAGTGGAGGAACAATGTAATCAGCCTCAGCACAAAGCTGCGAAGCTTAGTTTCATTCGAAGATCGAGTTTTCCTGTTATATGGGTGCAGCATCTGTAGAATGACAGAATGACCGGAAAACCCAGGCAGGTACTCGTAACAGGTGTTACCGGATTATATTAAGGATTTTCTAAACAAAACATGATTTAAAGCGAATGCCTTATCGGGCTATTTTGAAGAAATTTTAAGTCCACCCACCATTCAAAGCCAAATATACTTTGCGGTGCCGTATACTGAAGCCATTAGAGCGCCACCGCTAAATAACTTTGCAGGATGTAAGGAGAGTTCTAGACAAGCGCTGTTTTGATAAAGCTCCAAGGAAGATCATGTTTCCTATAAATTCTTCAAAAACGCAACAAACTTGCTGAATCTCACGCAAACTTATAATTACTGTATTCTCCAAAGGTGAAGTACCAGCTTCTTTCAAGAAAAATATAGTTTTCCCGATATATCAAAATTTTCAATTTCAATTTCAAATATATCAATTTTTTTTTTTTGATTTAAGAATTTGTTTTCCTTTGTTTTCTGACAAAACAGAGCAACCATACCTGACACCTTTTATTGACAGCTGCGTATCATCAACTCAGCAGTGTTTCAAGCATAAACTACTGAATATTTAATTCAGTGATTTATGGTTTTGATTTCGAGGTAACACACTAGGTTTAGTGACAAAAGTCAAAAGTGACATTGTATAGCTCCATGAGCAAGAGCGCTTTTATTTTCAAACAAGTTATTTTAGCCACCAAAAGGTGCCCATTTTATACAAAACGATACGGAGAGAGACGCCATACGCTGCAGGTGTCAATTTACAAATATAAAACAGTAACCAATTTATTGTAAACGATTGTTAGCCTTAAAAAAAAAAGACTCAATAAAGAATTCAATTCAATTCAATTCAGGGGTGTTTCTTGCTTGGTGTAAAGGGATGCGCAGAATGGCTGTTATTGCTTTTGATGTGGATGTGGTTGTTCCCGTCAAAAAGTTAAAGCAATCATTCTGTTACGGCTTATAAACTCAATTCATGAAAAAAATGAACTGCTCTATTACCTATAGGGTGTTTTCACTGGACACAAATCCGCGATTAAGACAAATCATCGTTAAATCACCTCTTTATCACGAGATTAACCATTCGAATATTAATCTCTTCACGACGAGATTAAATATTAATGGCGTAATTAATCTCTCCCACACAGGAATTCTTAAATCAAACCGAATTTTGATTTAAGAATTTGTTTTCCTTTGTTTTCTGACAAAACAGAGCAACCATACCTGACACCTTTTATTGACAGCTGCGTATCATCAACTCAGCAGTGTTTCAAGCATAAACTACTGAATATTTAATTCAGTGATTTATGGTTTTGATTTCGAGGTTACACACTAGGTTTAGTGACAAAAGTCAAAAGTGACATTGTATAGCTCCATGAGCAAGAGCGCTTTTATTTTCAAACAAGTTATTTTAGCCACCAAAAGGTGCCCATTTTATACAAAACGATACGGAGAGAGACGCCATACGCTTCAGGTGTCAATTTACAAATATAAAACAGTAACCAATTTATTGTAAACGATTGTTAGCCTTAAAAAAAAAGACTCAATAAAGAATTCAATTCAATTCAATTCAGGGGTGTTTCTTGCTTGGTGTAAAGGGATGCGCAGAATGGCTGTTATTGCTTTTGATGTGGATGTGGTTGTTCCCGTCAAAAAGTTAAATGCAATAAGGTGTGCACACTGCAAAATAATGATGGATGTTAATGTTTATACTGCTGGTTGATGTTGATCAAGTTGGTCTACTATCAACTTTGTGAACCGAAATCGCAATCAACAGATTTGACGAAAAAGAAAATGTCAAATTTGTTCATTTGACGGTTTGCTTTTCCATTTTTGAGTTATTTCGTTTCATAGATTAAAAAGATTGGTGGCAATTAAAAATCTGAATCTGAATTGCCCGAGAGATCAAAATATTCACGTTTACAAGGAGATGTGGAGGATGCCGTGATGTCACTAAGAAATGTCAAAATCGAAAGAACACGTCAAGTTAATTTCCTCTCTTTCGGTGGAAAAACTATATGATTCATTTTTAATCTTCTCACATTAATCTCTGTAATATGTGCGGTGGAAAAACCCTATTACAAATATTGCAAGAAATTATTTTGACAAAAGTAAGAAACCGTATGCTTTCTTTGTTGATTTGAAAGGATGCTTTTGATTTCATCGATAAGAGAGCCTTTCTTAACATGAGCAACTTAGGATTGTCAACGAAATACGAAAGTGCTATGAAAACTGAACGAAGAAAATTTGTCTGTGGTTTGGAATGGAAAAAGGCCGTCAAGTATAAAGACATAATGCGGTCCGTTTGTCCAATAGTTGAAGGTTCAGCTCATCTTTATTTCGCAAATTGTGTTAAATTCTGTTTGTATACTAAAATTATTTCTTGATATATTTTATATTCTTTTTCGTAGTGCATTCTACTGTTCCTATTTGTTGATTTTTAAGTATCTTTTCTCACTTACTGTCCCACATCTGCGAGGATCTGATAAACCCTTCGAGAGTATCATTTGTGACCTTTATTTTCGCAAAATAGTTTTTGTTTGTTTTAGAGATTGTTAGTCATAGAAAACATTAATTAAATCGCTGGGACATCGGTTTAAACGAACATTTTTCAAATGAATTTTATTAAATTATTTTGTCCCAAATCGAAAAAATTAACATTAAATTAATGTCCCAAATAGAAAATTAAGATAACATCGGCTTAAACGAAAACTTTTCAAATGAATTTTATTCAATATTTTTGTCCTAAATCGAAAAAATTAAAGGTTTACTATAGTAAGCGCTTAGTTCTTCATAATCGTCCATACAAAAAATTGGGCCACGCCCACATTTGGCGGTAGAATTAACGAAAAACCTTACATTTTCCAGAAAACGTGGATTTTGACTGGCCTAATTTGGTGCAATAAAAAAAAAATTAGCACTTTAAGTGAGCCGGACTTAATTACAGATTTCGTTCATCCAAAGTTTTTGAAATGAACGAAACCTTCTTTTTAGAGACGATTTAAAAAAAAAATGAATTTAAACCAAAAAAATCGTAACATGGAAACAGTTATGCAAATATTCAAAGTTTTTAATAAGAGGTGGTCAGACCACGCCCCTTTTTAAACAATAAATATAAAACAATATAAGAAATATATATACAAACAATATAAGAAAATAATAATTCCGTCATAATGTTTGAGCTAACCACAAGTCGTCAAAAAATAGCATCAGCAACTCACAATGAGGGATAGGTTAGGTTAGGTTAGGTTGATGGATGCCCTTTTGACAATAGTCACGGCTTCACTTAGACCAGCAGTTGGGTCCATTGTGTCCATTGGGAACCTTCTTAATACCTGGAACGAAAACAGAAATAGACCGCTGTTAGAAGCTCAGAATTCCGCCCTCTTGGACCCATCCGGATTTGTATACAAATCTTAGGAGGTCCTTTAGATCTACATTATTTAGATCTTCGAACTCGTTGAAGAAGTAGCTGCCGAGGATACTACGCCTGATGCTGTTTAGGGCTGGGCATTCGCAGAGCAGATGACGAACAGATTCAATTTCTTCAACGTCCCTGCAGCTTCTGCAGTAATCGTTATGCGGTATGCCTAGCCGCTCAGCAATGAGGGATAGGATGGGGTATTTAACGGGCCGTTATATGGACTGCAAGATTTGTGTATATACATACTGTAGGACTTAGTCACAGGTCTTAAATGCCTTGGACAAGAAACGCAAGAGCTTTTCTCACTTTAAATTTTTTTTTGATTTTAACTTAAGATGTATTTTGAAAATCCTTGTTCAAAATCTTAAAACTGCGAGTACACCGCGGAGGGACAATCCCACTTAAAGAGTCACATATCAGTCTCGCCCATATACATACATATTGGATAAGCCGTAAGTGTATTTTTCTGTTGAAGGTTGTTATTATCCGTCGGATCAGTCAGATGGAAGTGGTCAATTATCGTGCAGAATCTATATACATGAACAAATGTATTCAGGTTTCCCGGCTTCCAAAGAAAGATGAGAAAGAGCTTTAGTGACAGTAAGCTAAGATCCAAACAAAAGCGGGACAACTACAAAGGAAATTTCCCGCTGTATGGTCATCCTCTCCGCAGACAGGACAGGTGGCGGTTTTGCGTAAGCTTTACACAATTAGTTTGTAAGTGCTAAGTTTACTTTTTAGTTTTAAGCGAAAGCCAAGCAACAAGCAAACTGCAGATTCTCCTGAGAGATAGAAGAAAAGACGCTGAACTTTTGACATCGCAATTGGGCCAGCGAACCCGAGCTGGGCTCACCACAAACCTAAGAACCAATGACCGTCGCACGTAACTACAGATGCAGGCAGACCCGAAACGCAAAGGTTCTGATCCTGAGAAAAACTTTTTTGAGTCTTGTATTGTGAGCTCATGCGAGATCTCCTTTCCCTATCGATGCCAGTGTGAACTGGAATGCATTTTTCTTCTGGCTAAGTTCAGCGAAAGCTTGAGTTCGAGCTGAACTTGGGCGAGGTAAGAAGGTTGAGCAGCGCTTTTAGTGCGGCTTGGCTGTCCCTCTCAGTGTTCTGAAAAAGCATATGGTTCTTGCAATTTACCTTTTGGGTGCAATAAAACGCATAGCCATTTGAGTTAAGTGTTCTCGCTTTCCACAAAGATTCCAGCACCAGTCCGGTTTTGAAGACAAAAGGATTTCTGGTGTCATTGCGTCACAGGGCGTAAAGCCGTCAGCCTATAATGAATCCATTGCGTCCATCATGTCGAAGTACATAATTAATAACTCAGCTAAGCCGATCTTTGGAGTTTGGCAAAATAGGCATTAACACGTTTCAGCGAAAGCCTATCTCAAACAACTGTTGCGTATGTGAGGAATGGTATTACCATGGCCGTATAGATCCAGAGGACCCTTTCCGGAGGTAAGCCCCATGTCTTGCCAAAAGCCTTTAAACCGCCAGAAATTGGACAGCCCTTTGTAGCGGTCCGTCCAAAAATGGAAAAAGGACCTCTTATGGTATCTCTACGTTGTCCGTCCGTCCGTCCGTTCCTCCGTCCAATCGTGTTATAACTTCTGAACGGTATGTCGTAGAAATACAAAATTTGGTCTGTTCTTAGACTTTGGAAATAGTGAGAGAATCCAACAAGGGCAATTTTTTTTTTAAGCATTAATAGCGGTTCAATTACAGCTTGAAACTTCATGGGAAAATAGATTAAATGTTTTTCAATAGTTTTTTAAGAAGATAAGCAGGCGAAAACAAGAAAAGCGAAACTTAAGTTAAGAAGATACCAAACTATAATTGAAAAATCCATTTTTTTTTTTAATATTGAAAAGTTTTTGAAAAATGAAGAGTTAAAAATGGGTGACGTTTTTCAAAGTGTTTGAGGCCATAGCTTTTGAACCGAAAAGTGCAAAAAAACAATATTGAACACACATATAAAGCAACACAAAGTAAACCAAATGCTTAAGTCATATTTTTCAGAAAAAGTTTTAATACTGCCGTTTTACCGCATTTTCGAAAACGCAAAAATTCATGAAAAACGTGTGTCTCTTGGTGCTGTTTAATGGAATTCTATGAAAAAAATCGCACGTGTCAGAAATAATTCAAAATGTTAAGGAAAATTATAGCGAATTTTAAAATTCCAAAACTTTCTGAGATTTAACTCGAAAACAGAAAAGCATTTTCAAAAACATTTTTTTTGAATCTTCTAGTATCTTAACGGTAAAAGCGATCTTGTTCAGATTTCGTTCAAGTACAAGGCGTACAAAACAAAAGCAAGCTGCGTTAAAAAAAATTTAAATTGCCGTTTTAAACCAACGATCTCAAACACGAAATATAAAAGGAGATTGTTTTACAGGTTTCGCAAAAATCGTTGACCATAGAATTTGAAAACAGCATCCAATGCTAGCGCAGGTATTCGCGTTATTGGAAAAAAGTCTAACGGAAACTGGAAAAAAATTCAAAACAGTTGTTTTATGGATTTGAAATTTAAAAAATTATAAAAAAGGCCAAAAGGAGGTATGTGTCCCCCTCTAGCTCCAAAACAGTATAAAGTATAGTTTTAAAAAAATTAAAAAAATTAAACTTCAAATATTCAAAAACTTCAAAACTTCAGATTTGACTTAAAAATGTAAAAATATTTTCGAAAACGATTTTTTAGAATCTGTTAACGGTAATGACGATTTAGTTTAAATTTGGCTGAAGTATGAAACGTTTACAACGTAAGTTTACTGCATAAAAAAAGTTTCATAACTGCCGTTTACAATCTTAAACACATGAAACCTATTTAAACAAACGAAATAGAAAACAACATTTTTTACCGTTTTCACTAAAATCCATGTCTGTAGCATTTAAGAAAAGTAGTCAATAGAACGCAGTTGATTGTAAAAAGAAAAAACCCTAACCGTACTTAAAAAAAAAAATCTAAGTTGCTGTTTTATGGATTAAAAATTTTAAAAATGGTAAAAAAGGCCAAGAAAATATATGCCCTTTCCTCTATTTTCGAAACAGTAAAAGACAAAAATTTGAAACAAATACGTAGTAATACGAACGTAGTCCATCTTTTGAAATAAAAAAAAGCTGAAGCAGTTTTGAAATAGCTTATGGTTTTCTAGATGTGCTTGAAAACACTTTAGTTGACCCAATATAAGAACAGTAAAGTCCACTACGAAAAAGTATACAACAGAATGTAAAATATTCCCAGAAATAAAATAAAACAAACAGAATTTTACACAAGCTGCACAATAAAGGTTAGCCTCACCTATAGCAAAAGCCGACGGTCCGCTCCGCGTATGTCTTCATACTTGACGGTATTTTTTTGGATTCTGGCTCGCAGATATTCGACTTCATCGGCTATCTGATACTGACACCTTTAAGAACCATAGTTGAGTTAGATCAGTGAATTTCCTCCTACTCACTGGTGGGAAGATTAAACGTAGTTTTAAAAGTTATTCACTGAAAGACCATTACTAGTGCATCAGTCATCGATCAACCGCAGATAGTCCCTAGGATTTAACCGACGGCAAAAAACAGCGACATCATTTGGGTAGGGTTTTGTACAGGTTCCAGGAAGGTTGAGAGCCGATAGAAGAAAGTCCTCCAAAATAAAAGGGAAGAAAGAGCACCACCTTGCAGTTAGCCCCTATTTATACCCCAGTCCAGTTTACTTTCTACAATCTGCTTCGGCTACCTATCAGCGTCCTGTGGTTAAGCATTGCCTTAATCCATTTAAATAATATTTCATCTTCACCGTGTTCTCGGGCTGAGTGGCACATGCTATCAAAGATCGCGTTATCAAAAGCGCCGTCAATATCGACAAAAACCCACTCAAGTCTCCTTCCGGTCAAGACCTCATTCAATCCTATCAATAAGGTTTTAAAGCGCAGATTCGCAAGATTTTCCACACTGCTAGACGTTTTGCATCTCAGAGAGAGGATGCGATCGAAGAGCAATCAATATTGCCTTCTGTCTTCTTAACAAAATAGGATTCATCAGCCAATATCCATGGACGGTACTTGCATTGCCGAAACCAACAAGCTTTCTGTACTCGGTAAGTGTGTGTAAACGACAACCTGCGTTGGAGTAATCACATAAGTAATGTTGCCAAGAGTACTCTGGAATGCCTGTGATTCTTGAAGCGGTGCAAGAAATATTTCACACCATTAGATCTAACAAAGCGTTACAATTATACAAAGCGTTTATACGCCCCAAAATGAAATATAACTCCCACGTTTGGGCAGGTGCATCAAAGACCTCTCTGCACCTTCTCGATAGGATTCAGAAGAGAGCGATAACACTTATAAATAGGAGACCCTAACATAGCGTGTGGGGTGCCGTGGCGTAGTGGTTAGTGTGTGTGCTTACTACGCCGGAGGTCTGGGTTCGAATCCTGCCATCGTCACTTAAAAAAAAGACTTGTTCTTTTTCACGGTCCCCACCTCCGCGAGGGTTTGACAAGCCCTCCGAGAGTATCAATTGTCTTGAAAAACTTCTCAAAGTGCCGTTCGGGTTCGGCAAAAAATTGTAGGTCCCCTTGTATGTGAAGAAATCAACACACACAGCATACATTGTTGAGAAGTTGGCCCTGGTTCACCTCGAGCTGTTGCGCCACTCTATTTATATTTATTTTTATTTTTTAACATAGCGAGGTCACTTGACTCCTTGGATCACCGTCGTTTCTTTTATAAGGACTGTTCTAGTGAAATCGCCAGCTGTATCCCATCTCTGAACGAATTCAACCGCAATACACGTGCTAGAACTAACATTAATTCGTCCTTGAGCAAAGCCTTGGTCGTACTGCATTGTACTGGAATTCCTTATTTAGCAGAACAACACGGATGTGGAATAGACCTCCACGCTGGTCAAAGTGCACCAGTACCTCTCCTCTCACTCCTCTTATCCTTTCCTCATTGGAGGCAATCTAAAAAAGTTAACATTAATGAAGGCAACTTAGTTAGTGGGTGGGTATCCCGCAAAGGCAAACACGACCGAAAAGTAATCTATAAAACACATAAAGTTCACTTTACAACAAAATTTTCAAAACTTAATATAGAGAGGTTTGCTTCTGGTTTGCTTAAGCTCTCTCCAATTATTTTTTTTTATCAAATTTCTTTTTTTCTTTGAATGCACCAAAAACAATCAAACCATTGATTTCTTTAGCCTTACTAAGTAGGTAATCCTAAGGCTGTAGCACAATCTCCACTCTGAGCATAGGCGCCCGCAGGATTTTTTCCAGAGGGGGGCAAACAAAAAATTAATATGCAATTTGTTAATTGTTTTTAATTTTGTTTGTTTACTTTTTTTTATACCCGACCGAGAGTGTATTAATTTTAATGCATAGTTTGTAACACAGTGAAATAATTATCGTAGACCCTTAAGACCTTTGATAGATATGATCGAGATCGACACGTGAATCGATTTAGCCATGTCCGTCCGTCCGTCTCTATGTGTGAATCTAGAGAGCTGGATACACGACTTGTTTCTTTGTGGGCATAAGAAAAGTGTGAAAATTGGCTTAATCCGTCAACGGCCAGGCCAACTACTGGCTTCAATGTGAGACAACCTCTATTTCACAATTTCTTCCAAAATGCCTTTTGGTCAAGTTAGACAAGGCACAGGAACTTAAATTTTGGTACTGAGCAATATTGGTCCAAGACCTTCAACAAAGCGAAAATTGGACCGCACACAATATCGACCATGCCCACTTTTAACATGTTAGATCTTTAAAAACCCGATTTCTCGGAAAGTTCACACCAAATCGAAAAAAAAGATATTACTATTTGCTAAGTTTGCTCAATACAAAGCTTTGAGCTCCGCCCACTTTTAAGGGCGTTTTTAGGAAAAAATTGTTTTTTTTTTAAATCATTTGGGCTTTTACCGTATTTTCTTATGATTCTAACGAAATTACAATCAATTGATTTTAGTTTTAAGCTCATGCCCACTTTTGGGGGCGTCGCCTAGAAGTTTGTCACAGACAAACTCTTGCACTTACTCACTTGCTTTTAGCCGACTGGGACGGCTTTAGAAAATACTGCAAAGAAAATATAGCCTTAAATGTACCGCTCAAAACGTCACTTGAAATAGAAGACGAATTAGATAAACTCGTGAGAGTTATTCAGAGCGCTGCGTGGAATAACACTTCTTTTCGGAGGTCAGAATTATCGAACAGCGGAACAATATATCCGCGAGAAATAGAGGAGCCAATATGCGAAAAAAGGAGAGCGCGCAAGAGATGGAAACGTTCGCGAGCACCCCCGGATAAGACCATCTTGAACCACCTTTCTAACAAACTGAAGCACGAACTTCAAGATTTTAAAAGTCGCGAGAGACTGCTTACCTCGAAAGTTTGACTGCTAATAAAGGTTCGAACTACTCTCTTTGGAAGTAGTCTCTTTGGCGCACACTCTGCGCCATTAAGAAAGAAGACAAAGAAGACAAAGAAAAAGCGGATTTATTTGCAGATTACCTAGAAGAAACATTCAAACCGTTTGACGGGGAACCGTTGGTCGAGGAGCTCAATCCTTATGCGGTACAAGATAATTATAGAATAAAAACCGTGTCATTGGCTGAACTTCGTCAAACGATAAATAATCTGAGAAACAACAAAGCCCCTGGCTACGACTTAATTACTAGCGAAATTCTAAAGGAGCTACCGAAAAAAGCTTTGGTCAAGCTACTATATATCATTAACGCTCCCATGAAAGTTTTATACGTTCCAAGGCAATGGAAAGTGGCCGAGGTCATAATGGTTCCGAAACCAGGAAAATGTCCAAACGACAAAAAGTCATACAGACCTATTTCGCTACTGCCGATAATATCTAAGGTATTCGAGAAACTGTTGCTTAAAAGGTTGCAACCAATCATTGAAGAAAGACGATTGATTCCGTATCACCTATTCGGATTTAGGAAAAAGCATTCAACAATCGACCAGGTCTATCGAATAACAAACGAAATCGAAAAAGCTCTGGAAGCGAAAAAGATATGTACTAGCGCTTTTGAAGTACAAGTTAAGGCTTAGTTTACCAGAAAAACTCTATAGAATCTTAGAGTCGTACCTTAAAGACAGAATCTTTCGCGTAAGGTACGAAAATGAGTACTCGGAATTGAAAGACATAAATGGTGTCCCGCAAGGAAGCGTTCTCGGCCCAATATTATTTTTGCTTTATACAAGAGACATTCCCCACGATGAGGGAACAATTTTAGCTACGTTCGCAGACGAAACTGCTATTCTCGCTATTGATACAGACAATTGATATTTAGACAAAATATGCGACTGGACGAAGAGCTGGCGAGTCGTCCTTAACGAGACTAAGTCACCGCATGTTAACTTTACTTATAAAAAGATAAACAACAAACCTTTATTCATTAACTCGGTACAAATCCCGTACTCAAATGAAGCGAAATATCTAGGAATGACTCTAGACGCAAAACTTAAATGGAAGCCGCACGTTAAAAAGAAACGCGACGAGCTCGAAATCAAGTTAAGAGAAATGAATTGGCTTATCGGAAGATTTTCGAAACTAAGCATATATAACAAACTGCTTTTGTATAAGCAAGTGCTAAAACCATCTTGGACATACGGTATACAACTCTGGGGTTGTACTAAACCAAGCAATATATCTATTTTAGAAACTTTTCAAAATAAGACACTCAGAGCAATCGTTAATGCTCCATGGTATATAAGAAATAGCGATCTACACCGAGATCTAGGAATCGCAACCGTGTCTGACGAGGTAACAAACTTTGCTCGCAAACTTAGTACTCGTCTTCGCGGACACTGCAACAATGAAATTATCCGAACTTTGGATCAGACAAATCTTACGCGCCGACTACAACGAATGAGACCGTTAGATCTAGCAGCATAAGATGAAACCGCATAAATTGACGGTATTGTAGGTGCCTTCGTTGGAAGGCAGCCTGTCACTCGCGATTACTACAGAAGCTTCAACTACTTGTTAAGGAAACTTAGTCGTAGTCTGACGGAAAATTGGAGGTTCTTTTGTGAGTAAGAATCTCACACTACTATGAGCACGCGCAACCGGTCCTCGTAGTGCCTATGAAGGTTTTTCCTACCAACGAAAAAAAAAACTTGCTTTTTAATTTTTTTAGTTGTATAGGCAAAAAAAATCATGGTAGATCTTAAACATGTCTTAACTTTTCGTAAAGTGCTAAACGATTGCTCAGCGGGACATTGTGGTTGCTGGAATCGAGAGCCCTATGCGAAGAGCTGAAAAAATCGATGGGTAAAACTCCTCGACTTCGTTCAATACATCGCAGATGTTTGGGAACTCATTTTCTTTAGCAGGTTTTTCGTTTATACTATATTATATAACATATATTTTAATAATTGTGTGATAGCTTGTGATTGTTTGCATAACTTCAATGTTGAACATTAAGTTGCGATTCACAAAAGTGTAATTTTTATGAAAACAATTAAACAAAACCGCTGCTTAACGTATTATTTACAGGCCTGGCCACGACTTCCCTATAGATATAAAGGTATAACGTTGTACCAAAAGGTATAACGTGCAGCAGTGTTTGATTATTTGTCGTATGTGGACCGAAATCGCGTTAAACACTGCACTGTGCCTAGTACCACAATTTTCTGTGGTTATAAAACATAATTTAAATACTTATTATTTTGTTAAAAGACCGCACTGAAACCTAACTTAAACCTTACGTTCACCCCCCAAGAACTATTGACAGCTTGAACGTCATTGATTTTGACAAACGAACAAACATCTCTCATAGAGATTTTAGTCTTTCCAAGTTTAATCTCTCATAGATATTTTTATTTAAACGGTTAAATTTGACAAAATATCCTAGTGAAAAATTTTTTTTCGATCAGAGCCAGGGGGAAGGGGCAAGTGCCCCCCTTGCCCCCCTCCGGGCGCCTATGACTCTGAGTATTAATCATAGGGGTCTCTGATGTTCGTAAAAGAGGAGTGGCGTTAACTTCGCATTGGTTTAGTTTTAAAATGCTTTCTAAAAGATATTTATAATGTATAATTGTAATAAAATCGAAAAACCAAACCAAGTCCTAAAAGAACTAATGTTTTTTAGACTGCCCCGAAAATCAGACGTCCTTTTGTTTCCTACTTCCTGTTCCTGTCACTGGTCAAGCACAATTTTCACTTTTATTAACACAGGCATTCAACTACACGCTTTAATGATTTCGACTTCGATTATTTTTAAAAATTATGAAACTCGACGGCTTTGTATTCCTTACTTGGTTTATAGTTATGCAAAAAAGCGCAAAGAGTTCATTAAATCACCAAACTGGAACAAATGGAAGTATATGAACACACACAATGGCAAAATGATCAACACACGGGGCTAAAACAATTTTTTAATTGAAATTCATTACCAAAAACATAAAATTGCAGCAATTGAGCAGAAACTTATGATTGAAGATCTTTCCCATGTTGCGCGATCGTTTGAATGTTTTTCACCTTGCGCACTGCGGTCCTTGAGGAATCACGGACGAAACTAGGTTAATGTAAGCAGTGTCTACGTCCCTTGTGATAGTGCGGGAGAAGCTAGGGGCGGCAAGACCCTTATTTACATTTCCAAGCGATATCACAGAACACCTGCAGGTATCGAAAAACCGTGTTTATCAAGAGCTCTAGAGTCTCAGTCTAGACACGTCCGAACCGTTCCGATGTTGAATCCACAACTGACATCCAACGTTAAAAACTGCAGTGTTGTTGGTGTGTCTGTTTAGTTTTCTGGATTGATGGTGTATAACCAAACCACCACGATCGCAGCGTGGTCTATCTAGTGGAACGAGGGGCACTTAAAAGGGGAATCGGTCGAGGGAACTCTTTATGCTATTGTGGTGGGTGAGCTATAAATTTAATTGCTGGTGCCGTGCTCCGCTGGTGTAGTGAAACTGAATTTTTGTTTGACCTGATGTCGCATCGACCACGCGGGGTCAATTGGATTACGTACTGTGGAACACTGGCACAGAGTATCTGAAAATTCTTACATTATGTTGTGATAAGCCTGCAAGCGGTGGGTGGGTATAAGGCATCTTGAGCGTCTTGTGCACCGGTGGCGTGTATTAGTTTTATTATTTTTTCTTTGCTTTTGAATTTTCTAAGCCGATAAAGAGTGCATTCATTATTCTTGTCTGGGGTCATAGAACTTTTTATTAACTTAATATGGTTGGAGTTAGATAAGGAGATAAGGCTCCTTCTTCGGATCGTGGAGTTGATAAAAGCAGCAGGGAAGAAATTGGTGAAGAGTGACGTTAGATAAAGGTACATTTTTTTTTTAATTTTTCTCTCAGAAAAGGCGAACCTATAACACTGAAAAACTAGGTAAACATTGCATTTGTTTGGTGATCCCTATATTTAAAGTGGCACGTAGGAGGTTTTATTCTTGAAGGCTAAAAAGCTTGGCAATATTTCTAAAAACTATTCTATATATTTTTACATATTAAGATATTAAGTCTCTTTTAACGCATTTTCTCATAATTCAAATTAAATTATAATAATTTGGTTTGGTTTTCAGCCCACGCCCATTTTTGGGGTGTAGTCAATACAAATAATTGAAACACAATATAGCACATGACATAGCACCGAGACACAGGTGGCGCGCGGAAAGGGACGTCAGCAAACTTCGCGTGCGAAACTGGAATCGGCTAGCTGGAGACAAGGCTAGAATAGACACATCATTTCATTTTTTTTACGAAGTTATCAGCAAAAAACTGGTTTTAAGTTTCAAAAATGAATGGGTCCCTAAACCTATGAGGCCTTTCGAAAATATATTTTTTTTCCATTTTTCTAATTCTACCTAAATTTTACTCTTTAAAAAATTGCATTAAAAAATTATGACATATTTTAGTAAAAGGAAAAAATGCTGACAAGGAAAACCAAATTTGTTTACTTATTTTCTAATTTTAAACTAACTTTTTTTCTAATTTTTTTGTTCAAAATTTCAATATTTTTGAAGTTTGACTCATATATTCTAAATTTCGAAGTCTGAAGATCTTGTTATTTATTAATCTAGTAGCATTTGATTTGAAGAATAAAAAAACAGAAACTTTACAAAAAAAAAAAATTTAGAATTGTTGGAGAAATAAAAAGTTTAGTGGTTGTATCCTTAGTGGTTGTATTCAGAAGATCGATAGAGACGAAATCGTGCATACTCACTTGTTATTATTCAAGAACTGTTAAGTTCAAGACTCGATGACAACTTACTTAAAATAAAAAAAATAAATAGAGTGCCGCAACAGCTCGAGGTGAACCAGGGCCAACTTCTCAACAATGTATGCTGTGTGTGTTGATTTCTTCACATACAAGGGGACCTACAATTTTTTGCCGAATCCGAACGGCACCTTGAGAAGTTTTTCAAGACAAATTGATACTCTCGAAGGGCTTGTCAAACCCTCGTGGAGGTGGGGACCGTGCAAAAGAACAACTCTTTTTTTCTCTCTCCAGGCCTCCGGCGTAGTAAGCACACACACTAACCACTACGCCACGGCACCCCACAACTTACAACTTACTCACAAATATATAATGTCAGACGACATCACGCCGAAAAATAATGTCTTAAATAAATTTTAGCTTGCAACAACTCATTAAACTGCAGTTATTCTTTGGCCCTTTTTTAAAAAAAAACGCAAGAAATATAATTTGGCGTTTTTCCCATTTTGGAAATGTGCGAAATTTCGGCGAAACTGTCAGAAAAATTAGACTTTTCTTCCACGAAAAAGCCAGGTTTTTGTACAGCAATATTTCCGGCATTTTTTCCATTAAAATTTCAGGCGTAATTTCCGGGAGCCGTCGTTAGGGCTTAAATTTTGAGGTAGGATTTTAAAACTTCATATCTCGGCTTTCTAGTACCCGAAGAAGTGCAAATGTAAAAATTTCCCAAATGTAAAAATCTGCCCAGTGACAAGCCTACTTTACTTACTAGCAACGTCGTAGGAAGCTCAAATTTGATATGCAGTATTCTTGCTTAAGTGTTTTGAGATTGACATTGCGAAAAAATCGAAAATCTTGCATTATCGACATATTTCTGTATTCTATCAACTTATTGGGAAAATTTTTACCACCCCTCTTTTAGGAGCATGGTTGAATAAAAAACAAATTTCTGACAAAATGCACTTACGACATGCAAACCACACTTTTGGACAATATACTTGAACAAAGTCTACAATGTTATGGAAAAGGGGTCGATGCCACGCCCCCTTTTTTACAAAGGGAGATTTTCAACTTATGAATGCGATTCGGAGCTTGACAGGGGTCGATTGGGATGGAGTATCCAACTATTCGCCTAAGCGGATTGTATCCCGCCCATTAGTCAATATACGTTTTTGTAAGGTGTTAACAAAAGAAGGATAATGGAATATAGCGCCAGCATCTGCTTTTTCATTCCCCGCCGGATTGAATGTCGGTGAAGTGAACCCTCGTTAACAAGTTAGTGAGAGGTCAGAGAGGATTTATAGTCCTATGTATATAAGAAGACAAGGCAAGGGCAACTAATTTCGGTATAATACCTTCAACCCAAAGAATCCGTTGCGTCCGTGACGCATAATATTTTTCTCGCTCTTTCATCATTATTTAAAATAACACAGATATTTTCAACCCACGGCAAAACGGTGATCAGCCTAATTGAATTTGATTTTAAAGCTCTGAAAGAAACTTCTAGAAAAATGTTGTTCTTGAAAAAAACTTTTAAATTACCTGGGTTTAAATAAGACCGTCGCGTCGCGTCGAAGGGGCAGGATGCTAAAGTTGTCGTTTCATCTTTCCCGTTTCCCGGGCAAAAAACTTAATTCTTAACTTAATCTTGCACCTCCAACTTATTCGTTGGCTTATTTCCTTGCAGATTATGATGGTTGGAACAAGGACTGGATTTTCTAAATCCTGTAACTTACATCAACCATCAAGTGCACTTTACACTGTGACTTAATTGTTTCAAGGTGTATTACCATGAGCCAATTTGCAATGGTCTATGCAGGCTATGGACTACAAAGCGAAATCACTCAAGCCCGAACAACCTAGGTTTTACCAATGCAACTAACCATTTCTTATAACGTGAATGGGGTCAACATTTTTACGGTTCAAATTCATTCCACTGCTCTTCATCCAACAATTAGCTTTCGAAAGTGGGATGAACTCAACACGTAACCATCTGCTAAAATATTCAAATTTACTGATCCTCACTGAAGCACAAAAATTAGAACAGTGTTCGGGGAAACAATACGTTCGTTGGTCTGTTTTGTTGCGTCCATAATTTTTATTCGTCTTTGCGGCTTCTGATAGCCCAGCTGTACGCATGGCCTGTTGAGTGTTTATCAATATGGAGCATAACACGCAGACGAACAATTCCAATAAAACACGGCAGCTATTGTAGCTGTACCACGGGCAGGTGGGCAAGCAGTAATTTCATTTCTCTGCTTTTATTTTCGCACTCGACCTTTGTTGTTTGTTACCTTCCCCAGGAAGGAGGAAGTCGACCCAGCCAAGTGGAACGAAACTGAGTTGAGGGCGAAACTGAAAATTTCGTGTGCCATTTTTTCGCATCACATTTCCACCCTCATACATCGAAAGTATCCTTCAAAACCCAAAGCGAAGTGTCTACAAAAACTGCCGATTTATTTTGCTTACTATTTGCACAAATATAAAAAAAAG
Organism: Neoascia interrupta; assembly: GCA_947623515.1. Lineage (NCBI taxonomy): Eukaryota > Metazoa > Arthropoda > Insecta > Diptera > Syrphidae > Neoascia > Neoascia interrupta. The sequence goes on from OX392462.1 coordinate 152,963,122, forward strand.
AAAAATATTCAAATTAAAAGAACTTGCTACGTATAAAGGTACAAATATTTAATATCAGAAGTCCAACGGACTCGTAGAGGCACCATTTGCACAGCCCGCCACTACAGGCTTAGGTACGACATCCTCTGAGTCCTGTTCTGTGGAATCTTCAAGTTCTGTAAAAGAAGAAGGGAAAAACCAAACCAAAACATTGATGTTTAGTTTTAATTTATAAAATAAATAATTGCACTATTTGCTTACCTGGTGGTAGATGAAACTTTTCGATGACAAACTTCTTTCGCCGCAGCTTAAAGGCCAAATCTGAATGCTGAAACAGTGCTAGGGAATTGATGGCAGACATTTTCCTAAAATGAAGTAATCCATTGTACTCTTTGAATGCGGGATTGGTTTCACGGTCTGATCCAGCAAAAGACTCTAGTTCGATGGCATAATCAACTAGATTGCGAATTTTTGGCACAAGCGTTTCATCCTAGAATAAGATTTTTACAAAATGAGTAAATGACCTGGTACAATAAAAATAAGATTAGTTTTTGGCCATCAAGGATCAGAGTAGGGAAAAATAACGAGAGTAGAAAATATGTGGGAGTAAAAAAATGCAAATCGAAAAATGTTTTCTTATACTGAAATAAAGGAGGAAACAAAGCACCCGACATTCGCAAATCATACAGGCCAATAAGCTTATCGTCTGTATTTCTTAAAGTAACGGAAAAGCTTATTCTAGAGATCGAAAGTGATGCTCTTTAAAAAGCGCCACTGCAAAAACTACAATTCGCCTATCAGAAAGGGCTATCCACAACCACTGCCCTCCACAAGTTAAAAGAGGTGGTTGAGAAATCCCTTATGGCTAAAGAGGTCGGTGTAGGGGCCTTTATGGACATAGAAGGAGCCTTCGATCATGCAAATCATGACTCCTTGACCAATGCTCTAGAAAGGAAAAATGTTAATCCTCTCATTATTAAATGGATTAGCAATATTCTCAAAGAAAGGCTCATAATAGCCAACTTACCTAAGTTGTGGAGGTAGGAATAAAAACCATCAAAGGGTGTCCTCAGGGAGGAGTTCTCTCCCCACTTTTATGGTCAATACTTGTGGACGAGCTACTCACTGTACTAAACAACAATGGCTTCTATACCATTGGATATGCTGATGATCTAGCCATTCTTTTAAGAGGCAAACATGAGGATACAATTAGTAATCTTATGAAAAAAGTCTTAAAAATACCTTGGGAATGGTGTGAGGGTGAAGGACTAGTTATAAATCCCAACAAGATCAACATTATTCGCTTTACAAGAAGGAGACAGAACAAGCTTCAAACCCTAAAAATTAAAGGTATTCCTCTTACAACCAGTGAAGAGGTTAAGTTTCTAGGGATTGACACATAATTTCAATATGCAAAAAAGCTACGAAAGCTTTATGGACCCTTAAACAGCTCGTTAGTAAAACATGGGGACTCAATCCCAAAATGAGCCTGTGGGTCTATACTCAAATGATCAGGCCAATTATTTTCTACGGCGCTGCCATATGGTGGAAAAAGTGTGAGCAGCGGACAGGCATAGAAAAGCTAAACAAACTGCAAAGGCTAGCTTGCATCTGTACCACTGGAGCTATGCGAACCACTCCCACAGCTGGTATGGAATCTACAAGGGCATCTAGAGATACTGAAGAAAGTGGATTTAGCCAACTGATACTTTTCAGCGATATCATAGACCCTATTGTAAGCTTTAGCAAAAACTATAAAATCTTAATCCCAAAAAGAGAGGAATGGACTAGCCATCCACATTGGCTATATGACGCGCCCAAAAGTGGTATACGGACGGGTCGAAGACAAGCAGTGGAGTTGGGGCTGGTGTAGTAGGACCGAGGTGCCATAAAAAAATACCTATCGGTAAAAAAGCCACAATTTTTCAAGCCGAACTCTTTGCGATTAACAAAGCAGCCCAATGCATTTATAATAGAAATCTCAGCAATGTAAAGATCTCACTATTCTCGGACAGCCAGGCAGTCATAAAAGCTCTAAGGCGGCAGTCCTAAAAGCCAGGCAGTCCTAAAAGCTCTAAGCGACAGATATGACTTCAAGGCTGTTTGGGAATGTCACCAAATCTAAATACACTGGCTACCAAAAACAGTGTAAAGCTGATTTGGGTGCCGGGACACGAAAACTATGAGGGTAATGAAAAAGCCGACATCCAAGTCAAATGGGAAGCTGAGATTCCTTTTATAGGGCCTTTTCTCCTCTTTGGTTTCACCAAGGCAGACATTTATCATCAAATAAAAAGCTGGACTATCAGTTTATATTTACAAAAGTGAAATAATCGCGAAGGCCTCAAACACTCCAAAAAATTCCTCAGGTATAACCCCAAAAGAGCCAAGGAAGCCCTAGAACTCAACAGATCCGATCTAAGATTGTTTTGTGGAGCTCTCACTGGACATGCAGCATGTAACTATCACCTATCCCAACTAGGCCACAGCAGCACTGAAATCTGTAGACACTGTGGAGAAACAAAATAAACTATGGAACACCTTTTGATAGAGGGTCCTGCTCTTGCTCTCCACAGATTTAAAATTACTGGGATACCCAATTTAACAGGGAATGACTATGTCAACATCCCATCTAGGGGGGTTATCAGGTTTGTAAAGACAGCTCTAAAAACCTAGATCAAAGAAAAGGGGTACAATAGATCTTTTAGGTTGCAGTACAATTCAATTCAATACTGAAATTTTTAGACAAGAATCCCTAAAATTAAACTTAGGTCAAGCAAATGTTGAATCTTTAGGATTTCAATGCTTACTTACTTACTTACTTAAGGTGGCGCTACAGTCCGGGGTGGACCTGGGCCTCGGCCAACAAGCTTCGCCAGCCAGCTCTGTCTCTAGCTAGCCGTCTCCAGTTTCGCACGCGAAGTTGGCTGAGGTCCCCTTCCACTTGCGTGCGCCACCTGAGTCTCGGTGCTCCTCTACCGCGTCGTCCCTGCGGTGTGGATTCGAAGATTTTCCGGGCCGGGGCGTTGGTGTCCATCCGCTCTAAATGACCCAGCCATCGTAGACGTTGTGTTTTGACTCTTTTGGCTAGGTCGGTATCGCTGTACAGCCCGTACAGTTCGATGTTATATCTCCTCCTCCACTCTCCGTCTATGCAGACGGGACCGTAAATCGTCCGAAGAATTTTCCTCTAGCAGCCTAAAGTGTTTTCATCCGCCTTTGACAGAGTCCATGCTTCTGCACCGTAAAGCAGGACTGGGATGATGAGGGTCTTATACATGGACACTTTAGTTGCTCGAGAGAGGGCTTTGCTACTCAATTGCCTTCTTAGCCCAAAGAAACAGCGATTGGCAAGAGTTATCCTTCGTTTGATTTCAGCGCTGGTGTCATTGTCTGAATTGATAGCGGAACCAAGGTAGACAAAGTCCCTAACTACCTCAAAGTTATAGCTGTCGATGGTGATGTTTTGTCCAAGACGTCGGTGTTGGGTGTCTTTTCTTGATGACAGCATATACTTGGTTTTGCCCTCATTGACTGCTAAACCCATATTCGCCGCTTCCGTCCCAATACTCACGAAGGCTTCACTGACATCACGCTTTGTTCTACCGATTATGTCAATGTCGTCTGCGTATGCAAGTAGTTGAACGGACTTTTGAAAGATTGTACCTCTGGTGTTGGCGCGAGAGTTCTGCACAATTCTCTCAAGTATGATGTTAAAGAAGTCGCATGACAGCGCGTCGCCTTGTCTAAATCCTTTTTTGACATCAAAGGGGTCGGTGAGGTCTTTGCCGACCTTGACGGAACAGCGTGAGTTTTCCATCGTCATCCTGCACAGACTGACGAGTTTGGCAGGGATGCCAAAACTAGACATTGCGCTATATAGCTCGTCTCTATAGATGCTGTCATACCCGGCCTTGAAATCGATGAAGAGGTGGTGTGTATCGATTTGGAATTCCTGGGTTTTCTCCAAGATCTGCCGCAGTGTGAATATTTGATCGATGGTGGACTTTCCTGGCCTAAAGCCACACTGATATGTGCCTATCAGATTGTTGACAAACGGCTTCAGGCGTTCACACAGTACAGCAGAAAAGATCTTGTATGCGATGTTAAGAAGACTTATGCCTCTGTAGTTGGCACAACTCAGAGGGTCTCCTTTCTTCAGGATCGGGCAAACAATGCTGAGGTTCCATTCGTCGGGCATGCTTTCTTCCGACCATATCTTGCAGATGAGCTGGTGCATGCTCCTAACCAGCTCATCGCCAGCGGATTTAAAAAGTTCGGCAGCTAGGCCGTCTGCTCCGGCTGCTTTGTTGCACTTGAGCTTAGACACAGCTACTTTCACCTCCTCCAGGTCGGGTGGGCGGTATCGTTCGTATGCTTCGTCGGTAACGTCTTCGCCCGGGTTGAATGGTTCGTTCTGCCTGACAGCGGTATTTGGTTCTTCCTCGCCGTTATACAGTCTGCAGAAGTGGTCTTTCCAAATCCTCAGCACCGACTGCGATTCTACAACGATGTTCCCTTGATGGTCCTTACAGGCTTCAGTTCGAAGTTTATACCCTTGGCAGGACCTTTTGATCCTTTGGTAAAACTTTCTAACCTCATTCCTGTTGTAACATCTCTCTATCTCTTCAACCGCGCGCTTCTCGTGCTCTCTCTTTTTCCTTCGGAGAAGCCGGTGCTCCTCTCTCCTCCTCTGCTCGTAGAGCTCGCGAGCAGCTCTAGTCCTTCTGTGCAGCGCCGCTTTGTATGCTTCCTGTTTAGCTGCATGTGCTTGCCGGCATTCATCGTCAAACCAGGGGTTTCGTTGTGGTCGCCGTGTGAAACCCAGCACTTCAGAGGCGGCGTCTCTGATGGCATTTTGGCAATGTTGCCACTGGCTATCAATACTTGATGCTGGTTGCATAGGACTTCGTAGAAGGTTTTGAGAGACTCGGTTGGAGAAGGACCTGGCGATCTCTTGCGATTGTAGTCGGCCGACGTCAAACTTCCTCACAGTATTTCCATTACTTGGCGCTGGTCGGGATATCCGCAGCCGTACCTTGGCTACAACAAGGTAGTGATCCGAGTCAATGTTGGCCCCTCGGAAAGTTCGGACATCCATGATACTGGAGGAGTGCCTTGCGTCGATCGCAATATGGTCAATCTGGTTGACGGTTGATTGATCGGGAGATCTCCATGTCCCTTTGTGGATATTGAGATGCGGGAACTGTGTACTAGCTACCACAACGTGTCGCCCCGCAGCAAAGTCGATCAGCCTGAATCCGTTATCGGAGGTCGTGTCGTGCAGGCTATACTTTCCGACAGTACGACCAAAGATGCCCTCCCTTCCTAGCTTGGCATTAAAATCGCCTAGGACAATTTTAATGTCGTAGCTAGGGCACTGCTCATAAGTTTTGTCCAGGAGCTCGTAGAACATATCTTTGGTCTCGTCATCTTTCTCCTCTGTGGGGGCATGTGCGCATATCAGGCTAATGTTGGCGAATTTAGCCTTGATGCGGATCGTCGCGAGGCGCTCGCTTACAGGGTTGAAGCTCAAGACTTTTTGCCTAAGTCTGCCTCCAACAACGAAACCACATCCAAATAGGCGTTGTCTTTGATGCCGATAGCAGTCGCCGTAGTAGATGTCGCAGTTTTTCATCCTTCTTTTGCCCGGCCCGTCCCACCGCATTTCTTGGATGGCAGTAATGTCTGCCTTGCAGTCGTTAAGGGCCTCCGCTAGTTGCTCGGCTGCACGTGGTCTGTTAAGGGACCTAACATTCCACGTGCAGATCCGGAGCTCGTTGTCCTTTTCTCGTTTGCATTGGTCGTCAACAGTAAATCCGTCCGAATCCGAGGCTTGTTTCCGCTTCGTGACTGGTGTTTCTTTACGTGGCCGGGAAGTCACCCCGACGGCACGACCCCCAACCTGGAGGACCAGATCCTTTGCTTAGCTCTAAGGACGGAGAGCCGGATAGCCCGCTCCTTATAGGCCTGAGCTCCGAATACGTCGTAGTAGCCCATATAAGGTGTTCACTAAGTAGTTCGGCCTGACTGGAACTATGGACGCCACCGTTGATTCCATCTGGGGAATTCCTCCGCTGCCGTCCGGATGCAAGGAGAAGTGTCTTAGTGGGAACACTCCTCCCCCCTCTCTCGTCTGCTACCCCCAACAACCTTCCAAAGGGGTTGGAACCCAATCTCCAGTTGAGGTACTAGGCACCCGGTGTTCACCACGGGGAGGTGAGAGTAGGAGTTGATAGACAGAGGTGGGTTTAGAAAACCTGTGGATGCTTGTATCCTATTGAGTGCACATGTCTATCCTTTGACCACCTTGCTGAGGATTTCAATGCTGAGGATTTGAAAAGACCACTTCTGCAGACTGTATAACGGCGAGGACGAACCAAATACCGCTGTCAGGCAGAACGAACCATTCAACCCGGGCGAAGACGTTACCGACGAAGCATATGAACGATACCGCCCACCCGACCTGGGGGAGGTGAAAGTAGCTGTGTCTAAGCTCAAGTGCAACAAAGCAGCCGGAGCAGACGGCCTAGCTGCCGAACTCTTTAAATCCGCTGGCGATGAGCTGGTTAGGAGCATGCACCAGCTCATCTGCAAGATATGGTCGGAAGAAAGCATGCCCGACGAATGGAACCTCAGCATTGTTTGCTCGATCCTGAAGAAAGGAGACCCTCTGAGTTGTGCCAACTACAGAGGCATAAGTCTTCTTAACATCGCATACAAGATCTTTTCTGCTGTACTGTGTGAACGCCTGAAGCCGTTTGTCAACAATCTGATAGGCACATATCAGTGTGGCTTTAGGCCAGGAAAGTCCACCATCGATCAAATATTCACACTGCGGCAGATCTTGGAGAAAACCCAGGAATTCCAAATCGATACACACCGCCTCTTCATCGATTTCAAGGCCGCGTATGACAGCATCTATAGAGACGAGCTATATTGCGCAATGTCTAGTTTTGGCATCCCTGCCAAACTCGTCAGTCTGTGCAGGATGACGATGGAAAACTCACGCTGTTCCGTCAAGGTCGGCAAAGACCTCACCGACCCCTTTGATGTCAAAAAAGGATTTAGACAAGGCGACGCGCTGTCATGCGACTTCTTTAACATCATACTTGAGAGAATTGTGCAGAACTCTCGCGCCAACACCAGAGGTACAATCTTTCAAAAGTCCGTTCAACTACTTGCATACGCAGACGACATTGACATAATCGGTAGAACAAAGCGTGATGTCAGTGAAGCCTTCGTGAGTATTGGGACGGAAGCGGCGAATATGGGTTTAGCAGTCAATGAGGGCAAAACCAAGTATATGCTGTCATCAAGAAAAGACACCCAACACCGACGTCTTGGACAAAACATCACCATCGACAGCTATAACTTTGAGGTAGTTAGGGACTTTGCCTACCTGGGTTCCGCTATCAATTCAGACAATGACACCAGCGCTGAAATCAAACGAAGGATAACTCTTGCCAATCGCTGTTTCTTTGGGCTAAGAAGGCAATTGAGTAGCAAAGCCCTCTCTCGAGCAACTAAAGTGTCCATGTATAAGACGGAAAATCTTCGAATCCACACCGCAGGGACGACGCGGTAGAGGAGCACCGAGACTCAGGTGGCGCACGCAAGTGAAAGGGGACCTCAGCAAACTTCGCGTGCGAAACTGGAGACGGCTAGCTAGAGACAGAGCTGGCTGGCGAAGCTTGTTGGCTGAGGCCCAGGTCCACCCCGGACTGTAGCGCCACCTTAAGTAAGTTCGAAGTTGCTGCTACCAACAGTAAAGTTTCGTCCCATAAATGTTTGCTGTGCTTAGCCTTATCCTTGTTTATCTCAATGGCGGTCGTTGATGTCATTACCGTGTACCCCAGTATTTGCAGGGATCTGTTGTAGATAGTACCTTCCGTATTAAAATTTGCCCTGCTTACTATCATCTTCTGAGCTACAGGGTGTCCAGTAGGATATTCATGCTTTAAAATAGTTGTAAACCTTGCCGAAAGATTTTGGTGTCATTTAAATAATATTAAGTGCGAATTTGCAAATTTCAATGTCACAGTGGTCGGAAGAGCACAATGTTTTTTCGTAGGAGTGCGATTCCAACCTTAGCCCGCGTCGGTAGTTATGATATTCGGCTTTTAAGTAAAGAACCAAGTATCAATTTAATTCGTTCCGACAAGCTGCTTCAACTCTAAATACACATAGGGCGAATCAGAACATTAAGGACCCCCAACGTTAGGTTAGGTTGGAAGGGTTGTTTGCATTTGCTGCAAGTTCACTCGGTGGCCAGATTGACCCATTGTGATTTCCATTGATTGAAAGACAAACATGGTTGGCATATGTCTAACAAACTGAACCAGCCAGATCTTTTTATAAATCTTTTAGGGTCTAGTAGTGATATTTCTGTCAGGGCGTCCAGGCTATCAAAGAACCTGACTCCTAAACAGGTTAGTCATCGTTTTTGGAGATCTGGGCAGTGGCAGAGAAAGTGTTCCATAGACTCTATTTCTTTTTTGTATCTACAGCTTTAACCGAAGTCGTTGGCAAAGATTCCCATTCGTGTAGCCATGACCCCAATGGTGCAGTGTCCTGTGATTAACCATCGAGTGTTCTTATGGAATTTATTCTGAGACATAGAAGGGTCATTGTTCCTTTTAGGTCGAGCACTGGCCATAAGCAGTGATTTATGATACAATCCTTAGACTGTTAACATAGTTCACTGGCTAGTTTAACTGCGCCTTCAAATATGAAACTTTTGGCTGTGTTGAAAAGAGGAAATACTCGTTGGTCAGCCAACGTTACGTCCATATCAGAACCTTTCCTGGCCAGTTCGTCTGCCATTTCATTTCCGACCACGCTAACGTGCCCAGGGGCAGGAACCCAGCAGAGCAGAACTGTGTGAAGGCTTATTTTTAGTGCCATGAGGCCCTTAAAGACCCCCAAAAACATAAGGAATGTGGATTTTTATGCAATTTAAGAGCATGTTATTTCTACTTATTACACAAGTAGTTTCATCAAGATGGAGCGCCAATTCATGACGCTGTGTAAGCTATTCGCAAGATGCCGCGTGGGACGAAATACAATGCACCGCTTTCAACAGTATGTACGACTTAATGGACAACATTTGGATGAACAATTTTTTGAAATTCGCACTCTCCTTACTTATAAGGAACTTAAAAATATTACAGTGCGTTTCATAAATTTTTTTATTTACGTTTGAAAACATAAATTCCAGACCCGGACACTTTGTAAATTGATGAATGCATCAAAGCATCTCCTTGTCGAAATCCGTGCAGGTTCGAAAAAGTATTGATGACACCGGGCACACCCATACTTGTTAAATGATTTAGTGCACGCACCCCCCAAAACTTCATCTCCATACTCAAAGAGCTCCGCAAATAAGCCAACAGAGCCGGAGACTTTGTTGTTCTTTAGCCTTTTTCTAGCTAAGCTAACTTCTATTACACTAGGTGGTGCTGTGTACAATTTGTTCTCTCTTCTGTTCCTCTTTTACCGACTTTTGTCCATTAAGAAGCTGCCGGAAATGCTGCTTAAAGACTTGAACTATTCCCTGTGCTTCGGTGCCTGCTTCACTATTTCGAAGAGCCTGCGTTCCGGTTCTAAGACCTACAGCTAGTTGCTTGGCCGTTTTATAGACTTTCTGGTCTTTTTCCATAGCTCTTCGATCTCTTTGAGTTCAAGCTGGGAAATCGCGTAGGCGCTATTTTTTCTGCGCAATAACTTTTTCTCCTCCTTGACCCGATACTTTTCGTAAGCTGCTTCGATACTCGATACTTTTCGTAACGCTTCAATTGGTCATACAATCATTATCAAACTAAGGACCCATTTTCGTAGTGCCTGGAAACCTAAAGTTTATGGTTACGTGGTACTGGTTCAAATGGTTGTCGACGTTTGGGGAGAGTGAATCCAAAGCGGAGTCTCTCATTTAAGCGCTCTTTGCAAGCTCTGACTACTCCAGATGTACTGAAGCAGCCAACGCTAAGTTTCTTTTTCTAGGCGGATAGTAGCTTCTTCTCGTTGGAAAGTCGAGCTCTGAATATACCACGACAAGAAAATGGCTCGAGTCGATGTTTGCCCCCCAGACAGTGTGTACATTCACTCGTTCGACTCTTTGGCTTGTGGATTCTAAGCCTAGGAAACCTAATGCTTCTTATCAAAGTATTACGGTCTGCTTCAAAATCAATTAGTCGGTAGATGTTACATGTTGTTCTTTCTTGGAGGCTGTGCATACCAATTAATCCTGCGAATTAAAGTCCCCGAGTAAAACTTTGACATAGTACTCAGGACAGGCTCTATCTAGGTCATAAAATTCCTCCTTGCCAGGGTTTTCAGTTTCTTCTGCAGTGGCGTGTGCTGACGTGTTAGAAAGTGACTTTGATGTGGATCACAGCAAAGCGACCACGTTTTTAAAGAATTCTTTCCTAAATGGTTTGTTGTCGCCTGGCTAGAAAGGTTAGCAAGATAAAATTTAGTCCTATAGAACGGCTAGAAAAATCCCATCGGAACATAGCGCTATTTTAATCTCCTCTTTTATACGGTTCATTTATAACTTCAAAGCTCAAGACAGTCTGAAGCTGCATAGGGTCAGAAGCGGGACTATAAACCATTAAAGTACATGAACATGCAGATATGAATACCAAGCAGAGGGCAGAAATTCCCTTCATCGTTGCTTTTGCTTAATCGGCTTCGCCAAAATAAACGAGGCTCCTCCTAAATAGCTGAACCATCAAAATTCCTACACAGTTCTGGGGGCTTTAGTGTGCCAAAAATTTTATTGGGTGAAAACCTTAAAGAGACTTTAGCTCTTAAAAGAGCAATCTAAATATGACAACGAACATTTGGAATTTAGCTGGAAGTAACATTGAAAAAACTACAAACGGCGGAACATCCTACATTATCCACAATAATGGAATAACGGAACATCCACAATAGCCAGGGAAATCTGACAATCTCACATCGGATGTTCTGGACAGGATGTCTTATAATGCTTTCAAACGTCAGCAGCGTACTCAGGGCCGCATAAAAGTTTGAAGCACTAGCTTTTTAGGTAGGCACCCTATGTGTGGACAGCCCGAAATATTTGATTCCGAATAGAGTCACAGAAACTTCTCCACTTGGAGAGCTGCAGATTTTTCAGGCAACCCCCTTGGATGGAGTTACTATGTAAAGTTAAGTACTTTTTCTAATCAGATCCTTAATCAATGTCAAAGCTAATGAAATAAGCAAATAAATTCAATTTAGTATATATACTCACATGTTTAGCAATTAAATGCATTGGCATCGTCAGGAAGCAGGCGCACTTAGAGTTTTGCACCAGCGCCCGCAATATGGTAAGGAACTTGAGCAAATCCTGACCAAAGTTTTCATCATACCACAGCGGCGAGCCCAGCGACGGAATGCATATGCGGCAGAACTCGACAGTTTGTAGCTCCTTGGCCAGAGCGTCGATTAGGTGCTGGAATCGATAATTTGTGAAAAAAATCGTCGTCGGGGCCGGTGTACTACTGCTTTCGTCTTCGTGGTAAGACTTTTCCTCGACCCAATCTCCCGGACACGTTTCATTCTCCGGCGTATCATTGAGCAGCTTTTCCGCGTCTGCACCATCCCAAAATACCGTCGAGACATTCGACACCTCCTTCTCAGTCATGTGGTTCATCAAGTTAAACTGGTGGTCGGTACCAACTCCGAAACTCTTCCCCACATTCAAGTATGGCAAATCGTTGTATCTCCATGCGATTCTCAAACTGGTCGTGTCCATGGACAGCTGCTCAAATTCTGGCCGCTCAGGTTCGTTAAAGAAAACATCTAAGAACACGGGCTGTGGAAGCTTTTTGCAGATTTCCTTAGGATTCTCGTCCAAGCAGGCGAGAAAAATTTGCTGATTTTCGATGACACCCTCGGCCAGGAAATATTTACATAGAACCTTTGAGTATACACAGTACTTATCCTCCTCTGGAATGGTAATGTTGTCACAATCTTACATAGAAGTTTGGTTGTTTTCTTGCCACTTACCAATTAAAATAATTGAATTCATTGGGACACCACCACCTGTGCACAAAGGGAAATAAAAGTTTGAATTGCACTGAGCGACTTCACTTGTCCACCGAACTCACCAAGAATTTCGTCCAGGGCGGGATTCCCACTGCCTGTGATAACTTGGCCAGTTTGTGGGCTGGTCTTTGTGCCTTTGATGTACGGGCGCACTAATCGACGACGAAAGCTGCTCATAGCGAGGAATTTCGTCAGTTCTCGGGATTGGAGCAGCCGGACAATCAACGAATGTAACAAAAAAGGGGGGTTGGAAAATAGAAATTATGAAAACTTAAAGAAAAATAGCACAAAGACAGACTTCAATGTGACTGACGAAAAGCGTTCGTATGAGAGTGGAGTGGTAACAAAAATGTCAAACACAGTGTGGACAGATCAGCTGATTGTGAAATAATGTGCTACGCTGAATGTGTGGATTCGAGTATCGAAGTGGGTCTTGTAACCGATGAGATGGTGCAGTTCAAAATTCTTATTTCCTGAATTGAAAAAGTTAAATATATTAAAATACAATAAATAAAATAGGAACTTAATATGAAAAAGCTTCCTAAATTCGTGTTAGAGTGCTTTTAGTTAGCTTTATCAAATTAAATTGATATAAGAGGTGGATGTTTTGATAAGTGACATCTGTCGCAGGATAGGAAAAAAACACTCCCTGATTCGGTGTCGACATTAGAGATGGCGCCTAAGTCGTGGCGGTTACAAGTTTAAATTTTCATTGGGATGCAGTACCTATATAGCTCACCTTTTTGTTTGGTATCTGTTTTGTTATGGCAGTCTTCCAAATATCGCTGACATCGTTGGCTATATTCTATTCAGATAAAAGATTTGTCCTCAAATACTTGCGATCTTTACTATGCCTCCACCGGGCACTAATCCGCGATTGGTATAAATCTTCAAAAAATCCTCAGCAAATCCTCTCATAAATCCCATTCACCCTATTCACAAACCTATTTTTTGCACCTTTGTAACAGTTTGAGAATTAAAAATGTTCCTGTACGACAGATACAGGAACAGTTTCATTTTCTATTGTGATTTTTACAGCGGAAATCGTTTTTCGCTCCTGGAAAATGACATCGCTACTCTCTTTTGAGAACCAACGTGTCAGAAACAGATTGCTTCTGTCAAATTAATCCTTTATTTATCCCGTGGAGCCACTTTGGGATTTATTTGCAATCGTCGCCAATTTCAACTGACCTTTCGTAGGCAGTCATTGCCTCTGCAACAAATGCTTGTGGAGTGAAGCGGCTTGGTGTGGCGGCTGGTGGTGAGAAAAAAGCTGCGTGGTTTAAGACTCCTAGAGTTGAAGAAACCATCAGAGAGAAGAAGATAGCCTATATTGTAATCCACAGAATGTAGGAACTCTATTTCTCGAGCCCGGTACACTGACACTGAGGCGCGAAGAACTTCCAATATGGCGGTCAGAACTGCCAAAGAACATGTATGGAAACAGTTCGGCGAGAGGTTGGAGCACGATTACAATTCTGCAAACAAGACATTTTGGCAGACTATTCGCCGGCTCAGAGGAAGGAAGTTGAATATCGTTCAAGGGGTTAAATCCAAACACGGTACACTTCTTTCAATGAGAACGACGCACGTCTTAAGCAGATGGAGCGAGCACCTTTCGAAGCTGCTCAATCCCCAACAGGGCACTGAAGATGGCAAAACTATTGCTGACGAGATTAAGGCGGAGAACAGTCCTTCAGTAGATGAAGTCACTGCCCCAATTAAATCGCTTAAAGTGGGTAGGTAAGTCTGCTAGAGTTAGTGAAATCCGGCCAGAAATGCTCAAGGCAATGGGTGAAGAAGGTGTTAAATGAATAACACGTGTCATTAGGGTGGCCTGGGAAAGTGGGAAAGAACCTAGCGGAAGGCAAACAGGAACTAGAGTTCCCATTTTCAAAAAAGAGGACAAGAGAGATTGCTCTAACTATAGGGGTATATCGTATATCTTTCTTAAGTCTTCATGGAAAAGAATTCGCGAAGATGTTGGAAGCGCGTTCCAGAGCTGTACTCGAGCATTTGTTGCGGGAAGAGCAATGTGGCTTTCGGCTTGGCAGAGGCAAAACCAACCAGATTTTTACTCTGAAGGTTATTCTTGGGAAGGCCTGGGAATATGCCAAACTGGTCTACGCGTGTTTTGTAGACTTGGAAAAGGCGTATGATAAACTCTGAAGAGTTTTGCAGAACTATGCACTGAGTGGGCCTCTTCTGAGAACTATTTAGTCTTTGTATGGGAACTGCAGAAGCTGTGTCCGGATAAATGGCGTCAAATCCCAACCTTTTGATGTGTGGGTTGGACTTTTCATAGCATATATGGACTGGATGGCGAACCGCAGTCTTGGTGAGGAATCTTTCGGAATGGCTGGCGCCAGGATAAGCCACCTGCTTTTCGCAGATGATTTAGCTATCCTCTTGCATCGTCCGAGGAGGAACTTCAGCGAGCACTGGATGGGCTTGCGGCCATATGTGGTGAAGCTGGATGAAGGTTAACGTGAGCAAATCCGAAGTGATGATTATTTCCCGAACTCCTGTGCAGCGTACCCTGCATGTTAATGGAGTCTTATTGAAACAAGTAGAGAAGTTTAAGTATCTCGGGGTCTTTTTCACGAACAATGAAAGGAGTGACACTGAGTTATCCTGTAGGATTGGCCAAGCTGGAGCAATAGTAGAAGAACTGCGCCAGCCGATCATCAGGAAAGCTGAGCTCGGACTGAAAGCAAAGATCTCAGTTTTTAATTCAGAGTTCGTTCCAAAACTCATCTATGGTCATGAAATTTGGGTAATGACCGAAAGAATTAGATCGCGGACAAGCTGCCGAAATAAGATTCCTGAGGTGATTACTTCTCCGAGTGGAACGATCAATTCTTCGACGGTTTGGACACGTTGTTCGCATGCCCCCCTAAGAAAGAACATATCCGGGACCCGTCTGGGGATCGTGCCTGTATCTCTTGTGTTGGTGGTGGAGGATCAGAAACGATGGAGAGACCATTTAGCCGCCCTCGCCCCGCCTGAGTATCATGATGATGATATTCAGGCGACACAAATAGACCAGGCACGAATTTTAAAGTACACACACTGGATTTTTCTTTTTTTGCTGGTTTTGGATCGCCCTAAATATTTTCCACACTGGTAGATACCCACCATATTTGGTGAGCGTTACCCTTTCCGCCATATGGGATGGTGCCCAATCGGGGACTAGGGGTATTTTATTTTGGAGAGTTTTATGTATCCCGAAAACGATAACCTAAAAGAAGGCTTCACCTTTGTTGCAAACTTGTTGGGCTAGTAAGAAAAGCGAAATTGGAGTACCTACCTGATAGCACAGACAATCTGTGCTTATAGGCTATACGAAAAATCTATTAATCTAAACAATGCAATCTAATCTATATGCAATCGAAGCAAGAGTAGTGATACTAACACCTTACGCGGTTTTTAAAGGGTCTCAGAGGAAGGATCGTCAGCTGTGGTCGTCATCGTCAGCCAGGAGATCGTTAGAGTGAGTTCAATGTTCTTGTTTATCGTTTTCTTAAATAGTTTGGCATATCCTTGCTGACTGTCCGATTTCCCACCAAATGAAGAATGTATCAATTTCCTTTGAGGAGAAACAGAAGGAACTCGCTGAGATCTTGAAACCATCTGACATTCAAGCCTTTCAACGTATAAAGGAAGCTACTACTGCGCATAACAAGTTTAAGTATATATAAAGCTTTTTCTTTTGTCAATCTAAGTAAAACGAATTCGTAATTTTAATCTTTTTTTACATAAGTTAGTTATATAATAATGTAAATTTTGTTTATAGTTATAACGGCATTGTATTTCGATTTAAACGACATCTTATGGTCTTGTAGCCCTGATGTCTTAAATGTAGGTAGTTTATAAATTTACTTTGTAAACTATTCTTAATAAATAAATAAATAATAAATTAAATGGTTTTATGCATCCTCCTTAAATGATCACACTTTGTTAGGTACCACATCACATGTTTCCCCTCTTAGCTTTATTCGTCCCAAAAAAACACATCATGCTTTATTGTAACAATGTAGGTCAGCCATTTTCAATCCAGCAGGCATTATGCAGCCAGCGCTTTTTGAGTGATTCAAAATCCAAAAATTTCTTGTCATTTAAGATTCACTTTGTAATATTTAAATTTTTTGTCGAGACACAATCTCTACAAGGACTTTTTGGGCGTCCAGGATCTCTTTCGGAGTTGCAGTAGATTTGATTAAATGTGTCGTGTAATAGTAGAAAATACTCGGTGGTCGTGGTATGTGGTTTTTAAGAAAAGTTAAAAGCCATGTTATTAATTTTGCAATGGTTCCCCATCCTTTTTGGTCTGGATTAGAATGTGGTTTTTTTTTTTGAAGTATGCTTTTACTTTCCTCCTTCCTTACTGTCTATCGCGTATCAGGGACAGAACGGCTCAAACGACCACGACCACCACCTTAATCGCATCTGCATTCACAAAAAATGCCCGACTGGACATTTTCCAGGTATTGAGTAGGTAAGCTATTTTTGGAGCCTTATATTAAGTGGGTACTTCAGCTTTAAAAAGAGCAGTTCATAAGTCTCTGTCTCCATTAATCCACGCTGAGGCCAATGCTACCTCCTCCCTTTATATAAAAAGGTTAAAAAAGTACAACATGTAAAGTCAGGCTTGTCCATGCTTTACCTGTCGGTCTAACCCTATTTTTTCATAGCCGTTGCATTTTATCAACCTCTGGCTGTTTTGCCAGAGTATATTGTCATGGTGTCTCTCTTGGTGCTGCAAATAATCAGGAAACTCACCAGATTTCAAAATTATCAGAAATATGAAACCCTGCACAGAAACACCAAAGCTCATACGATACCCGCAAGTGTTATGCCTTTGCGGGCGAAAGCAAGACCGTAACCAGTAAGCAAAGTATTCGCTTTGAATATTTGACTTAAGTTGAAAAACTGTCAATTTTATCTTAAGGTTGTGATGGAAAAATGAGCTAACCTGGATAACAGACGCCGATCAGGAAGAAGCCTGTTTTGTCGCTTCTGGATTTTTCTTTGATTAAACTACTTCGATTAAAATTAAAAGCTGAAATGAACAACACAAATAAGCCAGCAGGAATACCATTATGATTAGAATGGTGGAAGAATTTCTTATTCAAGGTTAATACCAGAAAAAATTTAAAATGTTTGCTGAAGCAATTTAAAATTCCTTACCTACATTCAATCATTGGCTTGAGTTAAAAAAAAATTCTCTCATTTCATAAATTCAAGGACACTGACCACACAAAATCACGAAAAAGTGCAACAAAGCAGTTGCGAACATAAATCTTCGATAGTCCATCTCTTTTGCTTCCCTGCAAGTACCTAACTATAAGTACCTACTTTTATAGGTGCATGTGAAAATCCAATCCGTTGATATCCTTTTTCAAAATCCCCTTTAGATTTTCAGAGAAGTGACCGATGCAAACTGATACACTGACGGATACTGTTCGGAAAAAAACAATGGCATTTGGTGCAAAAGGATAACGGACAACAAAAAAAGGGAACGCAACACAATGCAATGCACAGCAGGATGCAATTCTATTCTATGCATTTGGACACTGGTCACTACCTATACAGTCGAATGCATTCTATTGTCCTATACATTTTCGCCCATCCTTTCCCTCGTTTTTTGGCAGTCAAGTATCTGTTGTGGACAATGGATTCTCGTGCAAAGGGTGACGATGATAATAATACGCAATGTGTCTACCATATCCTTATGCTGGTCCCATGATGTAGGTAATGCAACTCTAATCGTCCTTTTCCTCCTCTATCACATGCCTACACACTTTCAATTTGTAGACGCTGCACCAAAGGCATAAATCTTTGGAGAAAGAAGTTAATTCAGGGTTCCTTGCAATTACTTGATCCTTCGACATGGCGCGCACACTGCTTGCATTTGCTAAAAAAAATAGGGGACCAATTTAAACTCTTCCTTTTGTCTAACGCCTGCTGAGCAACAGAGTAGGTCTGCCTCATCAAGGAAAAGTGGGTGGACGTTTGAATGCGTGCCTCTAATTATGGCGGTGTTAGATGTTTGATTTCAGAATCGTTCAGAATTTTATTTGGAACCGAAACGCAGGTACGTTCAGGCAATGATGAAAGGATACGTTAGTGGTTTTAATAGATGGCTGCGAGTTTGGTGCGCAGGTTTATTCGTTGTTTTCTTTAGAAAACGGTTGTAATTATCCTTTCAGGATATGGAACACATTAGTTCCGTAAAGGGTGTGTTTGAAAACGTGGGTGGTTTACAATCTGGTGGACGAAAGGTTCCTGTTCGGAAGACACCGATTAAATGTTCCTAAACTCTCTTTGCTAGACTCGTTTGAAAATCAATTTTCTGAGGAAAAGGGATGTCTGTGACTTTTTTTTTGGACACATGTCAAAAAACCACACGAAAGTGATAAGTGAGGCTGAATAAACCGGTGTTGGGGAGAAAGTAAATATAATCAAGCGGCCCTACTACCAGCCCCTAATCTTTTCTGCTTTCTTCTATATTTGCTATCTTGCGAACGCCGCTTCGATTTATCTCGACCAAATTTTATGACATCCAACCTTGGTTTTTAAGTTCGTGGTTGTCTCGGAATCGGGCAAAAATTTCAAGGTCGACTTGAACAAAGCGACCTTTTTACAACCCTAGCAAGTAGGTTTAGCGGCTGCGCACCTTTTGTTTGATGCGGCGGAGTGATATTGCGGAAATATTCACGACATTGCAATACCAAAGTAATTAGAGAAAGAGCTGCTAGCTTTCTTTAAAGATTCATTTTCTTAAAGCAGAATCCTGAATCCAGGAATGACGAACTTGTGTAGGAGCCAGATAGCTCTACTTCCTATATCAGCACCAAAGTAAAATAACTTCCAAATTCTTTTGAAGATTCGATCTTAGACATATCTGTGTGGGGTTTCTCGAGTGACCTAAAAGTTTTTTTTGTAAATATTTTGGTTATTGTGTCAAAACCTTTTGCATAAGGTAAAGGAAAAGAGATGCGTTGGGATTAGTCATCTTAGCCCACCAACAAGATTAAGGCTTTAAGGAACTTAGACTAGACGGAATCTGAAAAAAATCAATGCGTCTTGTCTATAACCATCAAAAAATGAGCCTATTGAAAGTTATAGTCGATGTACAAAATCATGATTTGGTACATAGGGGCAATTGGTTTGATCATGAAAAGTCGTTTGAGAGTGGAGAGCAGCAGAAAAAGTAAAGTCAGCTAGATACAGCTTGGCCAACTTGGTAAAGGTAAAGTAGTCTTCTAGAATCAGGAGGGCGAACCAGTTTTGAATCTAAGCGGTCAAGAATGATCTTAGGGGCGGCACAGGTTAGACACAGGAACAAAAGTTCATGATGCGGGGCATATAATCAGTTAAATGACATTTTCTCGTCCTTTACAAACAGGTCTAATGAAAGGAGCAACGTGGTAAAAAGTGCGTGTCGTAGTGTAAGGAAGACTTGTTAGAAGCTTTAAGCACAACTTCTTAAGCGGTCGTTCAAGCCGTATATGTTATTGCATAAAGGAGCTATAAAATGGATCAAACAAAAGCGAACGTAAACAAATTCTGTGGATCTTACTTAAGCTTCATTTCCAAGGTCAATAAAACTAAAGCCAGATCATGAAGTATTATTAAAGATAGGCCAGTAGCAGATGCTGTACTACTCAACATCCAGTGAAAGAGTTCTTGTTTTCTCTGCCCGTTTCAGATTAGAACCAGCTCAAGAGATAGAACCATATGTTTTCTCAAGTGATACCTATGATCCAAAGCCACCTGGGGAGCCCGAACCGAAGTAAGAATTTACCGAATACGTATCGTATAGCACTCAGTAAAAAAGAAATAATGTCTGCCATCAAATCATTGAGAAAAAGGTTCCAGGAGGAGACGGAATCGGCGCGGAATTAAGCCTTCAGCCCAATGAGTCCGTTGCGTCGCCGTCACGTCGAAGTACACAACTGACAACTCAATCAAATATACATCAAGAGTAGGTGAGAGGCAGAACTTTTCCAAGAGGTGAGTGTCAAAAAGGATTGAGTCAAGCTCCCAAAAAATTTAATGTTTCCGAGTACGAAAACCGGAGTAAGACTGGGTACTGCCTGCTACTTGCAGGAGCTAAGATGGTGAAAAAAGTTATTCTAAACCGCTCAAAGAATGCCATCTTGAAGATTCACTGTTTTTCTGTGCTGATCACATAATGAGTAATGACCTTACGGACTACTATTTGAGAGTGTGTTGTGTCTAATAATGGTGGCAACGAACGTGACATTGCCAACAGGATTGGTAAAGCCAAGACTTCCTCTGTTGTCCAAAGTATGTAGGCATAAACGTTGTCACTTTAAGCACTAAGCTGCGGCTGTTTCACTCGAAAGTCGAGTCTGCACTACATCCTTGATGTAAATATTTGAGTAACTAGCCAAATAGTTTTTTGAAAGCGCAACTTTATTTGAGCCCAGGAGCTTATAGGCACAGACAGTTAACCGTCTAAAAAATATGGCAGTGAAACTTTTACGCACTTATGGGAAAGGTGATGCGGATCGGATTTCATGAACTCAAGGCGGCAGAAGAGTTGGTGGACCTCAAAGCACATGGTGTAGAACTGTAGGGGAGGAATGCAGTCATCTGGAGTTAAATTGGAGGGAGTTAAGACAAATAGCTGGAAACCGTATCTATGTGAACGCACGCAGGTGTGTTGAAGCTTCAGGGAAGCCTCTAGGAAACCTTGGCAGATTTTTTTTAGGGGCAAACTTTTGAGTGCGAGCAAATGGGCTTTTAAGGACATTTAAAACATACGGGATAATGACGTTATCTCTAACGATAAAAATCTCGAAAGACAAAAATCTCAAAAATATTTTTTTTAAATCTCGAATGGTACAAAGTATAGAATAAAAAAAATCGACGAAATCTCGAATGTAAAAAAGTTTTTCGAGTTCTGTTTTGAAGTTTGAAGTTAGTGAAAAATAAGGGATAGTAAAAAAAGTCAGGCAGCATGCCTCCCCTTACACATTTTACTGTTTGGAGATATATCGTGGGGATTCGCCTCGAATTTTCGAGTTTTCGAGATATTTGTAATTCTGGGTTTATTTGTTTGAGATTTTGTTTTTCGAGATTTTTGGTATTCGAGATTTTTGTTTTCGAGATAATGGTTTTCGAGATATCGTGGTACATTCAAAACATATACATGGCAGCAGATGCAGACAGACCTACACACCACGCACTTGGAGGGAATTAATTCCTCTGGAAGATTGCTTTATTTACTGGTTAGGCTGGAGCGGTATACAATAACCCTGTATTACTCCTTCCATTTTTCGTGACTCCAATATATTAGAAAAGACTTGCAAATACTTGAGCTTATTCAATTTTTTTAATGGGACTTCATTTATGCAGGGTGCACTGTAGACTGTACAGTCACAAACCAAATCATTGCCCATTTTTCCTCTATTCGGTCGATGTAAACGCCAAAACTGCGTTGCAGAGTAATTAGTGAAATTATGGACGCTGCTCTAGACAAGTTAAGCACCTGGGCTGCATGATGTGGCCTCGGCATTAGCCCGAGCAAAACTGAATTAATCCTTCTCACTACTAAAACCAAAGTACCCGATTTTACCCTCCCTCGTCTAAATGGTCAACCTCTAACGCTATCCTCCAGCGCTAAGCACCTGGGTATCATGCTCGATCCTAAACTTAACTGGGAACATAACATCGAACACAGAAAGGCATGTGCCGCCTTCTACGCCTGTAGCAAAACCTTCGGAAAGAAGTGGGGACTTCAACCAACGATGACCTTATGGATGAACGTAGCTGTAGTGCATCCAATTCTCACCTTCGGATCACTTGTTTGGTGGCGTGCGTTGAGTAAAGGTTATAGCATCACGAAATTCAAACAAATGCAAGGAACGGCCAGCATAGGCACCACGGGTGCACTAAGGTCTGCCCCAACGGACACCCTTACTGTACTCCTGCATTTTTTGCCCCTCGATCTACTCATAAAAGATACCGCACTATGCAGTGCAGTTAGACTCAGGGAATCTAGATGTTGGAAGAAGGCCGTACGGGAACAGCAACATCCTGGACTCGTTACCAAATGGCTTGGTTCCGTCTCTAACTGAGAACACCACACCCAAATTAAATTTCAAGAAAGGCTTCCACGTAGAGTTTCCTTCCAGGGCTGAATAGAAGAGGGACGAAGTAGCAAGGAACTTCGACACGGCCATACACCGACGGATCTAAGATGAACTCTGGTGTGGGGCCGGTGTCTACTCGGAATCACCGCAAATATCAATATCATATCGCTTGCCGGATTTCGCCAGCGTCTTCCAGGCGGAATTACTGGCTATCCGAGAGGCCTGCACGCAACTTCAGCGTGACGCAACGCACAAAAAAAACATTGCCAACTTTATAGACAGTCAAACTGCCATCAAGGCTATTGACTCAGCCACCATATCCTCTAAATTGGTACAGGAGTGTCGTCACGAGCGGGTTCCAGGGCATAATGACATTAAAGGAAACGAACGTGCAGATGAGCTGGGAGCAGGGCTCAGCTCTACACGCCTCACTCGCGACAAGGATCCACATTCCGCTAGGAACAGTTAAGGAGCAAATACACTCATATTTCCTGGAAAAGGCCAACTCCGAATCGTTGACCTTAGTGATATTTCGAGTTAACGGATACAAGCGCTTATCCAGTTCCTTAACTCCACTGGTTGGATTAGGCTCCGATCACACAACAATCTCAACCACCATCACAAACCAGGTTACACGAGTTGTGGTATCAAAAAGGCACATCAAGTGCTACTTGGGTTCATTCCTGAACCGCCACTTCTACCTACCTATACCTATGCAACATTTGAGCATATCACGGTTCAATTTTCCCCGGTTCAGCATATTTGCAAATTTTTCTCTTTAAGATAGCGAATCATCTACCAAAACTTCTTATTGTCGGTCCACTTTCGTGTTTGAACGTCCCGCCAAACTATTTGAATGTCAGCTGTTCTTTAAACTGTTAAGTTTGTTAAATCCTTACGATTTACTTTACTGAATTCAGAAAGTTAAGTCCCAATCCCCACGTTTATGACGTTTCACCAGCCCCTATACCCTACCCGTGAAGAACTACCTAATCTCCCAAGAATTATAAACGCAGCTGAAGCTGAACAATGAACCTTTTCCTCTTCTTTTTTTGATGCGTACTCCGGCTCTCTGTGGTTTAACCACGATCCACTGAAGTTTTTTAAACCACATGAAGCCACTTCACTCCACAAGCATCTTTTGTGATAACGCTACAATGTTAGCATCAACAAATTTTCTCTTATAGATTTACCTAAAGTAGCAAATTCACCGCGAGTTTGCGAACAAAAAGCCTTTTTTTCTACAGCACTTTCGTTGCACATGATTCACCAAAAATTGAAGTAGCACAATTGCATATTTTTTCTTTCTCATTTAATTAACTTTTTTGCATGCTCAAATAAATTTTATGTTACACAACTTAAATTTTTCATCTAGTTCAAGGATTAAACATGTTTGTGCATCTTATATCTTCTCATATCGACTTGCTTACCACTAAACAACTCTCTTTCATATTTTCAGACTCATTCCGAATGCCCGTATGCAGTGGCCGCACAAAAGAAGTTTGATCCTTTTCAAACACAAATTGTCTTCCTAGATTTATTTGAATGGAATCCTCTTGCAATGTTGAGATCACTCCATTGCATCCACATGTCATTCTGGGATTTTATGCTTGCGCACATTTTTGAATATAAATTTAAGATTTGTCGCACGCACTTGAACACATCTGCAGCGAAAGGGAAATTATCAAACAAAAAAATCTTCATTCCTTGAAAATGCAATACCTTCAACCAATCCTTATGGATAAGTATTCACTCAACAGATAACAATCATATGGCCTAAGTATCCTTTTTGCCACATTTCTGCTCCTATTTTCAATGTCTGACCTAAGAAACCCAGGTTTTGCATAACGTTTTTGATGCAATTTGAGTATGTCCCTGGCCTGCGACCAACTGTCGTCTGTAATTAGTCATGAAGCAGTATTGAATATCCTTGTGGGCATTTTATTTTTTCACGAAAACTGACCCTTCCACGTAGGTAACCAAACATTCAACACCGCACACCGAATGGGGAGAAATCATTTTTCAAAATTTTATTTACTTTTCCAATGAAACGCCAAAAAGGCAAACGAGAATCAAATTCTCTGATAAAAACTAACAGTACCTTTTGGTTGCAATTCATGGAAAACACATAACAAAAAATCGAAAGGATGCGTCTCATCATCAATATCGTATACACAACATTGTGCAAGGAGTCTGGTACAAAAAAAATTTAACAAAGTGTGGGAACATGATTACACCAACTCGGATCCTGGCCTGTCCATTTAGAAATGACTGCATGTGTATTTTTCCTATTGTCAAAGGATAATAAATTATTGTCAAACAGGGAAAAAGGATAGCTAGTTCTCTTCGAACCGATTATTGCACATGTAGGTGCCTCAAATGCTTAGAATTTTTTTTTTTTAAGTGTCAAATGAGCAAAAGGACATTACTTTGCCACAGCAGTCAATGGTAAGAATGTGTTATCAGTTATTCTCCAATGAGCATCCTGCCTGAGTAGAAAAAACAACATATCCGTGTGTCCTATGTTTCCAAAAACCCATAAAGAAGAAGTAGAGGGACAACTGAGAAACCCCTTTTTTCAGTTTTGAACAAGAAACAAAAAACTGCACACATGATAAGTAGAGAATGCATAACAACATTAAATCTAGGACATGCGACTCCTACAACACAGCACGTCACTTTTGTTCACGAGACAGCTGCGCATGTGGAATCCTTTTTCTGGTCAAACGCCGTTTCAATCCTTTTGATGGACGTCGGAGCGTATCCCTATGGACAGGGCTTGACTTTGAAAATTTATTGACCATAACTTATGTTACCCATGATTGGGTTTGGGTTGGAATAAAAGGATTTTTGTTTCGTTTTCTTTGGTTAGCCGATGCAATCAGTAGTGTGACGAATTTTTTCCAAGAAATGGCTAAGAATCTTATCATCTTGCATATTTAGATCACACGCGTGCACTGTTGTTGCTGTTCGACTTATACAAGCAGTCATAGAATTTTTTTGCTGATTTTTAAACGTTTTATTGATAAGGCTTAGTCTTTCTCCAAACATCTGCCCTCACTCGTGCCACTAAAATCAAGGAATCGTCTAAGAAATAGGTCTGCTTCATTATTTGAGTAGAACCCCAACAAGTGAAATAGATGAGCCTGGCTCCCTTTTCTAATCATAAAAAATACGTTTTTAATTATATACAGATCGAAAGGACCTTAAAGGTTAACGAATGCACTATGCAGCAAGGAATTTCGAAAGTTAATTAAAATTTGTGCATACATTCATCTTTTCCTTACAACACGAAGATGACATTCATGTCTAGAAACCTTCGGATCCCTGTTGTTATCTTGGCACCCAATAACTTACGTTCAAAACATTCCAACAGCATCCACCACACCCCTTATACCAGAGCAGGAAATGTGAAAGTGTCACAGTTAGACAAACGGGATGTGTAATTGAAAAAATATGAAAAATATATAATCTGTAATAGGTATCCTTGACATGGGCACAATATTCCTGATGTCCCTTCAAACGTCTGCCACTGTCAGATGAATAACGAAAACACTTATTTTTTTTCCGGTAAAGGACATGCCCTCCGCTGAGTTGGTGTACTATAAGACAGTGGGTGAAAAGTCGCGCATATGGAGCCAAACATTAATATCCTTTTTTTACGTGTTTTATTATTTTTGGTGCACAAGGATTTCCATCGGGCAATATAGAACCATCTGAATTGCACTGTCCAATTGCACTTGTGTATATAGGTCTTGTCAAGGCCAAAGGACCTTATCGTTCGATGGAGCGAAGGAATTTAGTTCCCATCGTAAGATGACAGAAGAAATTGATTTGTTTTTGCGTTTGCTGCCTTGTCTTAAGGGCTGGAGTCTCTCCATTTCCTGTTCTGTGTTCAAAGGACATACTTATTGCTTCTGTTTGGATGTGCGGTGCAGGGTGTTGTGCTATGCTGAAGGAGTATTTTTTGTGTTTGTTTTCTTTAGTATCTGGTGTTATGATAAATTACATTGTGGACACTGAAGAGCGGATGAGGGAATTGATGAAGAGAAAATGATTTATGGTGCCCACTGGCAGGAAAGTGATCATTTAAATTTGAGTTTTCCGGGGTATGGTTACACTGAATGGTCACAGGAATCCTTTACCTATTCCTATGGGATATGGCTTTTTGTTTAGCTTGCAAATGTGTCACATCAAACTATGTACATATCAAACAGAAAAACTAGATTGATTTGGTATAAAAGTCACATTTCACCGAAGCTTTAAGGGCTTGTGCTTTGGGGGAAAGATCACGTATGCATTTTGAAGACCGTACTTTGCTTTAATTAACTTTAACTTATTATGCTGGATACCTATGCGAGCAGTGTTAGGACAACTACAAAGGAAGTGTTCCGCTGGTATCGTCGTACTAGACGATCAAAGGTGGTAAATAATGATTTAGCTCTAGCCTATCAAATTGAAGTAGGTTCTCAGCGAAAGTAGGTGGCTCGAAAGGATGCCAACAAGCAGTCTGCATCTGCAGTCGATTCTCCTAAGAAAAAAGGAAAGGTGCTGATCTTTTGCCTTATGGAAGAGATCATTTACTTATGGTGTAACGTAGAGCTCAAACAAGATGCACTATTTTTAGCCTATCGACTAAGTTCAGGGAAACCTTAAGCTCCAGAACTGCGCAGCGCTTTAAATGCGGTATTAGCTGACATTGCAAGTTCATGTGATTCTTGCCCTCAGAATCAGAATTACGAACATTGCGAAAACCTTCTTGCTGGGAAGATAAACGCATATAACTAAGGGGATTTATGTTTAAATTAAACATTGACTAAGTTTCCTGGGTCTGTTCCTTTGAAGGACTCTAACAAGCCTTCTACAGTTTCTCTTAGGGTGATCTCCTAACTAAGGTCAACACCAGAAATAAGATTAAGAGACCATTTCGATCCGGAATTGATCCCCGATCAAACTTTGGTTCGAAGAGTTCGTTTTTAGCGGTCCGTCCAAAAATGGAAAGGACCTCTTATGGTAGGTATCACTCCGTTGTCCGTCCGTTCATCCGCATCTGCAACTTTTGAACGGTAGGTCGTACAAAGATGAAATTCGGTACACTAATAAAATTCGTGAAAAACGGTTTAACAACAGTTTGAATATTTATGGTAAAAAAGACAAAAAGTGTTTTCGCACTTTTTTTTGAAAAGTTTTACGTACAGAAAGAAGAAACTTAAAACATAGGTACACTAAACAAGTATTGGATTTTTATAATATTATCGAATTTTTGCAAAAATATTGAAAAGTTTTTGAGAAATAAGGTAGATATGGAAAATAGGTACAAATTTTAAAGGTGGTTAACGCCATAACTTTAAATTACTTATTTAAAAAGCCGATATTGGCAAATATATAAAGCAACCATAGCTTACGCAAAGGCTAAGATCAATATTTGGTTAAACTATTCTAAAACTGTAGTTCTTACGTATTTTCAAAAAAAAATTCGTAAGAAAATTCAGAGATTAAGCTCAATAGCTTCAAAAACATTTTAAACCAGTGAATAAGTGCAACAGTGCGTGTGTAATAGCTTCGGTCCGTCTGTAATGGACCGCGGCATACCCTAGACCTATTCCTATTCTTCTTTCGATTTCTATCTCCCTTCCATTTTAAATAGAAAAAAAAATATTCCTTAGAAGTTTTTGTTAATTTTTTTTAAGGGGCGTGGCATGTCCAACTCCTTTAACAAAAAATCAATATTCAAATATCAAATATCCAAGTTTGCTGCTAAAATGTACGCAAAAATGCAACTTTTTAGTACAAATTCAAAAGTTGTGAGAAATTGACCTCAAAAATTTTGTACAAACGAAATCTTAAATAGTGTCCGGTGTGCTTTATGTGCTAAATTTTAGTTCTTATTCTTTCCTTAGTAAAGCTAAATGGCGGTCGAAATCCATGTTTTTCTGGAAATTTATAGGTTTTTCTTGAATTCTGTCTTTAAATGTGGGCGTGGCCCAAAACTATGTATGAACCAAATGTAAAACCAAGTATTTTCTACATAATAAATTAAGTAAAATTTTTCCGATATTCGGGTCTGCCGATTTCGTTTTAACTTTTTATATCTTATTCTATAGGGGATAATATCTTATAATCATTAGGAAAAACTAAATGTCAAATTTCAGCTTTTCACGACGTCTTACACTTTTGAGAGCACCGGAGGTAGTTGCACATTTAAACCGATTGTGGGCGCGTCTGTGGGCGGATTTCAAAAATATCCGTGTAAAATTTTTTGCGGATTACAAAGTATCCGCCTACGTGTGAAACTCAAGCCTTCTAGCTCAAAATTGGTGACATTCAACCAAGAATTCGGTGTCCATCATATGCCCTTAAGGTCTTTTGATGTCTATGCTGTCTATTCCTGCGGAATAGGGTATAAATAGTGATTGTCATGAAATTTGGTGTGTAGATATATAAAACGTGTGAAGAGAGTTCTTAGAATTCTTATTCTACATAAATGTCGTTTCTAATTAAAAATTTTCTGAAATCGTTTAAAAAGCAAAGCAGGATTATAAAAATCCAATTTTATTACTGCTGACTAAAAAACCTGTTCCCACAGTATTGGGGAAAAATAACCAATGCTAGCGCGAAGAACATTACAATCAAAAAAAGATATGCCTACTTAACGCTATTTGAAAAAAGATTCTAAATAATATTGAAAAGTGAAAAATTACAACAATTTACAATTCTACAAACATTATAATAATGGCTAGTCCTATGTATAGACCTTTGTATTATAATGATGATGGTTTCGGTTTTCCAAAGGATCTGGTCCTCCAGGTTGGGGGTCTTGCCGTCAGGGTGACTTCCCGGCCACGTAAAGAAACACCAGTCACGAAGCAGAAACAAGCCTCGGATTCGGACGGATTTACTGTTGACGACCAATGCAAACGAGAAAAGGACAACGAGCTCCGGATCTACACGTGGAATGTCAGGTCCCTTAACAGACCACGTGCAGCCGAGCAACTAGCGGAGGCCCTTAACGACTGCAAGGCAGACATTACTGCCATCCAAGAAATGCGGTGGGACGGGCCGGGCAAAAGAAGGATGAAAAACTGCGACATCTACTACGGCGACTGCTATCGGCATCAAAGACAGCGCCTATTTGGATGTGGTTTCGTTGTTGGAGGCAGACTTAGGCAAAAAGTCTTGAGCTTCAACCCTGTAAGCGAGTGCCTCGCGGCGATCCGCATTAAGGCTAAATTCGCTAACATTAGCCTGATATGCGCACATGCGCCCACAGAGGAGAAAGATGACGAGACCAAAGATATGTTCTACGAGCTCCTGGACAAAACTTATGAGCAGTGCCCTAGCTACGACATTAAGATTGTCCTAGGCGATTTTAATGCCAAGCTAGGAAGGGAGGGCATCTTTGGTCGTACTGTCGGAAAGCATAGCCTGCACGACATGACCTTCGATAACGGATTCAGGCTGATCGACTTTGCTGCGGGGCGACACGTCGTGGTAGCTAGTACACAGTTCCCGCATCTCAATATCCACAAAGGGACATGGAGATCTCCCGATCAATCAACCGTCAACCAGATTGACCATATTGCGATCGACGCCAGTATCATGGATGTCCGAACTTTCCGAGGGGCCAACATTGACTCGGATCACTACCTTATTGTAGCCAAGGTACGGCTGCGGATATCCCGACCAGCGCTAAGTAATGGAAGTACTGTGAGGAAGTTTGACGTCGGCCGACTACAATCGCAAGAGATCGCCAGGTCCTTCTCCAACCGAGTCTCTCAAAACGTTCTACGAAATCCTATGCAACCAGCATCAAGTATTGATAGCCAGTGGCAACATTGCCAAAATTCCAGTTGGTGCTGAGGATTTGAAAAGACCACTTCTGCAGACTGAATAACGGCGAGGACGAACCAAATACCGCTGTCAGGCAGAACGAATAATTCAACCCGGGCGAAGACGTTACCGACGAAGCATACGAACGATACCGCCCACCCCGACCTGGAGGAGGTGAAAGTAGCTGTGTCTAAGCTCAAGTGCAACAAAGCAGCCGGAGCAGATGGCCTAGCTGCCGAACTTTTTAAGTCCGCTGGCGATGAGCTGGTTAGGAGCATGCACCAGCTAATCTGCAAGATATGGTCGGAAGAAAGCATGCCCGACGAATGGAACCTCAGCATTGTTTGCCCGATCCTGAAGAAAGGAGACCCTCTGAGTTGTGCCAACTACAGAGGCATAAGTCTTCTTAACATCGCATACAAGCTCTTTTGTGCTGTACTGTGTGAACGCCTGAAGCCGTTTGTCAACAATTTGATAGGCACATATCAGTGTGGCTTTAGGCCAGGAAAGTCCACCATCGATCAAATATTCACACTGCGGCAGATCTTGAAGAAAACCCAGGAATTCCAAATCGATACACACCACCTCTTCATCGATTTCAAGGCCGCGTATGACAGCATCTTTAGAGACGAGCTATATAGCGCAATGGCTAGTTTTGGCATCCCTGCCAAACTCGTCAGTCTGTGCAGGATGGCGATGGAAAACTCACGCTGTTCCGTCAAGGTCGGCAAAGACCTCACCGACCCCTTTGATGCCAAAAAAGGATTTAGACAAGGCGACGCGCTGTCATGCGACTTCTTTAACATCATACTTGAGAGAATTGTGCAGAACTCTCGCACCAACACCAGAGGTACAATCTTTCAAAAGTCCGTCCAACTACTCGCATACGCAGACGGCATCGACATAATCGGTAGAACAAAGCGTGATGTCAGTGAAGCCTTCGTGAGTATTGGGACGGAAGCGGCGAATATGGGCTTAGCAGTCAATGAGGGCAAAACCAAGTATATGCTGTCATCAAGAAAAGACACCCAACACCGACGTCTTGGACAAAACATCACCATCGACAGCTATAACTTTGAGGTAGTTAGGGACTTTGTCTACCTCGGTTCCGCTATCAATTCAGACAATGACACCAGCACTGAAATCAAACGAAGGATAACTCTTGCCAATCGCTGTTTCTTTGGGCTAAGAAGGCAATTGAGTAGCAAAGCCCTCTCTCGAGCAACTAAAGTGTCCATGTATAAGACACTTAAGGCTGCTTCGAGAGGAAAATTCTTCGGACGACTTACGGTCCCGTCTGCATAGACGGAGAGTGGAGGGAGAGTGGAGAGAGAGTACAGCGATACCGACCTAGCCAAAAGAGTCAAAACACAACGTCTACGATGGCTGGCTCATCTAGAGCGGATGGACACCAACGCCCCGGCCCGGAAAATCTTCGAATCCACACCGCAGAGACGGCGCGGTAGAGGAGCACCGAGACTCAGGTGGCGCACGCAAGTGGAAGGGGACCTCAGCCAACTTCGCGTGCGAAACTGGAGACGGCTAGCTAGAGACAGAGCTGGCTGGCGAAGCTTGTTGGCTGAGGCCCAGGTCCACCCCGGACTGTAGCGCCACCTTAAGTAAGTAAGTAAGGTTTCGGTTTCCCATAAGAGAACAAGTATTTGAAAAACAAATAAAAGCAACAAAAAGTATCAAAACACACAAGTGTGGCTACCAATACTACGCCAGTTACCGACTGCAAACTTAAGAAACAAGGAAGACAATGACGAAAGCATTTTATGGAAAATAATAATACTGTTGCAGTTTTTCGGTCTTTGATCCACTTCTCTCTTCGAAACTCAAGTCGGAGTATTTTCCCAATCAGTGAGAAGAAGCAGAATACTAAAGTAGATCAAATAGCCCATGATGGTATTTCAAGTACATTAATTAAAAAGCTTACCGAACGTAATCTCCTTTTTTATTTTGTTTTTTTAAATTGGCTTCGAAAAACGTAGGCTAAAAACCGCTATTTAGATTTTTTTATCGCAGCTTGTACTTGAATTAAATTTGAACAAGATCGCTTTTATCGATTAGATACTAGAAGATTTAAAAAATAGATTTTGAAAATGTTTTAATGTTTTCGAGTTTAATCTCAGGAGGTTTTGAAACTTAAAAGTTTGCTGTTATTTTCCTTAAAATTTTGAATGTTTTCTGATAGATACATGCAATTTTTTGTGATTTTTTTTTCGAAAATGTGTCAAAACGGCAGAATTAAAACTCTTTCTGAAAAATAGCGATACCATTAGAGGTCCCTTTTCCATATTTTGACGGAACGCTAAAAAATATTGTAATATATAATTTGTATTACCTACCATGCAAAATAAAATAAACGTTTTCTTTCCAAATTGTCACCTTTATTTTATTTAGCTAATAAATAATTATTGTGGTTTTAACTTTTTGTTAAAATTTTAATTAATAATTAATAAATAATTAATAATTAATAATGTTATTTTGAATCAATTAAGCCATGTCACTCCGTCCGTATGTAAACAACTTTTAGGCCTTAAATTTTAAGCTAGAGAGCTGAAAATTTGTAAGTGAACTTGAAGTCCATTGGACCAGATCAAATTTGAAGATTAGTTGAATCCGCCCACAGACACGCCCATTACAGGCCTGTATGTGCAACTATCTCCAATTTAAAAAAAAATACTTTTTTCATGCTTTAGCTATGTTAAAATGGTGCTAGCACACTGATTTATAGTATGTGACACTGCTTTGTAATTGTCTTTGAGGCATTTTGGAGTTTACATTGAGCACGTCCATTTTTTAAGGAATTTTAATTTAAAATTTACATAAATAAATATAAACAACAACGTAGCGATACCATTAGAGGTCCTTTTTCCATATTTTGACGGACCGCTAAAAAATTATTGTAATATATAACTTGTATTACCTACCATGCAAAATAAAACACACATACAGACGACCATACGTTCGTATAACAGGCTCCGACCAGAAATCCCCTCATTTTGAGGTAGACGTCCCTGGATCTTTTGTGTGTGCCCAATTGGGGACCATCATCCCCAGAAGGGAATTTACTCCATTTATTCTGTTCCGGGGTTAATATATTTTAGCTTCGATCGTAATTCTACACTTAAATTAAAAAAATAATAATTTTTCTATTTGTAAAGAAGTCTTTTAAAATTCTTTTGTTTCAATCGATAGAGAAGGCTGAAGAGATGCTCTTCCATTAGTTTGTTCTGAATTGGGTTTAAGGATCGATTCAGGAGCTTCCTAGCCTTTTTACACGAATACGTCGCAGTTAGGCATTTTACCAAGGTATAAGCACGCTATTTCAAAACAATGGCAAGAAAGATTTTTAGATATTGAGCACACATCTCTTTTACCCCTTGTCAAGATCTAAGTTTAAGTTTGAACAGAGTTGCCAAGCGTGTCCCCAACTCATTTTGTGGATTTATCTTCTCTTGCTTAGGTAGAAATTTACATTTGATTTCGATGACCTACGGGCGGTGTTGGTGGTGATGTCAGACCATAAAAATGGACTTCGATGCAATAAAACGTCGACCATCAGAGCCATCCGCGTCGACTTAGTTCTGTTTGCTAGTGCTGATCCCTATTGGTCACAGCTCAGCAGCCCAACAGTGCGGCAGCACCTACAATTATGGTGCCTCGTCCTGGACTGGACTCATGCTCACCATAGAGCCAGAGATTCCATATAATGAATTATTTTAATAAGCTTTTAAAAATTAGTCGGTAAAGGGTTTAGATTATAATATCGATAATGCGACGCCGTAGCAATTGAATATTACTTAAATGAAACCGTGCACCCGTAGCATTTGCTACTATCCATCACCGACTACCCTCGAGACGCTGCAGGCGAGCTCGGTAATTGAGTACTCAATAGTGTGTCATATCTCCACACGCACAATATATAAGGTACTGTAGCAGATGACAGGAAGTCAACGAAATTTTAAAAGGAGCCCGAAATGACGAATGACACGTTGAAATTCTAATTAAAAAAGAAAACCGTTGCAGTTAACACTGTCAGACAAGCATATTATGACATATGCGTGCACTAATCCTATTGACCGAAAGTTCAAAATCCAACTGATTCCTGGCATTCCTTTTTTTATGTTTCTATTAGGTAAATTTCAAATGGAATCCTTTGAATGCAAAAGGGAAAGGGAACTCCAAACGAGATTTTACGGTGAAGGAAACACACCATCATGCGGGGAGAGCAAAGAGTCATAAATTATAATTCAAACAGGAAGTTGAATTTAGAGCACTTGAGCTGAAACTCGAAATCCTTCTTCTTAAACTAATTAAGGACTTAAAAAACACTCGACATAGGTATATTAGTTTACAGGACACCAAATTAATGTGCAGAAAAGTTTGTTTTTGTTTCCTATGTAAGGGAAACGAAATATCTATTTAATTTGAAGTTAACAAGGATACAGGACATCACAGAGTGAAATTGCAAAGAAAACATAATAACAAAATATAAACAAAAAATAAAAACAACATGTTTTCCTTTCGTTGTCATTTAGCATTTAACAAGAAGGTCATTTCATCTCCTCCACCAGCGCCATAGGTACCACCAAGATTTCGTACAAACGAGAAAAGAATTCCTGCCAAAAGAACGAATAACGGGTTGCTAGGATACCCCTTCTTAGTATCCCCATTTTGACAAGCCAAAAGAACCCCCAAAAAACTGACGAGGAAAAAAATATGAAGTTGATTTCATTTGAAGTGGAAACATCCGTCGATGAATGAGATATACGAGTGTATTCTATACCAAAACATCCAGGACTCTGCCACCACCCTATACGACGGAACTTGAACTGAGAGTGGGCACATCCTTGATGTTGGTGTTGTTTTCATTTAACAAATAATGATTAAAGGACATAAGAGGGATTGTAGTTAAAAAAAAGAACACAAAAACAAGAATTTCAAAAATCAAAAGACATAAGAAATTTGATAATTGATGGCTACTTTATTGTGGAAGCTTCCCACATCCCTAAAACAGAGGGTGGCAGGACATATAGCCACACTCCGTAACAGTGAATATAGAGTGTGGGAGGACGTGAGGCTTATTTCCATGGAAACCAACTTATTCCCTAGGAGTTTGCGGGGGATAGAACTTTACGAAAATGGGTATGCTATGACGTTTATAATTTAGGCATATTTTTGTGTCTAAACCACACATGTGCTCTTGATTGGTTCAAGGATCTTTTTCGAGTTTATTCGGGATAAAAAAAAATTAAACTAACAAAAGTATTCAATTTCTCAATAAACACTCACCATTTGATGGAATGTATTTGTAAAAAAAATATTAACTTAACTCTCATGAGATTCTCCTCGAAAGAAATTTTCTTCAAGAGGAAAAGTTTTGACCAAAAATACAATCAGCCGCAAAACACTGAATCTCTCGAAGGACACTCAATTTTATGGTAAAAAAGTTTAGCTGACATTTATTTTCGTTTCATGGTTATTTTTCGTTTTGTTTTCTGAAAAGTGTAAATTAAGTAAATGTCGAAATTTGCTGTGAATTCCCTAATGTGGATAGGGCTTTCAAAGCTTCTCGTATTTCAATTTCAACAGAAGAAGGAAATTTAAGTGAACTTAAAAAGTTGTTTTCTCTCATATGTCCGCGGGTCAACTAAAATAGGGAGAGTGCTAGACATGTTTTAAAAGATTCTCAAAGGTTTCTGTAAAAACAAATTCGATATATTAAAGTTGTTGCTGTATAAGTTATTGTTAAGTCTAGTCCAGTTGCATGAACCTTCACGGTTATACAACTGGCAGTTTGCGGCTTACACATTTCGTGATTGCAAGAAGTTGCATGCAAACAATTTGAGTATAGCTTGCGACATTTGCCTTGTCTGAAGTCAGGATCTATTTTGAGTCTACGTTTTGAAGTTGTTTTATTCTTTACCATATTCGCTGCTTGAAACGAAGCAGCTACGGTAAAGCGGTGAGTAGGGCTGCAAAAAGATAGAATGACGTCAGCGGGTTAGCTTATCTACGGTGATAAGATAGCGATGCCGTCAGATTATATTTAGTCGGCAACATCCCGCCTATTTTGAAATAATAGGAGTCTTATTCAAGTCTTATTCAGTTCAATTTGTAAAGATGTGTCTAAGTTAGATGCGGGGTCCTTGAATGACAGAATCGGAACTGTCGGATGAGTAAAATATCCATCCGTGATCCATACAATTATCCATTTACTTGGTTGGATGTTATCGTCTTGTTATACGACAAGATAACCGATCGAAAGGTTGGGATGAGACTCACTCCCATTAGTGTGTTGCTGAAGGTTGACCTAATATTCTCTGCTCCAGCGCTTTTATAAAAATGTTAACGCCTCTGTGAATTAAGCGTCATTTATCATAAAAACTCGGGCCTAAAACTTTTTTCAGGGATCGGTTGAGTAGCTCGCCTATTCAAAAGAGTCCAGGCGTGAGTACTTGTAGATCGTCGGTGGATATAGCGCACATATGCCTTAGGTTGATGCAAGCCTCTATCGGTGCCGTGACATAAGACCAAGCGACATAAGACTAAATCTCAAAATTTGGCCTTAAGTAACTTTGTGAAAGTGACATAAGAACAAATTTTATAATTTGGTATTATGACACTTTATAAAGCGACATAAGCCCAAATTACCAAAGTTTCATAAGGCCAAATGCTACGTATTAAAATTTGTACCTGCAACCCCCCTGCCTGCTTTTCCCTTACTTCCCCTTTAAAGTGCTATGTGACTTTAAGCCAAATTGGGCTTATGTCGCTTTACAAAAGTGTCACAATGCCAAACGGCTGAATTTGGCTTTATGTCACTTTCACAAAGTTACTTAAGGCCAAATTTCGAGATTTGGTCTTATGTCACAGCACCCCTCTATCTCTGTAAGGAGGGTACAAAACTCCCCGAAGCACAAAAGATAATCGCTTCCAAGATATGTGTATTATGCATTCAAGAGGATACAAGCATCCACCAGGTTTTCTAAACCAACCTTTCAACTCCAACTCTCACCTTCCCGTGGTGAGAGTAGGAGTTGATAACGACACCGACTTCAAGTCAAATGAAGGCCGACCTTTCCAATCGCGACTGCTTCTTTGGGCTAAGAATGCAATTGAGTAGCAAAGCCCTTTCTCGAGAAATTTAAGTGTCCATTTATAAGACCCTCAACATCCCAATCGGTTTTACGGTGCTAAAGCATGTTGTCAAAGGCGGATGAACAATTTTCATGCTACTTCAAAGGGAAAATCCTTCGCTCGTTTTATGGTTTCATATGCATAGACGGAGAGAAGAGGAGCAGATATAACATCAATTTGTTCGGGCTTTACAAACACAGACCTAGCCAGAAGAGTCAAAAGAATCCGGACTGCAACCCCACTTTAACTATTTAAGTAAGTATTCTAAGCAAGTATTAAAGATATATTTTGCGTTTTCTTCGTACTGCGTAACCTCAGCGAAAAAATTCACAGGCAAAAGTTCACTCTAAGCTCTTAAAACAAATTTGTCCCATTATGACTGCATAACCTGCTGGAGTGACCTCGTCGGGAGATAAATCTTCGCAAAACAGGTGCATGTAAGTATGCATACAAAAATCGCCTCGAAGCCTTTCAATTCTTTTGACCCAGGACCTTTCGAAAAGCGAAGCTAAACTAGGCAGTTACTTACCTGTTGTTCACAATATGAGAACGATCACATTAATCAAATTTAGCTGCGATAGCGTTCTGCCTATAGTTCTGAATTGCGGAGTAACTCTTCATTCGGTTGGGGTAATATTTCCTCCTCCATTATCTATGCAAACAGGACCAAAAATCACCCGAACGAATGCAGCCTAAGCGTTTTTATCCCGGGATGAAATTGACATCCCAGTTTTGCTTTCTGGTGCAGAAATACCTTTTTTCGCCCTAAAAATCAATCTCTATCACGGCACAGTTGAAGCGCGCGATGATGTCGAAATCGTCCGCATGCCCCAAAATTCGCAAGGACCTTTGGAAGAAAGTGCCTTGCGTCCAGAACCTCCAGAACTTCATTGAAGAATGCACACGACAATGCATTTGTTTGCCGAAATCCGGTGCAGGCTTGGAACAGTTTCGGAAACCAGTTGCCAAACTGCTTATTTTCTAGTTTTACACGGCACAGTGTTGATTAATTTTACCGGGATCTTGGATTTGGCCATCGCCAGTTAGAACTATGTATATATGATATGTGTCCTTATAAAGTCGATGACAAGATGGTGCGTCTGGACTTGAAATTCATTGGTCTTTTCCAGTATCTGTCTTAGTGTAAAAATCTGTATCTATAATCTGCTGGGCCGGAAGCTACGCTAGTATAGACGTTCACACAGTACGTTTGGTTAGATCTTATATCTTCGCCACTCAACAGGGAGATAGATTCGTGCAGATGGGGCATATGGTCACCCACAATTGATGATTTCGTGCTTATTTGAAGAGCTCCACAAGTTCATAAAAACAGTTTTTTCAAAATATTTCGTCATTCGTCTGAGGGACATCTCAAGACTTCCTTTCTGATTTTGTTGGAAATTTTATGGGAATTTGTAGATTTTGAGATCTCCTACAAAAAAAGTTGATAGCTGTAGGTTATACCTGCGAGTCATGGATCATGAAATCGTCAATTTTAAAATCTGAAAGTCATTTTCTAACTGCGGATGTACCATACTTTATGACACTACTCGCGACATAGTGTGTTTACCATGTAGGCATATTCCACTGTGGGCTTTGATTGTACAAGAACAGCTTAAAGCTTTTGTAAAAATGGGAGTAAACCGGCTGTATTTTAGCGAAGTCTCTTCAATACAGGGCCAACTTGGGGAGTATAGCCTTATAGCATTACTGCGGGGTGTGAAGTGGCGGACAATCTTTTCCTGTGCTTCTTGGGCACATGGCAAAAAAAACAACGTTGACGTAAAATATTGGCTAAACGCCTTGAAGCGACTAGATCGGGAAACGGAAGCCGGCTTTTGGTAAATTCTGTAGAGGAATGTGCGGAGACAGTTGCGAGTCAAAATCACAAACCTCTGTCGCCAAAACTCTCAGCGGTTGCCAAGCGCTACTGCTCACTACTTAGATGACCCCCCTCGTAAGGGATTCAGCGGTGCTGGTGTTATAGATAGCTACCTAGCGATCGCTATCTTGAGAAGAATTTCGCATCTGAGAAAGCAAAGCTGAGGGGCTAAGCCTGTGCCTTATGCCTTGAAAAACGCAGGGCTAAGCCTGGTTCTGAACCGACACTTACGGCGAAAAGAAGTAGCAATTCTATTTCACATTCTGCATCCGAAAGAAGCCAAGAGTTGAAAAGTCGGAGAGGTCTAGGGGTCAACCCGTTAAGCAGCCCAATCAAGTCCACTTGAGATTTAAAAAAAAAAACGAGAAAAATTGTATCACTCAACGAGTCTTCGGTTGAAGGCATCAGCACATAAAAGTTTTCTCGAATTATCTTTAATTCTCGAGTGAAATTGACTCAATTTTGTGTTTTGGGCAAGACGTGACAGATGCCCAACAGATGATCATACTGTCACGTCCCATTTAAAAGTAGGGTAAAGCCAATTCTAATTCATTCTTTGATATATCTTTAAGACCCGACAGACATTATTTGAGATAGGCTGGTTATAATATAATTTTTGGAAATTGATTGAAACACAATTTTATGACGCAAGCAAAGAAAAAGTTGGTGGGCCCTCAAAAAATGTTTAAATTATTCAGACGATTAATAATGTAGGTACAAAACGAACATCAGAACCTATTTCTTTGATCTTCGAGGACTTTGATTTGGGACAGTAAAACCGGAGCGGAGAGAGCTCCCAAACGCATTGATGGGGAGCATAGCAAACTTCACCACAAATTCTGAATGAATGAAGTTTCTTTCGGAAGTATATGATCCATCTAGATGGTGAGATAAAGTTGAATTATCCCAACAAAGTATTCCGGCTAAGAGTCACTAAGAGTGTCAAAACCCTCCTTGCCAAACCATGCCTATCTACACGGACAAAAAAACCTGACACTCCTTTCGCGTTTATCTTCGAATTACAGGGTATTAATTTTTACTCAAAAAATACTCCCATGGAAAACAAAATTGTTCAACCTTGATTCATCACCTCCAGATCCAAAAATGTCTTTCCGATTGAGTGAAGAAAAGCCGCCTTATCCCACAAATTCTCAGTTTATTGCTAACAATTCCTTATTGAAAGGATAACACCTTAAAAACACTTTTTATCAAAGCGTGTAATCTTTTGTAGGACTATACAGTTCATATAGTGTTTCAATGGCAAATAGATAAAGACACCTTTTAACCCTAAAATGTTTTCATCCGTAACCCCAAAAGGGTCACATCTCACATGATTCATGTTGTTATTGCCTTTCTTCCATACCAATCAAAGGATTACCACAATTCCTTCCACACCGCTAACAATTCATCGCCCCCGATTGCTTTAAATTGCATCCAACTAACACTTTCTCTCAAGTGAAAATTGAAAGGTATATTAAATTCGGCAGCCTTAGATCCCTATCAACAATAGTGTTTTTTGAGCTACGAAATACTGCATTATCCTTCTTTAAAAAAATCCTTTCACTCAAATAGGGTCTCCCTCTCGATCAAAAGCGAGGCTGCTTGCTTTTATTCAATAAAAAAGGGATGAGACGCTTCACATTCAATGTCAGTGTAGGTGTTTGCGTGTTTTGATTTATCACCAACCGATGTGTCATCACATGTTTAATTAACAAAAAAGAAATCCTGAGACAGGATACGGCAAAAGGATTTAACAATAAGAATACTCACGTGCAAACGCTTATATAGCCCTAATAACGCACTGAAACAAACGACTATCGCACAAGGACGTTCCAGGAAAGACACATGTATCTGGTGTGGGAGATTGAAAGAGTACCGCTTACAGGAGATGAACTGCGAGGACCTTAGTTCTCATCTTAATTACCCATAATCACTCGGTTAAATCCTGCTAATTTATCACAACAAGTAGGTGTAGCATTAGGATACAAAGATACTCCTTTTTCTTTTCTT
Source organism: Neoascia interrupta (assembly GCA_947623515.1). Taxonomy (NCBI): domain Eukaryota; kingdom Metazoa; phylum Arthropoda; class Insecta; order Diptera; family Syrphidae; genus Neoascia; species Neoascia interrupta. The sequence continues at coordinate 153,004,156 of OX392462.1, forward strand.
CCTCACCCGCACTGTGCCAATGTGCGTGAGTGTGTGCGCGTCTGTCATCGTTGTTATCTTCAACCTGCCTACGATACGAATAGTTATACTAATGAAGCCTCAAACAAGGATAATTCCATTCCTTTTTGTTTTTGTTTTTTCACTTAATACTTTAAGCAGCTGTATATGGAGGCGGCAAATAGTCCTTAAATAAACTTTTAATCCTTGCCAATGTCCCATATACAGTCTTATGGCACGAAGCACGACCAAAAGGAGCACAGCACACAGCGCTGACACAAAAGAAAGGATTTTGGTATTAATAGCGCAGAAGGCTCATCCTTCGTTTATCTAAGGTTATGAGAACCCTGTTTGCAAACAAAATAAATGCTTATTTGCATTACTTAAGCATATTTAGTGCAAGATTGTCATCGCTGCTGGGTATACGAAACCAAGGCTTGCAAATCTTTGCTACTGATCCAAGAGCGTTGTCCGAAAGGAATTTCAGGAATTCCCATATAGCACGAGACTTTGTGTTGGTCCCTGCGGCATGGTATGTGCCTTTAGTTAGGAATGGAAACAATAGGTACATAGATTTACTTTTATATATGTTATAAGGGTTAAGGCGATTACGTCCCATGATCAGGCAGTTTCTGAGGTGTGTTGCCAGGAAATGAAATTGGTTTGGATTTGCATTGGTAAGAAAAATATCTTAGCAAACAAAAGGAAGCGACACCAAGTGTCCTCAGGTAATTGGAAAAACTCACACTGCCGGCAGATTATCGCAGGTGACAAAGAGCCGAAAGGAGGAATATTGCTTACATTCCAGGGAAATGGCTTCATGGACCATATGATGAATAAAAGCAATAAAATATAAAATATGCAAAATACCCCTTTAATAAAGTGAAAAATCTATAGTTTATCGAAGATGCTTATGCTCGGTGTAAGACATAATGGACTTGAATATTTATTGTGAACATTTTCAAAACTATACACCAAGTATCAAGATTCGAAAAATGTGCCGGTACACACCTGACTAAATAGCACAAGGAATAGACGGGCAGAACCCAGCAGCTTGTGTTAGTGGCAAGAGCATTATTCAGCCAGAAAATTGGCGAGGTCACCAGGTCGGTAAAAAGCTGCGAAAAGGACACGAATTGCTCAAGGCAGAATACAAGTTTGAATGAACAAACTTGAATGAACCGCGACAAGATGAGAAAAGACATGCATGAGTCGCTGAATGCACCCATCGATTCACTTCTTCTACACACGTAACTGTCATTCCAGTCAGCTGACAGCAAACTGACATTCGAAGTTCGAATGTCCAATGGAAAAGTACCAGTGGAAAATTATCAATGGTGAAATATAGAAAGTGCTAGAAAGTCTCGAATTTGTATAAATACATCGATGACAGGCTCGGACGAGAGAATTATATTTGAAAAGTTGACTTGTGAAAAAGAGAGTAAAGTTAAAAGCGATTGTATTGAAGTAAATTGTTAAGTTCTAAGTAGAGAAGTTGAATTAAGTGTGATTTGAATTTAAATAAGTTTTGTTTGATTATCAATGTGCTTTAATGTAACTATGAAGTTAAGTTGAGTTTTATTCGACTTACCCCCAGGCAAAAACATTACAATATGTATTAAGCACTCCACGAATACATATCTGGGCCATAAGAAGACAAACTCAGTTTCTGTTCCTTTGTTTAACTTATTTAGGTCGAATTTTGTCTTTGTTTGCGCCAAACGAACGTTTTGGGGCTCAAGAAGTATTTTAAAATAAATAAATAAATAGAGTGGCGCAACAGCTCGAGGTGAACCAGGGCCAACTTCTCATCAATGTATGCTGGTGTTTTAATTTTTTTTGCATACAAGGGGCTTACCCCTTAGACTCCAACATTAGAACATTAGACTCCACTACCCCTAAGGTAAATATGCGTCTGTCTTCCAAGCGGAGATTTTCGCTATCCTAATGGCTATGCGCTATATTGTGACTAACAGGTGGAGGGCAAGAAGCATATGCGTTTGCAGTGACAGTTTACCTCGTCCAAGATAGTGCTCGAACTCAAGAATTCGTTGAACTTAGTCGGAAGGCTAAATGCAGTGAATCTTGTTTGGGTTCCAGGTCACACTGGTATCCAGGGAAATGAGATCTCTGATGAGCTTGCCAGACTTGGCTCAGAAGAGGTTTTCTCAGGACCCGAACCTACTTTAGGCCTGCCTGTATCTGTTGTCACGTCTGCCATTGATACTTGGGTTTCTCGTGAGCACAGGGCTCGTTGGCGTGACTGCGATGGGTGCAGACAGACTAAACGACTACGCCCGGACATCTGCGAGGGGTCAGCGTCTTTTCTTCTATCTCTTAGGAGAATCGATTGCAGACTTCTTGTAGGCGTCCTTACCGGCCACCAAGCTTTTGCTAGACACTTGAATGTGTTAGGCTTAGTCTGCATGGTAGAACAATGGACCAGTAGTTGTGTCTGAGTGCTCCATCGGATAGTAGCAACCTCCAACAAAAGAAGGAGCTTACCACTAAGGCACTAAGGAGTGTTACCACTAAGGCACTTCTCCTTGCATCCGGACGGCAGCGGAGGAATTCCCCAGATGGAATCAACGGTGGCGTCCACAGTGTCAGTCAGGCTGAACTACTTAGTGAACACCTCATATGGGCTACTACGACGTACTCGGAGCTAAGGCCTAAGGAGCGGGCTATCCGGCTCTCCGTCCTTAGAGCTAAGCAAAGGATCTGGTCCTCCAGGTTGGGGGTCGTGCCGTCGGCGTGACTTCCCGGCCACGTAAGGAAACACCAGTTTCTTTACGTGGCAGAAACAAGCCTCGGATTCGGACGGAAGGGAGGCTTATTGCGAATTGGTAAAAAGATGTTAGGGAAAGTGGATTAGGAATAATTCAATTCGAGGGTGGACAGCCTTCAAAGAATCCTTTAGTTCGGTTTCTGTTATACTAATTTATAAGTTCAGAGCTAATGGAAAGCTGCTGAAGTCATAATTCTTCTAGAACCAGTAATTAAAAAATAAGATGTATGCCAGATATTTTTATTAAGTACTCTGCTCGTTGTCATTGCTTTTCTCCGTAAAGGCATAACACTTGCGGGGGTAAGCTTTGGTGTTTCTGTGCAGGATTTTCAAGTTTCATACTGGCTCATCAGCCTGTGTGTTGGATCGAGAATTCCTTTTTTCTTCGTGGTCGCACATGTAAGCCTGTCGTGGACGTGTGCATAAGCAGATCCAAATGATATTCAAACCTGACCTGAAGCGAAGGACTAAACTTTCAGCTCTCTAAAATCTAAGGCTAAAAGTTGCTTACATAGGTACAAAAGGACGGACTGACATAGCTTAATAAATTTTCCTGTCCAGTCCCAATTATATCTATAAAAGCTCTTGGGCGTAAACGGTAATTATTTTTGTTACAAACTATCTATTCAATTTAATATACCCTCAGTAGGATATAAAAAAAACGGCATACGATTCATGGCTCTGCAAGTTCTGTGCTAAAGCAGCCTTGGGGGAATGTAAGAATGTGATAAGGTCCAACTTATGTTATTCCTCCGACCAGAAAATCTTTATAATATATAAACATTTGTGTATGAAGTAGGACAGGGCCTTCCTATGCGAAAAAGTCTCTAGGTCGAAACAAAATAGATAAGCGCCTCATACATGCAGCCTCTAATCCGCCTCTATTGAACAGATTAGATTTAGCAGTAGATATGCACACCTCGAAGCTAGACTTATGATACAACGCCCTCCCATCGTACACAGAAAGAAGAAAGAGCCTCGGATATGCTACTCCATGGTAAAACCTAAAGTACACAATTGAGAAAGGCTTTAGGGGTGCTGGTATGCGGATACGATCGATTGGTAGTAGAAATGTATCGTATTGCATCGAAATTCCCTGCATAAGGCTCTGCGAATGTGAACTCCATTTAGGAGAGTAAACGGCAAGAGTAGTTGGCAAGTCTTTTGGGATTAAAGTAAACATGCGGAAAAAAGAGGTATAGTTGCAGTGCAGGATGCATTCATAGAGTAAAATAGTTTAATAGGTGAAGAAGTTTTAATATCTCGAAGTCTTTTTCAAGAAGTACGGTTAGGGAACTACTGAGTTATCCTATAAAGGTCTGAAAATTCGTTCAAGATCGATTGAAACGATAAATACCTCGATTGTTTGGACACGTTGTTCGTACGTGCCCCGAATGACATCCTAGACAGGTCATGAATGCCAAGATATTAGGAACGTTCTTTTTAGGTAGGAAGAATAAGGTGGTTGGATCAAGTTCCATAGGCCATAGGCCACAAGGCCATAAGTCATACAGGCGATTAGAGATGATAGAAACTACTTAACTCTCTTTTCGCGACGCGGTTAATGGACAAGCGGCATAGAATGATGATAATTATTTTCTTTAAGATATTCCCATTGCGATTACCTGGAAGGGATTCAACATTTCACTACTGCACGATAGTACGGTGATCAAAGTAAAGAAAGATGGCAAATTTGACCTTTTAAGGAATAAGCTCAGTATAGAAAGAAATATATGTATAGTAACAACACGGAAGCAAGAGCACGGAATCCTAAATAGTGGGAATTATAATGACTGACTCAAAGGTTCTCAAAAGTTAAATGTTTTAGTTTTTCTTAAGGCTAAGAAATTTACAGTCACTCACAAAACAACAAGCTGCTTCCAGCAAGCAAATACATACCAACAAACAAAATGTTAGAAATTACGAAAAGTCTTTTATGATTTAAAAAAATATTAAAAATGTTTGGCCTTTACTATGTTTAATGGTATTTTTTTTTTTATTTAAATTAGCAAATGGATTTTTTTTCCAGACTTAAAGCTTTGGGCTTGGGCCCCATGAGACCCTAGGCCATAGGGCTCATCTACTAACACGTTTCAAAATCTTGGAGGGTACTTCATTCATCGGATTCTCTGCGGGCAGCCATTTTTTCACTCGTTTCGTATACACCATGTTTTGAAAGTACGCGAATCCTTTTTTATTCCAGCAGAGCCATAACCAATAAGAGAAAAATAAATTAATAAAAAACAAGAGGATTCCTGTGGATGTTTTCAATGCTCATTCCACAACCACACGCAGCTATAAAGGCCCATTAGGAAACGAAAACAAAGTATTATGTTGGGCGTGCCAAGAATGCGAATTTAAAGGACTCGTTTCCAACCAAGACTCTCAATCGTTCCACTTATTACTTATCCCTTTCTCAACAGCAATACCCCCTCCTAGTTCTCCCTTAGCTTCGCCTCTGAGAGTGTGTTAGAGAGGTCCTTTGTTGGCTTTTATACCCTTTTTTTATGGTCGAATGAATTTTTATTTACATCGTTATGGGTTATTCAGCGATTAAGTTTGATGGACAGCAATTATGCAGACTGAGTCGGACGTAGAGTACACGCAGTCCCACCGTGCTGTGCCCTATATACGCACACGGGCAAAGGGTTGATTAATGTGCCAACACAGGGAAATTTGGTCGTCATTCGATTGGAAGTAGTAATGAAACCACTAGCTACACCGCACGAAGGACCTCTTCAAAAGGCTTCCTTTTTTTGCCTTAAGTGTGTACCTCTACTGCCTCTCGAATGGCGTTGTGAGTGGAATACTTCGCTGAACGTTTTATTGTTCGCTGGTGAGAATTATAAATAAGTTATGGGGTAAATGTGTTAAATTTATTTTTATTTTAGCACCATGTCATCCCGATTGTGGAATGTTATGGGCACAAGGAGGTTTTAACGGCCATAGCGAATAAACTTTGTTGGCAGTTTAGATAAGTTTTGGTGCCATTTTGTATTAAGTCTCTCAAATCACTAACTCATGGGATAGCGAAAGGGAAAACGATGGAGGACTTTTTTCACTGCACGGAAATTGGCTGATCTAATGAGTTAAATTAGATTAGAATATGTTATGTATATCTACCTTTATGTGTCTAGAGGTCTGCGTCAAAAAATGTTCAAGGTAAAAGATCAAAAAAGATCGAAAAAATATCGAAAATCGGTTCTTCGCAATTACTTCTCTAACTATCGGTTTTATCTCAATTTATGTCAACATCAAGTTGAATCGTACATATTTTCTACAAAATTCTACAAAACTTTGGCATTTAAAAAGAGAAAAAATATAACGCTTTAAAGTTCTAATGCCTTCAGCCCAATGAATCCGTTGTATCCGTCACGTTGAAGTACACAACTGACATCTTAGTTGAATAAACAAGTTCTTATGGGTGTGGCCTATAGAAGAAGTGTGTGACGTACGTCGCTCCCTATAAGAACGTGTGTATTTCACTGAGTTGTCAGTTGTGCACTTCGACGTGACGGATGTAACGGATTAATTGGGCTAAGGGCATAGTGCCTATATGATCATTTCAAATACTGCCACCCGAACATTATGACCTTTACATTATTATGATGCTGACATAAGGTTTATTATTTTTTGCATTAACTAGATATATATATAATACCTTTAAAAAGTATTATAATTTTTCATAAAATGTTTTCGTAAATGTCTTCTTTGTTTTTTAAGTGTTTTTTGCAGTCGGTCACTCGCAGTATTGAAACCAAAAGTTGTGTGTTTTGATACTGTTGGTTTGCTTTTATTTGTTTTTTAAAAATATTTTTAGCGGTCCGTCCAAAAACGAAGAAAGGACCTCTTATGGTATCACTACGCTATCCGTCTGCCCGCTTTATAACTTCTCGCTTTATAACTTCTGAGCGGAAAGTCGATGAAAGACGAAATTTGGTGTACTTATAATTCTTCTTCTTCTTTCTTAAGGTGGCGCTACAGTCCGGGGTGGACCTGGGCCTCAGCCAAGAAGCTTCGCCAGCCAGCTCTGTCTCTAGCTAGCCGTCTCCAGTTTCGCACGCGAAGTTGGCTGAGGTCCCCTTCCACTTGCGTGCGCCACCTGAGTCTCGGTGCTCCTCTACCGAGACGTCGTCCCTGCGGTGTGGATTCGAAGATTTTCCGGGCCGGGGCGTTGGTGTCCATCCGCACGTTTTGGGTGTACTTATAAACTCCGGGAATAATTAGTAAAATTGAACTAGTAAAAATTGAACTTTTATGAAAAGAAAAAAAAAGTTTTTTCAAAATATTGAAGATGTTTTGAGAAATGAAGAGTTGAAAATGGATGACGTTTTTCAAAGTCTTTGAGCCCATAACTTTTAAGCCGCTCAGTGCACAAAGCCGATATTGAACACTCATAAGGCAACTCAAAAATTAACCAACTGATTAAGTCATATTTTTCCGAAAGAGTTAAGTTAATTCTGCCGTTTTGACGCCGTTTGGAAAAAAAAATCTCAAAAATTCACGAAAAAACGTGTGTTTCCCATTTATCTCCGGTGATATTTGGTGAAATCATAAGAGACAAGTGGGAAAGTGCCATAGTGCGTATGTAAAAACTTCAGTCCGTCTGTGACGAATTGCAAAATACAGTACCCTAGGCCGCGCCCACAAAAGTGGGCGGAGACATAAACTATACATAAAGATATCCAAAAAAGCTAGAAAATGCTAATACCTACATCTTTTGGTAAATAATTTTTAGTCAAATTTTATATATATTTATTGAAAAACAGTCATTTTATTTTAAACTATTAAAAAAAGTGGGCGTGGTCAATGAAAAGGCCAAACTTTTTTTGCTACCCCAACCCAATTACAAGGCAATGTTACATACTTAAAATGAGTGCGCTTACACCATTGTATGTTTTTTTTTTTAAATTAAAGATGGTCGCACATACAGGCCTTTAGTAGGCGTGTCTGTGGGTGGATTCAACTAATTTTTAAACTTGATCTAAGGGACTGGACTTCCAGCCAGCCAACTCACCAACTTTTAGCTCTCTAGCTTAACATTTAAGACCTAAAAGTGGTTTACATATGGACGGACGGACATGGCTTAATCGATTCTCCTCTCTGTTAGTTTTGTTTTACCGTTTTGTCAGAAATGCATGCTCGAAAAATAAAATAAAAGTAGTCAACGCGAGCGCAGATGGTTGTAACATAAAAAAAAAAGTCTAACGACACTTAAATTTTTTTTTCGAGATCGCTGTCTTATGGATTTGAAATTTTGAAAATGGTAAAAAAGGCATAGAAAACGTTTCTGTCCTCGTCCATCTGCGAAACGATAATAGGTAAAACACATAAATCTTAAAAAAGAAATCAGTAAACTTATAACAGTTTTTATTAAGAAATAAATAAAAAAAAGTGTAACAAAACATTTTTTGCCATTCTTTTTAGCGGTCCATCCAAAAATGGAAAAAGGACCTCTTATGGTAACGCTATGTTGTCCGTCCGTCCGTCCAATCGCTTTATAACTTCTGAACGGTAAGTCGTAGAAAGACAAAATTTGGTGTGCGTATAAACTACGGAAATAGTGAGAGAATCTAAGGAGGGCAATTTTTTTAAGCACAAATTATGTGCAAAATTATTTTATTATTATTATTTACAAATTATTTAATTTAATTATTTACAAATTATGTGTTTGATTACAGTTTGAAATTTCATGTGAAAATGGACTTAATGATTTTCAGTGTTTTTTTCAAAAAGTTTATTAGGCAAGAACCAGAAAAACATAACTTAGGTTTAAGAAATACTAAGCTTTAATTAAAAAATAAAACTTTTGGAAAATATCAAAACGTTTTTGAGAAATGAAGAGTCGAAAATGCATGACGTTTTTCAAAGTGTTGAAGGCCATAACTTTTGAATGGCTTATTGCTCGAAATCAATATTGAACACACGTATAAAGCAACTCAAAGTAAATCAAGTGCTTAGGTCATATATTTCAAAAACAGTTTAAGTACTGCAGGTTTAACGCATTTTCCAAAAAACATCCCAAAAATGCATGAAAAAACGTGTGTTTGTCCTCTTATCTCCGCTGCTGTTTGGTGAAATTCTATGAAAAAAATCACACGTATCAGAAGTAATTCAGAATTTTAAGGAAAATTATGGCGGATTTAACTCAAAAACATAAAAGCAAATTTTTTTTTAGGTCTTCTAGTAGCTTAACGGTATATGTAAGTGATCTTTTTCGGATTCTGTTGAAGTACAAAGCTCACAACAAGATGGAAGGCTGCGTTAAAATTTTTTTAATTTGCCGTTCTTAACCTAAGTTTTTAGAAGCCTATTTAAAAAAACGAAATAAAAAAGGAGCTTGTTTTACCGTGTGCGCATAAGCCGGTGTCCAATTAAAAAAAAAAACACATCCAAGGCTAGTGCTTCTGGTTGTGCTATTGGAAAAAAGTTTAACGGGAACTGGAAAAAATTTCAAAAATTTGTTTTATCGATATGAAATTTTAAAAATTTTAAAAAAGGTCAAAAGAACGCTTGTCTCCTCCTCTATCTCCCAAACGGTATAAAGTATAATTTTTAAATTAACACCAGGCATAGTCCATCTTCTTAAATTCTATACAAAACTATACCAGACTTCGAATATTTAAAAACTTCGATGATTTAACTGAAAAACGTGAAAACATTTTCGAAAAGTATTTTTGACAGATTTCTAGTTCCTTAACGGTTATGACCACCTTGTTTAAATTTGGCTGAAGAATGTAATGTTTAAAAGGCAAGCGAACTGCATCAAAAACGTTTCAAAATCCCCGTTTTCGACCCTAAGTTTTTAAGCCCATTCAAACAAGCGAAATAAAAAAGAGCATATTTTTACCGTTTTCTCAGAAGTCCAGGTCCGCAGAATTTGACAGAATTTGAGTTGTAAAATTGATCAAAAAGTCTAACGGTAATTAAAAATAATCGAAATTGCTGTTTTATGGGTTTTAAATTATAAAAATCCTAAATAAGGACAAGAAAGAGTGTGTCCTTCCCTCTATTTTCGTAACGCTAAAGCTTTTTGCCAGCCTTTTTTTTAGAGTAACAAAACCCAATATAAAATCACCCAATATAAGAACAGTAGACATCACTACGAAAAAAGTATATTAAAGACTGTAAACTATATCCAGAAATAATTTTTATAAATAAATAGAATGTTACACAAACTGCGCAATATAGATGACTATAACCTTCTACAAAAGCTGACGGACCGCTTCGCGTATGTCTTCATACTTGACGGTCATTTTTTTACAGTAACGAAACTTAAAAATCATCAAATATAAGAACTGCGTATAGAATTCAAACTAAGAAAAAAGTATATAATTAAATTTTATTATAGAATTTTACACAAAACAGAAAAACAAAGATGAGCTCAACCTTCAATTAAAGACGAAGGACCGCTCTGTGTATGTCTTCTTACTTGACGGTCTTTTTTTTTCAAATGCCTTGTTGAAAGAAAAGGCTAAGAAATTAACATTTTTTGTGGTCGTGCGTGCGTTAAAGGATTGAATATGGGAAACCTTTCGATTAGATGTAACTTAGTGGCGCATCATTATAAAATAAAGGCTTCTGATAAAGGTTCGCTTGGCAGTGTTTGAAATGATCATATTTTCTATGATTATGGTGTTCGAAAACAGCCAAACAAAAATAATGATTTTCTCCTATTCCCAAACACTCGTTTCCTAATGCCGAACACAATGTTTCCTGTTTTCGAACACCATAATCATTGAGGGTTCGTGGCACGCAAAATTAAAGTTTAAAAATGATTTCAACGTAGTGGTTTAGTGCACTTAGCTGAATATGTAGGCATGTTATTTAAATTGATTATTTACACTGTAAAAAGCGAAATTTCAAACTTTAACAAATGCAGGCCTTCATTTGAAAAATTAGACTTTTTCCGTGCAGAGCTTGGATGGATTCGGAAATTCTGGGGCACTCTGAAAATACATTATTGGTCCTTGCAGCTCAGGAGATCAATCCCCTGGCTTCTCACAACCATGTACACTGTGTGCGTTGCAGGTGTTTTTAGACACAAGGAAGAGACCTAGAATTTTATGCATTTTTTTTTTAATTTAAGTTACTGCGTTTTAGTTCTAATAAAATGCTAAGTTCTTAAATATAGCGCCTAAAACAAAATAACGTAATCGGGGAAAGAGATCCTAAGACCAGTCTTAATCGTAGAAAAAGAGCGTGTTCGAAAATAGGAAACAATTTACGGTTTCATACGTTTCTTATGGCAACGGCAGTTTTCTATTTTCGAACATCTCGGAATATAATTGCTTAATAATATTAACTAATGCTTTAACATTATAAATATTAAGTTGGCATGTACTTATGTGAATGTTATTTCTCTCTAAGAATTTTTTTTACAAAACACGAGAAAACTGCACTGACTAGAACCTGTCGCAAACTTTGAATTTTATAAAATACAAGATACACCTGTGTTATAAGAGAACAGCGTTGTGGTGAAGAGGGAACATGTTTGCCTTTATCTGCATTAGAAGAAAGGGAAAAGCTCCAAAAGAAACATAAATATAATGAACCTTATTAAAAGTGTTCGAAAACTGGAGCCGTTCGGTAATAGGTGCAACTTACCTAAAACTGTTTTTATTTATTTATTTATTAGTATATCAATATACAATTAAAATTGTTATTAATATTAAAGAGAAGAGCAAGTAGCAGCAAAGGCTTTCGGCTCTATGAATAAAATATATTCGCTAAATAGTAATTTTTAGGACGTTTATAATTTCGTTAATTTTCAAAATATTGCTTTGTTTCGGTTCTTTAAGAAGATCCATGATGTTAAAGTTGATGTTGTGGTTTTGAAGTTGTGGATGTGCAGATAGGTAGCATGAACTTAATAGGTGGGCTGCTGTTATGGCGATTGTGCAGTTGGGGCAGGCAGGTGGAGGTGCCTTTTTGAGAAGGTGTTGATGGGTGAATGCAGTATGACCAAGGCGTAGTCGGACGAATGTTTTGAGGCTTGATTTAGAGAGTCACCGACTATCCTCCGAGCCGATAACATCGTTTCGATCGTTTTTCTCTCTGCTCTTTCACAAATTTGTGTTTTTTCCTTTTTCCCGCTCACGCTCGCGCGTGCCGTTCGCTACGCTATATTTATTATAATTGTGCGCCAAAATCGTGTAAAGAACAATTGCATCAAGTGGCAAGCAATTATTCAATTATGGCCCCTGGGCCAACCGTGCTATCGGGCAATCGGTTTGATGAATTCAATCACCATTCCGATCGACCAGGTAAAAGAAAAAAAAAGAATAATGACTCACCTATAGACAAATCTTTCGATCTCCCCATTCCCACTCACCTTACTTCAAAAAACCCCAGATTTATAACTATATCCCCTGCAGATCCTACTAAAAAACTCACTTCTTTCAGCGTGTTCCTGCTGAAAAAAGCGATAGATGGCATAAGTACATCGTATGAATATATTACCCAACTCCGTGATGGAAATATATTGGTTCTTGTGAAATCACAACAAATCGCGAACATATTTTTGGCAAAGAAAACTCTCGCCAATCTCTGTCCAATTACAGTGAACCTTCACGAACAATTGAACTCATCAAAGGGTACCGTCTTTGCGCCCTGTTTAATAGATGTTGACGAAAAAGAAATTATCGAAGAAATGAGAGATCAAGGAGTTATTGATGTCTATAAATTTACAAGAAAAACCAAAAATGTAGATTCCAATGAAAAACTAACTGAAAAAGACAGTCTAAACGAATCCCTGAATAAAAATTGTGCAGTAGTCCCATCTGGACTTATGCTCTTCACCTTCGATCTCTTCCGGCCCCCCACATCTGTTAACGTTGGTTGGTACAAACTCAAGGTTCAAGAATATTTCCCCAACCCGATGCGTTGCAAAAACTGCCAAATACTCGGGCACACAACTTGCGTAATCTGTAACCTTCCCCCCCACGACCAAACAAATTGCACCCGCACCTCCTGCGCAAACTGCGCAGAAGAACACCCTGCTTCCTCCACACTTTGCAAACGGTTCATACAAGCTAAAGAAACGCTCAAAATAAAAACAATTTATAAATGTAGCATGGCAGAAGCAAAAAAAATTTACAATGAGCAAAACCCAATCTCATCAACTTCTCTTTCTTCTTATGCAGCTATCGCTAGTAATGCAATACAGTCCATTCCACCTGTTCCTCCAAGAAACAACAAAACTGTTTTATTTTCCACTTTTTACTATTATATATCACATCCTTCCATTTCCACTTTGATCTGTAAGGTGGCACCGCTCGTTCAAAATTCAAATACAAAGTCTCTCTGTTGCCATTCGGATTTATATGAGTTGCTGTTCAGAAGTTCACTAAAAACTGCCGAATTTCGTAAAAACTCTTCTATTCCTACACAAAGACTGCAAATCACACAAATCCCGCCCCAGAAACAAAGTATCACCGAGTACAAAGTAAATGCCGTCCTCAGTCGAAATCCTGCTGCCACACAGATAAGTCTCACATCCACACAAACTATAGCGGATTAAACAAAACAATGTGACATTTCCGAAAATCCACACCGAATCCTTTCTAATATCACGTTCATCCTCTGGTGCCGACTATACGCTCTTGTTCTGCCTCCATCCTAGCAGGTATGTCACACCACCATAACAATATAACTAATCCTTCCACCTATACAAGAACTCTGTTGTTATAACAAAATCATAGCGCAACAAAACGACACCGAAATTCGTCCTTTCCGTCACTTTTATGGCGCACTACTTGCTGGCAAATGCAAAAGCTACCCGAGCGCAAATGTCTCCAATAAGCAATGTCTCACTTAACGTCCTGTTCACCACAAATCACAATCGGTGAGCGACCAGCAGCCTGTGGTGAGATTACGTTGCGACGCGGTCCACTAGTTCAGGACCAAGACCGCATATAGTAAAACAGTAGTAAATCGTTTAATCTGTCCGTTTTGTCGCTCGGAATGTGCGAGAGTGAATGTTTTTGTTCTCTGCAAGGGCCAAAGGATTCGTAGTTATGTCCTTGATATTTTTTATGGTAATTTTTGCGTCAGTCAGTAGGGCATAGACAAGGGCGTCGTGGATTGGGCAGTGGCCGTTCATTAACTGTATACTAGCCGAGTCGGGTCGGTCATTAAAACGAATTCAGCGGATTAGTTTTAAATAAGAATTAAGCATTCCGTAGGCGACGCATACGACCACGTATATGACTTCATTAACTCTAAGCACCCAGGATAATGCAAGGAGAGACGTTTAATTTTACTTTTGTTATTTGAACACTGCCGCCTGCTAAAGTCTGTTTGACTAGGCTGTATGAGCTGCTTACTAAGAATGGGGTTGGAGTTTGGCGAATGTGTGCCCATTTTCGGGGGTTTTATTAGAAGTTGTAAATTAATCATTGCGCTTTGATCCGGTTTTTGTTAGCTGACATAAAACGGAGGTTTTCGGAACATTAAAATATCCTGTTGTATGAAGAAAAGGCTGAGGAATTAACATTTTTGGTGGTCGTGTTAAGATTGCCATGCGTGCATTAAAGGATTGTGCTGGGGACCTTAATCTGTTGACCAAAGAGCAAAGTTTTGGCGATTAAAGTTGACCAAAAATTGCTTTTGAAACAATAAATTGTGGGCAGTCTAGCAAGCAAGTTAGAGAAATATTACGTCACGATAAATAAATACGAAAGGAGGACAATAAAAGCCGAAGGGTCTTAGAGTATTGGAGCAGATTCAAGGCTATAGATTACGTTGAAGCAGTTTAAAACTGAGTAAAGGTACTTGCAGAGTCAGTTAATGATCAAGAGTATGCCTCCTGCTCAACATTTAGGAGGTCCATTACCTTCCCGTCCACTCTCCACGTACCAAGAAGTTCCTAATCTATTGAAGAGTAGCGTGCCTCCGGGTAAAGTCCGGAGAAAGTCGGGTAATGAAAGTTTTACACGTTCCTACATCCGCGAGGGACTGACAAACCCTCCGAGAGTATCATTTGTCATGAGAGACCTCTAATAAATTAGCCCTTCCGAAATCAGTAAAAATTGTCGGCTCTTCCATGCATGCAACGCATACACGCATGTATGGCTGCGCGAAGGCAGACTACGGCTCTTCTGAGATGTGTGTGCCAATTAGTTTTTTTTTTAGAGCTGGTAGAGTCAATAAATATTACCATAAGAAAACAGGACTGTATTGTAATAACGGCGTTGGCTTTCAAACTCTTACTTGCTTTACTTACAGGGCTCCTGACCCATGAAGGGTCTATACCTGGTTCGCAGAAGCCTTCCATCCTCTGCAATTATCCAGACCAAGCGTTTGGGTATCGGCGATGGCTTGTTCTTAAAAACGAAAGTTTCAGTCTTCCTGGTCGTCTCGAGCCTTGGGGGCTTGGATTTGAAGACCCTCATGGCTAGAGCGTTGTTGTCCATTCGCTCGATGTGACCGAGCCAATGTTGTCTTCGTGTTTTGTCTTTTTGAACTATACATCCACATCTTGTTACAGCACATAGTTCGCGGTTATGTCTTTGTCTCCATTCGCCCTCCTCGCACATAGGACCGTAAACTCGCCGTAGAATTTTTCCTTCGAATGAGCCAAGTATAATTTCCCCTCCTCTGTTTATCGAACTGTCAGAATAAGTGTTTTGTAGAGCTTAAACTTTGTCTTACGCGAGAGGAATTTTGGAGAAGCAAATAGCCAAACCCGAATAGCAGCGGTTTTTAAGGGTTATTCTTCGACGAATCCCCACTTAGGGATCGTTTGTGGAATTGATGCTAACTCTCAAGGAAGATGCACTCCTTAACTACCTTGAACTTGCTGCTACCAACAGTGACGTTTTGAGGAGTACTACTAAGTCACTAAGTACGAACAGTGACTTTGTTTTATTCTCATTTAATTCCAGACTAACCAAATTTGCCTGGCCCCACAATCGCCGTAAAAGCCTCTAACACGGCGCGGCCGGTGATGGCGATGAAATCGATATCGTCCGCGTGCCCCTGTATTTGCAAGGATCTGCTAAAGAAAGTGCCTTCCGCGTTGACCTTTGCAGGCACACACTCATCTCCAGAACAGGATTGAAGAATGTACATGACCATATGCATCTCCGAAGAACTGTTCCCAACTAGCACGTTGCCCCATTCGTTTTCTAATGTTACACGGCACAGTTTGATCAGTTTTGGAGGGATCATGAATTCGGCCATCGTCAGGTAGAGCATCTGACGATGATTGCTGTCATATGCGGCATTAAAGTCCATGAAAAGATTGTATGTATCGACTTGAAATTCAATTGTATTTTCCAGGATTTGTCTAAGTGTGAGGATCGGTCTATGCCGAGCCGGAAGCCACACGTGGAGGTGCCGATTAGTGTATCGCAGAACGAATTAAGACGCTCACACAGTACGTTTGACAGGATCTTGTATGAGACATTTAACAGGGTTAAGCCTCGATGGTTATTGCAAGACATAGGATTGCCTTTCTTGAAGATGGGGCATATGGAACTGATTGTCCAGTCTTCGGGCATGCCACCTACACTTGGTTAATGATTTGGTACATGCACCCGTCCGTATTTAAATAGCTCCGCAGGTTAGCCATAAGAGCCGGGGGCCTTTCTGTTCTTAAGCCTCTTTATAGCTAAGCTTACTACCTCAATACTAAATGGTGGAAGTTCTTCTTGATCGACCGAGCTCTCGTTCTCTCCTGGTACAGTCGCTTTTCTCTCTTGTACCTCTTCCACTCTCTGCGTATGATGCCCATTAATCAGCTGCTTCAATTATTCCCTGGTGCTTCCGTGACTAGCTTTACTTCGCTATTTCGAAGAGCCTGCTTTCCAGTTCTAAAACCAGCAGCCAGTTGCTTAGGCGTTTTATAGAAATTCCTGGTCTTGTTTCGATCGTTAGACTCTTAAATCATCTTAAGCTGGGAGATTTCGTAGCGTTGGCCCTTCTCTTGGCTCAATACTCTTGACGCTGCTTTTGTTTTTCGCTGCAACGTTTTCGCATATGCATCTTCTGTCGATTTTTTCCTGTTCACGCCAGCATCAACATACCAAGGACACTTTTTAAGGAGTGGCCGCAAACCTAAAGTTGATTCATCCACGCTTCTAATGATGTCGCGGTACTGGCTCCATTGGCTGTTGACGTCTGGGGAGAGTGAATGCAAGAGGAAGTCTCTCACACAAGCGCTCCCTGTGGGCTCCGCTACTCCAGGTGTGCTGAGGCGACCAAGGTTAGGTAAGGGTTGGGTGGCTGCCCCCGCTAAGCGGGGGTACACGATGACCGGAGGTACCCAGCCCGAGGACCTAAATGATAACTACCCGTTTGGGTGACCTGTACCGAAGGCCACCAATTAATTGTTGATTGGTTGAAGGCTTACCCGAGGTTAATGGAGGCTGGGGGTAACCGTTTCGGTGTGAACCACTGTCAGCAGAGTTGAAGGGGGTCAGTTAGAGACTTCCTGAAAAAAGGGTGGTCTTGTTTATACGGTGAGTGAGGAATGGTTTCCATGTGAGAAAAGCCCGGCAGGGGCAACCCTATTTCAATATAAATCCGTGCCAATTGCTTCTCTGCTAAGAATTATCCTCGAAGATGGGAAGATGCAGGGTTAACCGAATTCGGTGAAAACATTTGCAGTGGGGGAATACTCAAGCAAGAGGCTTATGGAGGGTAACCGTCTTCAGTGTAAACCCGTATAGGCGTACTATAGGCGACTCACGTTAGAATTGAGGGGAAGGGGATATGGAATAGGAGGATAGGGTTAATCGAAACAGTATGAACACGTATTTTATAATAATGTGCTGGTGATCCCGTGGGGGTGGAGAGGTGAGGGCAGCCAAAGCGGTATAAGCCCACACCGGTCCAGCCCTGTAAGAGATAACCCTGGGATAAGGTCGGTAGGGTAAAGATTGGGAGAAGTGCAATTACTGTAGGAATTCTACTAATTCTACGTTCCCGGGTTGTGTGAGGGACATATAAGGTATGCATCCCCTTTACGTCAAGTCTAACTAGATCTTTAGATCTTTTGTTAACTATTGCCCTTTAAGTGAGATTTAGCCTCAAGAATTGGAGAGAGCAGGTGGGGTAACCCGTTACGGTAAGACCGTTGCCGGAGGAGGATTCTTCGTATTAAGACGCTGATGTAGGGTAACCGTTTCAGAGTGAGCCCGTACCTCAGGTGACTCAAGTCAGTGTTAACCTTGAGAGAAAGGGGTAATAGGAGAGGTAAGAGTAACCGAAGCGGTATGGACCCGTACCAGGGGGGAATATGAACCGGTGTTCCCATAAGAGCGGAGAGGTAGGCAACCGAAACGGGCATGACTTGGGAGGGGTGGGGGTTGATATATTTGGTGCTCCTCTGGTAAGGTGCTTCCTCGCCTGCATAGAGTTCCCGTGTGGATGAGGGATGGGTTTTCTGATTCACAACTAGGCGTTCAGCCAGTTTGACCCGCATATAAAGTTCACTATCCTCTTTTAATCGAGTCGCGCTAGATAATCGAGGCGACCAATATTGATTTTCTTTTTCCTGGCGGCTCGTAGCTTCTTTTCGTTGGAAAGTCGAGCTCTGAATCTATAGCCCCGACAAGAAAATGGTCAGAGTCAACGTTTGCCCCTCGGAAAGTGTGCAGATTTAGGATCTTAGATGTGTGCCTTCCATGGATGAGCACATGGTCTATTTGGTTGGTGGTTCGAACGTCTGGTTGTGGATTCTGAGCCTTGAAAGCCTAGTGCTACTTATAATACAGTGTTATAAGCTGCTGCAAAGTCGTGGATGCTGTGCTTGCTTACCAACTCATCCGCCGAAGATGTTCTCCTTTTTCGAAGTTCGCATTAAAGTCCCCGAGTACAACTTTGACACCGTTTTCCTGACAGGCTCTGTAGGCTCTCTCCAGGAGTTTATAAAATTCCTCCTAGGACTTTAGCAACTTCAGTAGGGGCGAGTGCACATATTAGGCTGATGTTTTGGAAAGAGCCTTTGATGCGGATCACAGCTAGGCGATCATTAATCGGTTTGAAGTTAACGACGAATCCGCATAATAACTTGTGCAGTCTTTTATAACAGCTGTAGTATTATATCTCTAGTTCTTTCTTTTCATGATACCTGATCCTATCCATCGTTACTCCTGGATTGCAGTAATGTCCGCTTTATATCGCAGGAGGACAGACTCTAGCTTTTGAGTAGCACCTGGTGTGTAAAGTATTCTTATACGTTCCAGGTGCAAACTCTCATATCGCAGCCCTTAAACGTCCCGGGTCTTGTTGTTAATTGAGAATTGATATTTATGTAATCCGAGGCTACTTGTTTCCCTCTCATACTTAACGGTCTTTTTTCTTAGGCTGTATTCTGTTGAGTCGCTTCTTGAGACCGATTTATTGATCTCAATCGGTGATCGTTGTTTTAGTCAAAGATCCTCTGGTTTCAACTGTTTTTTTTTTTAAGCTTTGGCCTATTGCTTAACGTGCAATTATTTTCTCCTGCCTGAGCGATTGTCCAGTCAAGCAAAATATGTGAGCATCTTAAACTCTAAAGCCTTGGGATGGATATCGGAATGACGAAGTGTCATCCACTGAGGTTTCTTAACTCTTGTTATGTGGAAAAGGATAGTGCGCAAGGCTGTATTTGAAAGGCACTGTCTTTAATAGATGCCTACTTTAATAGATAGGTGCGTGTCCATGGCTTCGGCCCCAATATGACTCAAAAATTTCGTGGTACGTAGTTAGAGAATTTGCTAACCGTAGACTTAGTGCGCATTTCCATAAAAAGCCGCTTTTGACCGAACTAATGGCTTCCAAACTGTTAACTACACAAAACGCTCCCACTAATTTATCGTGCCGTGTGTCGCTTGGGTGACGATCAGGAAAAGAACATTATGCTTGGTTTTGCCTAGATAAATGTTCAAGGGTGGACCTATGTACCTGGTGTACAAGACGGACAAGTTTTCAGGATCAAGGCATCGGGTCTGTCATATGTAGGGGGTAGCTAGTCTGAACAACTACAGCTAAGGGTAAAAGGCTACCATGTCCTGAGCACGAAACCCTCCACTGGTCGAGAACACTTGAAAACTGAAGTCTTTGCTGCAATACTTTGGGCATGAACGATAGGATCAAAAAAGATGTCTCCTAGCTTAGATTGTGCTCTTTTTAAATTTATTGTCCTGCAATGAAAAAAAATGTTGCAAATGACTCAATAAAAGTAATGTCCCAAATCATAGAAAAAGTATACTAAACCAACTTAAATGCGAACCAAAATACTAATCTACTACTCTTCTAAAATTAAGAAGAAAATCCACCTCTATGTGTGGTCTTACTTTATCCCTTCTTGCAATTCTATCCTTTCCTTTCCAAAATGTAATCCAATCCTTTTAATGTTTCAACAAAAAGGCAGAACCAAGAAAAAAACTGCACCAACATAATATTTTACAGGATTATAGTTCATGCTGCTTTGAACCCAACAATCCTTAAAAACCACGCATTTGTTAAGAAAATAATAATTAGTCTTAATGGCCATGCGGACTTGCTTGTGTTATTATTTCACTCCTACGCACCCAACTCTTTGAATTCTTGTGTGGTAGAAAAGGAGAAACCTCCTCGTTGTATGAGTAGGTAGAAAATTTTTGAAAAACTGTTTTCAAAACATTCATATACATTTCGTTTCTTTTCATCGCCAATATAAAATGAAAGAACACTGACAGGACTGCAAACTATTCACAAAATCATTAATCTAATTTGACGAGGTGCTTAATTGCACTTTGTTATCCTTTCCTTATTTCTAGTACCTGCACCGAATCGGTGTTAAGGCAAGGAGAAGGGTTTTTTATTTTTTTCATTTTACTCATTTCTTGAGTATTACACTGCTGACCACTTCAGACACTTTTCGTTAAGTAAAGTGGGACTCGGCAGCAGACAGAAATCTCAACTTAATGATTCTCGAGGGACATGAGATTTTGAGATTTTTTCTTCGGCTCCAGTCAGATTAAAATAGGAAATAGAAACTGCCTCGGTCCTCTGGGGTGTTGAATTGAGAATTCCTAATTGGTTTTTGTTGTTTGTCTGTATATGCGAAAAAGGATTTAGGCTTCGAAAAAGAGTTGAGTGATTGAAAACGGACACAATCTGCCAACATAAGTGTTGCTCTTAATGGATGTGAATTTACCTCGTTTTCTCGGAAGAATAAGGATTTAAGAAAACATTTTTGGCGGGAATAAATTTGTTTTATGTGGGTTTCTGTTGGCCTAACAAAAGATAGGTTGTGCTGATTATTTTGCAAAAAATATTCATGCAAAGCAAGGAATACCAAAGAGATGTCCTTTCACCGAGAGAAAGTCATTTATTTTTGTTTTGTGTGTATGGTGGGCCCATATTGTTTTCACGCTCTAGTTACTTGTCGCGTAACTACAGAACAAATTTTAGCTCTGTTTTTGTGCACTTCGACTGTCAGGAGGTCAGTGAAACGAATTGCTTATTATTTGTTGAAATAATAGACAGGTCAGTAGACTGGGTTATATCTGGTTAACACTTCTGAGGAAATGTTACGCAAGTCCTACACCTACCCCCGAAATTATAATATTATTCTGGAGCTGGAAAAAAATGAATAATAATACAATACCGTCGACTCAACATGTCAAAATTGCATTTACAACGTAAACGGTAGACTGTAAAACAATTCTCGATGAAACGAACGAATTCCGCTGCCAGGTAAAATGACCCTGCAAAGTAGAGCAGCATTTCTGAATACCTCATATGGAAGGAGTATAGCCACTAAATTAAAAATGCATGATTGTTTAGAGGCATCACTCTCATTGTAATGCCACTGTAATACCACCCCCAAAAAATTTTCTAGATTTCCTAGATTTCTATAACATGGAACTTAGGTCAGGATTCACATTTCTGGAAATCTTAAAGAACAAGCTAGTAGCTCGATGCACCTACTACGTTCTTGCATATTTTAAGACCGCGTTCCTCAAAAATTGTTTCGACATCACCGCCCTCCTATGAAGCAAAGCATATCATTGTTGGGCCTGTTATAATTTTTGAAAAACTCCCAAAGGGTCCTCGCGAAAAAGTAAGGCCTAACATTTGCACAGGTCAGCTGTATGACTTAACCATATCCAGGGTTCCAGGAAGATTACTAGAGTTAACTTACCGAGCTAACAACTACAAGACAAACGTGCTATATGCTGGGTCCATGGAAAACTGATGAAATTCGCGGGTGTCATAGGCCGTTCCTACAAGCTGGAAGCAAACCCGTCATGAGGAGGATGGTATATCTGTAACAAAGAAATCTTATCTCAAACCCCAAATGCAGATGAGGAAAATATTTCCCCAGGGTTAAAAAATAATTCACCCGTGAGACAGTCAATTTTAAATTGTCCTTGGTTGGTAGTTGATCTTCTTTCCTACTTACTTTAGGTGGCGTTCGCAGTCCGGGGTGGTTCAGGGCCTAAACCAACAAACTTCGCCAGCTAGCTCTATTCCTAGCTCCAGTTTTGCACGCGAATGTATCCCTTGCGTTCTCGGTACCTGGCTCTCGGTGCTCCTCAACTGCACTGCCCCTGCGGTGTGGATTCGAAGAATTTCCGGGCCGGGGTATTGTCGTCTATCCGCTCTAGAAAAAGCAGCCATAGCATTGGTTGTATGCGGACTCTTCTGGCCAGGTAGATGTCGCTGTACACGCTGCAAAGTTTAATGTTCTTCCTCCACTCTTCGTCTATGAAGACGTCGTCTCTCGAAACAACCTTAAGCGTTTTCATCTGCCTTTGGCATTGGTCGTCAACAGTAAATCTGTTTGGCTTATTTTTGCTTTAAGCCAAACGCATTTAATAAGCAATGCTTATTGTTGCTTCGAAACTTTAGGCTTCTTTACATGGCTGGGAGTTCATCGGAACAGCACGACCCCCAACCTGGAAGACCTGATCCTTTTTACAACTTGAAGGAAAGGGAGCCAATTAAGTCGCTCCTTAAGGGCCTGTGCTTCGTATACGTCGTAATAGCCCATATTAGGTGTTCACTGCGATTAGTTTGACCTGACAAGAGCTGTGGACGATACCGCGTATTCCATCTTAGAAATTCCTCCGCTCCCCTTTCTCTCGTCTGCTACTCCAAATAACCTCCAAAAGAGATTGGAACCAAATCTCCAGTTGATGTACTAGGCACCCGGTGTTCACCACGGGTAGGTGAGTGAAGGGGCTGATGGACAGAGGCCAGTTGAAAAAAACCTGTGTATGCTTGTATCGTCTTTCTAATCATGGGAATAGGAAAGGCATTATCTTGAGGAATAGTGACGCCAACTCATGGAACTCACATAAGATAGAACGCATCGTAAACGGAGGCACCAGGTCCTCATGGAACTGCCTTCGAAACTGCGGTAACAATTAAAAGTGGTCTTACACCCTCGTAGTTAGGCCGGCGATTCCCGTGCTGCATTGGTCTGGTGGACAAAAATCAACTAGGTCACTACCGTCAAAAAGCATAGAACGTGTACATCTTCTTTACTAATAGAACTAAGTCTGAGCATTCATTGTATGTTCCATTGGAAAAAACATAGACTCAAATCTACAAATGCAACTAATTAGCTCTGCTTTATGTCTTTTAATCTCAAAAAGCCCGTTTCGTATGCCCCTTGACGATATGCTACCAGAATATGAATTTTAGAAAAATTTCTCTATTTATAACTCCTCTAAAAAAAGAGTGGAAAACAACTCAAGAGACAGGAGCCGCGTCTGTAATTTATAGAGAACAGCCCCAAGTTAACCTTGCCAAAAGCTGAAGTCCATGTCATCAATAATGGTCAATATTCATCTTCTCGGACAGCCAAGACCAAGCATATCGATCAAGGCGTTTGACCTACTCGTAAAATCAAGCTTACACTGGAAATATTCATGGCCTTCCTAAGTAGAATCTATAGTCATCCTTCACTAGAGTTCCATCAGCCCAGGCTTTGACGGCAATGAATAAGCGGACTCCAGGCCGAACTCGGTGGGATTTCACGTCTCACAGCACCTGAAGCATTTTGCGGAATCAGTTAAAACCTGTCGTCTCAAACCTAGGGACTGGTGATTGGTGCGCTATGAATGGGCTTTCAGTGATACCTCTTAAAACTACGGTTGTTCTTTTTACGAGAAGGAGGAATGTCACTAGTCTGACTCAACTCGTGCTTAGAGGTGTCACTATCCGATGAAGTCAAATATTTGGGAGTAATCAATAATAGAAAACTTCTTTGGTCCAAGCATGTTGAAACCAAAACCGAAAAAGCACTGTCTACTTTCTGGCAGTGCAGAGACGCTTTTGACAAGACATGGGGTATATCGCCGAAGAGGGTCCTCTTGATCTATACCGCCATGTTTGGAGCACTGCTTTCATACGCAGCGGTTGTTTGGTGGAACAGGCTTTCGCGAAAACGTGTTACTTCTTCTTTTGTCAAACTCCAAAGAACGGCTTGGCTGACCTTTGGAGTTTGATGGTGAACCTCTCCGCCTTGATATATTTACTATGGGGTGTACGTTGAAAACCATCTTTGGCTTAAAGAGAGGTGGTTTTTGTACCACACGCATTGGAATTTCAAAGAACTTGTGCGAGAATTGTCCTTCGATCCCTGGTCTTATATGGACATGACCCCCGACGCAATGACCCTAGAAATTCTTTTGCGACAAAACTACCAAGTCAACTTTCCTCAGGTAGTGGATTGGCTTCGGCCAGACTCTGAGTCAGGGAAAGAATGCTATCGAATTTTCATGGATGGCTTCAAAACCGGATAGGGGCCTAGTGCTGGAGTCTTTGTGGAAAGCGAGAACATTAGACTGCCCCTTTGGTAAATATGCGTCTATCTTCCAAGCGGAGATTTTTGCTATCCTTATAGCTATGCGCTATATTGTGACTAACAGATGGGGGGCAAAAAGCATTATGCGTTTGCAGTGACAGCCAAGCAGCTCTAAATGCGTTGCTCAATCTCTTGCCTCGTCCAAGATAGTGCTCGAGCTCAAGCATTCGTTGAACTTAGTCGGAAGGCTAAATACAGTGAATCTTGTTTGGGTCCCTGGTCACACTGGTGTCCAGGGAAATGAGATCTTTGATAAGCTAATTTCCCTGGACTTCTCAGAAAACTTCTTCTGAGCAAACTAGGCTCAGAAGAAGTTTTCTCAGGACCCGAACCCGCTTTTGGCCTACCTGTATCTGTTGTCATGTCTGCAATTGATACTTGGTTTTCTAGTGAGCACAGGGCACGTTGGCGTGACTGCGATGGGTGCAGACAGACTAGGCGACCACGTCCGGACATCTCCGAGGGGTCAGCGTCTTTCCTTCTATCTCTCATTAGAATCGATTGCAGACTTCTTGTTTATGCATCCTTACCGGTCATCAAGCTTTTGCTAGACACTTGAATGTGTTAGGCTTGAGCAAAACCACTAGATGGTCCTGCCTATGGAGAGGACGACGATACAGCGGAACATTTCCTCTGTAGTTGTCCTGCCTTTGCTCGCATCAGTTGGCGGATCTTTGGTGCTGACGTGCTGAGTGCCGAACACCTAAGCTCTTCATCACTGAAGCTTCTTCTCATCTTTCTTCAAAGGACGGGTAAACTAAATACATTAATGTGAGGTGTCTGCATGGTAGTACGATGGACCAGTATTTGTGTCTGAGTGCTCTCCATCGGATAGTAGCAACCTCCAACAAAAACGAAAAACAAAAATCTCTTTATACCCCATAAAGCTATAGTCTTTGTTCGCAATAACCTTCTCATTTAAGAAATTTATTTCTCTTCTTAAAACTGTTTGCCCTGTTCTCCTGTTCATTCCTATTCTCCTTTCCATTTCAAGTCTCCTTCCCATTCCAATTCTCCTTCCCATGGTTTCTTCTTTTTATAAAGTTTTTTAATTTCATTTTTTAAAAGGGCGTGGCATGACTAGCCTCTATCACAAAAACTCAATAAAAGCGTGTGTATTTGAGCCAAAATGTAATTTTTCGGTTCCAATCTAAGAATTTTCTTAGATTGGAACCAAAACGTTGTAGGAACAAGATCTAAAATTCTTAAATTCCGCCCACGAGTGTGGGCAAAAACTACTGAATAAAATGCCTTTGAAAAACAACTCTTTAAATCGATGCCACTCCCACTATATGGAAGGTTGAACGACTTTATTTCTGGCTAAAAATCATAACGACATTAGGAACTGCACATTGAGACAGATTGTGGGCGTTCCTGTGGGCGGATCTAAAAAAATTAAACAATAGTTTGGCTTTGGATGTCAGGGAACTGACGTATAAACTTTTAGCTATAGAGCTAAATAGATTATATACGTAAGCTCCAAAATGTATACGCAAAGCCTACATTTTTTTAAATACAGGATGTGGCCAATAGGCGACTAAAAATTCGGTCTCGAGGTTTATAAGGCTAATGAAAACACTTTATTGGCTGCTTCAAAAGGAAAATCGTTTGGGTGATTTATACTCTTGTGAGTTTAGATGAAAGTCAACATGCAACGGCTACGATGACTGAGTCATGTAGAACATGTGTACACCAACGACGTCCCGACCCGGAAAGTCTTTAAATCCACCCCGCAGGTGATGGTGCAGAACTGGAACATCGAAACTCAGGTGGCGCTCGCAATTGGAAGCGACCTTAGCACTCAGCTCACTTCGCGTTAACGATGAAAACTGAAGACGGCTATAGCTGGAGATGAGGCCCAAGTAGCCCCGGACTGTAGCGATACCTTATAAGTAAGTTAAGTGCGGACCAACAAATTTTCTTTTGCTTATCTGCAATTTACCTAACTTTAAAAGTCACTCATTTTATTTTCTATTTACAGAAGTGACACTTCATTCAAATACTCAGCTCTATGCGCACTGTAATGTGATTAAACATGGAGGTCCAAGAACAGTGTTCAAGCGACTCTGCGAAGTCTAACTAAGTGCGCAAAGAAACTAAGAAATGTAATGCTTAAGCCTTACAATATTTGAGTGGTCGTTTTGTAGACACTTCATAAAGCGGCAAGACATTATTATAAATTTAAACAGCGCGCATCGCATCATAAAGCTAACTTTTTATACCCCATCCCACAGGATCATCCCCCATCCCAATATACCTCCTATATTAAGTTTGTAACATAGTTTGTAACACATTGAAATAATAATGGTAGACCCCCAAGACCTTAAGGGCATATGATCGAGACCGAATTCTGAATCGAATGAGCCATGTCCGTCCGTCCGTCTGTATGTCACATGTTTTTAGGCCTTAAATTTTGTGCTAGGGTGCTGAAACTTCGTACGTAAGGTCCACGTCATGCGAAGCAGTACAAGTGTAAAAATTTTAGAAATCCGCCCAAAGACACGCCCACAATCGGTCTAAATGTGCAACTACCTCCAGAGTTTTCAAAACTGTAAGACGTTCTAAAAGGCTGAAATTTGACATTTAGCATCTCCTAATGAATGTTAGACACAAAAAAGACAAATTTTATTGGTAAACCTCCTATAGTGGGCGTAGCATCTATTTTAAGCATGTATTTTAAGGGTAAATTTTCAAACGCATTTTACTCAATATTTTTTTTCGAAATTGAAAAAAATTTGCTTAATATTTTATATAGAAAACGCTTAGTTCCATATTTTGTCTATACAAGTCTTTGGGCCACGCCCACATTTGGAGGCAGAATTGAAGAAAAACCTAAAATTTTCCAGAAAAACTTAAGTCTAGATTTTTTTCACTTAAATTTTTAGCCACGCCCCCTTTTAGGGATCGATTTTACAAAAATAATGAATTTGAACCAAAAAATTGCATTTTTACGTCCATTTAAGTGTAACTTGGAAATATCTGTGGAAATATCTTATAATTAATAGTTAAAACATAATACTTACAAAGTGTCAAAAAATAACTATGCCATCAGCATTTTACAATGTGGGATAGGATGGGGTATTCAACGGTCCCTTTTACGGACTGTAACTTCTGCGTACACACTATGTAGCACATTCTTAATTGCAGTTTTTCCATAATCCGAATTATCTCAAAAACATATTTTAAAACAATCAGCACGCTCCTGTAATATTAATTTAAATTGAAAAGTAATTTGAATTCATTCGAAAAGTATTTCGAAAAAGGGTACTTCCCGAGCTAACAGTTGTTTGATTCACTGTAGTTCTGGGTGTCATTAAGGGGTCATTATAATTTTTTTTAGTTTATTTTCAAATTAGTGAAGTGCGTTTGAAGGGTTATTTTCAACAAAAGGGTAGCCAGTTGCTTGTGGCATTCCTAACGATCACACACTGACCAACTGACACTCCCGTACCCATATTGGATTTTTTTTATTTCTGTGAAATATGTATGTGCAAGGCTGCTGGTCAAGGAAAATTCATATGAGTGATTAGGTAGCAAATGTTATAGTCATTCATGAACATGATAAATTGTCTGATTTAAAAGGGTTAAAAAGGGTTGAGTATTTTAAAGTTCTTGAGTTTTTAAGAAGCACAAAGGTTCCTTTTATGGGAAAAGTATGCACAGAAAATAGTTCCAAAAATTAGTGTTTGCTTTTGAGATTACTTATTATAGAGCTATGGCCCCAAAATGTCATTCAGAATGTTGTTTACAATTCTTTTGTAGCTTCAATTGCATAAAAAAAAACTAGTATTGGGCCCACCCTTTAGGTATACTTTTAATACTTTCAATTTCCTTTTTAAGAACACTTTTTCTAACACTATCTCATTAAATTTGAACTTACAATGTTTCCCAAAATTTACTTAACTCCATAAAGAGTTCAACTTAAACAATAAAATTTCACAGCAGTCTTTGATATAAAGGGCCGATGATGATTTTGAATAAAACACAAATTATTTAGGAAATTATTGTCATTTCTTTTTATTATGATAATATTGGTATGGTTCAATTATGTATGGAACAAAATATCGGCCACCTCCATACGATAGTTCAAATTTTCGATGACGCTGAAGCATAATTTAGGTTCTATGCCGTTAATGCGCCGAATTATCTCATCCCTTAGCTCTTGAATTGTTGCAGGCTTATCGATGTACAATTCTTCTTTCAAATAACCCCAAAGAAAAAGATCCAACGGTTTCAAATCACATGATCTTGGCGGCCAATTAACATCGTCACCACGTTAGATAACACGGCCATTGAATTTGTCGCGCAAAAGAGCCATTCTTACCAACATTCTGACCATTGACGACCGACGCCTGAAATCGTCAAGAGGCTTAAGTTCATGAGTCAATTGCACCTTGTAAGCGTGTAAATGCAAGTCTTTGTGCATAATGTTCATCAACGACGAGCGTGAGTGGTGCAATTATTGGGCACGACGACGAGTTGAGGTGGACGGCTCTTCAGCCACACTACCGCGGACAGCAGCAATATTTTCTGCAGTACGTCTTTTCACATCTCCTACAGAACCGGTTTGCTCAAATTTTTGCACGATTTTTCCGATTGTACACACATTTGGACGATTAAATTGACCGAAAAAATCACGAAATGCGTGATATTAATTTTGATTTGAAGAAATATCATTTGATTTTGAGAAATGTCAAATGAAATGCAGAAAAAAACTTGAAGTTTAGGTGCGGTTCATATTCAACATCGGCCCTTAAGATCTAACCACCCTTTACATGTTTATTTTTATTCTTATATTTATTAAAGTTTCCGCAGTTAATTTAAGTTTTATTATTACACATCTTAAAACTAAATTAGCTTACTTTCATATAATTTTAACAGTCCAATAACCTTGCATTCAGTGTTAATTTATAAAATAAAACAAGTGGGAAAGTGCAACAGTGCGTATGCAAAAGCTTCAGTCCATCAACGACGGATTGCCAAATAATCGAACATACCAAAAAAAAACTGCCACGCCTCCAAAAAGTGGGCGGCATGTAAAAATATAACTGTTGAATGCTTTAAACTAGGTGGTTGCATACATTTCGGCCTAAAACTCCGCCTTTTTTTACTAAAAAATCACTTTTTTTTAACGCCACGTCCCCAAAAGTGGGAGGAGGCACATACTTCACATACATGAAAGTTAGAAAATGCTAATGTCTACAACTTTTGCATAGAATTGTTAGTCAAATTTCATATAGATATAATTATTGAAAAACAGTCATTTTAAGCTAAAAACCCTTCAAAAAGTGGGCGTGGTCAATGAAAAGGCCAACATTTTTTGGCTGATTCAAAGACAATCACAAGGCAATGTTGCAATCAAAAATGAATGCGCCCGTCCGTCTGGCCGTATGTAAACAGCTTTTAGGCCTTAAATTTTAAGGCAGAGAGCTGAAATTCGGTGAGCTGGCTGAAAGTCCAGTCTTTCAGATCAAATTTTAAAATTAGCTGAATCCGCCCACAGACATGCCTACAACAGGCCTGTATGTGCGAC
This sequence comes from Neoascia interrupta, assembly GCA_947623515.1. Lineage (NCBI taxonomy): Eukaryota > Metazoa > Arthropoda > Insecta > Diptera > Syrphidae > Neoascia > Neoascia interrupta. The sequence continues at coordinate 153,034,267 of OX392462.1, forward strand.
CATCTCTAATTTAAAAAAATACTTTTTCCAAATTTTAGCTATGGTACAATGCCTTATAATTGTCTTATAATTGTCTTTGAAGTATCCAAAAAATTAGCCTTCAGCCTTTTTATTGACCACGCCCACTTCTTAAGGGATTTTAGCTTAAAATTACTGTTTTTCAATAAATATATATAAAATTTGACAAAAAATTATGTGACAAAATTTGTAGATATGTATTAGCATTTTCTGATATAAACATCTTTTAGTTGTGGCAGTTTTAGAAGTGGCAGTTTTCTTTTTGGTATGGCCGGGTATTCTGCAATCCGTTGCAAACGCACTGTTGCACTTTTCCGCTTGTTTTTTATGTGGCTCCCAGTTTGAGATTAATTTAGGGCATGAGACGATAACTGAAAATATTCAATAAAATAAACAACGTTTTTTTCCCAAGAATTTTAGATTCTTAAATGATTGTGAACTAAAAATCCTTGACCCAACAATGTTTTCTTCCAGCAAGAACTCGTTTTTGAATTTTTAAAAATTATATATTCAATTCAATATCGTAATTCTTAAAATAAACGTTTTATTCTTCCCAATCATTTTCAAAAACGGGAAATTGTTGGCACAACAATAAAACTGTTGCATTAACTATGTTTCAAGCCTCTTTTCTTTCGCCTATTAAAAATCAAATCGCTGATCCAACAAATAGTCCATCCGTCCGTCTGTCTGTACGTCACACGTTTCTAGGCCTTCAATTTAAGGCCAGGAACCTGAAATTTGGTACACAAGTTTATTGTTATCCGAAGCAGTACAAGTTTAAAAAAGAACGTGAAGTATGAAGTCATACACGGAGCGGTTCGTCGGCTTTTTCTGAATATATATGTAGATACATAGGATCTGTGTATATGAGTTATTAAATGCTACCATTGCAGTGTGGTAAAGTAAATGGAGGGAAGATTTTTGACTGTTTGCTCGGTATTCGGGTTTAAAATTCATAAAATAGATATTTTACATTCATTTTACTCTAGGTACTGTTAATATTTTCTTTCAAGTTTACTGTACTAATTTTAGCCGAATCTTAAGTTTAGATCAACTTAAATAAAATCAACTTAAATTATTTTAAGCATATCTCGAAAACCATGAAATATTTCAGGCCCTCTTTTTTTTTTCTTCGAACCTCAAAATATTGTCTATGTCCGATATTTTTTTCAAAACCGTATAGGTTACCGTTATCGAGTTGGTGTGGGGGGATACGCGGTTTTTTAGCTTTTTTCTGCATTTTTTTGATTTATTCTATTCGGGACCTTTTATTGAACACCGTTATATTTTTTTTATTCTCATTTACTTTGCGCTAGCAACGGTTGCTTGAGTACAGGTTTTTTAGTTATCGGTTATAAATTGGGTTTTTTAATTAGATTTTAACCGTTTTAGAAAATTTTAAGTTAGAAACGTCATTTTTGAAAGATCTCAAAAATTTTAGAATTCACTTTGTATAATTTATAAACACCACCAAATTTCATTATAACCACCGTTCGGATTCCAATATATTTTGAAAAATAATTTTTGAAATGTTTTTGAAGTTTTCGAGCTAAATCTCAGAATCTGCTAAATATTCGAAAATTTCTACAGTTTTCCCGAAAATTACAAATACAAATTACAAATTGTTTGGCCGATGCTTTATGAGATAGTGGTGGGAACAATATATTTTTCACTGTTTTTTTTTTCGAAAATACGCCAAAACTACATTTCTTAAACCGTTTTACTAAAATTTTATTTTAGCCTTTGCTTAGCCTGCGGCTGTTTTATATGTTAGCCCAATATCGGATTTTAAAATAAAGTGATGAAAAAGTTATGACGTTAACACATTGAAAATGGGTACCTACTTTCCATTCCATATTTCTCAAAAACTTCCCAATATTTTACAAAAAAATCTATTTTATTACGACAGCTTAATATTTTCTCAGCGCATAAAATGTCTTAAAAGACTGAAATTTTATAATTATTATCTCCTGTTTATTGTAAGTTACACAAAATACAAATTTGATCTTGCATTTTATTGAATATTTTTCTTCCAAAATGAAATTATTTTGCTAAATTATGTAGAAAACACGTAGTTCAAACTTTGTTCGTACAAGACTTTGGGCCACGCCTACATTTGGAGGAAGAATTGAAGAAAAAACCTCAAATTTTCCAGAAACGTAAATTAGGCTGGTTTTAAGCCTTATTAGTCTTTACAAAGTTTTTAGCCGAGTTTACCATGCTATCTCTCAGCCGCTAAGCCCCATCATGACATCAATAGCAGCCAACGTACCATACTGGATCTTCTTCAAGTTCCAAACCAAAAAAATATTGAGCTTATAAATAAGCTTCTGAGCATACACAACATTAAAACTTAAAAAAAAAACAAAACCGATTAATTAATACATAATATAAGAAACTATTCATTAAAGTACTATTTAAAAAAATAACTTAACGAAGATCCGAAAGTCCTCGATGCTAGTGCTTTTTAATATTGTATTAATAATAGATTTTAATTTATTGTTAATGTTTATAAATAAATAAATAAATTTTCAAATAAAATGAAACCATTGAAGCTGCAACAAAAAATATACAAATAAGGATACAAATAATAAACTTCATGAGACGCTGTATAGCTGACACCGAAATTGCCTATCGTGGCTAACCCAATAAATTGTAATCGCTTTAACACTTTTCATAACTCGATCCGAATAAAAGTCTTGAGCTAAAATGAGTATAGTTACCTACTCATGTGGGATTCAAAGGGAAATTTAAGACTGTCATAAGCGGCTCCCTATATTGCAAGACTTCTGTTTCCAAGACCTAGAGGTCTTCAAGAAACAGCAAGAAAAAAATTGATGGAGAAGTAAAAATAAGAAGGTACATACATACCTGCCTACCTACATAATTTCGACAAGCAGAAATCCTCAAGAGTAAAGAGACAATTATATGTTTAAGGTGATAGGTATAAGAAAACGCAATATCAAATGATAGTCGGGTGTGTTATATGAATCAAACCTACTTTTTTACGGGATATGCCAACAGAACAGAGTGACATTCCTTCACACTCCAATCAAAAGATTTTGACACTTACGGAGGTACATAAAAAATGTTGACATGGCAGCTTATGTTCAAAAACTACAAGCCCCTCTGGTCTTTTTTTTAGAACATACTAAAATAGGTAGGTGCCTACCTACTTTTCCGAGAAAAAAAAAAACAAGGCTTGTCATTTAGATATCTGCCGATTTTTATGTAATGCTTTCCTGACCCTCTACGTGAGTGACCTAATGGACAATTCTCCCGTTCTGATAACGCACCGAAAGTTCTGCCTGCAATTTATTAACATTCAAGGAAAAAATAACGAATAAATTTCTGACAAAAAGAAATTCCAGAACCATTTAACGACAATCAAAGTCAAAAGCGAAAAGCAAACCAATGACCGAAAATAAATTTGATCACAAGACAACAAATACTCGTACCTACCTACGTACGAGTAGGTAGATATGCATGTGGAGTGACACATCAAAAGGTCAACAGATAGGTGTACATAATTCTCCTTCAGATGCGGATACTATGAAGCGTGTGTGCTGCCAAGGAAACAAACGTTTCACTTCGATTCCACCCGCAGCAGCAAACCTGAGACATTAACCTGCACACGAGCGTATTTGGTATAGGGAATCGCGCCAAAAATAAACATTTCCATTTATCCGCAGCTCCAGCTTCTGCTCCGTGGTTAAATGTCTAAAATGGTTCGCATTCACTCCCGCTGGTTTCTCCGTATAAGTTCATATAAGGATACTATATGTGTCCTCAACGAGACAACAACCCAATCGCATCCAATTTCTGATTCAGAAGAGCAGCCGTATAGCCCCATCCGCACGACACTTTAGGGAGAGAAGCTGACAACGAGAAAAATGCGCACTCAAAGGGGGAGTCCTCAATCCTCATCTGTTCTGCGTACAGCGGGATGCCGATTGTGTGTAGGTTGATATACCTACACACTATACATCGAGATATGTAAATTTAGATATCAAGTAAAAACGACACAAAAAACACTCCGGGGGAAGGATGAGGAGGATGTTGTTCCCCTTCAGAAAAATAAAGGAAAAAGTGTATAACATACGATCTGCCATACCGTGCCACCCTTCAGATGGGAAATTTATGCTCATGAGTGGAAAATCCAGCAGAAAAAAATAAATAAAAAATGTTTCGTTGGTTCGGTCTTTTTTTTATCTCCCTGCATAAAAACGAACCATAAACCAACTGACAGCTAAAGGGGGACCCGAAAAATGAAAGGAGAACGTGCCTGGTCTCAGCAGTCCCACCCACACGTGCGCGCCACACATTACACGCGCTAAAACAAACATCAACGACGAGCACGACGACCTTCTTCGCTGCTCATCTGCATTCTGGGATGGAATCCAGAAGCACAAGCGTTTCGCTAACCCCAATTCCTGGTATACTTATACTCGAATGAATTGTAAAGAGAAATTTGGGCAGGGCATCCCAGCCATTCATCCTTTCGCCCACCCTTTCCTATTGTGTGTAGGGTAAGAATGCTGGTTCACGCACACATGGTAGTCGTACATTGTTCTCGAGGAAAGCCACCAATGGCAATGGAAAACTTAAGCCGCACCGCATTAGCATAAAGGAAGGAACACATTACTTTGAAAAGATGGAGTTTCGCTTTTTTTAAGGGTTGCCTTCACTTAAAAAATGAACCCGTAGAGGGGGCGTACTATTGCTTCAAAGATTGATGTATAACTGGAGTAAAAAAGTGAAATCATCTAAAATTTTTAGATTCCTGTTAAATAGGAATCTGACTGTATGAATTAATTCAGGCTGAAGTAGGTACAGGTGGGTATGCATTTGGACTGTCCCACAAAGTTTGGTGGGCAAGAGCCCAGCTTTTGCACAATTCCCTGTTGTTATGGCATTAAAACTTCAAACAAAACTTCAATTAGATAAGCGGCTATTACTTCCTGAATTTAAGAAGTTTTTAATGTATCTTTGAATAACTGCCTATCTACCTAGAGTTATTTGGGGTAAGAGTTCGCAATTTTTACTTTGACCGCAAATTTTAAAAAAAAGTAAAGCTGCTCTGCTACATACTTCAGTGAAGTACTGTTTGGTAGCCCTACCTTTTTGGAACGAAAACAATTATCAAAACAGGAAAGTTTTTGAAAAGTGCAATGCTTTTTTATTGAAAAACTAAACCGAGTCAGCTTGTCCCGAAGTCAGGCTAAGAGTGCGCAAGGGTTTTGGGTAAGAGTACGCAACCGGTCTGGCACCTTTGCAATTTTCATAGTTAGTAATTTCACAATGAGCTTGAAGTAAATTGTAAACATTAAGACGTTTTTGTGAAAGAAATAACTTACTTTTTTCAGCATAAATATAGCAAAATTTAGGTTTACACTTAAAAAAAAAAACTATTTCGTTTATGAAAGTTCTATGCCAATGTCATGCTGTAAAAAACTAATTGAATTTTTTGCACAATGCTTAACAAATCCTTCTTTCTACCGTTCTCCGATGATCTTCCAGGACGACTTTTTACTGCTTTTTGCTAGCAGAGCCTTATTCGTAGCTCCAAACAGGCACTGGGCACTCTTACTTTTCCTCTTTAAAAAACTTAAAAGATTCAAATCACAAAGAACTTAACTTTTTCCTCAAATTAAGTGAAAATATACATATTAAGCTTATGAATTAATAGCACAACGGTCATTTCCGTTATCTAAAGTGGGCTAAACACAAACATTTTTTCATTTTTCTTAACATTAAATGGGACTTTCTCTTTCTTTTCGAGCTCTCATGTAGGCGCTCTTCTTGTTGAAGGAGGTGCCTTGGGATGCTCTATAAATCTCACATTTTTTACAATAAAGGCTTCTAGCTGCTACATACAAAATTGCTTGAGAATAGAAGCGATTAAGTTGTCAATACACCCAACAAATCATCACACTTGGTGCCACAAAAAAAACTAGCTCAGTCTAACAACTTTTCCTAAAAAATAAAAAGCTTAAAAAAAGCTAACTTTAAAATTTTACTGGAACCCCCTGGGTAATCTGAGTCTCAAAGTCAAATATTTATTAGAAGTTCTTCGCAAGCAAAAGAGTAAATACCAAAATATCGCAATACTCACTATACTGCACAAAACTCGATTCGGCAAGAAGCTAATTAAAATGTGAATGGTGGTTGTTGGATAGTAAACAATATTTCAAAAGAAACTGCTGATTGATGACTGTTTTGTATCTGACAATATGCAAACATTGCAGATGCTTTATAAACCACTTTTTCACAATAGCCAACAGCTTTGAAAATACGTCCAGTTCAACATTGTTCTTTTAAAACTGACTTTTTTTCGGAGTCTTTTTCTGGCAGCTGTTTTAGATTTGAACCTATAACGCCTTTTGAGGTTTTAAGGGAAGTCGGTTTCTTATCTAAAAAAAAAAACAAGTCATATAAAATATGTTGTAACGAGCGACGACTACAACGAACTAGACCCTTCGATCTAGCGAGGAAAAGGGTCAAGCCGCACGAACCTTAGTAGGTGCATTCACTGGATAACAAGCTACCCAACGCGATAAACACTACGGAAGTTAAGTTAACTTTGTTGTAGTCAAGACGAATTATGAGAGAGCGAAAATTTAATGCAATTTAATGTGTATAGTAAGAAAATAAATAAGGGGACATCTTTGACATCTTGCTAGATTTTTAAATTTTAAATTGTTGGCATAATCATCGTAGACCGGTATGACCTTGTGGAGATATGATCGAGACCGACAGGTTAATCGATTAAGCCATGTCCGTCCGTCCATCCGTCTGTATGTGTGAAGGTTTAAAGTCTTCCAAATCAAGCTAAAGAGCTAAAACTTGGTACACGGCTTGGATCTTCTGTTGCACAGACAAAGTGTGAAGACTGGCTTCAATGTGAGTCAACCTCTATTTTTAATTTTCTTTCAAAATGCCTTTTGGTCAAGTTAAACAAGGCGTAGGAACTCAAAATTTTGGTACTGAGCAATATTAGCCCATGATATTTAACAAGGCATAAATTGGACCGCCCAAAATATCGACCATGTCCACTTTTAACATATTAGATCTTTAGGAACCCGATTTCTCAGAAAGCTTACACCAAATCGAAAAAAATTATATATATGACAAATATTAAAGATATTACTATTCTAGGTTTGTTCGATACAAAGTTTTGAGCTCTTTTTAGGAAAAAACAATTTTTTTCTGAACTAATTTTTGCTTTTACCGTTTTTTCTCATGATTCTAACGAATTTTCAATTTTTAGCCCATGCCCACTTTTGGAGGCGTGGCCTATAGAAATAATATATGAATTCGGGCCAAAAAACTTTATGGTTTGCTGTTATACGGTATATAGAATAGGGTATATAGAAGTTTGTCACAGATGAACTCTTGCACTTACTCACTTGTTTTGGATTTTTTCTTCAGGTAGATGATGTTATGATAATTCGCTTTTATTTAAAGTCTTGCTTAAAAAAAATCATTACAGGTAAGAAATAACTTTTTGAAAAGTGAAAAATTACAACATTTTACAATTCTACAACATTATAATAATGGATAGTCCTATGATCATATCAACCACTGCCAGGCGAGCACGTCAGGAACCGTTATATTATAATGATGCTGACATTAAGTGACAACTCTTCCTACGGTTTCCCATAAGAGAATAAGTATTTGAAAAAAAAAAAATAAAAGCAACAAACAGTATAAAATCACATAAGTGTGGCTACCAATACTGCGAGCAACCAACTGCAAACTTAAGAAACAATGAAGACAATGACGAAAGCATTTTATGAAAAATTATAACACTGCTGCAGTTTTTCGGTCTTTGATCCATTTCTCTCTCTTCGAAACTCAAGTCGGAGTATTTTTCCAATCAGTGAGAAAAAGGAGAATACTAAAACAGATCGAAGAGCCCAAATGATGGCATTTCAAGTACATTGATAAAAAAGCTAACCGAACGTGTCGTTGCTTATACTAGGGAGCGGGTCCTATGGCAAAGCCATACAAATACTTGATCTCTTATGAGAAACCGTAGAAAGCAATAATATAATATAATAATATAATAATATAATAATATAATAATATAATAATATAATAATATAATAATATAATAATATAATAATATAATAATATAATAATATAATAATATAATAATATAATAATATAATAATATAATAATATAATAATATAATAATATAATAACATATATTCTATAGTATGTAATATAATATAAAAACATAATAATAAAAAGGTTCCGACGATGTTCGCTGGCAGCGTTTGAAATGATCATAGGACTAGCCATTATTATTACAAGGGAAATTCTCATTCTGAATCAGAGTGATAAGATTTGGCTACTTCAAAGAGAATTACAATGAATGCGCTAGCGCTATAGTCACATAGTTAAAATTTGGAAAAAGTATTTTTTAAAATAAGAGATGGTCGCACATACAGGCTTGTAGTGGGCGTGTCAGTGGGCGGATTCAGCTAATTTTCAAGTTTAGATCTGAAGGACTGGAGCCAACCCACCAAATTTCAGCTCTCTACCTTAAAATTTAAGGCCTGAAAGTTGTTAACATACGGACGGACATGGCTTAGTCGATTCTGCTGTCGGTCCCATTCACATCTCTAAAAGGTCTAAGGGGTCTACGGTGATTATTTCACTGCGTTACAAACTATACTTCAAACCTAATATATCCTGGGTCGGGTATATTACACAAAGTCGCAAATATACTAACAACACTTTTTATACAAATTAAGCAATAATTGTACTCTAAGTCTTCAAACAAAGCCAACGGACCGCTACGTTTATGACTTCATTCTTGACGGTCTTTTTTGCATTAGTTTCAAAAGTGGCATTAACTAGTGTCACAAAAGTAATGTGTTACTCCTCCGATAATATCTGACCCGCAATTGTCAGTGATCAATCAGTGATTAATAATCTTCGTTGCAATGAGCGGCCGATTCAAGTCCTGTGAGCCTGGCAACATTTAATATCTACACTTCGCCAACAATTCCATCGAAGTGTCACAACTGTGCCATGAGAGGGCGTTTAAAGTGCTATGCCCTAGCGATTCGCCAATGCACGAACCAAACTACGTTTATCGAAAATGCAGTCATTGCGTTGATTGTTCGAAGATTCACGATTATTAGGTGCAGTCAACGCATCGATCTATTTATTTATTTATTTATTTTATTTATTTATTTCATTATTCTTTGTTTCTTTATATAGTATAACATATAGGAATTCAACAGATATAGTTAAATAAAGAATAAGTGATGACATTTTATATTCTTCTAAGAAAATAGTGTTAAATGCCGTTCTAAAGTTAAATGATAATTTGAAACATTAAGTGTTAAACATTGCGGGGTGCAAATATATGTTACATATAAAAATAATATTTGAAAGTAGATAATGGTGTGGTTTTTTATTTTTTTATTTTTTTCTTTTTTACTTTTATTATATGAGAGTTTACTAAATTTAAACAATGTAGGAGAGCAAAACTTCAATCTCATCATGTCCGAACTCAAGAAGCCATGGCTTTAGCTTTTTTAGAAAGATTTCCTTTACTCTTATAAGTCTTATACTAAGAGGAAGATGATTATATAGCTTGCAGGATACAACTGGGAAGGAGTTTCTGTAGTGAGTGGTGCGAAAGGCTGGAATTTCAACAACGTGACGGCTAGAGCTACGTAAACTGCGAAGAGCAAAAATTGGGCTTTGCATGTATCCGCCTCTTATAAAAAATATTTTTAGGACTCTAAAATAAAACAAATGTTTTAATGGAAGAATACCCAAGTATCTAAAAAGGACCATCGAATGAGCCAAGCGACGAGCATTACAAATCTTACGTATGGCATATTTCTGTAAGACTGCAAGTGGCTTTAGATTTGTCGTGTAAGCACTCCCCCAACAACTAATCCCGTATTGCAATTTTGAGTGTAAAATGCCATAATACGCGCAAAGCTTAGAGTCGTCTAATGCTTTGTTAATAAAAGAGCAAAAATATAAAAGTAAAAGTTCTGTAAACCAAATTGCGCTGCATTAAAAAAGTTTATTTTGTGAAGATGTGCACACATTCTATTTTTTAGAAAAGTTTTTCAAAAACTTTTGACGTTGATGGAAGCACGGAAATCGGCCTGTAGTTATTTTTTTCCTTATGACTACCCTTTTTGAAAAGCGGTATCACGACTGCAGATTTCAAATCGTCCGGAAAAACTCCACTTAAGACGCTCAAATTAAATATATGAGCTAGAACATCAACTAAAAAGTGTGCAACTTTCTTTAGTGTTCCATTACAAAGGCCATCCTTTCCACAAGAATTCGAGTTATTTAGTGAGTATATAGTTTTTAGCACCTCTAGCCCAGTAATGCTTTCGAAAAAGAAACTGTTCATAACCGGCCTACTCTCTACTAGAAACCTACAGTCTGAATTTGAAGACGCATTCGCAACTGTAGCAAAATAGTCATTAAATACGTTTGCTACCTCGGCAGGGTCTACGATATCAACTTCTTCACCTCTTAGAACAATCGGATCGAATTGATGGCTGGGAGTTCGATTAACAATACTGTTGATCAAGCTCCATTCCTTTTTCGGGTTTCCTAGCGCATCCTGAAATTTAAACCGATAGTAGTTATTCCGGCAAACTAAGATTTCCTTATTAAGTTTCTTACTAAAAGTCTTAAATCGTTTTTTTAGGCTGGAGTTAAGTGGATGCTTGTAGCACAACTTACGCAGTCTATTCTTTGTCCTAATTTTTTTCAAAATATGATCACTGACCCAGGGCTTTAATCTTTGCTTGTATTTCTTTTTGACAACAGTGAAACTTGATGCTCTTACGTAATTTTGAAAAATTTTGAAGAAGGTGCCATATGCTGCAGAAGCATTGCTCTCTGAATAGACCTCCTCCCAATTTTCGAGAAAGAGTAGATCATTCAGTGAGGCGTAGTTGATCCGTGTGACAGCACTTGGACAAATACTACAAGATTGCTTTAGACCTGAAAGGCTTTTGAGCAGAAGTCCCGTCACGCAATGATCACTGATTTGTAAATCAAGATTGATTCCAAAGCAATGACTTAAGAAAATTTGCCCAAAACGACCAAAAACATGATCGATGCACGTCCCTGAGCTAGGCCTTGTAATGTCATTTACAAAAGAGTTTAGACCATTCTCAGCTGCAAGTGCAAGCAGATTATCGGATGCAGAACTCGAACTCAAAATATCAATGTTAAAATCCCCTATTATAACAACATTGGCCCCTATCTTATTGCAATCTGAACTGATCATAAGCTTTCATGGCTTTTTTTTTTTTTTTTTTTTAATAAAGAATTACCCAGAAAATAGGGTAACAAACCGACCTTGATTAGCTGCCTGATGAGAAATATACTTAAGTCTTAAGACTATACCTAGCTTATATAAAGAAAGTATATAAAAAGAAAGAAAACAGACTGATTTATAAGAAATTTGGACAAAATAAAGAAATTATAGAAGTGTCAATGTTAGTTCTTGATAAAAAAAACTTCACATGACGCATTTACAATTTTTTTATTCATTCACCCTAACGACATGAAGGGGGAGTACAGAATCCCCAACACAAAAGTGCATGGATAATAAATGATGTGTGCTTAGGTTTGTTGTTTCATTTTTTTTTTTACTAAACGTATAGCTTGTGGCTACTACGTATGGTGTCGTGATAAGTTTGAGAAAAGGGACTCGTCCTCTTTCAAATTGTTCCATAATCACTATGGGGTCGGGGGAAGGATATAGGAACTTCCCATAGAGATAAGGACCACGATTACGAAATTGGAAAATATGTCTCTCACATAGATGGAAAGAGCGAACGGCAACGTCCACCATCAGAAATCATTCCAAGTGCTTAAGGAGTCCTTATGGAAATCCGAAGGTAAATTTGTTTTTTTTTTATGCGTGTGCTTTGGAACCCGTATCATCTGTAAATGACCACTCATGGATGGGAAAGTTTGTTTTTTACTCTTCTTCGATTGACATAATCGAGTGCCATCAGGATTTGTGAAACAAGGATATGTGGCCCGTCTATACCTACCAGAATATAATGGCATGAACGTATAGTACGGCCGCCATTTCGATGTTCTTATTTGGTTGACTTTTTGCTTGTGTTTGTTTAGTTTTTTATTCCCAAAAACTGTAAGCCTGGAAGTGATTTTTTATTGTCATCCGATTTTCGGAATTTGCTTATTTAGAGATACTTTCTAGCAGATTGTTTGATTAATGGCTCCGTGAGTGGAGATGGTGAATTTAGTGCTGATTGCCGGTTACATATGTCTGTAAGCGAAATAGAGTCCTGGTGTATGGACTTAATGGCTTCGTTTGTCCTGAAATGAGATATTTGACTGCGAGTGGGACATTTGGTTGATTTTGTGGTATATATGGCATCGACCCTGGCAAGAGGGTGAAGAAAGAAAGTTGAATTGGTTTCTCTATATATGTGGTGAAATGGTTGGCCATTGCATGATGAAGAATTTGAATATCAAGGACTAACACGCAACGGTTACGGGAGTTATGAAGCGATTACTTTTCGATAATGGGAATAATGCCGAAAAGGATTTTGTGGCTCGGTTGCCTTGGGTGAAGTTGTTTATTGCGGTGATTTGAAAGTTAAATGCTTTGTCATGCTAAGTGTTTTATGGAGAATGTGTATTTTTATGAAAGGAAATGGGTTATAGATGTTTATAAGATTTTTGTTGTTGAAGGAAATACAAAGTGGTTTCGTGAGAAGTGGCTGAGGGGAGGGTTAAAATTAAAAAAAATTCTCACATTTTGTATAAAACTTAAAAAAGGTAATCGTTAACATAAAACATTTTTGTCGCCATTTCAATGTCTGGATCGGCGCACGGATAAAAATTCATCTGAACTAATCATATGTTGACATCATTGGACGTCATCAGAAAAGTGATAGAGTAACTCGAAAGCTTAAAATGCCTTAGCAGCATTAGCTTCATATATACCTAGGCGCATACCCACACAGAGGAGGTAAACCATGATTTACCTCAAAGATATGTTTTACGAGCTCTTGCACCAAACATATAAGCAATATCCTGGGTACGATATCAAGGCGGTTTTTGAAAAAGAGAGCATCTTTGGTATGGCACGTTGGGAAAGCACAGCCTATATACGACAAGACTACCGATGGCGGATTCAGGACCATCGAGTTTGTTGTTTGTGGCGACAATAACACAGAAGCTCTTGTAATGAACACTGTTACGCTTACAGCACTATATCATAGAACCTTAGGTTCCTGAAGCTGGTTTTATACAAGTGACGGGGCCCCTTACAAAACCACTATAAGGGTGATTTGACATTTTATGCAACTTAATTTTGGGTGCAAAAAGGGCTCTACCTCGGACTTTTATAGAACTTATTTGACTGTCAATAAATTTTTAAAACAATCTGTAGGTACACACACTTTCATGGTGCTCAGCTATTACTTACATGGTGTAGTTTTCATTTACTGGGTATACAATAAAAACATTAAAGGAAAGGTTTTCGCCAGCCTCTATTTTAGATTATCTAAAATAGAGGCTGGCAAACTAAAGAATCACCCAACATAAGAGCAGTAGACTGCAATACGAAAAAACCATCCAACAGAATGTAAAATATATCCAAAAAATATATATACATTCTTATCTTATTCCTTGAAAGTGTTGATGTATTTGCACAAATAACCTTGATCATATTAAATAAAATGTAAGAAGATTCTGTCTGTTGTTAACACGACTGATTGAATAGGCTGTTCGCTCACGACTGACCTTACAATGATCAAGATAGAATAGAACTTTACTTAGATAGCTTTTAGCACTTAGTTCATTAAAAAAGGGACAGTTGGCAATTCAGTTAAAGAGAGTAACAGTTGGTTGGAACTTGCATGAGTTTTTTAGGTGTCTACGGTGATTATTTAACTGTGTTACAAACTCTACATCAAAATTAATATACCCTGGGTCGGGTATAAACAGTCTCGCGAAAATACCAAACAATATTTTATGCAATGATTGTTGAAGGCGTAGTCTTCAAATAAAGGCGATTCTTGACGATCTTTTTAGCGGTCCGTCCAAAAATGGAAAAACGACCTACGATACTTTGGTATCGCTATACGTTGTCCGTCCGTCCGTCCGCACCTGTAACTTTTGACGGGAAATCGCAGAAAGATTAAATTGAGTACTCTTATAAAATCCGTGAAAAAATTAAAACACATACAAGTTAATAATCACAGTTTGTATATTGATGGGAAAAAAGATAAAAATTGTTTTGGCCTTATCTTAAAAAGTTTTACAGCCAGAAAGAAGTAAATTGAAAAATGCAATAAAAAAAATATTAAGCTGTATATTAAAATCGTGGGGTGCCGTGGCGTAGTGGTTAGTGTGTGTGCTTACTACGCCGGAGGCCTGGGTTCGAATCCTGCCATCGTCAGCTGAAAAAAAAAGACTAGTTCTTTTTCACGGTCCCCACCTCCGCGAGGGTCTGACAAGCCCTCCGAGAGTATCATTTATCTTGAAAAACTTCTCAAAGTGCCGTTCGGATTCGGCGAAAATTTGTAGGTCCCCTTGTATGTGAAGAAATTAACACACATAGCATACATTGTTGAGAAGTTGGCCCTGGTTCACCTCGAGCTGTTACGCCACTCTATTTTATTTATTTATTTTATTTTTTTTATAATAAAATCGAATTTTTGCAATATATTGAAAAGCTTTTGAGGAAAAAAAAAAAATACCCATTTTCAACGTGCTTAACGTCATAACTATTCCATCCCTTTATTTAAAAAGCAAATATTGGGCTTATATATAAAGCAACTAAAAGTAAAGCAAAGGCTAAGATCAAATTTTGGTTTAATGGTTTAAGAACTGTAGTTTTGGCATCGGCCAAATGATTTGGAAAAAATCACACACATCAAGAATTATTCGTAATTTTCAGGAAAACTATAGGAATTTTCGAATATTTAGCAGATTCCGAGATTTAGCTTGAAAACTTTAAAAACATTTCAAAAATTATTTTTCAAAATATCCTGAAATGCTAACCGATTATATTGAAATTTGATTTGTATATAAAATGTACAAAGTGAATTCTAAAATTTTTAAGATTTTTAATTTTTAAGCTTTCAAAAATTCAGTTTCTAAATTAAAATTTTTTGAAAGGGTTTAAAAAACAAATTAAAAAACTTGCTTTTGTAACCGATAACTAAAAAACTTGTGCTCTGCGTATTAAGAAAAAGTAACCGTTGCTAGCGCAAAGTATATGAGAATTAAAAAATAATATAACGGTATTCAACAAAAGGTCCCGAATAGATGTTTTATGAACTTGAAATCAAGAAAATGCTGAAAAAAGCTAAAAAAACCTCTATCTCGATAACGGTTACATATATCGTTTTGAAAAAAATGACATAGACAATTTTTTGAGGTTCGAAAGAAATATATAGAAGGGCTGAAATATTGCGTGGTTTTTGCGATACGCATAAAATCATTTAGGTTGATTTACTTAAATGTTGGTAAAATCTAAAAAATGCCTATAACTTCTAAGTTGCTTTTATCTTGTCAACTTAATTTTACACAAGCACAAATCATTAGAGTAGAAAGCAAAATATATAAAATAAAATTAAAACAAAATACTCGTTGGTTATGCTTGTTGATCAAATTTTCGAATATATTTTGTTGTGTTGATATTAAAGGGCTTTGTAGATCATAAGTTGTGGAATGCAAATAAAACAATTTATTCCATCATTTACCCGACGTTTCGTTGACTGGTTTTCAAATTTTTGTAGGGTGCAATTTTATTATATCTAAAAACAAATGTTTTTTTTATTTCTTAGTTATAATTCTTATGTCTTACAAATTGTTACATGTGTCGTCAATTATATTTTTCTGGTGGCTCAACTAATAATTAAAAAAAAAAACCGTTTGTAAATAGATCTTCTTTATATCTTCTTAAAATTGCACTCGAAATATTCTATAAATATTACATAAGTGAAACAAATGTGTTATAGAGATGCGCTTGAAAATATGCCATAAAGTCCGAAATCGTCATTAAAAGAAAAGAAAAACAAAGTCGCAAATATACTACACAACATTTTGTACGCAAATTAAGCAATAATTCTACGCTAAGCCTTCAAAAAAAAAAAAACTGACGGACCGCTCTGTGTATGACTTCATACTTGGCGGTCTTTCTTTTAGATAAACAGTAGACAAAAAGTTTTTTTTTGAATACTTTTTCAGTTTTTCAAAAATATTCCATTATTTTCCTAATTTTTTTTAATGTCTTCTCTCAGGAAAGGCAAACCTATAACACTGAAACAGTGCCCAGCGAGTAAGGATGTAAGGAGTTACTTATTTTCCCAGAGATGTAAGGAGATACTTATTTAATATATTTTTAAAAGTTTGCAGTTTATAAGTGTTAGGAAATATGTAATCAGGAAGTGAATTCCAAAGTGTACTTGTTCTATAAAAGAAAGAATTTTGAAACAGTGTAGTGCGAGGTGTTTCGAGGTGAACATGGAACTGATGAGCTCTTAACGCTTGCCTTGTTGCTCGAACAAAAGAAGAATTTTCTGGTATAAAGTTCCTAATTCTTCAGAGCATTTGCCATTATAATATTTATAATAAAGACAGCCACACGTCTTCGGTGAGATAGTGATTGAAGATTTATTGTTAACTCAGGATTATTGATTAAACGAATGGCTCTTTTTTCAATTGAATCAAGAAGGCGGGGAGAAAGCTTAGGAGCGAAGCTCCAAATATGAGAGCAGTACTCCAATGCCGGTCTTATTTGAGCTTTGTAAAGTTGAAGTAACTGAGGAGGAAAAAAGAATCGTGTTGCTCTAAACAAATAACTTAATTTTGACGAAGCAAATTTAGCAATATTAGATAAGAGTTGGTGCCAAGTTATGTTAGAGTTAATATTGACTCCAAGAAGGTGGATATTATCTTTTGCATAAATGATTTTGTTTTCCATATTAAGGGGTGGTACTGTAGATGAGTGTTTCCTTGAGAAGACAGAATATTGTGTTTGATTACATTAAAAGTAACAAAATTTGCCTTACCCCAATCTACAATCTTTTTGAATACAGAATTAAGTGATTCAATTTGACTGCATCTTTGGCTATGCGAAGTTATGGCATTAACAGGAGTTCTGTTTGAGGTGGAAGCAATAAGAGCACTGTCATCCGCAAAGCTAAATATTTTATTATTAGTTGAATATCTATTAAATCATTTATGTGTATAAGAAATAAAGTAGGAGACTGTATTGAACATTGTGGAACACCTGCGTTAATTCAAAACAAATCGGATGATTTACCGTCAACTACGGCTTTGATTGATCGTCTATTGAGAAAATTTTCTATCCAACCGCAAAGATGTTGCGGGAAACCGTAAGACACAAGTTTAGATATAAGAGCTCTATGCCACACACGGTCGAATGCCTTGGAAATATCGAGAGCAACAGCTCTAGAGTCACCATGTTTCTCAACAGATTTTGTCCAAATGTGAGTAATAAAACTTAGCAGGTCTCCAGTTGAACGTTTATTACGAAATCCATACTGATGATCGCTTAAAAGGGTATGGCTCTCTAAATATTTAATCATTTCTATATTAACAGCCTTTTCCATAACTTTAGATAGAATAGATAACAGCGCTATGGGCCGATAGTTCTGTGGCAAACATTTCTTACCCTTTTTTGGTACTGGTTGAACTCTGGCAATTTTCCAAGAAAATGGAAATATCTCTTTGGGCATATGAAAAAGTAAATATTTTACAATTAAGTTTCATTTCAAAACTTCATTGTTTTGAAAGACAAATCAGTTTCTATACACAAGTCCTTTAGAAGGGGGTTAGTCTAAGGGACTATACTATAGAATGTTATGCATCCGAGACGGGCTTTTTAAGAAATCAATATACTTTAAAACTTCTATTTAATCTTAAACTAAAACTATGATTATACTAAAATTCCAAAGACGAAGGCATTTGCTATTTTCTTTCGATAGGTTTAAATGAATGGCAGAAGTAAATTAACACTTGTTAGAACATTAAGTCAACCACACAATGGTATTCGGCCTCGGTAGCTATTTATTATCAGCTGCTGTGTATTTTCGTCAATTAAAAAGTTCCCTCCAAATAGCCACTTTTATCGACATGATGAAATTTGTGTTAGCTTAAGAAAAAAGTTATGAATGTCTAAGAAAGTAATTTATGGAATCATAAACTGATGCATTTTATTGCTAAAAAAGAAATTAAAAATGTTGTTATGTATTTTTAAAGCGTCATTTTGTTTTACCCAAGCGCCATTGATGTTGAACGCTAATGGATTCGAAATAAGGGTTCCGGAAGCTGTTTGCATCATGTTTAAGATATGCATTATGTAAATGCACATATGTAGACGAAAATGACGCTCAGCAAAAGGGATGATTCAAGGGGGAAAATAAAATTTAAGGGAAGGTAAAAAGAAGTCATATACTTTGCATAAACACAATGGAATGCAACCACTTTTTTCGAAACTATTGTTTAAATGCTTGTATGATTATATTCAGTGTATGTGACAAGCATTTTTTTATGTACAGACCTATTTAGTTCAATTCAATTCGATAAATTGAAAATATGGCCGTTTTATGATTGTGTATGTGTGACTATATAGTTTTGAGGAAGGAACATTGTAAAAATGCGTCAGGAAGGCTTGCAAAAGTTGTTCGTAATTAACACCGATTAAAAAAGACCGCCAAGTATGAAGACATTCGCGGGGCGGTCCGTCGGCTTTTGTTGAAGGTTATAGTCATCTATATTGCGTATTTTGTGTAACATTCTATTGATTTATTAAAATTATTTCTGGATATATTTTACAGTCTGTAATATACTTTTTTCGTAGTGCTACTTTGTCTACTGTTCTTGATATGATATGAAACATAATAATCTATATATTATATTGGGTGATTTTATAGTGGATTTCGTTACTCTAAAAAAAGGCTGGCAAAAAGCTTTACCCTTACGAAAATAGAGGGAAGGACAAACTCTTTCTTGGCCTTTTTTAGGATTTTTATAATTTAAAGCCCATAAAACAGCAATTTCGATTATTTTTAATTACCGTTAGACTTTTTGATCAATTTTAAAACCACCTGTGCTAGCAGTTGCCACTTTTCTCAAATTCTGCCGACACGGATTTCTGAGAAAACGGGAAAAATATGCGGTTTTTTATTTCGCTTGTTTGAATGGGCTTAAAAACTTAGGGTCGAAAACGGCAATTTAAAAACTTAGGGTCGAAAACGGCAATTTTGAAACGTTTTTGATGCAGTTCGCTTGCCTTTTAAAGATTACATACTTCAGCCAAATTCAAACCAGGATCTTCATAGCCGTTAAGAAGTCTTTAAAAAAATATTTTTCGAAAATGTTTTCACGCTTTTCAGTTAAATCTTCGAAGTTTTTGAATATTCGAAGTCCGCTATAGTTTTGTATAAAATTTAAGAAGGTGGGCTATGCCCGGTGTTAATTTAAAAATTATACTTTATACCGTTTGGGAGATAAAGGGGGAGACATGTTCTTTTGACCTTTTTTATAATTTTTTAAATTTCAAATCGATAAAACAAATATTTTGAAGTTTTTTCCAGTTATCGTTAGATTTTTTTTTCAATAACACAACCACCAGCACTAGCCTTGGACTTTTTTTAATTCTATGGCCACCGGTAATTCTATGCGCAAACGGTAAGACAAGCTCCTTTTTTACTTCGTTTTCTAAATAGGCTTCTAAAAACTTACGTTAAAAACGGCAACTTAGCTTTGGCAACAAGCTTTGTAGTTTAACCGAATCTGAAAAAGACCGTTAAGCTACTAGAAGACTTAAAAAATTGTTTTTGAAAATGCTTTTATGTTTTTGAGTAAAATCTCAGAAGATTTTGAAATTTCAAAATCCGCTATAATTTTCCTTAAAATTTTGAATTATTTCTGATACGTGTGAGTTTTTTTTTATAGCATTCCACCAAACAGCACCGGAAATAAGGGGGGGAGGGACACACGTTTTTTCATGCATTTTTGCGATTTTTTCTCGAAAATTCGTCAAAACTGCAGTACTGAATCTGTTTTTGAAACATTTTTGAAACGTTTTTGATGCAGTTCGCTTGTCTTTTAAACATAACATACTTAAGCCATATTTAAACAAGGTCGTCATAACCGTTAAGGAACTAAAAATCAAACTGTTTTTGAAACATATGATCAAAGCACTTGTTTTACTTTGAGTTGCTTTATACGCGCGTTCAATATTGATTTTGAGCGATAAGCCGTTCAAAAGTTATTGCATCCATCACTTTAAAAAACGTCATGCATTTTCGACTCTTCATTTCTCAAAAACACTTTGATATTTTCAAAAAGTTTTAATTTTTAATTAAAGCTTAGTATTGCTTAAGCCTGAGTTTCGTTTTTCTAGCTCTTGCCTTCTAAAATTCTTGAAAAAAACACTTAAAAACCTTAAGTCGATTTTTACACGAAATTTCAAACTGTAATTAAACCGTTATTTGTGCTTGAAAAAAATTTCCCTCTTTGGATTCTCTGACTATTTCGGCAGTTTATACGCACACCAAATTTTGTCTTTCTACGACTTACCGCTCAGAAGTTATAAAGCGATTGGACGGACGGACGGTTGGTCAACATATAGCAATACCACAAGAGGTCCTTTTTGCCATTTTTGGACGGACCGCTGAAAACAGCTTTTGATAGTCAAAATGGGTGTATGTCAAAAGAAATAAAATTTTCGGCCGATGTAGCTAATATGTAGTTGTCTCACTCTTCTTCTCAAAAGAGTTCTGGGCTCCAACTAAGTTTGAAAATGCTTTCAAGGTCGTCGCAAAGGAATGAAAAGACCTCCGACTCCGAGAGTAGAGTCTATTTCACTTAAAAACTTCTTAAAGTGCCCTTTACGCTGGTCCTCATGTGTTAACCCTCACAGCACACAAGACTATGACAGGTTGGTCTTGGCTTACGTCGAGGTGTTGCACCTTTTTCGTCGAATATGTACCTACCTATGACCTATCCCTCCCTTACATCCATGATTGTTCCGCAAGTCCGGCCTTAAACCCGTTTAGAACTGAGTTGAGGTTCGAAGATATTTTAAATTTTTTAATTTTTTTCTCGATATTTCCCCTGTGTTCTCGTAAATCTTTTTATAATTTGGTCCTTCTTTCTTTCCCAATGATTCAAATACATTTATTTTTCCTTTTTTCTTTTGCTTTCTTCAGCTATGGCTATAATACCTACGTTCAGCGCTAATTTGTTTTTTATCTTATATATACCTTAAATAAATTGGCACTTCGTGGCCAAAGACCTACTTAGCGTTGCATACTTTCAATGTTATAGTCCATGCAGGGACATTAGGTACACATCGACGACAGAAAGTCGTGCGGCAAGTGTCGTCCAACTAGAACCTCAAGCGTTTGAATAAGCCACGAAAAATGACAATGCGGCTCGACAATGCGTCGCACGATTTGCTGTCTGCGACTTTTTTTGGCCTTAACTTTTCAAAAGCTTTTTTTTTCTGCGGTATTGGACGAGAAAATATTGTTCGTGAGCTTAGTATGCTTGCGACAGAAAATCATACTGTCATAAGCCGCACAATTTTTTGTCGTCGCCTCTCCCAGGCCTTACAGGGACAGTTTGATCAGATTTCCCATCGTTCCGAAAACATTCATCAGTATGAAGTCGAGAGCTTGTTCTAAAGTCGAGAGTTAGATTAACTTAAAAAAAAACATTAAGTTCATCCTTTTAAGAATCGTTCAGAGTCCAGAACAGTTTTCACAGAAAAGTCATGCCCTTTTTTCGTCTGGATCAGGATGTCACTCAACAAAAAAATTGCAAAAAAGGTAACTACTGCCCTCGTGTCACGCAACCCCAGAAATATCTTTAAAAATTCAACCCGCGCCTATCTCGTGCCAAGGATTTGTCTTATTTATTGCAACTTTTTTACCATCTCAGGCAAATTTTACATCAAAATATCGTTAACCTCATTCAATGTACCGTTTGGTATTGTCCAACACAGAATTGTTGACAGCAAACCGAAGGTATATCCCATTCATTTTTTATCTCTAGAAAAAACGAGCATCATTACAATCAGAGGGATTAAAAAATAGCCCGTTACATAATCTACCCCCTGTGACACTGACATGATGTATAAAACTGCAACCGAACCGTTTATGACCCCGAAGATGCAGATAGAAAGACTGAACAAAATTTAAAAATACATCGCCCCTAAATTTTTGAGTGTTATGTCCCAAAAAAAAAATAAAAACGATGTAGTTTCCCGCCAGGTACGCTATAGTCAAAAGAACGGCTGCTTGCGCTAAATTAAAAAGAATCAGCTTCCGATCGCATATGATGTGCGACAGGATATAGTATAATGGCATGTAAACATGAACGCTGCCCGAACAATAAGAAGACAGACAATTTTTTTTTGGTTATGCCTAGATGAGAAAAGGGGAATCCTTGTGCACCCAATTGACCGTTCGTCGACTTACCTATATTTCCTAGATCCCTTTTCATATCATAGATTTAACATTGAACTGACCCCTATTTTTTGAATCAAATAAACTCACCGTTACGGCTAAAATATGCAATGCATCAGAATTATATTTGCATCCTGACATAAAATTTTGTGAATAGAACCCAAAAGGATTCATTAGATTCCCCTTTTGACTGCAAATACAGAAATAGGGAAATTTTTATGCACATTGCTTGCGCATCGGGACCCTTCAGTTATTTTGTTTTTTGCTGCATGCATCAAATGAGTTTTTCTCAGTGCATTGGATTTTGGCGCAAATCGTTAAATTGATGTGAAATTTCTAGAAAGTGCGCTGATGACTCAACAGCTTCTTGTAGGCGATTTATGAGTACCTTCCTCATCTCATTTCGGTAAGATATTCTGTGCGTCCACTCCTTGAAGCAATTCCTTTTATTCTATCAATTAAATAAAATAAGAGAAAAGAAAACTTCGAAAGAGTGGCTTAAAAAAACGGCAATTACTCATCTGCCGGTTAGACGAGATTTTAATAGAGCGGTCAATTGAATTCGGTATGGCGTCCTTCTTATTGCGTGTCGAGTCAAACTAAGGCGAGTCATCTATTTCAGACAATTTCATACAAAATCAAGTGGTAAAGTGGAACATCGGGCGGAGAAATACATACATATAAGAAATTAAATAATTTTAGCCACTGCTTATATCTACAACATTTGTAGATATAAGCATTTGACATTCTTTTTCAAACTCCATGTACACATAATTATTGAATAACCGCCATTTTAACCTTAAAGTCCTAAAAAAGTAGGACAATATTTTGCTCTATTTTGCCGCAAAGACATTACACAGCAGTGTTGCATACAAAAAATCAGTTAGATTGCACCATTGTAGCGTAGCTAATTGGTGAAAAATAAATATTGGGGTACTTTTTTTTTATAATATGCTCGTGATCAAGGAAGGGGCTTATGACTACCCTTAAAATGCGTAGAACATCGCGAGCAGAAAGAATTTGGGGATAGAAAAGATAGAAGAAGAAAGTAATTCTCGAGCCAACACGCTGATGAGCCAAACGCTGATGAGCCAAACATACAACCTCTGCACAGTTGTACGAAAGCTTACCCCCGCAAGTGTTATGCATTTACGGAGAAAAGCAATAGTACGACCAGCAGAATATTTCATAAAAACATCTGGCTTGCATGTAATTATTGTTCATTCGGCCAACCCTAACCTGGGTAACGGACGCCGAGCATCGAAGCCGCTCATTCTGAGACAGTCGCTTCTGGATTTTTCGTTTGTTGCTGGTTTTGTTACGCCCCGGATATTTTCCATACCGGTACCCGACGTATCTGGTGAGCATTCCCCTATCCGCCATCTGGGGGCGCCCAATTGGGAACCGGCAACCCCAGAAAAGACTAAAAAAACATACAGGCCTTAAGTGGCCGTGTAGTCTGTAGGCGGTTTTTAAAAATTTTCAAACTTTATCTGTAAAGAGCCGGATTTCCGGCTGAACTACCAACTTAAACCCTCTACCTGA
Organism: Neoascia interrupta; assembly: GCA_947623515.1. Classification (NCBI taxonomy): domain Eukaryota; kingdom Metazoa; phylum Arthropoda; class Insecta; order Diptera; family Syrphidae; genus Neoascia; species Neoascia interrupta. The sequence continues at coordinate 153,058,327 of OX392462.1, forward strand.
AAATTTAAGGCCTAAAAGTTGGACGGACGGACCAGACATTGCTCTGAACTGGAGTTTATACTTTATACACATAGATATACTCACTGTAAAACTTTCCATCTTGTTTTTTCATGTTGACATTGACATGGAAAACAAAATGTGGTTTCGTTGAAAAATTTAAATATTCCCAGTTATAGGAATGATAACAAGTACTAAAGTTACAGTCTTTCGACTGAAAGTGGCTGGGATGACAACGTTGTCTTCGAAGGTTTCAACAAGTCTATGCAACTTGCCACATATCGTAAGTAAATACAGACGCTTTGAAACAGTATTGAAAAAAATTTAGAGGTCACTTTTTCACGCTTTGGTGACCGAACGGTCAACGGACAGCCAAATCATGTGGTTTGACTCTGTTGGACTTTTTATGGGGAGTTCTTAAGAGACCGAAAACTTCTGTAAACACAAACCTGAAACAATAGAGTCGATTTTTCCTTAAAACTAACGAACAACCCAGGAGCGTCGTCGACTTTAAAATGAGCGGCATCGGGTCAGCCGAATATTAAACACCTTTTTTTCTTCCAACATGCTGCACAACAATGAGATGTATCAGATGTTTTTAATGAATACTCTGCTTTTTATATTGTGGGGCTAAGGGTTTGGTGTTTCTGTGCAGGGTTTCCATGTTCCATACTGGCTCATCAGCATTTGGGTTGAATCGCGAACTCCTTTTATCTTCTACTTCATTTATCGTAAAATTTTTACCACTCGCGTTTTGTACGCTTTTAAGGCTACCTTGATCGCGTGCCAATTATAGCAGAGAAAAACTTAAAACCAACGTGAACATTCAATATGTTTTGGCTTTTAAAAATTTAAAGTGGGACCAAATAGGCCAGTTAAAAAAAATATATATTTTTTTAATTTTTAAAAGTTTTCGAGAAATAGTGAACTGAAACTATTTTAAACCCTTTCCGAAAGCCTATAGAAATTTCGAGCATACGGAGAAAGCAACCAACATTAAAAAAAAATATTAAATACTTTATTTCTGAAAGAAATAACTGCTATGTTAAAGTACATATTTTCAAAAAACATGGCAAAAAAGCATGGATAAACGTAGATATCTCCCTCTTATTACCGATACACAGGCGATTTGAAAAAAATGATTTCCAATTCTATCCCTATGTTTTTTAAGGTCATTTAAAAAACGTAAAAACATACTATTTTAGTCATTTTTATATTTTATATATGAATATTTTATAATTTGCTTCCGTTAAAGGGATGATGACTACCCTTATAGTGAGTTTAGATAAGCGAGCGGAAAGGATCTGAAGAGAGTCAGGTGAGATACTGGCCTACTTTAGTTTTAAACAACTGAGGACTGTAGTGTCGGGGAAAAAAACCACCTGAGGAAGTCTGTTCCACATCCGCGATGTTCTGTTAATGAAAGAACTCCAATATTGCGCGGATTGTCCAAAATTAGGCTCAAGGGTGTATTGATGAGCATTCCTTCTTGCGTGGGTATTGCAGCTGAATTCTATCAGGGGTGGAATACTGGCTAACTCACTGGAGCACTCTTTATAGAAGTGACAATAAAACAATGAAAGACAAGAAACATTGCGACAGTGTTCCAAGGAGTCAAAGGACTCCGCAATGCTTATGTTACCCATTAGTTTAAGCGCATGTTTTTGGATTCTATCGAGGAGGTGCAAGGTAGTGCACCTGCCCAGACATGAGAGTTATACTCCAGTTTTGGTTGAACATGCTGTACTTGGCCTGGTGCTTTGTATAAATGTTTGGAAGATCAGATGGTGTGAAATATTTCTTGCACCGTTTGAGGAAACCTATAGTCATCTTGCAGCGTTCTTGACGACTTCGAATATGTGCTTATTCCAACGTAGGTCGTCTTCTACACACTTACCGAGGATGAGGAGCTTTTCAGTTTCAGTAATTTAAGTGTCATTCATAGACAATGGCTGAAGGTTGCTATTACGCTTGCGAAACAGTACACAGCATTGAGTTTGTGAAGCATTAAATTCTACTCTGTTTAAAGTCCCCCTGGATGATATGCTATTCAAGCCAGAGCTTAATGCATTTAACATGCTGAAGGACGGGACATTTTTTTTGGAAACGAAACGAGGGTACTGTCGTCAGCAAAAGTTATATATATCTGCAATGCAATATATTGCAAGGTCGTTGATAAAAAGCAAGAAAAGCTTTGGAGATAAAACTGAGCATTGGGGCACACCAGCATTTATAAGGAGGATGTCAGACTTAAAGCCGTCCAGAACCACTTGGATTGAACGGTTCGAAAGAAAATTTATAATCCAATGAACAAAAGATTCGTCGACTCAAAATGCACGCATTTTCGACAAGAGAGCCTGGTGCCAGACTCTGTCAAATGCTTTAGAAATATCAAGTGCAACAACCTTGCTTTCGAGATGAGCCATTAGATCCCCAGAGGACCTTTTGCTAAGAAAGCCGTACTGCCGGTCATGAAGGAACTTCCGCGATTCGAGATATGTATTTCATAAACTGCTACTTCACCAGCGTTTCCATGTCATTGGAAAGAATAGATGTATGCGCAATTGGTCGGTAACTGGTTGGAATAGAAGGATCGCCTTTTTTTTGGTACGGGCTGAACAAATGCAGTTTTCCATCTACTCGGAAAGATGTCAGAAGTGTAGGACAGATAGAAAAACTCACGCAGTGGTTTTGCCAGCGTAGAAGAACACTTCTTCAGAATTAAGGGGGAAATGCCATCTGGACCAGCGGATTTGTGTATGTTGATTTTTGAAAACTCCTGCTACTGTGCGCGTGCGAAAATGAATAAGTCCCATTAAGTGTTCGACGCGCTCTAGTACAGGTGAATCTGGAAGCATAGAGTTGGCGGCAAAAAGAGCTGTTTTTTCATTGTAAACGAGTGTTGGGATAGAAGAAGAGGCACAATTTTTTATATTTTTGACAAATGACCAAAAACTTTTACTTCCTTTGGGACATTAAAGGATCTTTTGCCTCATTTTATGGTCATGTTTGTGGATCATGTTTGTGTAGTGCGTGGGGCTTTAAAATTAATATGGAACTGATGAGGAATCAGAACCATTTATTCTTGCAATAAGTTTACAACGGAAGTTGATAGAAACAATTCAAAGTTCTTCTCTAGTTTCTAAAAGCTCCAATGAAGAGAAAGTCTTTTTAAGGAAAAGAAAGAAAAAAAAGAGGCTCCTGCAGCGGTGTCGACACATAAACCCTGGACTATGGAAAACGCAGCCCAAAGCAAAATCCTAGCACGTGCCCACCCTTTTAGGATCTCACTTCAGCCCTCCCAATAACTAACTCAACAAACCATTCCCGTGTCTATCAAAACCATCTTCATCTTCTATCTTTCCCCCTGTTTTTTTTTTTATTAGGTTAATGTAGCCTCATTTAAGGAAGATACAAAATCCTCTCCTCTTATACTCAGGTAAAAAATCAACTAAAAAAATCCCAAGTAATGTAAAGAAATAAGCACACGCCATGTGACCTCACGTCGAACCGATCCCCATCGTACCCTGCTATCTTTTTAGGGATTCCTTTATAGCTCCCTACATAGATTGTCCCTTTTGAATGGCTGTCGCGAAAGGCTCTTCATTTTTTTTTTCCTTTTTAATTCCTTCTGAATATCTTCCCGATTGGACCGATGATGCTGTCTGCGATCATGATGATCTTCACCTTTTTGTCGTACGTCTTGCGTCGCGTGGCATGTTAAAAAACAGCCACAGCACATGGTCGGTGTTATGCCACAGATTTGGTTAGTAATTTTTTATTTCTCCCTTTTTGGACCGAGAAAGGCCAAGGGAGCCCCTTCGTATTTATTTGAGGCACACTCCATTGATGAGGATCGGGCGGTGATCTCCCGAGGCGGTTATTTGATAGGCACACTCGATTAAACGGGACTTTTCTTTTCTGATTTTTTTTTTGGGGAAAGTGCGGGAGACCGTATTCGACTTGTGTCGATTGATGATGATGATCGTGAGGGAGGTTGGTAGAGACTTCCATCTGACATCGAATGTTGAGGAAGTGTGCGGCATTCGATGCGCTTTTATGCTCATTTGTTGGTTTGCGCGACTTAAGGACACTGTACCTAGTGGTTTTGGTTTGTTGCGGTGGATTTTTTTTATTGGCGTGTTCGTATGGTGTTCTATTTTGGGGCACAAAGAGGGTGAAGAAACAACATTTCAGTTGTTAAATGACAAATGGCTCGTGCCAGTAGTGACAGGTTTGCTTGGAGTGTTTTTTTTTTATTTTTTTTTCATTTCATCTTTTTTTAGAGAACAATTTCGTATGTTACACGACTTTTGTTTTATTTGTCATGTGTCAATTAAGGACTAATGTGATGTACAATTCCTGAGTGGATTTCAGGGAGCCGTTCATGGATGCGTATGTAAATTTAAGTGAAGTGGATAACATGGACTCGTACCATCACACCATAGGGTACGAGTTCTGGGAGTTCCATAGGAGACTTTGAAGTTTAAGTGTTTTGCAAATTTGATTGAAATAAAACGTGGAGACAATATCTTACCTATATCTAAGGGAAATTTAAATGTGTTATGTTTTATCTTATTATTCTGTACCTATTTTTTTTTTGTATAAGTGTGCAGTGCAGCTAGGTAGCTTTTTAAACGAGGTAATTTTAGACGTTTTGAAGAAAACAAGTACCTATATGAGAAACAAATAAAAGCAACAAACAGTATCACTACCTTCGTTTAGGCCTTCTTCCCTTTTGCGACTATATTGGAATGTTGATTGATATTGCCTTTTGACAGGGTTTATAAAATCTCTATCCTTTGAACATGACAACACAAACTGAGCCGGCCGTGTTTCATTTTCCTGGAGATAAGTTCTTTAACGTGGAAGTTTCCTCGGATCTTCGTACTTCTAATTCTATCTCGCTTTGTTACTCCTGATGCTGTCATGGGAAACATCTTTATCTCAGCGGCTGCCGTTATTTTGCATTATCATTTCTTATGCGCTGTCCAACTTTATGAACGCCTTGTGAACCTTGTGAGCGCCGGACGTAAAACTGCGGTGTAGAGCCGAAAAATGTCCCCTGAAGCTGAAAGGAAGCTTAGGGGATATTTTTCAGTCACAGAATATGGCGGAGTTTTCTCGCCGCTTCATCTACCCAACGTTTACGCTCATAATTCATGTCGTCATCACAGTTTCCTTTGCTATTGTTCATAGGTCCCAGGTACTTAAACTTTTCACACTTGGGAAGCACATTTCCATTCAATTTAATGTCTGGAATTGGCTCGGGTGGATCCAGATAATGGGCAGTACAGGAGGTACTCTTGTCTTCTTTTGGCTAATACGATAGCCCTTCTCCTCCAAAAAAATATATCAAGTGCTCGCTGCAGGGATGTATGGAATTCAATTATGATGGCCCCATCGTCAGCGAAGAATAACTGATGTACTTTCGGGTCCATCAGTTTTCTTTAAGCAGACAATCAAAGACTACGATAAAAAGCAAACGTCTTAGGACTCTAACCTGGTGTGCACCCACTTAAATTATGAACTCAGTGACTCCGGAAGGACATCTCACTCTTACTCTTTGCTCCCTTATACATGAACACGATCATCCGCACGTAGGCTTCTGGAACTGCTCGTTTTCTTAGCGTCACCGATATCAGATCTCGCGGTAGTCTATTGAACGCTTTTTCAAAATCAACCAGCACCAAAGCCTTATTTTTTTTCGCAGTCGACTATATCTACGTACGTGCTCTACGATCTTCAGTGTTCGTGACATCAGCTTGATAAAACGGTATTTGTCACAGCTTCGTGTATCACATTTTCCTTCGAAGAAAGGTAGTAGATAACTTTCACTCCACTGATTAGGCATTGGATCCCCTCTTATTAGTTTGGAGATAAAGGTCGTAGGCCATCTGAACCCGCTGTCTCCCATTTTTTTTTTCCAGAACTCTAAGGGTGATCCGGCCCAACCGCTTTTTGCTTTTTGGAGTAGTTAACCACCTTTCAAACATATTCGACTGTGATGCCTGGTACTTCTTCCCGGTTACGCGAGTAGTTTTTTTTGGAAAGTGTTGCCTGGGAAACTGTTCATTCAAAAGTCCCTAACAACCCTGAACCTGGGCGCACTTCTTCTTAGCGAAACTGCTGAAGTGTACATATTCCAATCCCAGGCGAAGCATTGCATCTCTGTTGTTCGAGGAGCACTTCTTCCATGCCTTTCACTAATCACTATAGTTTCACCTCATCTGACCACCACCATTTTTGAAGTCCCTAGGAGTGATTTGGCCTTCTCTATGCACGTTTACCTAGGTCATCCCACATATCTTGTGCTTGAGGTTATAGTTTTGCATCGTGTTTGAAAATGCTTCGCCTTTTACCTTATCTTTAAGCCGCGGTTTTAGGGAACTGTGAACCAAATCATAGTCGATCTGGGTCTCATTTCCCACTGCTGATGTTAGCGATCAGCTGCCTGTTTTTCTTGACGAACATGACGAACTTACGACGTTTAGGATATCTGCACCAAAATAGTTCCTAGTTCCGTACCCCAGTCCACCATGATCTTCATAGTCCTCGTTGGATTTCCTGACATGTCCACTCAAGTCTCTGCCTTCAAACAAAAGCTCTACCTTGCTTTATGAGATTATGAATGTCTATCCAGAATGCATCTTTTTCCCTCTGCTTACGTGCACTAACGATATTCCACACCTCAACTTGCATTACCAGCTTGAGAGACATCAACCGGTAACTTGGCTTTCAAATATTCAACATGCCACCAAGAAACTCTGCCGCAAGGCTGATACCGATTCTATTCTTACCTTGTGCAGTTTCGTAATATCTTGTGAGCTTTTGTCCGTATGTCCAAGAAACTGGCCCGATTTCCAGTGTTCTTGGACACATAAGATGTTTCGCCTTCCTATACCATCATCTCTTCATGTTCGTGTACCCTTTGACCAGTCATGCTTCCAGTATTGCAACTCGCGACCTTGCTCTTGCGTTAGGGCAGTTGCATTATTTCGCTACCCCCGGAAACTGACCAGCCGAGCATTTGTGCTCGTCCCAGGATCACTACCGTGTGAGTGTATTCCCCAATTTTCTTAAATTCTGCGTATATGTATATCTGGGATAACGATTAAACATCATGCTGTTATGGGCTTAACAACTTAAGGTTAGAAACGGCAATTTTGAAGCGTTTTTAATGCAGTTAGCATGTGTTGTAGATGCTTCCGACAAATTTAAGCAAGGTCTTCATAATTAAGGGACTGGAAACCTTTAAAAAATAGTTTTCGACAATCTTTTAACGTTTTTGGAAACACGTTTTTCCATGTATTATTGGGATTTTCTTTTCTACATTGTTAAAACTTTATCAGAAAAATATGATGAAACCCCTTTGTTCACTTCAAATTGTTTTATTCGTGTATTCAACATCCGCTTTAGGATCTAAGTGGTTGAAAATTCATGGTCTTAAACACTTTGAAAAACGTCATCCATTTCAACTCTTCATTTGTCAAAAACTTTAAATTAATTTTATTAGACCTTTGATTCCGTTTTTCTAGTTCTTGCCTTCTAAGCTTCTTAAAAAAGTACTGAAAAACATTTAATCCATCTTCCCACGAAACGTCAAACTTAATTTTACCGTTATTTGGCCTTGAAAAAATGTACTCGTTCGATTCTCTGACTGTTTTCGCAGTTTAAAAGCACACAAACTTTGTCTTTCTAACGACTTATCGTTCAGAAGCTATAACGCGATGGGATGACGGACAATGTAGTGATGCCGTAAGAAGTCCTTTTTCCTTTTTTGGACCGACCGCTAAAAACTGAAAGTATGCCAAATTCAAAATTAAATTGCCGTGTCAGCGGCTGAAACAGCGATCGTTTGAAATTTAAAAAAACCGTTGTAACACAAGCTGCGTCTAAATTTATTTCTCTCAACATCATTTGTCCTCCACTCCCTACAAGTTTCACTCCTTCTCATTTTCCACCCCACGTGTACAGCACACTTCTAAAAAATAATAATTGCAATCCTTTTTAATGAAAATTCCTTTAAAAAAAACCCTAAAATTTTGCACAAAACATTTCACGGTCTACAAATTATCGCATCATCATCACCCAACCACCATCATTATTCTCTACGCCATCATCTTCATCAGTATTGACGACAGGACAATTGTCAAAAAACTATAGTATAAACCCCTTCCCAAAACTACTGACGTGTCCTTAACGCAATCATACGAATTTAAACGCATCACGCATAATCGCAACAAAACACTGCAAAAAAGGATCAGCAAAAAAATATACTTGCACTAAAAGGACCAAAAATTGGGACTAAAGAAACGTTTTTTCTACCCAAAAAAATAAGGGAGACGATATTTGCAAAAATTGTATCGATTGGGATTATAGGGTTGTTGCGAGATTTATTTACTATTTTATCCCGGCAAACACCAACCCTCTCCTGTTGTTCGGGGTGCGTGCGGCACATGCCAAACACATGACACATGACGCTTACAGCATCAAAAGGATTCAATTTTCGTGTGGAAAAACTCAATAATATTCGAATTTCTGGTGGAAATTTACTGCCCGCAGGACAATTGCACAATGAATGCCGCACATTGCGTCCATCAGGGGGTGGAGTGCCGATATATAATTTCGGCTAGCCCCGCAGAGACAACACACAAGGCCTTGTGTGATAGTTAATCTGTAACCTAGGAAGGGGTTGCAGTTATGTTGCTGTGGACATACTTTGATTCTTCCTGGATTTCAAGCGGTTGCTGTTGCTAATCGAAAAAGTATATTCCTCCACCAAGGAGTGTAGGGTTGAAATAGAATAGAATGTCTGTGGTGTTGCTGATAATAACGATGTGTCATCCGGCAGTGCAGTGTAGTACATAGCCACCATCCCACTCATGCCCACACAAACTCTATTTAGCAAGGGCGAAAAAGTTCTGCCGAACCCTTTGGCAATGCTTTCCCCTTTTTATTGCGTCGCCATAAAGGGTAGAATTCCAACAACTTAGTTGTGTACAGTAGGACTATATATACATTTGTGGGCTTTTACATTATGTACACATTCGTTATATTTCTAAATTTATATAAAAACAATAAAGCTGAATAAAATTTGCTATCCTGCCAACCGACATGACGTCCCCGAGTTGTTGGGAAAACAACCCAGGAAAGGGAAAAATAAAACAGCATCCAAAAGAAAAATAAAACCCTGCCAAAGGGGGTGGGCAGAAGCAGGGCATACGCACGAAAAAAAAAGAAACTTTTGGGACTAAGGGACTAAATAGAAAGGAAAACTCCTTCACTTGATTGAGTGTCCTATGAGATATAGAAAAGGATGTCTTTCGTATATGAAATGGAAGGGATGATGTTTGCTTCCATTTTCCTGGGATTTTTTTTTTGCCGTATAGCACAGCTACCGTTGTAAGGTTGGGGACTGCTTATTTTTTGTAGCTTAACTTTGCGGCCGAGAGGGTTGACGCTAGTTAAGGTATGGGAGTCACATCTCCAAGGCCTGTGCTATATGTACATATACATAAATATATGAATCCTCTATACCTTGACAAGGGTGAATCGTAATGTTACTAAATTCAAAAAAAAAGAAGAAGCAAAATTTATTTTCTTAATTTTTTCTTCGCCCTTTTTTTAGGTCCAAAATGGCAGGAAAAGGAAGAATCCCTAGGCTTAGAGTGTGGAGATTGTCTTAAAGTTGAATTCGATGGGCTTACTTTTCTGTCGTCCTTGGGGTTGAGTAACACATAAGGGGTTGATGTAACGATTGCAATATGTTGTGTAGCTTTATATTATTTTTTTTTTGTATCTTTGGGAAAAAGAAAAATAGGACTGGCAAACAGAATTGAAGAAACTTGTTATAAAAAGGATACTAAAGGATTTTTGGACAAGAAAAAGAGAAACTTTATAAAAGCAGAAATTGCGTTATAAATAAAAGAGGGAAATCCTTTGAAGGTTAAAAGGAGAACTTTTGGTTTTTTTGTTAAAATAAGGTATGAGAAGGGTGGAAACCATCAGGGGCTAGCTGCAAATATGTCCTAACATAAAATTAACTTTTTCTAAATTATGTCATTGTTCAAACAAATACCTACAATTTTAAAAGTCTACAAAATGTGTTAAATGTGTCATAATTATTTTCTTGATAATGGTCCAGGAATTCCACGGACCACGGAAATTATACGAGGAAATTATCGATTCCACGGAAACGATAAAGAGTGTCAGATACAGGTCGGGTTGGCTGCTAGAGCTGTTTCAATTTAATTTGTTAAGCTTTAACTAGTCAACCCAATCTTGGCATGTCCAGCTCCTATAACCAACAACCAATATTAGCATAGAAATATCAAAAATTATTTTTTTTGGTTTAAATTCAATAATTATCTAAAATCGACCCTCTTAATATGGGCATGGCCAAAAACTTTGTATAAACCAAATCTAGAATAGTGTTTGGTGTAGTTTACGTGCTAAATTCTATTTCTTATTTTTCCCTTTTAAAGCTTAAAAGCAGTCGAGAACGAGATCCCTGCTTTTCTGGAAGATTCTAAATGTAGGCGTGGCCCAAAACTTTGTATAGGCCAAATGTAGAACTAATAATTTTCTAAATAATATATTGTTAAAAATTTTCGATTTCGGAAAAAAGAATTAAATAAAATGTATTTGATGAATTACTCTTTTAATTGATGCCACGCCTACTAGGTGCGGTCTGCTGGCTGTTTTCATACTTATACTTATAGGATATGCATGATAAATGTACGATTTCAGCTTTTCACGACGTCTTGCAGTTTAGAAAGCACTGGAGGTAGTTGCACATTTAGTCTGATTGTGGGCGTGTCTGTGGGCAGATTCGGAAAATTTTAGCACTTGCATTGCTTTGGATGACAGAGAACCTACGTATAAAATTACAGCTTTCGAGCTCAAAACTTAAAGCCTAAAAATTGGTGACATACATACGGATGGACGGACGGAAGGACATGGCTCATTCAAGTCAGAATTCGGTCTCGATCATGTGCCCTTAAGGTCTTGGAGGTCTATCGTCATTATTTCTCTATGTTACATTTTCACCTGTATCAAACTTAATATACTCCATTCCCGTGGATAAGGGGGGTAGAAAAATAGTCATAGCCTTAAAGATACTAGAAATTTTTGAAAAACCTTTTTCGAAAATGCTTTTGGTTTTTTTAATAAAATCTTCGAAGTTTTTGAATATTCTTGTATAAAGTTTCGGAAAGTTTCATCAGGAAAGCTGAGCTTGGAGTGAAAGCAAAGATCTCAGTTTTTAATTCAGTGTTCGTTCCGACCCTCATCTATGGTCATGAAATTTGGCTAATGACCGAAAGGATTAGATCGCGGGTACAAGCTGCCGAAGTGAGATTCCTGAGGTGCGTTGCTGCTGTTACTCTAAGGGCTAGAGTGAGAAACGTCAGTATTCGCGGGAATCTTAATGTTGAGCAGCTACTTCTCCGAGTGGAGCAATCGATTCTTCGATGGTTTGGACACGTTGTTCGTATGCCCCCTGACAGACTTCGTAGACAGGTCATGCTAGCCGAGATGCGAGCGCGTCGCCCCCCTGCTAGGCCAAGGAAAAGGTGGTGGGATCAGGTAAAGAACCTCTCTGAGTCCCGCCTGGGGATTGCGCCGGAGTCTGTTGAGTTGGTGGCGGAGGATCTAGAAAGATGGAAGGACCATTAAGCCACCCTCGTTTCGCGACCCTTTTAAAGGATAAGCGGCATTCGATAATGATGATGATGATGATGAAGTTTCGGAAGATAGGCTATGCCCGTTATTGATTTCAAAATAAGTCATACTTTATACCGTTTGTAAGACAGAGAGGGCACAAACGTTCTCTTGTCCTTTTTTAGCATTTTATATTTAATTAATGAAATCCATAACACAACTAAATTATGAATTTATTCGATTGCACTTAGATTTTTTTCAATAGAACAGTACCACCTGCACCAGCATTGGCTGTTTTTCTTAAATTCTTTGGGCACCAATTCGTTTTTGAAACATGCTTAGAAAAAGTTAGGTTGGAAAGTGAAATTTTAAAAATTTTAACGCTTTCCGCACGCTTTGTACTTTAACCGAATCTGAACAAGTTAACCAGCAAACTTGTCTCTTGTCTTGGTCTCTGAAAAAGAAATTTTAAAAAAGCTTTAAAAATGCTTTTATCTTTTCGAGTTAAATTTCAGAAGTTTTTGAATGTACAGAATCCACTTTAGTTTTTCTCGAAGTTATGGATAGTTTCTAACACTTAAACCTGCTTCAGAAAAGAAGCCACCGACGTCCACTCCGTAGGCAAGAGTGTAGGATAGGTACTGGTGTCGCTCCAGTTAAGCGTAGCACACTCAGGCGTTAACAAAAAGTTTGTTGCAGTTTTGCAGTTTGGATGTGAGTCGAATACCAAACAACCATTTCAGTTGATTCTATTGATTACTCTGCTGGTTATATCGTTGCTTTTCTCCGTAAAAGCATAACACCTGCGGATCACTTCTTCTACTTTTTTTGAGGCTCGAGGTAGATTTAAAGTGATGGATCATAACCCTCCCACTCTACTGATCACCAAGTGTTTGAAAGACTCTACTGTACCAGACCCTTTGTTCTGGGGTTGAGACATAGACCTGGCCCTTCAAGTTTTGGGGGTTGTGCCGCAGGAGTAACTTTAAGGCCACGTAATAAAAGTGTTGTTATGAAAGGGAAACATGTAGCCGGATAACATATACATATATCAATTTTCAATTAACAACAAGACGCGGACCATTAAAGGACCAAGATACGAGCCACCAAGTTAATTTAATTATTGCCGACATAAAATGAAAATTTAAGGTTGTATTCCAGTCAAGCCAACAGTGGTCCGGGTCTGTAAAGGATAAGGACTAAAACGTGCCCTAAGCATTAACTCTCTACCACAATCCGATATTTTTTGTAATACTCTGCTAGCACCTTCCGATTTCAAAGTTAAAATGGAATGTTCAATTAAAACAAATATTTTTTTTGGTGCCTTTTTAGCTATAAGACATTCTTTGGTATCTGTCGCATCATCCCAAAATGTGTGACACCCGGAGAGGATCGATGTAAATGGCTATATCACTTCCGGATATCGATCTCATCTGCAAAAGCTCGGCCACTCTAAGTACAGCCGGAACCTCTGATTGAAAGACATCGCTTGTATCCGGTAGTTTGAAGGATACTTTTAGTTCCGGATCGTTTGAGAAGATGCCGGAACCTGCCCCTTCCCCTACTTTCGAACCATCTGTGAATCTTGCAATTTTATTAGGCCTGATAATAACATTATTTTCCCAATCTTCGCTCACTGAATAGATAACATCGTACGGTGTGTCGAGGTCCACCAAAGGAGGGAATTTCATCCGTTAGTGTTGGATTGCCTGGCAGTAGCTCCGTCAGGATCATGCCGTGCCAGTAGCTACTGCTCTTAAGGTGATTTGAATTAGTGAGTCATAACGCACTATGGCTGACGAGTTTTGCAGCAGAGTGTTCAGAGCTTCCGTAGGTGTAATACGGAGCTCACCTGTGATGGCTATACAGGCCGTTCTTTGAACCGCCGACTTCACAAGAAAACATCAAGCAAAATAATTTAAGTAATTAGAGCGAAGGCAGAGAGATAAGCCACAAACATCAAAGTTCAACACATGAAATTATAAAAAATTTCTAAAGCTTTGCCGAAATTTTAGACGTCAAACATCTTAATAATGAAAATGGTGATTTTAAAGTTATATTATGAAATGGAAGAATTACGGAAGCAGTATGTTTTCCGTCAAAATTGATCTCTCTGCTCATGTATAGTTTCTGCCTGCAAATACGTGCAATAAAGGCAAGAGCACCAAAAAACATCTATTGCCCGACCTAGGGGCATTGGAAATATAAAACAAGTGGGAAAGTGCAACAGTGGGTATGCAAAAGCTTCAATCCATCTACGACGGATTGCAAAATACCCGACCATACCGAAAAGAAAACTGTCACGCCTCCAAAAAGTGGGCGGGATATGAAAATATAACTGTTGAATGCTTTATACTAGATGGTTGCATACATTTCGGCTTAAAACCCCACCTTAACTAAAAATATCACTTTTTTTAACGCCATGCCCACAAAAGCGGGCGGAGGGACATGCAATACATACATAAAAGTTAGAAAATGCTAATATCTACAGATTTTGTCATATAATTTTTTGTCAAATTTCATATATATTTATTGATCCCTTAAAAGGTGGGCGTGGTCAATGAAAAAGCTAAATTTTTTTGGCTACCTTAAAGACAATTATAAGGCAATGTTACGTACCAAAAATGAATGCGCTAGCGCTATTGTAACATAGCTAAAATTTGCAAAATGTATTTTTTAAATTAGAGATGGTCGCACAAACAGGCCTGTAGTGGGTGTGTCTGTGGGCGGATTCAGCCTATTTTCAAACTTGATCTGAAGGACTGGACTTCCAACCAACCCATAAAATTTCAGCTCTCTGCCTTAAAATTGAAGGCCTAAAAGATGTTTACATACGGACGGACGGACGGACATGGCTTAATCGATTCTCCTGTCGGTCCCATTCATATCTCTAAAAAGTCTTAGGGGTCTTCGGTGATTATTTCACTGCGTTACAAACTATACATCAAACTTAATATACCCTGGGTCGGGTATAAAAAAACTGCGCTGGTGATTAGCGAAGCTGATGATATCTTGATATCTACAGCTTTCCGCTCTAACATGTCCCTAATTTAATGAAATCCTATAGCTTTGGTAGTTGGCATAAGGTCTATTGTGCGCCTTTTTCCTTTGTAGGCAAGTATTGAAATTTGAAGCTCAAGAAGCTCTGCCGAAAGGATTAAATATATAAATTTTGTAATAGGTATCTTGTTCAGCCTTCAGCTCCGTGTTTATCGAAAACTCTTGTCACATTGATAGCAGCGCTCCAAAGGATATCATGTGCTAAGCCTTGTCGTCGATGATTCAAGCGCAAAAGTGAAAAGTACGTTCAGAGTGGGTACCCCATTCTACTCCGGCATCATATGATGCAAGAAGAGTGAAAACCTCGCGCAGCTGTCGCGTAACCTTTGCCCGGTACAAGTCCTGTTTCTCATTTGCTTCCTTGTTCCGTGTTCAGGTTCCATATAACAATCAACAATGGCCTATTCCCCGATGAAGCATTCACACAATGCAAAAACCTGAATGCTCTTCAAAGGGACAGTAAACAGCAGCATTGCTACACCATAAAGAACAGCAACAACAACGCACAAATCCTCAACGTAATCGAATTCGATTGATTTTACCCCAAAAGCAAAAAAAAAATAAAAATAGAGGACCGATCGCACAGGAATTTTTCAACAAAATACCGTTTTGTGTGTGTAAAATTCAAAAATGCAATTTTTTCCCTCAAAAGAAAAGCATCAACATCAGAGCTCGTCCCCCTTAATCGGACGACGAGGCACTGTGCACGTGTATGCATAACAATAAGGGTTGGACTCGGTGTGCATAGCAAAACACACACAAAACCCCTTACACGGAAGGGATGATGCGATGACGTAACACGATGAAGTACGTGCCGATAAAAATACATAATTTCAGCTTCGTCATCATTATCATTGTGGATGGCATAAAATCCAAAAGGATATTCTCCACTCCATCTTCTATGCGCATTCAATTTCCCGCCAGGATAAGGTATTGGACTGGACACACGGAAATCGATTAAAACGGTATAGAAATGCTAGAAATAATGGCTCGTCCCGTCCTGATGTGTGTCCATATTTATTAAGGGGTTGAATGTGCACACAGACACGAATTATCCAATTCATTGTTTGTACCGGGCACCGGGACTGACCAATGCTGGACAGAATCACGCAATTTCCTTCTTTCGCGCTTCCGGAAGGCGAAGGCGAACATAAAGCCTGAAAAAAGGGATATAGGTATGCCAGCCGGTATAGTGGACGCGTTTCTATTCTAGTGTTGCTGCGATAGGATTAATGGATTTTTGCGTATATGTATAAATAGGCATTCGCTTCGAACCCTTCGTGCAAGGGAAGGAAATACGGAAAAATGGATTGATTGACGCGCGTTGGCATTGAATTGGCGCCAAGGCATATGGTTTAATAGGGTAAATTGCATATTCCCATTATCCGTGTAGGGTCGTTAAAGTGATGGTCAGTTTTGGGTAATGTTTTCGGATGAAAATTGCGTGTAGCAGTTGGGTGTCAGCAGGACTTAGAGAGGGGTCTGCAAGGGAGGTAGGATAAACCAGACTGCACGATAGCCCAGTCACTCTGAATTAAATACAAACATTCCTAATGGCAATCCTTCTGCCTTCGCGGACGATAGGTAGGTACCCAACCGACGTTTAAGGTGAACAGCTCTTTTTAAAAAGGTACCTAGTTGATTTAAAAAAAGGCTAAGAACTATCGGGTCGAAAACGATGCTTTTGTTACGGCCTAAAAATCAAAATTTTTAATGATTGAGGCTAAAACCAACTTAGGAAGATTACTAAGTATAAAGAAGCCTGTGAGTGCGTCGTTTTAATGCTCATTGTGTTGATGTGACGAGTTCTTCTTACCATAGTGTGTCGCCCTCGGTGACTGTTAAACCCATATTCGCCGCTTCCGTCCTTATACTCACGAAGGCTTCACTGACATCACGCTTTGTTCTTCCGATTATATCAATGTCGCCTGGCGTATCCGAGTAGTTGAGCGGACTTTTGAAAGATTGTACCTCTGGTGTTGGCGCGGGAGTTCTGCAAAATTCTCTCAAATATGAATCGCATGACAGCGCGTCGCCTTTTTTAAATCCTTTTTGACATCAAAGGGTCGGTGATGTCTTTGCCGACCTCGACGGAGCAGCTTGAATTTTCCATCGTTATGCTGCACAGACTGACGTGTTATTGGCAGGGATGCCAAAACTAGACATTGCGCTGCTAGTAGCTTCAATTCAGTCATATCAATAAAGGCATGAAAGTCCTGAAACTGAACGCTTTGGGAGGAGGATCCTGTGATTGTACTCTCATGTTGATGATTGTACTCAAAGATTGTACTCTGAGCCAATGATTATGTACCTCGAACTGGATGATAACAATTACTTTAGAAGCTACATATTCAGACCCCTCTTTCCCGCTGGGCGCTCTGGGCGTCCCATCAGGACATCGTGATCGGGCAAAAAGATGTGTCAGCAACTCTGGCTGTCTGGATTAAAATGGAATGACACGTTCCCTGAGCCATATCAGCGAGATTGGACTTAATTTCGCCAGGAGATGCATTTCGTTGAAACCGTCAAAGTGCCGAGATGGACCTTTACTGCACAGGATGCCAGATCGTATGAATTGCATGTCTTCTGTGATGCATCCATGCCGCTTACGCAGCAGTAGCCCATCTGCGTATGATTTCGGTTGAGGCTGTGGTAAAAATTTCATTTTTAATGGCCAGAGCTAAAGTGGCACCTTTGAAAAAGGTAACCATTCCATGTCTAGAACTGAATAGCGCCATAATAGCTGCGAAACTTGGGGCAAAAATCTTGGAAACCTTACAATTTCCGTCCGTTCGAATGGTTTATTGGTCAGATTAAAAAACAACGTTAAGCTGGATCCGATCAAATCCCCGAAGTCATAAACAAGACGTGACAAATATTCAAAACCGTTCATTGGTCGATGCTTGGAGATATGTGCCCACTCAAAGCAACCCAGCTGATGTTGCTTCCCGCGATGTCTACCCATTCCAACTTCCGGGCCTTGACATTTGGTGGTCAGGCGCTCAATGGTTGAGCAAACATAAAGATGACTGGCTAACTCAAGGCCCTCCGCGCGCAGTGAAGATCTTGTAGTCAACGCATTTTTGGCGGAGCCAGGTGCAGGTATGTGAATGGAATTTTTGGCGAGTTCAGGTATGTGAATTCTTGCATACACACTCCAACGTTACCAGGTTGATCGCTATTACAGCTTTACGCAGACGGTTCTCCAGCGCCACTAGAAGACAACCACATGCATCAACATTCTGATGGCGCACAGCTGACGAGAGACGACAGGCTCTGAACTATTGGATCAGGTACACTCAAAATCTTTATCTTTTTAATGAATTTTCTCGTCTCGTTCAAGGCAAACCAGTTCATCCGACGAGCAGGCTATTAAAGCTAAATCCGATTCACGAAAGAGGAATCATGCGATTGAACGGAAGGCTGAAAAACGCCCTAATGCCAACCCACGAGCGTTTTTCTGTCATCTTGCCTTAAGATAGTCGACTGACTTACCTGTTGATCGTACAAGCTCATGAATTTACTATACATGAAGGTACCCAAGCCGCTTTAAACTTTTTGAGAAGGCGGAACTGGATCATCGATGTGCGCCCATCCATTCAAAAAAACATCCACAAGTGCATTTCATGCATGCCGTGACGACTCAAATATTGGGATGTTTGCCCAGTCACAGATATACAGCAGCTCCAGCATTCGAACATTGTGTGCTGGATTATGCTGGCCCGTACAAAATTCGCGCGTCGAAATGCGAGGGAGTCGATAGTACAAGGGCTACGCTGCCCCATTAGTATTTCGAAGTGCCAGAGCCATTCATATTGAGCTCATCAGCGATATGACTACAGACGAATTTCGGCAGCACTACGACGGTTCCCACATCTTCAGTGACTGTGCAACAACTTTTATTGGTGCAAACACAACCCTAGACTACAAAGCTCATTGCAAGCAGTTGTAAGCTGGCGCTCGCATTGGGGCCTTTCACAATGTATCTTGCCATTTCATTCCCGCTCGCTCTCCCTATTTTGGCGGTCTTTGCCAGGCCGGAATTAAAAATATGAAGCACCATTTAAAACGAAGTATCGGTGAGGCCATGCTCACGTTCGAGGAATTTCAAACCGTGCTCAAACATATCGAAGCGGTGTTAAACTCAAGGCCACTGACACATTTATCCGACGATCCATCTGATTTGTGTACTCTCACCCCTGGGAATTTTTTGCCCCAAAACCATCACTACGCGACATCAATATTGGGAGACTGAATGGAGGCAGATACAATAAATGCAGTAAGATATCTGGAAGCGATGAAGCTGTGAAGTACTTATGCACGAACTTCAAGTCAGGACTAAGTGGCGTACCGTGAAACGAAATTTAAAAGTCGACGATATGGTTCTTGTGAAGGATGAGCGAGCACCACCAACTGTATGGGCCCTTGGGCGCATCCTTGAAGTTCTTGCTGGTGAAGACAACCCAGTGCAAGTTGTGACCATTCGCACCCAGACATCGATCATAAAGCGAGCCATCTCGAAACTTGTTGTTCTGCCGATAGATCAGGACTCTGACAGTAGTAACAGCAGCGTCCAGCAGAAGGAACCAAATCTTATTTGGGCCAGGTCTGGACGAGGTGGGCGGTAATGTTGAGAAGCTGGCATCACTGGACAAGCGATACATAGAAGAAGAAAACTATCTTGCTTTTTCACCTTTATTTCTAATGAAACGTTCACTTTTGACATATAACTAATATTCCTCGCTTGTACTTTTCACTTGGCTTGCTTTGTAATTTTTTGGTTAGAATAGAATTAAACGTCGTTTCAAGCGACAAGAGGTCGCGGCCTAAAAACGAATTGTTTTATTATTTCTAACCGAAAACGTACAAAGCAACTCAAGTGAAAAGTACAAGTGAGGAACATTATATGTCAAAAGTAAACATTTCATTAGAAAGAAAGATGAAAGAGCGAGATAGTTTTCTTCTTCTATGTATCACTTGTCTAGTGATGCCAGATTCTCAACATACCGATTGTCAGATAGTCCTTCGCAACCTCGCTAGAAGGTCTAGACACCATTTTAGGGTTTTTAGAGGAGCTGTTATGACCTGGGTCTCTTCGAATATCGGCTTCAAGGTTGTAGGCTTGGTATAGGGCCCTACCGAAAGAGGTTCTCCTCCCTCTCCTTTGAAAGTCTTCCGGGATCGAACTGACCTTTTTTTAGCAGTTTGGAGTACCTTTAAGAAGGAAGCCTTTATCGAAGTGTCCTCCCGTGGTAGGTTAACAGCTCTCTAAGAGTACTCCCGCAAGACTGGCAGACTCTCGATCACTAGCACTTTAATTACTTTCTCCCTTTTTAAGGAGACTATTCAGATTGTAGTTCCCGGATCTGCGACTTTTGTAAAGTTGAGCACTGGAGCATTGCTTTCTGCCAGAGAAATTGCTCCTTGATTTCTACAACAGAACTGCACGTCCCGGTATTGCAGATTGTTCAATGGCAGGCCGAATAACAACGGCCGTGGCGGTTTTCGAAGCAGATGATGCTTTCGCCTCCGATTATGGCTGCTATTAACAATTGATCCCACTACTAAGCAGGTAAGAAGATGTTAACAGCATCCATCCAGCATCTATAAGGAATGTTTTGTTGAATTGTGTGGACTCTTTACAACACACTTTCCTAGAAAACCAAGGCACAAGGCTTGTGCTTGACCATATAAGGTCAAGGCTTTAACTGTATTTAAAAGAGTTTATTAGAGGCTGATGTTTTAACTCTCAGCATTCTATCTTGCCTCTTCAGCAAAGGTTTGCTGTACGTTCACCTCAACACTAAAATCAGGCTCTACAGAATTAAGTTCGTCACTCCTCCTCCAACCATGGCCGGTAGTACCTATGTAGATAGTATTAAAATATTACCTTCATTTAGCGAAGAACATTGGAGCTGCACGAAGGGATGAAAAATCCGGCAACAGCTTGAAGTTCCAAGTTCGAAAGTTTAATAGGCTCTTTGTGTGAAATTCACAATGGAGTATCTGGTTGGGACTTGGGAAAAGCTTTTATTGAATAAGTACACAAAACACTGTCCCAAACGAATTCTTAATAAGAGTTCCCAAGAGTGCCGGACAAGTTTTAAGGTCTTGCAAAACGCGACATTCACGGCGGTTAATCTCACAGAAAACTCGTTTCCTTTATCTATATATTTAGTGTATTCCGAATTTAAAGAGATTTTTCTCTATAAATAAGGAATGTTTTGTTGAATTGTGTGGACTCTTTACAACACACTTTCCTAGAAAACCAAAGTCATCCCAACAAACAACAAGCACCTAACAAATATACTTTGTCCAAAAAGTGATTGGTCTCTGACGATGATCTCTATGTGACTTGGTTTAAAGCCCTTGAAATGGACGAGTAAAGGACATACCCGAGTGTTCCCATCACATTCGATGTGGACATATTTTTCTTCCACAGTCATGACAACCTATAACAAGGCGAGGGGATAATAATACGCCAAACAACCCAAACTGAGTCGTGTCCTATCGAAAAAGGACTACTTATCGAAATGAAAGAAACTTAAATCCAAGTTCTTGTATTGTCTTCACTTCACCGATGCAGAGGAAAAAAAGAAGATTCCACCCACACCATGCTGACAACAACAACAACAACAAAACAGGCCTACCAATACACACCACCTCTTCTAGATCCCACACTCTTGAAACTTTTGATTCCCTGTGCCTGTTTTTGACAACGAAATCCATCGTTTTCGTCCTCTTTTTTTTACAAATTTCATGTAAGCAGCAAATAAAAAAATCACCACGACTGTCCAGTGAATTAGAAAATTGAGGAGTATCCATAGGAAACTGAGAAATGCCGTATGGACCCTCGATATCCTTGAGCTTCTTCTTGTCATTTTTTTTACCTATTTTATTTATTTATTTCTTCCTCCATCCAACCCGGGGACGAAAGAGAAAAATAAGGATTCAAGTTCCTAATGGGGGTTTAGAACCCGTTGCCCAGGACAATACATGTGTAAGTTATATCCCAACCATTGGAATATTATGTGATATCCTTTGAGCACAAACAAACAAAACAACGAAAATAAAAAAAATATCGTTTAACTCAATTATCCTCATATTATGTTTTCCATTTCTTTGGCAAATATGCCGCACTGATTGAAGCCTTGGTCGCGTCGGTGTGTATGTGTGTTTGCTATTTTTTCTATCATTCGTCCTGTTTTTCGTTGTTGAATCAAATTTTCCGAATATCATATTTCTCCCAGGACATGATTGCATTTGTCAAGGAAAATCGAACAGTTGTTGTTTTGCTTGCGAAATTGAATCCTTTCTCTTTATCCTTCGATATCCCAATACACGACCAGCAGCGCGTTTGGTCGTATTTTCGAATTGATGGCGGAGTACATGGGTCTTCCCAGCGCTATAACTCGGGGGGCGTAAGTGCAATCAATCGGTTCGATATTTTCACTTTTAGTGCGGTGTTTGCCATGAAAAAGGAACCACCAACATCGACTTGAATTACATGTTGTGCGTGTATCCTTGATTTGTTTGCTAAAAAAATCGAAAGTAAGATGAGCGAATAAGTTTGTGTGTGTGTAGACATTTGACTCGTGCGCTTCAAAAGATCCTCGAAAGACGCCTTTGGATTTTCGTGTTTCTAAAGAAGTGAGAGTAGTGAAATTAGTGAAAAATGGGGGCGGACACGGGAAAAGACTTCGGAACGTGTGCACCGTGTTATTAAGTGCTTAAAACGAGTAAATTATAGGGGACCGGGACTTTATTTAATCCTTAAAATATGCGAATGGAAAATAAGCAGCTGCACTAATTTATTTTAAGGCTCAAGGCTCCTTGCGGTCGAAAATGCAACTAGAGCATAAAACTATTTAACAACCTATTGTGGCTAAAAAAAATCACTTAGGCAACCAAAAGGTATATGGGAGGTATCCCAATCCATAATATTGAAAGAGCTTGAGTTTAACACACTTTTATTGCAATCAGTTTGAATACAAGGAAATCCAAGTTGTGACATCCTAATGTCTATTCGATTAAACCAATTTTAACAATTTCAACATTTTTTTTGTGCAACATAAGAACCAAGCTGTGTCCCAAGCTCTTCCCTAAATTAGGTTTAAGGGCGATCGAAATCGATGCTTCACTATCAAACTTGAGGTTTTTCTAAAATGTAGCCAACAAATTTAGGCGTGGCGTAAAACATCGTGTAAACAAGTTTCAGCCTCTAACGACGTCTTATAATTTTGAAAGCACAGGAGGTAGTTCCACATACAGACCGATTGTGGGCGGGTCTATTGCCGGAATTGAAAAATTTAAAGCAGATGTTACGTGGTAAACTTCTAGCTCAATATTTAAAGTTTTGAAATTGGTGACATCCGCGAACAGACGGACGGACGGATATGGCTTATTCGACCTCACTATTCGGGCTCGATCATTAGCCTTTAAAGTCTTGATGTTACAATTTCGCCACTGTCAAACTTAAACTCCATTCCGAAAAAAGCAAAAAGTAGGTAGGTATTCGCAAAACACAGGTTAATAACATCATTCGAAAAAGAATTTCGAATAGTTATTTTCTTCTTCTTCTTTTTCTTTTAGGCGCGAGGCTATAATATGAAATCATATCATCTTCGTCTCTACTGCATTCCTAATGGTCCGCTTGTGGGGTAAGCCAATTTGACATCAGAATATACCAGTAGGCCACCCGGTTTTGGATCTCTTCGTCACTGAATAGGCCAAATAAATGCTGTTGTCGTTCCACTTGTATGATCTATGAATGCTTAGGCATTCTTTTCTTTCGCGATTGCGTTGGAATGTTGATTGACAACGCTTCTTGACAGGGTTCGTATGATCTCTCCTTTGAACATGGCAATAGCAACTGAGCCGGTCGAGCTCCAATTTCCTGGAGAAATGTTCTTTAACATGGAGGCGTCCTCGGATCTTCGTACTTCGAATTCTAACTCCGTTTGTTACTCCTGCTGTCATGCGAAGTATTTTCATCTCGAATAGTCATTTTATGGATTGTAAAACTTAAAAAAATACTTGAGAATGCTAGAAAACTTTTGAACCCCCTCTGGATGTATCTTAGGAACGATTATTATGTACAATCGCGAAAAATTCTTAGACAGGTTGAAGGAAATCCATTGAGTGTCTAAAATATTAATGCGTCGTTCACGAAGCAGCCTTGGCTTAGGTTTAGCCCCGTTATTATAAGTCGGCTTTGAACCGGCGAAAATTTCAATCTTAAGAAAAGGACGGTAACCCTACATACTATTCTTTCAGGTGTTTGCTCATTCAAAATGCTTACTACGAAACCCCTGTATCTAAGAGCTTTTGTAACAGTAGCGCCTTACAGAAAACAAAAGGGCAGGGAAAGAGAGGCAAACATCCCTATCCTTCGCTGCACTGCCAATTTAAGTTGGAGGGAATAGGAAGCACTGAAATCGTATGGCTGAACTCGTAAACGCCAGGTCAAGGCGAAGCCAAGGCTGCTTTGTGGTACCCACTTAAATTGTTTCCGAGACACGCTAGAAATAATTAAAAATGGCTAAAATTGTAGCGCCTGTGTAACTTTTGCACTGAAACGTATTTAACTTTTGAACCGTTTACTAACACCAAACAGAAATTTGAGGATAAAAACAAGTGAGTAACAAGTGAGTAAAACAAGTGAGCAAGAGTTTGTCTGTGACAAACTTCTTTATACCCGCCCTTTTATACTGTATAAAACCAAAACTAAAAGCTTTTTCACCAGAATTCATAAATTATTTATATTGGCCATGCCCTGAAATATGGGCGTGTACTATAATCAATTTATTGTAATTTCGTGAGAATCATGAAAAAATGCGCTAAAATCAAAAACTATCTTCGAAAAAAAAACGTTTTTTTCTAAAAACGCCCCCTAAAAGTGAGCGGAGCTCAAAACTTTGTTTGTAACAAACTTAGCCAAGAGTAATATTTTTAATATTTGTCTTAGAATATTTTTTCGCTTTGGAGTAAAGTTTCCGAGAAATTGGGTTTTTTAAAGATCTAACATGTTAAAAGTGGGCATGGTCGATATTGTGGACGGTTCAATTTTAGCCTTCTTTAAGTTTTTGGGCCAGTATTACTTTGTACCAAAATTTGAGTTTCCTATATTGCAAGAAAACTTGAAATAGAGTTTGTCTTACATTGAAGCCAGTAGTGGGCGTGGTCGTTGGCGAATTTTCACAAATGTTCACCAAATTTCACACTTTGTCTGTACAAAATAAGAACCAAGATACACTCCAAGTTTAAGCGTCCTAACTCAATTCTAAAAACCTAAAAACTTTACACAACGGCCAGGCAGACAGATGGACAGACAGACATGGCTTTATCGATACACCTGGCGATCTCAATCATATCTCTAATAGGTCTTAGGAATCTACGGTGATTATTTCACTATGTTACAAACTATGCATTAAAAAAATATAATCTGGGTCGGATGTAAAAATCATTTGCAACATTTTTTCTAATCTGTTGACTGCCATATGACCCACCGGTGGATCATGGCAGCTTTTCCCAGGAGGCCATATGACTACCGGTGGGTCATCGGCTTTATGATTCTATAAAAGCATTTTCTCCGAAAATGAAGTTTTTACAGAAAACAAACCGGGCCTTTATTATATATTTGGGATACGAAAAAAAAAAAGAAATTGTAGGCGATTTAGGATATATTTTTAAGATTTTGCACATTTTTATTTTAACAAAAAATAGTTAAATTCTCATAAAAAAACATAGCAATTCATTTTCAAATTTTTTTTTATTTCCCCCAAAGTCCGTATCAACCCATCTTTTAATGCGGGAATTACGGGTGATAGTTTCTGTTGACAAAAAATGTTGAGCATTCAATTTGTTTGAAGAACAATAAGCTCATAAACTTAAAAAAATCGAAAGGAGTCATCGTAGAAAGTTCATCAACGCCAGATACTGTAGTTTCCTCGAAACTGAAGTTCTTCAAAGAACGGCCATCGACAGGTTTCCAAACATCAGAAGTAGGAACCAAATCTGCATCGGACTCAGAATCGTATTATTCCACCACGCTTAAATCGCTGGATTGATCGTCAGAAGGTATGAACTCTTCAGAATCGGACCCTTCGAAACCAACTTCGTCAACCTGCGAAGTTACATTATCAGAGGCATAAGCTTCAAATCTTCTCGGATCCATATCTTGCGCCAAACAAAACTTTTTACACAAAAGCTGTAAAAAAATAAAAAATTAGGTCATTTGTCAATAGGTTTATTATTAGTGGTATGTGGTATGTGGTAAGTGGTATATAAGCCAAAGTCTTTCATAAAACGCTCCCTAACTGCCTCAAATCAATGCACATTTAACCAAAATTGGTATTGTAAGTTAGGTAGATATCCTGACTTTAGTAGCTCCATCCCAAGCTTGGCTAATTGTCCTAACTTGCACACAACATCCCACACCTCCTCTGCCTTCCCTAAATCCAAACCTAACAGAGTATCCTTTGATCTTACGCCAGCCTGCCAATTCTCCCTCCCTAGTCACCAAGAAAATTAGCGAGCTAAAAGACGACTACTCCTATGGTCCCGACGCCTGCCCGCCATTGTTCTTAGAAATGCAGTCTCCATTTGATCCAGCCTCTCAGTGCACTTTTTCAAAGCTCAATTTCATCTTCCCTGAACTTTGGAAAAATGCCTACATCACACCAGTTCAAAAAAGGGACGAAACAATGAGGTGTCCAATTATCGCCCAATTGCTAAGCTCTCATGTATACCCAAAAATTTTCGAGACTATCGTCAATGATATCCTATTTTTCCACTGCACATCTATCATTTTTCCAAACCAACATTGTTTTGTCAAAGGTCGATCGACAACCACTAACCTAGTCGAGTTTGTTTCGCAATCCGTGTGCGCGCTTCAAGAAGGCAAAGAAATTGAGGTTGCTGCCGCACCGATTTCAGTAAGGCATTTGACGAACTATCGCATCAATTTATAATTCTAAAGCCCACCGCCCTCGGCCCTCCGCCCTTGGTCTACGATATGCATCAAATTCTATCTAGAAGATCGGCAATATAATGTTATATTTAGATCTTCTATATCTGACCCTCTCAACGCTACTTACGGGGTCCCTCAGGGCAGTCACCTTGGTCCACTGCTATTTATCCTTACTATAAATTACGGAGATCACGTCATCAATAACTCCCATCTTTCTATTAACGCTGACGAAATAAAAATTTGGAAACATATAATTTCCCCTGACGATTCTTGCTCTCTCCAATCCGACCTAAATATTTTCACTGTCTGGTGCCAAAAAAATCAACTCGAGCTCAATATCAGCAAATGCCAAGCAATATCCTACTCCCGAAAGCCATTTCCTCCAGCCGTTCCTCGAATCGAATCCTTGGTTGATCTAGGCATTATCTCCAACCGGGAACTTAACTTTCGTCTTCACATCGATAATATTGTTACATGCGCCAACTCCTCCCTTGGCTTTACGAAGCGCTGGCTTAAGGAATTTTCAAATCCATATGTCACTAAATCGTGGAACTTAACTTTCATTAGGCCCATCCTCGAATATGCTTGTCAAGTTTGGAGCCCCTCTTACGCTATTCGTTCTGCACGTATCGAGGCCGTTCAACGTAGATTAATTCGTTTTGCCCTTCGCGGTCTGCCCTGTTAAAATACGTTTAATTAACCCCAATATAATGATCGTCTGAAACTAATAAACCTGCACTGCGACGTTAAAAGAACGTCGTGAGGTTGCAGACATTCTTTTTATCCACAACCTAATTACTGGTAACATCGACTGTCCCACATTGTTGCACATTGTTACCCTTTAACATAAATTCACGTAACTTATGCCTTATGCCCCTCTTTCTTATAAACTTCTATCGAACGAACTATGGCTTCAATGAGCCAATGTCTAGAATGCTGCGTAACGCTAACTCCACTCATTTCCATCTTTACCTAAAAAAACACACTCTGAAAAACTTCCTCCATTTGTTATAAAGATAACTATAAGTTTCTTTTGATTGTTTAAGATTTAAGTGAAGTAAAGCTTGTATGAAGTTAATAAAGTGCCCCCATGGGGGCGTCCAATTTAATCATAACAATACGAGGTTGTTATATTTTGGAAGTATGACCACCGGTGGGCCATGTGGCACCACAAAAATATACGTGGTGGAAAAAATAATAGAAACGAAGGTACGAATTATGATCATTCATCACTAATTGATAACAATGTATTTCTCTTGCTAAAATTTCTTCTCAAATCATATTAAGTAAACAACGGGTCTTTAAAAAAGTACATTTGTCTTTTCCTATTGTTTCCGTGTTAGTGCTCTGAGAAGAAGAGAGATAGCAATATGCATAATCGTCTGGAAAAAAAAAATAGAAACGAATAATGTCTGCAGTCTTTAAATGACTAGAGGATTTCATTACAATAAAAACAGTTTTTATTTTAGTGAGTCACGTGTTACTTGCGCAGTGTCCAACAGTTTTTAGCAAATTTTTTCTAAACTTTCTTGAATTTACTCGTGCTTTTTTATACCCGACCTAGGGTATATTAAGTTTGATGTATAGTTGGTAACGCAGTGAAATAATCACCGTAGACTGATTAATCATAATTAGAGATATGAATGGGACCGACAGGAGAATCGATTAATCCATGTCCGTCCGTCCGTCCGTGGGGTGCCGTGACGTAGTGGTTAGTGTGTGTGCTTACTACGCCGGAGGTCTGGGTTCGAACCCTGCCATCGTCACCTGAAAAAAAAGACTTGCTCTTTTTTCACGGCCCCCACCTCCGCGAGGGTCTGACAAGCCCTCCGAGGGTATCATTTGCCTTGAAAAACTTCTCAAAGTGCCGTTCGGATTCGGCAAAAAATTGTAGGTCCCCTTGTATGTAAAGAAATTAACACACCAGCATACATTGTTGAGTTGGCCCTGGTTCACCTCGAGCTGTTGCGCCACTCTATTTATTTATTTAGTCCGTCCGTCCGTCCGTCCGTATGTAAACAACTTTTAGGCCTTAAATTTTAAGGCAGAGAGCTGAAATTTTGTGGGTTGGTTGGAGTCCAGTCCTTCAGATCAAGTTTGAAAATAAGCTGAATCCGCCCACAGACACGCCCACTACAGGCCTGTATGTGGGCGTGTCCACCCAGCCATCCATAATTTAAAAAAATACATTTTACAAGTTTTAGCTATATTACAATGGCGCTAGCGCATCCATTTTTGGTACGTAATATTGCCTTATAATTGTCTTTAAGGTAGCTAAAAAATTTTAGCTTTTTTTTTTAAGGGATCTTAGCTTAAAATGACTGTTTTTCAATAAATATATATGAAATTTGACAAAAAATTATATGCTGTAGATATTAGCATTTTCCAACTTTTATGTTTATATTGTATGTGCCTCCGCCCACTTTTCTGGGCGTGGCGTTAAAAAAAGTCATTTTTGTAGTTAAAAAGGCGGAGTTTTAGGCCGAAATGTATGCAACCACCTAGTATAAAGCATTCAACAGTTATATTTTTATATCCCGCCCACTTTTTGGAGGCGTGGCAGTTTTCTTTTTGGTATGGTCGGGAGTTTTGCAGTCCGTCGTAGATGGATTGGAGCTTTTGTATACACACTGTTGCACTGTTTTTAAGTGAAGTTAAAAATCTGATTCGATGGGTCTTGGGACTCATTGTACTACTTCCGAGCGCGAATTAATAAAAAATTTATGAAGTGATAACTACACAATCAATGAGATAGCACGGGCTTTAAAATCATTACACCCCCAAAGTGGAAACACGAGGCAGAAAGCGAAAGACAACACCGAGATTTGACAAACAACTTGTAAGATTCAGCAAGAACCCGTTTGCCTCTTCACGAGTCGAACAATACGGAAAAGGCTCGGAGAAGCAGGTCTTCATGGAAGAAGCCCAAGAAAAGTGCCGTACTTGAGCAAGAAAAATGTCCAACAGCGGTTAATTTTTGCTAAAAAGCACCTCCATCGTAAAAATTGGGACAACGTCTTATGGACGGATGAAACAAAGGTAAACTTATTTGGGTCTGACGGGAAATTGTACGTTAGGCGGCCAAAGAACTTGGAATTCGATCCGAAGTACACGAAAAAAACTGTTAAGCACTGTGGAGGAAATCTGATGATTTGGGGTGTTTTTCAGCGTCTGGGGTTGGACCAATTTTTTGGGTAAAGGACAAAATGTGTGCTGTAGACTATGTCCATATCCTTGATACTGTCATGCTGCCATTTGCTGAAGAGGAAATGCCACTGAAATGGGAATTTATGCAGGATAATGACACCAAACATACCTCAAAGTTAGCTAAGGAATGGCATAAGGAATTCTAAAAAATGAAATTTTGAATAATTTGCTTTATTATTTGTTACTAAATTTAAGTTCAGATATTTCTTTACATAATATTAAATGAATTTAAGAACACAAAAATAACGTTTGTTTTACTTAGCTTTGTATTTCGCAAGGAAACCAGTTGATGAAAGTTTGTTTCTACTATTTTTTTAACCACTATATATATATTATGAAGATGCCGCGTGACCCAGCGGTGGTCATGCTTTTAAAACACTAAAATATATCACGCTTATTATTGAAAAACACAAAACATTCACTAAAACACACACTTGGCGTGTTAAAAAAAAAAAAAGCCGTTGCCGCCCAAGTTGTTGGTAATGAAATGAAAATATAAAGGTTTATGAAAACAATTCAAAATATTTGTTTTAGGGGTTTGATTAAAAAAAAAAAAAAACCGTTAAAACAGAGCTTCAAGTATAAATAGCGATCGGTCTGCTTTTGTTGAAGAGTTGATTAGGTAACTTTTTTATGGCTTATTTTGCAAAATGTCTTCAGTCTGATTTCGAAATAGTTTAGATATGCATCTCAAAAGCTTTAAGGAAGAAACTTTTTTTGTTTTATATTTTCATTAAATTTTTGGAAGATGTTCTGAGCTTAAGATTTTCAAAAAAGCTGGAGCATCTTTTATTATTAGCTCGATTTTGAAATTTTAAAAAAAGCGCATTTTCTTTAAATTTTTAAGTATCGAATCTAATAAAATTTTCTTTATTTGATGTCTACAATTATTATTTTGGGTGCATTTTGAGTTTCGTTACTCAAAACTTTAAGGAAACACAAGGTTGTAAATAACTGTTTTTCGACTTTTCTGGGAGCTCAAGGTATTCAGAAAACTCTAAAAATGCTGTTAAACTTGACAGTAGTAAAATATCTACTGAAAACAAACATTTTTAAAATTTTAAAACTGGTAAGATTGCTTTGCCATCCTCTTTAATCAAACCAATTTCTAACAAGCGATTGTTGGTGCCATTAAGAAACAAATTTAAGAACTTTTTGAATTTTTAACTTTTGCTAAAGTTTTTCTTAAAAACAAGAGAGTTAACTTATACGTCTCCGCACCCTCTATCTTTTTCTACACTGGGTTGCCTTGTTGATCTATGGAAAAGGTTCAAACATGTATTGAAAATTCAAGCCGAGAATGAGAATCATGTGTGATCTGCCTGGACACTTTTGCGCCTGTAAGTAGGAAAAAAGTGTCGAGGCTGACCAAACGCAGGCTGATCGTAATGATTAGGTAGAAGTTCGGTGTCAGACTGTAGCTTCACGTTGGATAGCAGAAGATCTAACAACATTTTACTTACTGCTTAGCAGTGTTAATACAGTGAGAAATATTCGAAAAAAAATATTTAACCAAAATGTATATGAAAACCTATTCGCCCATCTTCTTTAATGTTAACAAGTGGGAAAGTGCAACAAAAGCTTCAGTGCAGCTACGACGGATTGCAAAATATCCGACCATACCAAAAGGAAATGTGCCACGCCTCCAAAAAGTGGGAATAATAATAATATAACTGCTGAATGCTTAATACTAGGTAGTTGTATACATTTCGGCCCACAACTCCGCCTTTTTAACTCAAAAAAATTATTTTTTTTAACACCACGCCCACAAAAGAGGGCGGAGGCACTTAGCATTGTAGATATTAGAAAATGCTAATATCTACAACTTTTGTCATATAATTTTAGCCAAATTTTATATATATTTATTACAAAACTCATTTTAAGCTAAAATCCCTTAAAAAAGTGGGCGTGGTCAACGAAAAGGCCAAACTTTTTCTGCCATCTCAAAGACAATTACAAGGCAATGTAACGTACCATAGAGATTCAGGTAGCACCGAGACTCAGGTGGCGCACGCAAGTGGAAGGATACCTCAGCCAACTTCGCGTGCGAAACTCGTGACGGCTAGCTAGAGACAGAGCTGGCTGGCAAAGCTTGTTGGCTGAGGCCCAGGTCCACCCCGGACTATAGCGCCACCTTAAGTAAGTTACATACCACAAATGCGTGCAAGCAGCATTGTAACATAGCTTAAATTTGGAAAAAGTATTTTTTTAAATTAGAGATAGGTGCGCATACAGGCCTGTTGTAGTGGGCGTGGGTGGATTCAGCTAAACTTGATCTAAAGGACTGGACTTCCAGCCAACCCACCAAATTTCAGCTCTCTACCTTAAAATTTAAGGCCTAAAAGTTGTTTACATACGGACGGACGGACGGACCTTAACTATTCTTAACCTTTTCTCCTGTCGGTCGCATTCATATCTCTGAAAGGTCTTAGGGGTCTACGGTGATTATTTCACTGCGTTACAAACTATACATCAAACTTAATATACCCTGGGTCGGGTATAAAAAGCGTGCTACTCTCCATCAGGCCTTCAACAAAGAACCGTCCTCTATCAAGCCTAAAATTGCACCGCACCCATTAATGATTTAAACAATAATTGCGTTCCCAAACGAAAGATCAAAGGGATCAGAGGACACTTGCCCGATTTTCTTTGTCGCTCAAACAAAAACCTGCAAATTATCGTGTCACAGTCATGTCAGAGTGCATAAGCCCAAAATTAGGTGCGTAAACATACGTAAGCGAGTTCGTACATTTTTTTTTTTCTGTAAGCATTTGCACCAAACTATTTGAAAACGAAAAACTATTCTTAAGCCATTTTCAATTATCCCTTTTTCGATATTTTTTTGCCGGTAGTATCCTTTTGTAAAACCGAACAACATTTTTTTTTGTTCTTTCCAACGAAAAAAGAGGTCCTTCCAGATGAAGCGGGGAAAATTGCGAAACACCCAGGCGCCAAACATCAATGTAGAGAAAAGCAAAGTGACCTCTTGAAAAGAATGAAAAATGTTTAAGAAAACAATAAAGGATAAAACCGCATTGTATAGATGTATTCGCATAGAACAAAAGAAATTTAAGGTGAGATCAACACGCACACATACTAGAAGAGAGAGAAAAAAAAATTAAAACATATGACGCCATTAGAAATCCTTTAATTTGATATCCTTTTAAGTCGGCATCGAGTGGATTCTGGTGTTAAAGGGCCTTTTGTTTGGACTTACGAAAATACATATAGGTTTATATAGGGACAATGAAAAAGTGGTGCTGACGGAGGCAAGTAATCAATTACCATAAATTAGAAGAATAAATGCTAAGCAACAGCAACAAGAAGATATGTTGCTTTATACTTTTCCTTTAATAGATAGATAAATGATGAACATTTTATAAAAATAAAGAAAATATTTGTTGGACATACCCGTCAAGATAATAACCTATCTAAGCAAATGACACTATTTTGTAAACACACGGGTAACAGCCTAATTTACTTCCAGAGTCATCCCCCTTCCACAGACAGGCTCCAAGTCTCACTCCACATTACCTAAATGCCTAGTGTTACGCCATCAGCCGTATCCAGTTGCGCCGCATCCATCAAATCCTTACGACATGCTCCTTATACATGGTGGATCCACCCTCTCAAAATAAGTATAAGGAAACCGGACCTAAAACACATTATACCCCAAAGCTATTTAACTAATTAACGGGCAGTTTTAATTGCCCACAACGATGCAGGGTGTGAGCCAACGACATCCTTAAAACTCTAATAATCCATTAAAAAAAAGGACGACCGATTAATCAAAAATAGAACAACTATAACCCCGCACATACCGCAGATCCTTGCAGCAACAAAGCGCCAACGAAAATCAATCAACAATAAAATTATGAGACCACAATAAAAATCCCAACCAATTAATCAGCCGTTAATACCATCGAGAAGGCAATAAAAAACCAACTAAGAGCCTTCCCCAGTGAGCTGAGTGTGTGTTGTTTCCTTTAGTGG
The DNA here is from genome assembly GCA_947623515.1 of Neoascia interrupta. Lineage (NCBI taxonomy): Eukaryota > Metazoa > Arthropoda > Insecta > Diptera > Syrphidae > Neoascia > Neoascia interrupta. Next base: position 153,092,219 of record OX392462.1, read on the forward strand.
CCTGAGTAGGTATATACGACGATAAAAAGCACGACAGGACTTCTACTACTCAACACGTAATTTACTGAATTGATGGCTGGCGCGGTGATGACGAAACGTTCCATACACATTACCCGTTCTGGAAAAATTTGCGGCTTATAAAGTACACGTAACTCGAATCCTTTCACAATGCAACCAATTCTTATAGTCATAAAATTTTCTACTCCATAAACTTTACCTCCCCGGGATGATGTCCTTTCTCCTACGGATCGGAAGCCCGCAACGCTCAATCGAAATGTAATAAATAAGAATTTCTGTCATGTCTCCCATCGAAACGACAAGAGGACCCCACTCGAAATGATAAAAAAAGGACCTAACAGCAAATTGTCACAAGCCCTACAAATAGAGGCATACCAACGCGCACCACACACGCATAAAATGCCCAAAAAGGGATAATATCAATTTATCCTTTATGTTTCTGCAACTCGGCCGGTGTAATAAGGACTCTGCGCCGACACAGCACAAAAACGAACCCATCCCCATTAGCAGTGCAAACAACTGAATCCAACTTGCGTCGTTACTTTTTGTGGAATCCCAGGGATTCACTATAAAAGGGTATAAATTGGTTACTCTGGATCCTGAGCCTTTTTTTCCCTTTCTCTATACGTTTTGTGTATATGTTAGTCAGTCGAATTGAGACGCAACCGCAATTATTGGTCCCATAGATGGGCCACTATCGATAACGAATGAAATTGACTTGGATTCGTTTTTTTTGTGTCGTCCTTTGGTGCTACTTTACCTCTTTTTCTAGCTCCTCCTTTGGGATGATTGTCCTTTTTTTATCAGTCTCAATCTTAATCTGAAAAAAGGGATAAATACGGGCCATGTCTACAGTGGAAGAAGAAATGAAGTAACCTGATTTGAGCTGATGTTGGAATTTTGTTTGACATCTATCGAATTTTGACACTAGAACAATGATGACGCCGCGCGCCGCCCAGAGGCAGACGCTATACCTATAGTTAGTGTCCTTATTTATATGACATGGTGGAATGTAGGACACTAGTTCACCTGTCGACCCTCAAGGAAGGTATAAGGAGAGACCTAATCGATCGCTCTGTATTTATCTGATCATAAATTTTCAACCAAAATTGATCTCAAGTCATGTCGGGGGGTTCATCCTTTCAAGATGATGTAAGGGATCGGATTGTTTAATGATGCGGTAGGTGCGGAATGATGTCAATGAATGTTACCCAAAGTAGAGTAGATATAGATTATGAGGATGTTCAAGGCGCACGGCTGACAGTGCCGGTGGTTTTTGATCGTCTGCCTGGGGAACAGGTGAATTTTGTTCTTTTCGTTCAAGTAATTTTCTTGGGTGCAAGAAGCTAGAATATTTTTTTTTGCTCTAAATAACGCATCTCATCAGTTTCAGAATTAATGCTATAGATGTGGGACTACTCACTTTTTAATTACATTTGTTGTCAGCTGTATGAGAGAATAAGCTATATAATGCCCGTTGGATTTAGGTAAATTTTTTACCAGTCGGTCTAACGAGGTGTTTTGGGGTGCTCAAGTATTCCCCATTGCTCTCAAAGGTGGCAATTCCACTGATAATTGCCGCTTAAAAAGTTAATTGCTTAAGTACAAAGCAAATTACAAAGGGAGGGCTTTTTTCCCATACCAAGCCGCAGCCTTATTAAAAAAATGTGGAGGTGATCACAAGAGTGACTCGTAACATATATTAAATTGGTAATAAATTAAATTAAACATGCAGACAACATGCAAACAACAGAAAATCAAATGTTGTTGACCGCATAAAAAGAAAAGAAAATATTGCTGAACGCATAAGATTCTAGCACATATGATTCCGGTGAAAGGTCAAAGATGACTGTGACAGCTCAATGTTCTAAAGAATATTATTGTACCCCTGGATTTGACACCCTATTACATTAGCGATTTCTCTACAAGGTACAGAAGAAGTTAGTTAAATAAAAACAAGTAAGTGAGTGCTAGAGTTCGTCTTCTTTTTTCCCGACCAAAGAAAATCAATTGACAGTTACTTACTTACTTACTTAAGGTTGCCCAGCTAGGTCTGTATACAATTTCACACACGAAGTTGGCTGAGGTCCCCTTCTACTTACGTGCGCCACCTGAGTCTCGGTGCTCCTCTACTGCACCATCCTTGCGGGGTTGATTCGAAGATCCGGGCCGGGGCGTTGATGTCCATCCGTATTTTGACACTTCTGACTAGGTCGTTGTCGCCATACAGCCCGTACAGTTCGATGATATATCTCCTTCTCTACACTCCTTCTATGCAGACGGGACCGTAAATCGTCTGAAGAATTTTCCTCTCGAGGCAGCCTCAAGTGTTTTCGTCCGCCTTTGACAGGGTCCTCTACACCGAAAAGCACAACTGCAGAGGGGTTTTTGCGAGAGGGCTTTGCTACTCAATTGCCTTCTAAGCCCAAGGATCGATTGGCAAGAGTTATCCTTCGTTTGATTTCAGCACTGGTGTTGTTGTCTCAATTGATAGTGGAACCCAGGTAGACAAAGTCCCTAACTACCTCAAAGTTATCGTTGTCTATGGTATTGAAAGCATACTTAGTTTTGCATTCACTGCTTAGCCCATATTCGCCGCTTCCATCGCAATACTCACGAAGGCTTCACAAACATCACACTTTGCTCTTTCAATTATGCCAATGTCGTCTGCGTATGCGAGTAGTTGCACGGACTTTTGAAAGATTGTGCCTCTGGTGTTGGCGCGGGAGTTCTGCACAATCCCCTCCAAGTATGATGTTAAAGAAATCACACGACGTCGAAGAAGTCACAGTGCGTTGCCTTGTCTAAATGCTTTTTCATGACATCAAAGGGATCTGTGAGGTCTTTACCGAGCTTGAGTTTTCCATCGCCATCCTGCACAGGCTGAAGAGTTTGGGAGGAATGCCAAAACTACACATTGCGCTATACTTCCTCTCTATAGATGCTGAGTTACGCGGCCTTGAAATCGATTTAAAGGTGGTGGGTATCTATTTGGAATTCCTAGGTAAATGTGGGTATCAAACATGTTTGCAAGCGCTTCAGGCGTTCACACAGAACAACAGAAAAGACCTTATGTGTGATGTTAAGAAGACTTATTCCTCTGTAGTTGGCACAATTCAGAGGGTCTCCTTTCTTAAGGATCGGGCAAACAATGCTGAAGTTCCAAGTTCCATTCATTGCGCATGCCTTCCTCCGACCATATGTTGCAGATAAGCTCGTGCGCATATGCTCCTAACCAGCTCATCACCAGCGGACTTAAAAAGTAAGGCAGCTAGGCTGTCTGCTCCGGCTGGTTTGTTGCACTTAAGCCTAGATACAGCTACTTTCACTTCGTCCAGGTCGGGTGAGTGGTATCGCTCATATGCTTCGTGGGTAAAGTCTTCGCCCGGTTGAATGGTTATTCTGCCAGACAGCGGTATTTGGTTTCGCTTCGCCGTTATACAGTCTGCAGAAATTACAGGCTTCGGATCAAACTTTTTCCACTTGGCACGAATTTTTGATCCTCTGGTAAAAATTTCGAACCGTATTCCTGTTGAAACTTCTCTCTATCCCTGCAACCACGCGTTTCTCGTGCTCTCTCTTTTTCCTTCGAAGAAGCCAGTGTTCCTCTCTCCTTTTCTGCTCGTGGAGCTCACGAGCAGCTCTTATCGTTCTGTGCAGAGCCGCTTTGTATGCATCCTGTTTATCTGCATTTGCTTGACGGCATTCATCGTCAAACCAGGGGTTTCCTTGTGGTGTCCGTGTGAAACCCAGCACTTCAGAGGCGGCATCTCTGATGGTATTTTGGCAATGTTACCACAAGCTATCAATACTAGATGCTGGCTGCATAGGACTTCGTAGAAGGTTTTGGGAAGAAGACTCGGTTAGAAAAGGACCTAAGCGTCTCTCCTGATTGCAGCCGTCTGGGGTAAAACTTTCATGTCATTCACAGTATTCCCATTTCTTGGCGTTGGTTGAGATATCCGCAGCTGTACCTTGACTACAACAAGGAATGATCCGAGTCAATGTTGGCCCCTCGGAATGACCAGACATCCGTTATACTGGAAGAGTGTCTTGCGTCGATTGCAATGTGACCAATTTGGTTGACGGTTGAATGATTCGGAGATCTCCACGTCCCTTTGTGGATATTGAGATGTGGGAACTGTGTAAGCTTTCACAAGGTGTCGCCGCGCAGCAAAGGCGATCAGCCTGAATCTGTTATCGGACGTCGTGTTATGCAGGCTGCACTTTCCATATGTACGACCAAGTATGTCCTCCCTCCCTATCTACATTAAAATCGCCTTGGATAATCTTAATGTCGTAACTAGGTCCTGCTCATATGTTTTTTCCAAGAGCTCGTAAAACATCTTTGGCGTCGTCATCTTTGTGGGTGCATGCGCTCATATGAGGCTAATGTTGGCGAATCTAGCCTTGATGCGGATCGTTGTGAAGCGCTCGCTCACGGGGTTGAACGCCCAAAAGTCCCTTAGTACTCCCAAATGTTAGCGAGCAGTTTCCAGGAAAATTCAAGCAAAAACTGGCATCTTCTCACATATCTATATCTAGATGTGACAACACTTCAAGTTTTGGAAGTTTAGCGGAGGTCTACCAAAAAATGAGAGAGCGCCTAGGTTAACTATTAGAGACTAACTAGATTAACAGAAATGTACCTTTACATGTACCACTTACAGCCCCTTTAGAAATGGAAGACGAAGTCGATAAACTCGTTAGAACTATTCAAAACGCTGCTTGGAACAATACTTCTTTCCGGAAGACTGGAGTTTGTAAAAGCGGATCAATATACCCGCGCTAAATTCTAGAGCTCATATGCAAAAAGAGAAGGCACGAAGGAGATGGCATTTGTCTCGAGCTCCTCCGATAAAACCATTCTGAACGGGCTATCAAACGAATTAAAGCACTTACTTCAAGATTTATTATTATTATTATTTATTAACAAGTAATTAAAATTACATGATAATCTTAAATTATTGAGTCTAGCTGCGGAGACCTTTAGCTCTAATTCAAGATTTTAAAAGTCACGAGACTAGCAACAACCTCGAAAACTTGACTGCCGATAGAGGGCCAAAGTATTCACTTTGGAAAGCCGTGAAGTCCATTAAAAAGCCCATAGCATAATCGGCGCCAATAAGAAAAGATAACGGTGAATGGGTATAAGGGGACAAAGAGAAAGCAGATTTATTTGCAGAACATCTAGAAGAAACGTTCAAACCGTTTGACGAGGAGCCGTTGGACGACGATCTTTTTCTCAGTACGGAACTAGACAATTATCCAAAGAAAACCGTGTCACTGTCTGAACTTCGTCAAACAATTCGAAATTTGAAGTGTTCCAGGCTATGACCTAATTACTGGGGAAATATTGAAGGAGCTACCGAAAAGAGCTTCTCTACATCATAAACGCATCAATGAGAATTTCATACGTTCCACGGCAATGGAAAGTCGCAGAGATAATAATGGTTCCAAAACCAGGGAAATGCCCGAACGATAAAAAATCATATAGACCAATTTCGCTTCTGCCGATTATATTTAAAGTTTTCGAGAAACTTGTGCTCAAACGACTGCAAATAATAATTGAAGAAAGACAATTGATTCCGGATCACCAATTCGGCTTTAGGGTCAAACATTCAACAATTGACCAGGTCTATCGAATCACTAATAAATTGAGAAATAAATAAATTAATTGATAAAAAAATTGATTTATTAATAAAACAATAAATTGAGAAATAAATTTGAAATTGAGAAAGCCTTAGAAGCGAAAATGATATGTTCTACCGCTTTTCTTGACGTATCCCAAGCCTTTGATAAAGTTTAGCACGAAGGCCTTAAATATAAGCTACGGAAAGTTTTGCCGGAAAAAATGTATGGACTTTTAGAGTCTTATCTTGACAACAGACTATTTCGAGTGCGAGTGAGATACGGGAGCGAATACTCAGAATTCAAAGAAATACACGCCGGCGTTCCACAAGGTAGCTTTCTCGGTCCAACACTGTTTTTACTTTTTATAAGAGTTGTACCTCAAGAAGAGACAACGACTGTAGCCACGTTCGCTGACTAAGACAGTCGAACTATCAAAGGGAAAACTCCAACGCGCTTTGAACAAAATATGAGAATGGACAAAGGTCTGGCGAATCGTCCTAAATGAGACAAAATCAACGCATGTAAATTTTACTTAGAAGAGGGTAATCAACTTACCTCTATTTATAGACTCGGTACAAATTCCGTACGCAAACGAGGCGAAATATTTAGGCATGACCCTAGACGCAAAACTTAAGTCGAAGCCACACGTTAAAAAGAAACGCGACGAACTTGAAATCAAGCTACGAGAGCTGAATTGGCTTATCGAAAGTTATTCGAAACTCAGCGTATATAACAAACTGTTTTTGTATAAGCAAGTGCTAAAACCACCTTGGACGTACGGTATACAACTTTGGGGTTGTACCAAACCAAGCAACATATCTATTTTAGAAACTTTTCAGAATAAGACACTTAGAGCAATCGTGAATGCTCCATGGTATATAAGAAATAGCGATTTACACCGTGATCTAGGCATCGCAACCGTGACCGACGAAGTAAGAAACTTTGCTCGCAAACTTCACACTCGCCTTCACGGCCATTGCAACCACGAAATAATCCGAACTCTGGATCAGACAAATCTTGCACGCCGACTACAATGAACAAGACCGTTGGATCTAGCGTCGTAAGAGGAAACCGCACATAATGACGGTATTGCAGGTGCTTTCGTTGGAAGGCTTCCTTCGCGATTACCAAACGCGATTACTATACAGAAGCTTGAACTACTCGTTAAGGAAACTTAGTTGTAGTCTTACAAAGATTGGGTTTTTTTTTAGTGAGTAAGAATCTCACACTACTATGAGCTAAGGTTTTTACCTACCCAAGGAAAAAAAAAAAATTCTGAGTGTGGTTACCTCGTAAACTGCGAACTGTCTCAAGGTTCCATTGGTCTAACTGAAAAGAAAACTCAAGTCAAGTAAGGGCTTAGGATATGACGTTGTATCTTAAGTTTTCTAAAAAGGCTACCTTCAGAGCTTGGTATTTTCAGTCGTGATTTTGACAACTTCTTCAAATTGTTGTCTTTGATAAAAGACTTGTGAGGTTAAAATATGAGGTGCAGGTTCATGGGTGAGCCGTGAATTTGACTGAATTAACTAAAAGTTAGTTTTCGTATGGATATGGCTTAATCGATTCTCCTGTCAATCTCATTCATATCTCTAAAAGGTTTTACGGGTCTACGGTGATTATTTCACTGCGTTACAATAACTTTAGATTAAACTTAAGATACCCTGGGTGTGGGTAGGGTATAAGAACTTGTGGCCAGAGTATGTAGGTATTAGGAAAAAATAGTCACTAGTTAGTAGCGCAAAGTACATGAGAATAAAAAAAAGACAGTCAAGTATGAAGACGATCCGTCGGCTTTTGGTTGAAGGTTATGGTCATCTATATTGCGCAGTTTGTGTAACATTCTATTTATGTATTAAAATTATTTCTGGAAATATTTTACAGTCTGTAATATACTTTTTTTATAGTGCTGTCTACTGTTCTTATGTTGGGTGATTTATTATTGGGTTTCGATACTCTAAAAAAAGGCTGGCGGAAAGCTTTACCGTTACGAAAATAGAGGGAAGGACATACTCTTTCTTCGCCTCTTTTAGGATTTTTATAATTTATAACCCAAAAAACAGCAATTTCGATTATTTTTAATTACCGTTAGACTTTTTGATCAATTTTACAACCACCTGTGCTATCATTTGCCACTTTTCTCAAATTCTGCGGACATGAAATTCTGAGAAAACGGTAAAAATATGCTGTTTTTTATTTCGCTTGTTTGAATGGGCTTAAAAACTTAGGGTCGAAAACGGCAATTTTGAAACGTTTTCGATGCAGTTCGCTTGCCTTTTAAACCTTACATACTTCAGCCAAATTTAAACAAGGTGGTCATAACCGTTAAGGAACTAGAAATCTTTAAAAAAAAAAGTTTTCGAAAATGTTTTCACGTTTTTTAGTTAAATCTTCGTTTTTGAATATTCAAAGTCTGCTATAGTTTTGTATAGAATTTAAGAGATGGACTATGCCCGGTGTTAATTTAAAAATTATACTTTATACCGTTTGGGGGATAGAGGGGGAGACATGCGTTCTTTGGATCATTTTTTTAATTTTTTAAATTTCAAACCTATAAAACCAATATTTTGAAGTTTTTTCCAGTTCCCGTTAGACTTTTTTCCAATAGCACAACCACCAGCACTAGCCTTGGATGTTTTTTTTTTCAGTTCTATGGCCACCGGTTTATGCGTAAATGGTAAAACAATCTCCTTTTTTATTTCGTTTTTTAAATAGGCTTCTAAAAACTTAGGTTAAAAATGGCAATTTAAAAAAAATTAACGCAGCCTTCCTTCTTTAATTCCTTCTTCCTTCTATAATTTTCCTTAAAATTTTGAATTATTTCTGATACAGCACCGGAGGGGGGGCACGCGTTTTTTCATGCAGTTTTGCGATTTTTTTTCGAAAATGCATCAAAACTGCAGCACTCAATCTGTTTTTGAAAAATATGACCTAATCACTTGGTTTACTTTGAGTTGCTTTATACGTGTGTTCAATATTGTTTTTGAGCAATAAGCCGTTCAAAAGTTATGGCCTCCAACACTTTGAAAAACGTCATGCATTTTCGACTCTTCATTTGTCAAAAATGTTTTGATATATCCTTAAAGTTTTGTTTTTTGGTTAAACCGTAGAATTTCTTGAACCTATGTTTCGTTTTTCTAGTTCTTGCCTACTAAACTTCTTGAAAAAAGCACTGAAAAAAATTAAGTCCATTTTCACATGAAATTTCAAACTGTAATTAAACCAAATAACGGTGCCTAAAAAAATTGCCCTCTTTGGATTCTATGGATTTTTCCGCAGTTTATACGCACACCAAACTTTGTCTTTCTACGACTTACCGTTCAGAAGTTAGAAATCGATTGGACGGACGGATGGACGGACGGACAACGTAGTGATGCCACAAGAGGTCATTTTTCCATTTTCGGACGGACCGCTAAAAACTATGTTTAAACGTATTGAAAAAAAGATTCTGAAAGAAAACGATTCGAAAAAAATCTCAGCCAAAGACAATTTTTGGGGTTCGAAAAAAATTTAGCTGAGCTGAAATACTGTGTGGCTTGCGACTTAAAAAGTAAAATCAATTAAAATGATTTACTTAAATGGTAGCGCTGAAAAATGCCTATAACTTCTGAGTTGTTTTTTTATCTTATCTTATCAACTTTATATTACGCAAGCATAGCACTTGAATAGCAAGCCAAACAAGCAGAAATTTTGTAAACAAAAACCGTATTTGTCAATTTTTTATAGTTTTTTTTTATCAAAAAATAGGCAAAAATATATTTTTCACCCTGCGTAAAATAAAAATTTGAGTGCTTTAACTTACAATTCGTCTTAATAAAAAATAGTGGGCTAAAAAATTACAATAGTAGGTACCTACCTCAAAATTAATAAAATAATATTTTTTAGAATTTAAAACCCGGAATTCAGGCAAAAAGTCAAAAGTGGTCCCTTCATTTTCTACACTGCAATAGCAGCATTGGAAAATTGGTATAATAATTGTCCGCTATGGAAAAAGCCGACGGACCGTTCCGTATAATTTTTTCATACTTGACTGATCTTCTTTTTCTATTTTTTCTTCACACTTACACCACGTTTTTGCCCAAAAATCAAGCGCTCTCAGATCGGAATCTATTCAGACGGAAGAAATGCACTTATTCTTTCCCTCCGCTCCGTCGTAATCCTTGTCCAATCACTCAACCCTTTAATAAACTCCTTGTCTAATACTTACATCATTACATTATGATGACATTATCAATTACCGCAAAGCACTCTAATAAACGTCAAAAATTAATTGCATTGTTAACAAAGCAAACACCATTATGTGCATTCCAAAGCCCATAAACGGATGAATGAGCAACAAAAACCAACCCTTTCACAACCCTTTTATACACACAACCCTCTCAATTATAAGTGAGAGTTTATCTCAAAAAGGGAGATTGGTGTGATCCGCTGGTTTACTTAATTGATCGCTAATAGAGTCAGAAACGTGACAACAGCGACAACCCTTTTACGCACCCTATGATGCATATTAAGATGAGGGTTGTTTTTGTAACCCTTTCCATAAAAGGGCTGAACAAATGGAGTAACTCCAATCAAAAAGGGTTTTGTTGCCAATTTTTCGATGTTAATTCACAATTTCTATTTGACCATCATAATAAAAAGGGGTAACATTTATTTACAACCCCTTGACATTCAAGTGGATTGCAATTGGTATTCAATTGAGTGGAAAGACGCCACTTTGTCCATCGTTTTGTGTTGGGTATTTGTTTGGGTCATTTGCACCTGTCCAACTGTTGTTAAAATGAACTCTGTGCCAACATCAATTTGTGGATCATTAGTTTTTATGTTTCTAGGTACTTGAAGAGACTTAAAACCTTAGAGAAATTTCTTAGAATTTTCCCATCATGATGGCGATTTTTGTTGAAAACTCGTTAAAAAAAAATTGTAAAAAAAAATTACCGTTCTGCACGTTGCACATGGGGTGAAATTGAATTCCAGATACTCACAAAAATAATAAATAACCCTGCATGCGAACAAAACGGTCATTTTGTCTACACTGAAGAGTGGCCAGGGACATAAAGATAAATCGAGAAAAACAGAGCACCTTGTAAGAATCATTTGTTTTTATTTTTTGCCGGTCATGTTGATGTCTCCTCCCTGCTGTTCAAATGACGATAAGATGACTAACTGACTGACGGACAGATATGCTTAACTGACGTAACCGATGCGATGCAACAATCGATTCGGTGAATTTTGCATTTCAAAAAAGTGATGGTCAAAAGTAGGACATTTGTTATACAGGGCTTCCTACCTGACGTTTTATTCGGCTATTGTCCCTAAAGGTGTAAGGTACTTTGTCTGGGAGGAGAAATTTATTTTCTTGTGACCTTCGATGATTTATAGCGGCGTCTAACTCAACACCACACGTCGCCATGAACTTGAAAGAGATTGTAATGCTTGTCTTAACGCAGATAACAAGAAAATTTCATTCATCAATGCACATATGCATAAGAACAGCGCATTTAATACAATCCTATTAATATATTCCTCATGTACCGTTGGCAATATTCCTGTACTGCAGGCTAGTTCAAAGATTATCATGCACTCTAGCCGGCGTCTCTGGACCAAATTTTAGAGCTGCCTTTCAAATAAATGATTCATCTCCTGCCCTTTGATATCCTCGGAAATTTTTTTGCGGAAGAGTACCTACTAGAGCTAGGACAATCCTTGAAAGTCACTCGAGAGAATTTGGGCCATGATTACATTGTCGCCTTACCCATAGATTTAAATGTACATATGTATATAAAAGACCGCAAGATCGCAAGCAGAAATGTTTAGAAGTTCGTCAAAGTTTAACATGACGCGAATCTGAGATAGAAATCTATACACAGACGTATCAGTGACAGATCCGTGAATATTTACACGGGTTCGTCAGAATCAATTAAGTTTTCCTTTGGAGCAAAGACCAACTTAATAGGTCTTTACTTCAAACAGTTTAAAACAGAGACTAAATTAATAGTGTATTTTAAGTAGAAGTCGCAGCTGTTCGAGAAGCCGGCATCTATTGGCTTTCGAATAAGATAACTAGTAGCACTTTTGTTTTATGTACAGGAATGACTAAGAGACTCAGTCCGTAAGTAGAATGCGTCTGCGTCTTTGAGAAATAATGATTGGGGCCTTTGCAGGCAGCCTATACCCGATATTGCTCAATATTTACTTGGACTCCTTTTAACCGCTGTAGAAAATGGTAGAGACTAAAAAAGGCTACTACTATACATATTGTCTTATACTACTACTACTTATTCTATGTAGTAGAATATCCTGATTGGGACACTCCGTAAAAGGGAAACCTCACAATCGGGATAACCCATTTTCCAAACCTTTTTTTTTCTTTTGAATACTAGGGTGGACGGAGGCTAAAATTTCAAAATCTTTCAAAGATACCAATAAGTTCACTATAGCAGGTACATAATACCGAATTAGCCGATATTGGTTATGCCCGATTTCCACGTGCTAAAAAACCACCCATTTATGAGAGACACTATGAAACTACAACTAAGTTTATTTAACAAGTAGTTTACGCTTCCGTAGTGTTTATCGCATTTGGTAGGTATCTAGTGAATGCACCTACTAAAGCCGTTCATTCGTGCGGCTTCACCCTACGCGCTAGATCGAAGGTTCTTGTTCTTTGTAGTCGTCGCTCGTTGTTTACATCGTTAAGAGTCTCGTTGATAGTTCGGATCATTTCATTGTTGCAATGAACATGAAGGCGAGCATTGAGCTTTCGAGCAAAGTTTGTTACTTCTTCGCTCACGGTAGCTATTACTAAATCTCTGTGAATATCACTATTCCTTATATACCATGGAGCATTCACAATAGCTCTTAGTGTCTTGTTTTATAAAGTCTGCAACATGGACATGTTGATCGGCTTGGTACAACCCCAAAGTTGTATACCGGATGTCCAGGACGGCTTTATGCACCTGCCTGTAAAAGAGCAGTTTGTTATATATGCTTAGTTTCGAAAATCTTACGATAAGCCAATACATTTCCCTGAGCCTGATCTCGAGCTCGTCACGCTTCTTCTTTACGTGTGGTTTCCACCTTAGTTTAGCGTCCAGTGTCATCCCTAGATATTTCGCTTCGTTTGCATAAGGCATTTGTGCAGGATTTATGAACAGAGGTAAATCGTTAACCCTTCTGTAAGTAAAATTCACATGCGTAGACTTGTTCTCGTTAAGAGCGATTCGCCAAGTCTTCGTCCAGACACAAGTTCTGTCCAATGCTCGTTGGAGGTTTCTCATTGATGACTCGACTGATTCACCTGTTGCCAGGATGGCCGTATCGTCCGCAAACGTGGCCACGACTGTCTCGTCATCTAGAGGTATGTCTCTTGTGTAGAGCAGGAACAGGGTCGGACCGAGGACGCTTCCCTGGAGTACGCCAGCCCGAATTTGCTTGAAACTCGAGTATTCACTACTACACCTAACACGAAAGAGTCTGCTTTCAAGATAATTTTCCAATATTTTAAACATGTCTTCCGGCAAGTTTTGCCGTAGCTTATATTTCAAGCCTTCGTGCCATACCTTGTCGAAGGCTTGCGATACGTCGAGGAAAGCACTTGAACATATTTTTTTCTCTTCTAAGGCTTTTTCAATTCCATGCGTTATTCTGTAGACTCGATCTATTGTGGAACGGTTAGGTCTGAAACCGAATTGATGATCCAGGATCAAGCGTCTTTCTGCAATTATTGGTTGTAATAGCTTCAGCAGAAGTTTCTCGAATACTTTCGATATTATCGGCAGAAGCGATATGGGCCTATAAGATTTTTTATCATTTGCGCATTTCCCCGGTTTTGGAACCATAATGACTTCAGCAACTTTCCATTGTCTCGGAACGTATAGAAGTCTAAGAGAAGCGTTTATCATATAAAGTAGCTTGACTAGTGCCTTTTTTGGTAGTTCTTTCAATATATTGCCAGTGATCAGGTCGTAACCCGGGGCCTTATTATTTTTAAGTTTGCTTATTGTCTGTCGGAGTTATCAGGTTCTGCGTTGTTGTTTAGAACGTCAGCCAACGGCGTACCGTCGAAAGGCTTGAATGTTTCTTCTAAATGTTCAGCAAACAAATTCGCTTTCTCTTTGTCTTCTCTTGCCCATTCGCCGTTAGCTTTTTTTATTGGTGCCGAGTGGATTATAGGTTTCTTGATAGACTTAACTGCTTTCCACAGCGAGGAGTTTGAGCTCCTATCCGACGACAAGCCTTCAAGGTATTCAGTGGTCTCACGATTTTTAAAATATTGCAACATTCCTTTCAGTTTGTTAGAGAGGTGGTTCAAGAGAGTTTTGTCTGGGGGAGCCCTCGTGCCTTGCTACTATCTACGCGCTCTTCTCTTTTCACGAATCAATACTTCAATTTCGAGCGGATATGTTGTGCGTACATTCCCGTCGGTGCTAACTGCGTTCTTTTGGGACGAAGTGTTGTTCCAAGCAGCACTCTGAATTGCTTCAATGAATTTGTCAGCTGCGGTTTCTAACTCGAAAGGAGTTCTCAAAGGCACATTCAAGCCAAGACCCTCCTCACAGTCCTTTCTGAAGGCGTCCCAAATCATGTTTTTGTTAGCTAATCTAGGAGGTCTTTCTATTTTCGCCAGTCTTCCACCCATCTTCAAGATTACTCCTGAGTGGTCTGAGCAAAGATCATAACACTTTTCGACTCGCGTAAGGTATTTAGGGTACCCTTTAGCGATGTCGACAAGGTCAGGCTTTTTATTCCTATCGGTTGGCTTTTCCGTGGAGAAAAAGTCCACCCCACGCTTCATACTGTTTTTGTACAGTAGTCTGCCTCTTGTTGAATTGCATCGTGAGCCCCAAAAAGTATGCTTCGCGTTAAAGTCACCCCCAATGATAAAATTGCACCCAATGAAGTCATACATACGATCAAAATCGTCTTCCACCAGTCTATATCCTGGCAGGAAATAACAAGATGCAATGTTGTAATCTAAGCAGTCAATTTTTACAGAATTTGTACTGATCTGCATAAGGTCTAGCTCAACTTCGGTCTTTGTGAAGTGCTTTATGCAGTTCTTTATGTAGAGGGAGGTCCTCCTCTTTTCCAAACCTAAAATTTTTTATACAACATATCCTCTGTAATCGCGACACCTTTATGAAAAAAATAATACTGCTGCAGTTTTTCGGTCTTTGATCCATTTCTCTCTCTTCGGGAAGATGTCATAGCTGTCATAGATGTTAAATATAAACTCTTTCGGAACTCTTTCGGATTTTCATTATGCTATGAAAAAAAAAATCGTCACGGTAAGTACGAAAAACTTTATATTGTCCAAAATAATTTGTTAAGTTGGCTGTGGTGCAGATGAGGTCGAATCTGGACAAATATTCAGTCGAGTTCACTGTAGCTGAAGGGGGCGTAGCTAAAAACTTTATTTAAACGAAATCTGGAACGAAGTCTCGTTTACCTAACCTGCTACATTTTTGTTTCATGCTTTCCTAAACTAGGCTCAAGCCCAGTCGAAATTAAGTTTTTCTGGAAAATTTTAGGATTTTCTTCAATTCTGCCTTCGAATGTGGGTGTGGCCCAAAGTCTTGTATAAACAAAATGTGGAACTAAGCGTTTTCTACATAAAATATTAAGTACATTTTTTTTCAATTTCGAGCAAAAATATTGAATAAACTGCATTTAAAATTTACCCTTAAAATAGCTGCCACGCCCACTAGAAGAGGTTTACCAATTAAATTTCTTTTGTGTCTTATTAAAGTCTTGTGTCCAATTAAAGTCTTTTTTGTGTCTTACATTCATTAGGAGATGCTAAATGCCAAATTTCAGCCTTTTAGAACGTCTTACAGTTTGGAAAACTCTGGAGGTAGTTGCACATTTATACCGATTGTGGGCGTGTCTTTGAGCGGATTTCAAAAATGTTTACACTTGTACTGCTTCGCATGACGTGGACCTTACGTATGTAGTTTCAGCACCCTAGCTCAAAATTTAAGGCCTAAAAACATGTGACATACAGACGGACGGACGGACGGACGGACATGGCTCGAGATCGTCACCAAATTGTTAGTCGAATGAGCCATGCCCGTCCGTCCATCTGTCGGTAGTTTTTAGGCCTTAAATTTTGAGCTAGGAATTTGAAACTTGATATCTGTTCTCTCTAGGTCCCGAAGCAGTACAAGTGTAAAATTTTTTGAAATCTATCCAAAGTGGGCGTCAACTTTACTTAGAAGCATAAAAAATCAAAGTTCTCGTAGGAAGCTGAAATTTGGTTTGCGATATTCTCGCTTAAGTGTACTGTGATTGACAATTAAAAAAAGCAAAAACCGCCCCCTTGTAGGCGTGGTCATATTTAATATGCATTCTAAAAAACGGTTTTTATTTGATTTATATGCTTTAAATCCAAAAAACTTGCACTATTAAATGTTCAGATATGTGCGTAAACTATCAACTTAATTGAATAAATTTTTGCCACGCCCACCCGTGGGGGCTTTTTTAAGTAAAAAAACAAATTTTAAATATATAACTGCGATTAACACGTGTATACCACATCCGATAAAAAATATGATAAATAAAATTATTTTATTGAAATGGGGTGTATGCCACGCCCATTTTTTAAGAAAGAAAATTCTTAACTGACAAATTCTTAACACAATTAAAGTTAATAGAAACTGAAATTTAACAATTGAGATTTTTGAAGCATTTTGGAGCTTGACAGTGGTCAATTGGGATGGGGTATTCAACGATTCGCCTAGGCGGATTGTGACCCTCTCATTAGTTTTAGTTCAACTTCAAGAATTTTGTTAAATTGACCTTAGGGGTCATTAGATGGGCGTGGCCAAAAACTTTGTATGAACGAAATCTAAAATAGTGTCCGGTGTACTTAATTTTCTAAATTTTGTTTCTTTTTTTTTCCCTTTGTAAAGCTAAGAAGCAGTCGAAATCCATGTTTTCCTGGAAAATTATAGTTTTTCTTGAATTTTGCCTCTAAAGGCGGGCGTGGGCCAAAACTTTGTATGAATCAACTGTAGAACCAAATATTTTCTACACAAAATATTAAGTTAAAATTATCCTCTTTGGAACAGAACTATTGAATAAATTGCATTCAAAGTTTTACTCTTAAAAACGAAGCCACGCCACGCCCACTAGGGACGGTCTGACGATTTCGTTTTTAGTTTTTATATCTTTATCTTATAATCAGTAGGAGATGCTTAATGTCAAATTTCAGCTTTTCACGATGTCTTATACAGTTTTGAAAGCACTGGAGGTAGTTGCACATTTGGACCGATTGTGGGCGTGCCTGTGGGCGGACTTCAAAAATTTCAATACTAGTATAGCTTCAGATGACAGAGAGCCTACGAACAAAATTTCAGACTTCTCAAAATTTAAGGCCTAAAAATTGATGACATACGGACGGACGGGCTGACGATCTCGATCATATGCCCTTAAGGTCTTGGGGATCATCGTTATTATTTCTCTATGTTACATTTTCGCCTACAACAGACTTATACTCCATTCCTGTGGAATAGGGTATAGAAAGGAAAAGTTTTTTGCCACCCTTTATTACCAGTAATGATAACGAAACTTTAAACTCTCCTTATATAAGAACAGAAGAGTCCACAACAAAAAAGGAATAGATCAGAATGTAAAATATATCGCGAAATAATTTTAAGAAAAAAATATGATTTTACAAAAACTACGCAATAAAGATGAGTTTAATCCTTAACAAAAGTCGACGGACCGTTCCGCGTATGTCTTCATACTTGACGGTCAATCATGGGAATGGGATAGTGCTGGGGACAAAAGTTTTTTCTCCACTTTTGTTTTTCAAAAATACGTCAAAATCGCAGTCTTAAAACGGGTTAAACAAAATTTGATTATAGCCTTTGCTTACACTGTGGTTGTTTTATGTATATGTTTGCCCAGTATCATCTTTTTGAATAAAAAGATTAAAAAGCTATGACCTTAAACACGTTGCAATCGGGCAAATATTTTCCATTAATTATTTCTCAAAAACTTTTCAATATTTTGCAAAAGTTTAAAACGTAAAATTGTTTTGTGTATTGTTTAGTGTATTTTTCAATATAAGTGCCTAACCTCTTTTTGTCTCTTTTACCATCAAAATTCAAACTGTAATTAAACCGTTATGTACGGTTGTCTTACATACCTACAGTATGCGTTTATGCGCTCTCATTTTTTTGACGGATTTTATAAGTGTACTAAATTTAATTTTTAGATGCTGCAACGCAAGAGGTCAGACGGGCAGACAACGAATAGTTATACCATAAGAGGTCCTTTTTTCATTTTGAGACGGACCTGCTAAGAAGAATTAGATTAGTTGGCCTGAGAGGTAACAAATCCAAATGTGTGGATAATTACAACTTCGTTGGGTCTATTTCAGACTTGTTCGTCTACCAACAATTCGTTGCAGGTTTTTCGGGCCGCTGAGTGGTGTACCGAAAATAGATTATTTTCAAAATATTTTTGCTTGAGTAACCTTAGGGTTACACAGAAGTGACAGAATAAGAAAGATTAAATTTTGTTTAGCAGCATTTAATTTTTGCTAAGTTACGAAGCTCGCAGATGTGCTTGGATTTGCCTCTTCAAACAGAAACCAAGAAGGCAGGAAACAAAAGGAATCTTATTTGGCTTAAGCCTAAAAAGTAAATAATAAGAAAAAAGTCAATTTATCTTCTCATCTTTCGCGTAGACTTTTTAAAAGCCCGACACACCCTTCATTCACCCAAAAAAAAAAAAGAAAAAAATCGCCACAAAAAGTGCTTTAATTAAAAAATTACCAATTAATCTTATTTTTTCAGGTCTTGATTACCCCATCCATGCGAGAGGCACCCGCACTTAGATTCATTGATTTTTTTTTCCTTTGCTTGCTTTATTCATTATCCTTGCTTTGCCAACTCGATCCGGTCCAGCCTATCCGACAAAAAGCATGAGAAGCACACAAAAAACGTCTCCATGAAATATTGGACTCACTTCTTTTGAATATTTCCGAAAAATCATGATGGACTACATGGCCGCCAAGTTCTGATGGACGAAAAAAATGAAAAAAAAACTCCAACAAAAGCAGTACAAGAAGTGTTTCTTCTCTCGCAGTAAAAAGAAAGGACACGCAAACAACGGGCCTGAGAAAATAATAAAAGGATATTCTTTCGCGAAAGAACACTGAACTTTTTTTTTTTACTTAAAGTCTCGAAAAAAGGCTCTCCTTCTCGCATAAAAAATGAAACAATGGACAAGGAAAAATCGTGGCCAATTTTAATTTTTCCCCCATTAAAGGCAAAAAAGAGAAGAAAAAAACACCGTCAGGACAAACGGACGGCGCTTGAAAGGAATCTTTGCTGATGAATAATGACAACGTCAAGTAAAAAACTGCAGAAAGAAAAGTATAAAGTAAGGCATGGAATAGCGAAATGGAAAAAAGAACCCAAAGAATTTGAATAAATTCCTTTTCTGTGAAAAAATGAATGGAATCCTTACACAGGATCCGCGGGCGTACGGTGACACGTTCGCAAGGGAAAGAAAAATTAAATTAAATAAAGGCTTTTGTCTTCGCGTCGTCTCTCAAGGACTTTGCGCAACGGGCGTACGGGTACTCTTTCTCGGCGAAGATAAGGATTCCTTTGCCGTTGTCCTGTTTCCATTTTTTTTTCCTTTTCTGTTTAGTCATCAACGATGGGAGGACGAGAAGGGAGTCAAAGTGTACCCTCCCAGTAAAGTCCAGTTTGATTTAGTATGGAGGTATATATCCGAAAAAAAAAAGAAAAACAAAACCGAACCAAAAGCCCACACAAATGACAGTTGAAGCACCAAAAGAGTCCTTTCTACCTTCAGCTGTATGCGTTGGGCCGGGCTCGGTGTGGGTGGCGCGCGGTGCGGTATCGCTTCCAAGTTTGTCGTAATGAATGCGAGCGGCGCTATCTAAATTTTCCACCAAAATGAGTTTGCTTTCATTAAAAATCGCACGAATAGACATTATTTATCTAAAGTTTTCGTTGTTATCCTTAAGTTTTTTTTTCTTTGCTTTTTTTGCTTTCTACAAGTGTTTTTGTTCCTTCTGCGTTGTCCTTGCTTTTTAATTAGTCAGGACAAACCGACAAAATGAAAGTCGGTGCTGTCATTTGCATAGCAATTGTTAATTGCCGCTCAGCGTTTGGTTTTGTAATTTCAGGCGAAAACAATGGGACCCAACACCACGACAAACTCAACAGGATGCAGCAGCATGGAACAATGCGCCTCGCGTCCATCATATATGCGTTGTCTCCTTATCGCCGACGTAATTGTGCCCACGAGTGACCAACAATGGAAGTCCATCCAAGTGGAACGTGCGCGATACTCAAATGAATGTATGCGTTCATCGGTTGGTATATTTAATTTGGATAGTCTAACGTTGTTGGTCTTGTCTCTTTTGAGTGGGATAAGTGGATGAGCGTAGCTCAACTCCTATTCCAACTCCTTTTCGATTGGAATAAAACGTGGGGTTAGCAGGTGCTCATATGAATAATTGGTTAATTGGGTGTTTGATTCCTGACAGAGCCTGGCTGTAACGATAAGAAGAATTCATTGTCTGCTGCAGGTCAGTAGTTTGTCTTGGCGGGGATAAAGTATTGAGGATACTCTTGAACGGTGGTTGGATAATTTAGGAATATGAATCCACTGTCTGGTAGCGGTGTTGAAAGTAGTACCAAGACATGCCAGAAGAGTTGACTAAGAGGACGAAACCATGCTTCATCTTCTGTGTAACAATGCAATGTGACAATTGAAGCTTCAGAATCGTCGTCGGTGAAAGTTTATTTATCCTTGTTGGAAAACACTTTAAAAATTTATTTATAGATAAGTTAAGTTAACAGGTATGTCCTGCTCTTAGTTTGTGAAACAGTTTTTTGCAGAACTTTACCTTAAAGGGGTGTGAAGAATCGTTTTTTTTCTTGAATATTGCCAAAACTGTGATTTGATGATCATCAAAGCGGGTCATATGGTACACCCTATCAGGTAAATTGGCACATCACATGTAATCATCATTTCTTCTCGTATCCTGCACAAATGCTTTCTTCAAGGTCCTCTGGATGATTGGATCGTTAGACTCATGGTGAAAAGATATCGGCTAAGGGTTATGAAACGATGGCAGTTTTCGAAAATTTGTATGCTAAACTTTTGATGTTCGTAGAGAATGGAATCAGCATTTAGCCGTAGCGCCATTTACTTTAAGTGAGGGTAATGTGTCACCGTTTCCACCTTTGAGCAAAACTCATCGTGTTCTTTCCATTGCTATTAACTCATGTGTGTATAAGAACGAGCGCTAGTTGCCACAATCTTTCTGGAAAATACCGATCAGATAGTGACGAAAAATATATCATTTGAAAAAAAAAACTTTTTTCTCGTTTTTCCGGCATAAGCAAAATTTTACTTAGGACTACCTGATGTTGACCTGCTAAAAACTGAAAAGAGTATTGTTGTAAGTATGTGTTTCCAATTACTTGTTTGTTAAAAAAAAAAATGAATTTGAAGTGCGCCAAATTACCCGACTTGACCATAGCTCTCCCAGCACTTTTAAATTTTTTCACTCAAAATGTCGCTGAATTTAATGGAAAGGACTTTTTAATTTCAGTCTGCCCAATCAAAGTTACAGGCATCTGCTATACGACTTCTTGTTACATGGGTGGTCATATCTATATGGCACATCTTTGTAACCAAATAGTGAACTCATTTCTGCAGCCATAAAGAAAGTCACTACATATTTATTGCGCACCCCGCTTCCCCATATCCCGACACATTCCAATCAACTATATATTCCCAGACTCAAGATAGGATAATCATTCGAATAAAGGATTTGCAAAACGAAATTGCCTTCCAAAATAATGCTCATTTCATCCGCAGACATAAAAACTGTCCAAGACTCCTTTTTACGGCGACAGCACACACATAACACAACACATACCTCATTCGTCTGCACGCACATCCTTTTTCCTATATATATGTCCCAACACGACACAGCCATCCTTCTCGTCTCACTCCAAAGTAATTAAGCATGTTACACCACTTGCATCATCATAAAAATTTGCAATCAAATTTATATCCTTCGAAAATAAGAATGACATTGTTACTTGGTGACCTCGACTCATATACCGTGTGTTCGTTCGGTAGCCAGAATGGCAACAGAAGAAGATGTCCTTGCCTCGACGACATATGCCCCATAAGACATAACACACACAACAGAAATCATAAAAATCCAACAACACATCTCCGATCTCGGCCATCAAACATCCTTCTCGCAATTGACAACCCTTAAATCAAAGCTCCAAACGGACAACAACAACACGGAGGCGAACGCAAACGCAATTCCTTTAATAATCCTCGAGACAATATCGAAACACCATAACAATATCCTTTGATGATTATGGTCCTGCGGAAGCAACAGTAGCATTTATGATTATTGTTACACCACATCCACCACCGCACCCACACCCACACACGAACGAAGGGCTTATGCGTGGGTGCATGTGCGGCACTACACAGGTTCGCCGTAAAACTATAACCAGGAGTGTAGTCCCCGCATTATACCAGCCTTCAACGAGCCACAATCATTTTCGCAAAATCGTCGTGTGTGCTATTGGCAAATACTTTCGTTTTTCCTTTCACTTTTCTGGGTTGGAGCTGGAGGTCCTGTCCTGCGTCCTGCCTGGCGTTTCTTGCGTGCGTGCTGGCTGTACAGTATGGCTGTTGTGCGGGATTGCTTCGTTGTCGTCATTTTCACTCGGTTGTCTGGCAATTTAATCAAACGAGAATTGGTGTCTCCTCCGCTGTGGCCTTGCTTGCCGTTGCCTGACAGGACCCGGTTACAGCTTCGTTTTCGACTCCTTAGCTCAGCTAGTTTTCCTTTTGATTCTTGGTCCCTTTTATCCCCAGATCTTTACTGTGCACTTTCCTTGATGTGTGTTTTGTTGTTATTGGCATATAGAATCTGCCACTAGGGTAGTGTGGTAAGGCAATCGAAGAAAGGATACTACACCATGGATGCTGTTTTGATGTGCCCATTCATTGATTTCATTGAGAGGAGAAAAACTCGATCGAATGGGGTGACTTGGAGCGACTATCTCTCAATTTTCGGGTCCCCTTGGCCTCGTGAATGGGATGGCCTCTTGTTCCATAGAAAAGTTCACAAATCGTTGATGTAATGGAGTTTTTGGTGGTATGGAAGGTGAAGGAGTTTGGGGAGACATCTATATGTAATTGAAAGGATGTCATATCGGCGACTAAGTGGTATTGGTTGATTGTTTTGGTTAGATGGCGTTTTTTTTCTTTCCTTTTGTGCCTTGAAAGTTCTGTTTCAGGGGGAAAGGTAAATCAAAAGAAGGGCTATGTGACACTTAGCGCCCGCCAGTGAAGGCCTTCTTAGCGAAACCAATTCGCTATAGTGAAGGGGAGGTTTTTCATTAAAGTAAGAGAGGAACAAGCTAATCCGCGAAGTTTTTTAGGTTTTTACTTCCGGCTTTTAGAGTAATTTGTTATCTTCGACAAAAATCACTTGTTATCACTTCGAAAAAAATTGCTGCAGTTCTTTTCAACAGACTGACATCTTGGGTAGAACGGAAGTGTGCTCCCCGAATTTCAGGCTGGCTTAAAGCGAGGCTACTCAACGGTTCACCAGATATTCTCTCTTATAAACATAGCTGAGATCTATAAAAGGAGGCACAAGAAACTTTACACATTTTTCGTCGATTTTTGAGCAGCGTTCGATGCTTTGGCTCGTGAGGCCCTTTTCTACTAGCTTCTTCAGATTGGTTTCTCTACTAAGGTGATAAATGTTTTGAGATCCATGTATGAAAACAACGTTGCTTCTGTATGGGATGGCGTCCACTTTTCGGAGGAGTTCGAGACCACTATGGGAGTAAAGCAGGACTGTGTTCTAAGCACGCTGCTCTTCGTTTGGTATGTAAATGACATTACGGATGCAGTTAAAGGTGGAACTGAAATAGGACACACAAAAATACCGGGCCTATTGTTTGCAGATGACATGACCTTCTTTGCAGAGGCAGTTGAAGGTATGCAGCTAAAGATCAACAGATTAGAATTATACTGCAAAACATGGAACTTATCTGTGAATCTATCAAAGTCGAAGATAATGGTATTTAGGGATGGTGGAGGTCGCCATTGCCAACGCGAGAAGTGGAGATTTCAAGGTGAACAAATTGAATTGGTGCGGGAATATAAATATCTGGGAGTTTTAATCACATAAAAACTACACGGCTAAAAATTTTGGCTTTATTTTTAATACACCTTTTGTATTTCAGCTCTATGCAACACAGAGAAAATTAATATTTAATATTTCAAATATATTAATTTTTTTTTTCAATAATATTGGGTTACTTTTTGGTATATTTTTACTAAAATCGCAATATGTAATGCAAAACCGGTTATTTTGTAATCTACTAGATTGAAATGTAATCTTTTAGTATTAAAATGTAATCCTTAATTTACTAACTTAAATTATTTTTGGTGCCTGCGATTGAAAAGTAATGCTAGAATTATTATAATATAGCTCTTCCCATGTTATATCTTAATATTCAGTTGCTATTTCTAAAGCTTATGGAATTGAAATTTTGTTTTTGGTAACACTTAAATCAAAACATATAGCTTATCATAAAATGGGATTGAAAGTCAACACAAAATTGTATTTAAAATTAAATGCGCAGTTGCAACGCTTTGATTTTTAATACGCAAAGGTGTCGAATTTGAATTGGACAAAATTAAAATCGAATAAAACTGTAATAAAAACTAATTAAAGGAACTTAAGTGGGCGTATAATCTACATATTGCGGGGTCTAGAACGCCATGAGGCATCACACGTCAGTCTTGTGTGTATTCTCATCGAGTTAATTTGAGTTGATTTAGTGCATAAAAATTTAAATTTTACAAGAAATTTCAAGTGGGAAAAAAGAAGATAAACAGTTTCCGATATCGGAAAAGTCACGGCAGGAAGCACACAAATTACTTTAAAGGTAAAGAATATTGCCAAAACTGTGATTTGATGATCATCAAAGCGGGTCATATGGTACACCCTATCAGGTAAATTGGCACATCACATGTAATAATCATTTCTTCTCGTAATATTGTGTGGCCCTCGCATCCTGCACAAATGCTTTCTTCAAGGTCCTCTGGATGATTGGATCGTTAGACTCATGGTGAAAAGATATCGGCTAAGGGTTATGAAACGATGGCAGTTTTCGAAAATTTGTATGCTAAACTTTTGATGTTCGTAGAGAATGGAATCAGCATTTAGCCGTAGCGCCATTTACTTTAAGTGGGGGTAATGTGGCACCGTTTTCACCTTTGAGCAAAACTCATCGTCTTCTTTCCATTGTAAAACTGTAATAAAAACTAATTAAAGGAACTTAAGTGAGCGTATAATCTACATATTGCGGGGTCTAGAACGCCATGAGGCATCACACGTCAGTCTTGTGTGTATTCTCATCGAGTTAATTTAAGTTGATTTAGTGCATAAAAATTTAAATTTTACAAGAAATTTCAAGTGGGAAAAAAGAAGATAAACAGTTTCCGATATCGGAAAAGTCACGGCAGGAAGCACACAAATTACTTCAAAGGTAAGTACAAGTTGTTAATCAAACCTTAAAAGGAATTTTTAGATTTATCTTGCGTGTCTTTTATTTACTTTTAGAAGATTCGACTAGAGATTGCTGCGACTATATATATTGTTCAAGTCAAAATTTTGTACCACAATCGAGACTTAAAAGGTTTGTTGAAAGTTTAATTAAACTAAAACCATTGCTTTTATATTTTTCTTTGTCTGACAGATTTCATTCACCCGTATGGGATTTCTTCTGCTATTTACAGCTAAGTACTTTACAGCTTGGAATGGCGGATATAGGCGAATTCATTTTATTTCGGGTTTTATGCGTACTGTACTTTTTATTTTAAATAATACGCATGTTACAATGTAATACATATATTTATTATATTTAAACATAATCCTTATTGAAAATAAATAAAATGTCTATTAAAATATAAGTGAGCTTGTATTACTTTACAGTGTTTCTGGTATTGCCTTTTAATTGTAGACTGATTACTCTTAAGTAATTTGGTATTCGCTTACAATACACATCTAATTATTCATTAATACTGTTGTATTAAAATTCAATTTTTGGAATTCGTTTTTAATACACATCTCATTATTTATTAATATTGTTGTATTAAAATTTAATCCTGCCATCGTCACCTGAAAAAAAAAGACTTGTTCTTTTTCACGGTCCCCACCTCCGCGAGGGTTTGACAAGCCCTCCGAGAGTATCATTTGCCTTGAAAAACTTCTCAAAGTGCCGTTCGGATTCGGCAAAAAATTGTAGGTCCCCTTGTTTGTAAAGAAATTAACACACTAGCATACACTGCTGAGAAGTTGGCCCTGGTTCACCTCGAGCTGTTGCGCCACTCTATTTTTTATTTTTATTCAAATTTAATAATTGAAACAATTTCTCTTTTGTTTAAGTTTAGTATTTTTTGTATTTAAATTCAATACTTCTTGTATTAAAAGTAGAATTCTAATATTCTCGATGTATTAGATTCTAATAAATTTCTGGTGTTGTCCTATATACAACCCAAAAAATATTAAAAATCGCCCCAAAATTTTTAACCGTGTGGGCATGAACAAGCATTAAGAGTGAAGCTAACAGAAGCTAAACGGGCAGTTGCTTCAGTATGGGCGAACTGTATAAACAATAAAAATATTACCCACACTGCGAAGCAAAAGCTATACCATTCAGCTGCTTCCTCTATTATCCTGTATGTAGCCCAAGTATGGGGTTACTCTTCTTTCGAGGTCGTTAAAAAATTCCTGCACTATTTCATCAAGAGGAATTTTAAGCTCCCTAGTAATACGCCAAATTACATGATCCATCTAGAGACTGGAATAGCGCCTCTCTCCTTAGACACACTCAAACTACACATCGACTATATTGTGAGAGCCTTGTCAATGCGGAATGAACGATTACCGAAGGTAGTGCTTTTGTACATGCTAAGAAATTGGGGCAGCTTTGTTCGAGGGTGGAGCGAGCTGGCATATGCAGCTCGCTGCATATATATGCCCTTCGCAGCACAGAACTTTCTATAGCATGTTAAACCTCCGTCTGGGCAATGGAACCTTTTTTTTGTGCAACAGTACTAATCTAAGGATGAGTCTTATTTTCAAAATAAGGGGAGAGCATTTGCCGCTTAATTACATACCACATCGCCCTGTGTAGTTTATGGAACCGAAGAGAAAGAGAAGATATATTTCACTTCCTTGCCGTGTGTCCCATATCCTTAGTGAATTCCGTCTGCAGATCTTCGGTACTGCTACACACTGCGCAGAAGTTATTAAGCATACTTAATGGAGACAGAGGATGGGACCAGCTTTATAATTATTCCGCTAGTGCTCTATCTTATAAAACCCGCATTTTCAACGAAAACTTCCAATTATTATGATATAACCATGCACAATTATTTTAATGTCAATCTGGTAGACGGCTTTCTGCCAAACCAAATCGGCTTTAAATTTTCTACAAATTGCAATATTTTATTTTCTAACAGATTATTAATATTTTAAACCCAAAAGAAAAACTGTTAAAAATAAAGTCACTACTATACTACTACTCGTCAGTGGTGTCAAATTCAAAAATCAGTCTTGCAATTTCTTGAACAAACTAAAACCATAGCTTTAAAATCCTATTTTAGTCACAGAATAGCAAACCCAGCATTTATTTCAGATTTAGGTACAAATTTGTTTCCTCAACCAGAGTATTTTCTAGCTTACATTTCTGATAATTAAATAGGGGCTGGGGCAGGAATAGTAGTAAGAAACAATACTTTTCTTTTGAGGAAGGAGTCCAGTATAGGATTGCTTGGAAGCATCGTCCAGATTCTCGGTTTTATGAAAGCGCCTAAGAAAAAATAATCAATTTTCTACGAAATATTTTTGTCGAACTTCAATCGTTTTTATACCCGACCCAGGGTACCTATATTAATTTTTATGCATAGTAAAACAAACACCGTAGACCCCTCCCTAAGACCTTTTAGAGATAGGATCGAGACCGACAGATGAATCGATTAAGCTGTGTACTTCCGTCCGCCCGTCCATCCGTATGTGTGAAGTTTCTAGGTTTTAAAAATTGACCTAGAAAGCTGAAACTTGATGAGTGTATTTTATTTCTCGTTTTATATAAACAAAGTATGAAAATTGATAAAATCAACTCACAGCCACGCCCACAATTGACTTCAATGTGAGACTACCTCTAAATCACATTTTATTTCAAAATGCCTTTTGGTCAAGTTAGACATGGGGGCGTAGGAATTCAAATTTTGTTGCAGAGCAATAGTGGCCAGAACACTTTAATAAGACAACACTGAAAATAATTTTGAGGGAATATTGACAAAAACTTTTTGTTAAAATTCAACAAAATCAAAATTGTTGATTTAGCAATAAAATTTTCATTTTAAACAAATTTCAATCCATTTAAATGAGTTTTTAATCAAATTGGCAGAATATTTGGTAACATAGTTTTTTTGTTACATCAGCATCATGATTAAAAAAAAATCGCAGTGAAAACACTTTCAGCCAAAACGTGAAGTAATAATTAGGTATCAGGGTTCGCAGTTAATTTTTTTTTAATTTTAAACAAAATTTTTGTTGTTACAACAAATGGATTTTTCTCAATACGAAAAAATAATTTTTTGTCATTTTTACAAAGTTTTGTCAATTTGATAAAATGGTTTTGTTGGACGTATTTTGATAGAAGTTTTGTTGTTCCCACCTGCATTTTTGTCGATTATACCAGGGTTTTATTTTCAGTGAACAAATTGACCGCCCACACCATCGACCATGCCCACTTGTAAAATCTCTTAGAACCGAGTTTCTCGGAAAATTGATGCTAAATCGACAAAAAAATCCATGACAAATATTAAAGATTTTACCAATTGCTTAATTTGTTACATACAATGAAGTGAGCTGCACCCACTTTTAGGGGGCGTTTCGGGAAAAAAATGTTTTTTAAGCAATAATTTTCGCTGTTAACGCATTCTTTCATGATTTAAACGAGATTAGAATTAATTGATTTTAATTTTCAGCCCAAACCTATTTTTTGGGGCGTGGCTTATACAAACAATTGACATACAGCTATATAAATTCAGGCGAAAAAACCTTTAACCTTGGTGTTGCATGATAAATAGGGTCGGCTATTTAGAAGGTCGTTACAGACGAACTTCTGCACTTACCTACTTTGGTTTTTTTAGGCTTTTTATTTTCTAAGCAACATTATAACAACTTATAAGGAACACACATAGGAATGTTAATGAAAGTTTTTTATCAGAACTTGACAATTTTTCGGCTTCAACATACCCAATGTAACTTACGAGTAATACCCTAAATACCAGCCATTAAAATATGACTTTTTTGTCATAAGCCCAGGGATTTCTTATATATGTTTTAAGAGTAAACAAAAGTAATTTAGCCCAATTTCCGCTACTTCAAGTCTGTCCATATCCAGAAGCTATTTGAAAGAAACGAAATTAATTCGAAATTCTCATTTATCCCCCCTTGAAATATCTTTGTGTCTCGTCTTATGCCTATACCCGTGTCCGAAAAGCTTATACCCGCCTATACATTTATTTAATTACAAATTACTCAGCGAATCGTTAAATAGCTACGGAGCCATTTATGCTGTACACAAAAGCGATGGAGAGAAGAAAGCAATTAATTCCACGGTGCTCTTTTGATCCTTTGTTTACCCCAAGAAACACAGCACAAAAAAATATAATTCACGAAAATGAAAAAGATTTACTCGCTCTTCAGTATAAAAACCCCCATCACATCCCCAATCCATTTTAAACAGGCCAAGAATACAGTTCAGCTCAAATGCCCTGCAGCTGTAAATTAAAAAGGAAATACATATAACCAACACAAAACAAGAAAGAGGCGAGTGTAAAAATTGTTCTTTTTACTTTTTATTATTAATGCTTAGCCAAAGCCAAACACACAACCAAAAAATTAAATTTCAATTAGCCAAACCCAGGCTAAGAGTAAAGTAAGGGTGTATGCTATGTTTATAGATAAGTATCGCACAAACACTTTGTATTCACTCACTCAAAAGGTGGTTTCAGGATTTAAAATTTCCTATTTTTATTTGCAATTGAATTTGATCCCAGTAAGATGCCGGGGCATTATTATTTTTTTAAATAGTCTAAATAACAAGTTATACTAAAGAAAACATAACATATAAAAAAAAAAACTGAAAAACTGCACTGCTCTTTAAATACTTCAAATAGAACAATTGAATTTTCAGCTTATAGCACAATCTTCTTAAACTAACTATAATCAAAATTCGATAAAAAATATTTTTTTTTGTATTTAAAAGAGGTTATAGCATAAATTTTCTAATAAATCAATTGCAAAAATCTAAAAACAATACAATGCATGCATAACATGCATAACATGGGTTTATATCCAGAAAAAGTGGGGCCCCTTCCCTAAAACTTCAAACTCTACACCGTTATAGGAAGAACTAGCTTTACTCACGTTTGGCTGCTGCGTCTGGTGGCCAGCTATAACCAAGCAGAAAAATATCAAAGCTTTAAGCTTAGGTACAAAGATTGGCTTCCCTCGTCACAATAATTGGTCTAAGATCTACGCCTGTCTTAGGGTTAGAGACAATCCTTAGCAGTACACTTCATAGAAGAATTCTCTTCATAGAAGAAAGCGCTGCAAAAAGCGCTATAAGACTTCAGGCAATTGGAGTATGCGATCCACAGGGTTCGCGAAGCTTAATCCTACTCAAAGCTACTCCATTCACATTTCCAGCAGAGAAGCCTAGAGGTTGGATAATGTTATAAGCTCGTTATAAGATAATCATGAGCTCGTGCAGTATCTTCCAAGCCAAAATTCTAGCAATACTTAGAGCCGCCGGGAAGAATTCAGGAAAATAGAGAAGGTTAACCGACCTAAAATGTGGAAAAGCCTTCAAAGCCTGAGGCAAGCAAAAAAAACTTCTTGGGAACTAAAACCAGAGGAAATTCAGGGCATGCATCGGCCTTAGATAAAATAACATACGTATCCTTACCGTGGCGTAGTGGTTAGTGTTTACTACTCCGGAGGTCTGGGTTCGAAGCCTACCATATCGTCACCTAAAAAAAAGACTGGTTCAAAACTAATAGAAGTAAAAGGTGATCCAATGCCTAATCAGTGGAGGAAAAGATTTATACTTCCTTTGTATACAAAGGAAAAGGTGATACACGAAGCTGTGACAATTACCGTTCTATCAAGCTGATGTCACACATAATCAAGATCGTCGAGCAGGTACCAGATAGTCGACTACGAAAAATTATAGGGCTATCTAAGGACCAGTGCGGCTTCGTCGCTGGCAATTCAACCACTGATGCAATCTAAACTATAGGATCATAATGGATGCCCCTAAAGATCTGCATGTGTTGCTGGTTGATATAAAAAAAGCTTTCTGTAGACTTTCACGAGATCTAATATGGGTGGGGCTAAGAAAACGAGGAGTTCCGGAAGCCTACGTGCGGATGATCATGAACATGTATGATGGAGCAAAGACAAGAGTAAGGTATCCTTCCGGAGACACTGATGAGCTTGCGATTAAAGTCGGTGTACACCAGGGAAGCGTTCTAAGTCCTTTGCCTTTCATTGTAGTCCTTATTAACCTGCTTGATGGAAAACTGACGGACTCGAAAGTGCATAAGTTATTTTTCGCTCCCTGCATCGAGCAGTTGAAATATGGGTGGATGTTTTAAAGGGGAATACGTATCGTATTAGCTAAAAGAAGACAGAGTGCCTGTGCTGCCCAGTCTCTGACCCACCCGAGCCAATTACAGACATTTAATTGAATGGAATTGTGCTTGCCGAGTGTGAAAAGTTCCTGGGTTCATTGGAGTTCATGGGCTGGTAGTACCAAAAATGATATGCTTCCCCTTTATAAAGGATCCCTCCAGATACTGCCCACTTCCCCCAGAATTCTTT
The DNA here is from genome assembly GCA_947623515.1 of Neoascia interrupta. Taxonomy (NCBI): domain Eukaryota; kingdom Metazoa; phylum Arthropoda; class Insecta; order Diptera; family Syrphidae; genus Neoascia; species Neoascia interrupta. The sequence continues at coordinate 153,123,891 of OX392462.1, forward strand.
GGGTTCATTGGAGTTCCTGACCTGGTAGTACCGAAAAATGATATGCTTCCTCTTTATAAAGGATCCCTCCAGATCCTGCCCACTTCCCCCAGAATTCTTTGGGCTCATTACAGTATTACTTGGGTTCATTGGAGTTCATGGGCTGGTAGTATCAAAAAATGATATGCTTCTCCTTTATAAAGGATCCCTGCAGATCCTGCCCACTTCCTCCAGAATTCCTTGGGTTCGTTGGAGTTCCTGACCTGGTAGTACCGAAAAATGATATGCTTCCTCTTTATAAAGGATCCCTCCAGATCCTGCCCACTTCCCCCAGAATTCTTTGGGCTCATTACAGTATTACTTGGGTTCTTTGGAGTTCATGGCCTGGTAGTACCAAAAAATGATATGCTTCTCCTTTATAAAGGATCCCTGCAGATCCCGCCCACTTCCTGCAGAATTCCTTGGGTTCATTGGAGTTCCTGGACTGGTGGAACCGAAAAATAATATGCTTCCCTTTTATAAAGGATCTCTCTGGCTCCTGCCCACTTCCTCCGGAAATCTTTGGGCTCATTACAGTATTACTTAGGTTCATTGGAGTTCCTGGCCTGGTAGTACCTACCGAAAAATGATATGCTCCACTTTTATAAAGGATCCCTTCAGATCGTACCCACTTCCTCCAGAATTCTTCACCATTCTTAATAGAGGTGAAGCATATAATTTTAAGTTAAAAGTACAAATTAAAAAGGTAAAAATGAAAAGTAAAAACTTTAAAGTTTCCCTACTGTAAAGTGCTATATGCATGGGTATTCAAAGCGCTATTTGCAGGTCAAAATTATGTGACTAAGTAGCTCACCGCGAGAGTTGTCGGCTCGCGTGGGGTTGGGTTGGGCCGAGGGCAATTTTTTATTTTTTACTTTAATCGATTTGTGCTGCGTTGTTCCTGTCGTTCGACAGGCTTCCTTACTAGTCTTACATAATGTGTCAACATATTTTTGCACACTTACATTTTTTTTTTTAATTTTCAGCACGCCCACTTTTGGGGGCGCACTTGAATAACAACCTAATTTTTGATATAAGAACGTACCTAGCTGATGCAAACCTTATCTGGACAACATATTTGAACAACTTTATTTAAGAAGGGCTGATGCCACGCCCCCTTTTTACTTTAGGAGACGGCAGCACCAAATTTTATTTTAAAAGGTGCTTCCGTTGAGATCCCAGAATATTTTGAAAAATAGTTTTTCTTATGTTTTTAAAGTTTTCGAGCTTAATCTCAGAACCTAAATATTCGAAAATTTCTATAAATAGTTTACCCAAAAATTACCAATAAATCTTGATCTTTAGCGGTCCGAAAAAAATATAAAAAGGACCTCTTATGGTTTGGCTACGTTGTCCGTCCGTCCGCACCTGTAACTTTTGAACGGTAAGTCGTAGAAACATGAAATTTGGTACCCTTATAAAGTCCGAGAAAAAAATTAGAACGTCTATAATGGCGATTTTTTTATAACCGCATAATTTTTTTTACCGCATAACGGTTTAATTACAGTTTTAATATTGATGGCAAAAAAGACAAAAAGTGTTGTGGCCTTTTCTAAAAATTTTACAGCCAGAGAGAAGAAAATTGAAACATGCACTAAGAAAATATTGGATTTTCACAATAAAATCGAATTTTTTAGAAACCCATTTTCAACATGTTTAACGTCATAACTTTTTTATCACTTTATTTAAAAAGCCGAGATTGGGCTAACATATAAAGCAGCCAAAGGCTAAGCAAAAGCTTAAACAAAATTTTAGTTTAACGGTTTTAGACCTGCAAAACTACGTATTTTTGAAAAAAAAAATGTTGTCCCCACCACTATCTTCGATACAAGGGGACCTACAATTTGTTGCCAAATCCGAATGGCACTTTTGAGAAGTTTTTCAAGACAATTGATTGATACTCTCGGAGGGCTTTTCAAACCCTCACGGAGGTGGGGACCGTGAAAAAGAACAAGTCTTTTTTTTCAGGTGACGATGGCAGGATTCGAACCCAGACCTCTGGCGTAGTAAGCACACACACTAACCACTACGCCACGGCACCCCACATCTTCGATATAAAGCATCGGGCAAATGGTTTGAAAAAATCACACACATCAAGAATTATTTGTTATTTTCGGGAAAACTATAAAAATATTCGAATATTTAGCAGATTCTGAGATTAAGTTTAAAAACTTCAAGAACCTTTTAAAATTATTTTTTTCAAAATACTCTGGAATAATGAAATTTGATTTGTATATAAAAAGGAGAAAATAAATACTAAAACCTTTAAGATCTTTCAAAAAGGGCGTTTCTAGCTTAAATTTTTTTAGGTTAGGTTAGGTTAGGTTGATGGATGACCTTTTGACAATAGTCACGGCTTCCATAAGACCAGCAGTTGGGTTCATTGTGTCCATTAGGAACCTTCTTAATACCTGGAACGAAAACAGAAATAGACCGCTGTTAGAAGCTCAGAGTTCCGCCCTCTTGGACCCATCCGGATTTGTATACAAATCTTAGGAGGTCCTTTAGATCTACATTATTTAGATCTTCGAGCTCGTTGAAAAAGTAGCTGCCGAGGATACTACGCCTGATGCTGTTGAGGGCTGGGCATTCGCAGAGCAGGTGACGAACAGATTCAATTTCTTCAACGTCCCTGCAGCTTCTGGAGTAATCATGATTCACATGAATCACGCCTAGCCGCTCAGCCTGTAGACCCACAGCTCAGTGCCCCAGGAGGATTCCCGTGAGTACTCGGATGTTCCTGCGGGCTAGTCCGATCAAAAATAGTGATCTCTTTTTGCTTACCGCTGGCCATAGCTCCCTTGTGTGTCTGCACGTATCAAGTTCTGTCCAACGTAGATTGGTTCTACTCAAGGATACAGTTTCTATCCTACGTGCTATCGAACTCAGCAGGACTCTTATGGATTTGAGGGCTAGAGATGCATTCATTCCAGACCCAAATCTCGCAAGCTTGTCCGCTTTTTCGTTTCCCGATATATCGGTGTGACCTGGCACCCAACACACAGTTGGCTCCAGAATTTCCCTGCATAGTTTCACAGCCCTTGACTTTACCACGTCTGATTCCAAGGCTTTAATTGCCGCTTGGCTATCAGAGTATATGGTGATGGTCTTGTTTGCGGGGCCGTATTTCTTCAGCTCGGAAGTTAAATTTTTTTGAAACGGTTTCAAAAAAAAATAAACCAGTGAGTAAGTGCTACAGTGTGTACGCAGAAGTTACAGTCCGTAAGACGGACTGTTGAATACCCCATCCTATCCCACTATGTAAAATGCTGATGGCATAGTTATTTTTTGGCATTTTATAAGTAATGAAAACTTCGAAAAGGGGCTAACTACAAACTAGTAAGTATAAGATATTTCCAAGTCACACTTAAATTTGTACGTAAAAATGCAATTTTTTGGTTCAAATTCAATATTTTTGAAAAATCGACCCCTAAAAAGGGGGCGTGGCTAAAAACTTTGTACGAACGAAATCTGGACTGAGGTCTCGTTTACCTAACCTGCTACTTTTTTGTTTCATGTTTTTCTAAATCAGGCTCAAGGCAAATCGAAATTAAGTTTTTCTGGATTAAATTTAAGGTTTTTCTTCAAATCAAAATTTAAGGTTTTTCTTCAATTCCGCCTCCAAATGTGGGCGTGGCCCAAAGTCTTGTAAGAGCAAAATGTGGAACTAAGCGTTTTCTACTTAAAATATTAAGTCAATTTTTTTCAATTTCGAGCAAAAATATTGAGTAAACTGCATTTGAAGATTTACCCTTAATCCCACGCCCACTATAGGAGGTTTACCAACTAAATTTGTCTTTTTTGTCTTTTTTTCTCCTTAGAACGTCTTACAGTTTTGAAAACTCTTTAGGTAGTTGCACATTTCGACCGATTGTGGGCGTGTCTTTGGGCGGATTTCAAACATTTTTACACTTCAACTGCTTCACATGACGTGGACCTTACGTACGAAGTTTAAGCACCGTAGCTTAAAATTTAAGGCCTAAAAACATGTGACATACAGACGGACGGACGGAAATTGCTCATTCGATTCAGAATTCAGTCTCGATCATATGCCCTTAAGGTCTTGGGGGTCTACCATTATTATTTCAACGTGTTACAAACTCTATGACAAACCTAATATACCTCCTATCCTATGCGATGGGGTATAAAAACTCGCTTTTATAACCGATAACCAAAAACTCTGTCCTCTTAGTATTAGGAAAAAGTAACCGTTGGTAGCGCAAAGTATAAATAAATAGAGTGGCGCAACAGCTCGAGGTGAACCAGGGCCAACTTCTGAACAATGTATGCTGGTGTCTTAATTTCTTTACATACAAGGGGACCTACAATTTTTTGCCGAATCCGAACTGCACTCTGAGAAGTTTTTCAAGACAAATGATACTCTCGGAGGGCTTGTCAGACCCTCGCGGAGGTGGGGACCGTAAAAAATAACAAGTCTTTTTTTCAGGTGACGATGGTAGGATTCGAACCCAGACCTCCAGCGTAGTAAGCACACACACTTACCACTATGCCGCGGCACCCCAGCGCAAAGTATATGAGAATCAAAAAAAAATATAACGGCCACGAATAGACGTTCAATGGATTTTAAATCAAAAAATGCAGAAAAAAGCTAAAAAACTGCGTCCCCCACACTATTTTGATACCGTTATCGACATATATGTACCTATTTTTTTTAAAAAAAATATCAGACATAGACAATTTTTTGAGAAGAAACAAAAACATTGAGGGGCTTAAATATTGCGTGGTTTTCGAGATATGCTGAAAATCTTTTGAGCTAATTTACTAAACTGGTTGTACTAAAAATTGACCATAGCTTTTAAGTTGTTTCTATTTTATCAACAAAATTTTACACAAGCATAAACAACTGGAGTGGAAAGCAAAAAATAAAAACAAATTGAAAACAAAAAACCCGTTCGGCATTTTTTTTAGTTTTAGAACAAAACAAACAATCAATAAAATTTATTTGTTACCCTGCGTTTCAATTAAAACTTGAGTACCTTAACTTAAGATTCGGCTAAAATAAGTACAGTAGACTTGAAAAAAAAAATATCAACAGTACCTAAAGTAAATTACCGGGCAAACGATCAAATATCTCCCCTTTATTAACTACACTGCAATGGCAGCATTTAATTTACCTACACAGATCCTATGCATACGTATATCTTCTTAAAATTGAATTCGAAATATTCAATGTATTGATATTATATAAGCAAAACAAATAAGCTATCGAGATGCACCTGGAAAAATGCCATTAAGTCCGAAATTGTCAATAAAATAAAACCAAAACAAAGTCGCAAACATACTAAACAACATTTTATATGCAAATTAAGCAATAGTTCTACGCTAAGCTTTCAAAAAAAAAAAAAAAAACTGACGGACCGCTCGTTGTATGAGTTCATACTTGACATTTTGTTTTATTTCTTCCTGGCGTGTGATATTTTTTTCAAATCATTTAGACTTATGGTCAATAAATCGATTAAAAGTTATGTCCTTAAACACGTATCGAACAGGCACATATTCCATTCCTTATTTCTCAAAAACTTTTCAATATTTTTAAAAAAATTTATTTTTTTATTACAATAAACATTCAAAAATGTATTCCTACAGTTTACCCAAAAATAACCAATGAATCTTGATATGTGTGATCTTCTTATACCCGACCCAGGGTATATTAATTTTAATGCATAGTTTGAACCACAGTCACAATCACCTTGAAACTTGGAGAGTATTTTGGTTCTTATTTTATGCAAACAAGTATGAAAATTGATATAATCAGCCCACAGCCACGCCTACAATTGACTTTAAAGTGAGACTAATTCACATTTAATTTAAACATGCCTTTTCTTCATATTGGACAAAGAGTAGGCATTCAAATAGTGGCCTTTAATACGACAAAAAATTGACCGCCCACACCATAAACCATGCCCTACTTTTAACATTTTAGATCTCTAAAAACCTGATTTTTCCGAAAATTTATGTTTAATCGAAAAAAAAAATTATATGACAAATATTAAAATAAAAAAAACTGTTTTTTAAGCTATAATTTTCGCTTTTAATGTACTCTCTCATGATTTTAACTTGATAAGAGTTAATTTATTTTAATTTTTAGCCCAAACCCATTTTCAGGGGCGTGGCCAACACAAATAATTGACATACAGTACATGAATTCAGGCATTCAGGCAGAAAAACTCTTAAATTTGATGTTACATGGTATATAGGGTCGGTCGGGTATTTAGAAGTTCGTTATAGACGAACTCTTGCACTTACCCACTTGTTCTTTCTATAAAGTTGTCTTAACTTAAGTGGGGAATATCCTGCTGAAATGTCTTATACCAAAACGTTCCTTGGAACTAGGGGTATCACAACTTATTAAAATGAGATCTTTTAGCAATTTATTGAAATGTTTGTTTAATCAGAATTCCTACCTAACAGCACCATGTTGACAATGACTTGACAGTAGGAATTTTTCATAATTTAGGAAGTTGGTTTCGAAACAGGTTAAACCTTACAAACAAAACTTTCATTTAAGACACTCAAGTAACTGCTCCAGAATTAATACTCTTCCGCCGAACTAGGAAAGTGAAGGTACGCAGGTATGTTTGGCCGCAAGGCTCCTTTAAAATCTGTTTTGGCAACATTGTGCTTGTATTTTGCAGAACCCTTCAGTAGGTATATAGTAAGAATTGAAATTTACAACAATATAGCATAATTGCCAACAAACATGACATAAGAATAACTGACAATTACATTTTGGATACTGCCAAATTTTCAACTAAATACTATAATCCAAGTCTACATTTGAATTCTTAAAAGAATGTGTTAGAATTTCTAGAAACTGTCATGGAATACCTAGATTTTCTATAAATATATGAAATTCAAAATTTTTCGATACCTGTGTCCTGGTCGTTTTAGCTTAGAAATTGGACTTAAACTAAGCATCTGTAATTTCCTGGTAGAAAATAAATTCAGGTCAAATCATGCTATAATTTCTCCTACCAAAGGATGTAAAACTTTCAGTTTCAACGCAAGTCCTTGTATTTGTTCCTTATTCTCCCTTTCAAAATGACAACTTTATACTATACCCAACCAAACATAAATTATCCCTTTTTCGTCTCTACACTCAAGGACCCGAAAGGCATTATAAAGATTAGATGGTCAACGGCAAAAAAAAAAGATATTTGTACCAAGGAACATATAAAGTACCTACACATATGCGTTCCAAAAAGTATGGCATTTTAAAGGACACATCTATGGCTTAGTATATATATGAACAGAAGCTAACATACACACACCAACAACACAAAATCGTTTGACATGAATGACAGAATAAATTTACAGAGTAGCCGATACGTATAACAAGGGGGTGGATTTGATGTATACTCTACCCTTGAGTACACCCAATCCATTTCACATACGACCAAGGAAAATAAGCACGAAGGAGCCGAGAGGGAAAAAAATTGAAAATATTTAACCCTAAAATAACAGTAACGTCGCACCCCAAACCCAATAACTTGACCCTTCAACTGATGTGTGTCTCGCAGTATACCTTATACAAGAAATTGTACCTATACTCGTATATGTGTATACTCATACGTAACGAAAGTGAAAGGATAATAAAGCGTATAGCGCAGGGTATAGTCCAGTCATTTGTGTGTTTTCGATCGCCCTCCGAAGCCACCATGTGTCCAGAGTTACATACAGCATGATACTAAGGACATTGCACATATACATATGAGCACAAGAACACATGCCACTAAGTTATCCTTCTCTCCAGGCACAACCCTCTCGAAATATTTTCTCCACCCCTTCCACCCAAATGTCCTTCCAAACATGAACATCATGGTTGTTGGTTTGGTTGGATGGACCTGGTAGTCGTTCTCGTCGTCGTTATTGCCATCGAAATTGTGTTGTTAACTTTGAAGCCATCATGTGTTCAGGATTCCCGAAAATATAAAAGGGATATCAAAGTTTTTTTGCTCTACGTCTCCTTGTTCTGATGGAACTATGGTGTCCTGGCGCTCGACGTTGCTCCTTTCGCATAGCCGAGGTATGGAAGTGAATTTTAACGATTCTTGTTTAAAAAAGGTCCAACATAAAAGTTTATACCAAAAAGTTAAAGGATTCTCTTTTCTTACCCCCATGGTCGACGATGAATCCTTTTTTAACTGGTCAATCTGTTGTGGGCACTATATAGATTCGAGTGTGCGTGTGTATGATGGATGACTTGACAAAATGGAAACTTCGTAGTAGGCGAACAAAAAAGGATAAAGGATGATATGAGGAATACGGTACAAATCAAATATTTATTGATGAATAGTAAGGGATAATCAATCATGCTTGTGGTGAGATGGTAAGCGTGCACACACGCTTTATCTATGCCGGAATGTTTGAATTTAATCTCGGACCTTGTGTGGTTTCCTTTCTTTCGTCGACCTTTAAGAAATTTTGCCATGTCACATGGCTTAATCCTTGCATGGGGAAAGGAACACGAAACTATAACTTCGCATGCTTATGTAAATAAGCGTAAAAGGATTTTGCATTCGATATGAAAAGTAGAAATAATCCTCGAAACTGAGGCATTACTTTTTTGTAACAAATCAGGACACGGTAATAATTTTTGCATAAAGGTGTACCTACGTATCCTAACCACGAAGTCTAGAATAAAGACAGACGGCCGAGCGTGTTTCATCATCCGACAGCAGTTTCATTTCCTACTTCAAATGGTAAATCCTTTTTTCTATTACGTTAGGGCATAAAAAATAAAAGAGGCTACTTTTTGAGGCTCTCGGCAGAAGTCACAATAGTGGACTGCGCTGTGGTGGTAGTCAGCGAAAGCAATTTTGTTTATGTCTATTTTTTTTGTATCCTTACTCAACTCACTTTTTTTTTTTGAATAGAAGGAGAAATGAAAGATGTCTTCGGTAAAAAAGGAAATTCTCATCTACTTTGTATACCTTTTCTATATTTCTTATTGTTGTTGCTGTTGCTGCTGCTTAAGTCACCATGATACGTGGGAGGAATGTGAAATAGGACTCGGCCATAGTATTCTAAATTATTTTTTCTTTTTTGTTAAATGTGTGTATATTCCAGAGTAGTCCTTTTTTGGCGAGCGTTGGTGTTCTTGCTTTTTGAATAAATGGCATAATTTCAGTTTCGGCTTTAGTGGCTTAAGAATGGTCGCCTCTGCAAGAGAGGGTGAGCCAAAGGCGAAGGACACCACACAGAATGTAGAGCGATGATGGCGTAACTCCTTTTTTGCATTTTTCTTCTATATATCTTTTTGTGAATGTTAAGAGGGATTTTAAGTGGACACCAGGTGGTCGAGTGTTTGGACAGTGGTTTTGTTTTGTTGGGATATTTTAAACATTTAGAAAGAGAGGCACATAGATCAGGGTCTTATTTTTCTGCAACAAAATTTATGTTCACCGAAAGTATTTGAAAAAATTCGTTTATGTTGCTAACCGCTTGAGAATATTGTGCTGATATTGTGGCATTTCCGAAATTTGTGGCATTTCCGAAATTTAAAGGCTTTTTATCCTTTTTCTATGTATGTTAACAAAAACATTAACTGGAAAGACCACTAAAAAAGACTGCCAAAAACGCTGAGAAATGCGTTTATTTTCTCAAAATGAAATATACGTTCCCTTAACAAATAGTTCGCGCTTCTATAGGTTGTCTCTTGTCTTCTACCGAAAGCATCTATACAATATTATCATAATATGCGGTTTATCTCCTTATGATGCTATGTCTGATCCAAAGTTCAAATTTATTCGTCTTTGCAAAGTTTAATCAGGCGAATGCGAAGTTTGCGAGGAAAGTTTATCACCACGCCAGTCACTGTTGCGATTTTTAGATCTTGCTGTAAGTCGTTTTTCTATAAGTCATGGAGGTGTGGTTTGTGGTATAACCCCAAAGTTGTATACCGTACGTCCAAGATTGTCTCAGCACTTGTTTGTTTGATACTGAGTTTCAAAACCGTCCGATAAGCCAACTCATCTTGCGCAGCCTGATTTTGAGCCCCTCAAAAGAAGCCGTCTTTTTACGTTTGGTTTCCACTGCGTCGAGGGTCATGCCTAGATATTCAGCCGGTTTTGTGTATGGGATTTATACCGAGTTGATGAAGAGATGTTAGTAGTTTACACTTTTGTAAGAAAAATTTACATGCGCGATGATTTAGTCTCTTTTCGGACGTTTTATCATGACTTCAAGTCAAGAAAATCGGTAAAATATACCATTTTCGCTTTTAAGGCTTTTACAAGTTTTTTCTTTAGACCTGGCCATTTTTTTAGTGTTTGACCCTTAGACCGAATTGGTAATTCGGAATCAATGGTCGTTTTTCAATTATAGCGGTTGCAGTCGTTTGAGCAAAAGTTTCTCGAAAACCTTCGATATTATGGGCAAAAGCAAAATATGTCTATACTTCCCGGTTTCGGGACCATTATTACTTCTGAGACTTTTTTTAGCCCTGGAACGTATTTAATTCTCATTGAGGCGTTTATGATATTGAAAAAGCCTGGCCAACTCTTTCTTAGGGAGCTCCATTATATAATTTCTGCAGTTCTTAAGTATTAGTCTGGCGCTTTAATATTTTTCAAATTTCGAATCGTTTGACAAAGTTCAGACAGTGCCACGGATTTCATTTATTATTGTCCAGTACCATATCGGGGTTAAGATCGTCTACTAGTGGTTCCCCGTCAAACGGTTTGAACGTTTCTTCTAGGTGGTCTGCAAATACATCTGCCTTCTCTTTGTTGCTATTTACCCATTCGCCGTTTAATTTTTCTTAGTGGCGCCGAGTGTATTATGCATTTCAAGGCTTTCTAAAGTAAGTAGTTTGACCCTCTTAAGGCAATCAAGATTTTCAGGTAAGCAGTAGTCTCGCTTGAGTTGGTTAGTGAGCTTTACTAGCTTAGAAAGGATTTTCCTGATGGTTTTATTCTAAGGTGCTCGCAATCGTTGCTATTTCTTTCGGGTACGTTTTTCGCGATTTTTCTTACTTCGGTCTTCGCGCAAAGATGATTGTTCAACGAAGCGCTCTGAACAGTTCTTACGCGTTTGTCTACTTCACCTTCTATTTCTAAAAGCCGGCATTTTTTGGGTTATTTTCCTTGCAATTTTTCCAAAGCCGTTCCATTTAGTACTCTTGCTAGCTATCCTTCGCTAGGCGCTCTCTCCTGTTCACTATTTTAACCGATTTTGAAGAGAAATGCCGAGTGATCCGAACAGAGATAATAGCATTCCTCAATAGGCTCGAAGGTAACGTCCGCAAGTATCCAAAGGTGAAAGTCAGATCGTATATACTGCGGAGGAAATTTACTCGGCGCGATGTTGTAATCTAGGTCCAGGTGGCTCAATTTTACGGATATTGCTTAATGCAGTCTTGGAACAAGTTTACCGTAGGTCCAATTGGAATTTAGTTCTAATTTTTATGCTTATATATGTATTTCAGTGTCCTTATTACGAAAATGTTATTAAAAGTTATCGGTCTTATTTAGTTTAAGAGTTATACCTATTCAAAGTTTCAATTTCATCATCTTAGACTTTTAATTTCTGCCTAAGAGTATGCTATAGAAATCTGAGAAGAGTCGCTGCAAAATAAATTTGTTTTTGGAGACAACAGTGTTTGGGTGGCCCGCTTCGCGGGTTTAAAGGATTTCAACTCCCTTTTTGGGTTGCCCGCTTCGCGGGCTTAAAGGATTTCAACTCCCCTTCGCAGGGTTTATCAGCTCACGCGACTTCGTCGCTCAGCTAAGGGTAGGTGCCAGTTGTCTGGCAGGCGCCTGTGGCCATTTACGGGTATGTTAAAGTTGTACTCTTTTTGAACTTTTTTGGCTTATAACTTCTAAGCTAATCGAGACCGACAATTTTTAATAGCATATTCGGAATCAGGACACCCAAATCCATGTATTAGGATAAAAAATTCAATACATTCCACTTGGACCTACGGTAAACTTATGCCACAGTCTTTGATGTAAAGAGAGGATCAGCCTTCGAATTTTCTTATGGATGATGCGCTTGATAGTCGATGCAACCTTAAATTTTGGGTCTCGATCGCGATCCTTTCTTAAAGTATGATTCCAAAATCAGGCATTTGTAAGTCTTGTTCTTCCGAGGGATCGAATCAGCCTTGTTAAATTTTGCAAAAAGCAGTTTGTATTCCATGTAACTATTTTGATTAATTTTTGCATATTCATGATTTGTTATATGTTTTTTCTAGGTTTGAACTCGAGCTCGATCTGTTTGTCAAATATGGCGACGTAAAATATCGCCCAATGTTCAAAATTTGGTTTTATTGCGTTTTCAAAAGCGAAATAAGGCCGAAATCCTAGGAAAACGAAATAAAGCCATTTCGGCACTATTAAGTTTTTAACTTAAACAGTAAAATGGGTATGGGTACGATTCTCCTAAACGGATTTTAACTTTCCAATAGTTTTTTATTGATCTTATTTCTCTTTGATTTCATAGATTTAGATCATGTTCTCTGTCCTATCAAAAGGAAGCATATTTAGTGGGAGGGCTATAATCCACTTAGGCGAATAATTGAATACCCCAACGCAATTGACCACTGTCAAGCTCCGAATTGTGTCATAAATCTTGGTTGTTTAATTTTAGTTTCAATTAACTTTAATTGTTTTTAGTTATCAGTTTTTATCAGTTAAGAGTCTCCTTCCTTAAAACAGAGGCCTGGCATCAACCCCTTTGCAATAACATATTTTTTGTTTATATTTTTTTATCAGATGTGGAATAGAAGTGGCGAGAAAACTCCGCCATCTTTTTTGACCGAAAAATGCCACCCAAGCTGAAAGGAAGGCTCTACACCGCAGTTGTACGTTCGGCGCGTATAAGAAATATGAGAGCAAATTAACGGCAGCTTAGATAAAGATGTTTCGCATGACAGCAGGAGTACCAAAGCGAGAATAAGAAGTACGAAGCTCAGAGGAAGCGCTCATGTAAAAGGACCTATTTCCAGAAAAATGGGGCAAGACCGGCTCAGTTGACAGTACAACGACCGGTCGTGCGACAGGAACACATCGATTAAAATAAAAAATAAAAAAATAAAAAATTGTCGCCCTACGCATTTTGTGCCCAATTCAAGCCAACGCGAGCCGACCACTCCCGCAGCAAACTATCTAGTCACGCATAATTTGGACCTGCAAATAGCGCTTTGAATACCTATGCACATTGCACTTTTTGGTAGGGGATACTTTATATTTTATAAACTTTTTACTTTTTACTTTTTACATTTAAATTTTTAGTTTTAAGTCTTTACTTTTTACTTTTGACTTTTTACTTTTTAGTTTTTACTTTTTTCTTTTAATTTTTTACTTTAAACTTTTTATTTTTACCTTTTTACTTTTTATTTTTAACTTAAAATGATACTCTTCATCTTGAGCTGGAGAAATCCTTTATGAAGGGGAAAGCATATCATTTTTCCGTACTACAAGGCCAAAATGATGAGGCCCGGTAGTACGGATTTGAACCCAAGTAATACTGCAATGAGCCCAAAGAATTCTGGAGGAAGTTCTGGCAAGAGCTGGAAGGAGACTTTAAAAAGAGGAAGCATATCATTTTTCGATACTACCAGGTTAGGAACTTCAATGAACTCAAAGTATTCTGGAGGAAGTGGGCAGGAGCTGGGGGGATCCCTTATAAAGGGGAAGCATATATTTTTTCGGTTCTACTAGGCCAGGAACTCCAACGAACCCAAGGAATACTCCAATGAACCCAAGGTATTCTGGATTAAGTGGGCAGGAGCTGGAGGAATCTATGTTAGAAACTCCAACAAACCCAATGAAATAAAAACATTGCAGAATTTATTAAAAAAAAGCTTGCCTCTGGCCTCTGGCAGCTCGCAGTGAGCTACCGAGTCACACGACTTGGACTTGTCATTTGGCAACTGCACGTGACATCTTACGCACAAAGCGCTTTATTATATACTTAAGGGATTCGACTTTAGACTTAGTTATAGCCCATAAATAAAAATGTTTGCTCAACAAAAATTCCAAAGGGTAATGCATCAAATGAATGGTAAATGCTTTACAGATTGCTCGTTTTTGACAATTTTGGGCTTGATCGATTCGTATTGGCCCAGGGAAGGCCATTGGCCCATAGATAGAACTCTCAGACAATTTCCAATACAACTTGCGCACATTCACTCTGTTTAAGATATTTTAGTTTGATCAAACAAAAATATCAAATTTAAAATCTGTAAAAAAAATTTGCCTTTGGAGGCCACAGTGTTTGGGGGGACAGCTTCGCTGATTTTAAGGATTTCATCCCTCTTTATCGCGGGGCTTAGCCGATAAAGAGGGTTGAAAGGTTCTTATTAAACTACTTATTTAAAGAAATTTTCATTTCAGTTCGTTCAAAGATTCAGCTAGGCCTTCAGGATAATGTTTACCGGGTCAGCTAGGGCGGGTGTCAGCTGTGTGGCAGGCGCCTGTGGCCATATACAGATATGTGAAAATTTCACTCTTTCTTACCTTTTTTCTTTATAAATTCTAAGCTAATCGCTACCGACAATTTTAATAGCATATTCGGAATCGGGACACCCAAATCCATATATTAGAATAAAAAATCCAACATATTCCAATCCGACCTACAGTAAACCTTGCCATAATAAATTTACTACGATAAATTAAAAAAAAAAAAAACATTATGCTACAAAAAAAAAAAACAGTTCTCAAATTTATTTGTTTTAAATAGTCGCTAAGTTCAAAAAGTTAAGTTTTTTAAATTACCCACATTTTTGGTCAATTTTCTTTATTTTACTTTTCGTAAGAACCTTCCACAAATTATAAGAAAACTTTTTGATAAAAGATGAATGAAATCGGTAGGAAATGCCATTCTCAAGTTCTAGCGGGACCAAGGGAAATATGGATTGATTTGATGTTGATCACCGAGGTGAAAGGCAAGATCAGTGTTTAAATTTTGTTTGGATATCAAAAAGCATTTGTATTAATAAAAAATTACGTATTTGAAGTAATTTTTATTCCATTTCGAATGGAAAATTCAAAGCTTGGACAGGACAACGTTTGTCGGGTAAGCTTGTATATATATATATATATATATATATACTTATATTATATGTGTGCTCAGAAAATATTTATGCTGCTGTCCCGAATTCAGCCAAATTCACCAAAATCAACACTTTCTAGCACTTTCTGCATTTCCCCTTTTGCAATTTTACATTTGTATTTTACATTGGTATTTTGTACTTTTCCAATGGAGGGGAACTCGATATCGAAATTCGAACTTCGAACGGCAGTTTGCTGTCAGCTGAGTGGAATAACAATTGGGTGCGCTTGTTCAGTGAATCGAGCGGGTGTGTTTATGAAGTGGATCAATGAGTATACATTGAGCTACTCCTGCATGTCTTTTTACTTCTCGTCGCCACATCACAATATGTTTACTTCGTCAAGAATTTTAGAACTTTTATTTTCAAAATTTTAAAATTTTAAGAAGAAATACCCTTGCGAAAACTTGGAGTCATCGACGTTAACTTTCCATACGTTGATTTGGAGCGAGGTTATACTTTGCCTCCAGAATGCTTTTAAGGGTGATACGCAGCTTTCCGTAGTTTGCGATCCCAACTACATACATTCAAAACTGGTGGTCAGTGAATTTTTCTCTGATTTCTCGCTGTAGTTTTGTTTTTGCGCTTGACAGGTGTTTCTGCTAGTTATTGTATGTGCCATGGCTTGGGCTCCACTTTGGGCAAAGATGAAGAGCCGGTCTTTCGCTCCTTGCCTTATCTTTAAACTCGGATTCGTTCGTCTGGTATTCGTATAGAAGCTTCGGTGTTTCCACGAGGGTTCCTTTAAGCTCTGTTTTCTTTAAAGGACCCTCTTTCGTAACCTACCTTCCTCGGTTTTAAGTTCGTGGCAGAGACGTTCCATTCCATTAAGCTAAGCGCGGAGTTTGTAGTTTTCCGGTTCAAAGCATTTGGTTTTCGCTGAGTCTTGTTTAACCGATGAACTTCCTTTCTCTTCCTCCCTTGAAAGCAATAATTGTCTCTCCCAAGCCTACCACCCAAGAAGGTTGATTTGCCATTTAAACTGGATTGCCACCTGGTTATTGGTTTGTTTTGTCCATTGCGTGAGTTTAATGCATTGTGCTCGAAATTGCATTAGATTTTAGTCGATTCTTACGACAGGCATGCCTCACCTCAGGCATATTGCAATAACTTCAACCTTACTTAACGTATCCAAACCTAGCAAAATACTGCGTCCTTGGAATATTGAAGGGCTGGTGTTCTATAACCTCAGTCTTTCCAAAGGCAAAACTCTCTGAATTAGGGCCCCCCAACACGAGACTACCTCTTCTTTTCGCTTAAGGTGCAAGCTTGTATGTGTTTAGAACTGAATTTACATTTCTAACTAAGCGCACCCTTTATCTTATGATTTCCCCTAAAATATCAGCCTTAACAAGGAATCTTAAGTACTAAAGAAGTCTTTTGTCGAGGGCTCTTGCCACTGGCAAATAAGTCTTTTCTCTTTCTTCCCTTATCGAAACCATAGCCTTCATGGTATATTTGAAAAAGCTCGACCTTTGAAATTGGTTACTTACCGTCAATGTCAAGATGCTATACCCGGCATATTCGCATCTTAGGATGCGATTAAGAATACGGCCGGATCACCATTGGAATTGCAACCAACTCCTTTTCAGCTCCGTACACTCCTCCAATGATCTTACTAGCTTCGGTACTCCGCTGCCACAGTCATCTTTTGAAATCTCATCTCTCTACACAGATCATCGTTAGCGCCATAACGATCCTTACATCGTCGAAGGAGTTGTTAAAGTACCTTCCAGAAGTCCTTGTCTGAGTCGCTTTAAGTTTTAAATTTCTATAGCCTAAATTTTAAAGCCGTCAAAGACAATTTTTTTGTTTTCTTTCCCATGTTAATGTTAATTTCTAATTGTTTCGAAAATGAAATTGCTGAATCTTCCAACTAAAAAATTTCTCTAGAAAGTTATTCAACCGTAAAGTTTTTCATAATATATACCGTCATGCAATAATTTTTGATGGGAACCTTTAGTAGATTATCTCCTGTGATAGAGTGACATCCAACTTGACTTCTGCCTAAAAATAAAACAATAGAAAAAGCCTCATACTGTCGACCCTAAATTAGAACATTTTGATGTCACAACAAAACAAAAATGCAAAACCTCCCCTTTGCTTACATAACAAATGATAGCCACATACTATATTGTGTTATCCTTTCCTTTCATAACGCACGCAAATCGCCGCGCACAATAGACCACGTAATTTATGAATGCCTAATGTCATAATGCTTTTGACTTATAATCTCCGCCAAGCTGAGCCCCACTTCCACCCCGAAATACAACTCGTTTTATTCTAAATAAATATTCATTGTTGCACCCTTCAAGAGTAGAAAAGACAAATAATGTCAGGCATACCCTCAAAACTACACGATAAGTATTATATTCCTTATCGAAGGATATGATTTTTTGGTTAAAATATGTTTTATATTTCCGCCACCCTTTAAGGCCCTTAAATTCCGTCCAAAGGTATGCCTTGCTTACAAATAGAACAAAGCAAAAAAATAGTTGGTAGAACCACTGTTGGCGTGTTCGAGTACTCTTGTGTTCTGGCACAGCGTAATATACTTAAATACTATACCCGGTTACACTGCATTGTCATCAAGGATAATTGAAAGGCGTGTCTGTTTCTACAATTATTATTAACCCCTTTTACAAGTACCACTGTAATGGTTCTTATCCTTGTACATATTTTATGCCCCACAAACGGGTATAGGGGTGGCCCATACACTACTGGATAGGTGGGTGGGTGAGCTATAAGCAGTGTAAAAGGTTAAATGCTACTCGTTCTGTAGTTAAATGCCTGTCACCCCATTCGGGCACCGTTGTTCGTAAAAGAGTTTTTTCTTCGACTGCTCATACAAAATTTACATGGAAACTATGATCGCGTGCCGTATTGTCCTTTTGAAATCATTGCATGCTATGAAACGGAAAATAGAGAAACACCTGAAAATTACCATAATCTAGGACACCATGGAGGCGACTTATTGCTTAGGGTTGTTGCACGTATAACTGCACAAAGAAATCCTTATTGTGTATTTGTATTTCGTTTATTGCTCTAACCAACCAAAAAAGGGTTGAGGGTAAAGAGTGTTTCTTTAAGGGAGGAAAAATCGATAGAACTCGATTTTGCGTCGTTTCTTTTTGCAATGGCCGTAAAAGAAGGGTTAAAGTCTCGAGCTTTCAACCCTAAGAAGATATGAATAGGTGTGAATGAAAAAGATATGTGTTTAGTATTATAAGGTTCAACTAAATATTTGGGGAATCAAATAGGTATGACCGACGAATTATCCTATCGGCAAAACTAACCCGATATTAATACTGACTCCTGTGTAAAACAAAGAAGAAATTCGTTCTTTAGAGGTTCATACAAACTGAGTCGCCACTGGTCCAGATTGGACAGTCTTTTTTGTCAAGTCTACGCGGTTTTCGGGACCTATACAATCGATTTTACAATTTCCGGAATGTGTCCTAAACTTTTCAGAGCTCGGCTAGGACGGCAGTAGCCTTTAAAGGCATTTTGAATGGACTCCAAGTCTATAGAGCTTGAGCTGCAGCTGCCGAAAAGTCCGGTTTTGTTAGTTTGATATATAGTTTTACAATCCCATAGCACCGCGGGGCTTGGGAGTATAGTTGGAGAGTTTTTGGCATAAAAGCAGATACAGTCTCAACAATATTTTGCTTCGAAAGCTTTTCTTACCTTGGATGAGCTTCTAGTGCCATGAGTAGCGCCATCTTAAGCAAGTAAGGGTACTAAGGCCACTAAACATGTGACAAGCAAGAAGAATTTAATTGATTCGCGGATTAATTCACAGATTGTTAATTGAATTTTCTGTTGTTCGCGCGCACCATTCCCCATTATTATTGATATTTAAGTCGGGTTTTTTGGTATATTCTGCCCCTTGTAGAGGCTTTCCTTCAAAAGTGCACCTCTCCCACCATGATTCATTACTAAATTATGCATCGAGTTTATGTGCTCATGTTTGGCCTTGGCTGGAGAGAACTAACCCTAAAGCACTTTCTCTAGTCCAGTTATGAATCTGGGAATGAGAAGTGCGTTGAAGGTGGGTATCTATGATATTTTCCCAGACATTTTATCTTTTAGCGCTCCAGAACCACAAAGGATTGTAGAGTTCCCTTATTTTAAGAGAATGTGCTGCTGCTCTGCTCAGTATACATGTGTTGTGGATTCCGTAATCCACAACAAGTTTTAGTGCTGAAAACTTCATCAAACTCTCATTCTTGGGGATGGCCAGAATGGGGAGTTTTCCAAGAAGTGCGTAAAACTGCCTTGGTCCAATACACCTCTCCCTCCCAATACCCTCTTTGGCTATATTCAAGATCGTCTTCCTAGCCGTTTCCTCAACCACGGTGTGTAATGGGGTAAATGTCCCACCGCCAGCATTTCCATGGCTGCGGTGGGACATGTTCGTATAGCCCCGGTTATTCAGAGCATGCCAGTCCTTGCACTCTATTAAGTGATTTCTTCGTTGTGCTTAGAATTGTTCGGTTTACCCATGCAACTGCTCCATAAGTGATCCGTGGTTTCCCTATGGCAGTGTTCAACCACCGCATAAAATTCGGGCTGCAAGGCTCCTGCAGCACGATTAGCCTTTTTTGAGACCTCTTCTGTATGTGTTTTCCAGGTGAGTTTGCTGTCTAAGACTAACCCTAGATACTTAACCTTTTTAACTCGTATCAGTGTCGTGCCCGACGGTCTTATAGGTTTTTTATATTTCTTTTCCTGGTGAATGGAAAATAAATTTTTTCACAATTTTCAACTGTGTTGCACCATTCTTGGACTGCCTTGAGTGTTCTTTGAATAATTTTACAGCGGGTTTCTTCAAACTTTCCCCAAAAATCAATACTTTGTCATCGGCATATGCCTGACAGTTGATGCCTGGGTTGGTAAATGCATCAAGTAACTCATCCACAACTACGCTCCACATGAGGGGTCACAATACTCCTCCTTGTGGGCATCCCTTGTTGTGCTGACCTTTATAATTTCCTGTTTGTGTGCATCTCCACTGATCTTCTGCTCAGCAGTTCATGCACCCATCTAGAGACTGTGCTATTTACTCCCTTCCTATATCCAGGGCTCGCCTGATGGCTTCGTGCAACGTGTTGTCAAATGCCTCTAGAAAGAAAGAAAGAGGCACAGATTACTGTCTCTTTGTCTCTTTGTTCTCTTAGGTATCAAGAGAATTTTGAATAATTTCTGTCAGCTGATATAGCGAATAATTTCCGCGCCAACACCAGAGGCACACTTTTTCAAGTCCGTTTAATTACTCGCCAATGTCATCTGCGTATGCGAGTAATTGAACGGACTTGAAAAAGACCAAAACCAAGAAGCTTTCATCTAAATAGACACCCAACACCGACGTCTTGGATAGAACTTCACCATCCACAGTTATAACTTTGAGGTAGTAAGGAACTTTGCCTATACCTGGGTTCCGCTAATGAATTCAGTCAATGACACCAGTGCTAAAATCAAACGAAGAATAACTTTTGCCAATGTTTCCTTGGGCTAAGAAGGCAATTGAGTAGCAAAGCCCTCTCTCGAGCAATTTAAGTGTCAATTTACAAGACCCTAATCATATCCCATAGTTCTGCTTTAGGGTCCAGAAGCTTGGACCCTGTCAAAGGCGGATGAAAACAATTAAGACAGCTTCGATAGTAACAGTCTTCGGGCTATTTATGGTCGCGTCTAAATAGAGTGGAGGAGAAAATATAACATGGAGTGACCTAGCCAGAAGAGTCAAAATTCAACGGCTACGATAGCTGCATCATCTAGAGCGGAGG
The DNA here is from genome assembly GCA_947623515.1 of Neoascia interrupta. Lineage (NCBI taxonomy): Eukaryota > Metazoa > Arthropoda > Insecta > Diptera > Syrphidae > Neoascia > Neoascia interrupta. The sequence goes on from OX392462.1 coordinate 153,144,774, forward strand.
GTCTGGAAAATCTTCGAATTCACCCCGCAGAGACGGCACAGTAGAGGAGCACCGAGACTCAAGAGGCGCCCGCAAGTGGAAGGGTACCTCAACCAACTTCGCGTGCAAAGCCATACAGCTAGCTGGATCTGATGATCTAGCACAGATCTGACTGGTGAAGCTTGTTGGCTCAGGCCCAGGTCCACCCCGGACTTAAACACCACCTTAAGTAAGGTATAGAACGGTCGCGGTAGAGGAAAGTTTCCTAGCACTTTTACTCTTCTCTAATTGTCCACAGCTTTTTCCATTGTTTTTTGAAGAAAGGACGTTAAGCTGATTGGTCTATAGGACTGCGGTTGCGTTGGGTCTTTTTTCCTCACCTTGGAATAAATACTACCCTTGCTTGTGTCCACTGGTTCGGTATACATCCCAGAGCAAGACTGATTTTTGGTATTCTTAGCAAAGCAAAGTGTAGTATTTCTTGACCGATCTGTAATATAGGGCTGGTGAAATGCGGTCCACACCCGGGGGACTTTAAATGTTGAAAGGATTGCCCATTCTAATATCGGCCTCTAGAGCAAAGGGTTTTTGCTCTCTGACTGTCCCCCCTCCGTGGTCTGGATGTTGTTTCTAAGACCATCAGCTGTGCTCTCTATTCCTCATGCTCGGTATAGCTGCCATCCACTTTCTTGATAGACGTAAACCTAGACACATAACCTGATTTCGCAAGGGCTTTGTGAAGCCTATTGCTGCACAGGAAGTGCTTGTTCTTGTGTCACAAAATTAGCTGAAGCTACTTCTTTCAGCTTTCTTAATTTCTTTATTGTATTTGGTGAAAGCCTCTCTGTAGCTCTGCCGTAGCTAGCTCTCCGTTCCACTTTGCCATGTTAAATAGCTTGTGCGTCTCGGGTCTCAGTTTTAACAGATTGTTGCTTAGCCATAGCATTTCTTAACCTTTCATATTCGTAGGTACTTAAAGGACAACCAGTTTCTTAAAGGGCTGGAGCTCATCTTACGTCTATGCGGTACAGATTGCTTTATATGAGGTTTTTTTTGAAAGCTGCCTCTTTCCTTACCCTAGCTCCTTCGATACACATAGTCACCTGTAAAGGCACTAAAGCGTATACTAAAAGTACCTATAATCTCTGGAATAATTAGGTATGATAATGCCGTGATGGATGTTTACTTTGGCTATGCTGATTTTACTGGCAGCAGCCATTAAGCTTGTTAACGGAGATACCAGCGGGGACCTGCCCCACTAAGTCTCCTTCTCTGAGGGTCGGCCTTCCATCCTGATTGTTTTTGAGGCGCAACCGTTCCTTAGCCCGGCAGACCCGTCTGTACCCGGCCTTCCCACCTTTGCTCTTCAGTTAGAACATGGATATCGGAGACGATATTGGAGCATGGAATCAGAAGTGGTGAAGTCATGTGGTGTGGAACTATGCAGGACAATTCTAGAGTGGACAATGCAGTGTTGGGTGCACGAGGGTGACCGGTGTCCTAATGTATGTATACCGTGCGTCGTCAGAGATATCCAACTTACACAATCGCTTTTTGTGATCTCTACAATTTAATATGCATTTCCAAGACGCGTTAAGTATGAACGACCCACACCACATGCATTAAAATCAATTTCGCTCTGGAAAGAGATAGCTGGGTCTCAAGTACAGGAAAAACTTTTTCTATATAACAAAGTGGGAATATAAACTTTGTGTTTAAACGTAGGCCGCGTGTATTTAGCGCGTAGACACACCCTCCTCGATTGACCCTGAAAAGCGGAACCGATTTACCCAAATATAATGTCGAAGAAGGCATTTATTTTCGGCCTTTAGCCGGGTGGGTTATTCAACGAGCACGAATCGTATTATGTCTGTCTTAAGGGGGCAGCGTTCGATTCATTACAATTTATTGATATTGAATGGCAATGTTAATTATCTTGTTCAGGAGCTCGTTACGTTATGTTTGTGCGAGCCGACTGTGTCGTGTTAAGTAATGCGATTACCCTCATAATCCGGCAGGAGTTGCATCAAAGGAAGCGACTAGCCTATATGACTCCGTAATCAACTCATGCGCCTTCCCACACTCTTTAGCATGGACATATTATGCTCGTGTACAATATCATATAAATGGCTTGCAATATGAAATTAACTGGGTGTGAAGAAGACTGGAAAAAAAGTGCCTGCAAACATGCAGGTACGCATATGTATAAGTTTATGATTGAAAAATTCATGATAAAGTGCAAGGGTCCTTACTATTTTCTGTGGTCTTTTAATCTAACAAACAAACAAAAAGAGGTTCGGGACATACCTACTATCAGTCAAAAAAGCGAGAGAGTGGCCATATGGAGACTGTTTTGAGTTTGGACTCTTTAACTAATTGCTATGGGAGCTTTCGTACTTAGAGCCAATCACAATTTTATGCTCAATAAGAACGTAGCAACATTCAATCCCTGCAATAAACCGCATAGAAATGGTAGCAAAACCATTAAACTCTTGTTCTTTTCTTGCCGCATCAAAATTCGACACGACACTTAAAAGGATTGATGATCGTCGCATGTGTTTGCGCGCCATTGAGCGCATTTTTATATTCCAACGAGCATTGAAATTAAAATGACAGCCGCGGCGTATGTTACACTCACGTCTACCCTATACCAAAAGATTTTCGGAATATGTAATGGGATTGCAAATCCATTTTCCTCGCATTCGTGGAAAGTGATAAACCTCCATCCTATACACACGCAAGACGCAACTCCCTCATAGAGAGCACCCAGCACCCTTTCTATAATGTTTTGTATGTCCTTTTTGAAGCATCATCCCTTTGCCGTCAGGCTAGCGCGATGGTCGCGACGGGAATAAGATAGAAATTGCTTTTATTTCATGCACACATGTGACCACACATACTCATATCCCCCTTTGGCCTTTTTTCTGATATACCCTTTCGGCTTTCGCAAGGATAATAAAAAGGGGTGAATGTGGCGTGTGCCAAGCACACATAAGGGTCGGAAACAAGTATATAAGCCAAAGCCATTTTCGGAATTGCAAAAAAAAAAAAATGAGGAAAATATCGATCCTTCTTTCAAGAGGATAATGGATGCCTGCAAGGAATCGAGTTTAACTCTTTTTGGTTGGTTAGGACCAAAATGAGGCTACAGAGCTTGTTTTGGGTTTGATGTAGGCAACCCTTTCACATTTATTTGACATGTGGGCCTGTTAGTTGGTTGTATAAAGTCTTGGCCTTTGTTGGGTAAGCAGATTGGGTTCGCGTTGGGAGGTATATAAGTAAGCATATTCGAGGACCGAGGAGAGGTTCTTATTGTATCTACATTTCTGATAGGCTTTGATATTATTTCCGTACTAGGTTTGGGTGTTCTATGTAAGAGTTTGGCTCATGGGTATCAATATTTGCTAGAAATAGAAGAATGAGAAGAAACTTTGATGGTACCGCGGGAGTTGTTTTGTTATGCATCTCATCGCATTCATTCAAATTAAAGCATTTTTTTTATAGGCTTTTTCATAGAAGTAATGAAAAGATGTAACGTCCGTGCGCCCGTATGTTGCCAACTATTTTACTCGCGCCCATAATATTAGGTCTAAAACAGACCGACCGACGACGGGGACAAATTTTTTGTAATTGATGCGTGTTCTCTTCTTCTTCTTGTCGTTCGGCAGGCTCAATTTACAAGGATGTGTGGTGCAGTTACTATTAAACCCTTTTACAGATAAAAATTATTTAAGATGTTGCATTAATTAGTTAAGCATTAAAGATGACGAACCGAAGGTAAAGCTATAACTACAGCACTTCTGGAATGTCTTGAGGTTGGAACTCATGCATCAAGCATCAAGTGCCAAATAGGGAGGTAATTGGTTCATTAAATTTATCGTTTTATTACATACTAGTAAAGAAGCCTATCGTACAAATAGAACAACGCCGCACACATCGATTAAAATAAAAAATAAACTAGTGGGAGGTTTACAATCCGCTTAGGCGAATCGTCGGATACCCCATCCCAATTGACCACTGCCAAGCTCCGAATTGTGTCATAAATCGTGGTTGTTAAATTTCAGCTAAGAATATTCTCCCTAAGAAAGGGGCGTGGCATCCACCCCTTCTCAACAACATCGTAATTTTGTTTATTTTTTTTTAGCAGAAGTAGTATACACGTGTTGACTGCACTTTCATATAAAAATTTGGTTTATATTTAAAAATGCCCCCAAAAGTGGGCTTGGCGAAAATTTATTCACTTGAGTTGATAGCTTTACGCACATATCTGAACATTTTATGGTGCAAGTTTTTTGGATTAAAGGCAAATATATCAAATAAAAACTGTTTATTAGAATGCCTATTTAGTATGACTACGCCTACATGGGGGCGGTATTCCCTTTTTTTTAATTGCCTATCACAATATACTTAAGCGAGGATATTTCATATCAAATTTCAGCTTCCTGCGACAACTTTGATTTTTCATGCTATTAAGTAAAGTGAGCGTGTCAGTGGGGCGGATTTAAAATTTTTTTACATTTGTACTGCTTTGGGACCTAGAAAGAACAGGTATCAAGTTTCAAGTTCATAGCTCAAAACTTAAGGCCTAAAAAAAAACTTTGGCCCTGGCGCTAACGCGATTCGATCCGAAACCATCGGAACTTGAGCCGAGCACTCTCCCACAGAGCTTCCAAGTCACACAATTTTGACTTGCCATTTAGTGACTATTATACGTGACATACTTATGGTCGTTTCAAATTTAACGCGAGACCAGAGAAATCGTTTGGTAATACACAATGAAAGCGAGACACCGCGACGACTATTTTGACAGCACTAGTTAGTTAGTGTCAAAACTAACCAAATTACTAAAATTTGTCCATTTTGTTGCATATGTATGGTTTATATTTCGCAGCAAGTACCAATTGGCTTCGAGAAAAACCTCTATTCAACATAACTCACAACAGCCATTGACAGAACAATCGTCGACCTCTGCGAGACTCCTTCAATTTTTCGAAAAGCCCTGCGAGCGAGAGAGCGATCACGCCGGTATTGTGAGCCACCCCATACATCGCCATTGATTGAAATTCATTTGACAGCTCGCCCGAGACCCTCGCTCGCTCTCTCGCTGTTTATGTGAAACAGCCATTACGATTGCAGCGCTTTATTATGGAGGGGATTGAGAATATTTTATAGCTGTCCGTCCGAAAATGGAAACGTTGTCCGTCCGTCTGTCCGCCCCTACAATAGCGTAATAATTTCTAGTCGGGAAATAGTAGAAAGACAAAATTCGGTGTGCTTTTGCTACCGAAATAGAGAACCCAACGAGGGCATTTTTTTAATAGCTCAAATAGCGGTTAAAGTGTTAAGTTTCATGGGAAAATGGATTAAATGTTTTTTAATACTCTCTTTACGAAGTTTAGACAAAAACTTAATTGTTTTGTGAAGTTTAGAAAAACGAAATTGTAGTTAAGTAAATACTGAACTTAAACGAACAAGTCCAATTTTTTGAGAATATTGAGATGTTTTTGAGAAATAAAAAGAGGTGAAAACGGTTAAGCCGCGTTTAAAAATTTTTAAAAAGCAGTTTCTAATCTATAAGTTTTCCCTAGGTATCTTTATTTTTTTATTTTTTGGTCACATTTGGCCTAGCAATACAATGGGTTGCAAGTGTTGGTGTAATTATAATAGGCGAGATGCTTTTGACACGAGTTGCAACTGTGCAAATTTGTCACACTATCAACAACTATCTATATCTACTTCGCTCTTCTTAAAACTTTCCTTCTTAGTTTATTTTTTGCTGCTTCCGGTAAAGACATTTTCAAAGGCTGTAATTCTGCTTAACTTTAAGACCCAGGCAGAGGACCCATACGAAAACACATTTATCATCTAATCCCGCATAAAAACCCACCACTCCGACGCTGTGGTTAATATAGGTATACATGCGTCTACATTTTAATTTCTTTTGTTGCACCTGCGCGTTATTGATAGCCTTATACTGGCATCCCCATCTTTATGACGCATGAAACACCTTGCTCATCCACTCAGTCCATCAACTCTGACACCTATCACAAAATGAGTCCACAAATGAACCACATCACAATCATAACAAAACCTCGTAACACCACCAATTGAGCCAAAGGAAATCCCGTGCATCAATCAGGCCCATTTTGGAGGCGTCTATCCAAATAAAGGGAACCATTAAATCTAAGATCCGAGAACCCTTCCAAATGTCTTACATCACCCCTTTGACACCACGCTCATCCAGATGTGGGTAACCTTATCCATTCACTTAAGTACTCTATCGCCGCCCTTTAATGACAACTCACTTAACCGCGATCGTTTGCCGAAGCGCCTCGCCGTCGATCATGAAAATCTACTCGTGAACGAATTTAGTTTTGTGTTTTTTATTTTTTTACCATCGCTGCCTCAAGGGGCGTTTGAATTCCTTTTCCTTGCAAGATGTGTGTTAAACCCCTTTTTTTCTTCTTAATTGCCTTCTCCTAATTTCCTCTCTTTATTTGGGGTCCTTTGGCGGAGGCAAAAGGCCACATATTATGAACCAGTGGCACGTTCCTCTTGATCGTGTGACTGATAGGTGAGCTCTGATGGGTTAATTTGGGGGAACTCTTTCCTGCTTAGTTAGAAAAAAAGGGGAATGGGAGCATCTCACAGATTGGATTTTTGAACTAACACGTGCCATATGGTGAAATCACTTTCGGAGCAGATCGTGTTAATCGATTGCTGCAGGCAAAGTCCTTCTGGGAAGCGATACTTATCACGGGAACACACACATAATATGGAATGAGACAGATGTCGCACCTGTTGTAGTTCAAGAAAGTAAAAAATAAATGCAAATGTTTACCCAGAATGCTGTCGCTGTGCATGTGGGAAGGATACTCAGTAAATACACAAACATCCTATTATGGTGATGTTTTGTCGGTCAGATGAAAGTGGAAATACCTAGGAAAATATTTAGCTCACGCAAAATGTTTGCCAGGAATTGAGAGCCGAAACTCTTTTTACCCTGATTTGTTCTTTATCCCTTCGGCTGAGGATTTGTTTTGTCTTATCGCCATGGTTATGCAGTCGAAGATTGTTAAGTCCTTTTTTGTGTTAACCCAATGTTTTGCAAAGATGACACATGTGTAGTATTATAGATAGGTTAGCGTGGACATGAAGACTTCCATTGATTTTTTTTGCATTCAATTTGTCGTGCTTTGTTGCCATTCATGTAAAATATAGCCGCAAGCAAAGATAAGGAGCATATATACATACCATACAAAATTAATGTAAACGCACATTATAAGAAGCCATCATGTTGATGTTAAAATGTTAGCATGATGTTAAGAGCTGTACCCTGCCTAGGTATATAATTCTTTTTTTGCAATAAGACAATCACAGACTTAGCGGGTGCCTGAGATATATCCTTGCAAGCCCCAGAGCGCATAGACTTGCTTTCTTAAGTTGGAACGTTGGGAGCACAGACTATTCAAAAAAGATAACCAGTTTAGGGAGATCTATTAACGTCCAGGATCCAATTTTTAGCGCCTCTAAAAATAGGGAAAACACTTTGAAAATATGGTATGGTTTGTGGCGTTGTTGCGGGTGTACCAGCTATTCAACTGGTGGTGGTCTTGAGGCACCCTCATGGTGGGGCTCAGTTGGGAGTCAATCTTGTTTGCGGAAAGCAGCTGTTGTTTAACCAAACGAGATCCCCACATTCTGCAGTCGTGTAAGTGGTATATCTTACTCGACTGCAGAGTATGGGGCCCCCGAGAGAGCATGTAAAACCCTTCGCGGATTCATGACTGCGTTTTTAGAGTAGTAAAACTCTACTCTAGCGCGTCTTCAAGAGTGGGGCACGTGGTTAAGTATTAGACAGCTTCGCAAGATTGACACCAGCCAAATTATTGTTAAGTTATGAGTCCATTGTAACATTACATGCAGTATTCCGTCAGGGCCTGGAGAATTAAACGGTGACAAGCTGTCAATAGCCCAGGAAATCGCTTTTGAAACAATTTGGTTGAGTTATGCAGTTATGCAATACCAAGAACTTTCAGGGTCCGTACTAGTAGATATCACTGAAACCGGGAAAGAGTGTGTTTAGTAGGAGTTCCAGGGTCCCCCTGACTATTCTGCCCATCCTCCATCTTAGCTTCTTAGAAAGGAAGGGTTGTTTGTAGTATTCCTTGGACAGAATCTTGCTAAGCCAAGCGTAATCCTTAAGGATTTCTATTGAATCGTAGGAATCCATCCAAGCCTCCATTTTTGATGTCTTTATGAGTATATTATATAGACTTAGATGTTCCTAAAACGTTGCCAAAAGTTGTGTTTGTGGCAGATATTGAAAATTGCTCTGGTCATCTTCCTGAAATTGAAGACATATTCCTTCCACAATAGGGGGAGTGTTTTTCGCTGCATTTAACTGGGCATAAGACTTTGTATGCAACATCCATTGCCTTTTCAGGGTCCTTTATCCTTTCCTACAGTTCTGCTATTGCTTCTATATGTTTGCTTTGAGATTGTTCTTGAATTTTGTACGAAGGACTTTGCCAAATTTGGTCCAATCAGCTCTCTTGGGATTTCTAAATGATGTGGTGTTGGCCTCGAGACTCAACTATAGATGATTTATCTGTGGTCTGAGAGTGACTCTATGATTTTTTGCTATTAATAAGGCAGGCTAGAGTCGTGAACCTGTTACAGACGGATATAGGTTGGTAGTTAAAAAAAAACGAAAAAGTCGCGTCTTTCATTCCTCGCGTTGGCGTCACAGCCCGTACGTAGGTTGTCCTTTCCTGTTGTTGCGGCTGTGAGTCGCTCCACCTCGTCTGGTGGTGCTTGTTTTCCCATGAGCCATGGGGAAACAGCATTCATTATATCGTCTGAGCGGAATATACTTCAAACTTGGCATGCCTTATGACTAAATAATCTTCCGTCTCGGGAGCAACCAGGCATTCGTTGTTGATGAGCAGCAGGAAGGACTTGGTTTTTTTCAGCATTGATGACTAACCGCGGCCATCCATTGGCACCACCGGGTTGTTGATTTTAAGATACTGGAGAAGCCTTCCTCCTTCTATCTTCATATAAGGCAAGCAAATTCATGCGTACTTAAGGTCCCCTTGGAATATTCTTAGCTGGGACTAGCTTGTGCAAGCCCAGGATTCGGTAACCTTAGCAAAGCAGCAACTGCTTGGAGAACCTGTCGGCGCACCTGATTACCCCATATCCCCTAACAACTTGGAAGGATTCAAAATCTAGCAGAGGTCCCCTTTCGTTTGCCAGTAGGTGCTTATTTACCATGTGGTAAAGTTTTTCCCCAATAGTTCCCCACGACTCGGCAAAGGATTTCCCATTAGTGGAGAGCTCATCCACTTAAGCGACCTGAAGGTAATCCCTGACCATCTCCGTGAATGTTCGCGTTGGAACTTCACTGGCCGCCGATGGTCCTGGTTTGGTTGTTGTATTGGCTACTATACCCCTACAGCAATCTTAGTTCTCTTTGGGGCCGGGCGTTGAGAGGACTCGTCTGGAGACCTATTGCGCTTCTCTACCACCATAGGTTTGTTTTGCAGGCGCTTGTTGTACTCATCAACGATTGCTTGGTACTTGACTTTGTCTGCACTTTGTCTTCTTGTGGGCCTTTTCGACAGACTCATTTTTTGACTGCCTCACTTTTCACAGCATTCTCAGCAGACCTTCGGTTGTTTTTTTTTTTTTTTTTGTTATCATTTCATGTTGTTAGCTTCCTATAATTTTTTTGTGGGATTTTTGGTGAAAAATATGTTTTTGGGTGGCCTTAATTCCGGTACGTTGCTATAATTAAAAAACATTTCACCGCTTTTTTCCCGTAGAAACTTCAGCGGACTCGATCGTTGTGTGTCGAACCAGTTTCGAACGTCTTCAGTAACGTGAAAACCACGAATAAAAGACCACAATTATGGATGTGTTCGAAACTATTTGGAAAAAAAAAAACTAGGAGGAGGGTTACAATCCGCTTAGGCGAATCGTTGGATACCCCATCCCAATTGACCACTGTCAAGCTCCGAATAGTGTCATAAATCTTGGTTATTAAATTTCAGTTTTATTAACTTCAATTTTATTTAGATAGAATTTCTCAGTTAAGAATCTTCTCCCTAAAAAAGGGGCGTGGCAACCACCCCTTTTCAATAACATGGTTTTTTTTGCTTATATTTTTTTTATTAGAAGAGGTATACATGCGTTGATTGCATTTTCATATCAAAATTTTGGTTTGTACCTAAAAACCCCCCAAAAGTGGGCGTGGCAAAAATTTATTCATTTCATTGATAGCTTTCATACATATCTGAACATTTTAAAGCGCAAGTTTTTTGAGTTCAAAGAAAATATATCGAATAAAAACTGTTTGTTAATATGCAAATGAAATATGACCACGCCCAGAAGGGGGCTTTTTTTGAAATGTCAGTCACAATACACTTAAGCGACAATAACGCGTACCAAATTTCAGCTTCCTACGACAACTTTGAATTTTCATGCTACGAAGTAAAGTGGGCGTGTCAGTGGGCGGATTTTAAAATTTTTTACATTTGTACTGCTTCGGGACCTAGAAAGAACAGATATTACGTTTGAAGTTCCTAGCACAAAATTTAAGGCCTAAAAGCCACCGACCCACGGACGGACGGAAGGACGGACGGACATGGCTCAGGCGAATCGATGGATAACCCATCCCAATTAACCCTTGTCAAGCTCCGAATCTCCTAATGGCAAAATCAAAATCCTTTTCAATACAATCGCAGTTTTTGTTCGAATACATTGTCCAGATGAGGATTGCATGCGCCGAGTGCATTTTTCTGTCAAAAATTAGGTTTTTATTCAAGTAAATACGCTCCAACAGTGGGCGTGGTGAAAATTTTTTCGCAAGCAGATTGTACACAGAAATATATTAACATTATATAAAAGAAGTTCTTCATTGCAAGTAAACATTTTGCATACAAATAACGTTTGTAAGACCGCAAATTAAATGTGACCACACCCAAAATGGGGGCGGGCTAATAAGAAAATAAGGTGTGTCAGTGGACGGATTCAAAATTTTTTTACTGCTTGGGGACCTAAAAAGCTTAGATATAAAATTTCACGATCGGTGCTCACAATTTAAGGCCTAAAAACTATCGACAGACAGGCGGACGGAAATGTCTCATTTGACTCACAAAACGGTCTCAATTATATGCCTTTAAGTTGTTTTGGGTCTAAGATTTTTTCACTATGTTACAAGCTATGAATCAAACTTAATATACGCACTATCCTATACGATGGGGTATAAACAGGGGGCCCAAACATGGTCACGCCGGGTCCTTGTTCTCTGCAGTTCTGGCGGCAAGCACAGACCTTTAAAAAAGACTTTTGTTGAGTTTTCTGGCTCAACTGCGGTAAAATGTGGAGGAAGACATTGAATATTCTATAAATAAGCATCGCGTTTAAAACGTTGTCAATTTTTGTGCAGGGGCAACTATATGATCCACAAAGCTTACGCAGGTTTTATTTTTTTGTCAAAATCTATTTTGTATGATGTTTGTGGATGCAACTTATTGACCTCCGTAAACCTGATTGGTTGTTCGAAATTGCTTTTTCAACGTCAATGCTTATTTGGCTCAGGTAAGGTCATACTGCTTTTAAAGGCAGCCACGTTAGCTTAGAGGCGCGCTTTGGATTTATTTCTTGTTCCCTAAAATGAGGTTCGATCTTCCTGGTCTCGGGTTAGGTTTTTTAATGTTGTTTTTTTTTTTTTTAACTTTAACCCATTTTGGATTGATGATTGTGTGTGGGAAAATCTACATATACCTACATAAAATTTTATATAATTTCGTTAATGAAATGTTACTGTCCTCGTTATAATAATTTAACTAGTCGTTTGACCAAGTATAGTTCTACGTTTTGCTACAGTTTCGAAATTCTTTTACCTACTGAATCGGTTCATGAACCTGGCCTATCCACGATTATACAATAAGTCTATTATTACATGGATAAGCAAAACTCATATACACAACTTCTTGTTTTGACGAGGTGCCACGGCAATTAAATTCCCATTTGTATCTACATCCCATCCCATGTTGCATGTAGCATTCCCACACATATTGAAATGCCATAAATTCCACCTCGTGTTTGTGTGTCCAATCCTGTCCTATAGACACACAACAACAAGAGCGCTTTAACAAGTTAATTTATCCGAGCTGTTAATTACAAACGGTTGTAGAATGTAGATACGCATAATTTACTTTCTCTTGCAACCTCGTTACGTGCATACACTTCTCACATAATTCATCCCTGCAACTGGTGGTTGCTTCGATATGATCTAGAATTCTAGACTCTCACTCTCAAGTGCCATCCCCACGAGAGTCGCCCCATAAAGTATCTAACAATAATCTAATTAGAGCCTCATTCCCGTTCCTGAAGGCTGAAGCTTACCCCCGTTTGCTGCGGTTTAGCCGATATGGCATGCCGCATGTTATCCCCTGAGTCCAGAGCCATTGTATAAGCACGATTAAGAAGACGTGAATTACCATAGCACTACACATTCATACTTACATGCTATAGTGGCTACTGATGTGAGAACGAAAGTGACCAAATCCATAAATTGATTCGAGTTGACAACCGCGCACCGTTAAGTGTAGCATTGCAAGAGTGAATGGACAACCCCACCGTTTTTGAGATTCCAGAACTTTTGTGTGCTGTACTGCGGTCGGGGTGTGAAGCCTCTTCCTATTGTCTGGTCGATCATTGGGAATAATAGTTCGGATAATGTTCCCACATTAGTTCTAATAACCATGTCAACTTCGAGTGCGCGTCGCAGCTTCTCAGCTCAAGGAGGCGCGAGATGACGAGGCGGGTTCATCGTGTGACGCGATTCTGAATGAATGGCGATCAGAGCGGAAGAACCACTTTTGACAGCCAAAAAAAGTTCTATTCTATGTGCGGCCAAACTGGAATTTAATTGAGACACATACAATCCGAGGGCCGAAAAGATTGACGGACACAACACATTGAAGGCGGAGTCTAGCTATCTTTGCCCATATAGTGAGATGGTTCAACAAATGTGTTTCTTTTCATTCTCAATTTGATTAAGGAATTGATATCACATGTGGAATTTAACCCTCTGTTGGCAGTGATTATGATTTGTAGATATTAAATTGAGATGTGCTTGATATGGTGAAATGATGCAAGACGTATTTTGCTATGGATGGATGGAAGAACGCACCACAAGTAGCTTTGCTGTGTGGAGAGTTAAGCCGAATTTAATTTAATACTTTAAATTCAGGACAAAACTTGAGCAATGCAAAGATGTGAAATTAATAAAAAAATGGTTCCAACAACGAGTATTATTAGTACATGCAGACTGATATGTCGTTTCGCCGGTAAACACAATGAAGGCAAAGAACTCTCATATTGACCAGTTCGATACCTGAGTGATAAAATAATTAACCCGTTGCATAATAGATTCTTCATTTGTAAATTTAAATCACACAAGCTTGCGGTGCCAAGCTCTGTAGAAATGCTGTTTTGCTTTTACTCGGAAATAAAAACTCACCAGTTGGGAAGTAATTTTGCCAATGAAAAAGAAGAATCCATCTTCACAACTATTGCGGATATCACATCTGGAGCAGGGGATACGTGAAAGTTGAGACTTGAAATTTTCAAGCCCTTCCTACTTTTTAATCAAAACAAATACGAGGCTTTGGTGTTCATCCGCTCTACCGTTGTCGGTGCGTATTCTGACTCTTCTCGCTAGGTCAGTGTCGCTATATTGCAGCCCAAATAGTTCGATGTTATATCTGCGCCTCCACTCTCCTTTCATGTAGGTATAATGGGGACCATAATTACCCGAAGGAATTTCCTTTCGAAGCATAAGGCCTTAAATTCACCTTTTTATTTGCCCTTTGCCTTTCACTGGGATGACGGAGTGTCTTACATAAAAATGGAGCCTTTTAGTTGCTCGAAAGAGGGTTTTGCTGCTGCATTGCCTTTTTGTTCTTAGCCCAAAAACATGTTTTATCTAAGACGTCGATGTTGTGTGTCTCTTCTTGGTTTGTCAATTGCCTGCTAGGTCCATGCTCGACGCCTCACGAAGGCTTCACCGACATTACGCTGTGTTCTTCCGATTATGTCAATGTTGTCATGAGTGTTGAGTTGGACGGGCTTTTGAAAAATTTTGCCTCTGGCTTCGGCACTGGATTCCTGAGCGATTCCTCGCAAGTATGATGTAAAGGAAGTCACATGAAAAAGTAGGTAAGTCTGTTAATATGAGAAGTTGGTTTAGCCTGCATGCGTAAGAGCAATATGTTAAAGGCTAGTTGTTAGGATACATCGACCAATCATAATGAAGACCTGGGATAAACTATAGGATAATCTGGTTAGCTAAGGTCATTTAAGACTAACATTACGATGTTCGCTGATGGGTGGGGACTTTTCTGGTCTGGCGTGCCACATAATATGACTGCACAGGCGGGTGTGGGATACTCACAAGCCCCCGACTGTCGGAAACCATATTGGGAGGGAGGGTTTAGATCTTAAAGGTTAAGCTTGAGCGATCGACGTTGTTTTTAGTGCAGGTGCGTTGTTTTAGTGCGCACCCAACCTAGAGTCAGTATCCAGAATTCTTGAACGAAGTTGATACTGCACTGGGATAGAGTGGCAGAAATCAACTTCTTCCTCCTGATGGGTGACTTCAATGCTTTGCGTGGGTACGGACGACAGTACTTGGAGAAGTGTGATTGGGAGGCACGGTGATCCGGATCAAAACAGGAACGGAGGGAACTTGTTGGACTTTTGCGGTGCTTATGGCTTGTCCATCACACCTTTTTCCAACGCAAAGACATTCATAAATACACTTGGTACCGGCACAGTTTAAATCAGAGATCTTTGATTGATTTCTTTGTGGGATCATCGTGTGTTGAAAAAAGGCGAAATCTAAGAAGGGTGTGCTGCATACGGTAGGAAAGGTTATAGGATGCTGAATCTGATTGATTGCAGGGAGCGATTTGCAGGGCACGTTTCAGAGAAGTTTAAACAAACTCCATTTGACCTTTGAAAAGCAGACGAAGAATGGCAGCTGTTTTCATCGGTAGTCATTGCCTCTGCAAGAAATGTTTGTGGAGTGAAGCGGCTTGGTGTGGCGGCTGGTGGCGAGAAAAGAACTGTTGGTTTAAGACTCCTGGAATACAAGAAGCCATAAGAAAGAAGAAGAGAGCCTTTATTGTGTGGATTCAATGTATAGGAACTCTATTTCTCGAGCCTGGTACACTGAGGTGCTAAGAACTTCTAATATGGCGGTAAGAACAGCCAAAGAACAGGCATGGAAAAAGTTCAGCGAGAGTCAGAATGTCTGAATGTCTGCAAACAAGACATTTTGGCAGACTATTCGCCGACTTAGAGGAAGGAAATTGAGTATCGTTTAAGGGGTTAAATCTACAGACGGTACACTTCTTTTAAAAGAGGACTACGTTTTACGCAGATGGAGCGAGCACTTTTCGGAGCTGGTCAATCCCCAACAGGCTGTTGAAGATGGCAATGCCATTGCTGACGAGATTAGGGCGGATCTTGGCTCACAAATTTAGCTCACTGGAAGAAGTCACTGCCGCGATTAAATCGCTTAAAGTTGGTAAGTCTGCTGGAGTTGATGAAATCTGGCCTGAAATGCTCAAGGCAGGCTGAAGAAGGTGTTAAATGGCTAACACGTGTCATTTAGGTGGTCTGGGAAGCGGGAAAGCACCTAGCGATTGGCAAACAGGAATTATAGTGCCCATTTCCAAAAAGGGGACAATTGAAGAAAAAGGTGCCCATTTCCAAAAAAGGGGACAAAAAAGGGGAAATTGCTCTAACCGTAGGAGTATATCTCTGGTAAGCCTCTCGGTAAAGTATTCGCAAAGGTGTTGGAAGCGCGTTCCACAGCTGTAATCAAGCCTTTGTAGAGGGAAGAACGAAACGGCTTTCGGCATGGCAGAGGCCCAAACGACCAAGCTTTTACTTTGAAGGTTATTCTTGAGAAAACATGGGAATATGCCAAACCGGTCTACGCGTGTTTTGTAGATTTAGAAAAGGTCAAACGTCAAAATAGCTCTAATTGACTCTTTTTAGACTTTGACACTCTTCGAGTATAAAATTTTGTTATAAAATTCAAAAATGATCTTGTAACGCTTTTGTTAAGGGAGTATCGCTCTTATAAGACACTTGTTATAAGACTTCGACTCTGGCAGAGTTTAAGTTTTATAGTAAGAGCCTTACAAGAGCTTTAATTTTGTAATAAGTGTGCAACTCTTGTTGAGAGAAGTTGGGTCTGATAATAACATCTTAAGTCTTAAAGACAACTTCAATTCTTCGTCCATTGCCTTTCCCAAGGCTTTCCAAATACTTTTCACTCCAAAACAGACCGAACAGATGTATGACAATTGCCAGTTGATAATCACACATCATAATTGTTTTAGGAAATTACATTACATTACAACAGCACAAGTAATTGCAAGTGGCATATGGTAAACAATGTTTGCAGGGTCTTCAAAAATTTCAAAGGTCAAATATTTTTGATGCCCTTTATTTTTTCAGAAGCAAAAGGCTTACTTTAGCTGATATATTTTCAACCACACCAAGTTTTTGTACACCATAATGTAAAAAAAAACCTTTTTGAAAAGTTAATAATATAATGATGCCATGATGAGATATAAAAACCATCGTACAAATCGATTATCAATTATTTAAAGTATTTTGTTCTCTTTTCACCTTTATGTTTTTATGAAACTATACAAAAATTGATTTTGCAGCATTATGTCTTCCTCTCTTTTTGGCAGATTTAGCAATGAGAAAACAGCTCTTACAACAAGAGATATAGTTTCCTTATCAGAGCTTTATAACTCTGATACATAGGTCATTTAACGCTTGTAAGGCTCTAAGAAGACTTTTATAACGCTCTACAAGAGTAAAATTCTAAGAGCTTTACTCTTACACATTACTCTTTTAAGGCTCTTGTTAACCTTTATTAGAGCTGAAATGTTGGTTGGGAGGGTTCCTTGGGATAAACTCTGGAGAGTTCTGCAGGACTTTGCACTAAGTGGGCCTCTTCTGAAAGCCATTCAGTCTTTTTATGGGAACTGCAGAAGATGTTTTCGGATAAATGGCGTTAAATCCCAGCCTTTTGATGTCTGCGTTGGACAAAATGCCGACTGTCTTCTATCGCCTCTCCTTTTCATAGCAAAAATGGACTGGATGGCGAACCGCAGTCTAGGTGAGGAATCTTTCGAAATGGCTGGCGTTAGGATAAGCCATCTGTTTTTCGCAGATGATTTAGCTATCCTGGCATCGTCCGAGGAGGAACTTCAGCGAGCACTGGATGGATTTGTGGCCATATTGGGTGAGGCTGGGTTGAAGGTAAACGTGAGCAAATTCGATTGTTGTTTCCCGAACTCCTCTGCAGTGTACCCTGCACATAAATTGAGTCCAATTGAAACAGGTAGAGAAGTTCAAGTATCTCGGGGTCTTTTTCACGAAAGATGGAAGGAGTGATACTGAGTTATCCTGTGGGATTGGCCAAGCTTTAGCAATAGTAAAGGAACTGCGCCAGCCGGTAATCAGGAGAGCTGAGCTTGGAGTGAAAGCAAAGATCGCAGTTTTTAATTCATCGGCCCTTATCTCGTCAGCAGTGGGAATGCCATCTTCAGTGCTCTGTTGGGGGTTGAGCAACACCGAAAAGTGCTCTCTCTATCTGCGCAAGACATCGCTCAAAACATTTGAAAGAAGTGTACCGTCCTTGGATTTTACCCCTTGAATGATGTTCAACTTCCTTCCCCTCAGCCGGCGAATGGTCTGCCAAAATATTTTGTTTGCAGATCTGTAATCGTGCTCTAACTTCTCGCCGAACTTTTTCCTTGACTGTTCCTTGGCTGTTCTGACTGCCAGATTGAAAGTCCTTCGCGCCTCATTGTACCGGGCTCGAGAAGTTGAGTTTCTACATTGGATCCACGCAATGTAGGCTCTCTTCTTCTCTCTGATGGCTTCTTGAACTCCAGGCGTTTTAAGCCAAGCAGTTCTTTTCTCACCGCACCAGCCGCTACAACAAGCCGCTACCCCAAGCCGCTTCACTCCACAAACATTTCCTGCAGAGGCAATGACTGCCGATAAAAACAGCTGCCATTCATCCTCTACATTCAAAAGGTCAGTTGGAATTTGTTCAAACTTCTCCGAAACATGCTGTGCAAAACGATCTCTGAAATCAGAGTCAGCATCCTGCAACCTTTCCCACCGTATGCGGGTCACCAGTCTTGGTTTTCGCCTGGGTGGCAAAGGCATGCTGCCACTAAAATTAAGTTGATGAGATTTTTGATTCTAAGAAAATATAGGCATTTTTTAGCACTACGAATTTTAGTTAATCAACTTAAATAATCTTACGCGCGTCTCAAAAACCATACAATCTTCAGCCCCATTTATTTTTTTGTCGAACTTCAAAAAATATTACCTTTGCCAAGATAGTGGGGGGATACACGGTTTTAAGTTTTTTTTTGCATTTTTTTATTTAAAATCCATAAAACGATTATTGTTATTCAGCACTTTATTTTGAAAACCGTTTAATTTTTTTAGATTTTCATGTACCTACTTTGCGCTAGAAATAGTTTTTTCCCAAGACTCTCTGCACATGTTTTTTAGATATCGGTTAGGTATAAATGCGAGTTTTCTAATTTGCTTTTTAAACCGTCTCTGAAAATTTTAAGTTGGAAACGCCAGTTTTGAAAATTTTTGAAAATGTTTGAATTCTCTTTATAGGTTGTATATACATACCAAATTTAAATATAACGGTAAATATAATATTACCGTTAAGATACTAGAATATTTTGAAAAATAATTTTTTAAATTTTTTCAAGTTTTCGAGCTGAATCTCCGAATCCGATGATGAATTTTCAAAAATAGTTTTCCCGAAAATAACAAATAATTCTCTATGTGTGTGATTTGTTTCAAATCATTTGGCTTTATAGCATCGCGGGGATAGTGGTGGGGACAATATTTTTTTTTAATTTTTTTCAACTGGTTTATTCCTCTGCTGCCGTCCGGATGCATGGAGAAGAGCCTTAAGAAAAACACCTCTCCCCACCCCCTTCCTTGGAAATGAAATCCAATTGGTATTTTTAGCACGGGGAGGTTAGAGTATAGGAGTAAATAGACAGAGCTTGGTTTAGACAACCTGAGGATGCTCAAATGCACATGGCTATATCCTTGAATATGGGTGTTTGGAAATATGAGTTAGAAAAACGTTTAATTAAAGAAGTCAGAACACGACGGCTACATTGGTTAAGCTACATCGAGCTACTAGACCACGAAAGGTAAGACCTCGTTAAGCTAAAAAAAAGCTTTGATGATATCCGAAAAAGTTACTTTTATAATCGGACGTTAAATAGGTAAGTAGGTATTTAAAGCGTGTAAAGCCAATCACGAAACGATTGTTTCTACTAAGAATCACATTCGTCAACACACACTTATTTTCTTAACATTTCACATCCTTAGCCGCATCGCAGTCAGTGCAAATACGATGGTTTTAATACGACCGCATTTGGTTCTCATTCTCATAACAACAATAGATACTATCAGGTTCAAAATCACCTGCATAGCTGACCCAATTGTGGTCTTTCACATCCTCTTATCAGAGCATGAACAAATTCACTCATCCTAAACAAAGATGCAACAATCAGCCTAAGCCTTATCATACCAAAGCCACACTGGTTTGCCACAAAATTAGCACCTAAACCAATTCCATGCAAACACTGGTGAGTGCGAGTCGGCGCGACGATATTATCCCATTCATGCATTCATCAAAAGCCAAATAGCCCAATCAACATCCTTTCACTTCGAAAACCTGGAAATGATGGACAAATATTTGCGTCTCCCAATTAGCGTCTCGATCGAAAACTCTTCCTTTTTGTGTTACTTCACTCTTGGTTGTGTGGACTTAAAACTGAGGAACTCACATTTTCTTTCAGAAAAACGCGTTTTATTTGCGCTTGCGCGTCCGCCAAACAACCACAGCCATTATCCTTTTATGTTTCATCTACGGGTTACATTCATTTGTTGATGCCGCGCGACGCAGAAACCACAAGCGCAGCTATATACGTAAAAGTGAAGTGTAAACAGCATAGAGGAGGTCCTTGAGTAATAGAAAACTCTTTCAGCAAATTTATGTACCTGCGGGTTGTGTTTTTTTTTTTTGTTGTTTCTTTTTCTTCAGGAAGTATACAAGGGGTTGCTTATTGCGCAATTACAAATGACTTGAAACACGAAAGGATACCGCTATCGCATGCCATATCTATAGGCCATGTTCTACCTTAATGCGGGACGAAAGGAGAAAAGAAAAGCAACACAAGCCATCGATTATCGTTTTATTATCGGGAGGGTTAACCGTATATTTCTCAATTAGACAAGGACCTTGTGGCAAGGACTCATAATTCTGTTGTTATTTTTTTTGTGCTTCTACTAACCAACGCACCTTCTAAGCGCACGCGCATACAATCGAGTGATCCTTTTTGTATAAAAAAGAGAAAGTGATAAAAAAATTATGTATCCGTCATGAAAAACTGAAAAACTCTAACGTCAGATCTTTAACTTTCCCTCTCATGTCAGGTTAGGTGCTTCAAAACACTGATCAGCCACATGTCATAATTTTCTTCACTTCTTGTCCTAAAGGAGTGGATTAACCTAGGCGTGCGTTTCGCTGTTACCTCACTTTCACTGCCGGGCACACTTCTTAGCGTCAGGAATAATAATTATTGACCATTAAACAAGAAGATGGGAGTATAGATTCCATTCTTCTTGAGGAAGCGGTTGAGGAATAGCGGATTTGATAAGGACTTTTGTTTTCTTTTATAGGTATAGGCGATCCTGCCTAGGTAAAGGATCCTGCCTGAGATGAGTTCCACGAAATATGTTAAGGAAAGAACCTGACGAGACACACAGTGGATTGATGCGCTTGTTATAGAGGCAGGATTGTTATTAAAATCGTTTTTGCGATTTGTACCTATCATGCGTAGTAGGAGATACAAATACAATTGATTGGGTGCACCTGTTGCTGGTAAAATTATGTTTCGTAACAACAGTAAAAAACGACTTTCGGCCTTGTTTCTGATAGCAAACAATGTGAATGTTTTAAGTTCCGAATAGAGAGCCGAAGAGGATTTTCGATCTTGCCTGCAAGACCGAATGACTTCTTGTGTAGGTATTCAAGCACCTAGTCGCACTCGGTTTCTGTCCCTTCGTCTAAGAGCATTGATGCAGGTTGCAGGATGCAGCATTGGTATATATTTCTGCCAAATGGTCTAGCTCTAGCCCCTTAATACCCCCAATGTGCTCTTTTAAAGCCGATAATGTTGCTGCACAGGCCACAAGCACAAAAAAACATCTTCTCTAAGATTATCTTACAAGGATTTTTTCTTCTTCACCGTCTTTAGAATGTATGCAAATATCCACTATAATAGTATGCTTTGGTGCCATAGAGTTCAATGAAGGTGACTAACCACAGTTGCAGTAGTCGAAAGAGATAATACTTTACTACACAATTTTGTCCTCAAATTTAAAGAAACAGCGACGTTACTAGAAATTTATTTGGGGACGAGGAGAGCAGAACCCTTAACTAACTCAAGGCTAGGGGTGCCTGTATTGTACCTTCGATGTTCAACGGGGGTTCTCAGTGTTATAATAATAAGGGATTTCTTATCTATCATTGATGAAGCTGTTCTGATAAAAGCTTGCAATCATTTTTGTAGTGCTTGCAGATTTTTATGTAATTTTGCAATTCGTCAGTTTTTTTGACCTCTTTAAAAGTGCCTTTCAGAGTTTGTAGATAAAAATGAGGCAGGTACTGGGAAATTTGATTTTTTAAGACAATAAGCTTCACTTTTAAAGCTGTAGGTTTTCAAATACAAATCAAAATAACAAAAAGCAAATTATTTTGATGGTCTTAAACTCCAGTTGTGGATCCTATGTGTTTCGGTCAACACTTTTGGCTTCTGAGGCTCATCTGAAGCGGACATACACATTTTTTCGACTTTTACCGAGGACTTATTTGTAATTACTCTTTTTGATTAGTATAAGTAATAGCTTCAACAATTTTATTCTTTACTTTCAGAAAACTAGTCACAAAAATTGGTACTTATAGGGGCCTTTGCTACCATCAAGGGAGAAAACATTGAAAAGCAGTGAGTAAGTGCAACAGTGCTGTATGTAACAGATTCGGTCCGTTTGTAATACACTATTCCTATTCTCCTTTCCATTCGTTTATTTTCTTGTTTTCCATCCCCGTCCCGTTCCCATTTGCATAATTTTAAATAGAAAAAAAATTATTCCTTATAAGTTTTTGTTTACTTTTTTTTTAAAAAAAAGAGGTGTGGCATGTCCAACCCCTTTAACTGAAAATCAATATTAGCATAGAAATATCTAAGTTTGCGGCTAAAGTGTACGCAAAACTGTAATTTTTTGGTTCAAATTCAATAATTTTGTGAAATCGACCTCTAAGGATGGGCGTGGCCAAAGCTTTGTATGAACGAATTCTGAAAGATTATCAGATGTGCTTTATTTGCTAAATTTTATTTCTCATTCTACCCTTAGTAAACCTAAGAGCAGTCCGAATCCATGTTTTTCTGGAAAATTATAGGTTTTTATGGAATTCTGCCTCTAAACGTGGGCGTGGCCTAAAACTTTGTATGAACAAAATGTAGAATATTTTCTACATAACATATTAAGTAAAATTTTTTCGATCTGGAATGTTGAATAATTGAATAATTGAATAATTGAATTTGAAAAATTACTCTTTAATTCGATGCCAAAAATGCAATTTGGTGGTTAGAATTCAACAATTTCGTAATATCTACCTACAAAAATGGGCGTGGCCCAGGAACGAAATCTAGTATAGAACACGTTAAAGCTAATGTTGATAATTTAATTTCTTTTTCTTAAGTAAGGCTAAAAAGTAGTCGAAATCCATGTTTTCTGGAAAATTAGCGGTTTTTCTTAAATTCTGCCCCCAAATGTGGGCGAAGCCCAAAACTTTGTATAAGGGAAATTATAAAAAAAGTGTTTTTTACATAGTATATTAAGTAAAAATTTTCGATTTGGAACAAAAATATTGAATAAATTGCATTTGAAAGATTACAGTTTCAATCGATACCACGCCCACGAGGGGCGGTCTGTGGACTTTATTTTTATTTTTCATGACTTGTAATCATTAGAAGATGCTTAATAATAAATTTCAGCTTTTCACGACGTCTTACAGTCTTGAAAGCGATTTTGGGCGTGTCTGTGAGCGGATTTGAAAAATTTTAACACTTGTATTGCTTCGGATGACAGAGAGCTTACTTTCAAAATTTCAGCTCTCTAGCTCAAAATTTAAGGCCTAAATTTTGGTGACATACGGACAGACAGACGGCCGGACGGACGGACATGGCTCATTCGACTCAGAAGTCGGTCTCGATCATATGCCCTTAAGGTCTTGGGGGTCTATCGTCATTATTTCTCTATGTTACATTTTCACCTGTATTAAACTTAATATACTCCATTCCTGTGGAATAGGGTATAAAAATGTTCCTTACGAATTTCTGACCGCATAATCAAAGTTGAACGATCACTCAAACTTGCTTCATTTATGTTGATATAATTGTTTTCACTGATTTTTTTTTTATTTTTAGTGAAAAACTAGATAAAAAATAAATAAAAGAAATATTTCAAATTTGTTGGATTTTATAAGAAAAGTTTTAGCTAATTTTTTACTGAAGAGTAAAAAAGACACTTGCCAACTTTCCGTCAGAAGTATGAATTTTTTTTTTAGATTTTATGTTGTTCGTTGTCCTTATATCATGACTAAAGCCATTGTAATATCAACATTGAAGGAAATATTTTTCTTGGAAATAATACAGATAAAAACTGTTTTTGATAAAAAAAAAATATATTTTTGCCTGCAATTTTTTTGTTAAATTTTATAAAAAGATTTTTGGTGTCAATTAAAGTGTTCATTAAGCTAAAATTTTTGCTGGAAACATATTTTTACTGCGTAATTTAAGGCAGTTGCTAATTTTTCGTCAAAAAATAACACAAAAAACAAAATAATTTCTTGTATGATTTTTTGCTTGACGTTATCTTTAGTTAAGGCTTATACTGTGGTACAAGATTGTTATTATTATTATTGTTATTTATTAACAGGTAATTAAAATTACATTCTAATCTTAAAATTATTGAGCCTAGCTGCGGAGACTTTTAGCTCTAGATAAAAGAATTTATACTACAAGTTTTGTTTTTGTTAGGAAATCAGAGATATTATCAATGTTAGTAGAGTTAGAGGATTTCAGTATATTGTAAATCGAATTGTCTTTAAAAATAATTTTTATAATAGGTTTAGTTGGTGTACAGTTTTCTAGAATATGTGTTAGATCTAGTATGGTGTTGCAAGAAGTGCAGAGTGGAGGAGTGCTATTTGTAAGAAGATGCTGATGAGTCGATGAGGTGTGTCCAAGTCTCAGTCGCACAAAGTTTGAGATTTTGTGTTTAGGAGTGTTGATGGGGTTTACGGGGCTGAGTTTTGCAGGGTTGACCTTTTTATAGTGGTGATGGTATAGGCTCCAGTCGTTGTCCACCTTGCTTGCTGTTGCTGATAAAACGAGTTTAATAAGGTCTTTTTTCGAAAAGATGTTAATCGTAAAAACAGGAGCTCGTTTGGCCGAGTCGGCCGCGGTGTCAGCGTTTTCGTTTCCCCTGATACCAACATTTCCAGGAGTCCACATTAGCTTTATTTTAGTTGGAGCTTTAATGAGATGGTATCTGATTTCGGAAATGAGTTCTGTGTCATTGTTGGTATTTTCGACGGCGTTGAGGACAGATATACTGTCGGAGCATACTACATGTTTTCCTCTTCGGTTGTTAACTGATTTAATTGCCTGAAGAATAGCGAAAGCTTCCGCCGTAAATATTGAAGCGAAGTTAGGCAGGTTTCCAATACTAATGATGGAACCATCTTCAAACGTTACTGCAAATGATGTAATATCTGTAGTTTTGGATCCATCTGTAATCTTCTTTTTAATTTTGTGATTTGTAGCACTTTTGGTATCCTTATCGATTATTGAATTCTTGGAGAAGGCAAGTATGGCAAAAAGTTTTAGGGTGATCACATCTCTTCGTTCCTCGACGGTCAGTAGTCCAGCTTCAGCCAAAATGTTTTTGATCGGAGTAGTAGGAAAAGCATTCAGACTCCTTCTTGCTGCTTGATGGTACGGGGGCTTTATAATTTTTAAGACTGATTTCGGGCAGTGATCATATATGTAAAGTCCGTAATCGATTTTACTTAAGACTAGCATTTTAGTAATATTAAGATTGACAAGTACAAGATTGACCCTCATATATGTTAGTACTTGGGTTTGCCTTTATTGAAATCTATTTTCAATGGAATGTATAAACTTCCGTAGCTGGTGAAGCCGAATGTAGACTACAGACCTGCAGAGGAGAGATTACCAAGTACAATAAAGAAAGAAGGTGAGCTTAAGCAAAAATAGCTTCAACAATTCTGTAAGACCACGCCCAAGCTCTTCCCGAGTAGCAAGGCTACGTGCTACATAGACCCCTGTTAAATCATCAGATGGAGCGCTTTCTACAAAGTAAATGGAAGCAAAACTGTAAATGAGCAACGGAAAGCACTGTGGTTCTTAGAAAACAACTTTCTCTAAAAAAATAAAAACTTTCCCGTGGTGTAATAAAAGATGCAGATAAAAAGCTTTAACCTACTACACCAAAAAAATTTATTGGTGTTTAAAATAACGAGTGCCGATTTGTAACTGGAAATTGTTCAGTAAGGATTCTTCACATTGACAATCAAATTTTCAAGTCGTGAGCTAAATTGCAATTAAAACATTTAGTCGTATCAAAAATCGCAATCGTATCAATACTACGCTCGTCAAATTTATCTCGATTGTCAATATGAAACTCGCATGAATGAGTTATCAGAATAAGCGGAAACTATAGGCGAAGCAAAATAGCTGCTGTAGTTATGCATAGCTTTCACATTGAGGTATACCTATGGTTGTTATATTGACAACCACATGTTTTCAATGTGTTTTCAACACTTTTTTGATAAGTCACGAAAAGAAACAATAAATTGCCAAAATAAATAAGTAACTGCAGTATTTTAAATCATCGCATTGATGAAGACGATGGTCCAAGCCTTAAACCACCTAAAGCTGACCAGCCAAACCACCCGCAGTTGACCAAGGGCCGAAATTGAAGAATAATATTGAATGCCTGATTTCGGAAAGTCACGTTTCAAAAGGGTTTGGGACCCAAAATAAAAGGTTACATCGACTATTTCGCGTATTAAAAAAAAAAACAGGTTACATCGACTATCAGCGGATTCATCGACTATCCGCCTGCCATGACGGGTAACCGTTGGTCGAGGATATCAATCCCAACGGGGCTCTAGATGATTATAAAATAAAACCCGTATCATTGGCCGATCTCCGTTGCAGATGATAAACATTTTGAAGCATAACAAAGCCCCAAGCTACGACCTTATTACTGTCGAAGTTCTTAAGGAGCTTCCGATAAAGGCGTTGGTCAAGCTACTCTACAATATATTAACGCCTCCATTAAAATTTTATACATTCCAAGGCAATGGAAGCCGAAGTTGTGCTTTCGGAGCAAGAAAATTTCCGGACGACAAAAGATCATACAGCGACCTATTCCGCTGCTGCCTATAATATCTGATTTATTCAAGAAACTGTTCCTTTAAAGGTTGCAACCAATTATTGAAAATTAATTCGGGATCCCCAATTCGACTTTAGAAAAATGAATTTAATAATCGATGAATGGACCACGACTGTCTAATAAAAAAGACCAACAAGTATGAAGACATACGCGGAGCGGTCCGTCGGCTTTTATTGAAGGTTATGGTCATCTATATTGCACAGTTTGCGTAACATTCTATTTATTTATTAAAATTATTTCTGGATATATTTTCCAGTCTGTAATATACTTTTTTCATAGTGCTGTCTACTGTTCTTATATTGTGTGATTTTATATTGGGTTTCGTTACTCTAAAAACAGGCTGGCAAAAAGCTTTACCTTTACGAAAATAGAGGGGAGGACATACTCTATATTGGCCTCTTTTAGGATTTTTATAAGACCCATAAACAGCAATTTCGATTATTTTTAATTACGGTTAGACCTGTGCTAGCATTTGCCACTTTTCTCAAATTCTGTGGACATGGATTTCTGAGAAAACGGTAAAAATATGCGGTGTTTTATTTCGCTTGTTTGAATGGGCTTAAAAACTTAGGGTCGAAAACGGAAATTTTGAAACGTTTTTAATGCAGTTCGCTTGCCTTTTAAACATTACATACTTCAGCCAAATTTAAACAAGATCGTCATAACCGCTAAGGATCTCGAAATCTTTAAAAAATAGTTTTCGAAAATGTTTTCATGATTTTCAGTTAAATCTTCGAAGTTTTTGAATACTCGAAGTCTGCTATAGTTTTGTATAAAATTTAAGAAAATGGACTATGCCCGGTGTTAATTTAAAAATTATACTTTTTACCGTTTGGGCGATAGAGAGGTAGACATGCGTTCTTTTGAACTTTTTTTTAATTTTTTAAATTTCAAATCCATAAAACAAATATTTTGAAGTTTTCTCCAGTTCCCGTTAGACTTTTTTCCAATAGCACAACCAGCAGCACAAGCCTTGCATGTTTTTTTTTTAATTCTATGGCCACCGGTTTATGCGTAAACGGTAAAACAAGCTCCTTTTTTATTTGTTTTTTTAAATAGGCTTCTAAAAATGGACAAAACTCTATAGAGTAATTTGAGTCTTGCCTAGAAAATATAATCGTCCTGCAACAAAGTACTTCGAGTTTGAATTCAAAGAAATCAATGCACGTGTCCCTAAAGGAAACGTTCTCGGCCCAATGTATAACAAACCGCTTTTGTATAAGCAAGTGCTTAAACAATCTTGGACGTACCGCGGTATACAACTTTGGATACAGAAGCGATCTTCAAGTGAGGTACTTCTGCTCTCATGATAATATCCAGGAGACAGCGGATAAGTCTTGGGGATGCAGTGCTTACCACCATAAGACGGATGTTTATTGGTGAGACCAAGACCAATGGACAAGTCGCGATCTCTCGACCGATGGTCGGTCAAGGTAACATGGACAAGTTTCTTAGCGTAACGAAGCAAGAACTTAACTATAGAACTGCAGAATAAGCCCATATTACATCCTTGATGAGAAAATTACTTGCAATTGGGGAGAATATGGGAAGTGTCCAGAAGGAAAGGAATAAGAACCCGTCTGTCGTCGGGACTGGTTACGTTGTGGGCAGAGATATAAATTGATCAGTTCATCAAATGTAGTTTGAGCATCTGAGCTACGGACTTTGAAACTTCTGTCGCTTCGAAAGGGGCCCTACAACTTTTCAATAGCCACTTGGACTAAGAACAACAGTCTAATCCAAGCGTCTTAGTATGGCACCATACAAAACGTCTACATCATGACTACTGCCACTTAATTGTATGCCATGACCTCGTCTATAACCTTGAACTATGCGTTCCTTTCTCCTTGATTTTTTAGCCATATAATCGGTGAACCTTGTGGATCATATATATTCCCAATTCTGGCAAATGACCAGTAGAATATCAGCCAGACTTAAATTTATCTAATTGTTTCTCGAATATAAATTTAATTTATCAGTCAAAGTCTAGCAGTCAACGAGGGCCGAACCAAGTATAAGCTGTCAACAAGAAGATACCCCCAACACCGATGTCTTGAACCAGACCATCACCATATATACAGCTCTAACTAACTTATCTGGATTCCGCTAACTATTCTGGATTCCTTCCAATCCATACAATTACACCAGCTCTGAAATCAGACGAAGGATAAGTCTTGCCAATCGCTGTTTCTTTGGGCTAAGAGTGCCATTGAGTAGCAAAGCCCTCACTCGAGCAACTAAAGTGACAATTTATAAGACCCTCATCATCACAATCCTATTTTGCAGTGCAGAGGCATGGTCCCTGCCAAAGGTGAATGAAAACACTTCAGGCTGCTTCAAGGGAAAATTCTTCGGACGATTTACCGTCCCGTCTGCATAGACGGAGAGTGGAGGAGAAGATATAACATCGAACTGTATGTCTAGCCAGAAGTTTCAAAATACAACGGCTACGATAGATGGGTCATCTAGAGAAGATGGACACCGACGCACGCCTTGGTCCAGAATATCTTTCAATTCACCCCGAAGGGATGGCACAGTAGAAGAGCATCGACAAATATACATCGCGTGCGAGACTGGAGACGGCTAGCTCGACACAGAGCTGGCTGAGGCCCAGGTCCACCGCAGACTGTACCGCCATCTTAAGTAAGTAAGTAAGTCAAAGTAAATCTGTTATATCAGATAAGAGGTCATGATATGAACTTAAGCCCCCCACACAATACGCGACGAATACGATTTGCGTTTTATTGATTAATTTTTATTTTTGAATCAAGTGCTGCAAAAAGTTCTCTTTTTGAAGCAATTAATCTGAAATAGGTTTTATTTCAGAGATTACTAACAATAACATAATAAAATAAAAAAAATACTCAAAAATTTTAATACTTAAACTTCTTCAAAAGTTGAGATTTCAAGAGTATCAAAATTGAATTTAGATTCCTCACTCGAGCTATAAATTACAGTGCTGTGTTTTTTGCTTTGAAAAGCGCTACCTGATGTTTTCTAGGTGAATCTTCTGAAGTCTTTATTTTAAACCCAGGACAGGAAATTTGTCATAATGAGGCTTTAAGCAAATCTTTCAGACAGAAATCAAGGGTGCACCATTCCTGGCCGTCACGCCAATCTTTTCAATGTCTTGATAGGTCTAAGTCTTGATCAAGGCTGATTAACTCTGTCTTCTTAGCCCTCCCCCAACTTTTCAAAATTCTACGGTCCTGAGCATTAATATGACTTTACTAATCTATATAAACCTTAGACATCTAAGGCACCTAATGCAAGGCTTTGGTATACACAGCTAACAGCAATTCTGCTAGTCTCAAGGCGGATAAAAACGCTTTCGCCTGCTTCGAAAGTATATTCTTTGGGATGATTTTTTGTCCCGACATGCACAGCCTTAGCCCATTTCACATAACTGGCAGCCAGCGAAACGATACACCGAAACCGTCCTCCGGTAACCCATAAGAATTTATTCTTAATGACCGAGTAGCCTGTACCAGTTAATCGGCTGCCGCTGGTATGTGAAATGGGGGTTAGACGTGAAGGAGGAGGTATATATATACTGTACAAGTGCAGCGAAGGAGCAGAAGGAGTCAGGTGTTGTATTTTCTGTCGTCATTATGTTCCGGGCCAAATTTAGGATATATTGATATAACAATACTGCAGCTGTACGGTTACAATACCTTTACTGCTACAATAGCGTGCCAGCTCACCACATACTAGCAGGACAAAAGTCCGAAATCTGTCTTTCAAAGCTAAGATACTAGAGTCCTGGAGCTTATTTTGGCGTTTTGATTGGATTCGAAAACAATACGATACGATCTGGATGTGCATCAGGCTCTTCAAAATGGGTTTATAACAGCAAAGCTGGAGCTTTAAGCTCCTGGTTTAATGAGTTTGAGCTTCAAAAGACAAAGGCGTATACTGCACTCACTTAATATAATTATATCTGACGTAAGTTCAGTTTAGTTAAGAAAGGTTCTAAAATTATTCCTTCCCTAAAATCGACAGACTTGTTGACAAGCCTTAGCTATATCTATACAGTACGTAATTTGGTCATCTTGTTCTTACTTATGGCGCCATTTGCACTTACCGTTTAGGGGTTATTTCGTCACCTCTCCTCAAGTTTAGTTTAGAACCTTCTTTGGTCAAACAATATAAAAGTCCCATTTGTTCTAATGCCCGTTCGCTGTTATCTGCCATCACAGTAACGTACGCTCTTGACTGATTGCTCTTTTGATCGAATGATGAATGCA
Organism: Neoascia interrupta; assembly: GCA_947623515.1. Lineage (NCBI taxonomy): Eukaryota > Metazoa > Arthropoda > Insecta > Diptera > Syrphidae > Neoascia > Neoascia interrupta. Next base: position 153,175,715 of record OX392462.1, read on the forward strand.
TTCTCATCTCTCAATCTGAAACTTTATCCACTTTATCGAGGGCAACTCCTTACGCATGTACCTACATGAGATTCCGAAATATCTAACCACACTACTCTGGCTTTTGGTAATTTGATCCATCGTACATGTTTGCGGAAGCTCCGCATAAACACACGAACACGGCCAAATGGCCACAAGTTGGTCATCTTTAACAGATCGATTAATTACCAGTTTTTCGATGCAGGAATGGGTGATGGAGTCCTGTGTTACATATATATGGCCAAAAGTGTTTGAGGGGTCTTGTGATATACTCCTAATTTGAGTGCGATATATATGTTACCCCATACAAACGGATTGCTATCGAATATGGCGATATCCTCAAGTGACCCATCAGAAATTATGATGGAACGTACACATGTGGCCATCGAAAACGAAGATACACATGTGCATGCACACACATCACATAGTCTCATATTGGCAGGAATGTAGAGCACTCCACGCAAGAAAAAGGGAACAGCATAAGAAAATAAAAATAAGGGTTGCTGATGGTGGAATGTAGCATGTAAGGATTTGCTCATTCATCACACAGAATCGGATGGCCGGCAGGAGCGACAGAAAACGGCAAAATGGCAACAGACAATGGCCTTCGGACATCATCAAAATTAAGAAAAAGAAGAGAAAAAGGACTCTTTCATGGAGGAGGAGTATAGGTCAGTTGGGTATAAGTAAGATCTTGGAACTCATTCCGATTGTTTTCCCTTTTTCGGCTTTGGTTACACTATGTTGCAGAATTTCAATTTACTTGATAACAAAGGGACGCTGAAGGGACGACATACACCACGGCACAATGCCATAGATATGTTGAATATCCTTTATGTTTGCATTCAGATGAGTATATGAATGACAAATGCACAAGGAAGAAGTTGCGAATAAATTAGAAAATAGTGAAGACGAAGACCTTTCGTGCTGATTGATTGGATGGGTGATAGATGGACATGTGTCCAGAAATTGTGTTGTCCAAATTGTAAAAAGGGTCGTATTCCATCTGAATGTCAATGTGAAAGAAATAGTTTGTTTTTATAAACCTTTGAGAGGCTGTGAAGCGTTGGATTCATTAAAATAAGAGAAAAATGAGCGGCATGGAGACGCTCTAAACCAAATTTTTCCTAGGCCTAGAACTGTGCTTATTCGGGGAACGACGATTGGAAAGGTAAATGCATTTTCATACTGAAATGTATATATTTCTATGCCACATTAAGTTTAATAAAAGGAAGGAAGTTGAATATCGTTCAAGGGGTTAAATCACAAGACGGTACACTCCTTTCAAGTGAGAACGACGTCTTACGCAGATGGAGCGAGCACTTTTTGGAGCTGCTTAATTCCCAACTAGGGCACTGACGACGGCGATCCCATTGCTTACGAGATTACGGCGGAGAATGGTCCTACAGTAGCTGATGTCATACTGCCGCGATTAAATCGCTTAAAGTGGGTAAGTCTGCTGGAGTTGATGAAATCCGGTCAGAAATGCTCAAGGCGAAGAAGGTGTTAAATGGCTAACACGTGCCATTAAGGTGACCTGGGAAAGCGGGAAAACACCTAGCCATTGGCAAACAGGAGTTATAGTGTCTATTTTCGACACCAGGGGACAAGAGTGATTGCTCTTACTATAGGGAGAGACTGTCTTCAGTCTTGCGGGAAAAGTACTCGCGAAGGTGCTTGGAAGCGCGTTCAAGAGCTGTAATCGAACCTTTGTTGCGGGAAGAGCAATGCGGCTTTCGGCCTGGCAGAGGCACAACCGCCCAGCTTTTAACTCTGAAAGTTATTCATGAGAAGGCCTGGGCTATGCCAAACTAGTGTTTTGTAGATTTGGAAAATGTTTATGGCCGGCCGGGTTCCTCGGGATAAACTCTGAAGAGTTTTGCAGGACTATGCACTGAGTGGGCCTCTTCTAAAAGCCATTCAGTCTTTGTATGGGAACTGCAGAAGCTGTGTTTGGATAAATGTTGTCAAATTTCAACCTCTTGATGTGTGCGTTGGACGTCGCCAGGGCTGTGTTCTATCGCCTCTCCTTTTTATAGCATATATGGATTGGATGGTTAGGCGCAGTCTTGGTGAGGAATCTTTCGAAATGGCTGGCGTCAGGATAAGCCATCTGCTCCATCGTCTGAGGAGGAACTTCAGCGGGCACTGGATGGACTTGCGGCCATATGTGGTGAGGCTGAGTTAAAGGTAAACATGAGCAAATCCGAAATGATGGTTTTTCCCCTCACTACAAAGTGAAGGTTCATGCGGGGAACTGTCTAACTGGAGAGTTTTTGTGTAACTGTAGCCTGTAGGCGTGGAGGAAGATGAGGATAGATTAGCTTTTTCCTAGATGAATAGGTAAGGGGTTTTTCCATCACAACATTTTCTTAAAATAGGCTATTTTGATATTAACTGTTTCAATAATGATGCTGACATTTTTGAAGGTAGGGCATTCGTAGTTTAAGGTGAGCATTGCCCCTTAAATACCCCCACGCCCCTAGCTACGGGCCTGGAAAGACTTGGACGACTCGCCCTTCTCGCGAATATATTAAAATCAAAGCAAACTGCTTCCTATCAATGCCCAACGAAATGGATGTCGAGAGCGTTGGAAGGAACCGACCTAAATTTCGACCCCACTGTCACGAAAACTAAACTCAAAAAGCTTCAACGCAACCGAGAGATAAAAAAACGAGCGGATTTCTTCGTTTTTCGTATAAAAGACCCTAGACCCTAAGAGACTTACGACATCTGGCTATGACCTAAAAAGGAAAACATAGGTGAGCCTTAACCGCTTGCAACAGAACCATCGCAGATGTGCTGTAACACTTTAGATGTGGGAGCGGTCGAGACACCGTATAGTGCGAAAATGCGTTTTTCGAAGGTTTTATTGTGATCCATCCAATTTTATCACTGTCTCCACTGCTGCAAAACCCCGACATTCAATTTTGATTAATTGTGCTTATAAAGATAAGGTTTTTGTTTTCTACTTTTAAAATAGTTTGCATCTGATTTGTGAAATTGCCGTTACGCTAAATAAATAGCTTCTAGACAAAGCAGTTATTTGCTTTCATTCACCATAGTGACACACCAAGCCGTTTCATTCCACAACTGCAGAGACAGTGAATGACATTTAAGTAGGTTACATACATTATTCTGCTGTATATAATTGTTGAGAAGCTGGCATCACTGGACAAGTGATACATAGAAGAAGAAAACTATCTTCACCTTTCTTTCTAATGAAACGTTAAATTTTGACATGTAAGAAATGTTCCTCGCTTGTACCTTTTACTTGACTTGTTTGCACTTTATTGGTTAGAATAGAATTAAAACGTGGTTTCCAGTGCAAGAAGTCGCAGCCTTTAAACGAGTAGTTTTATTATTTTCTAAAGTTAATTAAATAGGTACAACACCTACGCACTTCAACAATGATTTAGGCAGCATGTTCTTTGCGCCTGTATTGAGCTAGTATCGTTGTCGGTTACCAGTTTTTCTGCTTTGCCCCGCCAAAAAAAATAAATTGAATATAGCTTGTGCGCTTAAGCCCAGTGTGCTCCAGGTTCTAGCTGTGATTTACAGGCCTGACATCAGAGGCTATATGACGCATTTAGGATAAGAGGCCTCTCCTCTAGCATTGATACTGTAGCTAGGTAATACTGATGGTTTCAAATACCTGAGGACTGTAGTGGCGAGGAAAATCCTCCTACCGTACAAAGTAGTTTCACCATGCGCGTTGGACCTAAAGATTATTTGCCGAAATGAAGTTCCTATCGCGCCTGTTGTACACAAGTTTGTGCAAAAAAAAACTCATGTGGCTAGCATGCTAGTCGATAACACTCATGGTCCCCGTCATCGGTCTGCTCACACAGATGAGAATGTGGCTGCTGTAGCTGACAGTTTGACACTCAATTCCCGAACATCAACTCGCTATCAGTCTTAGCACCTCAATATTTCACTTACTGGTCTGAGGAGAACTATGCACAAAGATCGGATTTTTCTCTATAATAGGGTCTAATTGACTCAACAATTGAAGGTGCATTTCATACCATCCACTTCGTTATCGTCCCACAGTTTGAGCTTTAGACCAACTTGCAAGGATTTCGCACGAAAAATCATTTATTCTGACGAGGCACGAGGCTACTTTAACAAACAAAATTGCCAAATCTGGTCTTCGAAAAACCCTTCGAAAAAATTGTTATCGAGAAGCCAATGCATCCACAGAAGGTGACACTTTGGTACGGATTGTGGAGTGGTGGCACCATTGGACCATTTTTCTTGGAAAATGTGGGTGGGAACAACACGTCCCGGTCAACCTGTAACGTTGCAGAATCATGTTAGCCAGCTTTTTGTTTACTTAAATTCAACTTTTTTTTTGTAGGTACCCACCGATGTTGCCCACTAAGAAGGACCAATAATCCGGAAACGATTTAAGAACTTTGGGAGAATATGTTTCAAGCAATCCGTGAGCTTAATAATGTATGTAAAATCTATGTAATATGTAATATATGTAATATATATGTAATATGTAATATCATATTCTTAATTATGGGAAACACTAAAAAAGAAATATTTTGTTTCATATTAATTTCTTTAAAAAAAAGTATAACTCTTAGAAATAATAGATGTTAAAGAGGTCTTGTCGTTAGAATAAAAGTTTTTTACGGTCCCACCTCCGCGAGGGTCTGACATGCCCTTTGCTGTGAGAGAATCATTTGTCATAAAGAGACCCTCTAAGTTCGTCATTCGGAATAAGCAAAAATATGTACAGAGGTCCCCTCCATGTGTGTAAAATCCCTAAAAGCCAACGCAGCATGCTTGGAACAATAAGAACAATATTCATCTTCTCAGAGAGCCAAGAAGGTCTAAAGGCATTTAAATCACTTGTCATTAAATCGAAGCTTGCTCTGTAAACAGTCATGGCCATACAGTCATGGTTGATTTAAGATTCTTTCTAGATCCAGGAGGTCTAAAACCTTGACCAATCTGAACAGGGCATATTCAAAACTCTTCAGCGATCATTGCAAACTAAAGAAACATCGCCATCGCATCGGCCTTTCACCGGACCGCACATGCAGACTTTGTTCTAAGAACGATATGGGTCCTCTGTAATCATGGATTACCCGAAAAGCCTGTGTCTGAGGAACAATATCATCGGCGAAAATTTAACTAACTCGGTAAACTAAGCCCATATCCATCCAGAGAAGATCCTTTTCTTCCTGACCGTCTCCAGAGTGAAAGGATGGCTCTGGGATTTTGTAAGGAAATCCACAGTAGGCTCCTTTTTTTTAATGATCAATAAAATTATTACAATATTTCTTTGTTACCGCCCAGTTTACACAGATTTATGGTTTAATATCTACCTTACATTGGTCACATTGACCTTAAATTGGTCAATTCGATCCGTTCCATTAATACAATACTTTCGAAACTATTACATCAACGGTCCTTTCCATCCTTATGAAGTAATAATGCACCCCATTAATAATTTATAAGATGTAGTTTTACTTAAATGTGTCCGTGCTATGGTTTCAATGGGATCAGTGCTATTGAAGTTGATAGTATACAACATTCAAATAAAATGATAATCCCATTAAAAATTGAGTAATGTTTTCGAATTGAATTAATTAATGGAACGGTCCAATTGAATAATTGATGGATCATACCATTAATTGATTCCATTGATTGATACCATTGATTCAATGTGACCATACCATTGATTAGTGTGACCATTCGATTAAATTAATGTGACCATACTATTGTTTTAATGCGGCCATACCATTGATTCAATGTGACCATACCATTGAAATTTAATGTGACCATTCCACTGATTTAATGTGAACATACCTACCATTATTTTAGTGTTACCGCAATGGCACCATACCATTGTTTTAATGGGACCATACCATTAATTCAATCAGACAATTTATTCATTAGGATTTAATGTGATCATACCATTCATTCAATCAAACCACTATGGGACATTGCCATTAAAAATGGGGTCATACCATTACTTTAATCTGAAATACACCAAAAAGGAAAAAATTAAACCCTATCAAATTTGGCTATTTATAAAAGGAAAAGAAAAAAGAAAATAAAAAAAAAACTGAAATTAAAAAAAAAAGGAGTTTAAGTTAGGTTAAAATGATTTTGTTGACACATTAAATAAAGATACAATGTACCTATATATATCTAAGTATGTTTCTGCTGTAAGAGTAGATTAAGGGAAAAAAGAAAAAACAAAGTTCCCGTCTTCACTATTTATACCTAACAACCTCCCAGGACCAACACTGCGTTTCAACTAAAAATTTATTTCGCGTTTTATCCTGCTTGGGAAACAAACTTTTATTAATAAGGCATTACATTGATAACTTAGGCATCATATTAATAACATAGAAGAACCATTAAAACAATGGTATGATCACATTATTTATAGTGTGCTGTTTTTTCAATGCTAATTTAAACAATTGTATGGTCCTGCAAGAACAAAGGGTTTAGTCACGTTAAATAAATGGTACGGTCACATTAAATAAACGACTGGATTGAATTAATGGTATGGTCACAGTAAATCAACGGTATGGTCACATTAAATCAATGGTAAATGGTCACATTAAAGTAATAGTATGGTCACATCAAATCAATGGTCACATTAGATAAATGGTTAGATTGAATTAATGGTATGGTCACATTATATTAATGGTATGGTCCCATTAAATTAATGCTCTGATTGAATTAATAGTATCGTCCCATAAAAATAATGGTAGGCTCACATTGTTGATTTTACGGATCTTTGTTTAAATATCTCATCATCACATTAAAACAATGACTTGACACATTATTCAGGCGTCACACAAATCAGTAAAAGTGCGCACTATTAAATCAATAACATGAATACCTTAGTTCCAATACTCCGTGTCCCATTATTAATGAAAAATCTTAGACTATCAATTCAATAATACAGTACCTTTGAATGTATAGGAGACATATTATTAAACTAATAGCTTTTCCAGTAAAATTAATAGTGCTTGCAATTGATAAATAATAATTTCAATCTTTTATATTAATACTGCGGAAAGTATTGACGTCAGCGTTAAACTATTTTATTAATAGGAAATACTATTCATAAATGGAGTGTTGAATTAATAGTCGTCACATTGGCAGTTTAATGTGATGTTTTTTCCTGAGTGTGCATATTTATTAATCAACTAAATTATTTATCAAGGCATTGTCGGACATATATGACATCGATTATTATAACTGGTTTTGAATTTAAAGATTCTGGCAGATATGAGATCGATGTTTGCAAGATTGTGCAGCTCATTGGTGGAAAAGTGCCATGGAAGTCGAAGCATCATTTTTAAAAGTTTATTTTGAGCTATTTGTAGTTTTTTATTATTTGTTTTCGAACACTGTCCCCAGACCGAGCTTCCGTAAAGTATTATTGACTGAAATATTACTTTGAAAATTATAAGTTTATTTTTATCACTAAGTTGCGATTTCCTGTTAATTAAGGAATACATAATCTTTATTGTTTTTTTCACTTTCACTATGGTTTTTTGGATGTTATTGTCAAAAGTAAGTCTTTTGTCTAGATAAGTACCCAATTGAGAATCCCCATTAAACTTCGGTGTTATTTATTTTGAGATTATTGCTTGGTAAGAAACAGGCTTTTCTTTTCCTAGTGAAAAAGATAGCCTGCGTCTTTAAAGCGTTAATCTTGATTTTCCACTTGTTATAATAACTGCTTAGAATGTTCATTGCTGATTGTAGGTTAGTTTCAATAAAATAAACTTAATACATCAGATGAAAAGAGAGCAGTATCATCTGCAAATATAGCTGATTCACAGCCAGGAAGTGAAGGGAAATCAGATGTGTAAATGTCATACAACAGAGGACCTAGGACTGATCCTTATGGAACTCCTGCTGTCACAGAACATTTATTGGACAAATCACCACAAACTGATAGGACTGATCCTTGTGGAACTCCTGCTGTCACAGAACATTTATTGCACAAATCGCCACAAACAGACACCATAAAAAATCTTTCAGACAGAAAACTAAGAACAATTTTTATAAGTTGTTGTGGAAAATTCAAAAGTGACATTTTGTATATTAGTCCATTGTGCCAAACGCTATCGAATGCTTTTTCGATGTCCATATACAGACAAGCCCCCCAGTTGACTTTTGAACGCTGAAGTTTGTAGTTACATGCTTTGACATTAGATAAGCTTGTTGTACTGAATTATGATGCTCACGAAATCCAAATTGATGGGGTGGAATTATTTCGTTGGCCACAACAAACGTATTGAGTTTGAACTTCAAGATCCGTTCAAAGACTTTGCTTGTATAACTTAAAAGGCTGATTGGCCTGTAACTTACTATTTTTGTTTAAGGAACGAAGTTTCAATTCCCAATTAGAGTTTTTATATCTAAATATATCAGTTTTTATACGAAAGTTGAGCCGTTTAACTTCAAGGTAAACCCTGGGGTCGCGGTATCGTTGCCATCGTCGTCTAACAATGTTCCTTCTTATAATAATAGCTAAATTGCAATGGGGGAGTTTTGTTTTTGAGCTAGCTAGAGTAATTTTAGGTACTGTAGAGTTAACGCTGTGCAATACTGTTCCCTCAAAATTTTTTATCAGATCATTGATTTGATCAATTGAAACGACATTATCCAAGTTTGTTTCCTTATTTCTTAGGGAGTTGTTGAGGGCTTGTTTGTATCTAGTCCAATTTGCTTTGCTGAAATCTAGAAATTCTCTCGCGCTTATGCTTGGAGAACATAGAACCCCACAGAAAGCAGGTAAGTGTTCGGAGCTCAAGTCATTATACACCATAGGCTGAAAAAAAAGAGAGGAAATGTTTGTCAAAAAAACTCTAACGCAGATGGACATTTCCTCCTGTCCGTAGGGTAATATGTGGGACAACTAGTAGGCTCCTTTTGACATCTAGTAGGCTCCTTTTGAACAGAAGAAGCCAGAGCACCGGGAAAGCCCTACACCGACAATAATCTAATCTCTTCACCACGACCACGTGCACAAGATTCCACAAGAAACTAAATAAAAAACCTCCAATTTTTCTCGAACGATGGCCTCCATGGAGATGAGAAAGAAAATGTCGTCAATCAGATATATTCTCCATACATAGCCCACTACTTACCCCTTTACAAATGCTTTCTCACTCTTATTCAATTCAGTCATGAAGTTCCCTTTCATTCGCCTATCAAACTCCGCCTCGTCATTCTGAACCAAAAACAAGTTTCAACCATTTTTTAAGGCAACTCTTCTTCCTCTTTTAAATCCATCCCATCAATAAAGGGTTATTTATAGCTTTACCCTTTTCCAGTTGAAATCCCAACACACACGCACACATGCATCATAGCTTAACACTTTCACTCTCAGCGAATGAGGGACTCAGAAAGTCAGACAAAAGCAGAATAGAGATAGCTAAAAAGAATCTCCAAGAATGCATGAAAAAGGGTGAGAGCAAGCAGAGCTGATTCGTGGACTCTCTTCCAACACACACATGTTAGGAGATGTAGCATATAGTTTCGTAAAGGGGTAATAACCTATATACTGATAAAAGGGGTAATGGGAGAAATAATTTTTAAGAGAGTAGAAGGAACTCTTCAAAGAGAGTTCTGCGGTGTCTCATATGGGATAATTTATATGTATCATAAAGATAGCATGAAGATGTGTGTTGTATGGAAAGGATTGAACTTGATTATGGGGGAGCGATGTATGGATAGTAACACATGCGCACGGGTTAAAAACATCATGGCTGCCATTCAACCTGTCACCAGATGAGCCTGAGGGAGATTCCTTGTTTTGTTTACATTCTCTGCCAGTTGTTGGTTGATTTTGGGGATTCCCTTCGTAGTGCACCCCTTTGAGGAAGCACATGTGCTTCTGCCAAGGGGTTAATAAACGCTCTATGGCTTGTTGTTGTTTTTGTTTTGCCGTTTCTTCTTTTTCTTATTTTTTTTCTTCTTGTACTCGATAGCGGCGGCCACTGGTGTAGTCTGGATCCAAGATGGTTGCCGCCGCACTTGCTGGAGATTGATATTTGTTGCTTATGGGTTATGGGACGCAGTCTCCATTTCCAGTTGATGTGTGGTGTTCGTGCTGATGGTGTGGAAACGAACGAGGTGATGTGGAGGTGGACTAATCCTCTCGCATTTGGGAGAAGTGGGCGGTTGATGGCTGGGCTGTGTAGAGTGTTGGAATGGAAGACCTGCTAAACGGTGTGTGGGTTGATGAATGAGTAAAAGGGTTGCTCGTGCGGTATGCCAGTGTGTGTGGCTGAGAGATTTATTGATTTTTTTTTTCTTTGGCTATGATGGGTTTTGGGTGATATGGGGCCATACTTACTTTCACTTAGGGAAGCGCAGGCATAAGAGTATTTATGATAGGGGTTGTGGATTCTTGTGTGCGTGTGCGGACATCTTTGGTGTGAAGTCAAGTGATACCTATGTGTGTTGATGGGCTGTGCGGCATTTTGCATTAATTATATTTTGGTTCTACCTTGTTAGGTATTATAACTTGGCATAAATTAGGTATCCTTCAAAATGAACTGTAAGGGCAGCTCCCTCGATAAGCCTCTCTCTATTGACTCGCAAATAATTTTTTTAGATGAATTTAATAAGTCTCAAAAAATTTGAGTATTATTTTGCTAACTTAAGATAAGTATAGGTAAAGGTATGTATAATCATTCATATAAAGATGAGGTGCCGTGCCGTGGCGTAGTGGTTGGTTTGTGTGCCTACTAATCGGGAGTCTGGGTTCAAATCCTACCGCTATTATCTAAAAAAAAAGACTCGTGTTTTCCAAGGTCTCTACAACGGCGGGGGTCTGACAAATCCTCCGAAACTAATTTGTCTCGAAAAACTTCTTAAAGTAGGTTATACTCTTCAGAGAATAGGCGAATAGTTGTAAGTAGGTCCCCTGGCTTGTATAAAGAATACAAATGCAACACACACAGCATAGGTACCCACAATGGTTGGGAAGTTGTCGAGCTTTTGTCACTAAGTTTATTTAATACTTACCTACATATTTAAACTTCTAAGGGCCGGTTTTTCAGTGCCGATTTAGGCCCAGCTTAGACCAGAATCTGGTAATCCCTTAACAAAACTATTCTGGAGTTAACCCAGCGAGCAGTTTTTCAGTGCAGAGTTAACTCCGTCAACAAAGTTGTCAAAATCTTCGACTCTCGAAATTATTGACATTCTCAGCTCTCACTTCACATAGAAAAGCACAGAAAAAGAAGTTCGAGTCATTTTCAGATGTCATTGTTCACAGAAACACGCAAAGCGACTGCAATTTCACACAGAAAAAAACATTCAAAGAAGTTCATACTGTTCGCGAGAGTTGATCCGAGATTAACTCACTAAACTTGACAAGTTAAGCTGAGATTAATCCCTTATAAATATTCGCTAAAAAACTCATTGTTGGGTTAATCGAAGTTTCACTCCGAAACACGGATGACCTCGCTCTGAATAACTGACCCTTAAAAGTTTAAGGATTTTAACCGAACAATACTGTTTAGGTGTTTGTCGTTTATTTATTGTTTCTGGAGCAAGTGTATTGTCTCGCGAAGATATGTGACTTCCGCGTCGACATTTGCAACATTCTGTAATTACAGCCCAGATTTTTTGGCTCTGTGCGAAACTAAGCTATTAAGAAAAGATCCTGTAATAGGTCAACCCGATCCAAGCTTATAACTCCCCGGTTAACGCTTAGAGCCATTATTATTTTCAAAACGTGGCATCGCCATTTATTTTCGTGATGATATTGTCTATCATATTTTTCCACAACTCAATTTCTGTTCTAAACCGGAACTCAATTTCATATGAATAGATTTTACCTTCCGTAGACAAATTAATTATTACTGTTTTCTATTCAGATTCCCAGATTTTAACAATGTATTAACTTGTAATAAGTTTAATGTTCTGTCCCATTCCATTTGAAAAATTGTTTCCCTGAATCCTTATAGTGATATCGTGATTATACGGGCGATTTCAATCTTCACAATCTTCAAAAAGTGGCGCCCCTGACGATGAATGTTGTCTTCTGCGGCCCTAAATCGATGAAAAGTTGGTATGTCTTGACTCGGTCACTTCCAGGGTGAAGATCTGGTTTTTGGTCGATCTGCTGGACCAGAAGCCGCTGGATTGGTATTGCAGAATGATTTAGACATTCACACAGCACAGTACGTTTCATACGATCTTAAATCCAACATTTAACAGGGATATGCCTCGATAGTTCTTGAAAGACATAGGTAAAGGTTAGGTACGATACCCCTGGTTTGACAATGAGTGCCGGCAAGCATCATCATAATTTTAATTTTAATTGTGCCGCTTATACTCTACAAGGGTCGCGAAGCGAGAGCGGCTAAATGGCATTTCCATCGTTCTCGATCCTCCGCTACCTACTTAAGACACCCAGGCGCAATCCCCAGGTGGTATTCGGAAAAGTTCCTTACCTGATCCCACCACCTGTTTCTTGGTCTTCCAGGGAGGCGACGCGCTCGCATCTCGGCTAGCATGACCTGTCAAGGAAGTCTGTCAGATGGCATGTGAACAACGTGTCCAAACCATCGAAGAATCGATCGTTCCACTCGGAGAAGTAGCTGCTCAACATGACGATTCCCAACCATGCTAAAGTTTTTCACTCTATCCCTAAGAGTAACACCACCAACGCACCTCAGAAATCTCATTTCGGCAGCTTGGTCCCGCGATCTAATTCTTTAGGTCGTTACCCAAATTTCATGACCATAGATGAGGGTTGGAACAAAAACTGAATTGAAAACTGAGATCTTTGTTTTCACTTCAAGCTCAGCTTTCCTGATAACTGGGCGGCGCAGTTCCGTTACTATTGCTCCAGTTTGGCCAATTCTTTAAGAGAACTCAGTATCACCCCTCCCATCTTTCGTGAAAAAGCCCCCGAGGTGCTTAAACTTCTCCACCTGCCAACAAGCATATGCAGCTAAACAGGAAGCATACAAAACGGTTCTGCACAGAAGGACTAGAGCTGCTCGGGAGTTCTACGAACAGAGGAACACCGGCTCCACCGAAGGAAAAAGAGAGAGCGCGAGAAACGCGCGGTTGAAAAGATAGTGAGATGTTACAACGAGAATGGGGTGCGAAAGTTTTACCAAAGGATCAAAGGGTCCTGCCAAGGGTATAAAGTTTGCACTGAAGCCTGTAAGGACTTCCCGTTAAGGGCACATCGTATGGGGGAACCACAGTCGGTCTTGAGGATTTGGAAAAACCATTTCAGCAAACTGTATAACGGCGAAGACGAACCAAATACCGCTGTCAGGCAGAACGAACCATTTAACCCGGGCGAAGACGTTACGGGCGAAGAAGCATACGAACGATACCGCCCACCCGACCTGGAGGAGGTGAAAGTAGCTGTGTCTAAGATTAAGTGCAACAAAACAGCCGGAGAAGACAGCCTAGCTGCCGAACTTTTTAAATCCGCTGGCGTTGAGCTGGTTAGGAGCATGCATAAGCTCTTCTGCAAGATTTGGTTGGAGGAAAACATGCCCGACCCTCAGCTTTGTTTATCCGATCCTCAAGAAAGGAGGCCCCTTGAACTGTGCCAACTAGAGAGGCATTAGTTTTCTTAACATCGCATACAAGATCTTTTCTGCTGTACTGTGTTAACACCTGAAGCCGTTCGCCAACAATCTGATAGGAACATATCAGTGTGGCTTTAGGCCAGGAAAGTCCACCATCGATCAAACATTTACACTGCGGCAGATCTTGGGGAAAATCCAGAAATTCCAAATCGATATTTACCAGCTTTTCATCGATATCAAGGCCGCGTATGAAAATATTCAAAGAGACGAGATATCTAGCGCAAGGCCTAGTTTTGACATCGGTGCCAAAATCTCCAATCTATGCTAGATGACGATGGAAAACTCGCTTCAAGTTCGGTAAAGAGCTCACCGACCTTTTTGATGTCAAATAGGATTTAGAATTGTGCATAACTCCCAAACGCCAATACAAGAGACAATCTTTCAAAAGTCCGTAATTGGAAGAATAAGGCGTGATGTCAGTGAAGCTTTCGTAAGTATTCCGACGGAAGCGGCGAATATGGGTTTAGCAATCAAGGAGAGCAAAATAAAGTTTATGCTGTCGTCAAGAAGAGACACCCAACACCGACGTCTTGGATATCACTAGTGACAGCTATAACTTTGAGGTAGATAGGGACTTTGTCTACCTGAGTTCCGTTATCGATTCAGACAATGGCACCAGCGCTGAAATCAAACGAAGGATAACTCTTGCCAATCGCTGTTTCTTTCTCGAGCAACTCCCAGTCCTGCTTTACGGTGCAGAAGCATGGACCCTGTCAAAGGCGGGTGAAAATACTTAAGGCTGCTTCGAGACGAAAAATCTCCGGACGATTTACGGCACTGTCTGCATTGACGGAGAGTGGAGGAGGAGATATAACATTGAACTATACAGGCTGCACAGCGACACCGACCTAGCCAGAAGAGTCAAAATATCTAGAGTAGATCACATCTAGAGTAGATGGACACCAACGTTTCGGCCTGGAAAACTCAAAACCAGCCGCAGGGACGGCGTAGAAGAGGAGCAACGAGACTCAGGTGGCGCACGCAAGTGGAAGGGGACCTCAGCCAACTTCGCAAACAAAACTGGAGACGGCTAGCTGGAGACAAAGCTGACTGGCGAAGCATATTGGCTGAGGGCCAAGTCCATCCCGGAATGTAGCGCCAGCTTAACAAAGTAAGTCAATAGATTAGTTTGGGTTAGGTTGCGGAAGGATCGTTTGGTGCAAGTTTACTTGGTGGCGAGATTGCCAATGGGGAAAGCAATAGATAAAGACAATTGTGGTTGGGTATATGTGTAACTAGCTGACACCAGGCAGGTGTTTTAATAAACCTTTTTAGGTCTTGTAGTAATAATTCTGCTAGCTCGTCTAGGCTATCAAAGAACCTGACACCTAATCAGGTGAATCGTCGTTCTTGGAGAGCTTGGCAGTGGCAAAGAAGGTGTTTTAAGGACTCTGTTTCTTCTTTATCTCTGCAGCTTCTATAGAAGTCGTTTGTAAAGATTTCCATTCGCGTAGCCATGACACTAATCGTGCAGTCGTGTCCTGTGACTACGCAAAAGAATGTTCTTTTGAAGTTCTACTAATATATAGAAGGACGTGGTTCTTTTTGAGTCGTGTAGGCTATAAGCAGTGAGTTATGATACACAATCCTTAGACAGTTGCCATCGTTCACCGGCTTGTTTAACGGTGTCTGTTTGTGGATGTGTTGAAAGGAGGAAGTACCAGTCGGTCATCCAACGTTATGCCACGCCAACGTACCTATGAAACCGGCAGAGTATAACTGTGTAAAGGCTTATTTATCTTTAGTGCAATAAAGCAATTCTTGATGCACTTGGAGTACATGAGTAGTTTTTAAGTGCCGCTTGACTGTCAAATGGTGATTTCCGTTGCCGAAAGGTCCAAAGAGTGAAAAATTTGTGCAGATTTTACTTAAATATTGGCTTGAAAGACACTGCAGTATAGTCAATTAGTCGATATGGTAAGATTTAATTTAACCTCCCACCAAACTAATGATCCATAGGTAGAAATTGGTCTTACAACCACTGGCGCTGTATATACAGCCAATACACTATTTTGGGTTTAAAAGCTCAGACAACTATCTAATTTTGAAATCTTAAAAGCCTACTATAGGACTACAGCTTACTCATCCTTCAGACTATCCGTACCTAACATTCCGTACCCCTTAACTTTTCACATTCTAAAATTACGCGGCTCTAAACAAAGCTGCTTCTCAGCAATTATAAGCTATAGTATAGGTTTACATTTATCATTCCGAAACTACATTTGGGCATTAGATTACGGACGCATAACCCCCAATTACCTACCCCAAGTGCAAAATGCCCATAACTCAGTCACGAAATGACTTTGACTGCATGCCGCCCTAAAAAGTGGCATTTCCCTGTGGGCCAATAAAATATTCACCAACAAAAGTATCGCGCGATAACACCGGCCGAAAATTAACTACAGTAAGTACTCGCCCCATCGAGCCATTAAAACAAAGTGATTCTCTCTGCGAACTCCACAATTAGAAAATCTGACAGCTTGACTCAATAAATTTTCTATTTTTACCACAAGATCATTACGATCAGGTTATTTGCGGGACTAAAAAACAATTGGAAGTTGATAAGCACACTTTTGGGAAAGGCACACCGCCGCGCCCGGTAGAATTAAATGCTCCCGCTGTATCTATCTGGGCAAGCACAATTGTTCTTGTTTTTGTTTGTTCTGGATTGTGGGTCTCTTTTCGGACTTTCCGTCTCCAGCCGTGGGCAAATAAATTAACATCCCTAATCGCCACAGACGCACTACAGTTTGCAGTGCCCCTGCCCAAAGGCTAACCGTCGGACTGACGACGGCGACACGTACCTTCCGATTATTCTCGGCCAAGTTCAGGGTTGTAAGCTGTCACACCCCGTGCTGCAAGTGATTCAGAGTGATTTGCTGCAATTTAATCGCTGTTTCAGTGTCGCGGGACAATGGGCTTGGGTACCCCGGTGCAGCATTCCCTTTCAGCTATTGTTTGTGCCTCTGGAGGCGATATATCACCTCGAGCCATATGCCAGACCGGATTTCGATAACTAAAGCCAAGTCAAATGTATGATGAAAGAGTGTTTAAACAAATTTTGTTTCATTTCGAAATTCGAATTCCGCTGCGATTTGACTAAAATCGGGTTATCAATGCCGCGACTCAGAGGGAGGGTCGACCTATAATCCGATTTGCCTGGTGAAAGTGCAAATGAATTCCATATCACGATGAGTAAGACTGTCGCCGGTTGCATTATCAATTTGTTTACCCGAAAATACTCGAGCAAATTAAAAAAGGAGAAAGAAGCAGCACGACAAGATTCAACCTCACAACAAGAATTTGTGGTCAGAGTTTTCAGGCTGATAAGCGCAAAAACGTTACTCATGATAATTGCCCAGTGGGAATAAATAATTAGTTTGACCAGTACGGCTGGTTTGCTAATGTTTGTTAAGGTAATTAAGTCTCGATTGGGATTCCTTTTGTTTTGTAATAGAACAATCGAGTTACTGTTGGGATAGGTTGTCATATAATTATACAAAAAGAAAAGACTGACGATAAGAGTCTGTTTTTATTGTCTTTTAATGCGAGTTTGGTTATACAATGCACTATCCATCGAGTTAACACGTTTCTGATTGGTGTCAAAAGGTCTTGGTTAAAACAAAAAAAAAACTACTGCTGCGATGACATTCTTTAGACTGGTTTCTAAAAATATCTAATTGGTATCTTAATTACTGAGATACAAAAGGCCTTAGTAGATTTTTACAGTTAATGGCTTAAATAAAGAATATTCTTCAAAAGATCAGTAAATACTATGCCTCATCAACATCAACACTAAAGTGTGGCTAGATGAAACGGTTCTCCGCTATTTAAGAAAGAAGTATACCTACCAGAACCTATCCATTGTATTGTATCTAGTAAACGGTATCTGCCAAATCTGTGGCTTTATTATTTCTCAAATACTGATGCCAAATCCCCAAGACAAATTACACCAATGAGTAGCACCTCCAAACGACAAAAAATTGCAAAGTTATTGGAGAGGAGCCCAATTCTGGCCGAAAAATTATCTTTAGTTCCTCACTTTTCACGTATGGCTTAAGAGAGACATACTCTCATAGTTTGAGCAATCTCTGTTTTTCCATTTTTTGAAAATGGGCACCATTACTATGATACTTGTTAGCAATTTAACACCTTTTTCAGCCATTGCCTTTAGCATTTTTGAAGGCAAACTTCATCTACTGAATTGAACTATTCACCGTTCGAATCTCGTAAGGACCGGGATTGCCACCTTGAGTGCCCTGCTCAGGGTTGAGCAAATCCGAAAAGTGTTCCTCCATCTGCGAAACACATCTTTCTCATTTGAAAGAAGTGTGCCGTTCAACCTCCTTTTTTGAGACGGCGAATAGTTTGCCAAAATATCTTGTTTTCATATCTATAATCGTGCTTCAACCTTTCGGCGAACTTTTTCTATACCTGTTCTTTGGCTGTTCTTCGCGCCTTATTGTACCGGGCTCGATAAGTTGAGTTCCTACATTGATTCCCAACAATATAAGCCCTCTTCTCTTCTCTGGTGGCTTCTAACTCCAGGTGTTTTAAACCATGCAGATCTTTTCTCACCGCGAGCCGCCACACTAAGTCGCTACACTTACCAACATTTATATAGCCGCTTTCCCGATCTCTGCGAGCATTTATACCTCCAACATCTTCACCGCATGCAATTTAAGCTTATATTTGATCCAAAAAGTCTCTACCAATTTGTTAATACTAAAAAAAACTGACGGCTTTCCCCCAACTTTCAAATATCTCCATAATACGTCAGGAGACCCAAAGATAATCTTTCTGCGAATCCACCATAGAACCTGATCTCGATTATTTCGGCTATATGAGCAACTGTTCCCAGACATCTCTTGCCTCTGTAAATATAACCTAAGCCTTGGTAACAGACAATATAAAAAAGCTAAAAGATGATTATTCTCCCGGCCCCGATGGTCTTCCGGCTAGTTTGGTGGCCCCTTACTGCCTTGTTCCGTTTGCTTCTTACACAACAGGAGTGTTCCCATGTCTATGGAAAGACTCTTACATTATTCCCAGGCATGAGAAGGGTCATAAGAATGACTACAGGCCAATCGCAAAACTATCATGTACACCCAAACTCTTTGAAAGCTTCGTTTACCGAGAAATCCTTCCTCACGGCTTCTTAAAAGGCAAATCCACCACTTTAAACCTTACTGAATTTATCCCTCTTTGCCACCGATTTCAGCAAGGCCTTTGACAAACTCGCGCACCAAGTTATAGTTTTTAGGCTAAAGCACTCAAGAACTCAATGTCAAGAACCTTGGGGTCTACTTCAACCATATCGAAAATCTACGGAGCCCTCCGGGGTCTCAGACTTACCTCCTGGTACCTCCCTACCTGCATTAAAATGAAACTTGTGGGGGCCTATGTGCTACCTATCCTCTTATATGGCTGTGAAGTATTTTCGAATATGGACTACGAGTCTAAAAGAAAACTCACGGTTGCATACAACAGTTGCGCGCGATACATTTTTGGTATAAATAGATATCAGCGCATCTTATCCTATACTAAACTAATAGCCGGCTGTTCTCTGGACACACTTTTGAAACAAAGAACTGTTGCATATCCGCATAAAATATTAAACGTAAGAGAACAAGCCTACCTTAATGAGCAGCTCAGGTTTGCGAGGAACCAAAGAACATCGCAACTGATTCTGCCTAGGTACAAATATGTTAACACGTCACGTCAATTTTTCATTCATGCGGTTCAACTCTGGAACTCTTTGCCCATAGACATAAAGCGCACAAACAACACAAGCACGTTTAATTATAAAATATTGCAACACTATGAGAATAATCCTTAATATTGATCTATTCTATATTTCTTTTTTTCTTTTTTATCTTCTCTTTTCGTCGTCCCTTCTTATCATCTTTACTTTTCTATCTCCCGACTCCTCGGTAAATAGTTTTTAAAATTTGAAGTTGTTAAATTTAACATAAAATCAAGCTTGTTCAGTTTAAAAAAGATGTTTTGTACTTATCTTATTTGAACTAAGAATTGTAAATAAAGAAATATGAAATATGAAATATATATAAGACCCTCGGCATTCACCCCTGTTTTGTCAAAGGGATCAAATCATACTTGGAGGATTGACAATACAGAGTCATTTTCAGACCCTCGGTCTCAGACTCAATTAAAGCAACCTCTGGGGTACCTCAAGGCAGTCATCTAGGACCAATCCTCTTCATACTTTCAATCAATGATGTTAATATGATCATGATAAATTCTGATTTATCTTTATTTGCAGACTGCATGAGAATTTCTAAGGTAATCTCCTCGGCCTTGGATGCCTTCTATTTACAGGACGACCTTAACCGATTTTCAGAGTGTTGAAAAAGGAACCTTTTGGACCTTAACGTCAATAAATGCCAGGCAATTACTTTCTCCCGCAAACGTACCGTTCGACCCTTAAGAACTTACTTTATCAATGACAACTGCTGAAATTCGCGATCTAGAAGTTATTTGTGATAGCGAGCTTAACTTCCGTAGCTTTGTCAGCAACATCATAAGCCGCGCTTGGTTTTGTGAAGCAATGGTCAAAAGAATTCTCGGACCCCCATGTTACCAAAGCCCTTTACTTGACTTATGTCAGACCACTCAGTTTGGTCAGTCAAGTTTGGTCTCCCTACCAACAAATTCATATACTGAGAATAGAAGAAGTCCAAAGAAGATTTCTTCGCTTGACTCTGGTTGGCCTTGGTTGGACAGATCCCATAATTTTGCCATCCTATGAAGATCGATTAAAATTAATCGATATGCAGTCCTTAAAAGGGCGACGCGAGATTGCTGATATTCTCTTCATCCATCAACTTCTAACTGGCAACATTGATAGCCCACAACTCCTACAGCTAATCAGCTTCAATCTAACACCCGGAACCTTCAATCAGTAAAAACCTTTTACGGAACCTTTGTTCCGACTGCAATCCCATCGCACTAACTATGGTCATCCCCCTTTTTTTTTTTCTTAGCCTTAAGTTACAGTAAGTTTAGATTATTTAAATTCTTAGTTTTAAGTTAACAAAGGCGGATGAAAACACTTTAGGCTGCTTCGAGAGGAAAATTCTTCGGACGATTTACGGTCCCGTCGCATAGACGAAGAGTGGAGGAGGAGATATAACATTGAACTGTACATTGGGCTGTACAGCGATACCGACCTAGCGAAAAGAGTCAAAACACAACGTCTACGATGGCTGGGTCATTTAGAGCGGATGGACACCAACGCCCCGGCCCGGAAAATCTTCGAATCCACACCGCAGGGACGGCGCGGTAGAGGAGCACCGAGACTCAGGTGGCGCACGCAAGTGGAAGGGGACCTCAGCCAACTTCGCGTGCGAAACTGGAGACGGGTAGCTAGAGACCGAGCTGGTTGGCGAAGCTTGTTGGCTGAGGCCCAGGTCCACCCCGGACTGTAGCGCCACCTTAAGTAAGTAAGTAAGTAAGTTTTAAGTTAAGCTTGCAATAAGCTAAAGGCAAGCTCAAATACACTCTGCAAACATTTCTTGCAGAGTTGCAAAGTTGCCATTCCTCCTCTACATTTAAAAGGTCAATTGGAATCTGTCCAAGCTTCTTTGAAACGTGCCGTGCAAATCGCTCTCTGCAATCGGGGTCAGCATCCTGTAGTCTTCCCACCGTATGCGGGATACAAAGGAATACAATTGCTAAAATGCAATTGGCAAAATAGGTGGTGATCAGTTGACAGCTCTACTCAGCTACTATCAAAACACGAACATCACAAATCATTTTTTGAACACACGATGGTGCCACAAAGAAATCAATCAAAGATCTCTGATTTAAACTATGCCGGTACCAAGTATTTAAGCCTAAGGATCAAAACCCTGCCACCTAATGGAATAAACTCCAATTCGTTTTCCGACAGCCGGGGGCTTGTGAGTATCCCCACACCCGGCTGCGCATTCATGTCTCCACCCATCAGCGAAGTCCCTGGCTCCGATACCTTTCTACGTAGTTGAGGAGATGCCAGTAGCATCGAGTTGCATTTTATACCTAGCTCCAGGTCCTAACATGGACAACAGACGCCGACCAAGAAGCCACTCATCCCGATAAAGACGCTTTTGGAATTTAACTGTCTAGAGTTCAGCCGCTCCTCTAGGATCAGAAGCTGCCCAGTTTGCCACACACTATGTATCTGACGCTACTGGGTTTTATTTAGACCTTCCGGTTCATCTCTCAGTTTTAACTTTACTGCCAAGGGTGGCCTTACCAGGAGTATATACTCCTGATAGCATCACTTGCATATAACATTCTAAAGACTACTTCTTCCAGTGGATTTTAGCCCGCTCTTACGACAAGCACACCATACCTCAAGGCTATTCTCACCCCGACCTTGCAGGGGTTACGCTTAAAATTAAAATCAATTAATTGTAATTTCGTAAGAATCATGAGAAAATACGGTAAAAGCGAAAATTATTTCAGAAAATAAATGTGTTTTCCAAAATACGCCCCTTAGAAGTGGGCACAGCTCAAAACTTTGTATGTAGCAAACTTAGCAAATAGTAATATCTTTAATATTTGTCATAGAATCTTTTTTCGTTTTGGAGTGAATTTTCCGAGAAATTGGGTTTTAAAAAATCTAACAGGTTAAAAGTTGGCATGTTCGGTATTGTGGGAGGTTCAATTTTTGCCGTATTAAGGTCTTGGGCTCAACACAAAAATTTGAGTTCCTACGCCTTCTCTAACTTGACCAGGCATTTTGAAAGAAAATGTGAAATAGAGGTTGTCTTTACCTTGAAGCCTGTAGTGGGCGTGGCTTCAACTTTCTCGCTTGATCTGTGACGACCTAAACCCTTCACACATTCAGACGGACGAAAGGAAATGGCTTCATCGATTCACCTGTCGGTCTCGATCATATCTCGAAAAGGTGTTAGGAGTCTACGATCATTATTTTATTTCACTGTTTTACAGGCTATACCTACATTAAAATGAATATATAACCTGGGTCGGGTATAAAAATCACTGCGACAAATTGGGACATATTTTGGGGGTCCTTGATATCACACCAAACCTTGAGTCTCATCGATTTTTGAAAGACTTGGAACCATCTAAAACTTTTTTTTGTTGCTCCTGTTAGTTTTTTTTTTTGAAGAGTTAATACTCACTCATATTCACTCAAAACTTAATACTTACACATATTCGCAGAACCTTAACCAGCCTATTTTCAGACTATTTTTTCGACACCTCTTCTCAAAAAGCATTTTACTACATTCCAATGGGCTTTAATAGAAAAAACTCTTGTTTTTAATGCTTTCCGAAACCGGTCGATTTTAAACCATTTATTTTCTAGACTTTTTCGGAGAACAGAGTTCGGAATCTAACAGTTAGAAAAACCACAAGATTCAAAAGTGTCCAATGCACCCGGTAAAAGGTAATGTTTGATGTTGATTTTGCGCTGGTTTTATCATGGGCCACACCAATGGTCATCACCGTTAGTGTTTAATGATTAGGTACCAGCTTGCTGTATTGGCCTGAATAAGATTAAATGAACACCAATGACATGTGGTTCCAGCTGGATGGCGATAGGTGCCACAGAGATCACGCCAAATTCATAAATCTTCACCAGCAATCCGACGAGGACAGGGTCTGGTCATCACGTACTTTTTTTGTGAGGTTTTTTGAATTCTTAGGTCTATATGACTAAGCCAAAAAATACAGTAATCAAAACCAGCATTAATTCTATGTCATCACATATTTACACAAGAATATAAAAAAAAAATTGGCGCTTGATGAAAGACCTTTTATTAGCTAAGTTGGTATGAATTACAGTAAGAATTTCTGAGCTGAAGTCTGAGTCTGAAGTCTTCAAGTTCATAGCGCATAGTCATTAAGAATTTTTATAAGTATACCCAGAGACTTAAGCATTTAAAACCGAATTTTATCCACATCAGATTTTTTTCCGAAAAGCCAATTTATGCAATCAACGCCAGTGACTCTATTTAGTCTTTGAGTTCGTTTAGGCTCCTCATGATAATGCCTTGCTATAGTAGTTATTGAGCAACTCCGCAAAGTGCTCGCTCCTTGATTCAAAGCCATTCTTCAACCTCACCCTCATCTCTCACTTTTAAATTCCACTGAGCTAAAGGTGAGGCTTCGTTGTTTGGTCCATAAGTCACAATCAACCTCGATCGTTCAAAAATACAGAATTTGCAATCATCGCTTGTAACCCTCATCAACGACATTGTGTGCCCATACAATAAACATTTAATGTTCTCAACATCAAATAAATCAATAATTTCAAACGTCATCATTATTTATCAAAACATAACACAAAAAGGATTACGGACAAAAAGGATTGCCTAAAAGTAATTTTCCAATTGACAGGGTGTTACACAAAGAACCTACAAGATACGTTCGTACAGGTATAGAACCAATATGAAGGTAATCCTTTCTATTTTGCTGCAAGGACGAAAAATACCTTTTTCGTTTAGGTTGAATTGAAATCCCTAAAGCACAGGTTGAACACAGGCTGTCTCGATTTCTGATCCCATAGAAATGTAACCCTTTTTAGTGGAAAAAGGTTCCCACACACGATCTTAAATTGTAGGGAGTTACTTGGCTTTGAGAATGTTGCTACATGCAACACAAATGCTGACTTATTGTCAAGATGAATGTCATGATTGATGAGAGCGGTAGCCTTATGCATTGTTAATTCTTTCATTCGACCTGCACTTGCACAATGTTTTGCCATTGCACAATTGAAAGGTGTTGGAGCAGATGATTTTTTCTCACGACATATTTTGAAGGGACTTTTTCGATAAACTTTGTCCAAAAGTGTTTTTGAAAATTGACGCATCTAACATTTGTACCTAATTCAATGGATATCCTCTCAATATCAAATAAAATTTTATATTTTATCTATTACGTAAAAAATTTATGATTTGAACCCTTACGTGTGACAGGTATTAGAGCAAGAAACATAAATTGGCCAGCATCAATTGATGCTATGACTCGACCTCCGGTAAAGTCCTTGTTCGTATTATTTTTTAGAAATGAAGGACTAGAGTGTTTTCTATGCAATTCTATTTACGGTTGTCCCATTTAAACGGATTGTCAGTGTCATAGGTTCTCAGTTCAGCCTTTATAGTCTCTACCCGTAGAAATAAGTACCTACGCAAGTACCATAATATCGCTCTGTATACTGAGTATTTCAATAAAACGAAATACTGCCCCTAGCAAGGTCGGGCTTAGAAATGGCCTTGAGAAAGTAAGAGCCGACTAAAATCCGCTGAAAGCAGTGGCCCTCAGCATGTAATTAACGATGTTGGAGAGTATACACAGGTGTGTTTAGAAGAGTAAACACATCTGTTGGGTGGGGCCACCCCTGGCAGTACATTTATAACATAAACCTGAAGGTAAAAGTAAAGCCCAGTAGTGTCTGACACATAGTGTGCGGCTGACTGGTCAGGGTCAGTGTCTGATCCCAGGGGGGAAGCTAAACTCTAAACAGTAAAAATCCAAGAACGTCTGTCTCGCGATGAGCGGCTTCTTGGTCGGCGTATGTTGTCCAGGTAAGGATTAGCCGAATGGAAACCTAGCAGCTATAGGTATAAAATGCAACCTACCCCCCACTATAAAGAGAAGAAAGAAGAAGCCTAGGATATGTGCTGAGCCTTGTAACTCAGCTAGGCTTGGGGGGTCGGCATCCGACCGGGTTCAACCCGAAAAAGTTAGGAGCAGCCCGGCAATGGTGAAACTTTCCACTAAGGGGGGCTCAGGGGGGCACCGCTTAGGGCGCAAATGGTAATTCTACAAATTGACAATGGCGACAACCTAAAATTGGTGCATGGAATCGAGCAGCAATCGCCAACGGAGAAGGAAATTTTACTGGTTACGGTAAAAGGTACTAAAAATATCAGCTGGATGCTAAGAGCAACTCCTAAACTAAGCGAAAATGCTCCAGAACCAGAGACTTCGCTGATGGGTGCAGGCTTTTCTGGTCTAGTCTAGCGTCCCTCGTAACTTGACTGTGGACAGGCAGGTGTAGAGGCTGAAAAGTCCCCAGCTGTCGTAAAATGTATTGCGGTTTATTTCGTTGGGTGTGGGGAGGTTTTTGATCTTAAAGCTTAAGCTTGAGCGATCGACTTTGACTCTTGTGCAGGTGTATGCACCAAATCGAAGAATAGACCAAATCGAGAAAGAATATACGGCTTTTTTCGACTAAATTGATGCTGCTCTGGATAGAGTTGCAGAAATGGACTTCTTTCTTCTAATAGGTGACTTCAATGCTTAAGTGCGAACAGACAATAGTAATTGAAGCGGAATTGACCCGGATCAAAACGCTTTAAACGCTGAACCATTTGACAGGAGCTGAACTGTCAACTGATTGCCACCTAGTATCGGGCTAACACGCATACGGTGGTGCTGGCTCCAATTACAGAGAACAATTTGCACGGCACTTTTCAGAGAGGTTTGAACATATTCCAAATGACCCTTAGAATATAGATGAGGCATGACAATTGATTTTATCAGCAGTCATTGCCTCTGCAAGAAATGTTTGTAGAGTGAAGCGGTTTGGTGTGCCCACTGGTAGTGAAAAAAGATCTGCGTGGCTTTAAACACTTGAAGTTCAAGAAGCAATCGGAGAGAAAAAGAGAGCTTATATTGTGTGGAATCAATGTAGGAACTCATCTTCTCAAGCCCGGTATAATGAGGCGCAAAGAAATTCGAATCAGGCAGCGCGTCGCCTCCTTGATAGGTAAAAAAGACTGGTTGTGGGATCAGGTAAGATGCATCTCCGAGACTCGCATGGTGATCGCGCCTGTGTCTCTTGAGCTGGTGGCGGAGGATCGGGAACGATGAAAGGACCATTTAGTAAGCGGAAAAGAAAATGATGATGACCAAAGGAAGGTAAATTTTTCAAAAAGTTTAATGGAAACATTTTTTTTAAAGAGCCGCATGACTGCTTTAGCTATGTTGACAGTGATAAATCGTTCAATAGATCGGATCATCGATCACCACAAAAATCTTATTATAATTTCAGAATCGCAAAAGGTACTGCAAAAAGAGCTTATCGCTCTCCACGGGAAAAACATCATCCTCGGGCAGGTTTCATAGCGTTATAGCTCGCAACGAAACACTCCATACTTAAAATAACAGCTAGCCGGGACTCTGAAAGTGCTTGGATATATTTTGAAGACCAACAGAACATCATAATAGATCACCAAGGAAAAGTTTCAGTGTTTAAGACCCCCCTTTTGCAGACACACCCTTCCAGCGTTACACTCAAAGATGGTATTGCATAGTTTCTGTCACTGATGCCGACATTGAAAGGACGATAATTCCCTAAAAGTGGCAAAACTGGTCCAATTGAAGCTCTCCAGCTTGCTGATCATTATGCAGGATCATCCTTGATCACCTCTGCTGGCCCTCGATGGTAGCACGTGTAACTCATATTGTTGTCATAGGGGAAGTTTAGCCTATTTCAAAACTTGAAGTCATCATTCAGGAGGAAATCTCTAGCCGACCAAGGATACATATCTACGTGGATACCGCAGTCATGGATCACCTCCCTATGATACTCGCTTTCAACAGAAAATTCGCTACCAGAGTACCTGAAAAAGGTGAATGGAAAGTAAAGACCATTACAGGAGATGACGAGATCGCCGTATATACTGACGGTTCCAAGATGGACGTAGGATCCGGCGCTGGCATCTGCTGTGGAGCTCTGGGACTAAGTAAATCTTTTCGGATTAATGACGACTGCAGCATTTTTCAGGCGGAGCTGGCAGCAATAATCCAAGCTGCCTCTGAGCTGAAGAAACACAGCCCCGCAAACAAGACCATCACTATATACTCTGATAGCTAAGCGGCAATTAAAGCCTTGGAATCAGACGTAGTGAAGTCAAGGGCTGTGAAACAATTCAGGGAGATTCTGGACGAGTTATCACTTGGCAACACTGTAACTGTGTGTTAGGCGCCAGGTCACACCGATATATCGGAAAACGAAGAAGCGGACAAGCTTGCGAGACATGAGTCTAGGATTAACGCATCTCTAGCCCTCAAATCTATAAGAGTCCCGCTGAGTACGATAGCACGTAAGATAAAAACTGAATCCTTGAGCAGAACCAACCGCAAGCTATGGCCAGCGGTAAGCAAAAAGAGATCACTATTTTTGATCGGACAAGCCAGCAGGAATATAAGAGTACCCAAGGGAATCCTCAGGGGGCACTGCGCTGTAGCATACCGCATAACGATTACTGCAGAAACTGCAGAGACTTTGAAATTGAATCTGTCCGTCACCTGCTTTGCGAATACCCAGCCCTTAACTGCATCAGGCGTAGTACCTTTGGCAGTTACTTCTACAACGAGCTCGACGATCTAAATAATATAGATCTAAAGGACCTCCTAAGATTTGTTTACAAATCCGGATGGTTGAGTGCGGAAATCTGAGCTTCTAACAGCGGTTTATTTCTGTTTTCATTACAGGTGTTAAGAAGGTTCCCGATGGACACAATGGACCCAACTGCGCTGGTCTAAGTGAGCCCCGATTATTGTCAAAAGGGCATCCATCAACCTACCGTAACCTAACCTCTTCGTAGATACCATCCGCACAAGAAATCCTTGAGGTTTTTAGATTTTGGCTGAGTTGACTGAGGTCCCCTTCCATTGCGGGCGCACGCAAGTGGAAGGGGACCTCAGCCAACTTCGCGTGCGAAACTGGAGACGGCTAGCTAGAGACAGAGCTGCCTGGCGAAGCTTGTTGGCTGAGGCCCAGGTCCACCCCGGACTGAAGCGCCACCTTAAGTAAGTAAGTAAGTTTTAGATTTTACAATCCCACGCACTTCGAACTGGAAGCTTCATTATCCGATCTGTCATTATGGTGATCAGCCAGGAATCACTAGTGAAGACCAAAGGCGTGAAACGAATTTAACTTTTCGTTTTGAGGTCCCTTGCGGTTGGGATAATCTTGCTTTTCTGCGATGAGGAAGGTGAGGGCGTTTTGAACTTGGGGTAGAAGCTAAGATCTCAGAGCTATAATGCTAATCAGTTCTTAGGTTCAGAGCTATATGTTTCTCTGTATTGCGCTCTCGCTCCGCGTTATAATTAAATACTGCAAGGCTGTTTCGTTGGTGTCCATTTAGCTCTATACATACTTTATAATTTTAGACTTTATTCATCCTTTAGGATGAATCCTCACTAAGTATTTTTTTTTGCAGTTCTGAAACCACTTAGTGTCCTGCCTTCAACAAACTCATTGCAAATCTTATGAATGAATTCGACAAAAAACCCTGTTCGTAGAACTAGAAGAAGAGGAAATCACACAATGATATCCAACCGCAAAACCACTCATATTACATCCTATCCATGTGAAAAATCAACAAGGAAATCGCATACGGAAGACGAATAGAAAAAAGGACAGGATACCAAAACTAAATAAAACCAAAAAGTGAAACTTAACGACCACCTTCATTCATAAATATCCTTTCCAATGCCCATGGGTCCCCATTCACGTATACATTCTACAACCACACTATATGTCAAACAAAACAATATTTGAAAACTCTATAATGAAAAGGACACTCGCTTACTATAATATATAAACTGCGACCACTTCTTTTCCTTATGGGCGGTTCCAATAAGGATCGAATTGCACTTTCACTGATTGCAGCAGAGTTTTCGTTTTCGTTCTATAGGTCTGAGGTGGTATACCCAATACCGAAAACATCGTCTCACCTCATCGTCCTTGATTTAACCAATATTTGACAGGACCACAATGATAGTAGTTCTTTTGCGCAAAAAAGGAGAAGAAGCAAACGACAAGAAATCGGAGAAAACAAAACAAAATGCAACCAAAGATGTCGTTCTTTGGTTTCAAGTGTTTTCTAAGGTCCTTCTGTGCATGGACTCTTTAATAGATCCTGTTTATATTGTTAATGAGATTTACTGCACCATCACCAAAAAGAGTGCACAGTCGACTGCACAATGAGCGCTCACATTGCATAAAGTATAACATCTGAGCAAACACCCAAGACACAATCAACGAAGAGTAAATCTAGAGACATGTGTGTTTATTATCTGTGGACAAAGTATGCAATGCCAAGGTAACCGCACCGCTGCAGGTGGGTTATTCAAAATGATACTTTTGCTAATCAATTCGCCTAGAGGGGCATACGGCCGGGACACAAGTCAAAAGTTTCCCAATGTACCTATCTACCTATGCAAATCCCTTTTCAATCTTCAATAAACCCACCTTCTAAACGAATGTATGCGGGGGCCGAGCTGGTAACAAGAATCCTTTTTTCCTGCCGCCCCGATGGCTATTCAATTCAATTTCGTGATAAAGCACAACATTTTTGGATTATCCTCGTTCGAAAATAAAATAACAAAAATTGAAATGAGTCTGTATATACGCATCCTTGTCTGGTTGTCGGTGGCTATAATTTTGTCACTGCGGCGTAGCCATGATATTCAGCTTTTCGTGCGTTTTCCCTTTTACGTTACCTAGGCATCGCAGTGTATCCATTGAAATGTTAATGTCCCGTCGTGGCAATCCACCTCAAAGAACGGATTGTCACAAGGAGAAAAGAAAATTGAGTCATTTCTCAAAAGGACATAAATTTATCATTTATTCATAGCGAGCGCGAGCAGTGACACCTTGCATGTGTCTCGAGTTTTTCGATCGACATTTATACAGAAGGACAACTAGTTTGGGCATGGAGTTGTAGACGAGGACAAAAGCGAAAGGATAATCATCATCGTCACATGTGTTTGACACTGTGACAATATCACGTAAAAGTGTGACGCTTATCGCAGATCAGTGTATCGGGGAATCGATATTTTATGATAATCATGTTGCGGTGTCCTGTTTTTTTTTTTTTTTTTTTTGTATACCAGCTCAGTGGTGAAGAACAATTTGTCTGAAGACATGCCACCGCATTAATTTGGTGAGGGAAGGATTAGGCTTTTGTTTGGAAAAGGTGTTTTACATGATGTTGTGCAACCGGCTAAGCGGTGCGATGAAGAATGAGGCTGATTGAATGAAGCGGGCCGATCAAAGGAGTGTTGTGGACATGTCCTTAGAATCGACTTACGGTTTTGTTGAGTCATACAATTCTTAAGCTTAAAATAAAGTCTGACTATTGTACGCCCAACATGTGTGCGCAAAGACTCATCGGAGAGCATGTCCGAAGTTACCTTTCAGGGTTATTTACGGTAATAATGTAAGCCAGCTATATTTAGACGACAAGGTGGTCTTGAAGTACCGACATTATCAAGAGCTAATCAAAGCTTCAATCCAATTTGACAAAAGTGTTGCAAGGAAAATAATTTTGTCAGGTTATATATTTTTCGAAAGCTAGGTCATCAAATAGGACACTATGGTTCATTATCAGAGTAACCCGCAGAAAATATTCCATGTGCAGTCAAACGATTTTTGCAGGACCCCCAGGAGAGAAAAACAAATGCAATCGATCTGGCAAATTAACCCAAAAATTCAAATTTAACTGTTTTGTAAAATCGACACTTAAAAATTGGTGTGCCCAAACTTTTGTTTGAATAAAATCGAACTTAAGTCTAATTTGCCTTTAAAAGTTTCGAAACAATAAAATGTCAAAAATCAAATATCAAATATCAAATATCAAATATCAAATATCAAATATCAAATATCAAATATCAAATATCAAATATCAAATATCAAATATCAAATATCAAATATCAAATATCAAATATCAAATATCAAATATCAAATATCAAATATCAAATATCAAATATCAAATATCAAATATCAAATATCAAATATCAAATATCAAATATCAAATATCAAATATCAAATATCAAATATCAAATATCAAATATCAAATATCAAATATCAAATATCAAATATCAAATATCAAATATCAAATATCAAATATCAAATATCAAATATCAAATATCAAATATCAAATATCAAATATCAAATATCAAATATCAAATATCAAATATCAAATATCAAATATCAAATATCAAATATCAAATATCAAATATCAAATATCAAATATCAAATATCAAATATCAAATATCAAATATCAAATATCAAATATCAAATATCAAATATCAAATATCAAATATCAAATATCAAATATCAAATATCAAATATCAAATATCAAATATCAAATATCAAATATCAAATATCAAATATCAAATATCAAATATCAAATATCAAATATCAAATATCAAATATCAAATATCAAATATCAAATATCAAATATCAAATATCAAATATCAAATATCAAATATCAAATATCAAATATCAAATATCAAATATCAAATATCAAATATCAAATATCAAATATCAAATATCAAATATCAAATATCAAATATCAAATATCAAATATCAAATATCAAATATCAAATATCAAATATCAAATATCAAATATCAAATATCAAATATCAAATATCAAATATCAAATATCAAATATCAAATATCAAATATCAAATATCAAATATCAAATATCAAATATCAAATATCAAATATCAAATATCAAATATCAAATATCAAATATCAAATATCAAATATCAAATATCAAATATCAAATATCAAATATCAAATATCAAATATCAAATATCAAATATCAAATATCAAATATCAAATATCAAATATCAAATATCAAATATCAAATATCAAATATCAAATATCAAATATCAAATATCAAATATCAAATATCAAATATCAAATATCAAATATCAAATATCAAATATCAAATATCAAATATCAAATATCAAATATCAAATATCAAATATCAAATATCAAATATCAAATATCAAATATCAAATATCAAATATCAAATATCAAATATCAAATATCAAATATCAAATATCAAATATCAAATATCAAATATCAAATATCAAATATCAAATATCAAATATCAAATATCAAATATCAAATATCAAATATCAAATATCAAATATCAAATATCAAATATCAAATATCAAATATCAAATATCAAATATCAAATATCAAATATCAAATATCAAATATCAAATATCAAATATCAAATATCAAATATCAAATATCAAATATCAAATATCAAATATCAAATATCAAATATCAAATATCAAATATCAAATATCAAATATCAAATATCAAATATCAAATATCAAATATCAAATATCAAATATCAAATATCAAATATCAAATATCAAATATCAAATATCAAATATCAAATATCAAATATCAAATATCAAATATCAAATATCAAATATCAAATATCAAATATCAAATATCAAATATCAAATATCAAATATCAAATATCAAATATCAAATATCAAATATCAAATATCAAATATCAAATATCAAATATCAAATATCAAATATCAAATATCAAATATCAAATATCAAATATCAAATATCAAATATCAAATATCAAATATCAAATATCAAATATCAAATATCAAATATCAAATATCAAATTTCAAATATCAAATATCAAATATCAAATATCAAATATCAAATATCAAATATCAAATATCAAATATCAAATATCAAATATCAAATATCAAATATCAAATTTCAAATATCAAATATCAAATATCAAATATCAAATATCAAATATCAAATATCAAATATCAAATATCAAATATCAAATATCAAATATCAAATATCAAATATCAAATATCAAATATCAAATATCAAATATCAAATATCAAATATCAAATATCAAATATCAAATATCAAATATCAAATATCAAATATCAAATATCAAATATCAAATATCAAATATCAAATATCAAATATCAAATATCAAATATCAAATATCAAATATCAAATATCAAATATCAAATATCAAATATCAAATATCAAATATCAAATATCAAATATCAAATATCAAATATCAAATATCAAATATCAAATATCAAATATCAAATATCAAATATCAAATATCAAATATCAAATATCAAATATCAAATATCAAATATCAAATATCAAATATCAAATATCAAATATCAAATATCAAATATCAAATATCAAATATCAAATATCAAATATCAAATATCAAATATCAAATAGTCAAACCCTCAGGAAAAAGAGTGAAAGGGCATAATATACCTTTTGCTGTTAACGTTAAGAGGTGCATCATTTGTTTTTGGCCCGAGTTGATGTATGTATTATTTGTATAAGCCAAGCAAACAAAAGTGGGTATGGGCTAAAAATTAAAATCAATTAATTGTACTTTGGGCAGAATCATGAGAAAACACGGTAAAAGCGAAAATAATTTAGAAAAAAACCGTTTTTTCCTAAAGCGCCCTCTAAAAGTAAGTGGGGCTCAGAACTTTGTATGAACCAAACTTTAGCAATTACTAATATAAAATAAATAGAGTGGCGCAACAGCTCGAGGTGAACCAGGGCCAACTTCTCAACAATGTATGCTGGTGTGTTAATTTCGTTACATACCTACAATTTTTTGCCGAATCCGAACGGCACTTTGAGAAGTTTTTCAAGACAAATGATACACTCGGAGGGCTTGTCGAACCCTCGCGGAGGTGGGAACCGTGGAAAAGAACAAGTCTTTTTTTCAGGTGACGATGGCAGGATTCGAACCCAGACCTCCGGCGTAGTAAGCACACACACTAACCACTACGCCACGGCACCCCAATTAGTAATATGTATCATTAAATTTGTTTTTGATTTGACATTTGTAACATGTTAAAAGTGGGCATGGTTGATATTTTGGGCGGTCCAATTTTTGCTTTGTTGAAGGTCTTGGGCCAAAATATTGCTCAGTACCAAAATTTCAGCTACTACACAACGTCTAACTTGACTAAAAGGCAATTTGAAAGGAAATGTAAAATAGAAATTGTCCCACATTGAAGCCAGTAGTGGGCGTGGTCGTTGACCGATTTTGCTAATTTTTACACTTTGTCTTTGCAATAGAAGAATCAAGACGGGTAACAAGTTTCAGCTCTCTTGCTTGATTTTGAAGAGTTAAAACATTAACACATGCAGACGGACAGACGGATGGACGGACATGGCTAAATCGATTCACCTGTCGGTCTCGATCATATCTCAAAGATTTCAGGGGTCTACGATGATTATTTCACTGTGTAACAAACTATGCATTAAAATTAATAAAGCCTCGCTCGGATATAAACAGTTGACCCCAGAGGTTCCGTCCAATACTTCATCAGTTCATCAAAATTCCAATGCTCAAGTATTTCCCATACTGCTCGCCACCTGAATTCGCATCGTATTTAAGGTTCCCACAAAAAAGATCATCGCATCTGAACATCCTGAACCAGTATCCTATTTCACATATTAAATGACAAGAATTGCAATTGACCTCTCAATTTAGCCGAATATTCGACTGGAAAACCACAATATAGTTCAGCAATCTCCGCATCGAATTTCCTTCCAATCAGTTTGCAATGGGTTTACTCTTGGATTTTAGGACAACCAAGATCCCAAAAAGGACAATTTATCACATCAGTTTTTTCTGATAAGAGATCTTATTCCCACACAGTAGCCTTACCCACACACGTTGCTAAAAAAAGATCGTCGGGCAGACCTGCAGAAGAGTTTCGAATTGCTAAAAAAACTGTCACATGTCCTTATCTCAATTTATCCTTTGAATTGATTCAATTGCAGTTGAACATTGAATAAAGGTAGCCGATCGATCTTTCTGCCTGCTACAGGAAAAAATGAACACTTGTGCAGAAGGATATACGAAAAGCAATCAGGATTCCACAGCCCACATAATGTACTTGTTTTTTTTTTCTATAGACTATAAAAAAAGGATATTTTTCCAATTTTTCGCAATATGGTCAGTGAGTTGGATGGGATTCTTACAGAAGACAGATCAATAACCAATGATCCTCTCCTAATGATCTTTCTTTGGTAAGGCACGAACAATGATGTAACAGTTGAAATCCGGGATAAATAAAGGATATTGAGATACCCAAGAGAACATATAGGTTATGTCCATCTATTCGGTTGTCCATCTTAAGAGTGTATTCACGGTAATATTATATCCAACTTTCCACTTCGATAGAAGCGTGCAGAATGTAATCTTAAGGATCAGTTGCAATAACGTATTTTTTTGGCCATAGCATCCATAAGAAAGGTACTTTGGAGCGATTGTCGGACTAAATGAAAAGGACACTTGAATAAAGTATATACGCGTATGATTAGATCTGCTGAAAGGACTCCGAATGTGTTGTTTGTATGAAAAATCATTTCCGGTTCGACGATAGACAGCGCCATGGGTTGCCCTTTATAGGCATACAAAATATAGAACAAAACCGCCGGTTTTTTTCTTCATACTTTCATTCGATACGGTGTGGTTTCGGGATATTCAACCGCATTGGCACGCCTCCTATACAGACACAAAAAGCAATTCAAAGGAAATAAATCAAATTCAAATAAACACAGGTATCAGCAGTGCTTCTATATGTATAAAACCACAAAACATGAATAGAAATGAAAAGCGAAATTGAAGTGAAATATCCGGAAATCAAGAGTGTAACTAGAATCGAAGTGAAAACGAAA
The DNA here is from genome assembly GCA_947623515.1 of Neoascia interrupta. NCBI lineage: Eukaryota > Metazoa > Arthropoda > Insecta > Diptera > Syrphidae > Neoascia > Neoascia interrupta. Next base: position 153,211,865 of record OX392462.1, read on the forward strand.
ATGAATGTCCTTTAATGATAAGTTATCGAATTGCTGAATGAAATATGGGCGAAGGTTTTATTTTCGAAAGTGTGGGGATTGGGTGAAAGTGTTTTTTTTTTCTGGAGCGCACCCTTAAAAACTGAAAAATATTGAAGCAATTTAATTTTTAGCTGGATTTTTACTCAAATATTTTTTCTTAAATTACAGCACGTTAATAGTGTTTTTATAGATCTCAGTATCAGATTTTGGTGTGTCAAAAAATGCGATCTTAGGCTCAGCTGCACTATCATAACTGTTAAAGCACCGGGGGTGAATAATATGCCACCAAAATTGTGCTCAAAATGCTCGAAAAGGCAGGAAGAATTCTCATTCCGTGTTCAAAAATGTTTGCGTCGCCTGCTTAAGACTGTGCTATGCTCCCAAAGGAGAGACGGCTAAAGCCACATCACAGTAAAGGACTACAGACAAATAAGCGGCTTATCGATAAGTAGGTACATATGTCAGAGAGGGGATTGGTGATAACTACCAAAGTCAAAGCGCGAGAAAATTCCTACTTTCAGGAAACCATCAGGATTGAAGGAATTGAGCCACCGATATACAAATCAGTTAGATACCTTTAATCGTTGGGCGTTAAATTGGATCAGGTATCTGGTGTAATGACTGCCGCATATAGCTCGGCAGCATGTGGGACTTGCTGACGAGCAACATACCAACATAGCGGTTGTTAGGTTAAAGGCTACAGGAAACAGTAGCCTATAACAGTAAACCTACAAATAAGTTAAATGATGATAGTATCTATAACTTTTGTACTAGAATATTTTCTCAAATTTCATAAAGGCCAAACTTTTTCTACTATACCTCAAGCACAATGGCGAAGAAATGTCGCATACCAAAAATTAGTGTAGCGGACCATTATAGCAAAGATAAAATTTGAAAATTTTATTTTTAAGATTTAGATTTGGTAGGGTCACACAAACAGGCCTGTGGGCGTGTCTGTTTTTTCTGGGTCTAACCTCCCCAAGGGTCTGACAATCCAAGAGCAATTTTTGCCACGGAAGGCACATCTCGGCTTCGCAATGAGGTGGGTCACCTTCACGTTTGACAGTCTTGGTATGGCTTGGCAGGGAAATTGCTTTAGGTCAAAGATTACTCAAAACTGGTCTTGTCCAGTATTCAAAAGACTTTTTGCGCGTTTAAATTATACGCGCATTAAAAATACGCTCACGCTAGGGAGCAATCGTCTGCGGTGATTTACATTTCTGCTCGCCCACACGAACCAGAAAACCTACCCCACGCTGTAGTAGGTACCTAACGGCAGTCTCGCGGCTTGACTGGTTGAAGTCTGTGTATTTGATGAGGCTTTAGTATACGTTTAGGCATATATTAACCGACTAGTCAGGAACAGGTATGAATCGTGCTTGTCAACGGTACGGGTCGTCGCCATCTTGGGGAAATGCAAGATACCAACGGCTTTATCATCAGCGAAGCCACTTATCTTAACACCGTCAGGTAAGCTTAATCGCAAGACTCCATCGTACATGATATTCCACAGTAATGGAATAAGGGTCACCGCAGGAGTCCCTAAGGCCGATGCTTGTGGGACTCCTCCGATCCTTGTGGGACTCCGGTGACGCTGTGGACTTCTAAGCCTTTACCCGTGTAGTATTTTAACTTTCTGTGCTCAAGTTATTTTCTACAATGCGTCAAAGGTAGTATGGAGCATCTATCCCGGCGAGTGATCTTCTGATGTCAGCCCAGTTTGCGGAGTTGAAGGCATTTCTTACGTCCAGTGTCATAACTGCACAGGATTTATTTGCACCGTGATGCATTTTTTTTGCTTCAATGGCTCTGTCTGCTATTTCAACCACGGCTCTAATGGATTGGACCGTGGAACGAGGTTTTCTAAAGCCAAACTGATTGTCAGAGTGGGCCCCTTCTCTTCTGCATTGTTATATATATATTCTTTCCAGGATATTTCCAATTGTATCCAATAGGCAAATCGGATGGTAAGATGATGGTTCCCCAGGCGGTTTACTATTTCTTCGTTTGTGTAGCAAGATCAATTGCTGTGCCTTCCAATTTTCAGGACACGTCCCTTCTTGCAAACACTTCTGTATTGTAGCTAGGAAGAAGCCTGGTTTTCTAACTGCAGCCGTCTTTAGAGCTTTATTCTGGATGTCATCGTGCTGTTATCTTCTATTTTTTTAATGCTGGAATATCTTCAGGGTTTATATCTCTTATGATCTTGCATAACTTTGGGGAAAGGATGTTCCACTATGGACCTCAGCATTATTGGACATGTAGCTGAGGGTGCCTTGTAGCCTTCTATTTTTGTCATCGCCATCCTATACTGTTTCCCTTTGGTAAACAGCGGCCTCTTCTTACTTACTTACTTAAGGTGGCGCTACAGTCTGGGGTTGACCTGGGCCTCAGCCAACAAGCTTCGCCCGCCAGCTCTGTCTCTAGCTAGCCGTCTCCAGTTTCGCACGCGAAGTTGGCTGAGGTTCCCTTCCACTTGCGTGCGCCACCTGAGTCTCGGTGCTCCTCTACCGCGCCGTTCCTGCGGTGTGGATTCGAAGATTTTCCGGGCCTAAGCGTTGGTGTCCATCCGCTCTAGATGACCCAGCCATCGTAGACGTTGTGTTTTGACTCTTTTGGCTAGGTCGGTATCGCTGTACAGCCCGTACAGTTCGATGTTATATCTCCTCCTCCACTCTCCGTCTATGCAGACGGGACCGAAAATCGTCCGAAGAATTTTCCTCTCGAAGCAGCCTTAAGTGTTTTCATCCGCCTTTGACAGGGTCCATGCTTCTGCACCGTAAAGCAGGACTGGGATGATGAGTTGCTCGAGAGAGGGTTTTGCTACTCAATTGCCTTCTTAGGCCAAAGAAACAGCGATTGGCAAGAGTTATCCTTCGTTTTATTTCAGCGCTGGTGTCATTGTCTGGGTGTCTTTTCTTGATGACAGCATATACTTGGTTACACTTACTAGCGGCCTCTTCACAAAGACGTTAAAGCATGCGGTTTTGCTGTTCTTTATAGCTCTATCCTCTATTAGGGTAACGCCTAGCTATTCTGAATGTGTCCAAACGTTGTTGGAAGTCTGAAATCGCCGGCTGTATACGTAAAGTATTTACCCAGTCTGTATTAGCTATGCTAACCGGCAAGGAGACAAAGGATTCGAGTAAGACATATCCTCTGGTGCTAGGGAGCACGCTACCACACTATACGGCCCACGGACGTGAGCAGCTTATGAGTCGTGAGCAGTTTACTTGCTGTAGAAAACACCAAGTTGCAGACAGCGGCTAAACAGTTTTCGAAGTATACGAGCTTGCTCTTCTTTAACTTGAAATGAACAATGGAGTCTATTTATTTCTACCTGGTAACTAATTCAAATTCAGTGTTATTTGCCAACGTGTCAATACATATAGGGTCAAAAGTCTAGTAGTGATTTTTTTAAGAAACTCTAGAATTTCCGTGTCCGTTTAGATGTACAAGCCGTAAGTGACTTGTAAATAACCCGGAGCCCTTAATCTAGACAAATTTTCCTAGGAGGGACTGATTCTGTTGTACTTTCAATGCTGTTGTGGGTACACCAGGACTTGCGCTTAAGGGCTTAGAGTTTGAAGATTTTTTTTTTGCGTGAACCGGTGATATTTATGTAGTTGAAGTGATATCTGTGGTCGTCTCACAGCTACATTTACTGATTTGGAGTGGCAAAGCCTAAAAAAAGAATACAAACATTTTTTTTGGCGAGTTAAATCAAAGGATCATCAGTAAATGATCAAGCATGTTGGATGTCAATATTAAAAGATTGGCTCTCTGTTGACCTGCAACAAATAAGGTCATAGGTACGCACTTTGAATTTTATTTTACCAACATATTTTTTCTGCTATTAAGAAACCTACAACCCATGATTATTACAAATAATGAATTCGATCCATAGAGGACAGACCACGAATTTTTTCAGAGATTCTGAATCTAGTTAAGTTCAATGCTTAGCAGCTTCGGTACAGTAGTGAATGGCAGAAAATGAAAGCAACTGGTTAGAAACAAACTCACAAATGACTAAACAACGATCGCTGCATTCCTCGTATAATGACAACAAAAGATTTCGAAAGCACTTTGACCCCGCTCTCTATTTATATGCATCCCTTGGCTGGTGGTGACGATGTTTTCAAATGACGCCTGATGTTACATCTAATATGCTTCATAAAAAACGTGCACCCGTCCCAAATAAATCGGGGAAAAAACAAATAGGATACCCGGAAAGAACCCTCAGTGCTATGCACATTTTCCACCTCTGACCCCCAGCCTGCTGCAACAGCAGTACAAAGGCTCTCGCCTATCACCAGAGCAACACCAGCTCTATGTTACCACAAGATTTGAGAACAAAAAAAAATTAAACAACACCATACCTACACCACCCCTGTCATTCTAGAAGAGAGCTCCTGTTTATTAAGCGGCGGCAACAACTCAATCCCTGCCCCCAATACACGGCGACGAGGGAACGAATTAAGTTGGTTTTATGTCGCCATAATACACATTTAAGATCCTCTAGATAAATCCTCAGATTGCACTTATACGCGCCACTTTCGGTAGCTAACGCACCGAATGGGATATGACGAAAAGGATCTCATTTACACACGTCTCCCATATGAGATGTACGGTACCGCACAGGAAAAACAGATAAATCCTTGCCTTTTCTATTTTTTGTAGTACCTATATGTATTTCGTTTTTTTTTTCGGAGGACCCCCAAATGAGACCAACAAAAATGACAACTAGGACGATGCCTATAAAACAAAGACCAACAGATCTGCGTTCGACACAAAAGTGCTTAATATTTGACGGAAGTTGACAAAAAGATCTAAAGGACGACAGCAGAAAAAAAAAATAACACTCCTTCAGATGAGAGAGATTCTAAGATTTTCCAGGACACACATTTGCGCGCATAAAAAAGGATATTATTTTGTACCCCGATGTTGGTAAAGTGCCTCGTAAAAATGCAATCATCTGCAGGCACTCTTTTGTTATTGTTTAGTCTTTGGTTAATGCTGCCTCAGTTACGCCACAGCCACACCACCTCTTGGTTGGACATACTCTGTACATACTTGAGACTTCCTGGTGTCGCAGAGTGGACACAAGGGACACGACATCACGGCAACATATCGGGAAAAAAACGCGACAAATTGTCGCGCTTCTTATCCTCGCAATGCCATTTCATCTGCGTGGTGGTGATAAAATGACGCATTGATGCGTCACACGCACTTTGCACAGGATAACTCATTATCCTTGGCGATTGTGGTGCCGAGTTTTATGCATGACAATATGTGAAAAAAGTGCTTTTCCTGGTGATGTTGTGTTGTTTTTTTGCGGAAACAAAATGGTCGCCGGTTGGTGTTATGATTTAAAAGGATCTGAGTAGAGACTTTCGGTATTTTATTTGTCGTTTTATTGTTTCGTTTTTTACTGCATTGACGGTTACTTACACGAGCATTGTAACTGGCTTGGATTTTTTCTCTTTAAGGAAATACAATACACCTCGCAGTTTGAAATCTCACAGAAGGTCTGTTCTTCGCAACTTTAACACATGTATCGACAAGTATTACCAGTGGGCAGAAACCACTGGACCCTGGACGAAGATAGAACGAATAGAACGAACTGGGAAAATCCTTTAAAAACACCAACGCATTACAACTCGGAGCGTACTATTATGGAATTGAGCTTTAAAATTGTAGCGTTGTTCATAATCGTAGTTTTACTTTTAACATTATGGTGTGGTGTCTTTATCGAATTGATAAATCCCAGACCTCAGCAAGGATCTTTCACTTCTTAGCAGCACATCCGGGGCTGAATCGGGGCTCATGTTAAGTCCAGACCCTAATAACTAGCCGGCTTTGCGAAAAATCGTCTAAAACGAAATCAGCCAAAGCTAAAATATGCAAAATCAGTCAATAATTTGGGCAAAGTTTCATTATGAAAAAACTCCCAAAAAATCATGCAAAAGACCCAAAATCAAAAGATCGCCCCAAAAGGAAAGGAATGTAAGCAAGTGAGAAAGTAAGATCCTATATACCATTAAATATACCAAATCTTAGATTTTTTGGCCCGAATTCATATGTTATTTGTCTAGGACACGCCCCCAAAAGTGGGCATGGGCTGAAAATAAAAATCAATAAATTGTTATTTCCGTTAGAATCATAAGAAAATATGGGAAAAGCGAAAATTATTTCAGAAAAAATGTTTTTTTCCTAAAAACGCCCCTTAGGGCGGAGCTCAAAACTTTGTATGCGGCAAACTTAGCAAATAGTAACATCTTTATTTGATTTAATTTAATTCTATAATTTGTCATAATTTTTTTTCGATTTGGAGTGAACTCTCCGAGAAATTGGTTTTGTAAAGATCTAACATGTTAATAGTGGTCGATAATGTGGGCGGTCCAATTTTTGCTTTGTTAATTTTGATTAATTTTGTTGGTCTTAAATTTGAGCTCCTAGGCCATGCCTAACTTGACCGAAGGGAATTATGAAAGAAAATGTGAAATAGAGGTAATCTTACATTGCAGCCAGTAGTGGGCGTGACCAATGATTGTTTGAGCCAATTTTTACATTTTGTCTGTGCAACAAAAGTACCAAGCAGTGTGCAAAGTTTTAGCTTTCTAGCTTGATTTTGAAGACCTAAAACCTGATGTTCACCAGTCGGTCTCGACTCCTAAGAGGTCTCAGGGTTCTTTCACTGTGTTACAAACTTTGCATTAAAATAATATACCCTCGGTCGGCTATAAAAAAGGCCAAGCAGGGGGCCTTTTCTGGCCTCTTATTTATATCCCACTGCAAGATGCATGAACCTTATAATCCAAAAGTGGAAAATATATGGGGTATGGAATGCTGCCCCCTGCATCTGCTTTTTTCCTACCTTTGCTTATGTTTCGTTTTTTAAATTTTGGGCGATGAACCCAAAACAATTTTTGGCTGGTTATTTTTTTTTTTGTGGGTTGCCGTGGCGTAGTGGTTAGTGTGTGTGCTTACTACGCCGGAGGTCTGGGTTCGAAGCCTGCCATCGTCACCTGAAAAAAAAGACTTGTTCTTTTTCACGGTCCCCACCTCCGCGAGGGTCTGACAAGCCCTCGGAGAGTATCATTTGTCTTGAAAAACTTCTCAAAGTTCCGTTCGGATTCGGCAAAAAATTGTAGGTCCCCTTGTGTGTGAAGAAATTAACACACACAGTATACATTGTTGAGAACTTGGCCCTGGTTCACCTCGAGCTGTTGCACCACTCTATTTATATTTATTTTATATTCATTTTTTGGTTTTTGGCGGTTTTTCACATTTACATAGCCGCATCAGCTTCAATAACGTTTTATGCCAGATTTGCCAGATGCTTTATGTATCTGAATTTATTTCAAATATAAAATCAGTGAGTAAGTGCAGATGTTACAGTCCGTTAAACAAACCGTTGAAACCCCATCCCACCCAATAATGTCAATTACTGCTATTATTGCTAGTTTTTGATGATTTATGGTTACTGAAAACTTTGAAAAGGGGCGTGGTCTAACAACCCCTATTACAAACTATCAATATTAGCATAGATATGTTCAAGTAACGCTGAACCTAAAATGTACGTAAAAATGCAATCTTTTGGTTCAAATTAATTTTTTTTTTTTGAAAATGGACCCGTAAAGGGGCCGGGGCTAAAAATTTTGTATAAACAAAATCTACAAGAGAGTTTCGTTTATCTTACCTGCTAATTTTTATTATTTATTCTTTCCTAGGCTAAAGTCCAGTCAAAATTACGTTTTTTCGGAAAACAGGAGATTTTTCATCAATTCTGCCTCCACATGAAGGCGTGGCCCAAAGACTTGTACAAACAAAATGTAGAACTAAGGTTTTCTACATAATAAATTAAGCAACGTTTTATCGATTTTGAATATAAATATTGAATAAAATGCATTTGAAAAGTTACCCTTTAAATCGATGCCACGCCCATTGGAGGAGGTTTATCGATATAATTTTTGTTTTTTATGTCTCACAGTCATTAGAACATGCCAAATTTAAGGTTTGAGCCTTCTAAGACGTGTAAAAGTTCTGGATGTAGGTGCACATTTAGACCGACTGGGGGCGTGTCTATGGACGGATTCCAACAATTTTAACATTTGTACTGCTCTGGATAACAGTGACCTTATACACCAAATTTCAGCTTCCAAGGTTACCATTTAAGGTTGGAAGCTGTCGCACTAAAAACGTGTGACATACAGACATACTGACGGACGGACGGATATGGCTTATTCAATTCAGAATTAGGTCTCGACTATATGCCCCTAAGGTCTTAGGTGTCTACCATTATTATTATTTTACCATAAGTTACAAACTATGTGACAAACTTAATATACAGGAGGTAAATCCTATTGGATGGGGTATAAAAAAGACCGTCAAGTACGACGTCCAAGTCATACACGGAGCGGTTCGTCGGCTTTCTTGAAGGCTAAGCGAACAACTATATTACTTAACTTACCTGCACATAAAATGTTTAGTGCACATTTTGCGACATTATGTTTTTCTATGAATGACGATTTCCGACTTTATAGCATCTTTCCAGCTTTTTATACACTACCCAGGGTATATTAAGTTAACAAACTTCGTAAAATAGTTTGTAACGCAGTGAAATAATCACCGTAGACCCCTTAGATCTTTTAGAGATATGATTGGGACAGACAGAAAAATCGATTAAGCCATGTCCGTCCGTCCGTCAGTCCGTATGTAAACAACTTTAAGGCCTTAAATTTTCAGCCAGAGAACTAAAAGTTGGTGAGTTGGCTGGAAGTCCAGTCTTTCAAGTTTGACAATTAGCTGATTTCACACGCCCTCAGATACAGTCCTGGTATGTGCGACCATCTCTTATTTAAAAAAATACTTTCTCCTAATCTTAGCTATGTTACAATGGTGCTAGCGCACTTTTTTTTGGTATTTAACATTGCCTTATAATTGTCTTTAAGGCAAAAGGAAATATTGGCCCTTTTCATTGACCACGCCCACTTTTTAGGGATGTTAACTTATAATGACTGTTTTTCAATAAATATGTATGAAATTTGACTAAAAGTTATGTGACAAAAGTTGTAGATATTAGCATTTTTCAACTTTTTTTATATGCGTAGTATATGCCTACGTGGGCTGGTTTGTTGGTTTTTTGGGTTAAAAAGCCGGAGTATTAGGCCGAAATGTGTGCAACCACCCAGCATATGGCATTCAACCGCTATACTTTTACATCCCACTGACTTTTTGGAGGCGTGGCAGTTTCCGTTTATGGTAGGGTAGGATATTTTGCAATGCGTCGCAGACGGACTAAAGTTTTTACATACGCACTGTTGAACTTTCCCACTTGTTTAATTTGCTTTTCGCACCGTTTCAGAAAATTTAAGGACGTCATTTTTAAAAGATCTTAAAAATTTTAGAAATGCCGTTATATGCTTTACTTAAACCAAATTTCATAAAATTCGGTTCGATCGTGAAAATACCTGAATATTTTGAAAAATAATAGTTTTTGATATGTTTCTGAAGCTTTCGGGTTATACCCCAGAATCTGCTAAATATTCAAAAATTTCTATAGTTCTCCCGAAAAATTAATTAATTAATAATTTCTGATGTGTGTGATTTTTATACCCGACCCAGGGTATATTAAGTTTGATGTATAGTTTGTAACGCAGTGAAATAATCACCGTAGACCCCTGAGACCTTTTAGAGATATGAATGGGACCGTCAGGAGAATCGATTAAGCCATGTCCGTTCGTCCGCCGTCCGTCCGTCCGTATGTAAACAACATTTAGGCCTTCAATTTTAAGGCAGAGAGCTGAAATTTTGTGGGTTGGTTGAAAGTCCAGTTCTTCAGATCAAGTTTGAAAATAAGCTGAATCCGCCCACAGACACGCCCACTACAGGCCTGTATGTGCGACCATCTCTAATTTAAAAAAATACATTTTGCAAATTTTAGCTATGTTACAATGGCGCTAGCGCATTCATTTTTGGAATGCAACATTGCCTTGTATTTGTCTTTAAGGTAGCCAAAAAGATTTTAGCTTTTTCATTGGCCACGCCCACTTTCAAGGGATTTTAGCTTAAAATTACTGTTTTTCAATAAATATATATGAAATTTGACAAAAAATTATATGACAAAAGCTGTAGATACTAGCATTTTCTAACTTTTATGTATATATTGTATGTGCCACCGCCCACTTTTGTGGGCGTTGCGTTAAAAAAGTGATTTTTTTAGTTAAAAAGGCGGAGTTTTCGGCCGAAATGTATGCAACCACCTAGTATAAAGCATTCAACAGTTATATTTTTATATCCCGCCCACTTCTTGGAGGCGTGGCAGTTTTCTTTTGGTATGGTCGGGTATTTTGCAATACGTCGTAGATGGATTGAAGCTCTTGCATACCCACTGTTGCACTTTACCACTTGATTCAAATTATTTGGCCTTAAAGCGTCAGTGATAGTGGTGGGGGACAACATTTTTTTCACTATTTTTTTGTTTCGAAAATACATAAAAACCGCAGTTTTAAAACGGTTTAAACAAAACTTGATTTTAGCCTTTGCTCTGGCCTGCGGTTGCTATACATGCTTGCCCAATATCGATTTTTTTAATGGTGCGTAGTTAAAAAATTATGACCTTGAACACGTTGTTAACGGTTGTATTTCTCAAAAACTTTTCAATGTTTTGCAAAAGTTCGAAATTTTTATAAAAATTCAATACTTTCATAGTGTACGTTTCAATTTGCTTTTTTCTGGCTGTTTGCTTCCTTCTGGCTGTAAGTTTTCAAAATAAGTGCCAACTTTTTTTGCCTTTTTAACCATCAAAACTCTAACTGCAGTTAAACCGGTTTGTTTGTGTATAAAATATTGCCCCTGCATACATTCTCATTTTTTCCACGGACCTTATAAGTGCGGACGGACGGACGTACTAACAACAAAGTGATACCATAAAAGCTACTTTTTCTATTTTCGGACGGACTTCTAAAAACGACAAACATAAAGTCAATTACTGAGTGCTCCGTCTGTCTTTGTTAAACGTTAAGTTGACAATTATATATTGCCTTAGCTTGCAGTCTAGTTTCTGCCGACCGATACGGCTGTGGGTTCCGTTGGCTATGGGTTCCGTGTACAGGAACCCATAAGAGCTCTTGGGGCTTCTCCGCGTTCAGAATCGGGAGCTAAAAGCCAATTAGTGGAGACTTCTTAAGACAGGGTGTATTTTCTTTTGTCCCTTAACATTGATTGCTTACCATACCTGGAGAAATTGAATGGTATGGTAAGTTACAACATGGAGAGATTTATTTGAAAATAATATGGTAGTGTTGCATATTAACCTGCACCACAGCAGGGCGGCGGCAAGGCCCTCAAGTAAGATCAAGGACTTACAACCTAGATAAAGAACAACAAAAGGCATTTCTTTCAGAAAATTACAGCTCAGTAGACCTGATGGCAGTAGTGTGTCTGACCGTGACCTATCTCCCCCACGACTCCGGGGTAGTCATCCCGGATACTCTAAGTCTTGGCAAAGCAAATGGATTGGATGTTGGTGTTGAGCTGTGACTCTAACTCCCATCGTTCACAATATGGAGCAGCAAGAGACGATTTATACGATTTTATTCTGTTTTCTGAACTCAACCTCAAGGCACGTTCCGGACGGTTCTATAAGGCCAGGTAACTGTAACGGTTTCCAATGCAAAAAAAATATCGAAATAGTCGCTTATGGATTTATAAATTTAAAAAAATGCTTAAAAAGTTCGAAAGAAGGAAGTGCGTCCCCTGTGCTCCCAACCGAAATAAGGTCATTCCGTAACGAGCTTGAAGTAGTAAATGGGATCGAGATGTGAAAAAATCAAAAAGGAAAAAATTAAGAAAACGGTTTTTGCCATCCTGAACCTAAGCGAGAAAAAACTACAAAATATCGTTGTTATACCCTTATATCATTCTATAGACCTACTATAAATGTAAAAGTCATGATCATGATAACTGTGATGATAAGGCTGGCCTGAAGGGTAGTTATTGGAATAATTTTTTCTGAGGTACGTAAAAAATATTCTAGATTTTTCTATAGGCTATAACTGTTCTCGATTGAGCGATTTTCAGCTTGCAACAAAACCAACTTAATTAAAGAAATTTTCGCGCCAAGCTGTCATCACAGCGAAGGATATAGGTACTTGCACACATTTTTTTAACCGGCTCAATCAGTAAATTTAGTCAGCTGTAACGGCTTTTTTGTCACAGAAGTCACTCCCTATACCTTTGCACAGACTGAAGCCCTACAAAACAAACTTCTAAGCCAATACACACAATGTAGACCAAACTGTCACCGCTACTTATCCCATATTGATCCAATTAGAGGTGCCTTGTCTGCAAGGACAACTAACGAACTTTCAGCATTTTCCTTTCAACGCGAAAAGAAACCTTAAAACAGGATTTTCAATGTTGGCCACCGACTGATTAGCCACCAAAAAGGGGATATAATCATTTCCACTGGCATACACGAACATATATTTCGATGAATAAAGGCAAATTGCGGTTATAGACAAAAAGTGGCGTCTTGGTGTGGAAAAGTATCAAGTTTCCAGGTGGAAAACTGTCAACAGTCACTCAACATGTCACAAAAATGTTGACAACCATCCGATGACTATTCCCATCAAAGTGTACCCAACTCTCTCGATGATTAAGGAATTTCAACGGTTTACTGATTTCGAAAAAATAAGGATTCAAATTAACTGCACAACAAGGGGTCACTTACAGCACTCAATTCAGTTTGCAAAAAAAAAAAAAAAAAAAATCAACAACAGAGCTCGATGATATGTAAATTTGGCAACAGCCGCTCAGTTTTTTGGATTTTCAAGGATCTCTCGTTTGGAAAGAGTTCCAATGCGGAACAAATCGAAATTCACTTCGGTTGCAAGTAGGTATATCCTTTGACTCGGTATAGCATTATTCGATGAGTTTAATCGTTGGGACAATAAATCATCGGATGTTTTATGGAGTTGTTAATAATTTTCCACACAGGGAAAGTGCCATCAGGCCACTTGACAACAAAAAAAAAAAAACACATAGAAAACTGCTGAACATAGAGAATGAAATGAAAAAAGTGTACATTATATCCTTGAGGGCTCCTTGATTTATGAATGGATATGTATATGGAGTCTAGTATAGTCTAAAGTAAGAATATGTCCCGATTGTTCTGCGTTATAGTCCCCAAGTGTTCAAGCAAGCACCTCGATAGATTTCGTTTTGCTTTTCAATGAAGAAAGTGTCCTTTGCTGAGCGTATAGTTTATTATGTTGTGTTGCGTGGAAAAGTCAAAGGACTTGTGACGAATTTATATTTTCTCTGAATAGAGGGACATATGGATACACATACTCCATCGTTAACGCATTAATCATCTTAAAGAATTAAATAAAAAGTCGTACGTCATCACGATTTTTATGGTTGGTTGGTGAAGGCATACTTATATCTGTGGTCCTATCCAAAGGATCACGGCACCAAGGGTTGCCGCGTTAAGGTGCGATCGATTTGTCATGATGGTGGGTGGTTTTGTGCGGGAACGTTATTATTGAAGGGAAGGATTCATTTGGCAATTTGCACCTGGACGTGTAGACTTTTTTGTAAGAGGTGATTTTTATTTCTTAAAAAAATGTACTTTTACTAAAATGGGTATTGGTGGACCTGAACGCGAATCAGAAGTGCATAAATGAAGAAAAAGTGACTCCTTTTTTAGTTAAACAGAATTTCCTTATATTTTGTAATATTATACCTGACCTTAACGAGTCACCTTGAGTTTTGTCCAAGTTAGATCTGTTTAGTAATCAACGAAAGCTTAAAATATCAACAAGAAAGGGGTTTAGCTGGAGGCTTCCCTGATGATGTGCTCCACTTTTACTAGTTTGATCTTTTACTAGTTCTTACCTCATAGCCAAAAACTGTGTTGGGTCACAAACAATTAAGACAGGACTCTGAAAACGCTCAATCTTACAACCCCCCTATGATCATTAATCAAATAAAAGAAACGGGTCCGTAATCAGTTTCTAGTTGATTCATAAAAAATTACTCAGCAAACAATGTGCTCATTTGCTTATGCATTTAAATAAAGTGGCGTTTCGTCACACCAACTTATTAAAACATAATTCAATGACTAATCACATACAGGACCCCATTAAAACACATTTTACGATTATAACTCGACTTCTTGTCCATCAATGGACCACTATCCAAATGCCAATGGAATCAATCTAACCGCATAACTAAAAGAGAGAGAGTGAGTGGGATTTGCTATAAACACAAAGATTAAAAGCCATTCGATGGCCGAGTACCCTTAATACAAGACAAGCCACACGTTTGTCCTTGTTCCGTTTCCCATGCCATAATGGCCACTTACGATTGATTAACAATTTATATTTATGTAAAAGGGAAAAAAAACGCAACCAAAAATTGATGGAATTCCACTTCAACCATTTTTTCATTTGATGCTCTTAGATTTTTACCTAACCGGAAATGCGGGTCACTCGGGAGGGAGGAACACATCACAATGCAGCATCCCTCGCGGTGGCACATTGTATTCAAAACAAGAGTGTATGTAATTACCACATTTAATGGACCATTGCCACAAAAACCTCCTTTGGAATTTATGTAAAGATCGTTCAACTAGACGACCAATAGAACGCAGAAGTACCACTTAAAATTTTGAGCGAGTTCTCGACTGGGGACACTATACAATGTTAATCGGAATAGCTTAGTAAATGGGGTGAGAACATTGATGTTCTGATGACGGCGATGCAAAGGGATGAAAATTAAAAAGAAAAAATACTGATATTTTTTGTAAGTTGCAAGATCAGAAATGCCTTTGTAGTCATAGTTGAGCTAGAAACGCAAAGCCTAAAAGTTCAGCTTAAACAAATAAATCAATCTGAATTTTGGATACATAAAATTTTTTATCACAAGCAGATTATTCAAGGATAACTATGAAAATAAAAGGATTGAGGACGCTTCCTTAATGACGTGTGCCAACTCCAAGTAAGAGCTCTTTGGAGAATTTTGCGCCTTTCCCTTTGCTTTTTTGTGATCTATATCAGATCTTGGGGTTGTCTTCCGAATTTCAGGTAAATACTTATTACTTATTTATAGGGCTTCCGACCCATAACAGTAACCTTCTGTTCTATGCGCTTCGATCCTAAGCACGCTGATTCCGATTGTCCAGACCAAGTGCTCGGGCTTGGTCCTTTAAACATAGACTCGGTCTCGAACTTGTGGGCTCGCTTTCGAAGCCTCTCTTGGCTGGAACGTTTTCTCCATCCACTGAATCTGACCGCGTCAACGTTATATTCGTGCTTTGGATGGCGAGATTGTATTTTGTATTTCGTCAGCTTGTGCAGGATGATGATGGAAAACTTACGCGGTTTTGTCAAGATCGGTAAAAACTTCACCGACCAATATCAAAAAAGTATTTATATAAGCCGATTCGCTGTCGTGTAACTTCGTTAACATCTTGCTTGAGAAAACTCAAACGTCAAAACCAGAGGCACCCACAATCTTTCAAAAGTCCGCTCATATTATTTTCGTATACGCAGACGAAACTGCCATAATCAGAAGAACAAAGCGTGATGCTAGAGAAGCCTTGGTGAGTATCGGAACTTAGCCGGCGAATATAGGCTCAATCGCCACGAGGGCAAAATTAGTACATATGCTGTCGTCAAGAAGCGACGTCTTGGACAAAAAATCACCGTCGATAGCTTTAACAGCTACAACGGATCAGACACCATCAGAGCTCTGGAAAAAAATGGGAGACAGCGGGTCCAGTTGGGTCACGACCTATATCTCCAATGTTGAACTATGAAAGCAAATTAATGGCAGCTGAGATAAAAATGCTTTGCAGCAGGAGCAACAAAACGAGATAGAATAAAAAATACGAAGATCCGAGGAAGCCTCCATGCAAAAAAACAAAGAACCTATCTCAAGGAAAGTGAAGAACGTCCGACTCAGTTTGTATTGCCATATTCAAAGGAGAGATCCTTTGAACCCCGTCAAAAACGTAATGTTATTCAACATTCCAGCGCAATTGCAAAAGAAAGGAAGGCCTAAACATTCATAGAGGTAGTTAGGCATTTATTGTCCACTTCGGTTTCGCTCTATAAATGAGAGCCACAATATTGCTGTAATCCAATAAAGTCTAACTCTAGCCAATCGCTCCTTCTTTTGTTTAAAACGTTTATTCACTAGCTACGTCCTTTCTCGGGCATTTAAGGTGTAAATTTGTTGGATCCTCATCATCCCAGTCCTGCCTTACGGCTCGAATCATGGATCCTGTCCAAGACGTATGAACCGCTTAAGGTTGCTCCAAGCTAAAGATTGTGCGGTGATTTTTGGTTCCGTTTGCAAAAAAGGGGAGTGGATGAGGAGATATAACAAAGAACTGTATGGGCCGTGCAGCGAGATTGGTCTTGATAGAAGAGTGAGAATTTAACGACTTCAATGGCTGACTCACGGCTTAGAAAATCTTCGAATCCACAGCGCAGCACAGGAGCACCGAGACTCAGGCAGAGATAGCTAACCAGAAACAGAACTGGTTGGCGAAGCCTGCCAGGGTTGAGGCCCCAGGACAAGTAAAGTAAGTATGTACCTAAATAAGAAACTCCTTACATCGAAGTGGTTGCTGCCAACAATTAGTTTTGTCCTAAGCCGGGTTGCTTGCCTAATGGAATCCGGACTGTGGCTCTCAAGATCTTATGGACACGCCTCTGTGGAAACTCAATGGGGTGCCTCCATAGATACCCCTAAGACATTCACTTTCAACAGGAGATTCATTACTAGAATACCTGAAAGATGTGAATGGGAAAAAAAGACCATCATAGGAGATGACGAGATTGCCGTATATACTGACGGCTCCGAGATGGACGTCGACGCTCTTGGACTAAGAAAGTCTTTTCGGATCAATGACGACTGCAGCATTTTTTAGGCGGAGCTGGTAGCCATAATCCAAGCTGCCACTGAGCTGTGGACCGTAAGCAATACTATTGTCATATCATCTGACAGCCATGCGGCAATTAAAGCCATGGAATCAGATGTAGTGAAGTCAAGGGCTGTGAAACTATGCAGGCAAATTCTGGACGAGTTATCACTTGGCAACACTGTAACTCTATGTTGGGTGCCAGGTCACATCGACATCCCCGGAAACGGAGAAGCTTGCGAGATATGGGTCAGGGATGAATGCATCTCTAGCCCTCGAATCTATGAGAATTCCGCTGAGTTCGATAGCACGCAGAATAGAAACTGAATCCTTGAGTAGAACTAACCTACGTTGGACAGAATTTAATACGTGCAGACAAACAAGGGAGCTATGGCTGGCCAGCGGTCACTACTTATCACTATTTATGATCGAATTAGCCGGCAGGGATATCCGAGTACTTACGGCAATTCCTACGGTGCACTGCGCTGTGGGTCTGCACGCTGAGCGGCTAGGAATACCGCATAATGATTATTGCAGAAGCTGCAGAGACGTTGAAGAAATTCAATCTGTTCACAACCTGCTTTGCGATTGCCCAGCCCTAAACAGCATCAGGCGTAGTACCCTCGGCAGTTACTTCCTTAACGAGCTCGAAGATCTAAATAATGAAGATCTAAAGGACCTCCTAAGATTTGTTTACAAATACGGGTGGGTCCAAGATGGCGGCACTCTGAGCTTCTAACAGCGGCCTATTTCTGTTTTCATTTCAGGTGTTAAAAAGGTTGCCCAAATGGACACAATATGGCCACGTGCTGGTCTAAGCGAGTCGTGACTATTGTCTTAAGGGCGCCCATCGACCTAACCTCATCTAACCTAAGCCGGGTGCGGAAGTTTCTCATTGTTTCGGTAAGGTTAGGTTGAAGTGGCTGTCGGCTCTGAGGAAACCAATACAATTAGACCATTTTGATACCACGTGAGTCTGGAAATATTGTCTATTCGATGAACTACTTCGAGCTACTAATGAAGCGTAAAAGACGTTTGAGGTTAGTCGTGCTAAGATCACTGCCATATTCATAGAAGAAAGCTCCAAGGTGAAGATTACTGTTCTTAGAGAGAGCGGAGTATGTGCAGAGAAAGTGGAGAGTGGTCTCTTCTTCCTCCTCATCTGTGCAGCTCCTGCAAAAGTCATTAGAATAGACACCAAATCTGTCGCGTTTTGCCTATCCGACAGTGTCCTATAATGCCACCGATTTTAGCAATAATGTGCAATGTATTAAGAGCTATCAACCTCCCAGAGCGTTAGACCAGATTTGGCCGAAGCTAAGATATAGCTTCGGCCAAATCTGGTTCGTTACTAGACAGGTAACCACTTGTCCATCTGGGATTTGTTCTTTCTATTGCATCCAATTTTATCATGAGTTTGCATGCCGAAATAAGAATGCCTAAGGAGCCTTTATCATGCAAAATTGAGAGAGCAGTTTCAAGTTTGGCAAGTTCGTCAGCCTTACAGTTGAATGGAATGTGACTATACCCTGGCACCCCAGCATAGGTGAATGTTGAACTGTTTTAATGGCCACCTGGGCTGTCAGAAAATATACGTATCATTGCGGCGAATATAACGTTTAATCTTTAGCCAGGACAAGGGTTCATTTATCGCCATGATTTCAGCTTGAAAAACGTAAAAACATAAACGCTCACTCTGCAGCCCTTCCAACATAACCAGCAGTTCATTCAACGCCAGATTCCAAAGGAGTGGGGACACGACTCCACTTTGCGGGGTTTTCCTGTTCACAGATCTTCTGGCAGTGGTCTCACCTAGCTTTAAGTGGATTCAAGAACTTCAGATGTAAGCCCTGGGCAAATTAAATTTTTCGCAACTACAGGGAACAAGCTTTTAAAAAGGTCAATAAGTAACTCCTGAAGGCATTGAACATCTTAAGTTTACATTTTCAGCTTGATGACAGTTATTCAAAACCACTTGGCTAGAATCCAGTTAAAGGAGGTTATTATTTTTTGCGCTAAACTCCCTAAACTGAGAGGTTAAGGGTGTAATTGGGTTCGAAAAGTGAAGGTTACGAGTCAGGAAAAGCAATGCATCACAAATACCGATGGAAGCCATAAAATCGAGTAGCTTGTTCGCTCGAGAGTTGTATGTAAGGAGATCGGCATTAAGATCCCCGCGCAGAAAAAATATGTTTAGAAAAAGAGGATCAAAAGGGTAACTCCTTAACGGACAGTAATCAAAGATATTTCACAACATTTTCTGCAATTTTCAGGACCCTTAACTACATGTTTTTTCCACCAGACTTGTCCCTAGAAATGCTTTCTGTCACACACACTTGGTTAGTGATTTGGTACATCGACTCTACCATAACATAGCCTAACTTTTGTAAAAAAAGCTCCGCACGTAAGCCATCAGAGCCGCCGGCCTTGTTGCTCTTAAGCATTTTTATAGCGAAGCCACCATTCCGCCACCTAACCTTTCTTGAATACTAGGTTAGGTGGCGGAACTTCCTCTTACCGACTGGGCTTTCGTTCCCTTCTGGTACAGTCGCTTCTCTCTCTTGTACTTCTTGCACTCTCTCTACACGTAGCTTATTAAACTGCTGCTGGAAATGCTGCCTTAACACTTCAACTACGCTCTGTACTTTGGTGGCTAGGTTTCTTTCGTTATTTGGAAGTTCTGGGACGTTATATAGATCTTGCTTATGTCCTCGTTTCGATCGCATCACCCCTTTCGATCTCCTTGAGCTGGGAGACTGCGTAGGCCCTCTTCTTTCTATGCAAACACTTTCATCGCCTCCTTTCTCTCGGTTTATTTGTGCTGTTCTTGTTTTTCGCGCAAACAGCAACCTCTTCGCATATGCATCTTTTCTGAATTTTTTGTCCACGCAATCATCATCATAACAAGGCCCCTTTTTGAGGTGTGCGTGAAAACCTTAAGTTGAATCGGGTTATGACTCCAAGCTTGACGGCTATCAGTGTCTACCCTATTTCTACAACACTCCACCACCTCTAGGAACTCATCTTTAACAAAACGGAAATACGTCATATTAAGAGACACTTTCCTGCAGTTCGATTTGCCCAGCCAAAATTCGGCTCATCGACCAAATTCAAGGTTGGATCTTTTCTGAAACATATTTGATGAACATGCTCGCATGCTTGCCCACATTCATATCTATGTCAACAGCAGTAAACGCATTTTTTTCATAAACAACTCCTGCACACACAGAAAAAAATAACCTAATCGCTGTTTGCCCGTGTAGCTTCTGTTCTAATGCAAGCTTATAAATTTCGCAAACAAAATTTTATAGCAAGCTGACTACCTATGACTTGCCTAAAAAAGACACAAACAGACTTGCTTATCAGCTAAACTAGCTCGGTTGCTTTGCATTATGCTGTAGATACTGATAAATAGGTCCCCGCAACCGGTGAAGCATTCGCTTCAATTCGCAACCAATGCAAAAAAAGTCGAAAGTCGTCTGAGTGAAAGTGAATGCTTATTTTTGGGTTTAGCATTGACTCTGCGCCAAGATCAAGGGCGTAGCTGGGCTTATCTGGGGGTCGGCTAATGCACTCATAAAACTCGGAATTATACACATAATTAAATCAATTTAATAAAAAATAAAATTTTTCCTTTTATTGAATTCAAAGAGTGCATACACTTGAGTACGCACGTCGCAAAATTTGAATTTTTTTTGACATTGTGGATTATGGTCTTGGTGACACAGTATCTGTATAGAACGACTGGCGGCGGCGCGCGGCGAACTTTAGCACTGACTTTATGGGTCAATTGGGTGCCAGTCTAATGCTTCATGCATGTATTGCATGATCAAAGTGTTAAGTGACACTTTGTATGTGGGAAACTGAGTATTGAAAAAAGATTGGTAGTCCTGGCCCTAGAGACTAGGTTATTTAGAGTGAGCACAAAATAGGTAATAGGTACGTGTAACGAGAATGTTGGCGCCCTTTAATCTATATCTAAAGGTCTCTTATTATCGACTCTAAAATAAGTGAAGAGTGGATTTTTTATTTTGTATCCTTTCCTACGTGCTTTCTGAACAAAAAAATTAGGTAGATATTTGTCATTCGTCATGAATACATTTCCTACATTACCATTTTACGAGCCACAGTCAGTAAAAATTATAAAGCATTCTATTTTCAACCGGACATTTTTGTGTTCGCGAATAATTGACCTTTTGAACCAGTCTTGAGTTTATTATCTCAAAATGGTGCAATCGTAGGTTTCGGCTGGGATTTTTAATAGTTTTTCCACAACTCTTCGCCATGAGTTGATAAACCTTCTACCCAATGTTCATCATCTACATAGTAACTGCCGCTCATGGCAAATTCATGGACTGAGTTGTCACCACCATGTAGACTGAGTGTGATATTAGGCTTCTTACGCTTTTTACCTACTCGAGTTTTATATAATTAAATACGTAAACAGGGACGATACCAAAAAAACTAGTTCTAGTGAGTTGACTAGCTCCAGTTTTCTTTCGTTACAAAATAACGTCTTAGTTTGCATGCAACCGGTATTTTAAGTGAACCTTCTCAAAACAATAGAAATATGTATTCAAAAAGTCTTCGGAGGAACCTTGCGCTTGACATTTTCAATGCTTGCAGAAATTGAATAACAAATTTCCGACAGATGACGCGACTTCAGAACAATTTGTCTTGTCCCGCCTTAAACGTTGCAAAAGAGTACAAAACCAAATACCTACATTACATGTCAAACGAGATCGAGCCAAACGTTTCATAAAACTTTGACACAATGAAAATAAAGAAAGAGATCTCTTATGAAAAGTGATACTGGACGAGTGACCCTTAGAGTCTTGGGAAATACTTTCATTTTTCCGGTTGAGATTCGAACCTCAGATAACGTGCAAAGAAGCCCAACACAAACACACCACTGCAAAAGGAATGCTCTTAAAGTAAAGCCTAATGCAAAAATCTTCACGCTACTAAGTTCGCGAAGAACTTAAAGAATACCTATTGCTACCAAGGCGACAATTAGGTTGAAGGAAATGATAAATAAAAAAAATGCAAAATTAAATATTTGGTTCCCGCGAGGGCTAAAATGTTTTTTATACCCCATGAAATAGGAGGTATATAAAGTTTGCTAAACAGTTTTTAACACGGTGAAATAATAATGGTTAACCCTCAAGACCTTAAGGGAATATCATCAAGACCGAATTTGGAATCGAATAAGTGTCCGTCCCGTCCGTCTGTCTGTCTGTAAGTCACATGTTTTTATGCCTTAAATTTTAAGACAGCAAGCTGTCCTGTGTTAAAGTGTTAAAGTTTTTGAAGTTCACCAACAGACACGCCCACAATCGGTGTAAATGTGCAACTACCTCCAGAGCTTTCATAACTAAAAGACGACATAAAAGGCTGAAATTCGACACTTATTATCTTTTGGTGATTCTTAGGTAAACAAAATTAAAATAAAATCGCTTAACCTCCCGTAATGGGCGTGGGATCGATTTAAAGGATAAATGTGTTTTGTTCAATACTTTTACTCCAAATTGAGAAAAATTTACTTCATGTAAAGCACTAAATTCAAAATTTTTTATAGAAAATTTAGGGCCACGAAATCAAAAAAGTATTTTTGGTAAACGAGACTCCGCTTACTCTTGCAAAATTTTTAGCCACGCCTCCTTTAAGGGGTCGAATTCACAAAAATATTGAATTCGAACCAAACAATTTCATCTTTTCATAAATTTTAGCGAAACTTGGATATATTTGCTTATATTGATAGTTTGATATATTGATAGTTTGCTTATATTGATAGTTTGTATATTGAGTGCCAGAGTTTGCAGTAACCTAAGTCATCAAAAACTACAATACATAATAGCAGTAACATACAACGTGGGAAGGTATGGGGTATTCAACGATACGTTTAATGGACTGTAACTTCTGCGTACCCACTGTAGCACTTACTCACTGGAAATTTTAAAAATTGAACTCAAACAAGACCGAAAACAGTATGAATTCGTGCACGGAGTGGTCCGTCGTCTGGAAGGGAATTTAACTCTATTTTGTGTTCAAGAAAATCGCTACAAGAAATTTAACATGTATGACGAGTAAATTCACTCTATTTTGCAGTGAATTTGGGGAAAATCGCGAGTAGGTATTCAAGAGTAGGTATTTTACTCATTTCATTTAGGGAAGTTTTACTTTTTAGTTTACTTAAAATTTTTTGTTCTGAATTCATGCATAATTTCTATAGGCCACGCCCCCAAAAGTGGGTCTGAGCTAAAAATTAAAATAAATTAATTTTTATTTCGCTTTTCATGACAAAATGGGTTAAAACCGAAATTTTTTTTGGAAAAAAAAGTTTTTTCCTAAAATCGCCCCCTAAACGTGGGCGGAGCTCAAAACTTTGTACGGACCAAACTTTGCAAATAGTAATATGTCTAATATTTCTCATGTATGTATTTTTCTTTCGATTTGGGGTCAACTTTCCAACGGGTTTTTAAGGATCTAACATGTTAAAAGTGGGCATGGTCGACATTGGGGGCGGTCCAATTTTCGCGTTGTCGAATGCCTTGGGCCTGTATTGCTCAGTACCAAAATTTAAGTTCTTATGAGTTGTCTAACTCAACCAAAAAGCATTTTGAAGTAAGTAGTGGGCGTGGCCGTTGAAGGATTGAGCCGAATTTCACACTTTGTCTGTGCAGCAGATCAATCAAGCCGTGTACCCTAGTACAGCCCTAGTACCCTACCCTAGTACCCTAGTTTCAGCTCTCTAGCTTGATCTTGAAGACCTGAAACCTTCACACATACAGACGGACGGACGTGGCTTAATCCGTTCACCTGTCGGTCTCGATCATATCTCTAAAAGGTCTTAAGGGGTCTCTACGGTGATTATTTCATGTTGTTGGCTTATGTGCATTATATATGCAGAGAGATCCTGTAGGCTATTTGGACACCCGAGATGGAAGTGGGGTGTGGTGCAGATGGTAGCACCTATTACCGACAATTGGGAAGTCTTGAGTTCGAATCCCTCAAATGGTAGAGCATTACTCGCGACAAGTAAGGGTTGCAGGATCGTACCCTGCCGGTAAACCACACAGGGTTTTTGCTTTTTTCTTTCGACATTTCCGTTTATAACATTTTTTTAAACGCATGTCGCTAACAGATTTGTTAGGCTTACATATAAAATATTTGGTAATATTTCAAGTGCAATATTAAGAAGATATATGCATAAGATCTGTGCAGGCAGACGAGTTTTTAAATACTTTCATTGCAGTGTATAGTATAGGAGACATATTTGTCTATTAGCCCGATTTTCGGCTCTAAAATTCTTAAAAATAGGTATTTTTTCATTATTACCTTAATAGTAGGTATAGAAATGTTAAATATATTTTTTTAAGTCTTCTTCTTTTCTATCCTTATTTAAGGCGAACTTTAAGTAAAGGTACCTACTTATTTTTTGTTAAAAAAACTGGGAAAAAATAACTAAAAAAGGGTCTTTTGTTTTCAAAATCTTTACATATTCTGGCTTGCTACTTAAGTGGTTTATGCTTGAGTAAAATTTAGTTGATAAGTTGGAAACAATTCAGAAGTTATACAGAAGTGTTTTTTTATCTCTATACTCAGGGCACAAGTTTTTTCGTTATCGGTTATTAATACCGGTTTTTTAATTTACTTGCAAACCGTTTCAGAAAGTTTTAAGTTATAGAAACGTCAGTTTTTAAAGATCCTGAAAATGTAAGAAATGTCTTCATACATCTTATATATACAAACTTATTTCAATAATGGGTTCTACCGTTAAAATACCAGAAAATTTTGAAAAATATTTTTGTAATGCTTTTTAAGCTTTCGGGTCAAATTTCAGAATCTTATAAATGTTCAAAAATTTCTATAGTTTTCCAAAAAATAAAAAATAGTTCCTTATGTGTGTAATTTTTATACCAATTGGTCAATCCCATAGGTTAGGAGGTATATTAAGTTTGTCACATAGTTTGTAACACGGTGACATAATAATGGTAGACCCCCAAGACCTTAAGGGCATATGATCGAGACCGAATCGTGAATGGAAAGAGCCATGTCCGTCCGTCCGTCCGTCTGTATGTCACATGTTTTTAGGCCTTACTTTTTGAGCTAGGGTGCTGAAATTTTGTACGGAAGCTCCACGCCATGCGAAACAGTACAGGTGTAAATTTTTTTTTGAAATCCGCCCACAGGCACACCCAGAATCGGTCTTAATGTGCAACTACTTGTATCTCCAAAACTTTCGAAACTGAAAAAGACGCCTTAAAAGGTTGAAATTTGATATTTGGCATCTCCAAATGAATGTAAGATACAAAATAGGAATATTGAACTTGTACACCCCCTCCAGTTGGCGTGGCATCTATTTTAAGGCCAAATTTTCAAATGCATTTAACTCAATATTCTTGCTCCAAATTTAAAAACTTTAATATTTTATTTAGAGAACACTTAGTTCTTAATTTTGCTCATATATACAAAACTTTGGGCCGCGCCCACATTTGGAGGCAGAATTGAAGAAAAACCTTAAAATTTCCAGAAAAACGTAATTTTGACTGGCCTGAAGGCAAATTCAGGAAAGCATGAAACAAAAAAATCAGCTGGTAAGATAAACGAGAGTTCATTTCAGATTTTGTTCATACAAAGTTTTAAGCCACGCCGCCTTTTAGAGGTTGATTTTTCAAAAATATTGAATTTGAACCAAAAAAAAATGCATTTTTACGTACAAAGCGTAGCTTGGAAATATGTGTGTTAAAACCTACTGATAGTTAGTAACTAGGGGCGATTTTCAACATTTGCACTACTTATAAAATGTCCAAAAATAACAATAACATCATCATTTAACAATGTGGGATAGCGTATTTAACGGTCCGTTTCGCGGACTCAAATTTCTGCGCATACACACAGTTGCACTTGTGTATAGCATCGGAGATAGTGGTGAGGACAACATTTTTTACGTTTTTTTCCAAAATATGTCGAAATCGCAGTTTTAAAACGTTTTACTCAAAACTTGATTTTAACATTTGCTTAAGCTGCAATTTGCTTCAAATGTTTGCCTGGAATATCGGCTTTTCAATGGAGTAATTATAACGTTATGATTTTGGACTGCTTAAAACGTGCCTATATTGGAAAAAGAATGGAATAGGAAGTCAGTAAGCTCGGTGGGAACTGATTTCTTGCCCTCGCAACCTTAAGATTGCCTTCCTTTAACTTGAATTCAATCAACTGCACATCTTCGGTAAACCTACTCCATAAATCTTTTAGCCAGGAATCATAAACATAAGGTTCTATCCGCAAACCGCAACATCCGTCTACGAAGCGCGGGTGTAGGAGAATACAAAATACCGTTCAGTTAGAATCAAAATGCTCCTAGAGATCCAAAAAAACTAGGATCAACACTTTGTAATCTTTTAGGTAGACGGTCACCAATCCACACATAAAATTCATGAGCAACCTTCAAAGCCAACGATCTCGCCTCCAGTTTGAGCCTTTTGCAATTTTTTGTGAAACATTCTTGAGGGAGTAATTAAAACCGCCCAATACTTACTTATCTTGGCAACCTGTCACGTCAAAATCTTTTTTAATTCAGCTTTTATAAAACTTTATTGCTTGCTAAAAAATAAAGATTTCACAGCTTGCCAGATTTTATTCTCTGTATTGTTGAAATTTTGATGTTTGAGAAACATCTTCTTGATGTCTTATGTTTTCTAGTGGATCTAAACATCTCATACCCAGATACCAGCAACACACCTTTAAGAAACTGCCGAAATTCAAGATGGTTCTTCTCCTTAAATGCAAAATGTCCATTAACAGTAGTAATTCAATCTGCTGGTTTGTCCTCTCCCATTTGTTCACCTTTCCATATTCTAAATGTGAAACGCATCCACGCTGCAAATAAAATCGTTATGATGGCATAACAAAAACCGCCAACCAAACCACTGCCCCATATCAAACATCTTTATTTGCACTGCTGGACAAACTTATATATAGTAAACAAGATGCAGGACTAACATCAGCGATTACATCAAATTCAATCGCAGACAACTTGACCCAGACTTCATTGGTGTCCACCTGTTGTGACCATACCGAAAGCGGATGTTTTTCCTCCACAACCTTGCAGCATAGTCGATTGCTTTGCGCAACGCCACTTGCAAGGAAACAAAACACCACAAGGAAAACAAATTCTCCGACGATATGGCACTGCATGTGCAACAGCTCCGCCGCTCTTCAAGGATCACCGCAAAAAGGCGAGACAAAATCAACTTCCTGTGTGTATGAACCTTGCGACGACGAGGTCTTTACATCCAACTGCCAACTATAGTGTGTATAGTCGCCACTTTCAATTTCAACAAGAAGAGGGACTAACTTACAAGCAGACAGGTCCTTTTCCTAACGATGCATTCATTTTTGTGTTATCCTTTGACAAATATGCCATTCGTGAGAATATTTTCACACGATATGAACCAACAGGCAAAGAAGGCATTCGAAGGATCCATTTTTAGACACAGCAAGGACATTATGAATGACACTTCCACCTGCAGTTGTGGCAATCCTTTGGTCTGTCGATGTAACGCATTACACACAAAATGATGCGGTTGTTTATTCAATTGACGATCACATTATGAACTATAAGCAAATCCTATTTGTTGTGTGTGAGAAAGTCACTATATTCTCACTCATGTGGGAACGTATAGGAAAGGGTCTACACTTTCGCTATACCATCCTTCTTGCAAACATATTGAAAATTGTACACAATGCATGATGATGGAATTTTATATAAATGATGCTACAATGATTGCGTTGCATCTTCGCATTTTCCCAGGATCAAAAGGATACTTTGGTGGAATGCAAAATAATTTTCTCATATCATTTTCGTGCGAGGCCTTCGCATCATATTTTGGTCATTGTGCAGCTTGGCCAACTACCTGGATATGGGTGATACCATATTGATGGTCAGTATTGAAATTATTTTCACTCAGTAATGTGTTGGTCATGCGTGAATCCTTTTTGAAAGTGGAAATTGCGCTAGATTTCATAAAGGGAAACCGATTTGGTCTTTACAAATTTCCCAAGGGTATTGCACCGCATTCGTCTCAGAAGAATCAATGTTTTCTAATTGACCCCTATGCGATGGAAAATATTAGATCTGAAGCAGTTTTTTTGATTCTCGATTGATGATACCAGCTAATTGTAACGTAGTTATAGTTTCAAGTGTATGTGAAGATCCTAAAGTAGAAAGTTATGCTCGCCCATATAGTGGTATGGTTGCTCTTGACAAATGAAAGCAATAAGAGTACAAGTACCTCCATGGAATGCAATGGTCCTTGTCAATTTTATAACGGAAAACAGAATGATTTTCAGCAGGATTATAGCTTTGTATTCTTATAATGCCTCAGATAAGTGAATCGATCAAATCTGAAGCGTTTTGGGTGACGCTCTACATCTCAGCAAGTGAAGATGATAAGCCGATCTGTTGAACCCTCAGCATAGACTAATTGCAGTAGTTAATCTACTAAATTTTCCGCCATTAAAATATTAAAAGTTGAATTTTTTTTCAATCATTGAGTTTGTCTTCATTTTTCAATTCTTCCCTCTGATTTTCAGTCCAAAAATCAAGTACCATTGACGTATTCCTTAATCCTTATTCAATATTTCCTGAATTTTACAAAGTATGCGACTGCCTACTCTCTAAAATTTCTAATGAAATTGCATATGTCTGTCTGGCATGTCTGTTTACAAAGGACACCCACTGGCAATTGCACAATAGCATGTGAGATGAAAAGACGAAATAGCCCAACGACCGAAAATGTCCTTAAATGACCAAAATGAAAGGAAACTTTAAGAAGGTCTTGCATCAATTGTGCACTGTCTTATATACAACACACATTGCATGATGAAGGATGAAGTTTGACATTTTTTTGAAGGAGGACTATATATCCTTCCGCTTTCTATTCAATTCTTGCTTCTGTGCATTTTATAACGTAGGTGGGGACCTTTTTCTTTGAACTATGCTTACGGAATTAAATCGCAATAAGGATTAAGAAAAAATCAATCAGCCAGATGAAGAATGCAGTTTTGCTTGGCAAAGAAACTGACCAAAACGCACCCAAGGCTGATGGATAAATAACATAATTGAGATCCTTGACTGCACTCCTTGGTCAGGACAAGGTTTTTTAATCGGATAATTAAGTTGGGGCCACTTTTGTTGAGTTGTGTGCGCGTTTGTTGGCAGATAATGGCTTCTAATAGGGCGCTGATCGGAGGCAGATGTTTCCGATCGGTAAGAGAATTTATAGGTTTGCTATCGAGTTTTATTCAATGAATGGAAAAAAATAGACATTTTGATACTATAGGGAATTTGTTGGGGAAACACATGCCAATCACGTGCTACTTATATTATGACAGGGCCACTGTTATTTTTAGATGTTTCGAACTTTTCTAACTCTTAGAAAGAGTAGGTATACTTAATATATTGATTTAAGATGAGAGGTTCCATTCCATCCATACATAAACATACGTAGCCAATTCAATCCAATCAATGTGTCCTTCAAGTAACCCACTTAGCTGAAAGGTAAGTCTGAATAAACATATATTGGTAAAATCCATCACCTATGCTGACGCCCTTGTGTTCGCGAAAAGTTCTTACCAGCACTTGCTGATCTGCACTAAAAGGCCAATGGAAGGGATCATGTGGCATTAACTCGAGAGAAACAGAGCTTGTCCTACTTCAAGCCCGTTAGTGATCGGCTTGCTATGATCCGCATCAAAGGCACTTTCCCAAACATCAGCCTTATTATGTGCACACGTTCCTACCAAAGACGCTGAAGACACTGACAAGGAGGAATTTTATGACCTCCTGGATAGACGAGTGCCAGTTAAGAGTGCGATGCCAAAGTTGTGCTCCGGGACTTTAATGTAAAGGTCGGAAAGGAGAACATCTTCGGCGGATTAGATGGTAAGTACAGCCTTCACGAAACAACATCATATAACAGCTTTCGACTAATAGATTTTAAAGCAGCCCGTAAGACTGTTATAAGCAGCACTACACTCTAAAAACTGCGTGTTAAATTACTATCGAAATGTGTGCAAACGTTTGTGTAAAATTACGCACAATGCGTCAGAGTAGGTAAAAAATTATATTACACACAGTATGTGTAATATTAGAAACATTATTTTGCAAATTTACACATGAATGTGTAAAAACTACACACAAAATGTGTAAAAGTAAACGCAAAATGTTTAAATGCAACAACAGGAATAAAATTACACATAGACTGTTTAAAAATTAACATCACAATGTTTAAATTTACTACCATTTTGATGAATATTACACATTTGTGTGTTAATTTTGATAAGAGTGAGAGGATTGTTTTGTGAGGCAATAAAGCGATTTCATTTCATCAGTCGAGATCAGACCCGTGTCAATGCATGTCTTAATTTTGTTTGCGCTCCCTCATTTTTTTGTTTTTTTTTTTTTAGTTATTTCCCTTATCCTTATCCCTTAATCTTTATATTTTCTACTTGGTTATCGCACATTTTTTTCTTCAACCCAATGAATCTGCAAAGACGGTAAGCATTTTAGAAACAAAAACATGCAGGTGTCAGGGTAAATTATAGCCTCCTTGTACGCAATTTTGCTGAAATTTCGCATTTTTTGTGTTTTACATATTTTAAGGTGTACTTTTAAACATATTTATACACAATTTCAATTTTGTTGAATTTTACGTATTTAAAGTTTAAATTTACACATTTTAAGTTGTAATTTTAATCATATTCATACACAATTTTGTTGAAATGTACACATTTAAATTTTAAATTTTCACAGTTCTGTTGAATTTTACACACAATTTGTTGATTTTTACACAGAAACTACGTAGATTTACACATGTTTTGCCACACAGAAAGATATAAAATTACACATTAAAAAATAAATAAATAGAGTGGCGCAACAGCTCGAGGTGAACCAGGGCCAACTTCTCAACAATGTATGCTGGTGTGTTGATTTCTTTACTTACAAGGGGACCTTCAATTTTTTGCCGAATCCGAACGGCACTTTGAGAAGTTTTTCAAGACAATTAATACTCTCGGAGGGCTTGTCAAACCCTCGCGGAGGTGGGGACCGTGAAAAAGTACAAGTATTTTTTTTTCAGGTGACGATGGCAGGATTCGAACCCAGACCTCCGGCGTAGTAAGCACACACACTAACCACTACGCCACGGCACCCACAAAAATTACACATTAAATGCTTAAAATTACTTCCGTGTGTAAAAATACTGCAATTATAGTAGGTAACAAGTTTCCTCGCTTAACGATAGTAAAATTACACAAAACATTTTTAATGTGTAGGTTTTTAAGGCTTAGGATCCACAAGGGAACCTGTTGGTTTTCAGACGTTCAAACCACCAAGCAAATAGACCATTGTGCTCAGTCGAAGTTTGTCCCAGGGACAAATGTCGACTCTGACCATTTTCTTGTCGTGGCTAAATTCGGAGCTCGACCTTCTAACGAGAGGAAGCTGCAAGCCGTCAAGAAAAAGAAACTCAATGTTGAACGCCTCAGCACACCTGGAGTAGTCGGAGCCTACATCGGAGAGCGCTTATGCGAGAGACTCTCCGCCTTCCATTCACTCTCCTCAGACGTCAACAACCAGTAATACCAGTACCGTGACACCGTCAAATGCGTGATGGCCGTTTCACATTCAGAGCGAGAGCGTCAAACCAGAGCGGAAGTGACAACAGGAGACCAGAGAAATCGTTTTTTAATACACAATGAGAGCGAGAAACCACGACGACTATTTTGTCGACTATTTGTCGACTTAATTGCACATAAAAAGTTTATATTTGACAACAAGTATAAGCTTCGGGAAAAAAATGTCTATTTAACTGCGTGTCATAAATCACAAGCGAGCTGTCGAATAAATTGCAATTAATGGCAATGTTTGAGTTGGTTCACAATATACCGGCGTTATCCTTGTGTCGCACCCCGAGTTTTTTGAAAAATTTAAAAACCATCGCCGAGGTCGACGGTTATGACACGCTGTTGAATCGACGTTTTTTTTTCTCGAAGGTAATACTTGTTGTGATATATAAACTAATTTTAGACAAATAGCTATTATGTTTTGTCACTGTGCTGTCAAAACAGCCGTCGCAGTTTCTTGCTTTGATTGTGTAGTAACAAACGTTTTCTCTGGTCCCGCGTTGCACTGCCGCTCTGGTTTGACGCTCTCGCTCTGAATGTGAAACGGCCATCAAGCAGATCGAAAAGTTAAGCGGGGAATACAAAAAAACCTAACGTTCGGCGTCGCCCCGTTTCGATAAGTCGGCATTGAATAAGTTTTAAATGATATTGCGCTCATGGAGAGAGACAGAGCTTTAATAAGTGCAATCAAAAAAGCTTGAACAAATACAACGTCTAGACGGAATCTACATGACGGGAAGTCTTCGCTCCACCCAGACCAAGGCGATTAGCGTCATCCCAATGGAAGCAAGACTGAGCATTCATCGTCTGCTTCATTCGAATAACATAGATTACCACTCTTACAAAGGCGGAAACTTAGCTTTGCTCAATGACTAAGAATCTGGAAGCACATTCAGCATGCCTCTCGACGATATGCTTGCAGAATAGCCGAATGTAGCTTCCAAAAAAAGTTCTTTGTAGCAATCCATCCAAGGGATGAATGGGAAAAATTCAAACCAACTCCTTCTCAGTTTGACCACGTCTGGTAAATGGCCCTACAATGGCGACAGGGATCGGGTCTGGCATTCATGAAGAACTGCCCCAGGCGGACTGTTCAATTAGCCTTGGCAAAAGCTTATCCATTTTCCAGGTGGAAGTCCTTGCCATCAACTACTGTGTTAGTATAATTCTAAGTTCCAACATAAGAGGAAGAATATTATTACTTCTCGGACAGCCAAGCAGCTCTCAAGGAGCTTGACTCACACGTAATCAAGTCAAAGCTTGTTTTAAAAAGAGTCATGGCCATCCAAAAATTAGCTAAAACAACTTAATCATCCTACACTGGATTCCAGCCCACTGTGGTTTTGAAGCCAACGAATTAGCAGACACGCTCGCTAAAGTCGGGGCAAATTTACCTTTCATAGGGCCTGAACCATTCTGTGGAGTCAGTAAAAGACTCTTCAAGAACTCTATAAAAACAAACCTAGCTAGAGTTGAATCCAACGAGGTCTGGCTTAACACACCTAGACGTTAAATTTCGTTAGACACACCTTAACGAAAAACTCTTTCCCAGATTCTATTCCAGGAGTTCTAATGCCCTAATCAACCTTGATATGGCTAATTTAAAAATCCTGACTGGAATTTTCAGCGGCCATTGCAAGCTGTAAAAACATCTCTACCGCATCAGCCTTTCATCGGACGCCACATGCAGACTTTGTCTAGAGAGCGATGAGTTCTCTGCATACGTTATCATGGAATGCGCAGACCTCTTGCGTCTGAGGAAAAATATCCTCGGCGAAGATATTATCCTTCCGAAAAACCTAGCCGATATCCCTTAAGAGAAAATATTTGTCTTCCTGACTGCCTCCAGATTAAAAAGACGACTCTAGGAAGGGTAGAGAAGGCACAATAGGCTCCTTTTAAGAGACCGCAGTGCCACAGCCCCAATAGAAGGCTCTCCCGACAAACAACTTTAGATCCCAAGGCAGACTGATTGACTTCGTATGTGCGCTGTGCACTCGAAACTAATCCACATTTGCTTCAGATGAAGCACATTTGAGCTCAGGCCTCGTTTCGAAGCCTCATTACGTAGAATTACGTTTTGTCTTTTGCACTCTTTTGCCGAACGAAACTTCGAAGCCCAGCTTCATTATATTAGGAAACACTGAAATCGTATGGCTGAACTCGTATATGGCCGAGGCGAAGCCAAGGCTGCTCTGTGATCCCCGCTCCAAGCGATCGAAACCCACCCAGAAAGTTTTTTGAAATGATCAAGCAACTGGCTGCTAGCTTTAGAACCGGCTCTTCGAAATAGCGAAGGAAAACTTTGTCACTGAAGCACAGGGAATAGTTGAAGTGTTTAACCAACATTTCCAGCAGTCCCTTAATGGGCAACATGTAGAAACATGTATAGTTGCAATGAAGAGAAGAAACTGTACCAAAAGAGAACGAAGACCCGAGTCGACCAAAAAGAAGTCCCATCACCCAGTATTGAAGAAGCAAGCTTAGTTATAGCAAGTGGGTAAGTGCAAGAGTTCGTCTGTAACGAACTTTTAAATACCCGACCCTTACAACGTAACATCGAAAGTTTTTTTTTGCCTAAAGTCATGTGCTGGATATCAACTATTTATATTGGCCACGTAACCAAAAATGGTTATGGGCTAAAATATAAAATCAATTGATTCTTATCTCGTTAAAATCACAAGAGAATGCGTTAAAAGCGAATATTATTGCTTAAAAAAGCAGTTTTTTCCTAAAAATGTCCCCTAAAAGTGGGCGGAGCTGAATACTTTGTACAAAGAAAAATTAAAAATTGGTTATATCTTTAATATTTGTCATAATTTTTTTTCGATTTAGAATGAATTTTCCGAGGAATCAAGTTTTTTAGATCTACCATTTTAAAAGTGGCGGTAAATGTTTTGTCTAGTTAAAGTGTTCTGGCTATTCTTGAGCTTCACCAAAACTTAAATTTATGCGCCTTACTTAACTTGATCAAAAGGCATTTTGAAACAAAATGTGAATTAGAAGTAGTCTCACATTGAAGTCGCTCACATTGAAGTCAGCAGTCACGCCGCTGGCCGATTTTATCAATTTTCATACTTTGTCTGTACAAAATAAGAACCAAAATATACTCCAGGTTTCAGCTTTCTAGCTCAATTCTTAAGACCTTAAAACTGCACACATACGTACGGATGGATGGATGAACGGACATGGCTTTAATCAATTCACCTATCGGTCTCGATCATATCTCTAAAAGGTCTTAGGGGTCTACGGTGGTTATTTCACGGTGGTACAAACTGTGCATTAAAATTAATAGAATGCCCAGTTTGTAAAGAATAGAAGAATGAATAAAAGATTGGATAATCAGTCCCATATGCCCCATCTTCAAGAAAGGCTTGTCGTGCAAGATCTATCGGAGTATATGCCTATTAAATGTCACATATAAAATCCTATCGAACGTACTCTGTGAGCTTCTTCAACCGTTCTGCAACACACTAATTTATACCTAGCAGTGTGGCTTCCTGTCCGGCAGATCAACCATAGACCAAGTCGTCTCACTAAGGCAAAACCTGGAAAAGATCAATGCATTTTAAGTCGTTTTTCATCGACTTTGAAGTCGTATATGACAGCATTCATTGTCAAGGTCTCTACTTGGCGATGGCCGAATTCAGGATCCCGGCAAATCCGATCAAACGTCGCCATGTAACATTAGAAAATACGCGGTGAAACGTTCAGTTTGGGAGCTCCTCGGAACTGTTTCAAACTTGCACCGGATTCCGGCAAGGTGATGCTTTGTGCATTTTTAAAACCTGTTCTGGAGATGATAATGCGCAGGACAAAGGAAAGCACTATTTTACCTGATCCATGAAAAATACTGGAGTACAGGGGGTGATATCGACATGATCGCCTTCTCCAGTCGCGCCGTGAGAGAGGCTTTTACGGCGATTGAAGAACAGACGAAATTGGTTTGTCTGATGGAACTAAATAAGGATAATACCAAGTATATGTTTTTTTAAGAAACAAAAAACATCCGTCCGCCACTTAGGGCAAAACGTCACAGTTGATAGCTGCAACTTAGAGGTAGTTAAAGAGTTCATACCTTGGAGTTATAATCAACCTCACAACAGACACCTTAGTGGAGATTTCTCGAAGAACAACCCTAGGAGACCGCTGCTATTCCAGTTTGACTAAACAATGGGTTTAAAACTCCTCTCAAGAAAGAGAAGGTGTAAGATCTAGAAAACCCTTTTTCTACCAGTTCTGCTTTATAGCACTGAGTGCTGGACGATAGGCAGAGAAGGAGAAATTATGTTTGCCTGTTTTAAGAGAAAAATTCTACGGCAAATAAATGGTCCTGTGTGGAGAAGGGCGAATCGAGGAGAAGATATAACCGTGAAATCTATGTGCTGTACCAGGATGTGAATGTAGTTAAAAAAGCCAAATGATGAACAATACATTGGCTCGGTCATATCAAGCGGATGGACAATAATACAGTCCAGCCAAGGTGGTGTTCCAGTCTAAGCCCCCAGGCTCGACACCACCAGTAAAACCGAACGCCAGCTTTAAGGACCAATTCATCGCGGATGCCAGAGTGCTTGGTCTGGACAATTGGAAGTAGCTTCCCCGTGATCGCACAGGATTGAAGGCTACTGTGAACCAGGTTGAGACCCTCCATGGGTCGGGAGCTCTATAAGTAAGTAAAGTAAGATAGGGAGGCAGGACAAAACTTGAATCTGAAATATATCCTGCTTTATGTAGGTAATTAACTATTAATTCTGGCAAGTTTACGTAATATGGACCGTAGGCTTGGCCACATCTGAATAGCATAGATAGGATGGGTGATTTTGGCAGCTCTCTGCTATAGCAGTTTCGGAAACATGCCACTCCTCTTCTGCCTTGAATGGCTTCAAGGTGGAAATGACTCTTTTCACGGCATAAGAGTCTGAAATTTTCCTCGCTATTTTTATGTATTCCCTTGTTGACAGATCATTTTGAAGATTCGGGGAAATAAACTGCAATATTTTTAATCCGGAAAAAAAAATTTAAGTAAGAATTCGACTATTTTTCCTGACTTTGTAAAAATATCCGTTTTCATCTTTCCGTTCCTATAAAGAAACGGTTATTGCGATGTAAAATTTAGCTTGCAACTGGAAGGTTAGTTGGATAGGTCTTCGCGTAACCGTAGGAATAATTATTTTTTAGCCTTTTTAATTTCAGTTTTGTGGTGGATAGTAAAAACCAAATCCGCAACGAATTGCTCTTAACATTGCTAGCAATATACCTACTAAAAATATTGAAGTAAGCGGGCAAAACCGACACCATTGTCCTCTAACTCTTACTCTCCGGACAGTGCTAGAGATTTTTCTTTTTTAGAAAATAATTTCTAAATAGATCAGGTGTGGGTTCGGATTCTATAGTCCAAAACTCTTGCCACCAACTTAAAACTGCGGTTAGCAAAAGAAGTGAAGTTTTCTTGATTTTAAGAATATTTTTTTTGGAATGAAGTTGCGAATCAAGCTTGTGATGGCAAAGTTAAAAGAATTTAGACACGGATCAAACGTGCAGTTTGGAGACAACCGGAATAGGTATACTTATCGAACTTTTTTTTTTAATCAAGCCATAAATTCGGATGATAGGGGGTTTAATCTATTTTTTTTTTTTTTTTTTTTTTTTTTCCCGTGGGTAGTTAAAAACCTTCATAGGCACTATGAGAATCGAACGCGCGTGCTCATAGTAGTGTGAGATTCTTACTCACTAAAAAACCTCCCAATCTTTGTAAGACTACGACTAAGTTTCCTTAACAAGTAGTTCATGCTTCTGTATAGTAATCGCGTTTGGCAGGCTACCTTCCAACGAAAGCACCTGCAATACCGTCATTATGTGCGGTTTCCTCTTACGACGCTAGATCCAACGGTCTTGTTCGTTGTAGTCGGCGTGCAAGATTTGTCTGATCCAGAGTTCGGATTATTTCGTGGTTGCAATGGCCGTGAAGGCGAGTGTGAAGTTTGCGAGCAAAGTTTCTTACTTCGTCGGTCACGGTTGCGATGCCTAGATCTCGATGTAAATCGCTATTTCTTATATACCATGGAGCATTTACGATTGCTCTTAGTGTCTTATTCTGAAAAGTTTCTAAAATAGATATGTTGCTTGGTTTGGTACAACCCCAAAGTTGTATACCGTACGTCCAAGATGGTTTTAGCACTTGCTTATACAATAGCAGTTTGTTACATACGCTTAGTTTCGAATAACGTCCGATAAGCCAATTCAGTTCTCGTAGCTTGATTTCAAGTTCATCGCGTTTCTTTTTAACGTGTGGCTTCCACTTAAGTTTTGCGTCTAGGGTCATGCCTAAATATTTCGCCTCGTTTGCGTACGGAATTTGTACCGAGTTTATAAATAGAGGTAAGTTGATTACCCTCTTGTAAGTAAAATTTACATGCGTTGATTTTGTCTCATTTAGGAGGATTCGCCAGGCCTTTGTCCATTCGCATATTTTATTCAAAGCGCGTTGGAGTTTTCCCGTTGATTGTTCGACTGTCTTATCCGTAGCGAGGATAGCCGTGTCGTCAGCGAACGTGGCTATAGTCGTTGTCTCTACTTGAGGTACATCTCTTGTAAAAAGTAAAAACAGTGTTGGACCGAGGACGCTACCTTGTGGAACGCCGGCTTGTATTTCTTTGAATTCTGAGTATTCGCTCCCGCGTCTCACTCGAAATAGTCTGTTGTCAAGATAAGACTCTAAGAGTTCATACATTTTTTCCGGCAAAACTTTCCGTAGCTTATATTTTAGGCCTTCGTGCCAAACTTTATCAAAGGCTTGGGATACGTCAAGAAAAGCGGTAGAACATATCATTTTCGCTTCTAAGGCTTTCTCAATTTCATTAGTTATTCGATAGACCTGGTCAAGTGTTGAATGTTTGACCCTAAAGCCGAATTGGTGATCCGGAATCAATCGTCTTTCTTCAATTATTGGTTGCAGTCGTTTGAGCACAAGTTTCTCGAAGACTTTAGATATAATCGGCAGAAGCGAAATCGGTCTATATGATTTTTTGTCGTTCGGGCATTTCCCTGGTTTCGGAACCATTATTACCTCTGCGACTTTCCATTGCCTTGGAACGTATGAAATTCTCATTGATGCGTTTATGATGTAGAGAAGCTTGACTAACGCTCTCTTCGGTAGCTCCTTCAAAATTTCCCCTGTAATTAGGTCATAGCCTGGAGCTTTGTTATTTTTCAAATTTCGGATTGTTGGGTTTAATCTATGAGGAATAAGAAAATAATGCGCTGAAGGTGGAGTATTGGTAACGGTGGGTTTACAAGCACTTCTTTTTCCTAAAAAAAAAGGATAGATAAAAAGGATAATATAGACATCTTGTAACTTCTCTTTACTCTAAGCAGTTTCTGAGTGAAAATTCACATTAAGAGAATATTTTGTCATGAGCCCAGTTCTTTACATGTACCAGGAGTAATTTCTGAATAAGTACCTACCTGAGCTACAAAGTCTATAATGACAATGACAAACAAAATCATATTTTGTCTTCCTACCTACAATTGCATTATTTTCATTCCACGAAAAAATATAGATTTTAAATTGAAATTATTCCCGTCGTCGGATTATAATTATGAATTTCCAAAACATTGCAAACATATCAGGTAAGCATCTCCTACTCATACCTGCGTTATACCAAGGCAATCTAAACAGCGAGTCGTAGTTACCCTTTGGTCAAAGATCTCGGGTCTAATTCCAAGAAGAATGCAAATGTTTTGCAAATCATTTATTACGGCGGCAGCTCAGACGTATTCAGGAAAAAATTACCATCCTTGACAAAACATAAAATATAGGTGACGCAAGTCATAAAGTGATATTCACATAACAAAATCGCTCCGAAGATTCAGATTCCATGGTCTACTTTATTTGGGTTATGCAAAATACCGAGGAAACAATAAAAAATTTTACATCTTGCATAGAAAACGAACTCGTTTACGAGGGGTAATTTGCAAAATTTAACTTATTACCTGGGCTAGGGAACGAAAATATCTTCTTAAAAAGACGACTAATTGTTATTTTAACTTATATTAAGGACCTTCAATTATACCTGCCTCCGGTGAAATTCTTCCATGTGGGAATCTGGGTTGCACCTCAAAGTTTGTTTTTTACCGCACGCCTCCACGATCGTCAGAGTTTTTTGTTTATTCAGTGGTAAAAAACAGGCAGTGCACATAAAAAAAATCTGAACACTGTTTTTTAATGACGGTTCTGGGTTTTATTGCGGCAGTTGACTTTTTAAGGATTTGTTTGCTTTTGGTCGAGTTGAATTTATGATATGTTTTTTTCTCTTCAATATTTTTATTGAGAAAAACTTTCTTGTGCTTTTTACGAGTGCAAGAAGTTTTTAACCTTGTTGTATCTATGGCTGGCGACTTACACGCGCCTTTGTTATTTTTATACCCTACACAGGGTACCTATATTAAGTTTGATGTATAGTTTGTAACACAGTGAAATAATCACCGTAGACCCCTTAGACCTTTAGAGATATGAATGGGACCGAAAGGAGAAACGATTAAGCCATGTCGATTAAGCCATGTGGTCGCTTCATTTCAGTACGCTTAGCTCGGAGTTCATTATTTTCATTTTTTAAGCTCTTAATTTTCACTGAGTCTTGGTTTACCGGCGAACAGCTTTTCCCGGATATGTTCGCTCTAGGTGGTGGTGATCAATTTAGTTTAGTTCATTTCACAAAAGGATCTATAAGGAATGTTAGGCTCTCCCCAGAATCCGTAGAGCCTGCCCCGAAGAGAGTGGATTTTCCAGCATAACTGGGCTGCCACCTTGGGTAGTTACATATATTTATGTGTTGTTGTGTCCATTTTGCCTTTTTATAGCCCATCCCATAGGATAGGAGGAAATAATCACCAAAGACCTCCAAGATTTTAAGGGCATTTATCGAGACCGAATTGTAAGTCGAATGAGCCATGTCCGTCCGTCCGTCCGCCTGCCGGTTATTTTTGGGACTTAAGCTTTGAGCAACTTGAAACTTGATATCTGTTCTGTGGGCCCATTGACATACCAACTTATTAGCATGAAAAATCAAAGTTGTCTTAGGAAGCTGAAATTTGATATGCGATATCCTCGCTTATATCGACCCCTTAGACCTTTTAGAGATATGATCGAGACCGACAGGTTAATTGATTAAGCCATGTCCGTCCATCCGTCCGGACATGGGTTTAAGGTCTTCAAAATCAAGCTAGAGAGATGAAACTTAATACATGGCTTGGTTCTTCTGCTGCTCAGACAACGTGTAAAAATTGGGATAATCCGTCAACGGCCACGTCCGCTACTGGCTTCAATGTGAGACTACCTCTATTTCACAATTTTTTTCAAAATGCCTTATGGTCAAGTTAGACAAGGCACATGATCTTAAATTTTGGTACTGAGCAAAATTGACCTCTAAGACCTTTTATAAGGCAAAAATTGGGCCGCCCACAATATCGACCATATGCAAACTTTTAAAAACCCGATTTCTCGGAAAAATGACTCCAAATCGAAAAAAAAATATTTGACAAATATTAAAGATATTACTAGCTTTTTGCTAAGTTTAATCCATACAAAGTTTTGAGCTCCGCCTACTTTTAAGGGGCGTTTTTAGGAAAAATCTGGTTTTTTTTTGCAATAATTTTCGCTTTTACCGTATTTTCTCATGATTCTAACGAAATTACAATTAATTAATTTTAATTTTTAGCCCATGTCTACTTTTGGAGCGTGGTCTATACAAATGAAATATGAATTTGGGCCAAGAGACTTCAAGATTTGGTTTTACACAGTATATAAGGTTGGGTATATAGAAGTTTGACACAGACGAACTCTTGCACTTACTCACTTGTTTAAGTTAAAAAGGGGGAAGTTTTAGTCCGAAATGTATACAGCAACCTAGCATGAAGCATTAAACAGTTATATTTTTATACACCGCCCACTGTAGGGGGCCAGTTCCCTTTTTCCTGGGGCATAGGGTATTTTGCAATCCGTCGCAGACGGACTGAAGTTTTTACATACGCTTTTTTCCCACTTATTTTTCTTGTAGTTTGCAGATGGCATACTACCGTAAATTTACAAAGAAGAGTTTCTGTGTGTTGTCCATTTATAAGGCCCCAATTAAAAACCGCCCTAAGAAATAAATTTAGGCACCAAAACGATAAAAATACTCCCCAGTTTCATGATAATTTTGGCTAGGGCTCCTTTTTTCAAACGTTTGGGACCATTCTGCAATTTTTTGGAGCCAAATGGGAGAAAAATATTGACCTATTTTCGGGCGCAGTTTTTATTTTTTATTTTGGAAAAATTTTTCGTTGGGGTCTAATTTCATGAAGCCCTTAAAAGCTAATCGATTGAAACAATCTTCTTATAATGTTTTCCTTCTTGGTTTTTAGAGGTCCGCCTTAAAACAAAAATTTAGCTTTTATAGAATCGCTCAGTTGGTCGTACTTATTGTAAGTTTTGAACGGTGAGTCGTAGAAATTAACTGTAACAACACCGTCAAGTATAGCAATAGTGAAACGATCAATTCTTCAATGTCTTAGATACTTTGTTCACATGCCCCCCGACAGAAATTCTAGACAGGTCATGCAAGCCGAGATTTCCCTGGAAGGCCAAGAAACAGGTGGTGGGATCAGCTAAGAAACTTCTCCGAGCCCCGCCTGGGGAACGCGCCTGTGTCGCTTGAGTTGCTGCCGGAGAATCGGGAAGGACCATTAAGCTGCCCATTTGAGGGATTAGTGGCCAAACGAAATGCTTATAATTATGCTGATGATCATGAATTCATGAGCTCAAAAAAGATCTTGGCAAATCTGGCGATTCTGCTGAATTTCACAATATTCACCACCGGTATGCTTGCAAACTCGTTCAGTTGAAGTTGAAGTCATCGTCTACCGCTTCTTGGGCATTTGGCTGACTAGAAGTTTCCCATCTTCTTCCGCTTCAGCATCATGACAGCCTCGGTAAATGTAGTTGGTGCTGATTGCGAGTTAAGTCAGCTGAGTGCTTCACAACAGGTTCTAGCGTCTCATCATTCTTGTAGCTATCTCCAGTGAAGGCCTTTTCAGAGTAAGCTTTTTTGACTTGCTTCTGTCTATTGATGGCCATAAGACCTTTGTATGTGCGCAATTCTGCAAATTTTCCCATCTGTTTTGGACTATATTCGGAAAAGCTTTAGACATTTTGCCAATCCCAAAAGAGAGCGGAGGGTAGAGCCCTTTCGTCTACTGCATAGTGGTACTTGGATATGAGCCATGTTTTGCTAGTTGTCAGCCTTTTCATTTCCGATATAGTCAGTATGAGCTGCTGGTACCCAAATAATGCGGATATTGTCCTATCTTAAGGTCCTATCCGTTAAAGACCTTTAGCCTGTCTGAGCGACAGAGTCCTTCTACCTACAGGAGATTATAGTGTTGGTGTTGCCAGAGCGGTCTTAATGGCTGCTTGGGTGTCTAAAATCAAAATATCTAATTGTACAATACTTGGACCTCGATTGAACACGCGATAGAGATTTTTCTGGTCTGTTATTCAAACGCAGCAGCTCTTGAACTGTGTCATTTGGATCATAGGCTCCAACTAGTTGTAGGAACCTTAACGTCATATTGTGCTTTTTTTGGTTCTTTCTTAAAAAAAAATATTTTTGAGAACTTTAGGACTTTAGGACTTTCTCTAATAGCTCGATAGTAACAGTGGAGCTCAGAGCACTTGTAGTGACGAGCCATAGTTAAGGCTTCGAGACTTTCTGCTTGGTAATTGCTGATTACCAGACATCATCTATACGTATCTAAGTCAGTTTGTTAGTTTTAAAGGAGGACTCTATTTTTCTTACGTATATAAAGCTGGATAGGATTTTTTGACTCCTCTGTTAAGATTCCAGCAGGGTTCACTGTCGAGGACGATACCCATATGTATTAAGCACTTCAATATAAAGTTGAACAGCTGAGACTTCTTGTGTCGACCATTCGGATTCTACATCCGGAATGGACCTCCTGTTTGCCGGGATGTTCGTTAAGCTCTAGCTTATTCGCCCTTCTCATTGATGATATAGTTGACGTACTGCCGGGAGGGGTGGAGTTCGCAGGATAAATTCTTTAAGCACTCCTCTTTACCGACGATATAGTGCTCAAGGCTGCCTCTTCGCAATCGTTGCAGCTCATGATCAAGAGACTATGAGACTACTGCACCCTGTGGAATTTGATGGTTAATCTCGAAAATCAAAG
This sequence comes from Neoascia interrupta, assembly GCA_947623515.1. NCBI lineage: Eukaryota > Metazoa > Arthropoda > Insecta > Diptera > Syrphidae > Neoascia > Neoascia interrupta. The sequence goes on from OX392462.1 coordinate 153,255,741, forward strand.
GTGATGATATTTAATGAGGAGGAGGAAGATACAACCGGAACGAGAAATGGTTCTACAACGATGTTGTATAATTGAGGTTGTTAAAGAGTACAAGTACTTGGTTGCTTATTTCAGGAAAAATTTGGACATGAAGCTACATTTTAAACAATTTTTTTTTTTAAAAAAACCATTTCATCTTCCACCCAACACATCCAACGATATGTTAATGGTTGAAACAGGTCTGACACCTCTATTCATTAAAACCATGAAGTCACATGTGGACTACATCCTTCAGATTTTAAATATGCAGGACCACCATTGCGATGCCTGCGCTCCGTACCAAATTACCAAATCAGGATGGTTCCAAGAATGGCTGAATCTGGGCAAGGAGCGCGCTTTAGAACTACCAGTTGCCAGTTAGCGTTGATTGGAAAACTCAGCTGTATGAACTGAATCATTTTTAGATGGTCACGTCTAAGCTCGTCGTTCACTTCGCAGAATGATTTACGGCAGCCTTAATTATGATCTAGGTGAAAGAAACTACTTCCACGACAATTTTAGCAGGCAGAAGATAAATACGGTGTTTAAATTAAGAGGCGAACTACTTAAACTCAATTTTTTACCGCATAGGGATGACCTACCGGTGCTCTGTGGACTCGATTGAAACGTTAAGAAGCTGCGTCTCTACTGCACAAGGGCCCTAGCTTATAGTGGTAGAATAATTTAGGAACTATTTTAAAGAATTTGACTTTACTCTATTTTTTAAGACCAAAATACTTAAGTTTGATACACCTTTATGTTGCCACCTGGCAGACGGCAAGGCCAAACCAACAGATTTTTGTAAAACAATTTTGTAAAAATTTAATACGGTTAAAAAAGAAAAATCTTACCTAATCTAATCTAATCTTATTCTTTCCGCTCGCAATGTGGAAATTATATTCAGGACTAGACATAAACCCTCGATTGCGAGCTTAGTATAAAAAATAGTCTATCAAAGGCAAGGAACCTATTAATTATGTTGTTTAGGTTGACTATATTTAATCATTATTTTTATATATTAATATGTAAATAAATGACAGTTTAACTTAAAACTAATCTATAAAGCAATATAGATACTTCAGCTAAAGTCTGTTATTCAATAGCGTAGCAGGTCTAAGCTAAAAATCTCAATTTAAGCAAACTGAAAAGTTAACTATCCAAAACATTTTACACAAAATTAGACACAAAATACCTATTTTTGTGTTTCGTGGTTTTAGAATAGTCTTCTTGATTTAGAAACGAAATCATATCAACAGGTATACCTTCACGTAATCAAACAAAATAGCGAACAACTGAAATCTCTTTAAAATCTGTGAACTTATGCTTTCATCTAAGAGATCCTAAGTCGTAAGTGATTTTCTAAAGAAGGGCTTAAATAACTCATTAGTTCTTAAATCCTTTGAAAAATGGATGGGTGTTTCCTGAAAACTCTGTTAAGTCTACAAATGTGCACACACCTAAAGTTTTATACCTAAAAAACGCCCATGAATTTTTACAACTTGTGTAAAACAATATTTGCAATGCGTAGCAAAACCTATAACTAACTCTCTTTTTTAAAGTTTCCTCCTATCTACCTAAGCAGGCAGTCGAATCCCTTTGTCATAGGCAAACAATTTGTTTTAGCTTGCTTAAATCTGCGCAAATGCCCTAAGGTACGCGGAAAAAACGTTTTTAGCGTGGATGCACTAATTTCATTTCTACACAAACTAAGATGACCCATAAAAATCGGCGCGCAATAAAAATCGAGTAAACAAAATTGGGATTAGGTAGGCGGTCTAGTGGATTTAAGGCATGTCGACCATAAAAAAAGATGGACCCGCTTGCAGGCGAAACAAAACAAAAAAAATTAAATTTTATTGAAATGCATCGAAAAAATCAGAACGAATGTCATTATGAGCAGTCAAGGTTATAGCTTAGGGTCGCTAGGTATAGTATTATATTATCTAATGTCCTTTTGCATGCATACGCCAGTATATCCTTGCCGAAAATTGCTGATGGCTAGCAAAACAATGCCCTGAAACGTAAATAGAACACCTCCAAATTTTGCAAATCATAAAGCAAGAATAGGAAAAAAATCCTAATCTCCTTGGACTAGTTACCTGCGGACCTTTCTTCCCAGGACACACAGATGATGTGCAACGCTCTGGCATTTTGAATTGTTGTCATTGGAATGACCAATTACGGCAGACACTGTGTGCGAGAGCGTGGAAGAAAGTGCACTTTAAGGTTTTATTTTCTGTTTGTAGTGTAGGATGGTCAAGACATAATTTTAATTGCAAACATTCCTAGGAAGGGTTTACTCTTGTTATACCTGCTGAGCGCATCCAAAGGTGCGGGCAGCAGTAGATGGTCGCGGCACAACCAAAGGTTCCCATATTTTATTATGCATTTCACCAATGTTTTGGATAACATTTAGGTCTTGAATGCAAATTGCTTTTGCAAGTTCTTAATGGCCAAGCTGCTGCATGGGTCGTAAAATTTTTCTGATTCATCTGGTAGTTCCAAGTGGTTCCAAGTAGGCTTCCTCATTAAATTTTAGCTGCACATGAGGTCGGTTGGGTATTCAATTATTTCGAAACAAGCTTTTAAAAAAATATTATTGGCATACAAAGACTAATAAGCTACTAAAATTTGTCACCAGTTATCGATAAAGTTTATATACAAATTTAGCCACTTTTTGACTGAATATTACACAAACTTCGAGCATGAGTTTTCATACTTTGTAAAGACTAGTTGCTAAAATATAGCTATCAAATTTTGTAAAGGGACCTTTACAAAAGCAAACTTAAGATGTCAAAAAACGAGCATTGCCTTATCTGTTTGATGTAGTCGATATGGAACCAAAAATTTTTCGATAAGCTGACATGGAAGAATTGGCACGAAATTCGGAATTACTCTGGCGATTATGGGCGTATTTAGCGGTCCGTCCAAAAATGGAAAATGGACCGCTTATGACAGATATCACTCCGTTGTTCGTCCGAATTTTTGACTCGAATTTTTGCAAAATACTGATAAGTTTAAGAGAAATAAGGAATGGAAAATGTGCGGCCGTTTGCAACGTGTTTAAGGTCACAACTTTCTAGTCATACTTCATTACAAAAGCAGATATTGGGCAAACATTATAGCAACCGTAGCTTAAGCAAACACTTAAATCAAGTGTTTGGTTAAACCGTTGTAAAACTGCGGTTTAGATGTATTTTCGTGAAAAAATTGGTTCTGTAACAATCTCTGATAATATTAGGTTAGGCCAAATAATTAAAAAAAATCACACACATCAGGAACTATTTTTTTTATTTTCGGGAATGCCTACTATAGTAATCCTTGAATATTAACAGATTCTGAGGTTAATCCTGAAAGCTTCAAAAAATCATTTGAAAAATTATTCTTCCAAATATTCTGGCATCTTAACGGTAAAACCGAGTAAAAAATGTATGTAAAACATATAAAGACATTTCTGAAATGTTTAAGATGTTCCAAAAATTACGTTTCTAGCTTAAAATTTTCTGAAACGGTTTAAAAAGCAAATTAAAAATCCCGCATTTATAACAGATAATAAAAGAACCTGTATCCAGAGTATTAGGAAAAAAAATAGCCATTGCTACCGTTAAGTACATGTAATGGTATATTCAAACAACCATTCTGAATAGTCGCTTTTTGGATTTAGAACCAAAAAACTGCAGAAAAATACCTAAAAAAAACGTGTGTCCCCCAACAATGTAGGTAGCGGTAATATTGTTTCGAAAAAAATCTGAGTTATAGAGATTTTTTGGGGGTCGAAAGAAAAATATAGCGGAGTTGAAATATTGCACAGTTTTAAAGACAGGCGTAAAACGATTTAGGCTGATTGACTAAAATGGTTGTGCTAAAAAACGCCTATAACTTCGGAGTTGTTTCCGGCGCCCGGAGTTGTTTCTGGATTTATTTCCAGGGCCCGTGCCCCGGGCGGTAGCTTACAGGGGCGCCAAATGCATGTGCATAAAACAAATGCTTGAACAGAAGGTTAAAAAAATTAAAACAAGTGAGTAAGTGCAAGAGTTCGTCCGTGACAAACTTCTATATACCCGACCCTGTATATACAGTGTACCACCAAATCTTAGTAAGTTTCTTAGCCCGAATTCATACCTTATTATCTTTTGTATAGGCCCGGACAAATTTCGAAATTTCGTTTAGGTTCTTGTTCCTCCGTACTCCTTGACAATTTCTAATAATTTTTACATTTAAAGGTTAGTTAATATGGAAGAATGTGGGGGTGCCGTGGCGTAGTGGTTAGTGTGTGTGCTTACTACGCCCGAGGTCTGGGTTCGAATCCTGCCATCGTCACCTGAAAAAAAAAGACTTGTTCTTTTTCACGGTCCCCACCTCCGCGAGGGTTTGACAAGCCCTCCGAGAGTATTAATTGTCTTGAAAAACTTCTCAAAGTGCCGTTCGGATTCGGCAAAAAATTGTAGGTCCCCTTGTATGTAAAGAAATTAACACACCAGCATACATTGTTGAGAAGTTGGCCCTGGTTCACCTCGAGCTGTTGCGCCACTCTATTTATATTTATTTATAATCTGGAAGAATGTAGTCGAAAACAAACTTGGTTAACTTTGAGTTGCTTTATACGTGTGTTCAATATATGATTTTGAGCAATAAGCCGAGCAATAGGCCTCCAACACTTTGAAAAACGTCTTGCATTTTCGACTCTTCATTTCTCAAAAGCGTTTTGATATTCTCAAAAAGTTTTATTTTTTAATTAAAATCTTAGTATTTCTTAAGCCTAAGTTGTATTTTTCTAGTTCTTGCCTGCTTAACTTCTTGAAAACTAGTGGGAGGGTTACAATCCGCTTAGGCGAATCGTTGGATACCCCTCCCAATTGACCACTGTCAAGCTCCGAATTGTGTCATAAACCTTGGTTGTTAAATTTCAGTTTCATTTAACTTCAATTGTATTTAGAATTTCTCAGTTAAGAATCTTCTCCCTAAAAAAGGGGCGTGGCATCCACCCCTTCTCAATAGCATCGTATTTATGTTTATATTTTTTATCAGATACACATGTTGATTGCATTTTCACATTAATAATTTGGTTTATACTTAAAAACGCCCCCAAAAGTGGGCGTGGCGAAAATTTATTCACTTCAGTTGATAGCTTACGTACATATCTGAACATTTGATAGTGCAAGTTTTTTTGATTTAAAGCAAATATATCAAATAAAAACCGTTTATAAGAATGCATATTAAGTATGACCACGCCTACAAAGGGAGGGTACTCGCTTTTTTTTAAATGCCAATCACAATTAACTTAAGCGAGGATATCGCATACCAATTTTCAGCCTCCTGCGACAACTTTGATTTTTCATGCTATTAAGTAAAGTAGGCGTGTCAGTGGGCGGATTTAAAAAAAATTACACATGTACTGCTTCGGGACCTAGAAAGAAAACATATCAAGTTTCAAGTTTCTAGCTCAAAATTTAAGGCCTAAAAACTACCGAAAAACGGACGGACGGACGGACGACGGACATGGCTCATTCGACTTACAATTCGGTCTCGATCATATGCCCTTAAGGTCTTGGGGGTCTACGGTGATTATTTATATATGTTACAAACTATGAATCAAACTTAATTTATCTCCTATCCTATGGGATGGGTAATAAGAACACTGAAAAACATTAAGTCCATTTTCACATGAAATTTCAAACTGTAATTAAACCGTTATTTGTGCTTAAAAAAAATTGCCCTCCTTAGATTGTCTGACTATTTACGCAGTTTATACGCACACCAAATTGTGTCTTTCTACGACTACCTTGCAGAAGTTATAAAGCGATTGGACAGACGGACGGACGGGCAACGTAGCGATACCATAAGAGGTACTTTTTCCATTTTTGGACGAACCGCTAAAAAAAAACTGAAACCATACAACGCGAGGAGTCATCAGCGACTGTTTCTTGCGTTTGTATGTTCAAACACCGACCATATAGTCTAGCGAATTCTTCGAAGTGAATTTTACTAAGATCAGGATCAGGGGTGGATTCGGAAATGGCGATTTGTGATAAGTAATGTCCAAATCACAGAAATATGTCGGCGTAAACTGTGATCATAACAATTTCCTATGACATCTAGTCTTGAGCTTCAGTTTTTTTTTTTTGTTAATGTCTTCTCTCAGGAAAGGTGAACCTGAACAGTTAAATCACTATCAAAATCAGCTGGTTGACAGGTTAGTTTTAAAACTTTCAGATTTATTGACTTCATTGCATAAACTAGGAAAGAGTTTCTGTATGCAAATATAAGAAAAGCTCTTGCGTCACAAGCCTGAATATTCTGTTTGATCATCACAAATTGATTATCACAAAATGTAGTGAAAACCTTAGCCGATTACGAGTCAGAATCGACATAGCTTTTGATTTGGCAATGTTGCTGCTTAGCTCTTTTCTTCCTCATACGATCCTGAGCACACGGTCCAGAGCAAATGCTCTGGCATCCGCGATGGCTTATTCCTTAAAAACGGAGGTTCGCTCTTCCTGGTTGTCTTGAACCTGGGGGCTTAGATTCGCACACAGGACCATATTTTGGCCGCCCTTGATTTCTCATTCTCTTTTATCGTCCAGCACTCGGTGGTATGAAACAGAACTGGAAAATTAAGGGTTTTATAGAGCTTACACTTTTCCTTCCGTGAGAAGAGCTTTAAGCCCAGCTATTTTGCCATACCGAAATAGCATAGAGATCCAGGGGGGTTTTCTTCGACGGTAATCGTCTAAAGTGTCATTTTTGTGAAGTTGATGTTGACTCCTAGCTCGGTGAACTCCTTAACAACCTCAAAGTTGCTGCTACCAACATTTGAAGTTTTGTCCTAAGCGGCGAGCGGATGTTTCTTTATGTAATTATAACAAGTATACTAAGTCTTATCTTTCTTTACTTTAAAGATTAAAAAGTAAATGCCAGTTGCTACAAAATTATAAAACGTATAATAACGTAACTATAATATGATCCAACAATTGTTTTTTTTTATTATTATTTTATTTAAGTACCGTGAAAAAAGGGACGCCAAAATCAAGTTTTGTCCCTGCTCGAAAAAAATCGTAGATCCGAGGCTTCTATCAATTTAGTTTTACGAGTAGCAAGCCAAAACATGTAAAAAATTTAAAAACAAAAGACCCGTTTGTCATTTTCTTTTCATTTATTTTAACAAAAAAAAAATTAAAAAAAAAATTATTTGTCACCCTGCGTTTCGATAAAAATTTGAGTAAATTAACTTAACATTCGCCTAAAATAAGGATAGAAGACTTTTTTTCGTTTGAATATAAGTTTGTTCGGAGGCTAAAACTCCAAAATCTTTCAAAGATACCAATATGCCCGCACTATAGCAGGTACATAATACCGAAGTGGCTGATATTGGTTATGCCCGATTTCCACGTGCTAAGAAAAACACCAATTTATGAGAGGCACTACGAAACTGCCAGAACGCACTTCATAGAAGTAAATTTTTGGTCTCTTGACTAAAACTAAGTTAACCTAACAAGTAGTTTACGCCTCCGTAGTGTTTATCGCGTTAGGTAGGTTGCTACCCAAAGAATGCCATACTAAAACCGTCAGTTCGTTCGGCTTCACCCTTCGTCACTAGATCAAACGGTCTTGTTCTTTGTAGTCGTGCGCTCATTGGATCATTTCATTGTTGCAATTAACATCAAGACAAGCTCTTAGCTTTCGAGCAAAGTTTGTTATTCCTTCGCTCACAGTTTAGCTATTCCTTAATCTGTGTGAATAACACTATTCCTAATATACCATGGGGTGCCGTGGAGCAGTGGCTAGTGTGTGTGCTTACTACGGTGGAGGTTTGGGTTCGAATCATGCCATCGAAAAAAAAGACTTGTTCTTTTTCACGGTCCCCAACTCCGCGAGGGTCTGACAATCCCTCTGAGAAACCAATTGTCACGAAAAACTTCTCAAAATGCCGTTCGGATTCGGAAAAAAATTCTAGGTCCCTGTATGTAAAGAAATTAACACACCAGCATGCATTGTTGAGAAGTTGACCCTGGTTCGCCTCGAGCTGTTGTGCAACTCTATTTTTAATATACCATGTCTATATTAAAAATAGATGGACATGTTGCTCGGCTTGGTATAACCCCAAAGTTGTATTCCGTATGTCCAGGAGGGCTCTATCACCTGCCTGTACAAGAGCAGTTTATTATATATGCTTAGTTTTGAACCAAGGATATGCTGTCATTAAGAAAAGACACCCAACACCGACGTCTTGGACAAAACATCACCGTCGACAGCTATAATTTTGAGGTACTTAGGGACTTTGTCTACCTGGGTTCCGCTATCAATTCAGACAATGACACCATCAGCAGCGCTGAAATCAAACGAAGGATTACTCTTGCCAATCGCTGTTTCTTTGGGCTAAGGAGGCAATTGAGTAGCAAAGCCCTCTCTCGAGCAACTAAAGCGTCCATGTATAAGACCCTCATCATCCCAGTCCTGCTTTACGGTGCAGAAGTATGGACCCTGCCAAAGGCGGATGAAAACACTTTAGGCTGCTTCGAGAGGAAAATTCTTCGGGCTATTTACGGTCCCGTCTGCATAAACGGAGAGTGGACGAGGAGATACAGCATCAAACTGTACGGGCTGTACAGCGATACCGACCTAGTCAAAAAGAGTCAAAACACAACGTTTACGATGGCTGGGTCATCGCCCCGGCCCGGAAAATTTTCGAATCCACACCGCAGGGACGTCGCGGTAGAGGAGCACCGAGACTCAGGTGGCGCACGCAAGTGGAAGGGGACCTCAGCCAACTTCGCGTGCAAAACTGTAGACAGCTAACTAGAGACAGAGCTGGCTGGCGAAGCTTTGTTGGCTGAGGCCCAGATCCACCCCGGACTGTGGCGCCACCTTAAGTAATTAAGTAAGTTTTGAACATTTTCCTTCAAGCCAATACATTTCTCTGAGTCTTATTTCGAGCTCGTCACGCTTCTTCTTAGCGTGTGGCTTCCATCTAAGTTTCTAAGCGTCTAAAGTCATTCCTAGATATTTCGCTTCGTTTGCATAGCGAATTTGTACAGAGTTTATGAACAGAGGTAAATTGTTCTTGTTCACCTTTCTGTATACGTAAGAATGACATGCGTTGACTTGTTAACGTTAAGGATGATTCGCGAAGTCTACGTCCATACGCAAATTTTGTCCGAAGCTCGTTGGAGGCTTCTCGTTGATGACTCGACAGGTTCACCTGTTGTCAGGATGGCTGTATCGTCCGCAAACGTGGACATAACTGTTTCGTCATCTAGAGTCTTTTGTGCAGAGCAGAAACAGGGTCGAACCGAGGACGCTTCCCTGGGGTACGCCAGCTTGACTTTGCTTGAAACTCGAGTATTCAGAACCACGAAAGAGTCTGCTTTCAAGATAGTTTTTCAATATTCTATACATAACTTCGTTTGCTGTACCTTATATTTTAAGCCTTCGTGCCATACCTTGTCGAAGGCTTGCGATACGTCGAGGAAAGCACTTGAACATATCTTTTTCCCTTCTAAGGCTTTTTCAATTTCATGCGTAATTCTGTAGACTTGATCTATTGTGGAATGGTTGGGTCTGAAACCGAATTGATGATCCGATATCAAGCGTCTTTCTGCAATTATTGGTTGTAATCGCTTCAGCAGAAGTTTCTCGGATACTTTCGATATTATCGGCAGAAGCGATATGGGCCTATAAGATTTTTAACCATTTGCACATTTCCCCGGTTTTGGAACCATGATGACTTCAGCAACTTTCCATTGCCTTGGAACGTATAGAAGTCTAAGAGAAGCGTTTATCATATAAAGTAGCTTGACTTGTGCCTTTTTCGGTAGTTCTTTCAATATTTAGCCTGTGATCAAGTTGTAACCCGGGGACTTATTACTTTTAAGTTTGCTTATTGTCTGTGGGAGTTCAACTAACGAAACATTTTTCATTCTAAAGCCAAGCGTTGTTGCGTTGAACGTCAGCTTACGGCGAACCGACGAACGGCTTGAATGATTCTTCTAAATGTTCAGCAAACAAATTCGCTTTCTCTTTGTCTTCTTTTGCTCATTCGTCATTATCTTTCTTTATTGGACCCGAGTGGTTTCTTGATGGACTCAACTGCCTTCCAGCTCCTATCAGCCGACAAGCCTTCAAGGCATTCAGTGGTCACACGATTTTTAAAATCTTGCAACATTTCTTTCAGTTTGTTAGAGAGGTGATTCAAGAGGGTTTTGTCTGGGGTAGCCCTCGTGAATTGCCACCTTCTACGCACTCTTCTCTCTTCACGAATCAATTCTTCGATTTCGAGCGAATATTCGGTCAGTTTCTCAACTGGTTTCCAGTGATCCATAATGGAGGATCGTATCCTCTTCTGCATATGTTAACGTTTTCCAACAACTTCTCATCGATTTTAGGTTCGCATGTGGTATGGCACAATTTATAGATAAGCGATATATGTATGTAAGCTCGACAGCTTGTGAAAGATATTAATCTCACGATGCTTCGGCAAGATTGGTAAAGATCTCGATGATACCTTAGATGTCACAAAAGGATTTAGACACGGCGATTTTTTAACTTTTTAACTTCTTAGGCTCAGGTGGTGAAAGCAAGTGGAAGGTGACCTAAGGGAGTGTCGGCTTCAATACTCTAACTGTCCCTTAGATATTTATTTGAATTCTTTGAACGTAAACGAGGGAAGACGATGCGTCTATAAAAAGCTACTATCTATGAAGATAACTTTTGTTTTGGTTTTGCATATTTTGTTAGAAATTCAGACAGTTACCTTTAATTTTCCCCTCGTTACGCCACCAATTTGAAATTTTAAAGGCCATGCATTTGAATGACGGATTGTAGTGCTCACTTTTGAAATAAATTAATTTTAATTAAATTGAAGCACAGACTTTGTCCCTAGGGTTCCAGGCAGATTTATAATTATTTTTTTTATTATTACTAAGTTACTAAATTTATTTTTTATTGTTGATAATAATTAAGCTTCTTTTAAAGTTCATTTTCACAACTCTCTTTTTTATACAAGTGAAGTTATACGACGTTACATCGGGCCTATTGAAGCTATAGAGTTATGTCAGTCAAGATCTTACAGTTAAGAAACCAAAAAATCACCATGCCCTAGAATAAGAGTTTACCCAGTGCCAGTTTCGATAGAGCCTTAATTTCTTCAAATAAGACTCTGAAGCAAAAACTGCTGGAATCTTGACGCTCCAGATAAAGGCTCCAAATCCAAAGAAATGTCAACAATCCACCAGCCCTAGAAATCCTCTTCATTAACAATTTTCTGTCTCATATGCTGTAAGTCAAAGAGCACCTCTATATCAAAGAGGAATGCAAAGAACTTCATACCTCATTCGTTCACTCGCTACATCCTTAAACCCACTACCAAAAAATAACGCATCATTTTTTTTACGCGCGTGCCTTAATGTCCTCACACAAAGCCGCCTTAAGATGTTGATTCCTCCTCTAGCAACTGCCCTTGTTAATTTGATTTCTGTTTTTTCGTCCTTTCTTCATTAAAATGCAACACATATGCATTTTCGAAAAAAAAAACACCTTTGATTGCCATGTGCCGGTAGTTAACATAAAAAACTAATCCAAGACAGCCCGACATGTCCTTTCCATTCATCTTTGGGGTGGAATTTGAAAATTCCAACAACAAGGAAAGTGATTGTTAAAAAAAATAAGTAGGGGATGAGGAATAGTCGTCCTATACTTTCCTACAAATTTTCACTGCTGGATCTAAGCATTTTTCGGTAGACCCAAAGATAATGGTATTCATTTAAGAAGTCTGTAAGAGGGATTCGATTCGATTTCCTGGCATCGTTGTCCCGATCAAGGGCAGAGCACGCGATGCTATCAAAATAGGCGACCTGATGAGAGTGTGTTCGGTGCGATATAAGGTAAAAAACGCTCCTTGCTACGGTTTTTTAATTCTTCACAATTCGTCGTGTGTATGAAAATAATCGTCCTCGTATGCCAAACGCATGCTGCGTGCGCAGCTTAGATTTTTTTTTACATACCTACTCAAATGTTTTTTTATCCGCACCCTATCCTAGCTGCAAGCATGTCCTTAGGGCGAGTGTTTTGCTTTGGGTAGGTGCGTTCATACAGGGGGTAAAGAATAAAAAAAATATTTCGCTCAATGTTGACAGTTGACAGATACTCTGGCATGTCTCATTTATGTGGTAAAAAGTTGCAAAATTTTGGGGAAAAAATCCTTATTTTCTACAAAGGGTGATCGATCATTGCTGAGCTAAATATGAAAAAAAAAAAAACATACTTCAGATTGTCAACACAAGCGTGTATAAAAAAGGCTTCCCAATAAAAGGGGTGTGATTGGATGACAATCTACAATGAGTGAAAACTAAAGGGGAAAGGATTCTTTATCCTTTATTTGTCCACAAATTTCAATTTGTATCCAGACATATACGTAGCTCCCTACGTTTTGATGTTGTTAGAGTGATAGCTCAGAGGGTAGGTACACGAACGTGTGCCAACTAATCCTTCTGAAAGATTTAACATGGCACATAAATAATCCTTTCATGTGTTCAAACAAAGGATGAATTGAAGAACTTCCCACTCATTAGCGAAATAGGGAATTTTGAAAAGAGTTTTCTTAAGTGGTGGTACATAAGAAAACCACAGGATTAGTGCAGAGGGATTATTGAATGCGCATTAATGAATCCTCCAGAGGAAGTCTTTAAGCAAGATTATGAGCTTAAGTCAAACCACGAACTTGGCGCGGGGTATAGAAAATTAAACGAGTCGTGCGAATTATTACCCTTTGGGAAGCTATTTGTGAAAAGGAATTTGCTGAGGTATATAGCTAAAACAGGTATGTATATAGCAGATATATAGGAACCTCATTATCATTTTCTTAATCCACTTGATGGATTAGTTAAACACGCATGGCGGGTCTTAAACCTTTCTAAGCTAGTTTTGGTAGTTTGTATTGGTATGATGTTTCTAAAATAAATATATAAGAAGAGATGGTCAACCCGAGTATGTAACATATTTTAGAGATCAGGCGGGAAATTTGGAAGAAATCGCATTGAACATTCATTCAATGTTGAAGTCAATTTTCATTAATATTATGTTTTCTGGTAGTGGATCAGAAAATAAACACGGACATAACCGGCCTTTCGAAAAGTTTTAGCGCTGGATTTCCCCTTTGATATTCTCTGCCAAAAGAGATTCCAAGAGATTAAAAGGAAAAAAATCAATTGCTAGTAATTTGCACACGATAATACCATTAAACAAAGTAAACTCCAAACATTTTCAATATTTGTGTAACTCCTAGAACTCCTAGAAGATCTAGACTCATATGACCGTTGCCTCTGTCATGTTAGACAGGAAATTTATTTTAACTCTCAAAAGGCTTGATATAACCAATCTCATGGGTCTAAGAAGAAGTTTGTAACGAGTAGCGATAGTGACAGACCCCCATGAGCGAATATGATCGAGACGAAAACGTGAACCGACCAAGCCATAACCATTCGTCCGCCTGTTTCTGTGCCACATATTATTTGTTAAAGGCCTTGAATTGCAAGGTAAGAAGTCTGAAACTAAATTTCTGGATTCATTAGGTCCGTATCCACCCACTGAAATGCATCCATAAGGGTAAAATTTACGTGTAGGAAAACTTGGTTGAAAAAATACACAAGAGGCTGAAACATTGTCCATACATACAAAGACAAAAATATTGCATCGGAAAAACAATCCAAACTGGCCCCGCAATAGATGAGGCGTTTTTTAAGTGTATTTTTTGTTAGTTGCTCCCATGGGGTGGCAAAAATGTGGGGCACAGGGGGGACTTTACCTTAGCCCCCCCCCCAAATGCGAAATATATAAAGGTGAGTGCAAGTAGTCAAAGCATGTTCCCTATGATTTTGGAAAAAAAAAGCTTCTATATAATTGCGACTCATTTGGTCTTCGTTTGCTAAACATCGCAAGTTGGAGTGACAAAGAGCGGAAATACACGTTCGTTGGAGGGGCGAGGACTTCAGTGAATGACTATTCTTAGCAAGAGGTTAATGGCGTCCTTATGTATCGGACTTTCAAGTAAACCAACTTTGATCATTCAGCGATAATAGTCCTTCTGGATTTGCCGAGAGAGGAATTGGAAAAAATACACATGAACCTTTTAGCGAAGTTAAAATGGACAAGTGGGAAAGCGTATGTAAAGTACGTAAGTAAGAGCTTCAATCCGTTTGCCTTAAATACCCTAACATACCTAAAAAAGAAATTGCCACGCCTCCAAGAAGTTTGCGGGATAAAGTTAACTTAAGACCCTTTATGCAATGCGGTTACAACAATTTTGGACCGAAAACCCTGCCTCTTGACTAAAAAATCGAACAAAATGAAATCGGCCAAAACCAAAAAATGCAAAATGACCCAATATTTTTGGACAAATATTCATTATAAAAAAAACTCCCAAAAAATTATGCAAAAATACCCAAAATCAAATGAAAGATTGCCAAAAAAATTTAAGTAATGTAAAACATGTGAGTAAGTGCAGGAGTTCGTCTGTGTTCTATATACCTGACCCTATATATCGTAAGTAACACCAAATCTTAAAGCTTTTTGGCCCAAATTCATTAATTATTTGTGAAGGCCACGCCCCAAAGGTGGGCCATGGGCTAAAAATTAAGATCAATCTTATAAACATGAAAAAAATGCGTTAAAAAGGAAAATATATCGGAAAAAACCGTTTTTTTTTAAAACGCCCCTCAAAAGAGGGCGGAGCTCAGAAAATTATTTTTTTTTTCAATTTGGAGTGGATTTTCCGAAAAATCTTGTTTTTAAGGATCTAACATATCAAAAGTGGCATGGTCGATATTGTGGGCGGTCCAATTTTTACCTCCTAAATCTTTTGGGCCAGTATTGCTCTGTATTGCTCTGTTTTTATAATGAATGAGTTTTTAGTTTTGTCGCTTAAAAATGGTGCCATAAGACTTTTCCTTTATTTTCTTATATTTTTATTATTTTATATAATAATATATATTTTTATTAATAATATATATTTTTTAAAAACTAAACTGCTATTAGCTTATTGTTCCTTTTTTGTGCAAAAATTTTGTGTTGGTTAACGTTCATGTGGTTGTGCCTGCGTCAAATTTGGTTGATGTAAAATAACTGACCCACAAGTTACATTATACTTATTTGCTAGCAGAATAATTTTAGCCAGTCAACTTAAGTGTTTTCAAGCACACCTAGAAAACCATTAAACATTTCAAAACTGCTTCAGTTTGTTTTTATACCCGACCGAGGGTATATTTATTTTAATGCATAGTTTGTAACACAGTGAAATGATCACCGTAGACCCCTAAGACCTTTTAGAGATATGATCGAGACCGACAGGCGAGTCGATTAAGCCATGTCCGTTCGCCCATCCGTCCGTCCGTCTGTCCGTCTGTCCGTATATGTGAAATTTTTAGGTCTTTAAAATTGAGCTAGAACGTTCAAACTTGTAGTGTATCTTGGTTCTTTTTTTGTACGGATAAAGTGTAAAAATTTTTTAAATCCGCCGACGGCCACCCCCACTTCAATGTAAGGCCACCTCTATTTCAAATTTT
Source organism: Neoascia interrupta (assembly GCA_947623515.1). Classification (NCBI taxonomy): domain Eukaryota; kingdom Metazoa; phylum Arthropoda; class Insecta; order Diptera; family Syrphidae; genus Neoascia; species Neoascia interrupta. The sequence goes on from OX392462.1 coordinate 153,271,313, forward strand.
CTTTCAAAATGCCTTTTGGTCAAGTTGGACAAGGCGTAGGAGCTCAAATTTTTGTATAGAGCAATAATGGCCCAAAACCTCTAAGCGGGCGAAAATTGGACCGCCCACAATATCGACCATGCCCACTTTTACCATGTTAGATCTTTGAAAAACCCGACTTCTCGGAAAGTTTACTCCAAATTAAAAAAAAAAATTATAACAAATATTCAAGGTATTACTATTTGCTAGGATTGCTCCATACAAAGTTGTGAGCTTCGCCCACTTTTTAGGGGCGTGTTTAGGAAAAAACGATTTTTTTTGAAATAATTTTCGGGTTCAGCGCATTTTGTCATGATTCTAACGAAATTACAATTAATTGTTTTCGATTTTTAGCCCAGACCCACTTTTGGGGGCGTGGCCTACATAAATGCTATATGAATTCGGGACAAAAAAGTTTAAGATTTGGTGTTACACCGTGTATAGGGTCGGGTATATAGCAGTTTGTCTCAGACGAACTCTTGTACTTACTCGCTTGTTTTATTTCAAAAGATGGGCTACTTTCGTTATTTATTTCAAATTTTCGCCTCTGACCGTTTCGAAAATAGAGGGAAGGATAAATATTTTCTTAGCCTTTTTTACCAGTTTAAAAATTTAAAATCGATAAAAGAGCAATTTAGTTCTTTTTCAATTACCGGTATGCTTTTTTTTATTTTACAACCAGCTGCGTTCCGTTGGTCATTAAATTCTGCGGGCATGGACTTCTGAGAAAACATGAAAATATGTTGTTTTCTATTTCTTTTTGGTGAAATAAATTTTAAAACTTGAGGTTGGAAACGGCCATTTTGAAACTTTTTATATGCAGTTAGCCTCTGTTATAAACGCTTCAAAATTCAGCCAAATTTAAATAAGACCCGTCTTTACCGTTAGGTTAGGTTAGGTTAGGTTGATGGAAGCCCTTTTGACAATAGTCACGGCTTCACTTAGACCAGCAGTTGGGTCCATTGTGTCCATTGGGAACCTTCTTAATACCTGGAACGAAAACAGAAATAGACCGCTGTTAGAAGCTCAGAGTTCCGCCCTCTTGGACCCATCCGGATTTGTGTACAAATCTTAGGAGGTCCTTTAGATCTACATTATTTAGATCTTCGAGCTCGTTGAAGAAGTAGCTGCCAAAGATACTACGCCTGATGCTGTTTAGGGCTGGGCATTCGCAGAGCAGGTGACGAACAGATTCAATTTCTTCAACGTCCCTGCAGCTTCTGCAGGTCTTTACCGTTAACAGATTAGGAACTTTCAAAAAATCGTTTCCGAAAATGTTTTTAAGTTTTTAGTCAAATTTTCGAAGTTTTTGAACATTCGATGTTCGCTTTAGCTTTGCATAAAATCCTAGAATCCTCTATACCTTTTAATATTAAGGAGTTAGAGGGCGAGACACACATTCTTTTGACTTTTTTTATAATTTTTCAAATTTCAAATCCATAAAACAACTATTTTGAATTTTCTCTCAATAAGACTTTTTTCCAATAGCGCAACTACTTGGGAAAGCATTAGACGTTTTTCTAAATTCTTCTTTTTTAATGTTTTTAAATCTTTAAAAAATTCTTGAATTTTGAATATAATATAGCTACCGGTTTTTGCGAAGACGGTAAAACAAGCTCCTTTTTTTATTTCGTTTCTAGGCTTGGAAAAACTTAGGTTAGAAACGGCAGTTAAACAATACTTTAACGCAGTGCTTTTTCTTCTACCGGTCTACCTTCTCTGAAAAATATGACTTAAGAACTTGGTTTATTTTGTGTTGCTTTCAAAAGTTATGGCCTCATACACTTTGAAAACTTTCACCCACATTCAACTCTTCATTTCTCAAAAACTTTTCAATATTTTCAAAAAATTAAATTTTTTCGTTAAAGTATCGCATTAAAGTATCTCATTAGCTTAAGTATCGCTTGTCTTGTTTTTGCCAGCCTAACATTTAAAAAAATCTTGTTTTTGCCAGCCAAACATTTAAAAAAACCAATCCGCTTAGGCGAATCGTTGGATACCGATTGGATATCGTTGGATATCCAACATAGTTGGATAGAGAATAGTGGATCATGGATAGTGTTATAAACCTTGGTCGTTAAATTCCAGTTTCTATTAACTTCAACTGTATTTAGAATTTCTCAGTTAAAGAATCTTCTCCCGAAGAATCTTCTCGTGGGCGCGGCACCCACCCCTTTTCAATAACATCGTTTTTTTTTTATCAGAAGTGGTATACACATGTTGATTGCATTTTCACATTAAAAATTTGATTTATACTTAAAAATGCCCCTAAACATGGGCGTGGCAAAAATTTACTCATTTCAGTTGATAGATTTCACACATATCTGAACATTTTATAGCGCAAGTTTGGATTCAAAGAAAATATATCGAATAAAAACTGTTTATTAAAATGCAAATGAAAGCGCCCAAAAAGGGGCGGTTTTTGCCTTTTTTTAAATGTCAATCACAATACACTTAAGCGAGGATAAGGCGTACCAAATTTCAGCTTCCTACGACAACTTTGAATTTTCATGCTATCAAGTAAAGTGGACGTGTCCATTGGGCGGATTTTTAAAATTTTTACACTTGTATTGCTTCGGGACCTAGAAAGAACAGATATTAAGTTTTAAGTTCCTAGCTCAAAATTTAAGGCCTAAAAACTACCGACACACGGACGGACGGACTCATTCGACTAACAATTCGGTCTCGATCATATGCCTTTAAGGTCTTGGGGGTCTAAGGTGATTATTCTCTATGTTACAAACTATGAATCAAACTTAATATACCTCCTATCCTATGGGATGGGGTATACAAAAAAAAAACAATAAAAGACATTAAATCCATTTTCCCATGAAATTTCGAACTGTAATTAAAGCGTTATTTCTGTTTAAAACAAATTGCCCTCATTGGATTCTTTGGACTCTCTGAATCTCTGGACTGCTTAAAATCGACATGTTTCGTCTGGGATTCAAAATGGCTAAACTCTTCAGAGAACCAAAGTGTCATTTTGATCCTAGAATAATCACATGTAGATATGAAGAGAATCAATATGACACTTTGTTCTCTGAAGAGTCTATATAGACACTTTGAATCCCAGAAGAAAGCTGCTAACCGCACTTCACCATGCGGCACCCAAAAAAACCTAGATATGTATAGATTCACCTACATACTTTTTTAATCAGTCATTGAAAAAATGAATTCCATATTTTGTGAACGAGCCGGAATTCTATTACTGGTCAAAATTCTAGTTGTTGGAATATCGCTAGTCTTAATTATACGTTGAATCTATTTTACCAAGGTGATAGGGAAGTTACACATTTTAATATACTTCGGGTTCTGTTTTTTTACTTTAGCAGTATAATTTATGTTCTTTATAATTTATGTTCTTGTTCTTAAGTTAGAATTAAAATATGCAATGGTTTCCATTTTGTATCAATATGAGTAGATTGAATGCTCATTATTCACGCCTTGACAAGGTGACTCGACTTCCGATTAGCAAACCACCGAAATCACGTTAAAATTTCATTAAACTCGTTGCTTGAAAATTGTTATTTCAAACCAAATTGTCATTTTTTTTTTTTTTAGATTATTTAAAGTAGAGTGATAGATAATGTTGCACGGATTGCCCGTGGCACGGTTGTTCTATTGATTATGAAACCGTCTAGACATGCGGGAAACTAATCTTCGGTTCAATTATATGTCGCTAAGGGCTTAAAATAAAAGTGAGATGATAATGATGATGATTTTATTCAAAATTTTTAAAAGATTAACAAATTAGGCGAGACTTTTTCAAAATCGACGGTGCAGCCAATTTGTAGTGGAAATAGATAAATGTCTTCTGACAGACCAATTTTTTTCGTTTTTTCTTGAGCTGTATTAAAAATTAAACATAAAGGTACATACTACTACTTCTTTTTTTTTGTGGATATAACATTACTTGGCGTCTCCAATCGACAGTTTAATGCCTTGTCGATTTCTATACGATTATTTAAAGTGACTCCAAAACGACTGGAACATATTTAGTGGAGACACCAATATTGTGACGAGTAATTCCAGACATTTTCAGTAATCTGCATCTGCCAAGTTAAGTTTTCCTGATAGGATGATCTGTCTAGCTTACGATTCACCATTTCAGGTGTAGTTTCTGGGCTGCAAATTCCGTACAAGAAAGTAAAAAATTCCGTATAGGAGTTGTTCCAAATGGCTTAAATATATGAAAGTGTTTCCTTGATCCTCCTTGATCGGAAAAATGTTTCTCTTCGAAGTAGCATCGTGAAAATAAGCTCATAACAACGCGAGTGTTAAAATTTTTTTGTCCGTCTATATTTTGTCTAAAAAACCCACTTTCGCTCTGTATATCTACAATCCCTACACCGCATTTACAAAGCAAAGTCCCGAGTCCCCTCTATACACGCACTACACCGCACAGAGCATGTTCCTACCAACTTCCTTTTTCCTTGTACTTGAAACTCTTGAGCGAGAAATCATTTATCACAAGCCACACAATAATATACTATACGTGCTGTGTATTTCCTTACCTTTATGTATCCATCAAATTTTGAAGCACCCATGTGTTGATATCCTTTTTCAAAATTTATCAGTGAGCGCACGAAACACCGAAAGCAACCACCAATTGCGTACGCATTCAAGAGCTCTTCAAAAGAAGAGAAACCCAAGGCAAACGCACCATACAAATTTATCAAGGAAACATCCTTTTTTGCCCCTGCTACCTATACCGCCTTGTGTATATGCCTACCCCTTCGAAGAAAGGACCTCGGTGTATATACTCTCACTTTTTTAAAGAACAATATATAGAGATCTCACCCTTAAGTTAGAGAAAAAAAAACAGGAGAGCGAAATTATTGTTGCGCTCTTGTCGAAGAATAAAACGGGGAAATGTTTGATTGTCAAAAGGAGGAAGTATATATAGTTATCCTTTATAAATTCCCATTCACTATCCTTTCTTGACTCAATTTAGTTCCTTTACATATACGGCTAGCTCTGATACTTTTTGAGTGGCGCGCGTTTGGGTAATTCAATGGTAACACTGGCGTGCGTACTGTTGTTGTGGTAGGTCAGTGGTCTCTAATTAATACGCATAGGCGCGCGAGCTGATAAGGGAAAACATTTTTTTTTGGTTCCGTAACTTTTGTATTCTTTTTGAAATGATTGACCAAAAATAAATGTTTAACATGTTTTTTATGAAATATTCGCGGTTGGGTATCAGTGTGTGTGGTAATGGGTTAAATGACTTCGGATTATATTTTTGTCGCCTGGTTTTAATCAGGCGCGGTTATCAACGGAGTCTTGCGGTCTTTCACATGAAAACAGAAAAGAATTGAACTTTTTTTTAAAATTATATTTTGTTATTTTGTTGAAATTATGTTGGGACAAAATATATGTAATCAACTAAGTCGATGTAGAGAAGACCTTCACTCTTTTTTTCGATTTGTTTCTGTTTATTATTTTGTAAGTTATCTGGACACTGGACGATTTATTTTTTGAATTTAGTTAATCGGGTAAACATGTCAAAGTGTTTTGGACTCTTGTCGGAATACCCATAACTATAGATGGTGTCAAGGTTAAATCTCTGGAGTCAACGTCGATTAAAATTTTGGCTTTTTTTGTTTACTCTATAGGAATTCTGGTTCTAATTGAGTATGTTTGAGCAGTTTCCCAACTCAAGAATACCGAAAACCGCCAGAATGAAAAGGTCGCAAGATCTTTTCTTAAATATAACGTTTATTTTTATGTAAGTACAGTTGCCAGTAAGAAGCGATTGGAAAACTTGGCGTACCTATTTGGGAAATCTTTCATTCAGCAAACTCGTGGTTCACTCTAGAAAATGATTAACAGTAGCCTTAATGATGCGACCTGTAGCTAGAGGAAACTACCTCCAAGATAATTTTGGACTTGAAACTTAATTTTGACTTATCGCATAGGGATGAGTTCATGGAACTCTGCTGACTCTGCAACCAGCATGAACCAAAGGGAACTCGCCCTTTGTTGGCAGATCCAGTCCAGTCCTTAGTAAAATAAGGAGGCATATCTTCGTCTTCAGAAAATGAAACATGTTCGTCGTCAAAATTTTTTAGAGTTCGAGTTCAACTCTTTTCACAATTTTTCTCTCTTAAGGACAACAATATCAAGAAGAGCTCAAACTCACGTTTTATGTAGTTCGCTATTCGACTTTGTCTATAAAAGCCGAAAAGGACATATTTGCATCCGTTGGAATCATTGTTTATGGCTTAACATTTAACAAATACAGTCAACAGCCAATTTTGTCGTCTACTACGATGTCTAACAGCCTTTTTCTTGAACTGCAACATTGAGAATTTCCCAATAATTACATTACTCAATGCTATTACACAACAACCTACCATATAAGCATAAATTACTCGCCAATCGTGTTATATGGTATTTCTTCTACCTACATTTTTTTCCAATTCAAAGAAAAGTGAAAACCTCACCGAAATGATAACGTTTACAGAGGGCACTCAACACAATGACAAATGCATTATCATTCCCTCGCAAGTAAAACAAAACAAGAATAGAGAAAAACCTGAGGAACCAGCAAATTGCACCCACTTTCCAAACAGATAGATACTCAACTCATACTATATTCCGCACAGTTCCAATATCTCTATAGCAGCTACCTAAAAACATTTTTGCTTCCAATGAATCACATTGTCTTACAGATGCCCGGTTTGAACCGAACTATGCCACAGTCAGTCAGAATTTGCATTTGAGGGTCTGAATTTTGTTCGTCCGGCCTTTCGAAAATAATGTGCAATATGACATAATTTCAAATTTTATGGGTTCATGCCCCTCGTTTTATGAGGCATTTTTGATTTTTATTTTCCTTGTCACTAGGTCGACGAGTATAGTAGCTGCGATCCAAAGGCAAATATAAAATTAAAATCACAAAAAAAGTCAACTTTAACAACTATTTTTGAAAATCTATTTTTATGGTCGGTTTTTATTGGTTATGATCTTTCTGCTCGCACCGAATATGTTAAATATCTGCGCTTATTTTAACTTATTCAAAATGGCGAATCTTAGAACTAGACCCACAGCTCTTTACCTGATGCATCGTTTTGTGTGTTTTTTATGTTTGTTCTTAGGAGCCTCCTCCTACAACTTTGTTTTTTAAAGATTGTTATGTTATGAGATACAAAATTATGAGATTTAAACGGGAAGCGTATATAGACTTATTTTTATAAAACCCCGTAATGAAAAACGATCTGAAATAGACCCCTGTAGATAGCTTTGTTGCCCTTTACTTCCACTTCCACAGTAATTTTGCCAATATCTGCAGAAGCTGCGCAATGATTTTTTATATCCTTTACACAGGGTTAAGTTTAATAATTAATACTTTGTTACGCAGAGAAATATTCACCGTAGAACCCCTAAGACCTTTTAGAGACGAGAGCGACCGGACAATCTATTGACCCACCGTCCGTACGTCTGTCGGTAGTTTTCAGGCCTTTAACTTTGAGCTAGGTACTTGAAACTTGATATTTGCTCTCGCTAAGTTCCGAAGCAGTATAAATATGTAAACATTTTTGAAATCCGCCCACTGAAACGCCTACTTTTTTCGCCGAAATGTGGGAGTGGTCATATTTCATTTGCATTCTAATACACAGTATTTATTACCGTTTATTCAATATACATATTCAATAAACGATGTTTAAGCATTGCTCGCGGCAAGTATAAGGGTTGCAGGATCATCCCCTGCTGATGAACCACACACGGTTTTTTCTTTCGACATTTCCGTCCGCTAGGAATTCAATCTTCCTTTAAGCTTCTTTTAAACTTAACAATATTCGTTTGGAAATCTAAACATGCCGCCCACTGTACTGCTGCTGACGTAGAATACCCCTGTGGTTATGGTGGCAGAAGGGGTAAGAAAGGCAGTTGATCGAAGAGGCGCATATAGAAGCTTCACTGGCTGAAGGCGAAAGCTCCCCGTTTGGTCCTTTGGCGGTTTCCATGAAGCTCGTTATCAGATAAACTCCCCCTCAGGCCAATGAATCTGCCCGCGCACGGCTTCCAAGTGAAGTCGGTTCTGCTCCTATCGAGGGTCGTAGTAACAGGTAAAAACCGGACCTCCTGAGCTCTCCCATGGGCATTAGTCCAGGAAGCGCTCCAATTGTGGGAGCTGCCCGCGCACTGGTGATGAATACTGGAGCTGTGACCAATATATGGAGCAGTATCAACGGACAGAATTTGGTCGACGCGGTTGACTCTGGTATTAGGTTGCTTCTATTTTTTTAAGTTAATCCACAGGCCTGTAAGGCTGCAACTGCTCTATTAAGTAAAAAGCTTTTGACCTGTAGAATTGAAAACCGTATGGGTGTGGGAAGGTGACATCTAAAGTTTTGGTTAAAAGGCTTCTTACGACGTTCTTAACAATAGGCAGTCCGATAGATCTTTGACTTGTCTTGGTGGCTCGAAATCCTTCGAGGCAGTTAAGATTGAAAAGTCTTGGATATACCCTTGATCTGGTTGCTGCCTCAATTCCTTGCATGGAAATGGCAAATGGGGAACATTTGCTATTGCATCGGCTGACTTGCCCTAAACTCTCTAACTCCTCCTCAACCAAAGGCAGTTCTTGACTTTGTAGAGTATACTGTGAATCCAAAGCTTTGGGTCTCATCTTATGTTGCGATGCTAATGCTTAGAATACTGTTTGGAGCAGCAGCGAATGTAACGCAAGAGGAGACCGTCTTTTGGATTTCATCCAATCGTCTGACATCACTATCAAAAATGTAGGCCTTCAACCTAAATTTGTTACTGCCAGGAGATAGCAGGTAATTGGCCTTACCCTGTCCAACAGATTTTCCAAGACTATCGCTAAGTGGAGGATATCACCAGATAGTACTTGTCCGATTACAGATACTTCGATTTTCACATCCGTAGTGAAATGTTATCTATGCAAGAGAGGAGACATTTTTTTATATACTTAACTTGCGATCAAGGGGATATGACTACCCTTAAGATGCGTAGCACATCGTAGGCGCAAAGACTTTGAGGATAGAAACGATAGAAAGGTAGAAGAGAAAAATAATTCTCCATCAAACACGCAAATGCTGATGAACCAGACATAAGGGACATGTAAACTCTGCACAGAAACACCAAACCTTACCCCCGCAAGTGTTATGCCTTTACGGAGAAGAGCAATAATATAACTAGCAGATTATTTCATAAATACATCAAGCATGCATCTAATTGTTGTCCGTTCTATATTTGCATATTGGAGGTGAAAGAGGTGCTTAATATTTGGCCAACCCTAACCAGGATAACAGACGCCGACCAGGAAGCCACTCATTTTGAGACACACGCTCATGGATTATTTGTTTGTTGCTGGTTTCGGTCCGCCCCGGATTTTTTCCGTACAGACACCCACCATATCTGGTGAGCATTCCCCTATCCGTCACCTGGGGAGGCACCCAATTGGGGACCAACAACCCCAGAAGGGCGAGAAATCAGATAAAAATTAGTCGGACACAACTTAGGAGCTTGCCAGCTCAGTATAAATTTGAGCCAAACTTAGATCAAGAAAAGAGTTATAGAGATGTCTCCACAACATCTGAGTAGCGTCATTTACACATCGCTTCGATCTAGGCTGCATGGCTACGAAAAACCCTAGCAGTTCTCTGCTAGGTAACTTTGTGGAATGCCGAATCGCAGAGAGACCAGAAAGCTCCTGAATCGGTGCTTAAAAACTAATTTAGTAGAAGACTGGAATGCGTGGGGTGCCGTGGGGTGCCGTGGCGTAGTGGTTAGTGTGTGTGCTTACTACGCCGGAGGTCTGGGTTCGAATCCTGCCATCGTCACCTGAAAAAAAAAGACTTGTTCATTTTCACGGTCCCCACCTCCGCGAGGGTCTGACAAGCCCTCCGAGAGTATCATTTGTCTTGAAAAACTTCTCAAAGTGCCGTTCGGATTCGGCAAAAAATTGTAGGTCCCCTTGTATGTAAAGAAATCAGCACACCAGCATACATTGTTGAGAAGTTGGCCCTGGTTCACCTCGAGCTGTTGCGCCACTCTATTTATTTATTTATAGAAGACTGGAATATACAGTGGTGAAAATTCCATTATGAACAGAATGATTTTTATCACTTTTTTCACTTTATCACTTCAATTTTTTTGTAAAAAAAATGTCGACATTAATAAAAGAATGGGGCCTCCATAATTTTTCTTACGGTTCAACAAGAATAAAAAAGCTTTAAGCTTTTAAAAGCTTAAACGCCTTACCATATCAATGTAATGATCTTGAAAGTGTACCAGAAAATTGAAAAAGGGCCCATTCATTATTAAATTGACAGTAAAAAAATGCAAAAGTGAGCAAAATCTCGAATAACCGTTAAAAGCTGCAAGTGTTCATAATCGAACTTCCACATATTCTTCATCATTTTATAAAGTTACGCTTCTGTATCCTGAAATTTTATTTTCAACCGTCAAATTATGTATTATTTTTGTTTGCTTATCATTACGCTCTAATTTTTATCAAAATTTTTTAATAAATATTTCTTATTTGAAAGAAATATAAACAAATATTGTTGTTCATAATCGAATTTCCACCACTGTATACCGACCGAAGCCTGTTAACTCTGGCTTAAGGCATAGCCAAAGGTCTCAGACACATAAGTCTATTTTGCTCTGGGACTGCCTTCAAATCCTACAAATGCTGGCCACCACGAACAAGGTTCACCTGATCTGGGTGCCAGGGCAGAATGGATAAGCGGAGCCAGAAAAGGATCCGCATCCCTATTCATGCTGCCAAGACCATTCTGCGGGCTACCAATTAACACCATAAAAAGTTGCGTGAAAACTGGCTGAACGAAAAGAAGCTCCATTTCTGGAGGGTAACCGAAGGAAACAGACAAGCCAAAGCTTTCATGCCAAATATAGCTACCACAAAAGAACAAAACAGCTACTACACTTAAGTAGAAGTCCGATTCGATTGATCAGAAAACACCTGATGGCCATATGGGTACTGGGCAAGACAACACATGCAGACTATGCAACGAAGATGCAGAAACAGCAGAACACATAAATGTGACTGTAACTGTTTAATAAAAACATGTCAACATTTTCTAGGTACTTTCTACCTTGAAGCAGCGGATATAGCTGCCAGCACACCTAAAGACCTAGCCGCCTTTATAACAAACTGCGGCATCATAGATGAGCTACAAATGGAGGATATCACAATAGGCCTCTTGTGGCCGCAGTGATCTGGGATTTATAACATAACCTCTACAATCTACAATCAATGGATAAGGGCAATGCTAAAATTCAGAGGACACTTATAACCGAGGCAGATTATGGCAAGTGCGTCTTAACTTGGGTAAATAGGGGCTGCCTGCAAGGTGATGTTCTGTGATAGACTCTCTGCTATCGGCTCGCAACATTCCCGGAATCTACACACCAGCTTACACCGATGATATCACCTTAGGGTCTTAAACCTAGAGTCTGTGCTCTCTCAGGCGTAGAGATCCCTAGACTTGATCGATGATTGCTGATGCGCTAGGAATAAGCTTTCGAATGGAGCCTCAGCATTGTTTGTTTGCCCGATCCTGAAGAAAGGAGACCCCGTCTGAGTTGTGTCAACTACAGAGGCATCCGTCTTCTGATTATCGCAAGATCCTTTCTGCTGTAATAAGGGAACGCCTGAAGCCGTTTGTCAACAATCTGATAGGCACACATCAGTGTGGCTTTAGGCCAGGAAAGTCCACCATCGATCAAATATTCACACTCCGGCAGATCTTGGAGATAACCCAGGAATTTGAAATCGATACATACCACCTCTTCATCGATTGCAAGGCCGCGTATGACAGCATCTAAAGAGACGAGCTATATAGCGCAGTGTCTAGTTTGGCATCCCTGCAAAACTCGTCAGTCTGTGCAGGATGACGATGGAAAAGTCACGCTGTTCCGTCAAGGTCGGCAAAGACAAAAACTTCAGGATCGGCAAAGACCTCACCGACCCCTTTTATGTCAAAAAAGGATTTAGGCAAGGCGACGCGCTGTCATGCGACTTCTTTAACATCAGGCTTGAGAGAATTGTACAGAGCTCCCGCGCCAACACCAGAGTTACAATCTTTCAAAAGTCCGTTCAACTACTCGCATACGCAGACGACATTGACAAAATCGGAAGAACAAAGCGTGATGTCAGTGAAGCCTTCGTGAGTATTGGAACGGAAGTGGCGAATATGGGTTCAACAGTCAACGAGGGCAAAACCAAGTATATGCTGTCATCAAGAAAAGACACCCAACACCGACGTCTTGGACAAAACATCACCATCGACAGCTATAACTTTGAGGTATTTAGGGACTTTGTCTACCTGGGTTCCGCTATCAATTCAGACAATGAGACCAGCGCTGAAATCAAATGAAGGATAACTCTTGCCAATTGCTGTTTCCTTGGGCTAAGAAGGTCCATGTATAAGACCCTCATCATCCCAGTCCTGCTTTACGGTGCAGAAGCATGGACCCTGTCAAAGGCGAATGAAAACACTTAAGGCTGCTTCGAGAGGAAAATTCTTAAATTCTTAGTTCGATATAACATCGAACTGTACGGGCTGTACAGCGATACCCACCTAGTCAGAAAACACACAACGTCTACGATGACTGGGTTATCTAGAGCGGATCTAGAGAGGACATTTTGCATTTATACCTGAAGGTACCATGATATAGGTACAAGTGAGAGAGGCAAGCCCACAAAAACATCATATTTATTCCTAAGATTTTATTAAAAGGCTAAATTTTATGCCACTGTTTATCTTAATACTAACGTTATTATGAAAATTTATAAATTAAGCCTAATGAGTTTTCATGTTTTTGGTACCCTTTAAATGCACAATGATGCTTAACTTACCTAAGGGTTGATATAGGTATTGATTTTTTATGATACAGGAATTTACAACAATAAGATTACGGATGGTGTTTACCTATTATTTTAACCACAAACGTTAATCTCTTTTGGTAGGTAGTTATTTGGGAACTACCTGAAAAGTGTTGAAATCGCATGAAGTATTTTATTGCTCCCACCTACCTTATTCGAAAATAACTAAAAAGGGTTTAAAATAAATTTTTCCCCACTCCGACAAAATAATGTACCTATTGTGTAGGTTGATAGGTACCAACCTGTTAGGTACTTACTTAAAAAAATCCAGTCTATAAATCTTCTTAAGTATACAATACATAAGCACTATTAAGGATATGGCATAAGATTAGATAAAACCAATTATCTCATTAAATTCTTTGTAGGTAGGAAAATGAGCGGATTCAGCCTATAGATAGGTGAAAATGTTTATTTCATGGCATCTCCATTAATCTTTATCCCTTGCATTCATTACCCCTACATACCTGTTGTAACATTTAGCCTCTGTACTGTCTGTACCCATAGGCATGCTAAAATTTCTTTTGGTAAAGCCAGTGAATTGGTTATAGGCAGTTACCTATCTTAGAATGTTTATAATGTCATCAGCGTTTGCCATTATGTTACAAAGCCATCTTAATAAGTAGGTACTCAAGCCTTATTATGTATATTCCAATACCAAGCTCGAAACGGCTTCAAACAAACCGTTCTATCTACGACGACTTCGTCATATAACATAAAGACCAACAATTTATTTGATCGAGGACGAATTTTGGGCCGAATAAGTCATAGGTACCTTTGGTCCATCCTTCCGTATGTCCTTATCATCAGTTTTAAGGCTTGCAGCTTGAAGCCATGATCTAAAGAAATATCATATGCGGATTTCTTAGGTCCCGAAGCAGTAGGCAAAAGTAACGCACCGTATTGTACCTATATACTTACAGTACCTAAGGTGCGATTTCAAAACAGTTACAGGAGGCTAAAACTTTCCAAATAAACGAAAACGTTGTTCTTAAGTCCTCTTTTACCTTCTTACCAAATGGGCTTGAATTAACTGCCTTAAAAGTCAACAAAATCCCATAAATAAAAAATAGCACGCGCCTCCTAATCGACCTGAAACACACAATTAAAAAAAACGAGCTCCTTGCATTAGTTGTTTTATTTTAATGAGCTTAGGTATCATAAAAAATGGAAGCCAATGTGCTCTCGTTTTTTACCATCTTCCAAATAATTTTTTATTACGCTTCCATTAGTTTTTTATGACTCTAAAAAAAACTATATACCTACTCTCACGTCCCTGTAAAAAATGCATTTCCATAATGCAACATGCCAATGCCACAGCCTGTTGAAGTTACAACATACGCCTGCCGCTGCACCCCTTATAGGTGTGTATGGTGTGAACAGTGCCATGCACAAGTCCTACCTACGAAGTCATATAGACTTCCTACCCACAAGATATAACACATAAAAAAAATCAAATAAATAATAAAAAAGAGGGAAAGTGAATGGCAAATGTGTACCGTTTCTCTTTGGAATACGAGAAAGTATATAAAAGTAAAAATGTTTTTATTTTTTTTTTACTTCTTGGAGCTCTTTTCTACCCCTAAAAAGGTTCGTCGCCGCACTTGTATTGTACATAGCCACGATAAAGAGTCCGCGCCAAAGAGAGTTAAGTGTGAACGAGAGAATTCAAGAACCTCGCACACAAAGGCTTACATAATAATCACCCAAAAATTTATTTTCTTTTTTTTTCATCTTTCTAATGCCTTTTGCTCTGTCTCTCTTTCTCTTTTGACTCCGATTCCTCGGCGGCAGTGTTGAAACAAAAAAGATCCCAACCAACTCACGCACACCAAACCAACCCTCTAACCCAGGTATATGCGCCCCTCTCATAGATACGCATTAGAAATGTACACTCTCACCCGAAAACGAAAAAGTATACCTCCCAGCACCCTTGTAGTGGTGTAACTCGGTCGATCTTATGCTGAGGGGTTGCTTAGCAAACAGTCTTTCGGTTTGATATTTCTTTAGGACCATCGTACCGAATTATTTCAGTCGTGATTTGGCTCTCACCGAGTTGTGAACCATCCAAAAAGTGTGAGATTGTATACGGATCGCAGTTAAAATATAAAAAACAAGAAGAAAAATACTTGAGTCTCTTAGAAGGACGGGATTTTTTTTTTATTTTACATATATATAGAGAAGAAGTATTTATTCTCGAGCAATTCACCAAAGCAAGGATAAGAACCAGTTCAAAACTATTTAAGAACGTGTAAAGGATACTCAAGCAATCACTCGACTAACAAACCTCAAGAAACACGAACGTGTCTTAACAACATAAAAAAATAAACAACATAAAAGCGGTTTTGTTCTTTATAAACTCTTTTAAAAAATAAATAATAATTTTAATAGAAACTTATTTTGACATAAAAAAAAAAATAATTTTATTTTCCGTGTGCAAACGAATTACCTCAACTTAACTACCTCACACATTAGAACAACCCAAAATTCAATCAAAACCAAAGGATATGCAGTTAGTTTTCTTAAACTTAAGTGTTAACTAGTGGAAATATTATTAATATACATCTACCTCGATTCAAGTACAAAGTTTAAAATAAGTTTTCAAAACAAAAAAAGTGATGAGACAAGAGTTATACTAAAAACTGGATTAAGACAATACTGAAACGCGAAAGAAAAATAAACTTAAAAAAAAGGATACTCCTATGGTGTTGTGAATAAGAGACAATTGTTAAATATTACAAGCAAGTTACAAACGACTCAAGGAGTCCTTATCTCAAGACGAAGGCGGACCGGACATCAAACACACTTAACATGGCATTGTCATTGCTGCAGGACGCGCAAACAAGAGGTATGTACCTATATTTACAGACATAAATTTTATTTTGATTAGGGGATTAAATTACTCGTGACTTCACTTTCCAATTGTCTGCCGAGCCGCTTATTATGGGTTTTTAAATTGTCATTAGTCGGCTGGGCTGCTGGAAACCACTGACTCATAACGAACAAGACACAAAAACACAGGGTTTTCGTCCTTGCTAGCAAATTGCTAACATATCTTTATAAAATCGCTTTTTTTGACAACCTAACTTAAGTACCTGATTTCATTCTGAGTTAACGGTTTTCACGTTTCAAATTCCCGTTTTGAATTCAAGCCCTGAGGGCGCTTATTCTTCTTGTTAGAAAAGACTTGTTTTATTAAAACTTAATTTATTCCAGACCCATTTCACTTCTCTTATCTAAGCATTTCCTAACGCTCCTCTGCCACTACTTTTGCTGGGCTGGTTATTATGTTTACATCTCAAAACCTTAAATATTTTCAATAAAATCTCTTGAAAAGCTCAAAAACCAATGGCGTTTTCTGATCATCTGCACTGCTTTTCATAGCTCCCTGCTTAGACTTCCATTTGGCTCCTTGGTACAAATATTCTTGACTTTTTTAATCACTCATACCGCTTTATTATGCCTCTAAACATTTCTGAAATGCATTATAAACATTTTGGTCGCTATTTTTCATACTGGAAGTTTCTGAGCACTTTTTGACTTTCATTTCTGACTTTTATTGAAAATGTTCAATATTTTCTATTTCTTTCTCCTTAAAAACAGAGGTCAGAGTTTGTAGCAATTTTTGGTTTACTCCGTCAGTTTTAAAAAAGATCTCTTCATTCATTTGGGCTTGTGTCAGAATTTTCTGGACATATTTGGCTTTTCAAACCATTTTGAAAAAGCCTTTTCATACCTAGTCCAAAAATCTTGACTTTAGCAGTCTTTAGCATAGGCGCTACCGTTTTCGGACATAAAACCTTTTTTTTAAATACGTTTATGGCCTTTTTTTATCTCGCACCTTCTGTCATTTCTGACTTTCTTTAATTTATTTCTTTCGTTAGTTTTAACAAAGATTTCTTTTTATTTGTTTAATTTTGCGTTAGATTTTTTTTTAACATTTTTGGCTTTTAAAACCATTTTGTTGGCAAAAGGAATAACTCCAAAGATATACCTCTCCCATTTGGCTATTCTATTTTGGCCTCAGTTTTGCCTTTAAAAACTTAACTTGCGCTTGAAAGTTCTAAAAATATTTCTGACTTTCTTTGAAAAGTTGACATTTTTTGACTTCGTCATTCAAAAACTGACCAAATGTCCGAGTATTTCTGGTTTCCATCCCCAGTTTTACCAAAGTTCAATTCGTTCATTTGGTTTTGCGTCAGAATTTTGCAAACACTTCTGGCCTCTTCATTCCAGCTTTTCTAGGGAATAAATAACTCAAAAGATATAGTCCTTCATTTGGCTCCTTTAGTTTAAAAATTTTTTGGACTATAGATTGTCAACATTTTGATATATTTTCTCGCGTCAGAAAGTTTTTAACACTTGCTATATTTGTTCAGAAAAGTCAATTTTTAACTTCTTCCTCACAATACAGAAAAGTAAATATTGTTTTATTTTCGGTTCCCTTTGTCAGTCATTTTTATCAATAGTTCTGCTGGTTTTGAGTCAGAAATTTCTAGAAAATTTGGACTCTTACATTCCCTCTTTACTCGAATTAAATATAAGTAAGAAATACATTTTTTTATCAGCAACTTTTTTGTATCCCCTCAATTATATAAAGGCCAATCGTAATATTTGATTTTCGGTCTAAAATATCTGATTTTGGAAAGTTTGATTTCACCTCAAATTTTCTGATTTGTTACCCCTAAAGGTCATGGCTGTCTTATTTGTCTTATATTTCAGTAAAAGGTAAAACCGACTTTTTGCTTTATTTTTTAAATGTGCGACTAAAATTAGGAAAAAAAATGTCTGACTTTCCGTCGTTTGGATCCATTTTCTGAATCAAATTATTCCTACTCTCTTTTGTTGCTTCACTTTTGGAAAGGACTTCTCTGATCCGAAATATTAGCAAAAAAACTAATTTTTTTTTGTTGTACCAAAAAGTTCAGATATTTTCGACTTCCTACAGCAAAGCCCTTTTTGAGCTGCTTATTTTCACCTAATTTTAAGAGATCTACAATCTTTTTGTGTTCCAAAATATCGTTTAAAGGTCTGGTGTCGATTTTTTTCTAAAAGTTTCTCGTCACAAAGTTTTTGTGGCATTTAAAAACATCATTTGACTTTTTTGGTCCAAAAATTTAAGCAGTTTTACCCTTTTTGTTGGCTTATTTATCATATATCAATCGATTTCTGCTCAAAAGCATTTTTGTCATTTTTCCACTATTTTCCAAATGCTATAGGCAAAAGGGTATCCATTGTCAACCCATAAGAAAATTAATCAAGTCTGCCAGGTACCTAGACCCCGTAGGTACTGTGTCTGCAGTACTTTACAAACGGGTTCGCCCACCTTATAAGACACTAATTTATTATCTACCTGTTTGGAGTAGGTATCAAATCTGCCTGAGAATCTCAACCGCAGGTTTAAGGGTAATTTTTAATGGATCAACTTATCCCCAATAAAAATTAGGTTTCGAAAGGATTAAAAGGGTTTGTGAAAGGATAAAACTTATTGCCTTCTTGCAATGCAAATCTACCCACTCAATAAAATACATAGGAGACTTATAATCAGGTTCAATGCAATTATCACCTTAACGGTTGTATTATAACCAGGGAACTAGGAATAGATAGACACATTTTAGGTGCATTGAAAAACCCACTTTCCTGTTTAAATAGCAACCTTCGAAAAAGATGTGTTCACGCCCACAGCGCAAAAACGAAATGCAGTCAAAGTGGCCAACCCTTTGGCAAGCCATCAAAAAAATTACAAGAATTCTCCTTCACTCATTTTTATTACATTCTTCAGCTTAATGTGGCCACCCGCATTACCGCCACCATTTTATATCCATCATACTCCAGAACTTTTCCTTTGGTTTTATGTGTGTACCAACAACATTTAGCATTAAAGCACCACCCCCTCGTCGCATTGCTAGCCCCAACAAATTCAAGGATCGAAAGAACACACATGTCTAGCGACAAAGCAATTACGACGTCTCAATGGCAGTCACTCTCTGGCGCTGTCGCTGCCGGTTGTCGTCTGCTTTGTTGTCGTTTTATTTTTTTTTTTCTGTCGGTTTTGTGTGGCGAAAGTGTTTTCGCAACACGCCCCCATTTAACCCCTTATCAAATAGAGGCAACACATCGCATTACAGATCTCAATCTAACACCAGCATTGTTTTTTTTTAAGAGAGTCTCGCTCAATGCACACACATATGCAAGTGATTTCTCTTAAAAACTCGCACCCCTCACACATGAGTCACTGTGTGAGTGTGAAAATGAACTTTCGTCGTTCCCCTACTAGTATTCACTTCTATCCAACCAACCGACACTGATTCACTCACATATGAGTCGGGCACAATCTTTCACACACTCTCTGCGCCCGAAGTGAGGATATCCTTGAAAAAGGGATGGTAATGTGTGTCTCGCGGTAGATTCCTTTTCCGCCTTTTTTGTTTGGTTCAAAAGGTTAAGGTCCTTTGCACTGTCAGAGTTACATGTGCGTTGTTGATGACGATTTGCCAAGACGCGCACACGTGCCACATGAAGCAAAAGAAGATCATGAGGAAAAAAAAACATTTTCGCCATAAGAAGGACGATTGAAAGCAAATTAAAAATGAGCAGAAAACATTATTCACTTTCTCTCGTCCGTCCGTTTTGTGTCATATTACCTTTTTGCATCACCCTCAGGTCAGTGACAGTCACAGAGTGGGAGCGGCGAACAATTCATATCCTTGTTACAATTTTCACAGCAGGTCATCAAAATGTCCTGCTGTGCTTATGCAAAAAAAAAATACATCCAATTCACCGTTTCCTTTTTTCTTTGTCATTTCAGGATTAGCCGCAGCCCTAGCCGGCATGAAACGTGAAGACGTCGACAGTCTATCGATGTCGCCGCCAATGTCGGGCAACAACTCATCCGCCATGTACCAGAGTGGTCAAGCGATGCAAGCAGCCGCCGCATCAGCATTCGGCATGTTGTCACCGCAGCTGTTGGCTGCGAATCGTACTGCAGCGGCGGCATTTATGGCTGCTCAACTGCCAATGTCCACGCTGGCATCGACGCTATTTCCACACCATCCAGCGTTGTTTGGCGGCTGGCCACCAGCATCAGCAGGCAATATGCCACTAGGCCCACATTCGCCACCAGCCAGCCCCATCTCACCACCAATGATGCACCAAAAGTCAAACTCAGTTGCTCACCTAATGCAGTCACCCACCAGTGTGACAAGCAATGGCGACGCCACACACAAAAAGTCGCGAAAAATCTCCGTGAAAAAGGATCTTCAGTCGCCACCCACGTCCATGGACATCGGCATGAACGGGGACATGTATCACACTCCTGGCGGCCCTATTTCGCCACCATCAAGTGGATCGTCACCGAACTCCACAAATGACGGGCCCGTCGCCACCAAGGATGTCTCTCGAGACAAGAGCTTCACATGTAAAATCTGCAGTCGGTCCTTTGGATACAAGCACGTTCTTCAGAATCACGAGCGCACCCACACCGGAGAGAAACCCTTCGAGTGCCCCGAATGCCACAAACGCTTCACCCGTGATCACCACCTGAAGACACACATGCGCTTGCACACCGGCGAGAAACCATACCACTGCAGCCATTGTGATCGGCAGTTCGTGCAGGTAGCCAATCTCAGGCGCCACCTAAGGGTGCACACCGGCGAGCGGCCCTACAACTGCGACATCTGCGATGGCCGCTTCAGCGACTCGAACCAGCTCAAGTCCCACATGCTCATCCACAACGGCGAGAAGCCCTTCGAATGCGATCGCTGCCACATGAAGTTCCGTCGCCGACACCACCTCATGCACCACAAGTGCGGAATTCAGTCACCACCCACGCCAGCCATCAGCCCTGCCATGTCCGCCGACTACCCACTCTGCGATCAGAAGTCCGCAATCAGCTCATTTGGAGGATCTGACGAATCCATGTCAACGGCAGCAGCTACCCCGGCCAACTACGAGACGCCACTTGATCTCTCCGAGGACGGCGCTATGTCGGCGAGTGGCAGCGTGGACGGCGAGAAACGTTCCCGCAAGCCACACGACATTCGACGCGTCTTCCGCCTACCACCCCAGATCGTTCATATCCCCACAGACATACCGGTGCAAACCGAACCTGAGGATCTAAGTATGCACTCGCCACGATCACACCGCGAATCAGCCTCGCCGATGTCCTCCCACCACGACGACGATCTCGACGACCTCGACGATGCGGCCACCCTCTACATGCGTCAGCAGCAGAAGCAAATGGAGGAACAAATGATCGCCCTCAAGCGCAATGTTCACATCGAATAAGCACCCTATAGCTACATACGAAAATTGTAAATACTATCAAACCCATACCAAAATTTTTCCAAAAAAAAGAAAATTTCGAAAAACAGGAATTAATCTATAAGTACAACCCGAATCCCTTTTGAAAAACAAAAAATGTTTCGATAAACAAAATATTTATGAATTTTAATGTACAAAATATTTAATAAGCAAAACGACAAGTACACTACCCGCAAATAGTTACACTCACTTGTGCCATTTTTGTTTTGTTTAATTTTCTTTTTTATCATTTAATTTAAGTTTACTGCTTAGCTATCATTATAATCGGAAGACAATTGTAAATAAAAGTAAAAAAATAAAATTGTAAATTTCTAGCGGAAGCAAATATTCTTCCAATAATTTAAACAAAAAATAACTAATTTTGCTTATTTAGAATTATGTTAAGCGTATGTTTAGCGGATAAAAAAATTTAAAATATTTCCCAAGAAATGCAAATGTTCTAAAAGAAACAGAATCCCTAAAAAAATAAACAACGACCACAATCAAAATTAACTATAAGTTATTTTCTTATTAAATTTGTTTTATGCTTAAAATAGTTTTTCGCATTTAATTAAAATTAAATAAATTGTTTTTGTTTTCAGTTACATTATTTTATAAAAAAAAAATAAATTTTTATATAGTTTTTTCGCTCAAGAATTTGTGAAATAAAATGCCAAGTTACGGAAAAATATTTGAAAATTTTTGTTTTTATTTTTTATTGCATGAACTTATTGTTTTTTGTTTTACTTTTGGCACAAGGATATTTTCTATACCCGATCCTCTTTGACACAAATCCAGGAATACCAAATACCTCCAACGAAAATTCATTTCAAAATATATATTATACTAAAGTCATATTTATATACAAGAGAAACTTATATACATATAAATATTATACATAACTTAAATAAAAAAATTTAAAAAAAAGAATATATATATATATATTTTTCGTTTCACAATATTTAAACAAAAAATGAAGATATATAACCTTATTTTGGTTTCTTAGTCCTTTTTGGTTTGTAACGATAAATCCTTTCGTTTCAAAATCATTCAAAGTATGGTATACAAGTTCCTCAGAAAATAGTGAGAGAAATATAAACATTTTGAATAAAAACAAAAGAATACTAATCTTTCTAAAAAAAACATAAAACATTGTATTTAAATATAAATAGAAAAAAAAGTATATAAAATATTGTTTTTGATTGTTTAAAATTAACAAGAAAAATTAAGTGTTATGTTGCTATATTGGTAAATGGAAAGAAAAATCTGAAATGATTTTTTTTTCTTCTCACGAAATTTCGTTGTTTTTTATTTAATATTTTTTTTAATTGTAAATAAAACAATTATGTTATCTAGTAAGATTAATGTGTAACAAATTAAATGTGCAATATTGAAGTCTTGTGGAAATAAAAATTGTAAAGTTTATAAAAATAATAATAATTGTAATAATCTTAATTAGAAGAATTCAATTTTAATTAGAGAGAGCACTAAAATGACACCCACACACATAAACTCACATGAAGTAAAATTAAATATTATAATAATAATTGTTGATGTTTTAACGTATGTTTAAGTAGTAATAAAAGATATTAATAAATTGCTAAGGAATAAAAATATATAAATTATATATTTAACTTTAAATAAAATAAATTGAATATATTAACAAGTGGCAATGAGAAATAATAATAAAAATCATTAAATATTGAAAATGTATTTGAATTTTGTTTTAATTGACCCAGTTTTCTTAATTATACGTGTGTACGTCCCTAGTTTTGTTAATTACAGCTTTATTCACACTTTTTTGGTTATATTTGATAGGCCAAGGGATAATTTAGTCTTCTTCGTCCAAATTATGGGTTGGGGTTAGTTTGAATGACTTTAGAAATATATTTAAACCAAAAGAGTGCAATTTAACATATTCGAGAGTGCTAGATTACGTCCCAGAGCTAGAACTTTGACTAACGAAAAAGGAGAAGCGAATATTTGCCTAGGACCATGCTGAAGGTAAAGGATGCGCCGTAAATGCATTAAACAGTGGTGTGGAGGTAAAGCTTATTAGCTTGCTTAACAAGAATCTAGTTTGACATTTGAAGTTCTCGAGGTAGGCCGGTATTTGTACCCCATATTCCGCTTTTATTTAAATCGTTGAAAGCTAACAGAGATAGTTGGCCAATTTTGAGCCTTGTTGACTTAGAGAGCTCTTAAAAGTTTTATTTGTAGGACGCCGCTGATACGGAAATGGCTACTTAAATAGTTTCCCATGACCAATAACGACCCAGCTCAGTAACCGAGTTTGGAGTGCCTTCATTTTAAATGAAGCTTAAAAACTGCATTTGAGTTGAAAATTGGTTATTACAAAAGCTGTAGATCTTAGCATTTTCTAACTTTTTTGTCTATACTTACCACTATTTATACCACTTTTGTGGGCGTGGCCTCAAAAAAGTGATTTTTTTAGTTAAAATTACGGGGTTTTGGTCTGAAATGTATGCAACCACCTAGTGTAAAGCATTCAACAGTTATATTTTTACATCCCGCCAGCTTTTTGGAGACGTGGCAATTTCCTTTTAGGCAGGGTCGAAGCTTTTGCATACGCACTGTTGCACTTTCCCTCTTGTTTTGTAATGCCTACAGCCGTCTGCAATGAGGCACAATTTTTTTACTATTATCATACAAGACCAAAAATTAGTATTGGTAGTCCTTTTAAGAATGAAGGGTTTTTGCTCAAAGAAGGGGGGTATATATGGTACATACATGACACACACAGTAACAAAATAGTCAAAGCAACCATACTAACACGTTCCTTTTAAACGTTGTAAAATTTATATTTCGTGTGTGCTTAAAATTCAAAATCAATTTATTTGCTGGATTAGGGAATATTGGAAGCTTCATATACCTACCGAAAGAAATTTTATCGGACTCGGAGAGGTTCTTTGCTTGATCCAACCACCTGTTTCTGTGCCTACCAAGGGGGCGACACGCTTGCATCTCGGCTAGCATGACCTGTCTAGGAAGTCTGTCCAAGGGGCATGCGAACAACGTGTCTAAACCATCAAAGAATCGATGGCTCAGTTCCTTCATTATTGCTCGAGCTGGGCCAATTCTGCGGGCAAATCTTAAATTTCTCCACCTGTTTAAAAAAAGACAACAGGAGAGATCGCTCCAAACATTCCCTTCTGTGGTTGCTGGTCCCTAATTGGGTGCCTCTTCAGGTGGCAGATAGTGGAATGCTCAGCATATATGTTCAGTATACCGGTATGGAAAATATCCTGGGCGGACCAAAACCAGGAGCGAACGAAAAATGCAGAAGCGTCTGTCTCATGAGCGGCTTCCTAGTCGGCGTCTGTTAGGTACCTTTTTTTTTAAATGGGCATTATGACTCCTGTTGGCCAATCGCTAGGTGCGTTCGCGCTATCCCAGGCCACCTTAATGACACGTGTTAGCCATTTAAGACCTTCTTTACCCATTGACTTGAGCATTTCTGGCCGGATTTCGTCAAGTCCAGCAGACCTTCCAACTTTTAGCGATTTAATCGCTTCAGTGGCCTCATCTCGTCAGCAGTGGGAATGCCATCTGCAAAGCTCTGTTGGGGGTTAAGCAACCCCGAAAAGTGCTTTCTCCATCTGCCCAAAACGTCGCTCTCATTTGAAAGAAATGTACCGTCCTTGGATTTAACCCCTTGAATGATATTCAACTTCCTTCCTCTGAGCCGGCGAATGGTCTGCCAAAATATCTTGTTTGCAGATCTGTAATCGTGCTCCAACTTCTCGCCGAACTTTTTCCATGACTGTTCCTTGGCTGTTTTGACTGCCAGATTGGAAGTCCTTCGCGTCTCATTGTACCGGGCTCGAGAAGTTGAGTTTCTACATTGGATCCACGCAATGTAGGCTCTCTTCTTCTCTCTGATGGCTTCTTTAACTCCAGGCGTTTTAAGCCAAGCAGTTCTTTTCTCACAATCAGCCGCTACCCCAAGCCGCTTCACTCCACAAACATTTTCTGCAGAGGCAATGACGGCAGATAGAAAAAGCTGCCATTCCTCCTCTACATTCAAAAGGTCAGTTGGGATTTGTTCAAACTTCTCCCAAAAATGCTGTGCAAAGCGCTCTCTGAAATCAAAGTCAGCATCCAGCAATCTTTAACACCGAATGCGGGTCACCAATTTTGGTTTTCGCTTGGTCGGCAAAGGAATACTGTCGCCGATATACAATTTACACCGTTGACAACCCAGCTCCCCTGAAAACTCGAACATCGCAAATCATTCTTTGACCACATTAAGAGCTGTTTAATATAATTAATAATTAATTATAATAATTTGGTCAGTCAAATCTGCATCCAAACTAAGTATGCATATTAAATAACTTTGTGGATTAAAGTAAGAGAAATTACTAAACACTTTTTAAAAAAAGTAAGCTTGGAGTATGGAACAGAACAACGTATAAAATTTGCTTAAAACTTTTGCGTAGTAACCAACCAACGCGGTTTGTATAAAATTTTAATAAATTTCTTGTAAATATTTACCTTAACGTTATTCACGATATTTGAGGAAGATATCCCAAAATGAATCCTTGGATCCCTCTCCCTCCTGATGCCTATACCTACATACCGCACTCCCTCATCAACCTCCATCGAAGCAGTTCTTACTTGCATCTACCACTCATTTTGGAAGAACTCATCATGCAGAAAAAAATAAAATTAATGAACGTCAACTAAAAAAGGAAAAAAAAAAATCGATACCTTCTTTTAATAAAACAACCCCTATTAATAATACCCACCCCAGGCATCACCCGCTCCAACCAACAAATAATATCGAGCGAGTTAAAGGGAACAAAATTTAAATTCAAATTCTAATCTAGACAAATACTTGAACAATTTACCCCGCCCAAAGCTAAGCGATAGCTTCACAGATGACAACGAACACAAGAAAAAAAAAATTCCAAAATGAAAAACAACACGCAAAAGAAAAGCAAAGCAGAAAAAAAAAGTTTTGTCAACCCTTGGAGCACTCATCAAAGTCTTGCTCCACCGACCATCTTCGCCTGATGCTGATGATGCTTCTTTGCTGATTGTCTCTTATTACCGTTGCGTGGAATTTTCGCCCTCCTCGTGAAGGTCTTACTCCTTTGAAATCGCGAACTTGTAACTGTATAGACGTGTACCACCAACACCAGGATGTCAAGCTTCAACCACCCGTTCGCCGCCGCCGCCACCCACGTTCACCCTTATTTATATCCGAAAAAAGAATGGCAACGCGTAATCATCGTCCTAATTTAAATAAATTTCCCGTTGTCGTCCTTTGAGAGCGAGCAACTTTCTCGTTCTCTCGTCTCTTTTGCTGTGTATATTGCGCGCATAGGTAAGGCCGCAAACCACGAGTACCTATACGGATGCCAACGGTTGTGTTGTTTTTGTTGGTTAGCTTTTTATCTACCCTTTTTGGCAAAAACGTTCTCACCATTCATTTGCATTAGCCGCGACTTCTATAGGTATCCATAAAGCCTATTACCATTACCACTACAATCAAAAATTCATCTCAATATACATTTCGTGTCGCCTTTATTTTGGAGACCGTGCCGCAGCGTTAATTTCTGTGACGATATAAAACTACGTTTTTTGAAGGACAGCTCAAGAGCTTTCGAGAAAAAAAATAAGTAGGTACGGAAGAGGTTGGATTTTCGGAAAGAATCTCGAGATGAAATATGAACAAAGTCTTTGAAACTTGTTAAAGGCCAGGAAATTTACACCACCTAAGCACGTTCCTTCAACTTTCGGTATATGTACTTGGCACGGTAGTTAATAGAATTTAGAAAGTTGATGAGTTGCCTATTATACTACACAAGGAATCATAGAGATATCAGGTAAAGAAACGGAGGTGTGTAACAGAAACGAGAACTGTTGGTGTTTTTTTTTAACCTCAATGGTAGTTTTCCTAGAAGTCCCATTAACCCTAGGAAAACTTAGCATCGGGACAAACTTGTTTGACTGTTACGGTTACAATACCCAACTTATAACACAACTCGTCTATAATAGAAATTGAAAATCTCTAAGCAAACCGGATAGGTCGAAGTTGTACCGAGTAAGGTACGACTTTTATTAGAAATTCACTTCTGTTATCAAGTTTTTAGAGTACCTACGTATGTACAAATAGGTATAGGACCAACATAACAAGACCTTGGAAAGAACATTGAAAAATAGCAACGTAAGCAGGGGTCGGTTAGAGTGGACAATCAGCCCCTTTGTGTTCTTCAAATCAGCGGATGTACATAAAATTCCAAAAAAAATTTATCAAGGTAAATTGAGTACCCCCTTACATAAACCCCTTACATAAACCCAAACATAATTTTTTGTGGGAAATTAAAAAAATATATTTTTTAAAAAGAAGTGGTTAATAAAAATGTACCAGCTTAATATGTTTCCACCATTTTATTAAAGTGTTAAGATTAAAATAAAGGTTTTTTTGTTTTTGTTTTTTATTTTTTTCCATGGATAGGAAAAACCTTCGTCCTCACTACGAGGACTAGCCGTGCGTGCTCATAGTAGGGTGAGATTCTAACTCACAAAAAGACCTCCCATTTTTCGTCAGACTACAACTAAGTTTGTTTAACAAGTAGTTCAAGCTTCTGTAGTAATCGCATATGGCAGCCTGCCACATGCCTTCCGACGAAAGCACTTCCAATACCGTCAATTCATGCGGTTTTGTCTTAAGCCGCTAGATCCAACGGTCTCTTTCATTGTAGTCGGCGTGTAAGATTTGTCTGATCCAAAGTTCGAATTTTTTCATGGTTGCAATGTTCGCGAAGTTGAGTACTTAGTTTGCGAGCTAAGTTTGTTACCTCGTCAGTCACGGGTGCGATTCCAAGATCTCGGTGTAGATCGATATTTCTTGCTCCATGGAGCATTAATGATTGCTCTGAGTGTTTTATTTTGAAAAGTTTCTAAAATAGATTATTGCTTGGTTTAGTACAACCCCAGAGTTGTTTACCGTATGTCCAAGATCGTTTTAGCACTTGCTAATACAGAATCAGTTTCGAAAATCTTCCGATAAGCCAATTCATTTCTCTTAACCTGATTTCGAGCTCGTCGCGTTTCTTTTTAACGTGCGGCTTCCATTTAAGTTTTGAGTCATTCCTAGATATTTCGCTTCATTTGAGTACGGGATTTGTACCGAGTTAATGAATAAAGGTTTGTTGTTTATCTTTTTTTAAGTAAAGTTAACATGCGTTGACTTAGTCTCGTTAAGGACGACTCGCCAGCTCTTCGTCCAGTCATATATTTTGTCTTAAGCGTGCTGAAGTTTGCCTGTTGATAATTCAACTGTCGTATCAATAGCAAGAATAGCAGTGTCGTCTGCGAACGTGGATAAAATTGTTCCCTCATCGTGGGATTTGTCTCCTGTATAAAGCAAAAATAATATTGGGCCGAGTAAGCTTCCTTGTGGGACACCGGCATTTATCTCTTTAAATTCCGAGTACTCATTTTCGTACCTTTTTCGAAAGATTCTATCTTCCAGGTAAGACTCTAAGATTTTACAGAGTTTTTCTGGTAACCTAAGCCTTAACTTGTACTTCAGGCCTTCGTGCCATACCTTGTCGAAGGCTTGCGATACGTCGAGAAAAGCGCATATCTTTTTCGCTTCCAGAGCTTTTTCGATTTCGTTTGTTATTCGATAGACCTGGTCGATTGTTGAATGATTTTTCCTTAATCCGAATTGGTGATCCGGAACCAATTGTCTTTCTTCAATGATGTTCGTAGCTTTTTAAGCAACAGTCTCTTAAATACCTTAGATATTATCGGCAGTAGCGAAATAGGTCTGTATGACTTTTTGTCGTTCGGAAATTTTCCTGGTTTTGGAACCACTATAACCTCGGTCACTTTTCATTGCCTTGGAACGTATGAAATTCTCATGGAGGCGCTTTTTTCGGTAGCTCCTTCAGAATTTCGCTAGTAATTAAGTCGTAGCCAGCAGCTTTGTTGTTCTTCAGATCCAACAAATTTTGTAGGTACCTCAATATTATTATTAGGTAAGGTTACGTAAGGTGGCTGTCCCCACCAGGTAGGGACACACTAGGATCGGAGTTATTAGCCCCAGAAACTAAATGAGAAAGGTCGAGGCAACGACCTTTTCCAACGACCTTTTCCAAAGATCACTAATCAATGCTGGATTGGTAAGGTACCTACCCGGAAAAGGGTAAAGGAGGCTGGACGTAACCGTTTCGGTATGATCCACTATCAGCAGAGTTGAGGATTACAGTGAGAGATTTTTATGAAGAGAAGAGTCTCGGGACCATTGGACACCAGATAGAAATCTGCCTAGAGGATGGGAGGGAAGGGGTTGGTATGAATTTAAGGAATTAACTGTGAACATGTGATACCACCCCAAGTAACACCGAAGCTCTTGTTATGGCTACCGTAACGCTTACATCACCACATAATAAAACCTTGGGTTCTTAAAGTAGGTTCTAAATAAGTAACGGGGCCACTTACGAAACCCCTACCAGGACGATTTGACACTTTATATGACTTTATTTTGGGTACAAAAATGGTTCTCCTTCAAACTCTTATAGAACTTATATGACAGTCAATACACTTTTAATAGAATATGTAGGTCCAACTCTACATAAAATTCAAGGTTTTATGTAGAGCCCACATAGCATCATTATATTACTTTAGGTTTTCTACGTTACCTTTTAGAAACTTTGGGTTCTATGTAGGTAGCACTGTCTAGCTTCATGTAGAACTATTGTAAGGTCTTGTGCTTTTTTGTCAAACATGACGGAAATTTATTAAGGGTTACCATCACTCTCTTTTCTTTAATGATATAAATTAGCAAAAATGAGGCAAGGTTCTCTTAAAAAAATAAACTTTATTTCTCAAAAGCTAAACTAAGACTGAACAATATTGAAAACTTATTCTACCTGCACCCAAATTGCTTTGCCGAAATCGTGGGAACTGCACTGCTGGTGTGTTTCCCGCGATGTTGCCGATCACGCAAATGTAACATGCTGATGGATCAGGTTCGGTCCGGAATGTTGCTGTTGGTGTTGCGATGAATGAAACATAATGCTGGATCGGGTTGCTTTTGGTGCGCGTGTTGGAACACGATCTCTGTTGCATCCGAAGAGAACGTGTTCTGTGTGTTAACTCCTCCACGCTCAAATCTGAATGCCCACATTCAGCTTAAAAAAACGGGGCTTCGTAAAACCGGGGAATTCTAGGTTGTTGACGTGCTAATTCTACATGGCGCAGTGAGATAAACGATGGCGCGCTTTCAGGTATCGTAGAGATGGTTTCATCCAAACTGGTACTTCCTTCTTTCTTGATGGTAACAGTTGACGACTTCCTTCTTGAAACTATTATCAGCAAAACAATTCCAAGTAAAAGGCCATATGAAAGGTAGCGATGAACTGCTTCTTCCATCTCCAGTTTCTGAATATGTTTGGTGTTGTTTATATGGAGATCATGGACCATTTCTAGTGACAGGATATCTTCCAGAGTTGTTTCTTTTGGCTGTGGCTGGATTACTGCAGGCAGTGTCTCTACCGAGGACATCTCTTCAGACTTGTAGATTTGGTTTTTTATGATGATCGTTGCGTTGTGGAATTTCATCAAGAAGGTTCCGTTCAGGATGTGTGTGGTTCCATCAATAGTAATGATATCGTCGAACTGGTTTAGTAGGATAGCACCTGGCTCGATTTCCTCGACTGTAGGGATGTGTTGATTATTGATCATGGCACATGATGAATCACGGCTCATTAGCAAATTTGGGATGCAACTTGAATTCGTTATTTCGTTAATATTTTCTTGCTTACAAATAGTTAAATGGTTAAGTGACTTACAGTCTATTCTAATTTCGTACAATTTTGTTTCACAAATGATTACATAAAATTTCTTATGATTCTGTAGCTTAATTACTTTGTTATTTCTTTTGACTGGTTTAATAAGAATTCTTTTACATATTTGTCGTTCCGTAAGTGGTATGTTTACAACATAAAATAGTACAGTATTATTTGTAAAAATTCTTACATCTGAAAACTCTAGCGCTTCTTCAATTGTGTCATATGGAAGTTTCTCTTTATTAAAAGTATTAATAGCAATCTCAATTTCTTTTTTTGATAAAATCATAGAATTCAATATTCCGTTTTTTGCCCAATGTATGGCATACTTAATACTAACAAGTTCTTCTTTTATAATCTTTATTTTGTATTTTAAACTTAGAGCTAGTTCATTTGATAAAAGATTTCCTTCCTTTAGTTCTTTAAATATTTTATTAGTAACTGCGGTGATATTATTTATTCTTTCATTATATAATTGGTTTATAACAATTTGGCTGTCAGTGTTTTCAATTACATCGTTAATTTTATTTTTTATAAGCATGAAGTCGTCGTGGTCTGGACTACCAGCAATCCACTTCCATCCCGACCCTATGAAATCAAGTGATCTTTTCATTCTACTTGGTTTGATATAATGTAATAAGTCTTCAATTTGGGTAAGCTCATATTGGATAAGGGAATGTAAAATGTTGGTTTTAGGAATCATTTTGTGGAGGGTTAGGTTAGCTTGCTCGACAAAGGTCTGGTACTGATCAAGATTGATTAAGTGAATTAGCTTAAAGTTACCGTTTTGAATTTTTGCGAGTCCGGCATTCATCGTGACGATTTGAGAGTTTGAGAAGTCCAAGATTTGGACTTCCGCTTGTGCAAGGGCAATGAGGAATCTGAAATTTTGATAGAGAGGCTTTAGTTTCTTATATTGCTTTTATGCACTACTTTTCCTGCTTCTGTTAGGACAGTAGTGTTTCTATTTTCCTTAACTATTTCCGGTTTGAAGCGTACCGTCAGCTTAGATCCTAAACGTTTGTTATGCTTTACGTAGATCACTTCGCCTACCTGGTACTGCTTAGGTGGCTTTCGTTTTTTATTGTGTGTTTGAATGTCCTTTAATTGTTTGGCCTTTATCCTTTCTATGTTTCTTTCCCTAACGCTTTCAAATTGCTCTGGAGAGATTCTTTGATTACGACCGAAAAATAATTCTATAGGTTTCTTTCCTGTTGTGGAGTGGATGGTGCAA
Organism: Neoascia interrupta; assembly: GCA_947623515.1. Lineage (NCBI taxonomy): Eukaryota > Metazoa > Arthropoda > Insecta > Diptera > Syrphidae > Neoascia > Neoascia interrupta. The sequence goes on from OX392462.1 coordinate 153,303,579, forward strand.
TTATACTCGTAAATGGTTCTGCCTAGGAGTTCGCTAAATGGTGATATTTCTAGCTCGCTGTTTATGCATCTCATCATTTCGGCAAATGTGGAATGGAATTTTTCCACTTGGCCATTTACTTCACTCTTATACGGTGGTGTTGTAAATACCGTTATTCTTAGTTCTTCCATCATAGCTTTAAGAGATACCGAGTGTAGGGCTTTTTCGTTGTCGATGACAACATTTTCAGGGACACCAAAATGAAAAAGGGTATCCCAGAGTGGCTTTCTCAAGTCCTCTGCGGATTTGGAGTTAACTATAACGGCATGAGCTAATTTGGAGAATTTATCTATAGCGGTTAAGACAAGGTACCTTTGTGTCGAAAAAATGTCTATGTGTATGATTTGACCTGGGTAAGAAGGTACTGGGGTGTGATTGATATTTACTTTATTTGGATGTCTATCGTATTTGTTTTCCTTACAAATAGAGCATCGTTTTAACAGATTCTTTATTTTTGAACTCATTTTAGGAAAATAATACTTTTCTATTATTTGCAAGCGGTTTTCCTGAGGATTTCTATGAGCTCGCCTGTGTGTGTTAAGGATGATTTCTGTTTGTTCGGTGTCACTAAAAATATCGGTTACTTCGGATTGTGTGTATCTAATTTTATAATGCTGAAAGTGTAAAGGGTAAAGTTCTTGTATTAGAGCCATGACGCTCTCGCTGGTTTTAAGACCATTTATTATGCCAGGATTAAGGTAGCGTTTGAATATTCCTATAATCATTTCCTTGGTATATTGGGTCTCTGTGAAAATATGCCGATTGTAACTTGGAAATGGCTGTTTTAGTTGGTAACTGGTTTCTTGGCCTATATTAAGAATAAGCTGATTGCGAAAAACGTTTATAGGGGCTTCCACTGATGGTATTAGATTGTGCGATGAACTGTCATCGCTATGCACTGTTGGGGTCAGAGAGTTAACAGAGTTTTGTGGCGGTCTTGATAAACTGTCAGCAACTACATTGGTTCTTCCAGGCTTATATTGTAGCTCGTGGTTGTACTCCTCGAGTATGGCCTTCCAACGTTTCATTTTTCCATTAGTGTTCTTGTTACTTAATGCAAAAGTAAGTGGTTGGTGGTCAGTAAATATTTTCACTTTTTTAGATCCATACAGGAAGGTTTTTAACGAAGTGAGTGCCCATATGATTGCAAGCATCTCTCGTTCGTTAGTAGCATAACCTTCTTCGGTTTTACTGAGTGATCTTGATAAAAATGAGATTGGCCTGTCGTCCTGTGAAAGTACAGCACCGATTGCATAATTCGATGCATCCGTGGTAAGTTGAAACTCTTTAGAAAAATCTGGATATTTAAGAATTATTTCTTCTGAAATCAAAACGTTTTTAATTTTGTTGAATGATTCAATCGCATCTTGATTTAAGTGTATGAGTTTATTTTTCGATTGCGACTTGGACACTCGTCCGCCTTCCCCTCTTAAAAGAGTGGTTAGGGGCTTCGCAATTTTCGCGTAGTCCCGAATAAATTTGCGATAATACCCTGACATCCCTAGAAATGATCTAAGATCTTTGAGTGTTTTCGGTTGAGGGAATTCAGCAATCGCTCTGACCTTGTCGGGGTTTGTCTTGATACCATCTTTGGAGACGATAAATCCTAAAAACTCTACTTCTTTCTGGAAAAACTTTGATTTGTCCAGTTGAACTTTTAAAAACGCTGCCTCCAAAGTCTTGAAAATAGTTTCGACATCCTTATAATGGTCTTCTTCGGTTTTGCTAAATATTATGATGTCGTCAATGTAGACGTAACATCTGTTGCCTATGTGTTTCCTAAGTATGTCATCTAATGTACGCTGGAAAATTGCCGGTGCGTTTCTTAAACCGAAAGGGAGTCGTGTGAACTCGTACTTGCCATTGTTTACTGAAAACGCAGTCTTTTCTATGTCGCGTTCTCGAAGAGGGATTTGATGGAATCCACTCTTGAGGTCGATAGTTGTGAACCACTTATTATTGCCTAGGTTTGCCAGTACTTCGTCTATGCTTGGTATCGGATATCTGTCAGGAATCGTAATTAAGTTTAGTTTACGGTAGTCAATTACCAATCGATATTGTCTGTTTCCTTCAGAGTCTGGTTTTTTCGATACGATCCAGACAGGGGAGTTGTAAGGAGACCGAGATGGTCTAATGATTCCATCTTGTAGAAGTGCACGAATTTGGGAATCTACCTCATCTTTTAGGGCAATAGGATAAGGGTACGATCGTGAATAAACTGGATCATCGGTAGTCGTACGGATTTCTCCTTTAACTGCAGTCGTAAAAGTGAGTTTCCTATCCGGGTCGGAAAACAAGTTGGGACAGTTTTCTATGATTTTAGTGAGTCTATGAATTTGAGATTGGGATAAATGCGATGTTTTGAGGTCAATGATCGAGTTAACAGACTGTGATTCCTGTTGCTTTAGCGGAACTTTAATATTACCATTAATCATGAAGAAGTTATCCTTAGCGTGAATAACTGCATTAAGTTGTTTGAGTGTGTCGTTTCCTAAAATACCGTCAAACATCTTTAAATCTGGGAGAATAAAAAATTTCAATTTTGGAGTCTGGGATCCGAAAAGATGCAAATTAGTATGATGTGAGATTTCGGTTTTGCCGTGTATGGAGTTTGTGTAAAATTTAGTTTCGTTTTCAATAGGGTTTCTAATGTACTTTGATTGTATGTAGTTTTTGTTAGACCCGGTGTCAATCAAAAACTTAAGAATATGGCCGCCCTTCGCCACAAATTCAAAATAAGGAAGCGAAGAGCTATTTAATCTAAAAAAGGAGTGTCATCGTGTTCAGAGAAGCACTCGACCTGCTCGTCGTTTTGCAGGTCCACATAATTGCTTAAATCCGCGTCATAATCTGGAGCAACTTCCTCTTCTTCTGGGAAAGTACAATTTTCAGTTTCCGTTGAGGAATTTGTATGGAACAAGCGTTGCTGCTTTCCTGGGGTGTGTATTTGTTGAGAGTTTTGCCGTTTCGATGCATACGTTGGATACTTAGGGCGATTTACATAATTTACATTATGGGATCTAGCCGTCATGTCTACTGACATGGGCTTGGGAGGCCTAGGAGGTAGTCTAGGCTGAAAGTTATTTTGCCTATTCTGATTCTGTTGAGAATATCCAAATTGATTATGATTGTTATTATTTTGGAAGGGGTTTTGCTGGGAATGTCCAAATTGAGTATAATTAGTATTATTTTGGAATGGATTTTGTTGAAAATTTCTCTGCGGTTGGTGGTAAAGTGGTCTGGGCTGAGGAATGTTGTAAAGTTCAGGGAAAAATCTATTTCCTGGAGGTGGAGTGCAGGTTGGAAACGGGTAGGCCCTACGTGATGGTAGCGGTGGCGTACTTTGGCTGGGAACTTTCCTATGAGGACCTTGATTGTTATTTGCATACTGTGTTCTAAAGTTGACATTATCAAGCTTAAGACACAGGTGAAGAGCTTGCGGTAAATCCACAGGCTCTCTTATACTGAGTAGTCTAGGTAAGTCCCCTCGTAAACCTCGAATGAAAGTGTCGAGTGCCTTGTCCCTGTATGACTGTGTCATACACGTCAGCGACTCGTCGCTTAATTCCATTGATGAAATTTTATTGAGAATAAGGGATAAATGCTGATAAACCTGCTGGTAAAATTCGGGGATGGTTTGGTTACCTTGGACCAAAACCGTCATTTGGTACTCGAGTGTACCAATATCCCGTTTGTCGGCATAATGAAGCATTAAGCAGCGGGATATTTTTTGCCAATTTAGGGGAGTGTTATACGACTCGAGGGCGATATCCGCGTGGCCGGTAATTTTGTTCCGGATAACGCTCAAAATACCATAGTATTTTGGGGAACCACGTATTGGTTCATAGATTTTTAAAATTCTGTCTACGCTCTTCTTCCAAGAGCTAAACTCTCCCGGCTGCCCAGAGAAATCTCTTAGGCTCTTGACAATGTCTGGGATTTTTTCGAGCCCATCCAGATTGTCTGCCTGTGACACCTCGATCGTTTGATCGACATTGTCGGTGTCAGGGGCCACAGTAGATAGCTGGGCTATAGCACTCGCAACCACCTGATTAATATAATCAGCCAGAGCTTGGTTATGACTGTTATTAGGAGGGGGAGGATTCGGGGGAGGAGAGCTGTGACCAGTCTGACCATCTAAGACACTTGGTCTTAGTAGACTTCCGTTATTGTTTTCGTTTACCATTTTTTATCGATAGCCTTTTTTCCAGTAAAATAAATTTTATTGAGAGCGTTTAATATTTTCTTAAATTTTCTTAACTTGATGTTTGACTTGTTTAATGACTTAAAATAAAAATAAAGGGAAATATTTTGGCACTAGCTTACATAAAGATTATCATATTTTTCCGGTGACGACGGCGATTTCCGGTGAGCGGGCTGACTCCGTTTTGTCCGTTCCGAGTATTTGGCTGCAACGGTGACTCCGGTACCCTCACTTCACACGATGAAAAATCCTTTTAGTAGATGCACGACACAGTTCTATTGCCCAATATGGTACAAGGCACTTCACCAGCTTTATCAAGGCTGATGGATTAAGCACGATTAATCTTTTTTGCTTACTTTCGCTACTGGCCTTTTCACAGCACTTTCACGAATTTTTATAGTCACTGGCTTTATTAAGGCACTGAACTATTTTATAAGGTCGCGCACTACTTTTACCGTCGTCCCTGCTCGGGCGCCAATTAGCAAAAATGAGGCAAGGTTCTCTTAAAAAAATAAACTTTATTTCTCAAAAGCTAAACTAAGACTGAACAATATTGAAAACTTATTCTACCTGCACCCAAATTGCTTTGCCGAAATCGTGGGAACTGCACTGCTGGTGTGTTTCCCGCGATGTTGCCGATCACGCAAATGTAACATGCTGATGGATCAGGTTCGGTCCGGAATGTTGCTGTTGGTGTTGCGATGAATGAAACATAATGCTGGATCGGGTTGCTTTTGGTGCGCGTGTTGGAACACGATCTCTGTTGCATCCGAAGAGAACGTGTTCTGTGTGTTAACTTATACGTTGGTTTCTTTTTCATTTCATTTATTGAATATAACAACATACACCTAAGAACAAAAATCTTTAAAACTGGTGCAGTTAAGGACAAGGTTATTCAAATTAGTAGCAATAAGTAATAACAAGTAACAAAAATAATAATACAAAACTAAACATAAAGAGCAAGTTAAAATTAAATAAAAAAAATTATTTTGAATTAATATTCGTAAGAAAAGTAAACATTTGTGAACTAAATATTTGCAAGAAAATTAAACAAAGCATTATGAAAGTCCCCCCTATCAGATCTCCTTCGCAGTGAAATTGGCAAAGAATTCCAATGCTTAACAGTGGACCAAAAGAACTGCATCTGTGCGGCTCTTGATAATAAGCGTTGAACTATAAAGCTCTGCGCTCGGGCAGATTGAGTTAATTGCAATTTAATGTAAAGATAGTTTGGTTCTTTTAGCTTGATAACTCTTTGCAGCAAAAGAATCGACCTGTACTTAAGGAAGGTGTCAAGAGTACAGCCAACTATATTTCGTCTGTAATTAGATATGTGGACATACTTCCTTAGGTTATAAACATATCTGATTGCAGAATTAAAGGCAACATTAAGCTTGCGATTGCTGCTGAAATCGCGTTGTGAAAACAGTTCACAACCGTAAGTAATGATAGGCAGAATTAGTGCTTTAACTAACATAAGCCTAGTTAGTATAGGTTTGTAAGATTGCGACAAGTAAAGAGTGCTTAGACAAAAGTAGATCCTTGAGCAAATATAGTTTATGTGAAGATCCCACTTTAGGGTGCAGTCGAACACAATACCTAGATTTTTAGCCTTCTCTACATAGCTTAATTCGGTACGACCGATTTTAACTTTGGGTAAAATTGATGTGTCTACTTTTCGGTGGTAAATAGCGATACACTGACATTTACTAGTATTGAGAGAGAGTTCATTAAGCTCAGCCCAATTAGAGATTGCTAGAAGCTCGCAGTTTAAATCGTCAATGGCAGAGTTGATTTGACCTATATGGCCTCCCACGTAAACTTGCACGTCATCTGCGAACATGTGTACTTGACTGTGTTGAAGTACATTTGGCAGGTCATTGATGTACATCATAAATAAAATAGGCCCAAGAATAGACTCTTGTGGAACACCTCTTGTAAGAGAAATTGGAGCCGATGTTCTGTCTTTGGCACTGACTACTTGGTCTCTGCCCGATAAATAGGATTTTATCAGTTGAGCTGCAGAGTTGTAAGATGATCATGGAAAAATCTAATTGCGTTAGCAGCGTTACCTTCTTAGAGGTACAGACGATATAAGGCTTCATAAGAAGCCTTATATCGTCTGTAACCTTCAGAAGAGCCGTTCTGCAACTATGTGTTTTCCTAAAGCCTGACTGGAATGGAGATAAGCATTGTTGTTTATCCAAAAATGCGGATATTTGCCAAAGCACTAACCTTTCAAAAACTTTCGAGAGAAATGGAAGAATTGCAACAGGTCTGTATTCCAAGGGTGCTGTAGAGGATGTCAGTTTTTTACGCTATCGGAATTAAAAAGGAAGGATCTTGGGAAGAATCATTTTAACAAAGAGAGGATGTATAGAATCCGAGCCTATAGCATTAGACTTAACGCTCAGAATAGCTTTGACGACATCCATTTCATCGCACCTATTAAAGGAGAGAGAATTTTCTTGAAGATTTTGGTTGGACTGCGATATTTTTTGGGGCGTAGCAGGATTTCTTATGGACGGGGTAGGCGATATTTGCACAAATTTTTTATTGAGTTCATCAATATCTACATTCTCAATGTCGCTACTAGGCCTTTGACCTATGCACAAATCTCTCAAATTGAGTTTCTGAGAAAAATGCCTACGCTTCTCTCGCTTGATGGCATTTGTTGTAGAATTTCTTAAAAATTTAAATTCTTCGTAGAGAGAAGGAATTTTGAAGCGCTTCCATCTTTTAAAAGCAATATCCCTTACATCAATCAGTTTAATTATGTCTTCAGTCAGCCAAGGAATACCTGAGCTCTTGAGGGTCCTAGATCTGTAAGGTACAAACTGATTGAAGAGCAACATAATATAGTGCTGCAAAAAATTTATTTGTTCGTCTGGTGATCTTAATTGGTAGACTTCTTCCCAAAAAATGTGATTTATTTCGTATTCAAGACTGACGCGATCTATATGCTTAAAGTCCCAATAAAAATATTTATTCTGATGGACGTCATACTGAATATCGTACGTTAAAAAAACCAAATCGTGTTTAGAAAAGGCTGGAGCACATAATTGGTCGTAGAAGATGGCTTTTCCAACCTGATTAACCATTATTAAATCCAACAATGTCGAAGAATCTTCAGTGAAATATGTCGGTGTAATACAATTAACTGAGTGAAGACTAAAGGTGGATAACAAATTTAGCATTGTACGATATTGAGAGAAATCGAGCAAATTACAATTAAAATCCCCGGCTATAACAACATTTTGGTACCTACATGTAAGATCTTCAATAGCAGATTCAAAGAGGTCAAGGTTTATGTATCTGTTAGGTCTGTAAAAGCATCCTACTAGTCACTTTTCTAATCTAGAACATAGCTCAATAAAAACGTATTGGACAGCGCAGTCTGCTGGTGACTCTATAACTACTTTTGGCTTTGACTTGCATATGGACGTCCTGACATATATGGCTGTACCCCCACCTCCTCTGTCATATCTATCCCCTCTGAAAAGGTGATACCCCTGGAGAGAGTAAAAATAGTTCTCAATTTTAGGTGGGTGTCTCAAGATGGGTGTCTTCAAACAGTCTTCTAAACTCGTCAAATTTTGGCGAAAGACTTTGAGCATTAATGTGACAAATACGCAACCCATTTCTCCTTTTACAAAAAATATTCAGCATAGTCTTAGTGGCACTGTAAGCACTGGAATTACCTGCGTCATGACTCGTCATGACATAAAAAGGAAACCCTGATGAGGGAAAATTCAAAATGCTGAGCAAAACCCCTTGCAAATATAATTAAAACTGACCTTAACATTTTTCTTAAAAAAGCGAAAAAAAAAATAATAAGAAATTTTAACTAATTAAAAGAACTGCATCTGTGCGGCTCTTGATAATAAGCGTTGAACTATAAAGCTCTGCGCTCGGGCAGATTGAGTTAATTGCAATTTAATGTAAAGATAGTTTGGTTCTTTTAGCTTGATAACTCTTTGCAGCAAAAGAATCGACCTGTACTTAAGGAAGGTGTCAAGAGTACAGCCAACTATATTTCGTCTGTAATTAGATATGTGGACATACTTCCTTAGGTTATAAACATATCTGATTGCAGAATTAAAGGCAACATTAAGCTTGCGATTGCTGCTGAAATCGCGTTGTGAAAACAGTTCACAACCGTAAGTAATGATAGGCAGAATTAGTGCTTTAACTAACATAAGCCTAGTTAGTATAGGTTTGTAAGATTGCGACAAGTAAAGAGTGCTTAGACAAAAGTAGATCCTTGAGCAAATATAGTTTATGTGAAGATCCCACTTTAGGGTGCAGTCGAACACAATACCTAGATTTTTAGCCTTCTCTACATAGCTTAATTCGGTACGACCGATTTTAACTTTGGGTAAAATTGATGTGTCTACTTTTCGGTGGTAAATAGCGATACACTGACATTTACTAGTATTGAGAGAGAGTTCATTAAGCTCAGCCCAATTAGAGATTGCTAGAAGCTCGCAGTTTAAATCGTCAATGGCAGAGTTGATTTGACCTATATGGCCTCCCACGTAAACTTGCACGTCATCTGCGAACATGTGTACTTGACTGTGTTGAAGTACATTTGGCAGGTCATTGATGTACATCATAAATAAAATAGGCCCAAGAATAGACTCTTGTGGAACACCTCTTGTAAGAGAAATTGGAGCCGATGTTCTGTCTTTGGCACTGACTACTTGGTCTCTGCCCGATAAATAGGATTTTATCAGTTGAGCTGCAGAGTTGTAAGATGATCATGGAAAAATCTAATTGCGTTAGCAGCGTTACCTTCTTAGAGGTACAGACGATATAAGGCTTCATAAGAAGCCTTATATCGTCTGTAACCTTCAGAAGAGCCGTTCTGCAACTATGTGTTTTCCTAAAGCCTGACTGGAATGGAGATAAGCATTGTTGTTTATCCAAAAATGCGGATATTTGCCAAAGCACTAACCTTTCAAAAACTTTCGAGAGAAATGGAAGAATTGCAACAGGTCTGTATTCCAAGGGTGCTGTAGAGGATGTCAGTTTTTTACGCTATCGGAATTAAAAAGGAAGGATCTTGGGAAGAATCATTTTAACAAAGAGAGGATGTATAGAATCCGAGCCTATAGCATTAGACTTAACGCTCAGAATAGCTTTGACGACATCCATTTCATCGCACCTATTAAAGGAGAGAGAATTTTCTTGAAGATTTTGGTTGGACTGCGATATTTTTTGGGGCGTAGCAGGATTTCTTATGGACGGGGTAGGCGATATTTGCACAAATTTTTTATTGAGTTCATCAATATCTACATTCTCAATGTCGCTACTAGGCCTTTGACCTATGCACAAATCTCTCAAATTGAGTTTCTGAGAAAAATGCCTACGCTTCTCTCGCTTGATGGCATTTGTTGTAGAATTTCTTAAAAATTTAAATTCTTCGTAGAGAGAAGGAATTTTGAAGCGCTTCCATCTTTTAAAAGCAATATCCCTTACATCAATTAGTTTAATTATGTCTTCAGTCAGCCAAGGAATACCTGAGCTCTTGAGGGTCCTAGATCTGTAAGGTACAAACTGATTGAAGAGCAACATAATATAGTGCTGCAAAAAATTTATTTGTTCGTCTGGTGATCTTAATTGGTAGACTTCTTCCCAAAAAATGTGATTTATTTCGTATTCAAGACTGACGCGATCTATATGCTTAAAGTCCCAATAAAAATATTTATTCTGATGGACGTCATACTGAATATCGTACGTTAAAAAAACCAAATCGTGTTTAGAAAAGGCTGGAGCACATAATTGGTCGTAGAAGATGGCTTTTCCAACCTGATTAACCATTATTAAATCCAACAATGTCGAAGAATCTTCAGTGAAATATGTCGGTGTAATACAATTAACTGAGTGAAGACTAAAGGTGGATAACAAATTTAGCATTGTACGATATTGAGAGAAATCGAGCAAATTACAATTAAAATCCCCGGCTATAACAACATTTTGGTACCTACATGTAAGATCTTCAATAGCAGATTCAAAGAGGTCAAGGTTTATGTATCTGTTAGGTCTGTAAAAGCATCCTACTAGTCACTTTTCTAATCTAGAACATAGCTCAATAAAAACGTATTGGACAGCGCAGTCTGCTGGTGACTCTATAACTACTTTTGGCTTTGACTTGCATATGGACGTCCTGACATATATGGCTGTACCCCCACCTCCTCTGTCATATCTATCCCCTCTGAAAAGGTGATACCCCTGGAGAGAGTAAAAATAGTTCTCAATTTTAGGTGGGTGTCTCAAGATGGGTGTCTTCAAACAGTCTTCTAAACTCGTCAAATTTTGGCGAAAGACTTTGAGCATTAATGTGACAAATACGCAACCAATTTCTCCTTTTACAAAAAATATTCAGCATAGTCTTAGTGGCACTGTAAGCACTGGAATTACCTGCGTCATGACTCGTCATGACATAAAAAGGAAACCCTGATGAGGGAAAATTCAAAATGCTGAGCAAAACCCCTTGCAAATATAATTAAAACTGACCTTAACATTTTTCTTAAAAAAGCGAAAAAAAAAATAATAAGAAATTTAATAGTTTTGTAAAGGAAAGTTATATTAAACTAAAAAACACTTTAGAATAAAAGTTGATAATAAGAAAAAAAAAAAGTAAAATTTAAGCAAAAGTGAAATAGTTTGAGCACCAGTGTTTGATATTAAAAAAAAAAGATGAGCTGTGCTGCTACGTGTGTTGTTGATTGTTGTTGTGATGATTGCTGACAACGATATCAAGGTCTTCTACACTGATAATGCGTATGGCTGGATCGTTACTATTTTGACATCTAATGTATACAACTCCGCGGGTGACAAAAGTTGAATGTAGTTTTCGTTGTTTTTCGTTTAGGTGGTTTGACTAATTGTAATTATTGATATGGCAGACGTTAATCGAAATGTATTTTTAACAGGCTATCCATGAATGTAGTTTAAACCTTAAGAGTCTTAAGTTCCAGTGAGGACTGGAACTTAAGCTATAGTCGTATAGACGCACGTTTACGAAACTAATGGTGATAGCACTTTTATAGTTATATAATTATGGTGCTGTAAACGTTTCTACGACTAATTTTATAAGTAAATAAGCTGCGCACCAATGGTATAATTAAGAAACATTTTAAAACCATAAATTCTACTGAAGAGAATTTTGAGTGTGCCAGAAGTCCAATATTCAAAAATCAATGGTTACAAAGTGTGCTATTTGGGACATGTCAGTCAGTGAGGTGTTTCTAACGAAAAACAAGGGCAACCGATTTCAGTATAAATCCAGGTAGGCCTATTGCTCCTCAAGTAAGAATCAGCCTTAAGGATGGAAGAGTGCAGGGGTAACCGATTTCCGGTATAAGCCCCTGCCGGGGGGAGAATTCTTAAGCAAGACTTATCTTCGGTGTACACCCATGCTAGACGACTTTAATTAGAACTTTACCTCTGGGGAATGGGAAAGGTAGGGGCAATTGAAGCGGTATGAACCCGTACAAGGAGGGGAAATAAGGGAACACTGGTATCCCCTTTTATCGTCTTTTAGTCGATCTAGCTATAGATTTTTATATCTTCTTTCTATTGCCCCTCAAGTAAGAATAAGTGTAATGGAGGGGAAGATGCAGGAATAACCGATTTCGGTATAAACCCTTGCTGGAAGGCTATTCTAGTCAAGACACTGGTGTAGGGTAACTGTTTTCGGTGCATATTCCGCCAGTGTTCCAATACGGGCGAAAAGGTGAAGACAACCTTAACGGTATGAGTCCGTATCAGGCAACAGGGTATCAGGTAGGGGAAACCTTTGTGGTGTAGTATGGGGGAGAGAGGAGTGATGGGCTGATTTGGTGTGTTTTGTAGGTGTTCTACGGTTGAGCTTTCAGATAGTGGAGGGATGGGTTGCGTGGTTTACCATTGAGGCGTTTAGCCAATATGACGCGAAGATAAAGCTCATGATCCACTTTAGATCCAGTTTTGCTAGATCGTTTAGACCCTCAAAGAATATCGAACCTGAGCTTTCCTTCTCAAGGTCGATAGGGCGGAACAGTTACACAGGAGGTGAACTTGGAAGGGATTTGTCACCTGAGCTTTCCTTCTCAAGGTCAAAAGGGCGGAACAGTTACACAGCAGGAGAACTTGGAAGGGATTTGCTTGGAAGAGTGACTTGAGTTGACGTAATCACCTATTGTTTGCCTTTAAGATGGCTTCGGTGTCCAGGTGAAACTTTATTAAACTTATGGGTGCTGGGTTCGGTTAAATGAGTCGGATTAGTTTAAGCACCTTCTCTAGCTAGATCTGCGCAGCTCTAATTTTGCATGGAACAGCTCTGTGGCCCGGATAGGGATATGTCGCACCTGTCAGAAATCTCGACTCATTGCTTTACCAACTTGGATCGTATCGTTGGCGATTCCAAGGCTGTTATAGGAGCTTGGCTATCTATATAGAAAGCAATAACCAAATCGCTGTAAATTGCGCAGCATATAAAAATGTTAAAAATATGTTAAAAATGTAAAAAATATATTCTTTAAAAAATATAACTATTAATAACCCCGAGATATCTGTCGTGATCTGCAAGTGTCAGTTCAACACCTTCCAGAATTGGAGGAGTTGGGTAGTGTTTTATAACCTCTTGTTAATAATACTAGTTCTATTTTTGCCGGATTCACTCCAAGACCGACACTATCCTTGGAGTAGAGTAACTTGCCTCATACTGCTATCGCAATATCTTCAGCGTAGGCTGTCTAAGAATTTTACAAAGGCTGTCTAAGACTTTAAAGCCGTCTTTTTTTTACTATCAGGAGTAGTTCGCTAACAACGAAGAGCCATAGTAGTGACGATAATACCCCACCCTGTGGGGTGCCTCTGTACACAGACCTGATGGTTAGACAACCCAGCTGAGCCTGGATGAGCCTGCTTTCAAGCAATTGCTCGATCCAGTTGCATAATTGTCAACCTTCAGATTGTGGAGTGCACCCATTATAGCTTCTTTCCTGGCATTGTTGAAGGCTAATTCAATGTCAAGGAATGAAACTAGTGTAAAATCCTTATTTTCTAAAGATTTCTCAACCAACCAACGAGTGTGTAGATCCGTCTCTGCCGATTTTCCTTTACGGTGTTGGTTTTGATGCGAGTGTCGATCAGTCTCTCTTCTAGGGTCTTTAACAACAAGGAAGACAGGCTGACCGGGCAAAAGTTTTAAGGTATTGAGTGAGAGGTCTTACCAGTTTTTGGTATGAAGACTTCTTTAGTCTTCCTCCAAGGTTTGGGAGTATGGCCAAAGTTCAATAAACCCTTAAAATAACGTGGAGTCTGGGACTCAGGATTCTAAGACTTTGCTGTAGTTCCACCGGTAAATTGGCATCGAGTCTGGGTGATTTGTACGGAAGAAAGCGGTGCACTGCCCACTATATCTTATTGGAAGTGACAAAATCCTCGGGTACTCTGAATTTTACCCTGTTTTGCTTTGAGTGAGAGTGCATTGAGTTTGAGAGTGCATTGTCTCTGATATGCTGAGAGGAAAGTGGGTGTGCCTAAGAAGGTCCAAAGTCTCCCTACTGAACGTTGTCCATTTTCCATCAGGCTTTTTGATGTAGCCAGATAGTGACTGTAGATTTGGATAGGATCTTCCTCATCCGGGTTGAATCACTAGTCTTTTTATGTTTTCGACGTACCTATTGGATCTTCTCACTAGAAAATTGACTCCATACAGGCTTCAAGGTCCCGCGTTCCAAGCTAACGCGAACAAAGTCCGCATCGCTAAAATAAGGTAAAAAAAATTGAGGCTTTTCTCCGCAAGAACAAGGCCCTGGGCTTACTTGGCACTTCAGTCCATCTGCGACGGATTGTAATATACCCTACCCTACCAAAAATGGAAAATGTCACGCCTCCAGGAAGTGGGCGAGATATGAAAATAAAGCTGTTGAATGCTTTATGCTAGGTGGTTGCATATACATTTCGCCCACCCTTTTAAGTTAAAAAAATTACTTTTTTAAAGCCACTTTAGATATATATATGCCTGGAGGTATAGGCATATATTAATACAAAAAGTTGGAAAATGCTTATATCTTGAAAAGATATCTTGTAACCTTGTGTATTGTAATATTTTGTAAAGTAATTTTATGTCGAGTTTCATATTTCGACTTAAGACTTTAGTCATTTCAAGTTAAAATTCCTTCAAAAGTGGGCGTGGTCAAAGTGGTCAAGGCCAACATTTTTCTGCTATCTCAAAGACAATTACAAGGCAATGTCACATACCTAAAATTAGTGCGCTGGTACCATTGTAACATAGCTGAAATTTGAAAAAAGTATTAAAGGCCGTTAGTGGGCGTGTCTGTGGACGGATTCTATTATTTTTCCAGCAGAAAAGTTACTACTATTCCGGCCCACTCACAAATTTTCAGCTCTCTATATTAAAATTTAAGGCACAAAAGTTGTTTACAAAAGGGCGGAACTGCCTTAATCGATTCTTCTGTTGCTCCTATTCATATCTCTAAAAGGTCTTAGGCTATTTCACTGCGTTACAAACTACGCATTTCAGGAGTCTTCATATTCAGGAGTCTTCAGTTCTCCGAGCTAATCCTACACTCAATCCTCACCCGCAGATCCATTATACATTTATGGATCCAGTTTTGGAGGCTTTTTTTGATTAAAATTTTTAATATAAAAATGGAATCGACACTGTTAACCACATCTGATGAAACATTTGGACAAAAATTGTTGATTGAAGTTCCTACCTACAAATTTTGCCTACAAAACTTTGCTTACAAAGTGTGCTATTTGGGACATGTCAGTCAGTGAGGTGTTTCTAACGAAAAACAAGGGCAACCGATTTCAGTATAAATCCAGGTAGGCCTATTGCTCCTCAAGTAAGAATCAGCCTTAAGGATGGAAGAGTGCAGGGGTAACCGATTTCCGGTATAAGCCCCTGCCGGGGGGAGAATTCTTAAGCAAGACTTATCTTCGGTGTACACCCATGCTAGACGACTTTAATTAGAACTTTACCTCTGGGGAATGGGAAAGGTAGGGGCAATTGAAGCGGTATGAACCCGTACAAGGAGGGGAAATAAGGGAACACTGGTATCCCCTTTTATCGTCTTTTAGTCGATCTAGCTATAGATTTTTATATCTTCTTTCTATTGCCCCTCAAGTAAGAATAAGTGTAATGGAGGGGAAGATGCAGGAATAACCGATTTCGGTATAAACCCTTGCTGGAAGGCTATTCTAGTCAAGACACTGGTGTAGGGTAACTGTTTTCGGTGCATATTCCGCCAGTGTTCCAATACGGGCGAAAAGGTGAAGACAACCTTAACGGTATGAGTCCGTATCAGGCAACAGGGTATCAGGTAGGGGAAACCTTTGTGGTGTAGTATGGGGGAGAGAGGAGTGATGGGCTGATTTGGTGTGTTTTGTAGGTGTTCTACGGTTGAGCTTTCAGATAGTGGAGGGATGGGTTGCGTGGTTTACCATTGAGGCGTTTAGCCAATATGACGCGAAGATAAAGCTCATGATCCACTTTAGATCCAGTTTTGCTAGATCGTTTAGACCCTCAAAGAATATCGAACCTGAGCTTTCCTTCTCAAGGTCGATAGGGCGGAACAGTTACACAGGAGGTGAACTTGGAAGGGATTTGTCACCTGAGCTTTCCTTCTCAAGGTCAAAAGGGCGGAACAGTTACACAGCAGGAGAACTTGGAAGGGATTTGCTTGGAAGAGTGACTTGAGTTGACGTAATCACCTATTGTTTGCCTTTAAGATGGCTTCGGTGTCCAGGTGAAACTTTATTAAACTTATGGGTGCTGGGTTCGGTTAAATGAGTCGGATTAGTTTAAGCACCTTCTCTAGCTAGATCTGCGCAGCTCTAATTTTGCATGGAACAGCTCTGTGGCCCGGATAGGGATATGTCGCACCTGTCAGAAATCTCGACTCATTGCTTTACCAACTTGGATCGTATCGTTGGCGATTCCAAGGCTGTTATAGGAGCTTGGCTATCTATATAGAAAGCAATAACCAAATCGCTGTAAATTGCGCAGCATATAAAAATGTTAAAAATATGTTAAAAATGTAAAAAATATATTCTTTAAAAAATATAACTATTAATAACCCCGAGATATCTGTCGTGATCTGCAAGTGTCAGTTCAACAGCTTCCAGAATTGGAGGAGTTGGGTAGTGTTTTATAACCTCTTGTTAATAATACTAGTTCTATTTTTGCCGGATTCACTCCAAGACCGACACTATCCTTGGAGTAGAGTAACTTGCCTCATACTGCTATCGCAATATCTTCAGCGTAGGCTGTCTAAGAATTTTACAAAGGCTGTCTAAGACTTTAAAGCCGTCTTTTTTTTACTATCAGGAGTAGTTCGCTAACAACGAAGAGCCATAGTAGTGACGATAATACCCCACCCTGTGGGGTGCCTCTGTACACAGACCTGATGGTTAGACAACCCAGCTGAGCCTGGATGAGCCTGCTTTCAAGCAATTGCTCGATCCAGTTGCATAATTGTCAACCTTCAGATTGTGGAGTGCACCCATTATAGCTTCTTTCCTGGCATTGTTGAAGGCTAATTCAATGTCAAGGAATGAAACTAGTGTAAAATCCTTATTTTCTAAAGATTTCTCAACCAACCAACGAGTGTGTAGATCCGTCTCTGCCGATTTTCCTTTACGGTGTTGGTTTTGATGCGAGTGTCGATCAGTCTCTCTTCTAGGGTCTTTAACAACAAGGAAGACAGGCTGACCGGGCAAAAGTTTTAAGGTATTGAGTGAGAGGTCTTACCAGTTTTTGGTATGAAGACTTCTTTAGTCTTCCTCCAAGGTTTGGGAGTATGGCCAAAGTTCAATAAACCCTTAAAATAACGTGGAGTCTGGGACTCAGGATTCTAAGACTTTGCTGTAGTTCCACCGGTAAATTGGCATCGAGTCTGGGTGATTTGTACGGAAGAAAGCGGTGCACTGCCCACTATATCTTATTGGAAGTGACAAAATCCTCGGGTACTCTGAATTTTACCCTGTTTTGCTTTGAGTGAGAGTGCATTGAGTTTGAGAGTGCATTGTCTCTGATATGCTGAGAGGAAAGTGGGTGTGCCTAAGAAGGTCCAAAGTCTCCCTACTGAACGTTGTCCATTTTCCATCAGGCTTTTTGATGTAGCCAGATAGTGACTGTAGATTTGGATAGGATCTTCCTCATCCGGGTTGAATCACTAGTCTTTTTATGTTTTCGACGTACCTATTGGATCTTCTCACTAGAAAATTGACTCCATACAGGCTTCAAGGTCCCGCGTTCCAAGCTAACGCGAACAAAGTCCGCATCGCTAAAATAAGGTAAAAAAAATTGAGGCTTTTCTCCGCAAGAACAAGGCCCTGGGCTTACTTGGCACTTCAGTCCATCTGCGACGGATTGTAATATACCCTACCCTACCAAAAATGGAAAATGTCACGCCTCCAGGAAGTGGGCGAGATATGAAAATAAAGCTGTTGAATGCTTTATGCTAGGTGGTTGCATATACATTTCGCCCACCCTTTTAAGTTAAAAAAATTACTTTTTTAAAGCCACTTTAGATATATATATGCCTGGAGGTATAGGCATATATTAATACAAAAAGTTGGAAAATGCTTATATCTTGAAAAGATATCTTGTAACCTTGTGTATTGTAATATTTTGTAAAGTAATTTTATGTCGAGTTTCATATTTCGACTTAAGACTTTAGTCATTTCAAGTTAAAATTCCTTCAAAAGTGGGCGTGGTCAAAGTGGTCAAGGCCAACATTTTTCTGCTATCTCAAAGACAATTACAAGGCAATGTCACATACCTAAAATTAGTGCGCTGGTACCATTGTAACATAGCTGAAATTTGAAAAAAGTATTAAAGGCCGTTAGTGGGCGTGTCTGTGGACGGATTCTATTATTTTTCCAGCAGAAAAGTTACTACTATTCCGGCCCACTCACAAATTTTCAGCTCTCTATATTAAAATTTAAGGCACAAAAGTTGTTTACAAAAGGGCGGAACTGCCTTAATCGATTCTTCTGTTGCTCCTATTCATATCTCTAAAAGGTCTTAGGCTATTTCACTGCGTTACAAACTACGCATTTCAGGAGTCTTCATATTCAGGAGTCTTCAGTTCTCCGAGCTAATCCTACACTCAATCCTCACCCGCAGATCCATTATACATTTATGGATCCAGTTTTGGAGGCTTTTTTTGATTAAAATTTTTAATATAAAAATGGAATCGACACTGTTAACCACATCTGATGAAACATTTGGACAAAAATTGTTGATTGAAGTTCCTACCTACAAATTTTGCCTACAAAACTTTGCTTACAAAGTGTGCTATTTGGGACATGTCAGTCAGTGAGGTGTTTCTAACGAAAAACAAGGGCAACCGATTTCAGTATAAATCCAGGTAGGCCTATTGCTCCTCAAGTAAGAATCAGCCTTAAGGATGGAAGAGTGCAGGGGTAACCGATTTCCGGTATAAGCCCCTGCCGGGGGGAGAATTCTTAAGCAAGACTTATCTTCGGTGTACACCCATGCTAGACGACTTTAATTAGAACTTTACCTCTGGGGAATGGGAAAGGTAGGGGCAATTGAAGCGGTATGAACCCGTACAAGGAGGGGAAATAAGGGAACACTGGTATCCCCTTTTATCGTCTTTTAGTCGATCTAGCTATAGATTTTTATATCTTCTTTCTATTGCCCCTCAAGTAAGAATAAGTGTAATGGAGGGGAAGATGCAGGAATAACCGATTTCGGTATAAACCCTTGCTGGAAGGCTATTCTAGTCAAGACACTGGTGTAGGGTAACTGTTTTCGGTGCATATTCCGCCAGTGTTCCAATACGGGCGAAAAGGTGAAGACAACCTTAACGGTATGAGTCCGTATCAGGCAACAGGGTATCAGGTAGGGGAAACCTTTGTGGTGTAGTATGGGGGAGAGAGGAGTGATGGGCTGATTTGGTGTGTTTTGTAGGTGTTCTACGGTTGAGCTTTCAGATAGTGGAGGGATGGGTTGCGTGGTTTACCATTGAGGCGTTTAGCCAATATGACGCGAAGATAAAGCTCATGATCCACTTTAGATCCAGTTTTGCTAGATCGTTTAGACCCTCAAAGAATATCGAACCTGAGCTTTCCTTCTCAAGGTCGATAGGGCGGAACAGTTACACAGGAGGTGAACTTGGAAGGGATTTGTCACCTGAGCTTTCTTCTCAAGGTCAATAGGGCGCAGCAGGAGAACTTGGAAGGGATCTGTTTGGAAGAGTGACTTGAGTTGACGTATCCACCTATTGTTTGCCATTTAGATGGCTTCGGTGTCCAGGTGAAACTTTATCGAACTTATGGGTGCTGGGTTCGGTTAAATGAGTCGGATTAATTTTAACACCTTCTCTAGCTAGGTTTTCAGCTCTGATTTTGCCTGGAACATTCCTGTGGCCCGGAACTCAGCATAGGGATATGTCGCACCTGACAGAAATCTCGACTCATTGCTTTACCAACTTGGATCGTATCGTTGGCGATTCCAAGGCTGTTATAGCAGCTTGGCTATCTATATAGAAAGCAATTACCAAATCGCTGTAAATTGTGCAGCAGTTAAAAATGTTAAAAATGTAAAAGATATATTCTTTAATAAATATAACTATTAATAACCCCGAGTTATCTGTCGTGATCTGCAAGTGTCAGTTCAACACCTTCCAGTATTGGAGAAGTTGGGTAGTATTTTATACCCTCTTTTTAAAAATACTAGTTCTATTTTTGCCGGATTCACTCTGATACCGACACTATCCTTGGGAGTAGAGGAACTTGCCTAATACTCCTATCGCAATGTCTTCAGCGTAGGCTGTCTAGGAATTTTACATAGGCTGTCTAAGACTTCAAAGCCGTCTTTTTTTTACTATCAGGTGTAGTTTGTTAACAACGAAGAGCCATAGTAGTGACGATAATAACCCACCCTGTGGGGTGCCTCTGTACACAGACCTGATGGTTAGACAACAGACCCAGCTGGGCTTGGATGAGCCTGCTTTTAAGCAATTGCCCGAGAGAGACCACCCCGTCTCTGCCGATTTTCCTTTACGGTGTTGGTTTTGATGCGAGTGTCGATCAGTCTCTCTTCTAGGGTCTTTAACAACAAGGAAGACAGGCTGACCGGGAAAAAGTTTTTAGGTATTGAGTGAGAGGTCTTACCAGTTTTTGGTATGAAGACTTCTTTAGTCTTCCTCCAAGGTTTGGGAGTATGGCCAAAGTTCAATAAAACCCTTAAAATAACGTGGAGTCTGGGACTCAGGATTCTAAGACCTTGCTGTAGTTCCACCGGTAAAATGGCATCGAGTCTGGGTGATTTGTACGGAAGAAAGCAGTGCACTGCCCACTATATCTTATTGGGAGTGACAACATCCCAATCCCCATCATCGGGCACTCGGAATTTTACCCTGTTTTGTATTGAGTGAGAGTGCATTGAGTTTGAGAGTGCATTGTCTCTGATATGCTGAGAGGAAAGTGGGTGTGCCTAAGAAGGTCCAAAGCCTCCCTACTGAACGTTGTCCATTTTCCATCAGGCTTTTTGATGTAGCCAGATAGTAACTGCAGATTTGGATAAGATCTTCCGCATCCGAGTTGAATCACTAGTCTTTCTATGTTTTCGACGTACCTATTGGATCTTCTCACTAGAAAACTGACTCCATACAGGTTTCACGGTCCGCGTTCCAAGCTAACGCGAACAAAGTCCGCATCGCTAAAATAAGGTCAAAAAATATATTCAGGCTTTTCTCCGCAAGAACAAGGCCCTAGGTTTACCTGGCACTTCAGTCCGTCTGTGACGGATTGTAATATACCCTACCCTGCCAAAAAAAGAAAATGTTAGGCCTCCAGAAAGTGGGCGGGATATGAAGACAAAGCTGTTGAATGCTTTATGCTAGTTGGTTGCATATACATTTCGCCCCCCTTTTAAGTTAAAAAAATTACTTTTTTAAGGCCACTTGAGAGGAGGTATAGGCATATTTTAATACAAAAAGTTGGAAAATGCTAATATCTTGAAAAGATATCTTGTAACCTTGTGTATTGTAATGTTCTGTAAAGTAATTTTATGTCGAGTTTCATATACCTATATTTATTGAAAAACAGTAATTTCAAGTTAAAATCCTTCATAAGTGGGCGTGGTCAAAGGGGTCAAGCCAACATTTTTCTGCTATCTCAAAGACAATTGCAAGGCAATGTCACATACCTAAAATTAGTGCGCTGGTACCACCGTAACATAGCTGAAATTTGAAAAAAGTACTAAAGGCCGTTAGTGGGCGTGTCTGTGGACGGATTCTTTTATTTTCCCAGCAGAAAAATTACTACTGTTCCGGCCCACTCACAAATTTTCAGCTCTCTTTATCAAAATTTAAGGCACAAAAGTTGTTTACAAAAGGCCGGAACTGCTTTAATCGATTCCTCTGTTGGTCCTATTCATATCTCTAAAAGGTCTTAGGCTATTTCACTGCGTTACAAACTATGCATCAAACTTAATCTACCTTGGGTATAAGAAATCATTCATGTTGTAATACATATTTTTTGTATTAAACATGAATGAATTTTTCTTGCCAGCTCATAAAAGAACTTGAAGCATCTTGCAGCTAGGGGCGCATGAGACTCCAGGTTCAATAGTTATGAAACTAATCGCCCGGCATCAGTTGGCTCCTCAGCTTTAATGACCAATGTTTAGTCGAAAGGTTGGGATCTGGACTCTGGCTCTAAGCCTGACTGGAATTTCGGATTTCTTTACGGCCCTTAGCTTTAGACCGGGCCATACAGTGCCGCCATCTGAGACCGCTGACTTGTTGTAGTCAGTAGTGGTCTCATTGCTGCATATGAGGAACTTGACACCCATCTGACGTTAGCCCCCGGTTATAAAGGTCGGAGGTGGCAGCGTAGGATTGGCGAGGCATTGCTGAAGAATGCCTGAAGATGACTGGGTATTCAGGAGTCTTCAGTTCTCCGAGCTAATCCTACACTCAATCCTCACCCGCAGATCCATGATACAATTAAAAGGTTCCAAGCCCAGTTTTGGAGGCTTTTTTTGATTAAAATTTTTAATATAAAAATGGAATCGACACTGTTAACCACATCTGATGAAACATTTGGACAAAAATTGTTGATTAAAGTGCCTACCTACAAATTTTGCCTACAAAACATGCTATTTTTCCTGTAGTTATTGGATTGGAAGAGCTGTATCATTTTTAGTTTGAGTGAGTTGTTTCAAGTTTATAGATACCTTTTTTTTACTTCTTACCGGCACATACGATGATTTCAATATCATCAAAAGGAAATCAGCGCTGAGGGTTAAAAACGATGCGGAACAAAGTAATTGTAGCGTCAGACATCCTTTGATTCCACTAACGCATTTCTAGCGTCAAAGCAGATAGCATATGACATGAAATTAAATGAAAGTACAAAGAATTCGGTAGATCTTAAAGCTAATACTTGCTGTCTTAAAGAGAAACTCGGCAGACTCCAAAGCCGCATATCTACATTTTTCTTTATTCTGATTTTACCTTTCCCAGTAATTTGCATTAAATGTCAAAAAAGCGAAAGACACACAACACAAGGAAGTCCCACATCCCCCATGATTGAACAAAAAAAAAACATTTCCTCTTCTCTGCAGAAAAATTAAAAATTATCGCGTGCCACCCCTTTCAAAGGCTGAATGAAAAAAATGTTTCCCCTCACCTGTTTTCCCGCACAAGAAACCCACTTCCTATCCCGCACACAGTATCCTTCCATGTATCAATTCCCCTTAGCAAATGCCTTGTCTATCTTGGCCTCCGCGTACAGTTCGTATCCTTAATTTTGAAATTCTTCCTACATTACATCATGATCCCGTAAGGATTCATTACAGAACCGAGCTTGCTGCTCTCTGTCATATATATTCAAATTCCACACGCACCAACACAGAGACACACTCGGGGACCAATGTAAATGAGTAGACGTAGAGAAAAATTACTTAAAATTGCAAAAACAGAAAAAAAAGACACCGCTCTCCCCCACCGTCTCCCGCGTAAGCCGCACACCATTATGCCATTCTGTACAACTCGTATCCTTTTGTAGTGCCAGGTCGTGAGCTCAGGTTGGTTACACACGGCTCGCTGGTTTCTTCTTGAAGGAATATACAAACTTCAAAGGATGCTGCTTTCCTTTCTGTTGCCTGCCATCATCCTGCATCGCCGGTGGTATAATCACCAACACAAACTTCGTCAAGATGGTTTCATAAGAAAAGTTCGAATTAAAAGGAAAACGCAAAAATATAAGAAAACAACGCGCACACGAAAGCAAGGAACCAAGAACGAAGTCCTTTCTGCTTAATGTTAAAATATATTTTATCCTGATTGTAGAGCGAAAGCAAACGAAAGGGCTGCTTTGCATATCCTGTCGCTGCTGCTGTTGCTGCTGATGATGATGACGACGACGACGACGACGATGATGATGAAGAAGAGGCAAACGAAGAGGAACGCACACCATCATAATCAATGAAAGGCGGATAAACAGTACCGGTCGGCGGGCGGTGGGCGGCTATGGGTGGGGGTGTAAAGAGGAGCCTCTCAAAAGTGCAAATGAAGGAGTGAAGGAGTAAGACTGCCGGGTTAGACAAGAAAAAAAGGGGGAAAAGGATATATATTAAGAATTCCTGAAATGCTGCTGGTGGTGTTTTTACCAAGTCTAAGAAGAAACGAACGACAAAGAAAACCAAACGAAAAAGGAAGAAGGACATTTTCATTAAATTTAAATGAGAAAGTTTTCTGAGGGATTTTTTTTTTCGTTCATTTATTTTTTCGCGTTCTTCAAGCCGCTTGCGCTGTTTTTTTTTCTTCTTTCCTGTGTTTGTATTCATTTCTATGCAAATGGGGTTAATGGGAGCCGCCAGGAGGAGTATAGTTAGGTACCACGATGGGATAGGATAAAACCGCTGTGTGATTGCAAAAGGGTTCCTGGTAAGGAAACGACCTCGTTCTTAGAGGGTTTCGGTGGGCTTAAGAAAATTTAACTGCGCCTTTGAAACTGCAATATTCTGGCGTTATATACTATACAGAAATTAAAAATTGATAGGTAATGGGCCTAAGCAAATTTTGAAGGACTGTAACATTTTGAGCTGAAATTTATTTACTAAATTGTTTCCCATGGGTAGCTATATCCCACCTTTAAATATACCCGCTATTTTTTTTTAGATACAGGATTGGGATAACAACAGTTGACGTCGGGAGTTCCTAATAAGCCCACCGTTATTTGAGTTTATCTCAACACTGGAGGGTAGCGTTTTGCCCTCCGTGTAAAAAGACCCTCAGTTTGCAAAGAACTGGAAGTCGTAGATAAGATTCCACACATTGTGTCCGAGGTAAAGCTCATTTGAAATGAGAGCGGGAAAGATGTTAATAATGCAACTTCAGATCTTCTTGCACGCACTATACCATCAGATAAAGAATTTGGTCATGAAATTCGACGTTGCATCCTTATCTCTCAACCTCCACTGGTGCCACACGGACTCAAGTACCTATAGCAAGCAGCAATAAGGTAATTCCGCCGTTTGCCACAACCGTAATTCTAATTTAACTTTTCCAAAATTAGATTTAATTAATGTTCCAGCGCTAATGGTCCAGAAGTATTTTTTTCGCTTTTTCTATAGGTATGTTTTTCGGGATGCTGTATCCGATTTTCAACTTTAGACATGGCCTAACTTCGAAACTCCCAAAAAAGTCTACCTTTTTTAGTTTTTTGCCAAAAATTCATAGAAATGTCCAAGTCCAGTTATCGAGGTAGACCACAAGAAGTAAAATAAAGTTCGTTGAGAGGTTGAAGCACGATTACAGATCGGCAAGCAAGACATTTTGGCAGACTATTCTCCGGCTCAGAGGAACGAAGTTGAATATCGTCCAAGGGGTTGAATCCAAAGACGGTACACTTCTTCCAAATGAGAACGACACGTCTAACTTTGCGTAAGCACTTTTCGCAGCTGCTCAATCCCCAACAGGGCACCGAAGATGGCAATCCGATTACTGACGAGATTAGGGCGGAGAATAGTCCTACAGTAGATAAAGTCACTGCCGCGATTAAATAGCTAAAAGTGGGCAAGTCTTCTGGAGTCTTCAGAATCGCTCAAGGCAATGGGTGAAGAAGTTGTTAAATGGCTAACACGTGTCATTTAGGTGACCTGAGAAAGCGGGCCTAGCGACTGCCAAACAGCAGTTATAGTGCCCATTTTCAGAAAAGGGGCAAGACATTGCTCTAACTAAAGGGGATATCTCTCCTAAGCCTTCCGGAAAAAGTTTTCGCCAAGCGCGTTCCAGAGCTGTAATCGAGCCTTTGTCGCAGGAAGAGCTATGCGGCTTTTGGTCTGGCAGAGGCACAACCGACCAACTTTTTCCTTCGAAGGTTATTCCGGAGAAGGCCTGGGAGTATGCCAAACCAGTCCACTCGTATTTTATAGATTTGGAAAAGGTCTGTGACCGGGATCCTCGGTATAAACTCTGGTGACTTTTGCAGGACTATATCCCTGAGTGGGCCTCTTCGTAGAAGCATTCAGTCTTTGAAGCGGAACTGCAGAAGCTGTGTTTAAATAAATGGCATCAAATCTGATCCTTTCGATGTGTGTATTAAAATTTGCCAGGGCTGTGTCCTATGGCCTCTCATTTTCATGGCATATATTGACTGGATGGTGAAACGCACTCTTGGTGCGGAAATTTTTGAAAGACTGGCATCAGGATAAGCCAACTGCTTTTTATACCCGACCCAGGGTATATTAATTTTGATGCATAGTTTGTAACACAGTGAAATAGTCACCGTTGACCCCTAAAACGTTTTAGAGATATGCCAGGTGAATCGATTAATCTATGTCCGTCCATCCGTCTGTCCATATGTGTGAAGTTTTTAGGTCTTTAAAATTGAGCTAGGACGCTCAAACTTGGAGCATAAGTTGGTTCTTATTTTGTACAGACAAAGTGTGAAAACGGTTTAAATCCGCCAACGGCCACGACCACTATAATCTTCAATGTAAGAAAACCTCTATTCCAAATTTTCTTTCAAAATGCCTTTTGGTCAAGTTAGACAAGGCGTATGAACTCAGATTTTTTTGTAGAGCAATAATGGCCCAAAACCTCTAAGAAGGCAAAAATTATACTGTCCACAATATCGACCATGCCCACTTTTAACATGTTAGATCTTTAAAAACCCGATTTCTCGGAAAGTTCACTCCAAATTCAACACAAAACTAACAAATATAAAAAATATTAAATAAAAATAAATTTCCTAATTTTGGTCCATACAAAGTTTTGAGCTCCGCCCTCTTTTATGGGGCGTTTTTAGGAAAAAACTGTTTTTTTCCGAAATAATTTTTGGTTTTAACGTATTTTTTCGTGATTCTTACCGAATTATAATTAATTGATTTTAATTTTTAGCCCACACCCACTTTTGGGGGCGTGACTTATACAATACCAATACCAGTATACAATACCTATACCTTTGAAAAGCTATCTCCAAATAAAAATCTTTGTTTTTATCTATGACCCCCTCTCAACGGGTAAAATTTACTCTCACCCTACCTTAAATCTCCGATACCCTACCTTAAATCTAGCCCTAGCTACGGCCCTGCTTAAGGCCAATTGAAATAAAAAAATCTTTAAAAAAGCTTTAATGAAAAAAAATAAATAAATAAAAAAATCCATTTATTCCGAAAATTGTAAATTTTGAGCCCGGGAAGGTCTAAAAACTGTATTTGAAATCGAAGATTAAAGCTACAATGTGTTCTACTCAACAAAATGCATTAAATTGCCGGTATTCGAGGCCAATGTAGAACATTTTTTTTTTTTTGTAGGACATTGACGCTCCAGTCTAAAGCACGTCCCTTGGTCTCCATGGTCAAAAACTATAAAACTATGATAAGTTATTATTAGTCCCTATGTTCGCATTAATTTTAGGAATTGGCTGATTTTTTTTTTCACTCCTGTTTATGAAGTTGTGAGAAAATAGTAGTCATATCAAAGACTAGTGGCGGCTACCGATACACCCCTTTAGCTTGATTCACCACAAGATGCTGTAGAGAACAAGAACCTTATAATGGTTTCCTGGCTTGCTATAGCAGAAGCTGCACTCTTATACTGCGCCTATGTGCGAAAGCTTATAAATATATTTTCTGCAAGATTAACAAATTCTTAAAGGCAGACTCATCTATACTTAGCTGCTACCTCATTAAAAGTTTGGTGTCTGTACAGGTACATAAATCCTTGATGGAGATTTGTGTAGATGATATACAAGATTGCAAAGTGAGCAGGTTTTCTTGAACTAAACCAGTCGGTGGCTGGAACTAGGAGTGTTTAAACGAATGCTTGAAATATAATTTACAGCTCCACTTTTGATACGAGGATCCTTATGAACAGTTTACAATTGCCTGCTCTGAGCCGTAACTTGACTTACGTTCTTTACATTTATACAAATTATAAATAATTTAAATTCTCTTAAATGAATAAGAGAATGAGGAAATTTCGATAATTTATTGTGATCTTTGGGACCTAAAAATTAATGTTTTAAAATCTAAAATTATGATTTTTAGACATCACCACAAATTGAGTAGGAGCGAAAGGTGGACCTTGGACAACGACAACATTGAAATTGTGAATGAATTCAAATATCTAGGCTTCCGCCTGAAATTCAATTTAGACCTTCGTCCTTACATTAAAGAAAGATCGGTGGCAGCTAAAACTGCGATCAATTCTATGTGGAACAGGTTTTTCTCCAACAAAGATGTTGACTTGCGGTCTAAATTCAGGGTTTTTGAGGCGGTAGTTAACACCTGTTTTCGGTATGCAAGTGAAGTCTATGGTCACCGAAAGCTCGACGAGGTTGAAGCTATCCAACGTTTCTTCGTAAAAAGGATTTTCAGGCTCCCTCGATCATCGCCAAACTACGCAATAGACATTGAAACAGGTTTATCTCCAGTTTTTGTAAGAAATGCCAAATCAAGTGCCGACTATTTGTCCAAAGTTATTATAAGATCTGTGAATAACTTGCAACGTAGAGTTCTTTTGGTTGCACTAGAAGGGGGCTTTTCACCTTTTAAGGAATGGCGTGAGCTTGCTGTTAACCATAATTGTCAATTAAATCTTGACGAGAGAAATTGCCACGAATGGCGAAGTATATTCTATGACTGCCTGGCAGCCATTGACGAAAAGCTCTATCAGCAGTCCTTGTGCAGAGCGAGAACATCACTTACAAGAGAACTTTACAAAAGCCTCACTCACGATTTACACACCGCCAACTATTTTTGTGATAAGCTGAACGCGTCCGAAATTAGTTTAGTATTTAAGGCACGCACTGAAATGCTTGATCTTAACTTCAGACCATACCGAAATGACTTAAACCCGCTTTGTAACCTCTGTAACCTCAATCAGAACGAAGACACCTTCCATTTCGCGCCGACTACAACGAATGAGACCGTTAGATCTAGCAGCATAAGATGAAACCGCATATATTGACGGTATTGTAGGTGCCTTCGTTGGAAGGCAGCCTGCCACACGCGATTATTACAGAAGCTTGAACTACTTGTTAAGGAAACTTAGTCGTAGTCTGACGGAAAATGGGAGGTTTTTTAGTGAGTAAGAATCTCACACTACTATGAGCACGCGGCCGGTCCTCGTAGTGCCTATAAAGGTTTTTCCTACCCACGGAAAAAAAAAAAAAAAAAAAAAAAAAAGACTTGTTCTTTTTCACGGCCCCCACCTCCGCGAGGGTCTGACAAGCCCTCCGAGAGTATCAATTGTCTTGAAAAACTTCTCAAAGCGCCGTTCGGATTCGGCAAAAAAATTGTAGGTCCCTTTGTATGTAAAGAAATTAACACACCAGCATACATTGTTGAGAAGTTGGCACTGGTTCACCTCGAGCTGTTGCGCCACTCTATTTATTTATTTATAAATAATCTCACCTTTTTCTATCAAATCAACAGTTTTGCAGGTCAGGAAGCATCAGGAAGCATCAGCATGACACTAGGTGCACCAGATCTGACGAACTCAAATTTTGTTTCATAATGTGAGTGACAACGTTCATACATGACTACTAGATTACTCTCAAATAATTTCACTGCTCTACGTAAGATGGTCAATTCAATGAAAGAAATGTCCTTGGTCCCTGTCCCTATTTTTCAGAATCCTTACTGACCATTGACAGTTTGCCAGTCACTTTCTTATTGCTCTACATGTCGTCTGGATGTGCAAAGGAAGTGAATTTGGGTTTTAGTGTAGGTATTAAAAAATTATTTCCAGCTCCACAGGACATTTTTACCAGATACTCTCGAAATCTACTCCACAGAATGAAACAAAAATTAAACCAACCCATGATCTAATTAAAGGGGTTTGGATGGTGTTAACAACAATCCACGCACACACCAAAATAAGTTTCTTTCATCCCCCATACATCCTGGTTATTGTTGGTAGCGAAGCTTCTCTTCCATTGCTCAGTTTTTTTGCAGTCTTTAATGGCTGCTTAATAAGAATATTAAATTACGGGCTTGTTGTTTTAATGGATTAAAAGGAAAGGCAAAACAAACTCAACAACAACTACACCACTGGTCGGGGATACACAAGGACTACAGCGTCGTATAGCGAGGTGCACTTCAGTTTTCAGCCGCCCTTAGAGTGTTTTCTTTTTTCCCCGGTATGTATTCGGGGTTTTTGTTTTATATATATTATGAGAGGTCCTTTTAGTTTCCATCATTCGTTGTGTTAATTTCTGAGTTATTAGAGATTCCATTTTTACTGCTCTGTGCGCGGCGGAGTATCCCTTTAACGCATACACAAAAATGGAGCTAGCTGTGGAGGACGCGAGCGCGCGCGACAACTTCGCCAGCCACTTGGGTATTCATTACACACACAAAAAAGAAGAAGAAGGACTACCAGCACCAGGATGAGGGTTAGCTTGAGAGGCAGTATAATGAAAGGATGTTAGGTATTCTGTGCTCAAGTTAAAATGTCTGGATTAACGAAAGGCACAAAAAGGAAAGGGGTGGACGACACGACGAAGATACGGCCATATCCTTTTCTTGTGATTATCATTATAACTTAGCTACGCAGAGTGTACCCAGGCGATGGAGGATGTTCTGGTTGTAGATATATAGGTGTACCTTGTATTATGGCTCCAAGGGAGGGTTGTTGTGTGCTGTTTCTGTTGTTGACTGGATGTTGTGCTTCGTGTAATTTAAATGTAAGTAAGCTTTTTTAATGGCCGCTGAAAGGAGCCGGAGGAAATTTTCATTACATTTTTGCTTCTCATTTTATTTTATCATAATTAATGAAAGGATGAAAGGAAAGGATGATGATCCTTGCTAGTTATACACAAAAAATAAGGCTAAGTGGATTCCTTGTTCGCTTTTCATTTGACTGCTTGTCAGACCTTTTTTTTCGTTGAGCTTGTAATTCAATTAAAAATTGTAATTTAGATTGTAGCCCCATTATGATTTCATCATGTCCTCCAACGGGGATGAAGGAAAAGGATTTTTTTTTAATGAAAATGCTAATTTTAGTATAGGATGTAATAATACGCTGGAATGACTTAAGCATTAAGGGTGCAATGAAATGGTAGAAAGAGAGAGAAACACTGTACGTAGAAATCCAGCCAATTTATAAAGCGCGTTGGTTATGCGTTCGGTAGAGGTGCCTATTAGATTATCTGCGAATTATATTTAATACCTACCTATGTAATAGACATGGAAAAGGAATCAAGTCAGAAACGAGAACTCTCAAAAAAACGATTTCGATTCTTGCTGATTTGAACGTTTCGGCAAAAGAAAAAATAATCGCGATTGAAAGGTTTCGATTTTAGAAATTGCATCATACCTACGACGTCTTATTCAGACTCCAATTGATGGGATGGATCAATCTTGCGGTAAGTCTGTCTCCTTGTTTCTCTTGTTTTCTGACGGTTCCAGCTACCTCGAAGTCGTCCTTTGGCAGGAATATTCTGAGCATTCATTCGCGCGAAAACCACTGGATATTGTGCTGATTCTTTACGTTAGGTAGGTATATCTCAACAAACATACTCTCGAGAGATGTGCTCTACAAACCTAGGAAATCCTCCTATAAGACTCTCGTAAAACTCTTGAATACTCTCAGAACATAATCTTTTTTGAATAAATTTAATTTTACTCTAATAGTACTCTCATTAAAAGGGTTAAAGGCTACCAGAGTAAAAAAGACGTGAACTCCCATTATGAGACAATATTTGATTCTTGTTATGTGAGTTCAACTCTCGTGTTACTCTCAAAGAGTAAAATTATTATAAGAAGAATCATAATGAGAGTCAAAGTATCGAAGTGCTCATAAAAATACTCTTTTCAGCCTAACACTCTTGTTATGAGACCGGATGGCTGCTTAAAATACCTATTTATGTCAATTCAAAATAATTGCGTCCCACCATCCGTCAAAAGTAATTTTGCCAGTATGTAGTGTGCTTGCGGTGACAGAAGTTTTTTAATTAAATTAGTTAATGCATTTCTTTATGAAGAAAAAGTGTAGGCATCTCTGCAGCACAAATCCTCATCGAAAACATATTCATGGTCTGGTTGGCCAGCATGGATTGACTGACTTTTTTCTACACGCAAACAAACTCACTGTCAACTCCGATGACGTCAGATTTACATTTACTTTGGCGAGCAAATGTCATAACATGCCTATGCCGTAAACTTTATATTCCTTCATTCACGTGCACGCGACAATGATGTAAAAACAGAAATGCATCTTTAAATAGTACGAAACCACGACATTTCTAAATTCTTAAAAACAGTTGATTTACTCTGATTCGGGAAGACAAGGGCAATTTTACTCAGGTTCAAAGGGTAAAACTCTGCAAAACAGCCAATATGCTCGCACGAGGAGAGCTAATCTCTGTTAAAAAAGCTTAATCGCTCACAAAAAGTGAATGACTCTTATTAGAAAATTATTTTTTCCGCCATTTAATTTCTTACCTCTTAGAGTTACCAACGTTAAGGTATACGCATCTAGTTGATTTGTATCAGTTTGTTATAAATAAAATAAAAAAAATTTATGCCGAAAAGATTTTATGAATGTACGAAGAAATGTTAATTATTTTTTTTTGTAGGATGGTAGGAGCTATATTTTGGTTCTTATTGTGCCCAAAAACTAGGATATATTTTGAAACGTATAGTTTGTAACAGTAAATTATCACCGCGTAATCGCATACTTAGCATTTTTATTGATTGAGACCGAATACATAATCGACCATGTACCTAAATACGGACGGACATGGCTCATTTGACTCACATTTTGGACGCGATCATATCCTCTTACATCCTATTTTACTCCTTACCCTGTAAATTGACGTAAAAACACATTTTAAACAGAGAAAATGCGGCAACCCTTCTGCGATGAGCTATCTTTTATAATATATTTTTTAAATTGATTATTTTTGAGGCGCTTTGTTTTTATCGAAGTAAAATGTTAACTTAAGCAGATAAATTTTCAGTTGCACTTAGTTTTTGCATAAATAACCTCAGAAAAAATATTATTAAAGCCATTAATATTGATGACAATGATGTACCATCAAACAGCGCATTGAAAATAACAATTTCTTTTAGAAGTATATCTTGTTCTCTTTTTCACTTCATGTCCTTATCAAAAATTAAAGCATTTTTCGCACACAACATGATAAAGATGGCACGAAAATTGTTTGTTATATGCTTCTCTCTCTTTCAAACAAGACTAACTTTTCATATCCCATAAGAAGAACTTATTGTCTTATTATGAGACCGAATAACTCTTGCAAGGAGAGTTTAAGACTTTTTATGAGATCAAAAAACTCCCATAAGTGGGGCCATTTAACTCCCTTAAGACTCTCTTAGGCGCTCTCGTAGTACTCTATGAGAGGTAAATTCCAAGAGGCAAGCTCTTGGAGAATACTCTCATAAGACTCTCGTAGAGTGTTATGGGAGGAAAAATGTTAGTTGGGATGCCACAAATAGATACATAGACTGGAAAAAACTTCGAAAATATATTTAAGAATTCTCAAGTGCACAAATTCCTGGATCTAAAAAGATGACATTTTCAAATAAACAACCTCAAATAAAATTTAGAACGGAAAATTTTTGTTAAGAATCAATTGGGAAATTTGACGTTAAAACGTTTTACAGTGGTGTGCAAGATAATAGGTGCATTTTTGGTGTCCTAATAAGAAGTAAGAAGTCAACTGCTACAGGCAGTTTGACTTCACATAAAGCCTCTCCTTATTGTTTGGTGCTAACATGCTTTTATTTTGAAAATGTGATAAAATGCATAACTATTTTTGTAGTGTTTGAAACTTTGAAACTATTTTTCTTGAAGTTATTTTGTATACGACTGGAAGGATCCAAGCTTGCACCTGTCCCTTATTCAATCGTGTGCCTCAGTCAGGAGGTGTTAGAGCGCAGCATTCTCAAATACATATTTAACTTGGCAAAAACAAGTTCTAACGAATTTCTGGCAGACTTCGAAACCTCGTTATCCTTCCGATAATTGGAAATATTTCAACTTTATAATGAGAATTTAGAAAATGTCTAACGCCATTTGGGAAATACCCAACAAACATCCATGACAAGTACAGTGGAGGAGCTCACATAACTTTTTTCACTGTTTACCTATGTTACAATGGCGCTGGCGCACTTGTTTTTGATGCGTAGTTATACGCGCAATTCAATGTTGATTGCAAGTATTTTCAACGTGTTGATTTAAAGTTGGTTTGAGGTAGATTCAAAGTTGAACGTGTGACATTTTTCATATGATTATGCAACTTATGCGTTCATTATAGTGGATAGCGTGACAGCCTGAGATGTGCAAGGTCGCATGTTCAAGCCTCAAGTCAAGTAAGTAACAATGGCATTTTTATTTACCGTATAATCGCCACTTACATAATTATATGTATACACAATTTCTAAAAATTTACTACCAACTGTTTCAGACACCAAGAATATTCACAACAACATACAGTTAACAGAGGGGAAGTCAAATAAAACAATAGAATTTTTTTTTGCATTTTTATACCCGACCCAGGTAAGTTTGTTGTATAGTTTTTAACGCAGTGAAATAATCACCGTAGACCCCTAAGACCTTTTAGAGATATGAATAAACGTAGGTGTGAAGGTTTTATGTCTTCAAAATTAAGCTAGAGAGCTGAAACTTGGTACATGGCTTGGTTCTTTTGTTACACAGACAAAATGTAAAAATTGGCTCAAGCCGTCAATGGCCACGCCCATTACTGGCTTCAATGTAACCAACCCCTATTTCACTTTTTTTTTTTTAAAATGCCTTTTGGTCAAGTTAGACAAGGCACAGGAACTTAGATTTTGGTACTGGACAATGTTGGCCTAAGACCTTTAATAAGGCAAAAAATTGGACCGCCCATAATGTCGACCATGTCCACTTTTAACATTTTAGATCCCTAAGAGCCAGATTTCTCGGAAAGTTGACTCCAAATCAAAAAAAAAAAATGTATGAAAAATAATAAAGATTTTACCTTTTGCTAAGTTTGATTCATACAAAGTTTTGAGCCTCACTTTTAAGGGGAGTTTTTAGGAAAAAACTTTTTTTTTTCTGAAATAATTTTCGATTTTACCGTATTTTTTTCTCATAATTCTAACGAGATTACAATTAAATGATTTTAATTTTAAGCCCATGCCCACTTTTGGGGGCGTGGCCTATACAAATAATAATTATATTAATACGGGCCAAGAAAGATTTAAGATTTGGTGTAACATGGTATATAGGGTCGGGTATATAGAAGTTTGTCACAGACAACCTCTTGAACTTACTCACTTGTTTTTCATAAATACAAATGCGAATGTGAATGAAACGAGCCTTAACTTAAAATTACTGTTTTTAATAATTATTTATATAAAATTTGACAAAAAACAACATATGCCTCCAATGTTGTGGGCGTAGCTTTAGAAAAAGTGATTTTATTAGTCAATAAGGTAGGGTTTAAGTCCACAATGTATACAACAACCTAGCGAAAAGCATTTAACAGTTATATTTTTACATCCCGCCCACTTTTTGGAGGCGTGGCAGTTTCTTTTTTAGGTCTAATAGGGTATTTTGTAACTCGTCGCTGACGGACTGAAGTTTTTACGTATACACTGTTTCACTTTCCCACTTGTTTTTACTTCGTTTTCATCAGTCCGCCCAGATGTGGAAAAAGGACCTCATATCACCTTATTATCTCTTTAGTTACTTTATCCAAAAAGCCGATATTGGGCAAACATAAAAAGCAACTACATCTTTTCGCAGTTTTAAAACTGTAAGTTTGACGTTTTTTTCGAAATAAAAACGCAAAAAAAAATTTTGCCTCACCAGACTATCTCCGAAGCTATAAGGCAAAGCGATTAAAAAACCTACACATGTAAAAATTATTTGAAATAGTTGGGAAAACTATGGAACTTTCAATAATTAGCAGATGAGATTTAGCTCAAAACCTAAAAAAATATTTCAATTTTTTTTTTTCAAAAAAATTTCTGGTTCCTACTTATCTTAGCAGTTAGAACGATTGGAATGAAATTTAGTTTCTGTATAAAACGTGTAAAGAGATTTAAAATTCTTAAGATTTTTCAAAAATTTTGTTTCTTACTAAAATGTTTCTGAAATGGTTTATAAAACAAATTAATAAAAACACAGAATAGATTGGATAAAGTAAATTCTTTATTCAGTAAATAAAAGAAAATATAACAAAAAAATCTTAACAACAATGACCTGGCTATATTCTGGTCTGCCTAATTACTTTAAAATGCATAAATATTGAGAAAAAGAAAGTATAATTAAATAAATGTCTTAGCCTGCAGCAACTGGCAAAGCTTTAGAATAAAAATATAAGACTGTTGCTAAAGTTCCAAGGCTTTTTGCAATATTTTTAGAGGGTTAACCACCCCATTCATATTTCGTAAAGGCAGTTTGGAGAAAGAAAACACCAGTCGAAATAAAGGTGACGAATTTCCTGCAATTCCTCCAACCTGAGCTACATAAAAAAAAAGTTAGTCCCATTCCACTTGCGCGCGCCCTGTCCCTGTCGCAGTGATCCTGTATTTGTTTAATAGCGTCTTCATGCTTCTTTTTTAAGGCGAATCTTTGTGTACCGTCTCTGCATCATCAAACACGGCTGGGATTACTTGGTTTTACTTCGCTTTGGTCATCTTCGCTTTGACCAACCTATACTGCGAAAGTGCAATTGCGCAATGTGTTCATTGACAGCATTGTGCATTGTACTTTCACACTCTTGAATCACTCGTTTCTTAGAAGTTGGTGTTCTTCTCTCCTGCCTTCTGGAAGAGCTCGCGATCAGCTCTATTGGCATTCCCAATAGGCAGGAAGCAAGAAACTGACTAATATCTTTATTTTCTCTTCTGTTACAAATCACAAATTTGCGGACCACAGGATGAGGAATAAAGTTTAAGCTAAGGAAATCTTCTCCGAGAGCACTGGAGGTAGTCACAGATGTAAACCGATTGTGGGCGTGTCGGCGGACCAATTTAAAAACACTTGTACTGCCTTGAATAACAAGAAAACCACGCAAAATTTCAGCTCTAAAAGCATAAGGCAAACAGACAGACGGACGGACATGGCTTATTCGATTCAGAATTCGGTCTCGATCATATGCCCTACCATTATTATTTCACCGTGTTACAAACTCAATATACAGTGGTGGAAATTCGATTATGAACAACAATATTTTCATATATAAGATCATTTGGTCTTAACCCCAGTTTTTTTTTTATCGATGTGTGTTGGCATTCTGAATACTCTTCAGTGGGTGTTGCCAAGAAAGTCCACCCAGACACACATCTTTTCGACCATTGCCGAATATCAATTATAACTTTTGTTGAAAAAATACAACGTGAATTATATTGACCAAAACATAGATGCTCAATTCGAACATATAGTTCTTTCGAATATATTTGATATTCGGCAATAGTCGAAAAGATGTGTGTCAAGAACATTTGGCATTAATATGGTAAGGCCTTTAAAGTTTTAAAGGCTGACTGCTAACCAAGCCCTTTAAAGCTGATCGACTTGGTAAAATGTGGGTCTTTCATGTGGGTTAACGTCACGTGAAAGAATATTCCATGAATTCTCGATGGAATAAAGGCCCAAACTTCGCGCCAGCACCGTCATTATATCTAAATCACTCTCCGAAAACCATTTTTTAACGGACCCTGCGTTGCGGACAGGCACGGTATCCTTTTAGAACACGAAATTTTCGGGAAGAAAATCTTCCGACAGACCCACTACATTAAAATCTTGCACACCGGTATAGAAAAACGATAAGACTAAAAGGTAAACGAAACGATAAAATTAAAAGGTAAACGGGCGATTTGAGCTTAAAAAGCTATTCGAGAGGCTTTGTTGCCAGTCACAGATGCTGAGAATCTTAAAAGTCTTACCATATCCATTCCAAGTCACCTTGTAGATCTGTTAGAAAATAGAGGAGGTCCCATTCTTTTACTAAGGTCGACATTTTTTTACAAAAAATTTAGGCAAATTTAGAAAAAAAGTGAACAGATGCATTAAACAAAGTAAAAAAATGATTCTGTTCATAAATTTCCACCACTGTACCTCCTATGGGATAAAAATAGATAGAGCGTAGGTTTGTTGCTCAGGATGCAGTTCTTATTGGAGTCCCAGCTATGCAAGAAGAAAATCTAATGCTCATCTTTAATCGCCTCTGCTTGTTAGTGAACTACAAGCCACCACTGCTAAGAAGCATCTTCCGTGTACGTGGCACTCATAGCAGTCCACCCATCATAGTTAAATTCAACAATGTGGGGTGCCGTGGCGTAGTGGTTAGTGTGTGTGCTTACTACGCCGGAGGTCTGGGTTCGAATCCTACCATCGTCACCTGAAAAAAAAAAGACTCGTTCTTTTTCACGGTCCCCACCTCCGCGAGGGTCTGACAAGCCCTCCGAGAGTATCATTTGTCTTGAAAAACTTCTCAAAGTGCCGTTCGGATTCGGCAAAAAACTGTAGGTCCCCTTGTATGTGAAGAAATCAACGCACACAGCATACATTGTTGAGAAGTTGGCCCTGGTTCACCTCGAGCTGTTGCGCCACTCTATTTATTTATTTAATGTGGAGGAGAGAAACTCTTTTCTTCACGCCGTTAATGCACATCGTAAACTGCAACAACTGTCCCTGAGTGAACTTGGCTTTGAGTCACATCCACATCGTTCAAAACGTTTCTACGTAAATGAAAGCTTGACACAAAGAAACAGAGCCATATTAAAGAGTGCCAACCAGTGCAAGAGGAACAAGCAACTTTGCTCTGTGTATGCTAGGCACGGCTTCGTGTATGTAAAACATAGCGCTAATGATGAAGGGTTCCTTATCGATAGCCAATAAAAATTGGTAGCTGCGACTGTGTCGCATCGCAACGTATTAATCGGATCCACTGAAGAGACCGCTTAGCTGATCATTTAACCATTTTTGCTCAATTACTTTGTTTTGTTTTATTTTTTTTTTACATTTTCTCCTCCCTTTTATAAAGAATTTTAACGACTTAGATTTTGAAGAAGAATTTATGAACGAAATTCATGTTTGAACTAAGTGCTTAATTTCTGATTACGACTTAACCATTTTTCATCAAAACATTCGAAGTCTAAATGTAAACTTCGATAATTTGTGCGTTAACTTGCATACTTGTTTTAACCGCTTACCTCAAATAATTGTGTTAACTGAAATTTGGGCTTATAACCGTAATCTATGCAAGTACTCTATACCGGATTATGAAATATTTCCTAACTGCAATGAAAATTATCGAGCCGGCGGTACAGCTGTGTTCATTGAAAAAAAATTGTGGATGCGTTAAACGTTGAGACTTTCTTACCTCAACTGGAAAGTGCTGATTGTGTTTTGGTTAAATTAGAACCAGTCAAGGGGTTTTTTTATGTTATTTGTATTTACCGCCTGCAGTTTGTTGCAATTGATGTTTTCATTCAAGAGCTAGAACTGTTATTAACATCTATTAATTGTAAAAATATTTGTGTTATTGGCGATATTAACATAAATATTTTGAAATATCCACGCGAAAGCGATGATTATTTGCTTCTTTTGTCGGAAAATGGGTTTACACCGCTTATTAACATGCCTACTCGTGTGCTTGGCTCCATAAAATCATGTATTGATCATATTTTCTTGAAGTCTCTAACTCTTTCAAGCGTCCGCCCGTTTTTATTGGATTTAGGTGTCACTGATCACTCTGCTATTGGTTTGTCTATCTCAGATGTTCTACGTAAGCTTCCGATCGTAAGGGAAATTTCAACACCTGTAGCAACAGCTAAATCTGTTTTAGACTATAACAAGTTGAACCATCAACTTCGCCAAGAATCATGGCAATCCGTCATTTGCTGTAATGATCCATCACTTGCTTTTTCGATTTTTATAGATATCCTTAGCTCACATGTAAACGCATGCAATTAGACTAGCTGCAGAAAACATATAAAAAAAATAAAGCCGTGGATTACTGAGGAAATTTGTGCTAAAATTAATGAAAAAAATAATTTTTTTCAAAAAATAAAACACGATTAAACATTCTGCCAGTAAAAGAAAAATACCGTGAGCTTCAAGAATCTATTAGAATCCTTATTAAAAGACAAAAGATTAAGTTCTACAAAAAAAAGTTTGAGGATTGTGGTTCTAATGCTAAATTGAAATGGAGGTTAGTCAATAACATTTTAGGCAAAAATCAAAACGATTCTTTTATAAAAACATTGAAAGTAAATAGAATAACTTTTACTGAACCTTCTGAAATAAGCAATGGGTTTAATGCTTTTTTTCTAACTGCAGCCAATAACTTTAGACACGAGTGCAATGAAAATATGTCACATTTTGTTGTGGACAACTTTGCAAATTCTTTTTTTTTAGCCCAGTTGACCAGACTGAAATCTTATCGATTGTGAATGGCCTTAAACCAAAAAACTCCAGTGGGGCTGATAGTATAAGTAGTTCGTTAATTAAAAAGATTATCCATAATGTTCTTGTGCCATTCCATCACATTATTAATAGCAGTTTTAAAACGGGAATCTTTCCTGAAAGGCTTAAAACTGTCATGAAAACAATTCCTCAAAGGTTGAACATGAAGCGAAATTTCATTTATTCAATTCGAAGAAAACATAATGGAATTAGTTTTTTAAACAAAATAATAATAATACATATGTATAAAGAAAATGTATGATTGAGTACTGTAGTCGAAGGTGGAGTTAATCAATCGTAGTGGGCACATCTGAAATTGCAAGAACACAAAAACAAACGACAATTGAATTTCTATCGTCTCTGCATACTACATTTGAGAAAAATAAAACATAAAGCGGGTGGATTCAGCTGAACACAATCATCAACACAAACCAATTAGACACAACTAAAGCCATCTTCTAGACCTCCCAACATCTCACACAGCAAGCAGAACTTCTTGCCGGAGCAAAACACAACAGCGCCCTCTATGAAGGGGTTAACCACCACTTCACAAAGGCTTGCAACACAGAATGTGGGAATACACTTTCACCACACCCTGGTCACTATTCAGGATGAGGAAGCAACCCGCTTCACCAACATCCGCCAGATCATCATGTGGGAGGGCACACCATCACCACATGCATCAGATCAAAAACTTTGGAAGCTCAAACAATCACCACACGGGATCACACACCATCAACCGTATCAGTGGTGCTTTAGAACATTGAAGGTGTGGAAGCACACAGCATTCACCACACCTTACTGCTCTATCACTAGAGGGGGAGAGCTCGTCCTATCGCCAAACCTCTCTGTTCACATGTCCTTGTGAGTGAAAACCATCACCCACGCTATGGTTGACGATGAGGCCCAGAAGAACAAAAGCACACGATACGCGAGCAAAGGGAAAATTAAACACAATATAATGCACGCACAACACAAAATATCTATGCAGCAAGCCCAGCTGATACCACCTTCTTTTTCAAAAGCTCACAAAATATAGGTATACATAGAAACTAACTACACTAACTACACACAGAAACATAAAAATTCAGTGAGAGTTACTCACCTTTTTCTCCTACAATATGGACTCTACAGATATTCTTTTTTGTTTTCTTTAAACACTACTTTCTGCACTGTTTAAAAACTATTTTCTTACTGACACTTAATATTTTTGTAAATTGACTTGAAGTTTCCTTCGGTAACTATTTTTAATTTTGAATTCCTAATTTACAGTGAATTTAATGCTACAAATGCGCTTATTTTCCCTTAGGGTGATGGGTTGAATAAAATAAACCACTTTACTGTTTCTTTATTTATTTTGGAGGTTTACCATTCGCGGACAGACAAATATAACAAGCAATACTACACAAGCTTACTTCATTTTCCCTCTTATAAATTACTTCCTTTCAATTGTTATTCCTATTCACAAAAAAGGTGATCGCTCTGATGCTAACAATTATAGACCCATATCACTTATATCCGTTTTCTCGAAAATCTTTGAGAAAATACTTGTGTCAAGAATGGTGAATTTTTTGGACAAAATGTGTTTTTTCAACTCGAATCAATTTGGCTTCAGAAAAGGCAAAAACACAGAGGATGCTATCCTTAAGAGCGATTCAAGATGCCCTTGACAAAGACCTGGACCCAGTTGGGATCTTTTTAGACTTGACCAAAGCCTTTGCTGCTGAGCAAAATTCAGGCAATAGGCTTTAGAGGATCTATTGGGAAATGGCTCTTTTCCTATTTAAGTAATCGTAAACAACATGTTCGAGTCAATGGTGTATTAAGTGCTGAAGGAAAATGCCCAAATATCGGAGTTCCCCAAGGGTCAGTGATAGGACCATTTCTATTTCTCATTTACCTGAACTCAATCTTTAAATTAAAACTGAATGGTAAACTGGTTGCATATGCAGATGATTAAGCGCTTGCTTATTCGGGAATATCGACCGATTAAGTGAGACACCAAATAGCTGAGGACCTATCTGCTATTGATGTGTGGTTAGCTCAGCATCAAATGATTCTCAGCAAAAAATCGAAGGCTCTTCAGTTTTCGCTATCAAGAAAACTTCAGCCTGAAAGCTTTTTCGTTCACCATCAGAGCTGCGTTACCTCTATATGTGGCAACCAATGTGTGGAGATAATGTTTGAGACCGAATTCAAATACCTTGGGCTGTTGATAGATAGAAATCTTAATTGGAAAGAGCATATTGCCTCTCTAAAGCAGACTATGTTCCTGGCACTAAGCAAAGTGTACTATCTGCGAAAATCAGTTCCTAGACCGTTGTTGCAGGCAAACTCGAATACGGTTTAGTTTGTTGGGGAAGCGCTTACGTGAGTTCTCAGCAGCCTATTATTATTGCTCAAAAGAAAAGGGAGAATGGAGCCATCTTACTTACTTACTTACTTAAGGTGGCGCTACAGTCCGGGGTGGACCTGGGCCTCGGCCAACAAGCTTCGCCAGCCAGCTCTGTCTCTAGCTAGCCGTCTCCAGTTTCGCACGCGAAGTTGGCTGAGGTCCCCTTCCACTTGCGTGCGCCACCTGAGTCTCGGTGCTCCTCTACCGCGTCGTCCCTGCGGTGTGGATTCGAAGATTTTCCGGGCCGGGGCGTTGGTGTCCATCCGCTCTAAATGACCCAGCCATCGTAGACGTTGTGTTTTGACTCTTTTGGCTAGGTCGGTATCGCTGTACAGCCCGTACAGTTCGATGTTATATCTCCTCCTCCACTCTCCGTCTATGCAGACGGGACCGTAAATCGTCCGAAGAATTTTCCTCTCAAAGCAGCCTAAAGTGTTTTCATCCGCCTTTGAATGGAGCCATCATTACCTTTATTTCGTGCCGCTAATATATTACCACTGCGCTATATGTATATTTATAAAAACTTAAAAGTTTTCTATCTACACAGTGGTAATATACAATATAGAGCAATTGATCTTCATTCTCTTAGAAACGCACAGTCTGTGACTGTGCCACGAGTTAAAAAGGAACATAGCAGACGGTTCTTTAGTGCAATTGCACCTACTCTATTTAACAAGAATGCCGTTCGATTTGCGAAAAAGTGTGAGTCCCAGAAATAGCTTTCTTACAAACTTAAAGCGCTGGCTTTGTCCCAGACATGAAGTAGAATCTTTGTTTCGCGTCTTGGGTTAAAAGTAATTCTCAAC
The DNA here is from genome assembly GCA_947623515.1 of Neoascia interrupta. Lineage (NCBI taxonomy): Eukaryota > Metazoa > Arthropoda > Insecta > Diptera > Syrphidae > Neoascia > Neoascia interrupta. Next base: position 153,346,959 of record OX392462.1, read on the forward strand.
TAATTTTCCTCTTCTCCAAATAATAGCTAATTAAATCAAAACACTGCATCATCTAAGTTATAATTTTATATACATAATCCGCTAGTTAAATTTCAAATCTAATCTACTTTTTGCGTCTTCTTAATGTATTTTCGTCTGTCTTGTAAGTTTTCAGAACGACACACTTGCTACTGGTTTTAGTAACCACAAACTTGCAACTTTCTTGTACCTGTAAAGTTCATGGTTTTTTTTTAGGTATCTATAAATAATTAAATTATATTTAGCTCATAAAATGTTAAAGCCATGCACTGTAAATTGTTATTTTGAATTAATTTGAATAAAAATTGAATTACAAAAAAAAATCAAATGTAAAAAGTAAAAGTAGAAAGTATAAAAAGTAAAAAGTAAATTGTATTGAGGAGCCGTCGAATTGGAAGTTAAGCTCCCAACGAATGAAACTTCAACTAAGAGCACATCGGCCTGGTTTCTAAATTTGCATAAGCGTGAAAGGAAGGGATAGTTTTAGGAATAGTCAGGGATAGTCATGGTGAATATTTAGCAGCGATTACACTTTTTCCTCGCATTGATAATATGCGAAGAAATCATGAAGAATTGTGAGGCTTGAAGAAGCAGAGGTGGTCAAAAAAAAGGTTAACTGTTGGTTTTATTTTTCTGGGCGTACTTAAATATAAGAAACATTTTTGATCACACTTCCATTCCAACTTTAGCCCTAAGACAGCCTTTCTGAAAGTTGTGCGAACAGTCATGGTCTTCTCAATTCATATTCCGTCTCCATAATATAAGCTTAAAATTCTGAACTCACTAGGAAGTTAAAAAAAGCCCCCTAAAGCACACTATGAGTTACTCAAAACCTTTTTCTTCCTTGAATCAACACCAGCATAAAGTCAACGAAACTCTATCCTTTACCCTCAAACACAACTCAAGTTACATCAATCATATTTCGCTCTTATAACCCTATTACCCCAATACTTGGGGAAAAAGCTTCTAATCCTTGATCAACGTCCTACTTTCGCTTATGCCCTTTGAAGTGACCACTATACTTAGCAAAATGTAATAATAAAATCTCGCTACATGAGCACACACACACTCATAATGGAAAAAATTCAATTTTCCAAGAAGGAAATTGAACTAATAACTCCTTTAACATCAAAAAGCCCATAATAGCAGGCCCATTACATTATCAACGAAAGTAGCTGAATCCTTTTTGCTCTTAGTGTCCTCTCAATAATAACCGCACTAGAATCGAGAGTGATACACGTGCCATGGACCTGAATTGAAACACATTGTTGGCTTTCCTTGTTCGAACAACGTCCTCATGTGCGAAAAAACTGACCTTGACTATACTTGCTGAAGTTTGTTGCAAGGATATACCAGGAAAGTGTACAACCGCTATAAAATTGTGAATTTACAAACACAAGGGTTCCACCGGAGAGGGTGACCCCTTTTTACAAAAAAGACGATTTTCAAGAGGAAATCGCAGAAAAAAATCTAAACATTCTTACACTAGGTCATCGTCATCCTTCCCTGAGTACACACATGCTTCTTCCACCCCATTTGATGTGCATATACTCGTATGCAGATACCCCATACAAAACCTATAGTCTGTCTACACATGTGGAACATTTTTTTTTTCCAAAAATCGGGAAAACCCTTAACCTCACCCCAGCTGTTTTACCACACATTTAACATTTTCATCCTTGCTTGGGTGTAAAAAGGAGGTTATAGATAAAAAAAATTACATACTGAAATGGGGGCCAAGGACATTTGCTGCGGGAGGTGGGTTTCTTTTTTTCTTCTTCAGAATATAGTCTGCCAGTTCAATCAGTCAGTCGTGCAAATCGGTGAAAGAAGTCGCGTTACATACAAGCATACATGCCCTCCACCCATCAGCCGCACATGTATGTAAGTGGAACGTGGAGGACATGCGACAGGACCAATTCATGAATGACTCGTTCGGTTGCTCCTTTTTTCAATATTTCTTCCTGTTGTTGCTGGTTTGTTTACACCGCAACTAGTGTGTCGTCGGCGTCGTCGTCTCGACAACATGTGATGTACATATTATTATGTGTGGGTGGTGTAATGCCATTGCACACCACCCCACCACCCATCCCAAAGGATGTATCAAAGATTGAATGACGTGAGATGTCGAATGTTGTTTTTCATACACATAAGAGGGGCTGGTACTATAGCAATATGTTAATGGTGGACAATTATTTGCTTTTATACCGACAGACCATCCCTGATGCGAAGGTGGGGATATAGGTGGCCCATATGGACAGGTTGACATTCGCGTGAAATTCCTGTAGATATTGATGGTGAGTAATGTCCTATGTGCGGAGAAACGGATATTGGGGATTCGGGCCTGTATCCCAATTGGAGATCCACAACTAATGGAGCACGGATGTCGGTTGTTGATTCCCAGACTAGGAAAAGTGAAATTCTGCGATGTTGTTGGTTTGTTTGAAGATGGAACGGAAAACAAAAGTCCAGGAGTTCCGGTTTGAAACGTGGCGTATGTGCGAGTACCTACTGGTTGTCAATATTTGATTGATATATGGACTCTTGATTGTTGTTTTCCAAGCAAAACTTGTAATGTATCGAGGAGAGGCGATTGTACTCAGTAAAACATTAGCAAAACCTTTGGGAGTAGCCATAATGGAAAGGCGCATCAACATCAAGGCTTAAAAATATTTGTTGCCCTTAAGGCTAAGACATTCATGATGGACTGTTTTGTACCATATGAGAGTGACTGAGGCTGCTAGGAAAAAATAAATAAAGGCTTCGTTGGGTTAAGTTAACAACTTATCAGGGTCTTCAAGCAAGTTTATAGCTTCTGCTAGAATTTAATTAACGCAAATACTGTCAAGCCGTATTCTTTTTCCCGGTATAATTTACAATTCTGGTGGATTTGACTGCAAAACAATTTTTCTGTGACACTTTCGCAGTATATCTGGAAGCACTGCAGACATCATGGAGCACATTTTGCTTAGGAACTTAATTTAGGTGGCGCTATAAAGTCTAGCCATTCCCTATAGCTGAGGCCCTTTTCCATTTGCGTGCACCACCTGAACGTGGGAAGATCCTCTACTGCGCCGTACTTGCGGGGTGCATTCGGAGATTTTCTGGGCCGGACGTTGGTGTCCATCCTCTCTAGACGGCTCCAGCCATCGCAATCGTTTCTTTTCAGCCAACATACATCGTTGGATAAGGTCGTTAACCTTCGGCTCCTTTGGGTCATTTGAGCTTTTTCACGGGTGCATGCCCAACCCACGACGCAAAACTCGGCAATTTTTACTTTGTCTGCAATTGTCGAACCTAGATTGAGCACCGCATTGAATCGACTGCCGGATAGGAAATACGAGGTAAAAACGTATAGCGGTAAAAACGTTACCGCTACAAAAACAGACAGCGGTAACGTTTTTGGCGGATGTTTGTTTGGTTGGTTGATCGTTTACTGAGATCGTGACATAATTATGTTTTAAAATTCTGACTAAAGCAAAAAAAAATCAAATTTTTCTGCTTTTAAGCAAACCTTTCACTTTTTTTAAGAAAAGCTGAGGTAAAAATGGAAACAGGCAGGAGGGTTGCGGAGGACAACGCACACCAATACATTATTTCACTGTCACTTTTTAAGAGTGGCAATTTCAGAACTTTGTAAAACAAAGATTTGAAGCAGAATTTTTGAGCAGAATTTTGAAAAGCCGAATTTTGACTCCATCCCTACGAATATTGCTCTTTTGATATTATTACAAATGGGCCACCGTAAAATATACGAAGCGCAACCGTAAAATAGACGAGTTCTTAAACTACTACGATGCTTTTTCGAAAATCAATCTTGAGAAATTTTTCTCTTTCTCTTATTTCCACTTACGAGATTTAGAGAATTTTAGCAACGATCGATGGTGAACGAAGTCTGAATTTGACATGCGTCAACGAATGACGGACCAGGAACGACATCGGTAACGTCACTATTTAGAAGATGAAGGATCAGACTTATTTGGAACTGACAAATGCTATGGATAAGGAATGGCAGGCGGTTTTGACGAAGGACCTGCCATGTCTAAAAATCTTTGCCTGGCATTCACTCGATCAGAGTCTGATGGACTTGCAATGACAAGATTAGTAGTAGATGAATGTTATCAACATTCAACTCATTTTTAAATACCAGTTACCTATTCAGGAGGAAAAAAATTGTCTGCTGAAAGGATAGTTACCAGTTTTTTTCAAAGGCTACTGGTAATGTACCCGATTTAGTTGCGATTTGGTTGACCAACTTTGTTTCTTAAAAATACATTAATCACATTTTGTTTTTACGCATGTAGTTATGGCCTTAGTCGCCTAAATTTTGGTATGAAGTAAGGCTTTGTAGTTGGCTGCAAGGTATAGAAAAAAATGTAACCCAAAAATTAGCCACGCCCACTTATTATTTAATTTTAGCATAAAATTACGATTTTCCAACAAGTTTATAAGAAAACAAAAAACAAACTAGTGGGAGGGTTACATTTCGCGCGAATCTTTGGATTCCCCATCCCAATTGACCACTGTCAAGCTCCGAATTGTGTCAAAAATTTTGCTTGTTAAATTTTAGTTTCTATTAACTTTAATTGTATTAAGAATTTGTCAGTTAAGAATCTCCTTCCTTAAAAAACGGGCGTGGTGGCAACCCCGTTTCAATAACATCGTTTCTTTGTTCAAATTTTTCATAAGATGTGGTATACACGTGTTGATTGCATTTTTATATTAAAAATTTGTTTTCCTTACTCAAAAAGGCCCCTAAAAGTAGGCATGACAAAAATGTATTCATTTGAGTTGATAGTTTACGCAAATAGAAATCTGAACAAATAATAGGGCAAGAATTTGCGTCATAAAACTTGGCTGTTAGATTTTGTTGTTAGATTTTCTATTAACTTTAATTGTATTTTGGATTTGCAGGTAAGAATCTCCTTTCTTCTTAAAAAAAGGGGCGTGTCATCAACCCCTTATGTTATTTTATAACATAATTTTTTTGTTTATATTTTTAATCAGAAGTGGTATACACGTGTTGATTGCATTTTATAATAAAAAATTTGGTTAACTTAGAAGTTACCCAAAAAGTGGGCGTGACAAAAATTTATTTATTTCAGTTAATAGCGATGTACATAATCTGAACATTTATAGTGGAAGTTTTTGGATTTAAAACACATATATATAAGTAAAACCGTTTATTAGAATGTAAATTATATATGACCTACGACAACTTTGATTTTTCATGCTACTAGGTAAAGTGGGCGTGTCAGTGGGCAGATTTCAAGAATACACTCACTTGCACTGCTTCAGGACCTAGAAAGTTTCAAGTTCATATCAAGATTCAAGTTCCTAGCTCAATATAAAAAGGCTTTAAAACTACCGACATACGAACGGACATGGCTCATTTGACTTACATTTCAGTCTTGATCATATGCCCTTAAGGTCTTGGGTGTCTACGGTGATTATTATTCATCATCATCATCATTTTCCGTGACCGCTTATCCTTAAAAGGGTCGCGGAGCGAGGGCAGCGTAAAGGTCCCTCCATCTTTCCCGATCTTGCGCCACCAACTCAAGAGACACAAGCGTGATCCCCAGGCAGGTCTCAGAGATGTTATTTACCTGATCCCACTACCTGTTTCTTGGCCTACTAGGTGGGCGATGCGCCTGCTTCTGGGCTTACATAACTTGTCTAGGAGGTCTGTCGGGGGGCATGCGAACAACGTGTGCAAACCATTGAAGAATTGTTCGTGCTCGGAGAAGCAGCTGCTCAACGCCAAGATTCCTACGAATACTGACGTTTCTCACTCTATCCCTAAAAGAAACACCAGCAACGCACCTCAGAAATTTTATTTCGGCAGCTTGTACCCGCGATCTAACTCTTTCGGCCATTACCCAAATTTCATGACCATAGATGAGGGTTGGAACAACACTGAATTAAAAACTGAGATCTTTGCCGTCAGCCCAAGCTCAGCTTTCCTAATGACTGGCTGGCGCAGTTCTTTTACTTTTGCTCCAGCTTGGCCCATCCTACAGGATAACTCAATATCGCTTTCTTCCATCCCGTAAAAAAGACCCCGAGATACTTAAACTTCTCTACCTGTTTCAATGGGACATCATTAATGTGCAGGGTGCACTGCACAGGAGTTTGGGAAACAACCATCACTTCGGATTTATTCACGTTTACCTTTATCCCAGCTACTCGCTGAAGTTCCTCCTTGGACGATGCCAGCATAGCTAAAACATATGAGAACAGCAGATGGCTTATCCTGACGCCAGCCATTTCGAAAGATTCCTCACCAAGACTGCTGTTCACCATCCAGTCCTCCTTTTATACCAACACAGCTTCTGCAGTACCCATACAAAACATATACAAAAACTGAATAGCTCTCAATAGAGACCCACTCAGTGCATAGGCCTTATTAAGTCTACAAAACATGCGTAGACCGGTTTGCCATATTTCCAGGCCTTCTCAAGATTAACCCTCCGAGGAAAAAGCTAGTCGGTTGTGCTTCTGCCAGGCCGAAAGCCGCATTGCTCTTCCCGCAACAAAGGCTCGATTACAGCTCTGGAACGCGCTTCCACCTTCGCGAATACTTTTGCCGGAAGACTTAAGAGAGATATACCTCTATAGTTCGACCAATCTCTCTTGTTCCCCTTTCGAAAATGGGCACTATAACTCCTATTTGCTAATGGCTAGGTGCTTTCCCTAGACCACCTTAATGACACGTGTTAGCCATTTAACACCTTCTTCACCCATTGCCTTGAGCATTTCTGGCCGGATCTCACCAACTCCAGCAGTCTTACCAACTTTAAGCGATATAATCGTGGTCGACTTCCTCTACTGTAGGTAGATCTTCTCCGCCCTAATGGCATTGCCATCTTCAGTGCCCTGTTGGAGATTCAGCAGCTCCGAAAAGTGCTCGCGACCCATCTGCGTAAGAAGTCTTTCTCATTTTAGAGAAGTGTTTCGTCTTTGGATTTAACCCCTTGGAAAATATTTTATTTGTTCCTTTGAGCCGGTGAATAGTCTGCCAAAATGTCTTGTTTGCAGATCTGCAATCGTGCTCCAACCTCTCGCCAAACTTTTTCCATGCCTGTTCTTTGACCGCTATATTGGAAGTTCTTCGCGCCACAGTGTACCGTGCTCGAGAAATAGAGTTCCTACATTGATCCCTACAATACAGGCTGATACTTCTTGAACTCCAGGAGCCTTAAACCACGCAGTTATTTTCTCTCCACCAGCCGCCACACCAAACCGCTTCACTCCACAAAGTCCAACAAGTTCCCTACGTTCCTGTTTTTTTTTTCGGGTCACCCTGCCTCGCAATCACACTTCTCCAAGTACTGTCATCCGTACTCACATGAGCATTGAGGTCACCCATCAGTAGAAAGAAGTCCACTTCTGTCACTCTATTCAGCGCAACATCAACTTCGTTAAAGAAGGCCGGATACTCTGACCCTAGGTTGGGTGCGTACGCCTGCACTAGAGCCAAAGACGATCGCTTAAGGTTAAACTTTAAGATCAAAACCCTCCCTCCTAACGAAATAATCTCCAATACGTTTTCCGACAGCCGGGAGCTTGTGTATCCCCACACCCGCCTGTGCAGTCATGTTATGTGGGACGCCAGACCAGAAAAGTCTCCACCCATCAGCGAAGCCTCTGGTTCCGAAACCTTCCCACTTAGCTGAAGAGATGCCGTAGCATCGAGCTGAAACTTTTTAGCCTCCTTAGTCAGTTCAAGTTCCTTCTCCTTTAGCGATGAGACATTTCATGTATCGCTTTGTAGACTGATCATCTAAGCCCTCATTTTGCCTTAGCGCTGCCACCCTTACCTGCTTTTTTAGGATATTAATATTAGTGAGCCAGAATGACCATTATGATGATGTCGTCTACAGTTATAGTGAAGGAAAAAAAAAAACACTTTTCAAACATGCCAATTTAATTCCCTTAATTTTTTAGAGTCATCCACATTTGCTCTTCCTGTGAAATGTGGATGCCCGTAGCCATATTGGTTTTCGACTAAAATGCCTGTTTTTGAAGTTAGGTTTTTTTTTTACATTTTTTGGTATTCTGAAACGAAAAAAATATAGATTAAAACAAATACTTAGGATTCTCTTGAGTTAAATGACATAGCCTGTCGGCTTAGACTTCGTTTGTCACAGGTCATCTTACTCTTTTCGATAGCAAACGTTTAAAGGTACTAAAATGTGTTCCTTAAAATGGAATACCTACTTAAAATTAGTTCGATAACAATAGAACGAGACAGATGCTGATTATTTCAATATTGAATCCAATTTTGCAGGCTGATCCTGGTGTAGTGAAACAAACTGCTTAGCGTCTTATATTTATGCATCAAACCCATGGCGCACCAAAGCCTGTTCTCTCTCCTCCGATTCTTTAATTGTCGCATATTTGATATTATAACAAGTTTTTTGTGAGTCGGCTCATGCTTATCCACTTTGGAGTCTTAAACCGTAAGTAAAGCAACGTCAATTTTTTCAAAGCTCCCACCTTAAGCTTAAAAAAGGCTGGCAAGAAACAAAGTGTCAAGAAACAAAGTGTGTGTCTACCCTCCTGCAAGATACCTACACAAAATTTTGCAGACGCTTCCAGAAATAATTTAAATTAAATTTCTCAAATAGGCTTTTCTTTCATACCCTTCACCAATACCCTTTCGGGCAGTTTTCCCATCTATATAGCCACAGACACACACACACACACTGCAGACTAATCAATATAACTTTTGCTTAATTTTTCCCTCCAGTGAAAGTCAATGAATACCAAAGCGAAGCAGCAAAAAAAAAAAGGAGTCGACAAAAAGCAAAAATAAAATTAAAATATCGATCACTCTCCAACCCGTTTTGTCTCAAAAGGAAAAAAAAACTCACCATCAGGCTCCAAGCTAAGTACGAAAAATAAGAAGAAATAAACGCCTGAGAGCAGCAAGAAAAAAGGACTCCCCCCAACTAGAAAATGAGTTCAACGAAGAAAAAAAAAATCGAAATCCTTTTTACTCCTGTTGTTGTTGCTGTGCCTGTTTTTTTCCCTACCCTAGAGTTAAATGAAAAAACCTTCTACTAGTCAAAAACACAAGGAACAAAAAACGGATACGGATGCGTTCAATGTCTCGAAGCGGGGTAAAGGGTAACAAGTTTAAATGAGGAAAAAAAAATCAGCCACCCCACGCATTTTTTTTTTTTTGCTGTTCCCCTTCTATACCTACTTAATTTTGTTCACCCCTTAAAACTCAACTCAGCTCTAAGGACATGCTGGAGACGATGAAAAAAATAAAAAAAACAACAACAACACTCACCCAAATCTTTGTCGATGCTTTTACTTTTTAATAGCAAACATTTTTTTCGCTTTAAATTCTTTTTTTTTTTGACGGTTCTTCTTTCACTGTTTGCTTCAGGGGGTGGCTGTGGGTGGGTGGGTAGTGCTGTGATGGTACCAAGCTGATGGGGTTGTATCGCTGGGCTGGATGGGGGTCCGCGATTGCTGATGATGATGACTGAACGGAGAGAGGCTCGAGGATTAGCGTTCTGCTGAGTGACATCCAGAGCAACTATACACGGCGACACGCTTATATAAGCAAATCGTTTGCGTGCAGGGTTGCGGAGACCGCGCGTACCGGAGTCATCAGGTTATCAGTGTACGCTTGCGAGAGGTCTATGCAGGGTGCACCACCAATATATCGGTAATCGTGGGCTATGTAAATTTAATGTTTGGATTTCGTTTTTCTATAGTCTTTCATTCCATACCAATGTTCGCAAGCGAGGGAGAGGTGACTTCGACTTCCTCGAGGGAATATTTCGATTTGCTCGCCATGTCAGCTGAGGGGGTGCACCAGTGTTTCGAATTTTTTAAATGTTCAAATTATGCAAAAAGTTTATTCCGTCTGTTTGCCGGTAAATCAAAATAAATGAAATTTTCATTCCGAAACCGAACGGTCGGTAAAGGAATTCGAATAATTGCTTGTAAGGAAGCGACTCGAATTAAAATGCTGGCAACTATCCTGAGAGGGCTAAGACAAAAAGGGTGGATAACAAAATTAAAAAGATCTCTGACTTCTGAAAACAAAAAGCATGGATGAAAGAGAAATTTCTCATCCAAAGCAGAGTGACAATTTCTTTATTTTTTTTGCAGTCCTTAGAGAATGTTCTGCGGTGCCTATAAGCATTACGCTCACTCTGACTGGATAAGACTCTGGCTTACTTACCTACCTATACTTACTTTAGATGGCGCCACAGGCCGGTGTGGACTTGGTCCCTAACGAACAAGCTTCACCAGCCAGCTCTATTTCTAACTATCCGTTTCCGGTTTTACGTGCGAAATTGGTTGAGGTCCCCTTTCTCTTGCGTGCGCAACCTGAGCCTCGGTGCTCTTCTTCTGTGCTGCTCCAACAGTGTAGATAAGAAGATTTTCGATTCGTTTACCCTGGGATAAGGGATCCAATGTAGTCCCTGACGCTTAAATTTAAATTTTCATAACATATTCATTTCAAAAGTTAAGTTTTCCTACGGTAATCTGGTATGAGCTCAATGACCGCCCCAAACCCAAAAACATAGGTACTAGAACTTTATGTATATCGTAGAAATACCTGAAGGTCTTAAAAAAGAACTAATTTGATTAAGGTCTACAATATTACTACACCTAAAAAGCAGGGGTCAAAATAGTTGAGTGGCCAACGATCACTCACGGTAGGCCTAAGCAGTTTAGGCAGATATACTCCATTTCACGTTGCACCACTGGTCCTGAAAAGCCACGTTTTCGACTAGATATTTTGATTTCGTTTAAGCTTTACTAGGCGTCACACCTGTAGAAAATTTTATGAAAACACAAAACTAATGGACCGGTTTGAAAACTAGATTCTGGCAGTCTGCCAAGGGCAACATCGAACCCAGCCATAAGGTTAATCCATAAAGAAATCCATAGTTAAATACGGACGCCCGTCGCCGCTATATGCAAATAAATTTTTGAGAGTCGCTCTTTAAATGAACGCAAGATCAACAATAGAGTTCAGCTTTCAACCCTTTTCGCCAACAATGCAATGAGACCTTTTTTTTTGTCCCTACGCACATGGTCGGTTTATCAATCACAAAAAAAACGGTCACCCCTCACAGCCTGGGTACGCATTAAATTTTTTTTTATATCCACAGATCTGCCTTGAGCTGACTTTAAAACTGAAAGTGAATATTCGTGTATAGTCCTCAAGTGATTTGCAACCCTTTTTCTGGGTTTGAAGGGTTAATACTAAACCTCGTAGTGAATCCTTTTAATTTGCATTTTACAGTGTTGAAAAAGATTTTTTTTTTCACGTAGCTCACACAGGCTTTGTATTTGACAAGTGAATGCATGTGTATGGTGTGATAGGGTTGAATGTAAAAAAATAATCTATACAAAAAAACGGTTGTCTGGGTGAATAAGGACCCCAGGCAGTATTTTGTTCATATCCTGTTTTTGATGAACGACAAAAAAATGTGGGTACTGCAGCATGTGCTCCGTATGCCTCAGTGCATGATATAATTCCTTTTTTTTTCTTGCCCATAACCCTTTTACGTGATTCATTCATTTGCAGATGAGGCAAAAGGATATTTACAGGGTGTCGAAAAAAGTTTTAAAAGCATTTTAGTATACTTTTTTATACTCGGCCCAGGGTATACTAATTTTAATGCATAGTTTGCAACACAATGAATTTATCACCGTAAAGACATGGTCGAGACTGGCAGGTGAATTGATTAAGCCGACTATAAGTCCGTTCTTCTATATATGTGGAGGTTTTCAAACCGGTTATTATTACTTTATTAATTTTTGCTTTTCACGCATTTTCTCATGATTCTAAAGTAAAAACTTTCAACTGTTTTTAATTTTGAGCAGAACACGCCCATTTTGGGGGCGTGGCCAATACAAATAATTGACATGAGATATGTGAATTCGGACCAAAAAGCTTTTATATTTGGTGTGACACGGTAAATAGGGTTGGGTATAAAGAAGTTCCTTACTGACGAACTTTTGCACTTACTCCCTTGTTTACTTTAAAAATTAAGGTTAAAAAATTTTTATACTATTAAATCCTTAATGTTAGAATAATTTTTGATAGCGGTATTCGAAGTTCCAGCGACAAGGAATTCGGCTTTGATGTTCCAATTTCACGGCATTTGCACTAGGCTTTTCTCTGAAAAGGAAACTTCACTTAGGGAAAGCATTGGAGATCTCATTAAACAAGTGCGAGGGTCTACAAGTGTGAAAGCAGCAGTACTATTTGTCTCAGCTCGGCTAAGCTAGTCGGTTAGGGGTGTTTTTTTCGTTATACACTTCTAACACCTGCTCGGCATACAATCTTACGAACCAGTCCCAAAAGAAGAGAAAAATAAGTGAAACCTTAGTAAAGGACTCTAACAAACAGATAACAGGTGTTGAGAAACAATGTCTCAAACAGCTTGTGCCCATACCCAAAAAAAGATGCGAGAACAAAAACTACGAAATCAAGTTTTTGAAAATAAATAAAATATGAATCAAATATTTTCTCACTTTGAGTTAAAATACATCGTTTTTCATTTTATTATTGGCGAAGTGGGCCTTTGCGAAATAGAATTGCGCAAAATGGGGTAAAACCAAATAGAGATGGGCAAGAAACTAAAATATTTGAGGGTTTTTGAAAGATTTAACCAAGAACCAAAGAACTTTTAGTAATTAGTTTAAGAATGAAAGTGTTAACTTTGAAACAAGAACATTATATTCTTTATTAAAAATTAAAAAGTCAAAACAGAAATATAAAATGAAAGCATTATCGTAACTGTTGCCAGTGGCTATTGCTTTCAGAACAAGTCTCCAAAAAAGTAAAAAAAATACTGATATTCAAATCTGGGTCAGCTGTCTGACAGCCAAGTTGCACTCCACTAGGCTTAGTCGTTGTGAAGTAAATCTGTGCAAAAGCGTCATGTTCAATTACAAAGTTTTAAAAAAAAGTATTTGTTAACGTATATAATTTTTGGTTAAATTCGAACCCGAACTGTGTCGATTTTTATAGTCTCCAAAAAAGTAAAAAACCAGTGAGTAAGTGCAACAGTGTGTACGCAGAAGTTACGGTCAGTAAAACTGACCGTTGAATACCCCATCCTATCCTACATTGTAAAATGCTGATGTTATTATAATTTTTGACATTTTATTAGTAGTACAAGCTTCGAAAAGGGGCGTGGTCCAACCGCCCGTTATGACAAATTATCAATATTAACAGATATTTCCAAGTTATGCTTAAATGTGCATTTTTTTTGGTTCAAACTCAATATTTTTGGAAAATCGACCACAAAAAGGGGCTTGGCTAAAAACTTTGTATGAACGAAATCTGAAGCAAAATCTTATTTAACTTTCCTGCCTTTTTTTTGTTTCATTCTTCCCTCTAGAATAACACTTAAGGCCAGTAGGAATTACGGTTTTCTGAAAAATTTTAAGTTTTTCTTCAATTCTGCCTCCAGATGGAGGTGTGGTATAAAGTGGTGTCTAAACAAAATGAAGAACTAAATGTTTTCGACATAAAATATCAAGGAATATTTTTTCGATTTGGAACAAAACTATTGCGTAAAATGCATTATAAAATTTATCCTTAAAATAGATGCCACGCCCAGGTGGAGAAGGTTTACCGATTAAATTTTTCTTCTTAGTGTCTTAAATTCATTAGGAGATACTAGATGCCAAATTTCAGCCCCTTAAGACGTCTTACAGTTTTGAAAGCTCTGGAGGTAGTTGCACATTTAGACCGATTGTGGGCGTGACTTGGTGGTGGATTTAAAAATGTTTACGCTTGTACTTCTTCGCATGACGTAGACGTGGACCTTACGTACGAAATTTCAGCACCGTAGCTCAAAATTTAAGGCCTTAAAATTTGAGCTACGGTGTCTGTCTACATAAATTTGTCTACCATTATTGTTTCACCGTGTTAAAATTTATGTGAGAAACTTAAAATACCTCCTTATGGGATGGACATGAAAATACTTAGATTTAAACCTGGGTCAGCTGTCTGACAGCCAAGTTGCACTCCACTAGGCTTAGTCGTTGTGAAGTAAAACTGTGCAAAAGCCTCATGTTCAATAACAAAGTTAAAAAAAAAGTATTTCTATACGCATATAATTTTTGGTTAAATTCGAACTATGTTGACTTTTAAAATTCTTCGGACAGCAACGTTTTTTAGGGATCCGTCCGAAAATGGAAAAAGGACCTCTTATGGTATCGCTCGCTACGATGTCCATCCGTCCGCCTAATCGTGTTATAACTTCTGAAGGGTAACTTGTTGAAAGACAAAATTTGGTGTTCTTTTAAACTGCGAACATAGTCAGAGAATCCAACCACCAACGAGGGCAATTTTTCTTAAGCAGAAATAACGATTAAATTACAGTTTGAAATTAAATAAATTTAATTTTGTTCTAAAATTAAATTTAATTTTGTTTTGTTCAACGTACAAAAAGAAAGCAACCTCTGTTAAAAAGATTCCAAATTGCTGTTTTTAACCTAAGGTTTTCGAAGCCTTTCAAAAAAAAAAAAAAAAACAGGAGCTTATTTTATCGTTTTCGCTAATCACCGTTGGTCATAGAATTTAAAAAAAAAACAACCAATGCTACCGCAGGTAGTTTCGCTATAGGAAAAAATATCTAACGGGAGCTTTTAAAATTAAAAAAACTTTTAAAACAGGTCGAAAGAAGGTATGCCCTTCTAGCTTCGTAACGGTATACATTATAACTTATAAATAACGCGCATAGTCCATCTTCTGAGATTTCATGATAAGCTAAACCAAACTTGAAATATTCACAAACTTTAAAGATTTGACTAAAAAACTTTTAAGCAATTGCGAAAACGATTTTTTAAAAGTTGCTAGTCTGTCAACGGTAATGATGCTCTAATTTAAATTTGGCTGAAGTATGAAGCGTTTACAACGCAAATTTGCTGCATGTGAAAAGTTTGAATGCTGCCGTTTCCAACCTTAAGTTTTTTGTGTATATTTTAACAAACGAAATAGAAAAAATACTTTACCGTTTTCTCAGAAATCCATGTCAGCAGAATTAAAGAAAAATGTCCAGCGGAACGCAGCTGATTATAAAATTGAAAAAAAAAAAAACGGTAATTGAAAACAAGTTAGTAAGTGCAACAGTGCGTATGTTATAGCTTCGGTCCATGGTCTATCTGTAACGGACCGCGGTATACCCTATTCCTATTCCTATTCTCCTTCCATTCCTATTCTCCTTTCCATTCCTATCTCCCTTCCATTCGTTTATTTTCTTGTTTTCCATCCCCGTGCCGTTACCATTAATGCATAATTTTAAATAGAAAAAAAGTATTCCTTATAAGTTTTTGCATGCTTTTTTTTTTAAAAAAAGAGGCGTGGGATGCCCAACGCCTTTAACCGAAAATCAATATAAGTATTAAAATATACAAGTTTGCGGCTAAAATGTTCAAATCATTTCAATTTGATTCAAATTCAATAATTTTGTGAAATTGACCTCTTAAGGTGGGCGTGTCCATAAACTTTGTATGAACGAAATCCAAAATACTGTCCGGTGTTCTTTATGTACTACATTTTATTTCTTATTCTATTCTTAGTAAAGCTAAAAGCAGTCGAAATCCATGTTTTTCTGAAATTTATAGGTATTCCTTGAATTCTTAGGGCGTGGCCAAAAACTTTGTACAGACCAATTCTACATAATATATATAGTAAAAATTTTCCGATTTGGAACAAAAATATTGAATAAATTTCATTTGAAGGTTTACTCTTTAAATCGATGCCACGCCTACTAGGGGCGGTCTTGTTTTTTGTTTGTTTGCCGATTTTGTTTTTACTTTTTATATCTTATATTTTTTGGGAGATGCAAAATGTCAAATTTCAGCTTTTCAAGACGTATTACAGTTTTGAAAGCACTGGAGGGTGTTGCACATTTAGACCGATTGTGGGCGGATTCGAAAAGTTCAAATAATAGCATTGCTTCGGATCATAGCCTACGTATAAAATTTCTAGCTTTCTAGCTCAAAATTTAAGGCCTTAAAATTGATTGCGTACGGACGGGAGAGTCGGACGGACGGACGGATGGAGATGGCTCATTTAACTCGAAATTCGGTCTCGATCATATGCCCTTAAGGTCTTGGGGGTCTATGGTTATTGTTTCTCTATGTTATGTATGTTCGCCTGTATCAAACTTAATACACTCCACTCCTGTGGAATAGGGTATGAAAAATAACTAAATTGCTGTTTTATGGATTTTAACTTTTAAAAATTGTAAAAAAGGCAAGAAAATATATGTCTTTCTCTGTATTTTCGAAACGGTAAGAGGCGAAAATTTGAAAGAAATCCCGAACGTACTCCATTTTTTGAAATTAAAAAAAAAAACCGAAGCAGTCTTACAATAGCTTAAGGTTTCCTAAATGTGCTTGAAAACACTTTAGTTGACTGACTAAAATGATGCTGTAAATTAATGCATTATTCTAAACGGACTTACAAAATTTACTTACGAAATTTACAATGCCGAATAACCGCGAAAAAAACACTTTAAAATATAAAATGATGCTGCTGGCAAATAATGTTAATCGTAACTTCTGGGCCACTAATTTTACATCAGCCAAATTTGACGCAGGCACAACCACATGAACGTTAGATAACACAAGAGCTTTAAAAAAAAATAATTAGCTTATAACAGTTCGTTTTTAAGAAAAAAATGTAAAAAAAACTGAACCAAACAAAACTAAAAAATCACCCAAGAAGAAGAGAAAACTCAACTACGAAAAAGTATACAACAGAATGTAAAATATTCCCATAAATAATAGTAAACAAATAGAATGTGACACAAACTGCACAATAAAAGTTAGCTTCACCTACAACAAAAGCCGACGACCCGCTCCGCGTATGTCTTCAATACTTGACGCCTGCTTTTTGAGTAAGTATATAAAGTTTGTTGTATATTTTGCGAAAATTTCAAATAACTTTTTGCATGCGTAATTTTTTTCAAAATGTTTTTTCACAAATGTGTAAGAACGACCAAACCGGGCTGTGCTACGGCTACTCTTGCTCTTTTGATATACAGGAGCCTTGCGGTTAAGTCTTGGGGATGTAGCCCAAACATCATAAGATGAATGTAGGTAGGTACTGCACACTGCCACAGTGAGACCAATGTTCACTTAACGAGCAGTAGTATTGGCAAAACAAACCAGTATAAGCACAACGAAGGAATCCCTCAATAGAGTGCAAAGACTGGTATGCCTCTGCATAACCGGGGCTATGGAAACATGTCACACCACAGCCGTGGAAGCGCTATTGACGCACTTCTTGAAAAACTCCCCCATCTGACTATCTCTAAGGATGGCAGTTTAAGGAAGTTTAGCTTCGAGAAGAAGTTTCTTGTGAAGCTCAACTAATAAGAGTTGGAGTAATGAATGCACCTCATAAAGACCGAGTAACAGCACCATCAACTGGTATACAGATGGGTCAAAAAATAATGATGGAATTGGATCTTGGCCCAAATACTCCTGCACCAGGGAGTATTAGGGCCAAATATTACTGCACCAGGGAGTATTAGGGCCAAATACTCCTGCACCCAGGGAGTATTTGGCCAAGTACCAAACACTTCGATTGACGCAAAGTAAACTAACGTACGTAGTTGATTCTACTACGGAAATTCTTTCGTTGTTATTTTTTTTTGTGAGATTTCAGATGCCATTCGCACATGGATTGAAAGACTTGATCAGAATACTCTTCAACTCTCCCACTAGTTTTGTTACGAACGAATGAGCTGATTATCATGCAACCAACGAAATGCATTTTTTGACCTTGTTTTTTTCAAAACTCCCTGAAACAAACTCTTTTTTCGAAAATGCAGAGTGCTAGACTAACAGTAGGTAGGTATATAAAATCAGATTACCTACTAAATTTTTCGAATCACCCTATACAGCTCTTCTATAATCTTCACCTTTCCACACATTTCACTCTGTCTCAGCGCACTTTTCAACAGGGAGGAACTGCTGATAAAAAAAAATTATAAATTCACCCAGACAAAGGGTTGTGTGAGAGGGTTAAATCTTAAAAAAGTAAAAAAATCACCCATCTGAGTTAATAATGAGAACAGAGAACAGCTTCGCCCAGCCAGGACAAAGCAGCGAAAAAAATCCATATCTGCATAAAAAACCTCTATCCACGCGAACGTCGCGCATACTGCCTTCAGGGTAAGCATCCACAATCTCTAGGGGTAGATTGAAATTGACGAAAAAAAAAATCGTTAGCTATGCCACCGATTTTTTTAATGTGAAAAATATGCGCACAAATTCTGAGTGTACGTTGATGAGCTAAGGGCTACCAAGTACATCGTATATCCTTTTCTCTTTTCATCCTTAGACATTGCTCAGCTGAGAATGATGATGATTTAAAAAAAAAAATAGATTCTTATGAAGGTACACATCTCGAAAGAGTTAATATTGATCCTTGTGTAAAAAAAAATGAGGGTGGTACAGAGTTTTTTTTTTCTCCTGTCAAAAGGATTCATGACCATGGTGCGGGCAACACAAAACCTTAATCAGACTACATGCGTTCGACTCTTTTTTTTTGGAGGTTATTAAAAATTGTAAGTAGGGTACTTGAATCCTTAAGGATTGAAAGTGAGTTTCTTTATTGGGAACTATGTGTGGAGTGGGAAAGTGTTGAGTGATGGCTCGTGACGATGAATACGGTTCGGAAATTTTACACATCACAATAAGAATCCTTTGAAATCAGTTTTCTTAAGAGTATGACACTTTTGAGATATTTAAAATAGATTATTCTATTCGTTAGATCAAGTGGAGGAAATATGTGTTTTTTATGTGAAATTGAAGATAGGACACGATCGGATGAAAATTTGATTAAAAGGGAAAAAAATATTTCAAAGGGACTTTTACCAATAATTTAGTGAAACACCGAAGTTGGTAGCATTTAACAGTGGATATCAAATCTATATGTAAGTGAAATCTGAAACATTCTTTAATTTTTTAAGCATTCACTTTTGGTTTGTTTCGGTTTTTGCTTCATCTTAGGGAATGTCGTCTCCTGTTGCACTGACCCTGAGTGATTCAGGACAGGTTAGGAGACAGATTAAGCAAAGCATTGTGTCTTGACTAGCCTGATATCGCTGAGCTATTGCTCGTTAATTTGGTATTATTCCGCCTTCTGCAGCTTCCGTTCAGACAATGGGACAAAAAGTTTTGCGAAAAAGCTTTTTATCCGCAGGGTAACCTTTTCCGCTGGTGACAAAATTCAAACACTCCAGGTGCCTAATAAATAATCCGTGTTTTCAGAGGATAAAAGCTGTACACAGGGAAAAAACTTTTTAAATTTTTATCTCAAATCGACGAGTTTTACAAATGTTTGGAGATTCAAGATGGTTCTCTATTTCTGCACATGTTGCGATATGCGTCCTTAAGGTGAACGAGCAGATGGTGAGTTTTCGTCTTAAACACTACAACTTTTTCCAAGATCTGCCGAAGTGCAGCTATATCCTCGACTTACCAAAACTTCCTACGACTTAAGTAATTCTGAATCAGGTTTATTCAACTAAAATTGCGCAGTGAATTGAGTGTCCTTCCTTTTGAATCGGTCGGGCTATTATACTGAGGCGCTATTCGTCAGGCATGGAGTTATCTGTCCATATGACTAGTTCGAGCATATGCTCACTAAAAATAGTCACCGCCCAGTTTTTTTGATTCAGCTCAGCTGCATTATCGTTTTCTATTACGCTGGTTGCTATTTGCTATTCTTGCTTCAAAAAGGTCAGTTGAGTGTGAGTTTTACTGGACCACTTTTTAAGGAAGTAGCGAAAAACCAATACACTGGAGACATTGCGCTGACATCAATATGTCGCCCAGTGTTGTAACTAACACATCAAGTGCGTATGGTATATCTGCCATATCTGCCCTCGGACTTGGCGGCTTGCTGAACTCATAAGTGCGAGGTTAAGCAAAAAGAGAGTCAATTTTGGAGGTCTCAGACGGAGGACGTGCAGTGGAGGAATTCAAAAATACGAATCAACGTTGCTGTTAGCAGTAAGGGTAACAATTATTTTATATTTACATAAGCTACCCCGACTTATACAGTCAGAAAGTATTTCCAGTATACTAGAACAGAGACAGTGAGTGAGCGGATGAGTCGCTAAGTGGGCCAACAGCAGCTCTCACATCCCCAAAGTGGGTTCCTGACTCTGGTGACTTAAAGACCTGGACCTCCAAGTTGGGGGATTGTGCCGTAGGTGTAACTTCCCAGCCACGTTAAAAAGGTGTAGTTATGAAAGCGGAACTAGGCCCCGGATAATTTGAATTATACTGAAACAACCAACATGCCGATCAGCAATATGACGCGGAACGTTAAAGGACCACGATTTAAGAGTTTGCATACCAGGTGCAACTCAAAAGCTTAAGTGTTAAGTCTATCCTTCTGCGGCATATAACGTGGACATAGCAATAATCCAGGAGATACGATAATGGATTGGATTAGGTATGATGAAAAGAAAAGATCTAGACATTTACTATATTTGACTTGAGCTTCGAGCTTTGACTTCGAGCTGACAAAGATCGAAGAGACTGCACATGTTAGGATGCGGATTCGTCGTGTGGAATCGGCTTAAGTCAAAAGTCATTGACTTCAAGTTGACTTGTGATCGCCTTGCTGTTATTCGCATCAAAGGCACTTTCCAAAACATGAGCTTTATGTGTAAACACCCCTACCGAAGACCCTGGTAGGAAGGAATTGTATGAACTCCAGGATAGAGCGGAGTCTTCGGAGCCTGTCCGGAGACTTTATTGCAAAGGTTGACAAAGGAGAACAAATTTGGGCGTGTTGGTTGGTAAGCGCAGCCTCCACGAAACAACAGATAATGGCTACCGAATATTCGACTTTGCCGCAGCTCGTAACACTATTATAAGCAGGACTAGGTTTCCAAGGCTCAGGATTCACAAGGCAACCTGGCGGTTTCCGCAGAATGTTTAACAGCCAATCAAATAGACCTATGCTTTCTCCTCATACCTATGTTGGACTCCTCAGCACAACTGCAGTAGCCGGAGCTTACAGAAAGCGCTTGTGCGAGAGCCTTTCCGCTTTGTATTCACTCTCACCGGCCATCAACAACCAAAGGAGCCAGAGCCAGTACCGTAACACCATCAAGAGCGTGGCTGAATCAACTTTAGGTTTTCAGCCACCCCCAAGAAAGTCCATGGTAAGAAGAAACAGCAGCTGCTTAATGGGCAACATGTCGAAAGATTAGAGAAGGTACAAGGGTGAGAAGAAACTGAACTGCAAGAGAACGATAGCCCGGTGGTGATGTTTTGGTGGGGTGCAAGCACCAGATCATTAACCAAGTGTGGGTAACGGAATGCGGAAAGCAAGCAAGAAGACTAGATAATCAGTTCCAAATGCCCCATCTGCAAGAACGGCGGTCCTATGTCCTGCAAGAATAATCAAGGCATATCCCTGTTAGGTGTCGCATATCCTGTCAAATATATTGTGTGGGCGTCATAAGCCGTTTCGCAACAGCAGCACACATCGGTACTGGTAGGTATCTTCCTGTCCGGCAGATCGACGATAGATCAAATCTTCACACTAAAGCAAATCGTGGAAAAGATCAATGAATTTAAAGTCATCATCATCATCATCATCATTTTCGAATGCCGCTTATCCTTAAAAAGGGTCGCGGAGCGAGGGTGGCTAAATGGTCCTTCCATCTTTCCCGATCCTCTGCCACCAACTCAAGAGACTCCGGCACAATCCCCAGGCGGGACTCAGAGAGGTTCTTTACCTGATCCCACCAACTGTTTCTTGGCCTACCAGCGAGGCGACGCGCTCGCATCTCGGTTAGCATGACCTGTCTAAAAAGTCTGTAAGGGGGCATGCGAGAATTTAAAGTCAAAACACATAATATTTTCATCGACTTCAAAGCCCCATTTGACAGCATTCATCATCAGGAGGTCTACTAGGCGGTGTCTTCGAATTCGGCCACCCGGCAACCCAAAAAGTGCTGCATCATGCAGTTTGGGAACATCTCCTCGAAACTGTTGAAAGCACGCACCGGATTACGGCAAGGAGATATTCTCTAATCTTGTTCTGGAGATGAAAGTGCGCATGACAAAGGTCAACACGGAAGGAAATATCTTCCACAGATCACCGGATGATATTCACATCATCACCCACCCCATTCGTTCTGCGAATTGAGGTTTTAACGGCGCGATTAAAGAACAGGTGAAGTTAGTTGGACTGGAAGTAAATGAGGATAAGACCAAGTAGCTGTTATCAACCAACTATGAAGCATGCATCCACCGCTAAGAAAAAACGTCACTGTTCGTAGCAGCAACTTTGAGGTAGTTAAGGAGCAGTCTTCATCTACCTTGGAGTTAACGTCACAAACGACACCTTAGTGGAGATTCGTCGAAGAATAACCCAAGGAAACCGCTGGTATTTCGGTTTGGCAATGCAAATGGGTTCAAATATCTTCTCAAGAAAGACAAGTGTTAGCTTTATAAAAACCCTTATTCTGTCAGTTCTGCTTTATGATCTTTTCCAAGCAAACCTGTGCGGCTAGTGCTCGATTAAAGGAAAACAAAGATTCTTTTTCTTTGCAGGCTATACCTAATGTACCTAAGATAAATTGTTGGAGCCCGCACAAACCAATGTCGTTATAGGGCGATAAGATTTGGTGCTCCCTTTCACGATTTCTGCAGAAGCTGCGGTAAGGAGGACAAAGAAACCATATGCATCACTTTCTGTGTTACTTACCCGCCCTGTGTTACTTACCCCCCTATCGTGAAAACCCCCCGGCGACTACTTCTTTGATCCACATCCAAACTCGACTTTAAGAATTTATTGACTTTTATGTCTCCGGATCAAATTGGTTAAACGCCTATAAATGGCGAACCATATACACTCCGTCCCTTATTCCAATCGGGAACTGCATTGTAGAGCTCGTCCTCCTCTCTCTGGTCTCCCATTATCTTTTCGACGTGGGTTCATACCAAAAACAATTAGCTCCCACCTACAATTATTTCCTCTGATTCCTACTAACTCCACCTCTCTCATTCTCAAGGCAAAACTATTTATGGGTTCCAATATTGATGGGCTGTCCCACTTGGGACCCTCTTTTAAAGAAACCCCTTCATTGGCTCCTGTCTATATTATTCTGCTGTCACGGACACGCACCGAAACTGCTACCCCTGATGCCCTCAAGGCCCTTGTCGGGTAAATCTCTAACCGATCGACCTTCGGTTCAGCCTTATTCTGAGACTGGTAGCCTCGACCTTTTCCCCCAAGTTGAGAAGTCATCGAGAGTATAGGTCCCCAAACTGATAAACCTACACCGGTCATATCAAAAAATGCACCTCACCTATAACCTAATCCTCCTTCCCTTAACTATGTCCCATCTAAAAAACTCCGACACTAAGTTAAAAAAAAGAAACAGAATCAACAGGCATTCCCTACCAGCATCATCCTCACGCCAGCTTACAACGCAAATGTACCAACCAACTATACATGTTCAACACATGACAACTCAAAAAGCCACAATACCAGGCAATAAATCAAACATCTCCTTACATGGCACTTTGTCATTATGTATGTTGCTTGCTCTTCTGCGTCATAAACTTCAACTCAAGACAACACACAAGCAGAAGCCACCCCTTTAATTTAATCCGAAATATCGTGTAACCACCGCTTACCGTTCAACACGCGACACAGATTAATACAACATTTTCCACAATTTCCTTGGTAAAAAAAAACTGAAAACCCAAAAAAATGGTGACAACATCAAACTGAAGAAAAACGAAGACGAACCAACCCTTCTAAGGATTCATCCCCTTGTATTGTATGTCTTGTCTTCAATCCTTAAAAAAAATCTCCCCACTAGTAGGATAGAGCCCAATATCCTGTATCAGACATTCTGTTTGTATTAAGAGCTCGCATAACATCTAATCAAATTCGGAACAAACCGTTATTACTGTTATTACACCACACACAATCATGTGTTATTGAGTGTAGAGCATTAAACCCCTTCAGCACGAGCTGTCTAACAGTTTCTTCGTGTAACTAGGTACATATCCTTTAATGCCATTTTGGGGGAAACCCTTCATAATTGAAAAATGATTTCCAAGGAAACGCACCAGCATATGAGATAGAAACAGATATTCAGCTCAGCATGAAAAAATAGTGTCGAGTGCCTAGCGCGAGTTAATTGTACCACGGTGTGCAGAGAATGTGGAAAAAAGGATATTAACCCCAAGATCGGCGTTCATCTTGGTAGTGTTTGCTTTGAATTACTCCTGTGACCTTAAGCCATCTAATCATTTCGGCATTTCTTCCAGCACACAGCTCGTTTGTTTTCCTTAAAAAGAAACAAGGATGATTGTGATAATCCGCTTTTAGGGTTGCGCATGATCACATTATCACATGATCAGTAGTTCGGGGTGTGTTTGGAAACAGCGTAATGGAATGTGAACGGAGTCACCCTGAGATCAAGCGGTACATCTGTCGTTTATAATTGCGGGGTAATTGGGAAAAACTGCTTTGATCCTTTTAAGATATCGAGGAATTGAAGAAGAATATATAAATTTAAAGAACAGTAGACAATTTGAGACTTTGTTTGAAAAGAGACTTTGTTTAAAAGAGAGAAACTTTGGTTATCTAGCACCTTTATGCTCGTCGCAGAAGCGACTCAAACTTAAAACTGGTCCACTGCTATTCTGACAACGCGCGAGAACTTAGCAAGAGTAATCTAGTAATTTTAAATGATAGCCAAGATTTAACTTCAGTAACAATTTCAAGGTTACCTTTCGAATTCGATGTCGAGTAAACTGGAAATAGTTTAGTCCTACGTTTTTCAAGGACTCTTATGTAGGGTACATACACATGCAGGAGTCGCTGGATGCACCCATAGGTTAACTAAACAAGCACGTATTTCGATATCGAATTTCTCCTATAATGGAAAAAACCAGTGCAAAAATGCCAATGAAGGGGAAACTATACTAACTAATTGGCACTTGCAGCACTTGACCACTCTACATACATGATGTGTGCGTTGCAGATGTTTTTCACACATGAAAGGGACCTACAGCTTTTTTCCCGATTCCGAACGGCGAATTGAAAGGTCTCTCATGACAAATTATACTCTCGGAGGGTTTTGTCAGGCCCTCGCGGAGGTGGAACACCGTGAAAAAAAACTTATTGCCCCGGACGGGATTCGAACTCGGGACCTGGTGCACAGTGTTTCTACACACTAACCACAGCGCCCACATAAAGCTTCTATAGAGCATGGTAAATTGCAATAAAGCTCAATAGTATTTAAAGCGTTGTTTTGTGTAAATCGAAAGTTAAAGTAAAAAGCGATTAAATTGAAATAAAGTATTGAAATCTAAGTCTTATATTTGTATATTAATTGTGATATGAACCTTAAAACGTGGTGTCTGATAAACAAAGTGTTTTGCGGTGCAAATTAAACAGTGTATTAGACTATTATGCGGAACCTCCTTTAATTCTTCATTAACAATTAACTAGGATGTCAGAAAACTCCGAGCTCACATTTAATTTCAAAATGCCTTTTTGGCCTGAATTCATATGCAGCATGTCAATTATTTGTATTGCCCATGCAAAAAATGAGCTTGGGCTAAAAAAATTAAATAATTCAATCCTTGTGGCAGCAAAGAATAACGACATAAGTCAATTTGAGCGATTTGAATGTTTGGCTCGCTACTACAAATCAGGTATACAAAAGTTATTGACGAAATTCAAACGCAAAAATGACTGAAATTACTGTAAGATTTCATTTTTATTTAGCTAGAGTAACTTTTTGTAACTTAAAATATGGCTAATATCGTTTTTCCGTATTGGATTATTCAACTTATTCTCGATTAAGTCGACTTATGCCTTTTTTCCTAATTTATTCATGAAAGTATTTTATGCTTAAGTAATATTATGTTGTTATGTCGTTATGCCGCAAATTAGAATGGTAGACTAACATAAATTGACTTATGTCCTTTTTCCAAGGCAATTTTTTGGAATTTTCAAGAATAAAGCTTAGATTAGACTGCATCCCATTTTGTCATATTTGACGTAAGTAGAAAAATATTTCCACCACATTTCTTCTTAGGTACGTCAAATATGAAAATATGGCATGCAGTCTAATCCAAGCTTAAATTTAAATGGTAGAAGCTAAGAATAGTTTTCTTTCGACTTCTTTCTGCTTACTGCCATGTAATTAACCATATTTTTATACCCCATCCCATAGGAAAGGAGGTATATTAATTTTGTCACATAGTTTGTTATACGGTGAAATAATAATGGTAGATCCCCAGCCAAGACCTTAAGGGCATATGATGAAGACCAAATTCTGTCTCGCCATGTATATGATCGAATAAGTCATGTAAATACAAGGTATGTTTTTAGGCCTTAAATTTTCGTACGTAAGGCTCACGAAATGCGAAGCAGTACAAAATTTTTGATATCCGCCCAAAGACATGCCCACAATCGGTCTAAATGTGCAACTACCTCCAGAGCTTTCAAAATTGTAAGACGTTCTAAAAGGCAGCAAAATGAGATATAGCGCCTCCTAATAATTGGAAGACACAAAAAAAAATACAATTGGGAAAACCTGCTCAGTTTACTCAATATTTTTGCTCCAAATTGAAAAAAAATTGTTTAATGTTTTATTTAGAAAACGCTTTGTTCTACATTTTCTTGTAATTTAGGACAGCAAAAAAAATTATCAGGTTAGGTAAATGAGATTTTAGTCCAGATTTCGTTCATAAAAAGTTTTTTAGCCACACTTCTTTTAGGGGTCGATTTTTCAAAAATATTGTTTTTAGCCAAAAAATTGCATTTTTACATACATTTAAGCGTAACTTGAAAATATCTGTGTTATAATTGATAGTTTGTAATTAGGGGCGGTTGGACCAAGCCCCTTTTCGAAGTTTGCACTACTTATAAAAAAAAAAAAACAATAACATGAGCATTTTACAATGTGATGGGGTATTTAAAGGTCCATTTTACAGACTCTAACTGCTGCGTTTGGGAAGTAATTAACACACACAGCATATATTGTTGAGAAGTTGGCTGTTGCGCCACTCTATTTATTTATTTTTATCTTCTGCGTGTACACTGTAGCACTTACTCCCTGGTTTTTTATTGTTTTATTATAGGAATTCACAGATATTTCATTATAGAATTCACGGACAATACATATTTGATGAAAAAGATAGAATGGAAAATAAGAAAAATAAATAAAACTTAATTAAGAAAAATAAATAGTTTTTAATCGATATATTCATCGCTGTCGCATACAAGGAATAAGGATGAACGTTTATGCAGTAAGTATGGTATCAATTACCAAACCTCTATATAAAAAGCGTGAAATTGCGGTTCCACAAATACCAACAAAACCAGTAAGTAAGTGCTACAGTGTGTAAGCAGAAGTTACAGTCCGTAAAAAGGACCGTTGAATACCCCATCCTATTCCACATTGTAAAATACTGATTACATGTTATTTTCTGACATTTTATAAGTAATGCAAACTTCGAAACGGGTGCGGTCCAACCGCCCCTAAATACAAACTATTAAATATAAGAGATTTCCACAGATGTTTCCAAGTTACACTTAAATGTACATAAAAATGCAATTTTTTGTTTCAAATTCAATATTTTATAAAAACCGACCCCTAAAAGGGGGCGTGACTTAAAACCTTATATGAACGAAATCTGGACTGAAGTCTAATTTACGTAAGCTGTTAATTTTTTTGTTTCATGCTTTCCTGAATTAGGCTCAAGGCCAGTCGCAATCAAGTTTTTCTGGAAAATTTTAGGTTTTTCTTCAATTCTGCCTCCAAATGTGGGCGTGGCCCAAAGTCTTGTGCAAACAAAATGTGAAACTTAGCGGTTTCTACATAAAACATTAAGCAAATTTTTTTCGATTTCGAGCAAAAATATTGAGTAAACTGCATTTGAAAATTTACCCTTAAAATAGGTGCCACACCCACTAAAGGAGGTTTACCAATTAAATTTGTCTTTTTTGTATCTTACATTCATCAGGAGATACTAAATGTCAAATTTCAGCCTTTTAGAACGTCTTACAGTTTCGAAAACTCTGGAGGTAGTTGCACATTTAGACCGATTGTGGGCGTGTCTTTGGGCGGATTTCTGAAATTTTACACTTGTACTGCTTCGCATGACGTAGACCTCACGTACGAAGTTTCAGCACCCTAGCTCAATATTTAAGGCCTAAAAACATGGGACATACAGACGGACGGACGGACGGAAATGGCTCCTTCGATTCAGAATTTACTCTCGATCACATGCCCTTGAGGTCTTGGGGGTCTACTATTATTATTTCACCGTGTTACAAACTTCGTGACAAACTTAATATACCTCTTATCCTATGGGATGGGGTATAAAAAGAGAATCTTGGCCGTTTTCTTTTGAAAAGAAAAACCCATATTCAATTATTTTAGTGTCTAATTTGGTGATAGTATTGCCGCCATGTTTTTCTAAATTTATTGTCTTGAATGGCCCATCCTATTTCTGTAAAACAAGGAGCTGAATTCGTATTTTTTTATGTCGCAGCCTTCTCGCCATCAAATACTTCACTCTATCCGTATTTATCGTTGCCACATGAATTTATCCTTGGAGGTTGCAGCCAAATCAAGGAAATCTAGCTTCTGCATTTCCTTAACTTTAAAAGGATTTCTGTTCCTTATGCCGAAAATTAAGAATCTTGATTGAAGTCATCTGTTTTCTCCTTTCAAAAAGAGAATAGTCAGCCACTACATATGAGTGTGACCAGTGGGCCGATTACGATGTGAGAAGCGAATCGCATCTCGATATTGGTATAACGATGTGCGATCGGTTTGCTTTCCTGTGCGATTGCGCCCAACTATGCAAAGCGAAGTAACGCAATGCAATTGCTTTGGAAGGGCTGAACAGTCTGCATCAACATTTTCTTTCATTATTCGCCTATTCGTTCTCACCTTTTTTTAACGATTATAAAAAATATTAAACAAACTCATTGCTATTACTTAATATACCCTGGGTCGAATATAAAAATTTATTGTAAAATGTATAGACAGTTCCAGTTACTAAGTTTGTTACACACAAAGTACTGAGCTCGAACCACTTTTAGGGGGCGTTTTTTTAGGAATAAACTGTATATTAACGCATGATTCAAAGGAAATTAGAGTTAATTGATTGTAATTCGGCCGGTCATCAGGAAAGCTGAACTTGGAGTGAAAGCAAAGATCTCAGTTTCGACCCTCATCTATGGTCATGAAATTTGGGTAATGACCGAAAGAATTAGATCGCGGGTACAAGCTGCCGAAATGAGATTCCTGAGGTGCGTTGCTGGTGTTACTCTAAGGGACAGAGTGAGAAACGTCAGTATTCGTAGGAATCTTAATGTTGAGCAGCTACTTCTCCGAGTGGAGCGATCGATTCTTCGATGGTTTGGACACGTTGTTCGCATGCCCCCTGACAGACTTCCTAGACAGGTCATGCTACCCCCTGGTAGGCCAAGAAACAGGTGGTGGGATCAGGTAAAGAACCTCTCTGAGCCCCGCCTAGGGATTGCGCTGGAGTCTCTTGAGTTGGTGGCGGAGGTTCGAGAAAGATGGAAGGACTATTTAGCCACCCTCGCTCCGCGACCCTTTTAAAGGATAGGCAGCATTCGAAAATGATGATGATGATGGTTGTAATTCATCAGCCCACGCCCATAGTTGGAGGCGTTACCAATACAAATAATTGACATACGGTATATATATGGAATCGAGCCGAAAAACTTTTAGTTTTGGTGTTGTAGTTTTAAGAGGGTCGGGTATTCTAAAGAACGATCCACAAATATCGGTAAAGTGGAGTCGAAATAACAGTGGATGAAGTGTCGGCAGGGTATGATCACTGCTTGCTGATCACAAGTTTAGGACTTTGACCTGAACGTAGAAGTTCTGCAGTTACTGTTAACAAGCTCCAGCTTGACTTAATCGGGAGCTGCCAAGATAATTTTTTTTTTTTTTTTTTTTTATAATTGACTCGCGATCAAGGGGTTGCAAACTACCCTTAAGATGCGTAGCACATCGCGAGTGGAGAAAAGATTTTGAGGAAAGATAGAAAGATAGTAGAGAAAAGTAATTCTCAATCTAGCACGCAATGATGAGCCAGTATTGAACATGAAAACTCTGCAAAGAAACACCGAAGATTACACCCGCAAGTGTTATGCCTTTACGGAGAAAAGCAATGATATTACTAGGAGAGTATTTCTTCAAAATATCTGGCATGCACCTAATTGTTGTCCATTTTATTTACATACTGGAAGAGAAAGAGGTGTTTAATATTCGGCCGACCCTAACCTGGATAACAGACGCCGACCAGAAAGCCGCTCATTTTGAGACAGACGCTCCTGGATTTCTTGTTTGTTGCTGATTTTGGTCCGCCCCGGATATGTTCAATACCGGTACCCACCATATCTGGTAGACATCCCCTTATCCGCCACCTGGGGAGGCGCCCAATTGGGGACCAGCAACCCCAGAAGGGGGGGGGGCCAAGATAATTACCTATAGGATAGCCAGCTTATGAAATATCTCGAATCTTAGAAGCTCCTCAGTGTCCGACAGTACGGCTTCCGAATCAAAAGGTCTACTGGTGACCTGATGGCCTTTCTCACCGAAAAGTGGAACTGCTCCGTTCACCTACTAGGTGAAAGCAAGGCCATTGCGCTTAACATTTCTAAAGCCCTTGACAGAGTTTGGCATTAAGCTCTTCTATCTAAAATGAGTGCATTCGACATTGATGATCCTCTCATTCGGTGGACTAGGAATTTTATTTCGAACCGCTCAATCCAAGTGGTTCTGGACGGTTACAAATCTAACATTCACCACATTAACGCTGGTGTGCCCCAAGGCTCAGTTTTATCTCCAACGCTTTTTTTCATATTTATAAACGATCTATTGTGCTCCACTATACCAACCCAATTCATTCCTTTGACGACGGCAGCACTCTGAGCTACTCATACTCGTTTCCAGGAAAACGCCCTAGTCAAATGGACATTGAAATGGAACGATTGCGTATGTATAACGCATGTGGTCTCTTTAATAGAGTATAATCTCAAACCTTTTCTCCAACAATTTATAACCAATGTGCATCAGTACCTCTCCCCTTTCTCCTCTGGTCCCTTCCACTCTAATTATGTTAACATATTAAAAGGGTATCCATTAACCTTTAAAAGCAAGTGTATTATACAAAAAAAGAAATAGGAAGGCGAAGGAATATTTATGTGAATAACGAGAAAAATATGGCTTGTCATGAAGGTACCGAGGACTAGGAGAGTTCCTACAAATTTCGAATCCAAAGAACATCTAATTTCTGGTATTGATGTGTTGGATTAATGTTCGTCAAAAAAGTTATTAACATGGGCAGCCATTTTAAGAACCCGCGAAGTCCGTGTAGGGACCCAAGTAACACAGAAGCTCTTGCTATGGCCACCGTTACGTTTTCAGCACCACATCATAAAACTTTATGTTCTTGAAGTTGGTTTTATACAAGTAACGGGCCCCTTACAAAAAACCCTATAGGGACGGTTTGACACTTTATAGTACTTCATTTTAGGTACAAAAAGGGTTTTGCTTCGGGCTCTTATAGAACTTATATGACGGTCAATACATTTTTACTTTTTCTGTACCTACCATGTTTGCCTTTTACTTTCATGGTGTGGTTATTCTTATAATTAGTTATACACACATTCCTATCTTCTTCTTTCAAGGTGTTGATGTTTTTGCACAAATAACTTCGTACATATTAAATGGTGATGAAATTAACGAGTAAAACGAGTGCATCTAGTTAGCAGAAAACAAGGTGCGCATCTCATTTCCTCGAATGATTTAATAAAATAGGACGAAAAGAGACTATGCTCTTCTTGAAATATTAATTATAACATAAAATAAAGAGTGCAAGGTTTTATGTAGAGCCCACACAGCACCATTGTAACACTTTAGGTGTTCTGCGTTGCCTTTTAGAAACTTTGGGTTCAATGTAGCACTGTCTAGCTTCATGTAGAACTATTAAAAGGTGTTCTGTTTTCTGTCAAACATGGCGCCTATTTATTAAGGGTTACCATCACTCTGTTTTCTTTCATAATAATCGTTGGATTCTATTTCCTATATAAGGTGGTTTGACTACTTGTATAATTATTGACATGGCAGACGTTAATTGAATTGTATTTTTTACAGGATGTTTTATTCTTGATTCTTAATGAATGCAGTTTATACCTTCACAGTTTTAAACTCCAAGGAGCATACGTTGTAAGCTTCTATCTTATGTGTGGGCATATCAGTGAGCTGATAAAATACTTGAAGCTCTTTACCAACAATGCCTAAACCTAACTTATTTGACCAGCTAGAACATAGAAAAAATAGCAAAGTGAAATATTATAACAATTTACAATTCTACAAGCATTATTATCATGGCTGGCCCCAATATAAGCAACGATACGCTCTGTTAGCTTTGGAAATAATGTTCATCGAAAAAATGGAAAAAAGCATGAATATTCTCTTGAAATCAAATATTTGTGTATGACATATTTTTCCAGCCTAAAAATGTAATCTAGTTAAAATTATCTGGCACCCAAGTGCTATAGAAGAGTGCAAAGTAGTATTTCGGATATGTCAAACCTATAGCGTTAGAAAACAGGTGCTACAGAACCTGGGTCTACAGAAAGGTCTACAGAACCTGGGCTATAGCACTTAGCCCTCAGCACTTATAACCTTATAACTTCAGTGCTGGGAACGTTTATAGCACAACGTTCCAGAGTGTGCTACATGGGTACATACCGCATCTTATCATTGATTGCGATAGGTACCTGAAGTTTGTTCATGGAAAGCAAATCAGGGTGTGGAAAGAACCTCGGATCGGAATAATCAGATCAAAATCGTCATCAGGGTGCGAACAAACTTTTGTCCTGTTTGGAAAAAAAAGGTTGCGAATTTCTAAAGAAAAAGTGAGAACAGCTAAAGGGAGGAACTTGGCGGCTCAGCATGGCGACAAATCGCAGAATCTACTACTTTTAACTTCAAGTTCGCTTGCCAAATATCATCTGGCAACCGCCTGGTCCTCCAGGTTGGGGGTCGTGCCGTCGGGGTGACTTCCCGGCCACGTAAAGAAACACCAGTCACGAATCAGAAACAAGTCTCGGACTCGGACGGATTTACTGTTGACGACCAATGCCGAACTGTACGGGCTGTACAGCGATACCGACCTAGCCAAAAGAGTCAAAACACAACGTCTACGATGGCTGGGTCATCTAGAGCGGATGGACACCAACGCCCCGGCCCGGAAAATCTTCGAATCCACACCGCAGGGACGGCGCGGTAGAGGAGCACCGAGACTCAGGTGGCGCACGCAAGTGGAAGGGGACCTCAGCCAACTTCGCGTGCGAAACTGGAGACGGCTAGCTCGAGACAGAGCTGGCTGGCGAAGCTTGTTGGCTGAGGCCCAGGTCCATTTGATTGGGCCTCAGCCAACAAGCCCAGGTGATTTCAAAGTAAAGGGTGGTTAAATTTTAAGGGCCGATGTTGAATGTGAACCACACCTAAACGTCAGCTTTTTTTTCTGCATTTCATTTGACATTTCTCAATTTCAGACAAACTCAATTTCAACCATGGAAACACACCAATCGAGCAACGCGCTAAAGTTCTTCAGGCTTATTATGGAAATGGGCTTTCAAATCAAAATGCATATCGTGCACTTCGTGATTTTTTCGGTCAATTTAATCTTACAAATGTGCGTACAATCGGAAGAATCGTGCAAAAATTTGAGCAAACCGGGTCTGTAGGAGATGTCAAAACACCAGTGCATGCTAGTACAGCTCGTACTGCAGAAAATATTGCTGCTGTTCACGATAGTGTGGCTGAAGAGCCGTCCACCTCAACTCGTCGTCGTGCCCAACAATTGCACCTATTACGCTCCTCATTGATGAGCGTTATGCTTATGCTAAAGCCTCTTGACTATTTCAAGCTTCGGCAATGGTCAGAATGGTGGCAAGAAATGGTAACAGTGAATGATCAATTTTCGGAGAAAATCATCTTCAGTGATGAGGCACATTTTTACCTCAGTGGATTCGTCAATTTTCTTTGGGTTTATTTGAAGAAAAGGTGCACGTCGATAAGCCAGCAACAATTCAAGAGCTAAATGATGAGATAATGTGGTACATTAACTGCATAGAACCTCAAGCATGCTTCAGCGTCATCGAAAATTTGGACAGTCGGATGGAGATGTGCCGATATTTTGTTTCATACCTAATTGAATCATACCAATATTTTCATAATAAAAAGAAATGACAGTTATTCCCTAAATATATTTTGTTTTATTCAAAATTAACATCGGCCCTTAAAATTTAACCACCCTTTACCTGTTTGAAATTGGCCATGAGACGCTTTAATCGGATATAGAACTATAGGTGAGTTTTTAGGGGACCATTAAGTGATTGCGAACAGATCAACATTCAGCAGCGAGGCTAGTTGATCTTACAATTTTATAGGTAGGGAATAGGGACAGGGACACAAAATAGATCAAGCAATGTTTGCTGTTTGCACAGCAAAAGGTAAATCGTTAACAAATATTCAAAGCAGAGGCCTCAACTTCAACGACTTAAATTCGGAGACTCCATTTTCAACTGAAACTCTGCGACGGATAGAGCAGCGAGTATGAAGCATAGTAATCGAGGATCTCTAGAGCTAGGCCCTTCGCGGTATGTAGTGCGTATGCGCGGCATGTAATTCTGTCATATTAAAATCACACGTGTTGTCGGTGTCCATACATTGGATTCAGGTTCAAGGAAATTGGTATAATTAAAGACCTACAGGGCTTGCTGTTGACAGTGAGGGCTGCCAAATGCTGATCTCGAATGAATATGGATCGACGATCTCGCTAGCCCAAATTAAATTAAGATTCGTAGAATAAAGACGCCGATACACTTTAGTCAAGCACATCGCTAAAGCAAAATCGCACAAGCAAAATCATCTACAAAAGCTAAAGACTGGTGCGAAATATTTCGCAAAGAATTAATTCAGATTTATATTGTCGCTGTCAGTCTTCACAAATTTCGCTCATAGCCATCATCCTTTTCTTCAAATTACTCTCTTACGAAACAATTACACATATATTTGACAATGTCGGTTCCACATCGTTAGTACCGCAGTCCGCAACGATAATCGCCTCAATTTCGCCCTTTTATAATGCAGTTACATTTTGAAAAGAGAACATTCAAGACCGTATAAAAGGATAATATTTTTCTTAAAAGGATTTCACAAAACCTATTGTACGGCATACGCAAGAGATACGTGTATACCGAACATTTATACTTCTATAGGTACCTTTCTCGTAAGTGAACAAAAATTATTTTTTCAATAAAAATTGCTTTGTAAAAGGATAAATCTTCATCCTTTTCCTGCTTTAGGTACCGGGTTCTCCTTTGAAAAAGTTGATAAAAAAGGAAAGAAAGGATTAAAGGAAAACACCAAACACTTGTGCTATTTTGAAGTTATATTTCGGCAAAAAGAGCAACACAAATGGAAGGCTTATTTCTATTTATGAAAATATTTTCATCGACTGATCCTTCTCAGCCTTTTGTGGCAAGCGATCTTTTTGTGCGAAATATATTTTCAATCGTTAGATCCTTGCGTGCAAGAGAGAATCTTGGGGATATAAACCTTTACCTTGTTCTAGTTAGATGACTAATTTGTTTAAGGGACAGACCCGCAAAATCTATCCCCAAACTCTATCGACACATCACAGTCGATACAAACATACACAAAAACTCAAGGGCAGACCCACCATGTCACCAAAAGGATTTGTATGCACTCCTTTGTCAACAAAAAGATTGATGTTACGCAACCAAAAGGAAGAAAGCAACTGTAAACTCATATAAACATAAATAATAGCGTTTTTCACATTGTCCTGTTCGAATTCAATAAGACACAGTTAAAAGGACATTTTTAAAAGAGAATAGACAAACATATAAAGAGCTAAATGCGCGCATCACCAAACCATCCAATCAGGTAGCGGGTGTCCTTCATAACAGTCTCTTTTGAGTGCATACAATAAGAAAAAAGCAAGAAATCCCAATAGGACCTACGAACAAAGGATTACGGTGAGGGAGAAAAGTGAAATTGTGTCATTTCATGCCATAATATGTGTCATTGAAAATCGACGGTGTTCGTAGGTATCATAATTCATCTCACCTGGCCACATTTTTTTCCCCTTCAGCACTCATTTGACACTCACACTGCAATGTACTTTGATACTTTGTCGTATAGTTGCACCGAAGGACAACTTTTATGTACAATTATTTCTGATTTGCTTTATAGCTGAGACCAGAGGAGTGTTTAAGGAAGGATTTAGTCTTATGGATATCCTTTTTCCGTTTTTCAACCGAATGACACAACGGTTTTCTTTTTTTGTGTTCATGATGTCTCATATTTTGCAAGGAGTATCCTGAGTGATTTCGTAGAAATCTCCTTAGATCGAACCACACTTAATAAGTGAATAGGTTTAGCAAAGCATTGGAGTCGTCAATCATGATTACGGAGAGCAATGCGATTGATGTCATTGTGTTTGCTCAAAAATAAAAGGAATAACACTTTAGAAAGTAAATAAGTTTTTCATGTTTTATTTATGGCAGGAAGCTGTGCTTAATAAGGGACAAATAAGGGCCTTCCTTGTGATGAGTACAAGTTGTATGAGTCCGAGCGCCCAAAGGAAAACGAAAACTATCTCTATCGCACAAAGTTGCGTTGCCATTTGCTTTTTCCCTCTACATTTCCTTTCCTTTACATGTAGCGTTGAAAATAGCCCGCACTCGAAAATCCATTGAAAACAATAGAAAATGCCAACAAATTAACTAGAACACAAACCACCACAAAAGCCAACAATTACCTTAAGTTTCCCAGAAACGTCAAAGCGCACCCAAGAATTCATCATTTTGAATTTGTTTGCTTTCTCAAAACGTGTTAAAAACGAGTAACGACGCGACGCACGGACGACCGAAGCAACCCTGTGGTAGCTCCCATTAAAAATAACGTGTTTGAATCTTCAAAATCAACGTTCTTCGGTTATAGACTTTAAGGTAGAATTTTGTTGCACCTATTTTTTCTGAATTTAGCATAACCATGCGTAGTGTACAGCCAAGTCCAATTATATGGACCATTGATCAAGCTTTGGAGAGTAGATTAAGGCTGTCTTTATAAGTGTGCCATCTATCCCCGATCAGAGACCCGCGGGTAATGCTGCAAAGGTATATTAAAAATGAGTGACTTCCCATTGTTTTAACAGCAAAGCACATTTGCAAACTATAGTGACAGACATTTACGATTTTAATAATTGTTAAACTTAATCTTTAGGGCAAATTTCAACTCTCTAGCTTAAATTTAAGGCCTAATACTTGTTAAGATACATACGAAAGGAAGGACATGGTCAAATCTCTTTCTCCCGCCGATCATAATCACTAAAAGGTCTTTGGGGTCTACGGTAATTATTTTACTGCGTTACTACCTTTATATTAAAATTAAGGTACCCTGGGTAGGGTATAATAGATAAAGTGGCGTGACAGCTCGAGGTGAACAGAGGCCAAATTCTTAACCATGTATCCCATACCTAGACTTCAATGTCAAATTCAAGACCAAATATCCAAGCAGAACCGCTTGGGAGTCTGGTGATGTCTTAAACGCATCTGCAATAGAAATCTACACAGACGGATCGAAAACAGCACTTGGAGTAGGAGTCTTTTCCAGTACTCTTGACCTATATGTATCTCCAAGTGCCTGCCGGATCACGGTAGTGTTTTTCAAGCAAAAATTGCAGCCGTTCGTGGACCCGCGGCCTGATTTTCAACTAACTCTATAGACGCTATAGCGCTATTGTTTTCTATATAGGCACCCAAGCTGCAATAAAAGCCTTGGAATCGGCAACGATACGAACCAAGTTGGTAAAACAATGCCGCCAGTCTCTAAACGAAATTGCTGTCAGGTGGGACGTCCCTGTGCCGGGTTTCAGTCCACAGGGATATTACCTAGGCAACTGCAGAGCCGACGAACTATCCGGCTTATACAACGGAACCGGCAGCACCCATAATCTCGATAAAGCTTCACCTCGGACATCGAAGCCATCACAATGGCAAACAATAGTCGGAATAACATCCGCATGTCTTTCTTCCAAACAAATCTGGCCAGAGCCCGATCGTATGAAAAAACAAAAAGACTCATCTGCTTCAATAGGACGAATCTTAGGAAGTTGATTGGGGCTCACACAGGCCACTGTCTGGTATAGGGCGACATGCCAGAAGACTTGGTGCTCCTTTCAACGACTTCTGCAGAAGTTGCAGCGATGAGGTGGAAGACGACACCATGGTTCATCTCCTGTGCAACTGTCCCGCCCTATCGACATTGAGAAGGAAAACTTTAGGTAAACACTTCTTTGATGATCTAAATGATCTGCGACTCGATTTAATGAGGCTTATGAACTTTATCTGAGGGGTGCCGTAGCGTAGTGGTTAGTGTGTGTGCTTACTACGTCGGAGGACTGGGCTCGAATCCTACCATTGTCACCTTAAAACAGGATCGTTCTTTTTCACGGTCTCCACCTCCGCGAGGGTCTGACAAGCCCTTCGAGAGTATCATTTGTCTTGAAAAACTTCTCAAAAT
The DNA here is from genome assembly GCA_947623515.1 of Neoascia interrupta. Lineage (NCBI taxonomy): Eukaryota > Metazoa > Arthropoda > Insecta > Diptera > Syrphidae > Neoascia > Neoascia interrupta. The sequence goes on from OX392462.1 coordinate 153,385,664, forward strand.
GGCGTACGGATTCGGCGAAAAATTGTAGGTCCCTTTGTATGTGGATAAATTAAAACACACAGCACACATTTTTGAGAAGTTGGCCCTGGTTCACCTCGAGATAATGAACTTGATCTTCGGTCAAACTGGGTAAACGCTTAACTGTGATCACACAACCCATCCCTCCTCCACATGGAAACTCCATGCGGGAGAGGGAGCACCTACAGTGGAGCGCCAAATATACCCCACCACACCTAACCCACCTAGTTTGTTTTCCCAACAGGACTGGCCTGGTAAGGGCTCATGCCGCTTCGGTTGTCTTCACCTCTCAGCTCATGTGACTGACACTTCTACATATTCCCCCTGGTACGGTTTCATACAACTTCGGTAACCACTACCTCTCCTGTTCCCTGGTACGGATGTATACCGCCTCGGTTACCCCTACATCTCCTATTCAGCCCCCCCCCCCCCCCCCCCCCCCCCCCCGATCAATACCGATCAATTATTCTCCGATCCTTGAGGTTAACTCTAAAGATCTAAAATCAACATGTCCCTCACACCATCCGGGACGTAATAAGTAGTACTCCTGCAGTAATTGCCATTCTCCCCATCTCTCAACTCCCCACCATAACCCAGGCTCTTCCCTTCCCAGGGCTGGACCGATGTGGGCTTATACTGCTTCGATTTTCTTCACCCCTCCACCCCCACAGGACCGCCAGCACATACTGTTCATACTGTTGCGGTTACCCCTACCTACCCCCAATTCTAACGTGAGCCGCCTGTAGTAGGTACTGGCTAACACCGAAGACGGTTACCCTACATCAGCTTCTTGCCTGAGAATTCCGCCCCTGGGTTCGCACCAAGGGTTCGCACTGAATCGGTTACTCCAGCTCGGGGTGTTCTTTTTGCCACGCATAATGGCCTCAACTCTTCCCTTATCGCTTTTTTCTCATCCCCCGGTAGTGACTTCGTCTCAATTAGTCAACATATTACTCAGCCTATCGGACTACCTTGACGACATTCTTATATTTGGGGATTTTAACCTTCCCCAAGGAATGACTCTTCATAGATCGGCTCTCTGATTCAAGCCTATCCCAAGTTACATGTATAGCTGGTTGCATGGGTAGATAATAAGACCCTATATTTTGCACTGATCCACTTAACTCATCAGTCACGCCATGCCCTCTCGCCCTGACCACTATTGATAATCTTCACCCTCCGCTTCTACTTTAATTTTTCCTTAACTCCCAACCCCAATCCATTTCCTCAATTTCTCATCTGAGCAGAGCTTCTTTTGATTTTGCGCACTTGTCTTTAAAAGAAGCAATCAGCAGGTTTTACAGGGAAATATTTTACTGCATTTCTCTTTGTGTCCCCTTTGTCTCGCCGTAGAGCAGCGTCTACATCCCCGCCATGGTACAATCGCAAACTGCGCTCATTACGTTATAAGAGTAACAGAGTTATGGGCAGTTTTCCTTCGTACTAACTCCGTTTCCGACTATTCCAACTTCCTCGGTTCCTACCTACAATTCAGCCAGCCCTACAGTTCCCACTATCAACAGTTATTAGTTAAAACGAAAATAAAACTGACTAACGACCCCAAGTCTTTCTTCCAGTTTGTCAGTTATAAGAGAAAATATGACGGGACGGTTGCCCTCCCTCTCTTTCTTAAGAGAACTCCTCATCAACTGATCCACATACCATTGCTTACTTTTTTGCTTCATCTTTCAAACAATCTTTTCCTAACGGCTCCTTTCTTCTTGACCCCTCTTACTTCAATCACCTTCATAACTTCTCTGTTGGTCCCTTTCTGTCTCAACAATTCGAACCGACTCTTATTGAAAACAAATTACTAGCTCTTATTTATTACTAGCTCAATTCTTCTTGAAAAATGCTCTTCCAATCTTTCTCTCCCTCTTTCGCAACTGTTTCGTCTATCTCTTACTCTAAGAATTTTCCGAAATTCGGAAAACCTCTTACATCACTCCGATTCAGAAAAAGGGCTCGAAAGCTGAAGTGACAAACTACAGTCCTATCGCCAAACTCTCCCACATACGCAAGATATTCGAAAGTATCTTATACGATAAGTTATGTTTTCAATGCAAGTCACTTATCTCCCCTAACCAACATAGCTTTTTTAAAGGTAGATGGTATATCCACTACGACTAAACACGTCCTCGTTGAGTTCGTGTCTTTCGCTCTCTTAGCTTTAGAGACCGGCAAAGAAGTGGACGTTATTGCTACCGACTTCAGTAAGGCATTTGATAAAATTTCTCATAATCTGATCCCTTTTAAACTATCTGCCCTTAGTTTCGAGCCCATATTTCTAAAATTTATTTCTTCATAACTGAAAGACCGTTTCTACTATTTCCGCTTTAGATCCGTCCTACCTGATCTTTTCTTGGCCTCCTCTGGGGTGCCATCTCGGACCTCTTCTCTTCATTCTTAGCATTAACGACGTTGAAAGAGTTATAAAGTACTCTTCTCTTTCTCTCTATGCGGACGATGCCAAAATTTTCAAGTTCATATCCTCACTTCACGACTACCTGTCTTCTTCAAAAAGAGGTTGACAGTTTTTCATACTGGTGCTCCAATAATTGTTTAGAGCTCAATGTCTCCAAATGCCTATCCATAACATTTTCTCGTAGAAAAAAAAGTTCCCCTCCCCGTCCTTATCTACCCAGAACGTAGAGATGTTGCCGACATTCTTTTCGTTCATCGTCTGCTCTCAGGCTCCATCGACTGCGCATCACTCCATAACTAAAATTTCTTTAACACTAACCCTCGTAATCTACGGTGCCCACGCCTCTTCTACACACCTTCTACCCACCGTACATCATATGACTCGAAAGGTTATGGCTCGGGAAACCTGTCTCCCGTATGTTGCGGAAGGTTAACTCGAACCATACCTTCTTCGATTTTAACCGCAGCACTCCTAGCCTCAAACTGATTCTTCTTTACCCTTCCTCCTAGCTTTTAAGCATTAGTGTTTAAGTTAGTCTTAGCTTGAATTACGCCGAATAAATGGGGGCTTAAGCCCCCACAAAAATCAAAAATCAAAACCTGCACCTTTCCATCCCCGAGGATAATTCTTAGCATAGAAACGACAGGTACGGACTTCTACCTAACTCGGTTGCCTCTGCCGGGCTTTCTCTAATTATAGGAGCAATTCCTCACTGAACCCACACCTCCTTGTCGAGGTCACCTCTCGACCCCAAGCTACTTCCCCCCAATCAACCCCTAATCAACCCGCTACCTCCAATATTAAGGCAAATTCCCATCTGGAGTCCACCAGTTACGAGACTATCCTTTCTTCAGGAAGAAACACTTACTCCTCAATCAAGAAAAATGTTGAAATTTTTCACAGAAAACACACAGTGCAATTTTTACACCGGTATATTTTAATGGCGTATTCTTTTGAACACCGAACTGCCAGACCGAGCTGTCGAATAAAACTCGGTGTTCGCGACAATTCCAGCGTGGTGTACACTCAGTTTCATTGTGTACAGAACGGCAAATACTACACCGGTGCCAATCATCACGTTAAATGTCAAACTGTTTTGAATTAATTTTGTTTACTTTTTTTCATTTCGCAGAGTAATTTTGTTGTCGTCGGTTTTTTGTACTTTTTACTTAAAATTAATTTTGATAGCTTTGAGTTTGAGATATTTAGTTATTTTTTTATCGATTTCATACAATTTCAGTCGCGTTGTAAAAAATCACTAATGAAAATTGAGCCGAAACGTTACTTCACATATACAACCAAAGCTACACCCAGCCTCCACCGTCAAATACGAGGGTGGCGAAATTTCGAGTTCGGTATCGACAGCGAACTTATTCGGAGTTCAAAAGAACATTTACATGAGCGAGATTCAGTTCAGGTAAAAGTGAAAAGAACATTTTTTCTGTATTCCACACCAGTTTCACGATTCGGTGTTGAAAAGAATACGCCGTAAGAAATACTCCAAAATTTTCTAGAGTTTTACCAATTTTCCACCAACACTTTAAGATGTACACCAAATTATACATCAGTGTGCTACTTGAATAACGGCTAAATATTTGACTCTCCCGAGAAAAAAGATTGGGTTATAGTCGAAATTTATGAAAATTACAAACTAAATTATAGTTTACATCCAAGAATAGAAAATAGGTACCTATGGAGAGACCGCATGCTTGTATTAAAACTCCCGCCAAAGACCATTTCATATAGACATGGAATTTTTGGCACGAGTGCCTATCCTTTTTCCTTCTAAATTAAAAAAGGAGGAAACATCTTTCAAACGCACTCTGAGCGCAAAAAAGAATTCTTCCGCCTTGCGTTAATCCTTGGCAGTTGGTGCATGCAAAATGCATTCGAAAAATAAATTGAAGTTCATTATGCCCTTTACATTGAAAGGAGGTATGTATCCTTTCTTGCATGTGACAGGATATTTGCATTTGCCATTCATTCCGATGTTCCCTTTTCACATGCAAAGATGTAGTAATCAATGGCGACTTGACAATGGGTTGCTATCCTTTTTAATTCCCTCATCGATTTGTTGCTTTTGCTGATGGGTGCTCGTTTAATTGGCCTGGCCTGATGCCATCATATAACCAAAAAGTCTACCTAATTGTGTTCGATAATATGAAGGCATCTAGACTAAACAGTCATTACATCGCCAACGTAATATCGAGATCTAGGTGATTTCTAGTCCTTGAGGCAGCGGCGCCGACTGATTGCCCAATTGATCATTAAAGGATAAATTGCCAAATGGGTAATAAAATATAGGTGCCTACCCCAAGAGAGCCTTTTCCAATTGCTTATGTCAACCGAAAATGGACGAAGATTGATTTCAATGTGTCTACCTGATGCATTATGCAACACACTGCGTTGGCATATGCCAAAAAGGATCATTTAAGGATTATTGAATGGCAAAATTATTATACCAACGCAGGCGTATCTATACTCCTCGTGCGTAGGAACTGTTGATAAAATCAATCCCTCAAATGCTCATCTGCTGTGGCATCATGTAACGTTATTTCACTGCAATTCTATAGTATGTTCATAATTGCAAGTCCTGTTCAATTTTTTGCTCCTTTTTCACGCAGGTGCTGAGTTGAGTTGGACCCAAAAGGGATTTTTACCTATTTTCGTGTAATTTGAGAAAGTCTCTGCACCGTTGCTAGTGCACAACAGCTTGTTACTTCATATTCAAATGGAATTCTGATTAACAGTAAGAACGCCGTATCCTTTCTTGAAAGGAATAATTAAAAAAAAACTTCTTCAAGAAGAAAATAAAAAAAAGCGAAGCAAAATGCTAAAAGTCATTGCGAATGCTAATGAGTTTTCTTCTCAAGCCCCCCAGTGTTCACCAGGACGAAAGGAGTTTGTACGCCCAGTTATAATTTTATATAAGCACACAAAAGGGGAAACTGACTTTCTTAGAATTTCATAATTGAGTTAAATCGCTGTACAAAGTAAGTTATTTAAGGTCCTGCTTTGGAAAGCTGAATTTATGAAAAAGAAAAACGCAATTAAAATTTATTCCACCTCTTGGGTATTTTGTCCAAGGATCACATTAAGGAGTTAATTTTCATTTTTCTTAGCAATTACATGTTTGTTTCTTATGACTCACAATTGGACTTTTTGCCATTGTTGTTGGTAATTGATGTAATCGTAGTGATATCCTGCGCAATTGTTTATTCATGGTTTCGCTAGCGCTGTTGGGGTTAAGATGCAGAAAGGGTACACGGACCCCGTCGTTTGTAGGAAGTGATTTGTGGAAGTGGTCCTTTGACGTGTGCGTTGACATGTGAATTGACCATTTAGATGTTGTCTGCCAGAGTGAAATGCCCATAAGCTAGGGAAATTAGGTGGGAACGGACAAACTTTTATGGCAAATAGCAGGAAAGACTGTTTGTCGTATTAGAATTAATCGCATATAATTTGCGTTAGTACAGGTAATTGGGGCTAAGTGCTGAGGGTTGCTATATGAAGCCCTATTAAGCAGGTTATGAACTTATGCAGGTTTCTTCAATTTTGATTTAAAGCGAAAAGCGTATTCGCATTGAAGGTATGTCTTATAGCTTTGGTTGGAAGTTTCATGTGGAACACGTTTAAGTTTTCGACAACAATTTGACATTTTAATTATTAGAAACAAAATGACGCAAAGTTAGGGCCGTATGTCTTGCCACTATGACAGGTCATAGTCCCATAGATAGATCTAAGAGTCCACTAAATAGTTTGAAGGTCGAGCTTGTTAAGCAAAGTTTTCTTTTAAGCTGAGGCTTAGTACTTAATGGTATGTAAAATGGTGATTTTAAAATCGGGGCTATATCTAGCTTGTATTAGACATAATCCATCTAATAGTGTTCTGCATTTTTTGCATTCAAAGTGTATACCGAATTGCTTCGAGATGTATTTGTTGAGCCAAACAGGAGGACATAGCTCCAACATTTTTTGTGAGCTTTCAGTCTATACCGACTTAAGAATAATTTCTGAAACCTTCACATGTTATATATTTTCATATAATTGGAGCCGAAGTAGTTGAGTGGAAGTTCCGTGAAAGCAGGAAAAAGCAGTACTTTGGCTCTTTTGGCATTACGGCAGCACGGAGTTTTGCGATAGAGCTTACTCTATTTGAGACAGAGTAAAAGGGTTTAGCTCTTACGTATAAAATGCGTGGTGCTCATGCGGTAAGAATTCAATAACAAATACCACAGCATGCTCGCCCGTCTTGTATAAAAGAGGAGTACCTTACATACTTACTTTATGGGTAGCTCCTCAGTTTAGCGTATAAAGCAAAGCCAGCCAGTTCTTTCTGTACCTATCTGAGACGTCTCCAGTTGTACACGCAAATTGGACAGAAGTTCCCTTTCATTTGCGTCTTACATGGGTCTCGAAGCTCTTACACAGTACCGCCCCTGCAGCGTAGATTCGAAGACTTCTTGAGCTGGGACGTTGACATCTTACCGCATCAATTCCTCCATCGCAACCGTTTTGTTCTGTCTTCTGCCTAGGTTGGAGTCGATTGATAGCCTCATACGTCTCTGTTTAGGCAGACAGGACCAAAAATCACCTGAAAGATTTTCCTCTCCAGGCAGCCCTAACTATTTTCATAATCCTTTCACCATGCTCCTGTACCATAAAGCAACAACCATTTTTTTTTTCTCATTACACAGGGGGGTTGGGGGGTCAAATCGATTTCGAATTCCTGGATTTTCTTCCGTATCTGCCGCAGTGTGAATATTTGATCGATGGCGAACTTTCCTCGCCTAGAGCCATAATAATATGGACCTTAATGAGCAGTTGAAAAACGGGTTTTAGGTTTAAGCGGGTTAAGTTTTACGGGTTACCGGTTAAGGTTTATGCGATGTCAAGGAGACTACTTTGTCTGTAGTTGCCGCATCTCAGGTTGTCACGTTTCTTATGAATCAGGCAAATAATTTTGAGGTTCCATTTATCGGGCATGCTTTTCTTCGACTATATTTTGCAGAAAAGCTGACGCATGCTCCTAACCATGTCATCGCCAGTGGAACCGAAAAGTTCGGCAGATATGCCGTTAGCACCGGCTGCTGTATTGTACTTAAGTTAAGACACATCAGCTACTTCCACTTTATCCAGATCGGATAGGCGGCATCGGTTGTATGCTTCGTCGGTGACTTCTGATTCGGTTCCTTGTCGCCGTCTGGAAAAATGCTTTTTCTTAATCTTCGGCGCAGATTGTACTAATGTTCCCTTGATTGTCCTTACAGGCTTCAGTTCAAATTTTATACCCTTAAGCTAAAACTCTCAAACCTTATTTCTATTATAACATCGCATCTCTCTACATCTTTAACCGCGCGTTTCTCGTACTCTCTCATTTACCTTCTTAGAAATCAGTATTCCTCGCTCCTCCTCTGATCGTAGGGCTTGCGCGCAGCTCTATAGTCCTTCTGTGCAGAGTCACTTTGTATACTTCCTGTAAAGATGCTTGTGCTTGCTGGCACTTAAACAGGGATTAAAGCAGGGATATTGTTGTGATAGCCGTGTGAAACCCAGCACTTCAGAGGCGGCAACTCTGATGGCATTTTGGCAATGTTGGCATTGGCTTTCAACACTTAATGCTGGCTGCACAGGACTTAATGAAATGTTCACAATGACTAAACGACTTTTTAAGGGGGGGACTTAAAGACTTTTTGAGGGACTCGTTTGGAGAAGGAATTGGCGATCTCTTGTATAACCTATCGACGTCAAACTTCCTTACAATATTTCCGTTTCTTGGCGTTGGTTAAAATATCCGGAGCTGTACCTATGGCTACAACGATATAGTGATCTGAGTCAATCTTTGACCAGCGAATAGTTCGGACATCAATGATACTGAAAGAGTGCCTTGCTTCATCGCATTGTGGGGAATCTGATTGACGGTTGATTTATCCGGGATCTCCATGGGATATTGAGATGTAGGAACTGTGCAGATACTAGGAACCACAACGAGTCGCCCCGCAGCAAAATCGATCAGCCTGAATCCGTTATCAGAGGTCGTGTCGTGCAGGCTGTACTCTCCGACCGTACGACAAAAATCTTAATAGGGCATGGCTCAATATGCTCATTAATGTTGCCGTTGCATAGACTTGCCGTTGCAGAAATATTATGGTAGGCGGTGTACAGACTCGCCGTCTGAGTCCAAAGATGTTTCCAAGTTTCTCCACCTCTTTGTACTGTACAAACTTTCTCAATTCTGCTTGGATACTCGATGTCATCCGCATAAAGAAGGAACTTTAAAGGCAACTAAACTTGTTGAGGTTGTTGCAGAAAACTCGCTTGTAATCTTATATGGAATACTGGATGCGGATATATACTGGCTTTATCATGTAAGCATATTGTCCCAGCTTTGAAATTTGTCTTCCAAAACTTCAAATAGTATCGAACTGGAGAAAAGTTACTATCTTATCTACCGACTGGCTTGCCTGCGACACTTGACACAATTTTTCTTAATTCACACTTGATAGTAAATTTTTATACCTAATCAACAGATAAAGAGGAAGACTGTTTCAAGAACTCGAGCTTTCGTCCTCAACCGATGATGTAACAGACAAACTAAATGGCAACGTGTTGAATCAGTATCGTAATTCAGGAAGATTACATAGTGATTAAACGAATGGCTAAACTTGTAGGTGTGGAAAACTTCTGCTTTCTTTCAGAACCCCCAGTCACAGGGTTTTCACCACAAGGACAAAATACCAAATGGTATAGTCAAAAGCACAAAAGCAACAACCTGAAAATAACCCAATAACAAAAGCGAAAACGAAAAAGTTGGAGTACATCCTCGTAATAGCGAACATAGCATATAGTATGAACTCTCTACTGTGAGTCTCGCCTCCATATTTCGTAATCCGTACACACATATAAATCTAAAGACCAAACAGGACCTAATAAAGATCTTCCTTAAAAGATTTATTGCAATGAAATTAATTAAGTTGTTAATTTCTCATTAGGGATGCCACAACTTCAGCATCTGATGGAGTGGACCAGAGTCGAGTGTATCCAGTTGACTTGCCCGCCTCTCAAACGTACACACTACACTACACTTGTGCGCCATGGAGTATTTGTGCAGAGTCCTTTTTGGGTGATATGTTTGCTCACCATGCCGCATAATATAGGATGGAGGCCGAGGATTGTTTTTGTTTTTGCCAAAAGGACTTTGTTTTTATTTTCACTTTGTGATGACATTTTTTTTTATTGTTCGGCAGTGACTACTGTTAAGCCAACATCCAAGTGTGGAATGAGTTCAGCGCAATTAATTGGCATCCTCATTTGGCCTTGCTGCGTTTCCTGTGTCATAATACACGTGTTAAGGACATGGTGAAGGTTTTGCGTTCCGTGTAGGCGCGTAAAAACCTGTTATATTGCCTAGCTGAATCGGCGAAGAACAGCGAAATGCTTTCAGATTGTAAAAAAAGGCTGGGAGCACAAAAGCAGGCTAAATGCAAGTATGGCCGGGGAACGATGTCCCTGTCGTCAACAGGAATGACAGGGTAAATGGGCGCACTTAATTTTTTTCTTTTGGTGTTATGCCCCCTGATGGGGTATAACGCGTCATAAAACATTCTGCATGGGTACGAAAGTGCGAAACTGAATACTAGAGTGTCATCGAATTGTCATTTTATTGTCTTAAGTGACGCGTTTAAATGACGGCTGTACGCACTGGCTTACATAATGCATGTGGCGTGATGAACTGGTAGGTACTTCCAGGGTGGAAATTGAGAGTGTTGGTGCTCGTGTAAGAAGGATAGTTATAAGGTCCGAATGGGTGGAGAGAACATGTAAGGTCTCTTGAACGTATTCTGCTTTGAACGTCATTCTATAATAAATGACGCTTGCATTATTTTGAATTAAAACTTCATACCTAAGCCTCCTACAATATTCACAATGCAAACTGCTCTTTCAGAGTTTTGGTTCTCTGTGTTTTGAAATATGACTAGAGTTTAATTAAGGTACTTCTGGCCTCAAGACCAATCGATTTGGACTGAAAATTGTTCTTTATTTCGTCTAGACGATGTATGAAATTCGCTAAGACTCATCCACAGCCACGCCTACAATTGACATGAATGTAAAACAACGTCAATGTCAAGTAGTTCCGTTTTATTTTAAGGGACCTTTTGGTCAAGTAGGACAAAGCGTGTGAACTCAAATTTTGGCCTATAGAAATTGTGGCTAGAAACCTTTAAAAGCAAATGCCCACCATCGGCCATGCTTACTTTTACCGTTTTATATTTTTCAAAGCTTGATTTCTCTGCGGTTTTTTCCTTTCTTTGTTAACCTTAACAAATGTAGGTTGGAAACAACAATTTTGTATATGTTTAACGCAGCTAACTCGCCTTGTAAGCGTTTCATATACTTCAACCAAATTAAACAAGATCGTCATAACTATGGTATACCTACTAGAAACTTTTAAAAGAAGTCGTTTTCAAAATTCTTTACGTCAATTCCTTACGTTCTTTGAGTCAAATCTTCGAAGTTTTTGAATATTCAAAATTTGCAAACTTTTCTTAAATTCTGCGGACATGGATCCCTCATGGACATGGTTTGAAAAACAAACTCTTCATTGTTTTTCAAAAAAACTTTTCAATATTTCTAAAAGAATTTTCGTTGAAGGTAAGTATTTATCAGGCCTAAGTTTTATTTTTCTAGTTCTTGGCTGCTAAAATTCTTAAAAAAGTACTGAATCCATTTTCCGAGGACACTTTAAACTGCAATTAGACCGTTATTTGTGCTTTATAAAACTTCCCTCGTTGGGTTCACTGACTATTTTCGCAGTTTAAAAGCACGCCAAATTTTGTGTTTCTACGACTTGGCGTTCAGAAGTTACAACCCGATTGGGCGGACGAACGGACAACGTATTGATACCATAAGAGCTCCATTTTTCAATTTTGGACGGAGCTAGGCGCAGTCTGACGAATGCGAAGAGAAATACGCCTCCTCGAAAATTGCATAAAAAATTAACCCTTTCATCCATACCTGAAGCCCTTTTTCTTCAGCACAGTCGCCATCATTTCTAACACGCCAACCAACCACAGCTCTGTTGGTCATTTCTGGTCCTACTACCCTGCGCCATAACCCTTTCGCCGCAGCCATGCGTAACGTAAACTTATAGCCCAATGAATAAGACAATAAAAACTCATTTCCCAAAGGACCTTCCTTTGACCTGAGCACTAAAATGGCAGTGTCACCAAAACCCATAGTCAAACGTTTGGGTCCTTCAGCCCTTTTGTTCCAGGGTTAGAACAACCAAAAAATAGATAAATGACATCGCACAGGAGAGAGGCTATGCCAGGACGTCACAAGGGAGAGCACCAAATGAATTTAGCTGAGCTTAGGGAAAAACGTGCGCCGCCGTTCTCGTTGGATCTCTTTCACCGTTAGTAGTCCTCGACTGATGCTGATGCCTCCCGCTCCCTCCTCTGAATCAAAGGACATTAAAATAATTTTTCACTAGCACCCTTCCACCCTTAACGATGATGGTTTCTCTGTGTTTTTTTTTTATTTTTCTGTTCCTTCTCTTGTTCGTTCCTCTTTTTTTGTTCCTAATTTGCATACTAAACTCTGCCAGGGCTATACAAGGAATAACCCCACATTTTCCATCTTGCTTACATTCAGTTATTCCGTGCTTCATCCCCTTTGGTTTCATTATTTAAATTTGCTTTCGGTATTAATTTACCACCACACGTATACAGCACAACGCTCCTTCGGTTTTAATTCATTCATAGACACGAACTAAGACGACGACAAAGACCAAGAAAGCGAATGCCATAGAGAAGGATCTGAAGTTCCATGTTCCACCCGCGTGCGACCACCCTTCCTTCGCTTTAGAAACCCTTTTTCCCCTCCAATTGTGCCCTCATTCGGGTTGATGTTTTCTCATCAACATTAAAAAAAGGCAAAGTGGGTGGGATGATGAAGGAAATTCCAAACCGTCGTCGTCGTCGAAAGAGGCTGCTGAACAAGAAAGGTTATGGATGGTTGGGGCTGAAGGGAGTTGAGAGAAATAAAGGATACTCCGCATCAGGGATACGGACGGATGATGGAGCGAGATGCTTAACGTGGAAAATTATAAAAAAAATATGAAACCGAATCTGGAGTAGGTGGTTGTTGGTTACTTTTGTTTTTTTTTTGTTTTGTGGGTATATAAGACTCAAAAAAAAAAACTAACTATGAAAAGATATAATATGAGCTGGACAGCTATGCAAGTCTGAATTTGAATGTAAGCCCCATTTGGCAGAGGCTTGTAATGCACTCTTTAGATATTTAGCAAATTTAGGCACCATTTGGGTCGGCCGGAATTCGGGGTTCTTTAACATTTTACTTTTTGTATGTGTGTGTATGAATTCTAATTGACTTTAAGTGCACTGTTTAGTTTATATACCTATAATTATGTTATTATAGCCAGAGGCTTCTTTTGCACAAGGCACACTACGTACTGCGGTTAAGGTAACTCCCACTTTTATTGCGTTTCTGATGCATGGACCAAGACTCTCTGATAAAAATGACTTGAACAACTGAACTTACTTAATGGCGGAAGCATCAAAGAGGCTAATAGAGGCCTTGTCAAGACAGGTAACAAATTTCGGCATTTACTTCTTCTTCACACTATAGAGTTGCGTGTTTATGCCGGAATACCTTTCGAAAAAAAGTGGTAACTACAACCTCATCAGAGCATCTAGAGCAGAGCCCGGCGTACTAGGGAAGGCTCCTGGGCAGCCAAGACAAGCCGTTCTTTGGAGTTTGGCAAAAGAGGCAGTAACACATTTCCGCGAAAGCCTGTTCCACCAAACAACTGATGCATATGAGAGGAGTGGTTTTCCCAAGACCTTTAATAACGCAAAAACTGGACCGCCTACAATATCGACCATGCCCAATTTTAACGTGTTAAAAACCTGATTTCTCGGAAACTTCACTCTAAATCGAGAAAAAAAATTATGAAAAATACTAAAGATATCGCTATTTGCTAATTTCGCCCAGAGTTTTGAGCTCCGGCCACTTTTATGGGGCGTTTTAAGGAAAAAACCGGTTTTGTTTTCTGAAATAATTTTCGCTCTTACGGCATTTTCTCATGATTCTAACAAAATTATAATAAATCGATTTTAATTTTTAGTCCATGCCTACTTTTGGGGGCGTGGCCTATACAAATAATATATGAATTCGGGTCAGAAAACTTTGAGATTTGGTGTAAAATGGTATATAGGGTCGGGTATATAGATGTTTGTCACAGACGAACTCTTGCACTTACTCACTTGTTTTATCGTGAAGAATGTCGTGGGAAGAACTTAAAAGACGCGTCAGCTTTTGACACCCCTGGCTCCTGCTTTCTTATGCATGTTTCTACAAGCAACAAGCCTGTTACCGAAAAGACCAATAAGGGGTCTTAGACTCATGGTTAGGTTAGGTTGTTAGATAGGTGTATAGGTAGATAGGTTAGATAGATATATATTTCTAGCAGCTAAAGCCAGCAGCTTGCATGAGACTACGAGGGCCCTTATTTTTGTAAGTACATTTGATATGCTTAGATTGGCCTTCCATGGGCGACGAAACAGCTTTTAATTACATTGAGTCTTATCAGAGGCCAAACATGAGCGACAGCTGTATGTAGAATCTTATCTCGACCTATCTTAGACCCTTAGTTCGTTGAAGTATCCTGAGCTTTAAAGAGAAACTTTGCCCTGTGGAAATACTTTCTGAACGTCACGATATTCACCACTGGTATACTTGTATACATCCTTTAGCTCCTGAAAAGAAGAATTATCCTAGAAGTTGAAAACTTTGTCTGCTGCTACTAGGACACTGGCAGAGGATGTGTTTTATATCTCCTTAAGCTTCGGGTTCACATGACAGCCTCTGCTAATGTAGTTGGTGTTAATTTCTCTAAATTTTGCCGAGTGATTTTCCCACAGGTCGTGGCCTTTTATCACTATTGTGGCTATGGCATTTGTTTGCCATAAGCTTTTCTGAGTATAAGACTCATAACAACGTTCTTTATTGGCGCTGTTTGGCATTGAAACGGAAATTAGTCCTACTTAAATGCAATGGGGGCGCATAGATCTTTAAGAGATATGTTTGAGACCGTCAGTTGAATCGATCAAATTTCGGTATTGAACAAAAATGGCCCAAAAGCTTTAACAAGGCAAAAATTGGACCGACCACAATATCTACCATACCCACTGTTTATATGTTAACTCTTTAAAAACCCAATTTCTCGGAAAGTTCACTGCAAATCGAAAAAAAAATTTTGACAAATATTGAAGAAATTACTTTTTGCTAAGTTTGTTGCATACAAAGTTTTGAGCTCCGCCCACTTTTACTGGGCGTTTTTAGAAAAAAACTGTTTTTTTCCGTAATAGTTTGCACTTTTAACGCATTTTTTCAAGATACAATTTATTGATTTTAGTTTTTAACCCACGCCCATATTTGGGGGCGTGGCCTATTCAAATAATATCTGTATTTGGGCCAAAAAACTTTGAGATTTGGTGTGACACGGTATAAACGTATCGGAATTTTTTTTTTTCTAGTGCACCTAACAATACTGAATAAAAATTGGTAAGACAAGTTACCCGAAAAACCCACAGATTTTATGATACTTGGGAAATTCCATAGCAGGTAAAATTATGAAAAACTCGATTTATAGTGTTCAATTCCTATTATTCTGAATAAAAATGCTTGTGTTTGGTTTATGTTTTTTTTTTATTTCATTAAGTTAACATTACAATCAAATAAGGTGTTCAAAGTGTCCTCCTCCATTTTGTATGCATGCTAGAGCCCGTTTTTGGATTGCGCTGTCAACGTTTATTGAGGATAACTCCTGCCTCACTTGTGACGAGGCTTGGAGAATGCGATCTTCTAAATCATTTAGAGTTGATATTTCTGTAGGATAAACAAGTTCTTTCATTCTCCCCCATACAAAAAAAAATCTATAATTGTAAGGTCTGGAGATCTTGCAGGCCAGTGAACTGGTCCATTTCTTTCTGTCCAACGACCAGCGTACTTTTGGGCTGGGGCTCCATCCTGTTGAAAATATGACGAAGCTCGTTGAGTTACCGGAACATCCTCCAGTAGATCTGTTAAATCATTGCGCAAAAATTCCAGATAGTTTGCAGAATTCAGTGTGGGAGGCAGTTTGAAGGGACTGATTAAGTTGTTTCCAATAACACCTGCCCACAAATTGACGATAAATCTGTGTTGAAATGATGACTCTCTCCCTGTGTGTGGGTTTTCCGCAGCCCATGTGTGTAGATTGTGAAAATTTGTTATCCCATCTCTAGTAAATTGAGATTCGTCCGTCCATAGGATTCTGCTTATAAAACCGTTGTCATCCAAGTTCCGCTCTAACAACCAGTTGCAAAACTCAAGTCTCGGCTACAAATCACTCGGAAGCAGTTCCTGCACAGGTGTATGGTGGTATGGATACAAGTTTTCCGTATGCAGGAGACGAACAATTTTATGTGTTGAAACATTAAATCGCAAGGATAAGCGCCTGATGCTGATTGATGGATCATTTGCAACCGCTTCCAGTATTGTTTCATCAACTGCAATTCTTCCTGGTGAAGCTCCTGCGTTAGGTCGTCTTGTTGAAACAGATCCCGTTTCCCGAAGTCTTCGAAACGAATTTGTAAATACGAGGGGATTAGGTACTCTTCGGTTAGGATAAAGCTGATGGTATCTTTGTTGTGCTCTAATAGAACTTCCGTTGCACATCCCATAAACGTAGATAATATCGGCGTATTCTTCGTTTGTAAAAGATGCCATTTCAAGTAGGGTTTCTTAACAACTGTTGTGTCACCTCGGCTTCAAAAATGACTTTGATGGATTTAATTTTGTTTTCTAACCTTTTATACAGTTTACATTAGGTAAATTTTCCAACTAGGCGACCAACCTCAAACTTAATCCTTTTTGGGATTTAACAGAAAAATGATAGGGAAATTACCTTTTTATCAGGTAATCTAATAAAAATGCATGCTCTAAAACCTACGTAAATTATTAATACATAGTCAAAAAATCGTTCTTGTTGTCAATCGCGGTTATAAAAGTAGGTAACAAATCATATTTCCACCTTATACCTGTCGCGGCTTCGTGAAAAGAGTTTTTCATAATTTTACCTGCTATGGAATTTCCCAAGTATCATAAAATCTGTGGGTTTTTCGGGTAACTTGTCTTAGCAATTTTTATTAAGTATTGTTAGGTGCACTAGAAAAAAAAATTACCGATATGTTTATTACGCATTTTTCGCAGAAATGTGTCTTGAAAATCAAAAAAATGTCATGGGCAGGGAATAAGGATCCGACTTAAAACCAAATATCTCGAAAGTTAAAAAAGTCATCAATTTTATTTTAATGCAGTTAAAAGAAGTACTATTTCTTCTAAAATCTAAATCCTAAATGAAGTACCTGTTGTAAGTGTTAGCGGAGATATTTGTGTTAGTATGGGTCAAGGTACCTCAAAGTAGGTGTTTTCTTAAATTCCCAATAAGTGGTATCAAAATTTGAGATAGGCCCATACTGTAGAACAATTTTTTTCTTCAAATATACCCAAGAATCTTGTGTCAAAATATTTGCATCGAATTTGGAAACACCCTGTAGAGTCGGGTATATAGAAGTTTGTCATAGACGAACTCTTGCACTTACTCATTTGTTATTAATAGTTTCCAAATATAATCCCATAAGTTAGGGATTTTTGGGATTTCCTTCACAGCACGATCAAACCGTCAGTAGTACAAGCGTAAGATTTTAGGAATCCAGCAACTGACATGCATCCTTCATTCATAAAGGTGAAATTTAGTCGCGAGAAAAATTAGTGGAAATATGTCACAGAAAGTTGAAACTATGACAATTGCATGCAGAGCCAAAAGAATTACATCGGAAAACAAAAATAAATCCAAAAGGCGCCCAGGTGAACGTGGCTGCCTTACAGAAAGTCCAAAAATAAACTCATGGGTTCTGCCAAAAAAAATTTACCCACGTTTTTTAGGTGTATTTTTTCTAAGGTGTTCCCAGGGGGCGGCAAAAATGTGGTGCCTATGGGTGGCGTTCTACCTTAATCCGCCCCTGAGTCTTAGGTGCAGATTATATTACTTCATCATCCAACTCTTATAAATCAGGTCGCACGAGTTGTGGCAACAAAAAGAATTTCATCATATGTTGCTACTTCTGTTTATGCTTGAACGACGACAAGAATGTTGGTTTATTTTGAATATTAAGATTAGATCTCGTGTCTTTGCTTGTTGACATACCCATCAAGTGGTTCAAGGTAACTTCAAAGTTATTTTGAGTATAATTTTACTTCAACATATCAACACTTCATTACAAGATCAAAATTCAACTGTCTGCATTGGTACCGCATTATGTCTCAACTGAGTAGAAAAGTCTGTGCAACTTCCACGTAGTACTAGGACTTCCACGTTCGTATTTTACCTACTCTTAAAGTTTCTGATAGCGCTTTGACGGTAGTGAGTCTTGCGCAACTAACTGCCGTAACACAATGCACACTCTTAAAAAGACCACTTTCAGTGCTGCATCACATTGTCCCCCTCTTAGTTTTTTTTGTCCTAAGCGAATTTTCATCATTGCTAACGAAAGGTCTATAGCTAATCTGCGGTTATCCTTAAGCTGATGTATGGTACCGATTTTTATATGAATTAAACTCGATTATACCATTTTTTCAGCTCTTCATCGAGCAGGTTGATATGCATATATTTCAGTACTAGTTTTTTACTGATTTCATGATGAAGATGTTTTTATGGGGCTTTACTTTTTAGTGAAACCCCAACCAAACAGGATATCATTTTGAATAAGTAGTTTGAATCGCGGGAATTATACTCAAGTATATTTTCGTACCATTCTAATTCGAAACTTCTGCCGGAAAGCCGTCATTACTGTCACACGGTCTTCTAACAGAGAAGAAGGTAGGAACATGTAACCAGTAGTTGGTTTCGGTTTCATATTTCCAGATGATTTTCATAAATAAATAAGAAACGTCAGATCATAGCATGATGCCACATTTCGTGGCTTTGTCATGCAAATAAAATCCAACCCGTCGTCGATTGCACCTTTCTAAATATGCAGACGCAGAGTGCAGCATTTTGCAATTACTTTTTTACCCCTGAGTTTTTTTTTCAATATGAAGGATATTTTTTTAAGGCCAACACGCGCCACTATATGGGTTATGTTTTTTTTTGTCATTCAAATTTGAAATATTAAACCCTTTCCCTTGGTTAAGAAAAAAATACCTCTCTCAAACGGTTGCATGAATCTGATTAAAAAACATTTTAAATTTGCATTTCACCATTTGAATCACCCTGCCACGATGAGACCAAAAAAATGCGCTGAGGGTGACGTTCTGGCGCGTGTGCGTTATAATTACCCCTCAGACTTGAAATAAGAATGTAAAAAAAAAAATTCTGGAAACCCTTAAAGCAGAAAAAAAGCAAATGTCACCCGGAGGCTTTTTTCAGAGAAGGGTTAACAGATGCAACTTTGCCGGGTGAGCATTTTTTTTTTTGTGGAAAAAATACGTTTTTTCGTTACCGGTAATCTGACGACAGGTTTTTAAATAAAATTAATTATTCTAATTAAGTTTTTTTAAAGGCTTTTAAAGTGTCCATGCTTCCGCGCCTGAATGAATTTCACGCGACTAGGGTGATTTTTTATGATGAATTTTTTTTTAGAAGGTGCGTTGGACTTTTTTTTAGAATAGGTTTTAAGTGAGATTCTAGTGAGGTTGTTTGCTTATTTTTTTAGTGTTGAGTTTTAATGAAATATAAGACGAAGCAGCTGCTTAGCTGGAAAGTCAAGTGGGGCGTTATGTGGATTTGGGTTATGGATTGTACATATTTTACTGGGGGGTGATGAATAGCTGTGAGGGTTCAGAAGAAGAGGGATTACGAGAGTACGACATGAAAATGCATTAATTACGTAGGTTTTATATATAAAATTTAAGGCTATGTCTTCTATATTGTTGAGAACTAATGTTGGTTCTCCAAATGCAGGCCAAGTCCATCTTAGAATACCAATTTTGAATTTATGAAATAAGTGTTGATTATAATCCAACTTTATTACTGTAAGTAGTTGCCGAGGGTTATTCGCATAATGCTATTCTGAGCCCAGCCTTCCCATAACAGGTGACGATTGTGGCCTAGTCCGTTAATTATGATCTCTTTTTGCATATCACCAGTTCCCTTATGTTTCTATACGCTTCAAGTTCCGTCCAAGGTAAGTTAAAATCAAAGAATCTGTTTTTATTTTACGTACGATCGAATTTAGCGGCGTGTTTGGATTTAGGAGGCAGCAATGCACTAATCTCTGGCCCAGAACTTGTAAGCTTGTTACACTCCGTTTCCCAGGATAGCGATGTACCAGTACCTGGCCCCAACACAAAGCTGCGGTATTGCCAATGATACATACATCTACTTGAATATTCCTGCACAGTTTAATGGTCCTTGATTTCATCACATATAGGACTACGATGTGTGTTTTTATAGCCATCACAAGCTATATTAATTTTAATGCATAGTTTGTTACAGTGAAATAATCACGGTAGAACCGTAAGACCTTTTAGAGTTATCATAGAGATAAACAGATGAAATGATAAAGCCATGTCCGTCTATATGTCCGTCTATATGTGGACGGGCTTCGTTCTTATGTAGCACACACAAAGTGTGTGTGGAACAGCAAGATCCATTGCCACACGAATCTTGCTTTTCCGCCTTGCAAGATCGGCATATTGTCTAAGATGTCAAAATAGCAGGTGTTATTTTTTAAATAATGAACTCACGACCAATGGGTAATGACTACTCTTAAAATAAGAATATCATAGCGGATAGGATAGAAGAGAAAAGAAGTTCTGGCATAAACACATATGATTCTGCACAGAACCTGAAAACAACACACAGAAATACCAAAACTTACCCCCGCCCCACAAGTGTTATGCCTTTACGGGGAAAGCAATAATAAAATAAGTGAGTAAGTGCAATAGTTTGTCTGTGACAAACTTCTATATACCTGACCCTATATACCATGTAATATTAAAATCTTAAATTTTTTTCTCCCGAATTCATATATTATTTGTATAGGCCACGCCCCCAAAAGTCGGTCTGGGGTAAAAAATAAAATCAATTAATAGTAATTTCCCGAGAATCATGACAAAATGCGTTAAAACTGAAAATCTCCGCCCACTTTTAAGGAGCGCGTTTATAAAAAAACGGTTTTTTCTGCAATAACCGTTTTCTTATAAATGCGCTCCTTAAAAGTGGGCGGAGCTCAAAACTTTGTATGGAGCAAACCTAGCAAATAGCAATATCTTAAATATTTGTTATATAATTTTTTTTTTTCAATTTGGAGTAAACTTTCCGAGAAATCGGGTTTTAAATAATCTTACATGGTAAAAGTTGGCATGGTCGATATTGTGGGCGGTCCAATTTTAGCCCTTTTTGAGGTTTTGGGCCATTATTGCTCTATACCAAAATTTGAGCTCCGACGCCTTGTCTAACTTGACCAAAAGGCATTTTGAGAGGAAGTTTGATATAGAGGTTGCTTTAGTGCCAGTAGTGGGCGTGGCCGTCGGCGGATTTAACTAATTTTCACACTTTGTCAAAATAAGAACCAAGATATGCTCCAAGTTTGAGCGTCCTAGCTCAATTTTAAAGACCTAAGAACTTCACACATACGGACAGACGGACAGACGGACAGACGGACAGACGGACAGACGGACAGACGGACAGACGGACAGACGGACAGACGGACAGACGGACAGACGGACAGACGGACAGACGGACAGACGGACAGACGGACAGACGGACAGACGGACAGACGGACAGACGGACAGACGGACAGACGGACAGACGGACAGACGGACAGACGGACAGACGGACAGACGGACAGACGGACAGACGGACAGACGGACAGACGGACAGACGGACAGACGGACAGACGGACAGACGGACAGACGGACAGACGGACAGACGGACAGACGGACAGACGGACAGACGGACAGACGGACAGACGGACAGACGGACAGACGGACAGACGGACAGACGGACAGACGGACAGACGGACAGACGGACAGACGGACAGACGGACAGACGGACAGACGGACAGACGGACAGACGGACAGACGGACAGACGGACAGACGGACAGACGGACAGACGGACAGACGGACAGACGGACAGACGGACAGACGGACAGACGGACAGATGGACAGACGGACAGACAAACAGACGGACGGACGGACATGGCTTAATCGACTCACCTGTCGGTCTCGATCATATCTCTAAAAGGTCTTGGGTCTACGGTGATTATTTCACTGTGTTACAAACAATGCATTAAAACAAGTGGGAAAGTGGGAAAGACGGATTGCAAAATAGCCGACCATACCAAAAAGAAAACTGCCACGCCTCCAAAAAGTGCCGGAATATAAAAATATAACAGTTGAATGCTTTATACTAGGTGGTTGCATACATTTCGGCCTAAGACTCCGCCTTTTTAACTAAAAAAAATCTTTTTTTTATCTCCAGTGGGCGGCGGCACACACAATATATACATAAAAGTTAGAAAATGCTAGTTTCTACAGCTTTTGTCATATAATTTTTTGTCAAATTTCATAAATATTTATAAAGCTAAAATCCCTTAAAAAGTGGGCGTGGTCAATGGAAAGACAGTTAAACAGGCTACCTTAAAGACAGTTATAAGGCAATGTTACGCACCAAAAATGAATGCGATAGCGCCATTGTAACATAGCTAAGATTTGCAAAATGTTTTTTTTTAAATTAGAGATGGTCGCACATACAGGCCTGTAGTGGGCGTGTCTGTAGGCGGATTCAGCTTATTTTCAAACTCGATCTGAAGGACTGGACTTCCAATCAACAAACAAAATTTCAGCTCTCTGCCTTAAAATTTAAGGCCTAAAAGTTAATTACATACGGACGGACGGACGGACATGGCTTAATTGATTGTCCTGTCGGTCCCATTCATATCTCTTAAAGGTATTAGTGGCCTACGGTGATTACTTCACTGCGTTACAAACTATACATCAAACTTAATATACCCTGGGTCGGGTATAATTAATATACCCTCGGTCGGGTAAAAAAAACTGACTTAAATTTTGTGGCAAAACCCATGAGTTAATTGTTGGAGTTTTTACGGCACGTGCACTGGGTGCGCATTGTGGATATTTTTTTTGTTTTCTGATGTCATGTTGTTAGCTTTGCATGCTATTCACATCCGACCATCCGCCTGTGGCACAAGAACAGGCGGACGGACGGATATGGCTTGGTCGACTCACAATTCCGTCTCGATCAGTTTTCTGGTTTGGGGGTCTGCAATTATTTTAACCATGTTACAAACTTCTTATTGGACCAATTTAACGCAACCTACCCGAGTTAAAGCAAAACTTCTGTCTAACATAAAAAAGACGGGCCATGTCCAAATCTTCTATCAGTTAAAAAAATTTTGAAAATATTAGCCTTTACTGCACCATGCTATTTGTGTATGTAAATGAGCAATTGATTTTTTAGCTTTTAATCTCTGTCTTTTTAAACTGCGCCCCCCCAAAAGTTACCGCTCCAATGGACTGTAGGGCTAATATGTCCCGGAGGAAGGTAATCCGCGACTGGGGTATGTATGGAGGCAAACTATTGAGTTTCCACAGAGGCGTGTCCATGAGACATTGAGGACCGAAACCAGGATTCACTTGGGCGAACAGCTGTCAAATCAAAAGAGTTCTAAGCAAAAAACTAATCCAGTGAGTAAGTGCTACAGTGTGTACGTAGAAGTTACAGTCCGTAAAATGGACCGTTGAATACCCCATCCTATCCCACTTTGTAAAATGCAGATTGCATTGTTATTTTTTGACATTTTATCAGTAGTGCAAACTTCAAAAAGGGGCGTTCTACAACCGGCCGTTGTGTAAAAACGTTGTGTGAACGAAATCTAGAATGAAATCTCGTTTATCTAACCTGCTATTTTTTATACTCGATCGAGGGTATATTTATTTTAATGAATAGTTCGTAGCACAGTGAAATAATCACCGTAGACCCTTAAGACCTTTTAGAGATATGATCGAGACCCATCCGTCCATCCGTTTGTGTGAAGGTTTTAGGTCTACGAAATCAAGCTAGAGAGCTGAAACTAGATATACGGATTGGTTCTTGTTTCTTTTGATCGGTCGACGGCCAAGCCCATTACTAGCTTCAATGTGAGACAACCTCTATTTCACTATTTTTTTTTTTAAATGCCTTTTGGTCCAGTTAGACAAGGCACAGGAACCTAATTTTGGTACTGAGCAATATTGGCCTAATACCTTTAACAAAGCAAAAATTGAACCGCTATAAATATCGACCATGCTCACTTTTAACATGTTAGATCTTTAAAAACCCGATTTCTCGAAAAGTTAACTCAAAATCGAAAAAAAAATTTCTGAGGAATATTAAAGATATTACTATTTGCTAAGTCTGCTCCATACAAGATTTTGAGCTCCGCGCACTTTTAGGGGGTGTTTTTAGGAAAAAACTGTTTTTTTTTCTGAAATAATGCTGGCTTTTACCGTATTTTCTCATGATTCTAACGAAATTACAACTAATTGATTTTAATTTTAAGCCCATGCCCACTTTTGGGGGCGTGGCCTATACAAATAATATATGAATTCGGGCCAAGAAACTTTATGAATTGGTGTTAGGGTATATAGAAGTTGTCACAGACAAACTCTTGCACTTACTCACTTGTTTTTTAGTCTTTCACAAATTAGGCTTAAGGCCAGTCGAAAAAAGAGGTCAAGAGATTAAGTTTTTATTTTGTAGATCTTACAATAAACAGGAGATAATAAGTACCAAATTTCAGGCTTTTAAGGCTCTAGAGGTAGTTGAACAATTGCACCGATTGTGGGCGTGTCTGTAAGCGGGTTTAAAAAATTTTAACATGTACTGCATCGGATAACAATGAACCTATGTACCGAACTTCAGCTCCCCAGCTTAAAATTTAAGGCTTCAAACGTGCGACACACAGACAGACAGACGAACGGACGGACGGACGGACATGGTTTATTCGATTCAGATTTCGGTCTCGATCATATGCCCTTAAGGTCTTGGGGGTCTATCATTATTATTTCGCCGTGTTACAAACTATGTGACAAACTTAATATATTTCCTATACCTATGGGATGGGGTGTAAAAATTTGCGAGAATGTTGACTTTTTTGGTGAATATCTTAAAACGTACCTCGAAATTTTGTTGGAACTCTTCAGATTCGAACTCAGCGACTCGAAGACCATAGGAGTCAAAGAAAAATCGACATGTATATTTTTTGACTGGACTGAAAATCAAAAGGGTTAAAATGCTGTCGTTAAATGTAGAGATTTTGTGTTTTTTTTTTATTATTTGTCTTTAAAAGTAAACAGAAGAAAGTTTGAGCATAAAATAAATTGAAAAGGTTTTTTGGGGAAATGAAATAGGGAAAGGTCACAGCAGAAGATAAGAGATTTGAAATGAAAAGATTTTTTTTATAAAATGCCCTGGTTTGGTACTTATTTTGCACCTTCACTGCACCTGTTGGCATTGTTTAAAATGGGACAACAAACTACAAATGCAAACCTTTTTTCTGACATTTACAAATTTTATACCCCTCCCACTACACAGGCTATTTGGGGGTAGGGTATAAAAAAACTGTATTAAGTTTGTTGTATAGCTTGTAACGCAGTGAAATTATCACCGTAGACCCCTTAGACCTTTTAGAGATATGAATGGACCGACCGACAGGAGAATCGATTAAGCCATGTCCGTCCATCCGTCCGTCCGTAAGTAAAAAAACTTTTAGGCCTTATATTTAAGCTAGAGAACTGAAAATTGGTGAGTTGGCTGGAAGTTCAGTTCAGATCAAGTTTGAGAATTTCCTGAATCCGCTGACAGGCACGCCCACTACAACCCTGTATGTGCGACCATCTCTAATTTAAAAAAATTGTTTTTCCAAATTTTAGCTATGTTACAATGGTGCTGGCGCACTAATTTTTAGAATGTAACATTGCCTTGTAATTGTCTTTGAGGTAACGGAAAAAATTTGGCCTTTTCATTTATCACGCCCATTTTTTAAGGGATTTTCGATTAAAATGACTGTTTTTTAATAAATATACATGAAGTTTGACTAAAAAAAATATAACAAAAGTTTTAGATATTAGCATTTCCTAATCTTCATATATTTGTATATCTAGTATGTGTTGCGCGCCGTCCATTTTTGTGGGCGTGGCGTTAAAAAAAGTATTTTTTTAGTTAAAAAGCCACCCGCCATTCAATATTTAGATGTTTTGCCACCCACTATTTAGATGGCAGTTCTTTTAGAGTGGCAGTTCCCTTTTATTGTAAAGTAGGGTATTTTGCGATCCGTCCCAGACGGATTGAAGATTTTACATACGCACTGTTGCACTTTTTCTCTTTCAAGTAAACTAGATCTTTCCTTGTCTGGAAAAATCTTTCTTTTCTTAATCTTTCAGCTTGACAAATTGGTCGATTTAGTGGGGGAAGAAATTGAGAAATAATGAAGTATCATAGAGGCTTAATCGTAGGTGCAGAAATATGATCTATGAGACTATTAAGCTTTGTGGTCAAATTATTTTGGTATGAGATGGATAAAAAAGGTTTTTCCATACTTACTTTGGGGCTTCGGGAGAAGAGTCAGCTGCTTCGAGGTTATAGCATCCCCAGCTTTCCGGATGCTGCATAATTTTCAATGGCTTACGATCGGAGAATTTTTGAACTGCATATTATTATAAATTCGGATATACAATAAGCTGTGATGAGGCAACGTAAAGAAATATTTTTTTGAAGAGGAAATAGCGAAGAGGAAACAGTGTGACCAGGATAGTAGTTACGCGGCTGAAAAGCCATTGGCGAAAAAATAATGGCGGATGCTGCATGGTTGGGGAAAGGCAGGAAAGTTCTAGAAAAAATCATTTTTTTTTATTCGGCACTTAAAAAATCGAAAACTAACTAATTACTATAAAAACAATAGGTTCATCTTCCGTTAAAAGCTATAAGACCAGATGCATTATGCAAATCAAATTGAATCAAACAAAATGAGAATCACATGCAGGAAATGTGATTCTAATTTTGTTCGATTCAAAGAAATATGTCCATCTGCAGACTACTTGCATGGAAACTTTTACGAATCAGGTATACTACCACCCACAACCTGAAGGTTTCTTGGAAGACCCCAGGGGATCTACACAATATGAACAGGTAATGCAAACAAAAAGTTCGTTAATTTGATATCATCAATTGTGAATTTTAAACTAGCTAACAATCACCCGAGCAGGACTTCCATTTTGAAAAATTTGTTTACCTGGCTACTTTATATACTTGATATAAAATTTTTTTCTTGTTAAACTGTCTTTGATCTAAGTTAATGAGTTTTCGTCAGCTGCCCCCATACACTCGTAGCCAAGAAATTACCTGGCTACCTAGCAATAAACGTCTTAATTTCGTGAATTCACTTCGCGTCTTATGTAAACAACATGTTTTATATACGTATCTGTTTGTCCCGGCTTGTTTATTATGTCCTTTGAAGTTAATTTTTTGAGTTCTAATAGCGTTTTTATGGACCTCCTTCGCCCACTCCACCCAGCATCTGTGATATAATTTTTTATGGATTCGCATTTAGAAGCAGTTAGTTCACTATTTCACATTCTGTCAATCATCTGGCAAGGGGCTTAAAACAGCTCGTTTGGGAGATCCTTCAATAATTGATGATGACCAAGAATTTAAGGGTGTGAGGGACGCATCCCTGTAAAAGCTTGCTTGAACAATCATGAAACTCTCCCGAAAGCAATTATGAAATTATTAATTTATCAGCGCAGCTTCAACAATTCCAAAGGACACGCACATTTTAATCGCAACAAGGCGAATCGAATTATATTTCGAGTTTGCAACGAAAAGGACATTTTTCCGTGTAATCTTATCGAAGAAATAATTGAATTTAGGCTCTTCTATAAAGAGACAGTTTCCACTTTCGTCCTGTTAGCTAATTGATGAAAAAAGCTTCTGTTCGATGTGATAACATTTTGTTGCAGGACGAAAAAATCTCATTCTCGATGGTCGTTTGATTTTTTTGAAAAAGAGAAAACAAAAAAGTTCGTATACGATAATTAAAAGGAACGTACGCCGACCAGAAGTTTAAAATTGAGTGACGGCTGTTCGCAGCCTAGGGTGCTTCCGGTTGGCTGATTAAAACGATGAGCCCGTATATCTCAACTCCTTACGTTTTCCTATCAACAACATACTTACAGCTCATCATCGTCGCTGAAAGAAGAGTAAAATCGAAAGAGCACGACAAGTGCGTCCTTAGCGTCAAGGATTCATTTCTTTCGAAAAAAAGTCGCTGAAAAATCAAAGACGACGGAAGTTCGTTGAGTTTTTTTTTCGCTTTTTGTATGTTGTATGGTTGGATCCTCATCAAAATGAAGGGTCGTCCGGTAAATTAATTTGCCTCAAAGCGTATCCAAAGCTTTTGAAAGCGAAAAAAATCGAGAAACGGGAAAAAATCCTCTAACTAAGCAAACGAGGGAGAGAAAGGACTTTTTTTTGTTTGATAATTTCAAGGATTATTTCCTGGCAAAGAGATGTAAAAGGGTATAGAATATGGCTGGCATTATACTCTGTGGCCGTGCTGTGTTGACATTTGCGAAAGTAGGGTTGACAACGGGTGGAGCTCAGAAGCACTTTCCAGAGCAGAATATTACTTTTGACATCCTTTAGCCTGAGGCCGCCTTGTCAATGAGCTTGCTTTCATTTTAAAAGATGCTTGGAAAAAATGGCGACAGGAAAGGTTAATTAGGCATTCAAAGACGCTGACTGGGTAACGAAAATTGCTTATTATCGAGCATCGCGATTAGTTATGTTTGCTCCTTGGGTACAGAAATTCAAGCGTTATCTCTTAAGATTAGTCCGGTTTGTTACGCGAGGATTATAAATTACGCAAAAAGAAAAACAGGTTCTTGGCAAACTGAATGTAAAACTGTATAAGTCGTGAATATCAAACTGTATAAGTCGGTTGCAGCTATAAAGTATGCAAATACACTTAAGCGATTTTTCTGTGGTTTCGCATTTGAGGCTTAAGGCGCTGGATGCAACGGTTCAAGTTTTGTTTCATTGTTATCTGATGGTTGTGACATGGACAAGCCTTTAAGGACAAATCGCACATTTTTAAAGAAGACTAGGTTCAAAGACAACCCGTAATGATAAGGTGTTCCAATTATAATTTATTTAATAGTACCTATTGGGTTCGGTAAATGTCCTGCAGCTTGGCATTCACATCGAAAACTGCTTGTAAGATTCCTCTGTACCTACAAATAAACGTCTCAAATTTTATGGTCGAAAAATGTCTTTTCAAAGGAATTCGTCCGTAGTTAGCCATCCAGAATATTTGTATTCATAATATTTTCCAGAATTTTCATTTCCATTATTTATTTCCATTACACTCATTTTTTTAATCTCTACAGTGAAGCATGTAGACGTTTGTCGAGAATAAATTTAACAAGGAGACCTAATTTTTTTTAATGGACGGTCGAGCCGCGAGTCGAAAGGAGACAAAGACGCTTCGTGCTTAAGTGCTCGCACTGTAAAAGGATTTTAAGAAGGAATTTCTATTTTCTCCCGGCTCTTCTTGGTGCTGTATCCTTTATCTCGGCGGTGTTATCCAATCCAACCCCCGCTGCCGCTGTCCCGTGCTGCCAAAAGTTTCCGACCATCCGACCATCATCTTCATACTAATGGAAATTAGAAAATGTTAAGATGAAGTGAAAAAAAACTGGGGCCCTTTAAGAGATGGGAGCGAAATCCTTAAAAGTTGCTGATTCCCATTAGTTGAGAAGAGTTTTATGCGCCATAAGATGTCGCGAACCGCGATGGGGGTGCTGATTTCACTGACTCTTCTCTGTATATAGGTGAAACAGGCAGGGGATGTTTTTTCCTCTTTTTTTTTATTCTCGCCCATCATTGTTTGTTGTTGCTGTCGTTGTTGCTTGCTGGAATTATCCTTAATGATGGTAAGACCGCGAAGGCGCCACTCAATCTCAACCATGATGTCCTTTTGCTCGTTTTTTATTCATTTTTTGTTTTTGTATGCGAAAGTGCAGAGGAAGAATAAAAAAAAAGGAGGGCGTCAAGGCGAATTTTTTATTATTGTGTCGTGCGTTCATGTAAAGAAGGGGTTTGAAAATCGTCAGTGCTCTCCACTTTACAAAAAGAAATCCTATTTTCAAGCGTTATCAACGATATCACAAAAGGTTAAACGAAGTAACCTTTTGTGATATCGTTAAATGTTATAAAATAGACAAGTTTCAGTACTGAAACAAGGGCTCAAAACTCCAACTTATCCCTGCTAAGACATCAAACCTTCAAACCCTACTGAAGACATCATACCTACCTAAGCAGAAAGCACAAGACCTATAGCCTAAGTACTGCGCTTTCTACTTAATAAGCATAAAGCCCATAGTACCTGGCTACGTTCCATATTCAGAAGCTCTTCAATAAAAATAAATCATGTAACCAACGCCTGGAACCGCGCCTGTTTCAAGTAAGAATACCGAATACCAAAAGAAGGTAGAGGATGGCTTTGGACCAATTAAAACCTCTAAAAATAATAAAATTCTGATTAAACAGCTTTCCTGACGAATCAGATCTCTCTTTATTGAGGATAAAGAAATCTCTTTTTAATCTTGTCCGTTTAATAATGTCCTTGTTCAGGGTTGCATCCATGTACCTATGTATAGCTCTTGATCAGCTCGGCGATATTAAAGTTCCACCATCAGGTAGAGCGTTTCTTTTCGTATGTGTCGCTGTTCGGGTAAGATTTTTCAAGGACCTGGAGAGTGGACTGGGTGCATGCATGCGGCTTTGGTTTGTGAAAAGAAACGTGTCAATTTGTGCATCATATTGACACAAAGGTACCTACGTCACATTGAAGAAAAAGTTGTCATTTTTGAACCAACGAACACAGTTTTGAATAGATAGATAGGTAGATAGATAGATATTTCTTTATTAACTTCATAGTTTGTTTGTACAATTTTATATAGTAAAAAATACAAGCTTGACAATTTTCCGTCTGCCGGAAGTGAAAAATTTTATACAATTGATGTAGGTAAATAGAAAATAGTAATAATTATATAATCACTAGTTGCTAACAGTTATTTCCTGCAAAATAGGGCAATCCTCAATAAAGTGGTAAATATTTTCTGACTCTCTTCTGTTGCACAGATTGCAGTTTTCCTTTAGGTCGGCTCTATGGGGAATGAAATTTAGGTTAAGAATTTCAACTCTAGCTCTAAATATGATGCTTATAGCTTCGGGAGAGTAATTCGTACGGAAATAGGACTCCAAAGAAAGTAGCTGTTTTTTTTTTTATAATTTACTCGCGAATTAAGGGATTGGCTACCCTTTTTATGTTACACATCTCACGAGCGGAAAGTATTAGAAAAAGAGGAAAAGGAGGAGAGGTACCGATGCACTCTTGTTTTGAACAGTTGCGGATTGTAACGTGACGGAAAGACTGAACGTGGGAGAACATTCCACATTCGCGTTGAGCGGCTTGTGAGGGAACTTCTTAACTTGACTGTACGTCCGAAAGTGGGCTCGAGGGTCAACTGATGTGCATTCGATCTTTGGCGAGTATCACGGTTGAAAGTCTTAAGGGGCGGAATGCAATTGGCTATTTCGATGGAACACTGTTTGTGGAAAAAGCGATAGAACAGTGAAAGGCAAGAGACATTACGTCGATGTTCTAATAAGTCAATTGACTGCGCAATATTTCTGTCTCCAATCAGTTTTATCGCCCGTTTTTGTATCCTATCTAGCAGGTGCAATGCTGTTTTTGGAGCACCAGCCCAGACATGGGAATTGTATTCCAGCTTGGGGTGGATGTAGGCCTTATATAAAATAGCCAAATCAGAAGGAGTTAAATATTTCTTACATCTTTTGAGGAAACCTAGGCATTTCGCAGCGTTCTTGGCGACGTCGAATATGTGGTCATTCGAAAGGTTTTTATTAACACGCATACCGAGAATGGAAAGCGTTTCGGTTTCGTGGATGCAAGTGCCATTCATGGATAATGGCTGAGTGTTTCGGTTTTCCTTCAATGACAGAAGACAGCATTGAGTTTTAGAAGCATTAAACTCTACTCTATTTCGAGATCCCCATGATACAATGCTGTTAAGGTCAGAGTTTAATGAGTTTGACATACGCTGCCGTTCCAGTTCTACGTCCGAAGAGCAGGGGCGAGGAACCGAGAACGAATATGAGAAACTGAGGTTACTGTCATCGGCAAAGGAGTGGATTGGATTAGTAGTAGCAGACAAAAGATCGTTTATGAAAACGAGGAAGAGAGTCGGAGACAAAAAAGGGGCCCGGGGGAACCCCAGCATTTATTTTTTGAACCGCAGACTTAAAGCCGTCCAAAACAACTTGAATTGAACGGTTCGAAAGGTAATTACTTATCCACTGAATCAGAGATTCGTCAATTCAAAATGCACGCATTTTCGACAAAAGAGCTTGGTGCCAAACTCTGTCAAATGCTTTTGAAATATCAAGCGCAACAATCTTGCTTTCACCAAGAAGATGCAAGGAATGGTTCCACTTTTCGGTGAGATATGCCATCAAATCACCAGTGGACCTTTCGCTACGAAAACCATATTGCGGGCCTTTAAGTAGTTTTCGTGATTCGAGATATTTCATGAGCTGGAAGTTAATCAGCGTTTCCATGACCTTAGAAGGGAAGGTTCCAAGAAGGGAAGTTAGTGCAATTGGACGATAGCTAGAGGGAGGAGAAGAATCGCCTTTTTTAGGGACGGGCTGGACAAATGCTGTTTTCCGTAGTAGGACCGCGTGGAAGAACACCTCTTTAGAACAATCGGGGATATACCATCGGGACCGTGATTTGTGAATGTTGCGGATTTGTGAATGTTGAGATCCTTAAGTACTCTTTTTTTTGACTGTACGAGTGCGAAAGTGAATTTGTCAGTGAAGCTGGCGGTTGAGGATTCTGTAGAAAATCCTGGGCAGACCAGATTCTAACTGAGTAGCATAATTCGGAACCGAGTTTGGCAACCTGAAAATTCGCTTAAGGAAGTATCTTGAACAACAAAGGAAGAAACTCCAAAGGCTTGAACTCCGTAACACATCTTGCATGTGTGTGTTCTAACCGTAGTATTGAACACTTTGAATTTGTATGTAAGATCAATATTTTGGTTAGCGAAAAAACGAGGCCAGATTAAGTTAAGTGCCACCCTAGCCTTACTCCTTTTCACTTTAGCATGCCTACACTAACGTTGAGGTTATGGGTAAACAGATAACAGATACAGATTTCAATTGGTTCATTACCTAGACGCCAAGATTCTTCAGGATGTCTTCTTCTTTGAAGCTTCTCAAAAACCATGATTTTGGTTTTTTAGACGTTGATATGAAGGTCCCATATTATGCAATAGGCTTTAAGCTTGTTTATTTGGATTTGGCAAGTAAAAGAGTTGTCAGCAATCGATGCCAAATCATCAGCATAGAGGAGTACCTTAATGAGGATTCCAGCAAACGAGATACCACCTGGCAGGGACTCATAAATGTCGTCGATGAAAAGGGCGAAGTTGCCTTGAAGTCGACGAAGCATACATATAACCTCTTGTTATTATCGAGAAAGGCGGTCGGCCATGCATTCGAACAGCGGGAATAACATGTATTATTTCTTCCGAAAAGCACGTGCCGTAACTGTTTCGGATCGTGATAGTGCAACTAGTACCTCCACGCGTTGGCCGCTGGTAACAACCTTTTCTCAGTAGGGTCATGTCTCTGCTGGTGGGTTTGGCTGATTCTAGTTGGGCGGGGAGATTGGAAAACTCCCTGTATGCGTGGCGTGTGAATGAGATGCATGAATGTGTGTGTAAATGTTAGCATGAGTGATAAATCCCCCTAATCCAAGGTGGAACAGCATATGCCGAAGAATGAATGGCTAGTGGGCAAATATAATTCCGAGTATGCGAACTTGGGGTGCTTGGCAAGGCTCCATTTTAACTAACTGCCCGAGTGTGCTAGTCCGGAGCTCTGGCACACGGGAATTATATTTCTCGCGGTACTCGTGGGTACAACATTAACAAAGAAAAAGAAAACAAGGGAGGAGACAGCCCTAAAAGTCTCAAAAACAAAGAGGACGAAAAGTCCTCAAATAACACAACTTTGAAAGGTGTAGAGGAAGTACCTCCACCTCAAGCTTCCAGAAGGAAGAAAATCAAAGTGAAGTAATCACCAATAAAATGGACAAGTTGAAGGTTCAAGAAAACAAGAAAAGGCTTAGTGGTGCGGCGAGGAAGACACTCGCTTTTCATCTGAAAACGGGGATGAGTGAAGAGGAAGCCAAGCTAAAAGCACTTCAACCTATGAAAGAGGCTGATAAACTGGCCACAAAAAGAGCAAGGTCGAAAAGACGCCCCCAGAGGCCACGAAGAAGAAACGCGCAAGAGAGGACAACCCGCCAATAAGGTCCAATGCGCAGAACACTTCTGGTACATCATACAGAGATATCTTCTCGGGGAAAAAAATGGCTATCCTAGTCAAAGATTTTCCTGCCACGATGTTGACCACAGACCAGATGCGCTCCATAAAAGAGGCTATTATGAACAAGGTAGGAGCTACTTTTAAAGCAGGCTTCCTAATGCTGCATTGCGAAAATGAGCAGACTGCAGAATGGTTGAAAATAACCACACAACAGCTGAAGCCTTGGGAAGGTGCCGACTTAAGGGCCACTGATGAGGGTTCAGTTCCTCAGCCATGTACCCTAGTTGGATACTTTCCGAACGCTGCCGGCTCAGAGTCAAAAAGAATACTTGACACCATTCAAGGACAAAACGAAGGCCTTATGGTAGAGTCCTGGAGGATACTTAAGACCTCAGTATCCATAAGACCGTCATAACCTCAGTTATGATGGTCTTATCGATGGACCAAACAATATCAAAACGGCTAGAATCCGGAAATTACAAAATCTGGTACAGATTTGGTCAAGTCATCCTGAGAAAACCAGCTCAGGATGATAAGACAACGGCGGAAGCAGCTCTCGCAGAAGGCGACAAGGCGGCCAAAGAGGTTACCAAGAGCAGCTATAATCATAGAAGAAACTTTTAACTACATTCTCATTCCAGAATTCACAAACAGGGACACGGCCAGCGTTCCCAACAAACATACTCTCGAGAGATGTGCTCTACAAATCTAGAAAAACCTCTCATAAGGCTCTCGTAAAACTCTTGAGTACTCTCAGAACATAATTTTTTTTGATTAAATTGAATTTCACTCTCATAGTACTCTCATTAGAAGGGTAAAAAGCTACCAGAGTAAAACAGACGTAAACTTCCATTATGAGAGCATATTTGGTTCTTGTTATGTGAGTTCAACTCTCGTTTTACTTTCAAAGAGTAAAAGTATTATAAGGAGCATCCTTATGAGAGTCAAAGTATCGAAGTACTCATAAAAATACTCTTTTCAGCCTAACACTCTTGTTTTGAGACCGGATGGCTGATAAAAATACCTATTCATATCAATTCAAAATAATGGCGTTCCACCATCCGTCAAAAGTAATTTTGCCAGTACGTAGTGTGCTTGCGGTCACAGTAGTTTTTTAATTATTGCATTTCTTTATGGAGAAAAAAGTGAAGGAATCTCTGCAGCACAAATCGTCATCGAAAACATATTCATGGTCTGGTTAGCCAGCATGGATTGACTGAAATTTTCTACACGCAAACAAACTCACAGTCAACTCCAATGACATCAGATTAACATTTACTTTAGCGGGCAAATGTCATAACATGCGTATGCTGTAATCTTTATATTCCTTCATTCATGTGCACGCGGCAATGATGTTGAGCGATGAGCTATCATTTATAGTTTTTTTTTTAAACTGATTGTTTTTGTGGCGCTTTGTTTTTATCGAAGTAAAATGTTAACTTTAGCAGATAAATTTTCAGTTGCACAAAGTTCTTGCATATATAACCTCAGAAAAAATATTATTAAAGTCAATAATGTTGATGACAATGGTGTACTATCAAACAGTGCATTGAAAATAACACTTTCTTTTAGAAGTATATATTGTTCTCTTTTTTACTTTATATCCTTATGAAAAATTAAAGCATTTTTGGCACACAACATGACAAAGATGACACGAAGATTGTTTGTTTTATATTTTTTTCTCTCTGTCAAACAAGACTAGGTCTTCACATCCCATAAGAAGAACTTATTGTCTTATTATGAGACCGAATAACGCTTGCAAGGAGAGTTTAAGACTTTTAATCAGATCAAATAACTCCCATAAGTGGGGCCATTTAACTCCCGTAAGACTCTCTTAAGCGCTCTCGTAGTACTCTATAAGAGACAAATTGCAAGAGGCAAGCTCTTGGAGAATACTCTCATAAGACTCTCGTTGAGTGTTATAAGAGAGAAAATGTTAGTTGGGTTCTTATCAATCTGCCTGGTGAAGATAGTGTAGAGGTAGTGGTTACCTCAGCCTACTTTCCAGGAGAGGATTTAGAAGCACCTCCGAGGATAATTGAACGACTGGTCCAATACTGCCAAAGGACGAATTAGATCCTCCTCATTGGCTGCGATGCCAACGCCCATAGTGTGCTATGGGGTAGTAGCAACAACAATTCAAGAGGTGAGTCTTTAATTGAATTCTTACTTAGCACTAACCTAGCATAAGTAAACAAAGGCAAAACACAAACTTTTCAAAATGGCACCTTACAGTAGACCTTACACTAATGACTAACAAATACCTTAACTTAATCTACAACTGGAGAGTCTCAAAGGAAGCCTCATTTTCAGACCGCAAACACATCTTGTTTAACCTTGAGATCAACTCCCAAGCCAAAAGAGTTATCAGGTTCAGATCTCCTAGGACCACTGACTGGGAACTATACAGAAATTCGCTCAGAAATGATTGGGTTTCATCTGAGCACAAATACTCCAGAGGAACTGGATAACTCCGTCGTGAATCTCACTGAAAAAATCCTATCCTCATACCACTCAAGCTGCCCGCTCAAAGAAAAAATCACAAATAAATCGGTACCCTGGTGGAATACTGAACTGCAAAAGCTCAGTTAAGCTGCCAGAGATGAGTTTAACAGAGCCAAAAGAGCAGGCGACTGGAACAAGTACAAAGAATCCCTAACTAACTATAATAAAGAGTTGAGGAAATCTAAACGGAGGTCGTGGAAAAACTTTTGTGAGAACCTAAAAGACTCACCGGAGACGGCAAGAGTTCGTAAGGCGCTCTCAAGAGGTAACCAGGACTCTATTGGACTCTATTGGACTAATTACATAATCTCTTTACACGAACGGTAAAAAAAACTTTATTTAATATTCCTTTACAAATGGTTTATTACATCTGTTATTATGTATAATCTATTATATCTATTATATTTATTTTATTTCAAAAAGTAAGGCCGCTGTCCATAGCAAAAGGCTGCACCTTTCCTTTTTGATGGTTGAGTTAAGACTGAATAAAATTAATTTGAAGTTTTCTACAGATAGATAATTTCGCGTTCTAGTTCCCGTGGGAATGGAATGTACTTGTTGACAAAATATTCATATTTCGTTGCGGTGCAATGTAACATGAGTATTTTAATCTGCTGTGTGCGCAAAATGGCTGGCGCGTGAAAAACTGTACCCACGGGCGGGTTAATTTGAATTCCCGTTATGCATGTAAAATGCTGACTATGAGAATAACCGTAAAGGTTCAAATGAGCGTTGGCATGGAGTATCCGACGTAACTGACTACTCAAAGACTCTGAGGGAAACCTCACACAAAACTTCAAAAATACTTTAGAATTACTGCTAAAGTCTCATTTCCCGGGTTGCACTTTAAAGGATGGTAATGATTCTGGAAGGAACCCAACCAACTTTCCCTACAATAAAGGTAGAGGCTCTGCTATATATAAAAATATTACGTTTGATAAGGTTGAATGGGCGATCAGCAGCTTTATAACATCCCAAGTAACAATTTTACTTCGGTAAGGCTTAAATTTTCGATTTTGGGAAGTTATTGTTTCTATAAGGCCTCTATAACACTTGCCGATTATTTCCAAGGCAGCAATTTCTGACAAAATTTGTATAAGACCTTAAAGAAGCTACAACGAGGTCTTACAGAGGGATAAGATTCTGTTAATCTCCTCTGTTACTTTGTAAGAAGTCTACTACTTCTATAAGGCCTTATAGCAGCTTCCGTACTTCAGTGCAGAATGTGAACTACCTCTATAAGGCCATATAGAAGTTTCGGAATCAATATACCTGTAGCAGGCATTATGTTACAAGCTTAACCGAAGCAAATACTTCTATAAGGCTTCTTTCTGCAGAGCTTAACCGAAACTGTTGCTTGTATAAAGTTTTCCATTGCAAGCCCTACCGAAACTGTTGAAACCAGCTTCCTGTTGCAAGCCTTACCGAAACTGTTGCTTGTATATGGCTTCGTGTGACATGCTTTGCAGAAGAAGTTACTTGTATATAGTTTCCTATTGCATACTCCACCGAAACTGTTGCTTGCATAGACTTTCCTGCTGCAAGCCTTAGCGAAACTGTAACTTGTATAAGATTTCTAATTGCATGAGTTATAGAGACTGTTACTCTAATGTAGAGTTCTGTTGCAATGTTTCTGTTGCAAACGTAACAGAAAATGTTACTTGTATAATGCTTCCTGTTGCAAGCTTCGCAGAAGCTGTTACTTGTAAAAAGCTTTCTGTTGCAAGCCTTATCGAAACTGTTACTTGTATAAGGCCTCCGGTTGCAGTCATAACAAAAACTGTTGCTTGTATAAAGTTTCCTATTGAATGCTTTACCGAAACTGTAGATTGAATGTTGTTTTCTGTCGTAATATTCCTGTTTCAAGTATAACAGAAACTGTTACTTGTATAAGGCCTCCTCTTGTAGTCACTACCGAAACGGTTGCTTGTATAAGGCTTCCTATTGCAGGCCTAATAGAGGCTATTACCTCTATAAGGCTTCCTGTTGCAAGCTTTATAGAGACTGTTACTTGTATAAGGCTTCCCTTTGCAGGCTTTATAGAGGCTTTTGCTTGTATAAGGTTTCCTTTTGCAGGTCTTATATAGGCCGTAACTTGTATAAGGCTTCCTGTTGCAGCTCTTATAGAGGCTCTTACTTGTATAAGGCTTCCTTTTGCAGGTCTTATAGAGGCCGGAACTTGTATAAGGCTTCCTGTTGCAGGCCTTATAGAGGCTATTACTTGTATAAGGCTTCCTGTTGCAGGTCTTATAGAGGCTGTTACTTGTGTAAGGCCTCCCTTTGCAGGCTTTATAGAGGCTATTGCTTGTATAAGGCTTCCTGTTGCAGGTCATATATATATATATATATATATATTACTTCTATAAGGCTTCCTGTTTCAGGCCTTATAGAGGCTATTACTTCGATAAGGCTTCCTGTTGCAGGCCTTATAGAGGCTTCCTGTTGCAGGTCTTATAGAGGCTGTTACTTGTATAAGGCTTCCCTTTGCAGGCTTTATAGAGGCTATTGCTTGTATAAGGCTTCCTGTTGCAGGCCTTATAGAGGCTATTACTTCTATAAGGCTCCCTGTTGCAGGTCTTATAGAGGCTATTACTTGTGTAAGGCTTCCTGTTGCAGGCCTTATAGAGGCTTTTGCTTGTATATGGCTTCCTTCTGCAGGCCTTATGGAGGCTATTACTTCTATAAGGCTTCCTTTTGCAGGCCTTATAGAGGCTATAACTTGTGTAAGGCTTTCTCTTGCAGGTCTTATAGAGGCTGTTACTTGTATAAGACTTACTCTTGCAGGCTTTACCGAAGCTGTTGTTGCAGACCAAATCTCCGAAATAAATAAAGAAAAAAAAAACTCTTTCGCCGGGTGAGGCTTGAACCATGGTCCTCGTTTACCACAGGCAAGCACTCATCCACTATGCTACATCGTTGCCGTGCAACTCGTCGCGAAAACATCATTTAAAAATAAATGAAGCATATCGCGTTATATGAATAATGGAAGCGAAAGCGGCATTAGTTGTAAAGTAAAGCAGCTTCGGTACGACTTCTTTTCAGCTTGTGTAAGGCCTTACCGAAGCTTACCCACATGCTGTCTCGCTCTTTAGGGAAACATTTCATCAACAGTTTCGGTAAGACTTCGCATCTATTTCTATAAAACCTAACAAAAGCTCGGTTGTTTGGCATGCTCAAATGTACACAAATACCAATAAGCAAATAATTTTTATTAGTGTACTCTCGCGCACTTTAACGAAGATGTTTCATGAATACTTTCGGTAAGACTTCGCATCTACTTCTATAAGGCCTAACAGAAACTCTATTGCTAGTCATACTACAATGATGCACAAACACCAATAAACAAAACAGTTCATCTCTCTCGCGCTCTAACGAACATATGCCTAACAGTTTCGGTAAGACTTCGTATAAACTTCTATAAGGCCTAACAGAAACTGGATTGTGTTTGTGTCGCATGCTTTAATGGTGCACAAATACCAATAAAAAACAATACGCTCTCGCGTATACAGAATATTGTATTCATTCTACAGCGTGTGGAAGGAAAACAAGGCGGATAGACCTTTTAACAGTTCGACGTTTTACTGGTATTTTTAGCGAAGGATGTCAAACAAAGTTCATTTTCTTATGGATAACGAGTAAAAATTACACATAAACATAAATAACTATTTAAAAAATGCAATCGTGTGTTTGGATGAACGAAAAAGTTGTAGAATTAATCTGCCTTTCTAAGTTAAGCTAAAAATATTTTATTTATTTGTGTTGTGAAAATAGTGCATACGACCACAAAAGGGTGCACGTATTCACGGAGGTCACATATTCGGAACACCTTTTCGATACCTTCCACTTTTTTTCTTTAAATTATTTTTGAATCAATTCAAAGAAGATAATAACTGCAACAACTTTATTTCCTATCGGCACACTCTAGGATTAATAGTTTATTAATAAATCGGACTTCTACAGAAGCTATTGCATTTTTTCTTCAGACGTCAAATTTTGACAGTCGTGGTAAAAGGTCTTTGGCGCGAAAAGCAAATGACGCATAAATAAGTAAAACAAAGATCTGCTTGGATGGCGATACTCAGAGGCGTAAGCAAAAAATTCTTCAGGAAGGGGCAATATCTGAAATCGAAAAATGCTAAGGTATAAGCCCTTTTTTTTTTAACAAGGTACGTCAGCAGGGCTTGTTTATATAAATTTTTTAATGGATTCAATAATTATTGTTAGGTTGTTATTTTAAAAAGATAATGAAGGCATTCTACAAAGACTTTAAGTAACAAATGGATGGCTAGGATTAATGGATTCACTATATTAATTTTAAATGTCGTCGGATAGCCTTGAAAACCTGTATTTTTCCATCCATTGACATCGCAGCCATCCTTTGATGGAAATCGTTACTTTATGTCTTAATAAAATGAAGACGAGCTACATTTTGGGATATTCACTTATTTTATATTCACTTATCGGAAAACCCCAAGAATTGGTATTTTTTTCATCCATTGACATCGTAGCCATCCTTTCATGGAAATCGTTACTTCATGTCTTGGTAAAATCCAGACGAATTATATTTGGGATTTTCATACTAATGTCATCGGAAAGCCTTGAAAGTTGGCAATTTTTCATCCATTGACATCGTAGCCATCCTTTGATGGAAATCGTTTCTTTATGCCTTGATAAAATCCAGACGAAATATTTAGGCTCGTCTTCATTATTATCAAGACATAAAGTAACGATTTCCATCAAAGGATGGCTACGATGTCAATGGATGAAAAATTGCCAACTTTCAAGGCTTTCCGATGACATTAGTATGAAAATCCCAAAATATAATTCGTCTGGATTTTACCAAGACATGAAGTAACGATTTCCATGCTACGATGTCAATGGATAAAAAAATTCCGATTCTTAGGGCTTTCCGATGACATTTAAAACTAAATAAGTGAATAAATGCTACGAAGTCAATGGATGAAAAACTGCCAACTTTCAAGGCTTTCCGATGACATAAGTATGAAAATCCCAAAATATAGTTTGTCTGGATTTTACCAAGACATAAAGTAACGATTTCCATGAAAGGATGGCTACGATGTCAATGGATGAAAAAAATACCAATTCTTGGGGTTTTCCGATAAGTGAATATAAAATAAGTGAATATCCCAAAATGTAGCTCGTCTTCATTTTATTAAGACATAAAGTAACGATTTCCATCAAAGGATGGCTGCGATGTCAATGGATGAAAAATACAGATTTTCAAGGCTATCCGACGACATTTAAAAATTAATATAGTGAATCCATTAATCCTAGCCATCCATTTGTTACTTAAAGTCTTTGTAGAATGCCTTCATTATCTTTTTAAAATAACAACCTAACAATAATTATTGAATCCATTAAAAAATTTATATAAACAAGCCCTGCTGACGTACCTTATTAAAAAAAACGGCTTATACCTTAGCATTTTTCGATTTCAGATATTGCCCTTCCTGAAGAATTTTTTGCTTACGCCTCTGAGTATCGCCATCCAAGCAGATCTTTGTTTTACTTATTTATGCGTCATTTGCTTTTCGCGCAAAGACCTTTTACCACGACTGTCAAAATTTGACGTCTGAAGAAAAAATGCAATAGCTTCTGTAGAAGTCCGATTTATTAATAAACTATTAATCCTAGAGTGTGCCGATAAATAAAGTTGTTGCAGTTATTATCTTCTTTGAATTGATTCAAAAATAAAAATAATTTAAAGAAAAAAAGTGGAAGGTATCGAAAAGGTGTTCCGAATATGTGACCTCCGTGAATACGTGCACCCTTTTGTGGTCGTATGCACTATTTTCACAACACAAATAAATAAAGTATTTTTAGCTTAACTTAGAAAGGCAGATTAATTCTACAACTTTTTCGTTCATCCAAACACACGATTGCATTTTTCAAATAGTTATTTATGTTTATGTGTAATTTTTACTCGTTATCCATAAGAAAATGAACTTTGTTTGACATCCTTCGCTAAAAATACCAGTAAAACGTCGAACTGTTAAAAGGTCTATCCGCCTTGTTTTCCTTCCACACGCTGTAGAATGAATACAATATTCTGTATACGCGAGAGCGTATTGTTTTTTATTGGTATTTGTGCACCATTAAAGCATGCGAC
The DNA here is from genome assembly GCA_947623515.1 of Neoascia interrupta. Taxonomy (NCBI): domain Eukaryota; kingdom Metazoa; phylum Arthropoda; class Insecta; order Diptera; family Syrphidae; genus Neoascia; species Neoascia interrupta. The sequence goes on from OX392462.1 coordinate 153,428,295, forward strand.
ACAAACACAATCCAGTTTCTGTTAGGCCTTATAGAAGTTTATACGAAGTCTTACCGAAACTGTTAGGCATATGTTCGTTAGAGCGCGAGAGAGATGAACTGTTTTGTTTATTGGTGCTTGTGCATCATTGTAGTATGACTAGCAATAGAGTTTCTGTTAGGCCTTATAGAAGTAGATGCGAAGTCTTACCGAAAGTATTCATGAAACATCTTCGTTAAAGTGCGCGAGAGTACACTAATACCAATAATTTGCTTATTGGTATTTGTGTACATTTGAGCATGCGAAACAACCGAGCTTCTGTTAGGTTTTATAGAAATAGATGCGAAGTCTTACCGAAACTGTTAATGAAATGTTTCCTTTAAGAGCGAGACAGCATGTGGTTAAGCTTCGGTAAGGCCTTACACAAGCTGAAAAAAGGTCCTACCGAAGCTGCTTTACTTTACGTATCAACTAATGCCGTTTTCGTTTCCATTATTCATATAAGGCGATAGCATAGTGGAAAGAGTCACGACTGTAGTTTAAGGCACAATTAAGGCACACAATTATTAACAAAAAAAAAATATAAAAACACAAAAAAAAATCACAAAAAAAAACAAAAAACCCAAAAAAAATTATAAAACAAAAGAAAAACCAAACACAGCACTTGACACAAAAAAAAATATAAAACTACAAAAAACACAAAAAAAAGTGCATATAAAATTATGCAGGTAGTTAAGTTAGGTTAGGTTAAGTCTTATTGTTTATTTTAAGGTAGCTTTAAGTTTTATATATAAGATAAAAATAAAAGTTCTGGAACTAAGTTTTTTCAAAATATATATTTTTCTTAGTTAAATTTGCTCTGTTATGTTTAGTATTATAATGTAAGTTAGTTTAGGTCGAAAGACATAGTTGATAAGAGTTAAGTTTAGCTTAGAGCGCCCGCGAAGGGCCAGTAAGTTATATTAAGATAGTTAAGTTATTTAAGCTAGTTTTAAGCGTTTTTGTCTAGCATGTAAGAACTCAGAAATGAATTAAATAAAAAGCATTAAAAACGAAAAACGAAAAACGAGAGTCACGACTGTCACGTCAGAGGACCCAGGATCGATCCCAACCAAGTAAGTAAATATTTCAAATATCAAATGTTCACAAATATAGTTTCCTAAATAAAAATTGACATCATTTCAGACAGCAAGAATTAACAACAGCCAGATAATAGAGGGAAAAGATAAACCAACAGAGAAGGAAGGAGACTGTACAATTAAACTTTTTTTTTTCGTTTAATGCTCCATTTATTTTTATATGATGTTTTCGCGACGAGTTGCACGGCAACGATGTAGCCTAGTGGATGAGTGCTTGCCCTTGGTAAGCGAGAACCACGGTTCAAGCCTCAACCAGCGAAAGAAATTTTTTTTCTTTATTTATTTCGGAGATTTGTTCTGCAACAACAGTTTCGGTAAAGCTTGCAAGAGTAAGTCTCATACAAGTAACAGCCTCTATAAGACCTGCAAGAGGAAGTCTTACACAAGTAATAGCCTCTATAAGGCCTGCAGAAGGAAGCCTTATAGAAGTAATAGCTTCTATAAGGTCTGCAACAGGAAGCCTTATAGAAGTAATAGCCTCTATAAGGCCTGCAACAGGAAGCCTTATAGAAGTAATGGCCTCTATAAGGCCTGCAACTGGAAGCCTTATAGAAGTAAAAGCCTCTGTAAGGCCTGCAACAGGAAGCCTTATACAAGTAATAGCCTCTATAAGGCCTGCAGAAGGAAGCCTTATACAAGTAAACGCCTCTATAAGGCCTGCAAGAGGAAGCCTTATAAAAGTAAACGACTCAATAAGGCCTGCAAGAGGAAGCCGTATACAAGTAAAAGCCTCTATAAGGCCTGCAACAGGAAGCCTTATACAAGTAACGGCCTCTATAAGACCTGCAAAAGGAAGCCTTATACAAGTAAAAGCCTCTATAAGGCCTGCAACAGGAAACCTTATACAAGTAATAGCCTCTATAAGGCCTGCAAAGGGAAGCCTTATACAAGTAACAACCTCTATAAGACCTGCAAGAGGAAGTCTTATACAAGTAATAGCCTCTATAAAGCCTGCAACAGGAAGCCTTATACAAGTAACAGTTTCGGTAAAGCCTAACAGGAAACTTTATACAAGCCTGCTAAAAAACTTTTAACAAGTAACAGCCTCGGTAAAGCTTGCAACAAAAAATGCTTAATGCAAGTAACAGCCTCTATAAGACCTAACAGGAACTTTATACAAACACCGGTTTCTGTAAAGCCTAACAGGAAACTTTTAACACGGCTGTTAGGGCTTTAACAGTTTCTGTAAGTGCGCCAAATTGGCTTCTCTAAGGCCTTATACAAACTATTTTGCGGGAGGGGAAATAGTTTGTATATAACCTTACCGCAACAGAAATGTTACTTGGGATATAAGGCTCCCGGAATGGATGGTATTTTGCCAGCCCTTCTCCTTTATTCCCCCAACAGACTAAAGGCGTGTCTAGTTAAAATTATAAGATTATGCCCACTGTCAGGCTATATTCCCCAAAAATGGAGGGAAGTAAGGGTGATATTCATTCCGAAAGGAGGAAACAAACAACCCGACCTTCCCAAATCATACAGGCCAATAAGCTTATCGTCTGTACTTCTTAAAGTAACGGAAAAGCTTATTGAGCTAGAGATCAAAAGTGATGCTCTTCAAAAAGCGCCCCTGCAAAGACTACATTTCGCCTATCAGAAAGAGATATCCACAACCACTGCCCTAAACAAACTAACATAAATGGTTGAGAAATCACTTATAGCTAAAGAGGTCGCTGTAGGGGCCTTTATGGACATAGAAGGAGCCTTCGATAATGCAAATCACAACTCCTTGACCAATGCTCTAAAGAGGAAAAACGTTTATCCTCTCATTATTAAATGGATTAGCAATATGCTCAAAGAAAGGCTCATAATAGCCAACTTAGGTAACGTGGAAGTAGTAATAAAAACCATCAAAGGGTGTCCTCAGGGAGGAGTTCTTTCCCCACTTTTATGGTCAATACTTGTGGACGAGCTACTCACTGTACTAAACAACAATGGCTTCTATACCATTGGATACGCTGATGATCTAGCCATTCTTTTAAGAAGCAAACATGAGGTTACAATTGCTAATCCTATGCAAAAAGCCTTGAAAATAACTTGGGAATGGTGTGAGGGTGAAGGACTCTCTATAAATCCCAACAAGACCAAAATTATTCGCTTTACAAGAAGGAGACAGAACAAGCTTCAAGCCCTAAAAATTAAAGATATTCCTCTTACAACCAGTGAAGAGGTTAAGTTTCTAGGGATAACTCTAGACAACAAACTTACCTGGAATCCACTTTTAAATTCAATATGCAAAAAAGCTACGAAAGCTTTATGGACCCTAAGACAGCTCGTTGGTAAAACATGGGGACTCAATCCCAAAATGAGCCTGTGGGTCTGTACTCAAATGATCAGGCCAATTATTTTCCTGAGCTGCTCACACTGGTGGAAAAAGTGTGAGCAGCGGACAGTCATAGAAAAGCTAAACAAACTGCAAAGGCTAGCGTGCATCTGTACCACTGGAGTAAAGCGAACCACTCCTACAGCTGGTATGGAAGTCCTCCTAAACCTTCCACCACTACATATAGCTGTTCAGGCAGAAGCAGCAAGACGGGCATAAGTCTTCAACGATAACTTCAAAAATAATCAAAAATACATGCAAAGAAGGTCATCTACAAGGGCATCTAGAGATACTGAAGAAAGTGGATCTGGTCTGACACTTTTCAGCGATATCATAGACCCTATTGTAAGCTTTAGCAAAAACTATACAAAATCTTAATCCCAAAAAGAGAGGTATGGACTAGCAATCCACATTGGCTAAATGACGACACCCAAAAGTAGTACACGGACGGGTCGAAGTCAACCAGTGGAGTTGGGGCTGGTATAGTAGGACCGAGGTGTCATAAACACATACCTCTCTGTAAAGAAGCCACAATTTTTCAAGCCGAACTCTTTGCGATTAACGAAGCAGCCCATTGCATTTATAATAGAAATCTCAAAAATGTGAAGATCTCACTATTCTCGGACAGCCAGGCTAAAAGCTCTAAAGAGCGACAGATATGACTCCAAGGCTGTTTGGGAATAATAAACTGGCTACCAAAAACAGTGTGAAGCTGATTTTGGTGCCGGGACACGAAAACTATGAAGGTAATGAAAAAGCCGACATTCAAGCCAAATGGGGAGCTGAGATTCCTCTTACAGGGCCTTTTCCCCCCTTTGGTTTCACAAAGGCAGACATTTATCATCAAATTAAAAACTGGACTATCAGTACATGTCTACAAAAGTGGAATAATCTGGAAGGCCTCAAACACTCCAAAAAATTCCTCAGGTACCACCCCAAAAGAGCCAAGGAAGCCCTAGAACTCAACAGATCCAATCTAACATTGTTATGTGGAGCTATCACTGGACATGCAGCATGTAACTATCACCTATCCAAATTAGGCCACAGCAGCACTGAAATCTTTAGACACTGTGGAGACACCTTTTAATAGAGTGTCCTGCTCTTGCTCTCCACAGATTAAAAATTACTGGGATACCCAATTTAACAGGGAAAGACTATGAAAACATCCCATCGAGGGAGGCTATCAGTTTTGTAAAGATAGGTCTAAAAACCTAGATCAAAGTAAACGGGTACAAAAGATCTTTTAGGTCGCAGTACAAGTGATTCAATTCAATTCAATTATCGAGAAATTTTTTCGCAAGGCACGACAGAGCAAAAATGTGATCTATGGTTGAGAAACCAGAACGAAAGCCAGCCTGAAGCATACTTAGTCGGTTTCTTGCTTCTACCCAGTTAGACAATTTTGTAAGGAGAATTGCTGTAAATAATTTCCTTAGAGAGTTTAGGACTCTTAGGATTCTTAGGACGACTTGCATCACATTTTTTAAGGACTGCTCAAATTAGAGCTTTATTGAATCTCGTAGGCAAACCGGCGTTGTTAAGTAAAGTGTTGAAGAGGTTGAGAATATAAGATTTGAGACTCTCGTTGGATTTTTCGCAAAACTCAATAGGAATACCGTCGAGACCTGGAGCTTTGCCGTTTTTTATTACTCGACTCCAATTCGGAAAGCGAGATTGGCTGAGAAAGGTGAGAAAGTTGTGATTAGCAATACGTGCATTTAGGTCACCAATGATCATTGGTTTTTGAAGGGGAAAATTATTTAAAAAATTGTATAAGTTGTCGAAATCATTCTGCCAATTATTGCAGTTGAAGTAAACAGCTATAATGTGAAAATTCAAATTGTTACTATTAATTCGAATAATGAGACTGTTTTCCTTTTCAAAAAGCCTAACAAAGTGATTAATTTTAAGATTTAAACCACATAACCTCCACTCACCCTCCCATGCACATAAAATCTATACTTTGAAATCCTTAAAATATTTTCTCACATCATTTAGGTATTTGGCTTCTAAAAAAGTTTCTAAGAGGATAATTATGTCGAATTTTAAAATTAATTTGAAGAAATCAGGCTGCAAAAATATACTTTTGAGTCCTGAAAAAGCTACATTTAAGTTTAGGTTAATTACAGTTTACAGGTAGGTTATTACAGTTTTGAATAAGACAATTGTAGTTTTCACACCATGATTAGCAAATTCAAATTAACAACTACAACCTCAATTGTGATGTGAGGAAAATATGTGAAAACCGAAATAATTGTCAAAATGATGCATTGCCAATTGGTAGTTGCATAATGAACGGAGTTCTTAAACTGAAATCTTAATCGTTAATAGGATTATTTATTGATTTTTATGACTCATTTATGCGCGTTTTATATTGACATATCAAATATTAAATTTGACGACTGTAGTTGTCACATTGACTATTACAATTGTAAATATTACAATTACATACCTACATTCTTCAATCGCAATTGGTCTGATGACTTCAAAATTTGATTGTCAATATGCTGAAAGTTGGTTACATAATATATTGAAAACTAAAAATTGACAATTGGACAGTTGTTACATATAACCAATATGTATTAAAGTAATGATTTTTAAACGTATCTAATCGATGCCACCGAACATTTTATGACACACAATTTTGCTCGTCAATATACCAATTTCTTGTTTGGCAGTAACCGGTGATTGCTAACAACCAGCATGATATGACAATGTGATAACTGATAACCAATAATTTTTTCGGTGTGTGTGTATCCTTGATCAAAGTTTAACCAATTTGCTTTCCGTGGGTTTAAGAAAACTTTCCTAGCCTAAACGTTACTTTCCAACCGCCCGGCTTTTGCTTCTTGACATTCCTCGAAGTCGCAGTCCTGCACTTCGAGTTCTTTGGCGACCTTTCGAGCGTCCAGATCCGGTTCATTTTGAAACACCAACAGCTCTTTTCTGCCTTTTTCAACTCCTCAACTCGCTGAGGAGTTGAGGCTAGGCTTACGCCGTTCTTGAGTTGCTTATGATCCTTCTTGGCAGGACTTACTCGGGTTTTTTTATGGAGGCCGACTTTTTCACTTTAAGAAAAATTCTTTAAAATAATTGCACTTTTTACTGTGTTTTTTTATGAGGAAATATTCAAGCATGAAAAGGACTCCGGGACAGGACAGATACACAAGTATCAATAACCCGTTCTGCGTTGGTATTCTGTGATTTACTTGGCCCCGTTCTGTCACTGGACCTTTGTTTTGCTGCACTTACTTTGGCAAGAAAACTTCCACTGGGTTCAAAGGTTGTCCTCAGCAGCATCGTCCCTCAGGCTTTCAGGCATGATTCTTTTACCGGTTGCTACCAACGGTTTACTAGGCCTGTTGTCTTAAGGGGTAACTTTATAGCAACGTAAAAAGTGTTGGCCATACGAATCTAGAAAAGAAAGTTATGAGTGGGAGAGGATATTTGCTTGGTTGTAAGAATTTAATGAATGCCACGACCTTTTTTTTACGTTAGGAGCTTATATTCTATAGGTTTGGTCCAAGGATTGGTAACATTTTTAGCACTGCATCTCTGGTAGAAAGCTACCACTGGAAAGGTTTTTTTTCCGTAAGTAGGTAAAAACCTTCATAGGCACTATGAGGATCGAACGTGCGTGCTCATAGTAGTGTGAGATTCTTACTCACTAAAAAAAAAACTCCCAATCTTTGGAAGACTACGACTTAGTTTCCTTAACAAGTAGTTCAAGTTTCTGTATAGTAATCGTGTTTGGCAGGCTACCTTCCAACGAAAGCACCTGCAATACCGTCATTATGTGCGGTTTCCTCCTACGACGCTAGATCCAACGGTCTTGTTCGTTGTAGTCGGCGTGCAAGATTTGTCTGATCCAGAGTTCGGATTATTTCGTGGTTGCAATGGCCGTGAAGGCGAGTGTGAAGTTTACGAGCAAAGTTTCTTACTTCGTCGGTCACGGTTGCGATGCCTAGATCTCGATGTAAATCGTTATTTCTTATATACCATGGAGCATTTCCGATTGCTCTTAGTGTCTCATTCTGAAAAGTTTCTGAAATAGATATGTTGCTTGGTTTGGTACAACCCCAATGTTGTATACCGCACGTCCAAGGTGGCCTTAGCACTTGCTTATACAATAGCAGTTTGTTATATACGCTTAGTTTCGAATAACGTCCGATAAGCCAATTCAGCTCTCGTAGCTTGATTTCAAGCTCGCCGCGTTTCTTTTTAACGTGTGGCTTCGACATAAGTTTTGCGTCTAGGGTCATGCCTAGATATTTCGCCTCGTTTGTGTACGGAATTTGTACCGAGTTTATAAATAGAGGTAAGTTGATTACCATCTTGTAAGTAAAATTTGCATGCGTTGATTTTGTCTCAGTTAGGACGATTCGCCAGGCGTTCGCCGTCCATTCGCATATTTTGTTCAAAGCGCGTCCATGCGCATTGGAGTTTTCCCGTTGATAGTTCGACTGTCTTATCCGTAGCGAGGACAGTCGTTGCCTCTACTTGATGTACATCTCTAGTAAAAAGTATAAACAGCGTTGGACCGAGGACGCTACCTTGTGGATCGCCGGCGTGTATTTCTTCGAAATAGTTTAAAATTTTTCGAAATAGTCTGTTGTCAAGATAAGACTCTAAGAGTTCATACATTTTTTTCAGCAAAACTTTCCGTAGCTTATATTTTAGGCCTTCGTGCCAAACCTTGTGAAAGGCTTGGGGTACGTCAAAAAAGCGGTAGAACATATCATTTTCGCTTCTAAGGCTTTCTCAATTTCATTATTTATTCGATAGACCTGGTAATTGTTGCATGTTTGACCCAAATGCTGAATTGGTGATCCGGAATCAATCATCTTTCTTCAATTATTGGTTGCAGTCGTTTGAGCACAAGTTTCTCGAAGACTTTAGATACAATCGGCAGAAGCGAAATTGGTCTATATGATTTTTTGTCGTTCGGGCATTTCCCTGGTTTCGGAACCATTATTACTTTTGCGACTTTCTATTGCCGTGGAACGTATGAAATTCTCATTAATGCGTTTATGATGTAGAGAAGCTTGACTAATGCTCTTTTAGGTAGCTCCTTCAAAATTTCCCCAGTAATTAGGTCATGCAGGTGCGCAAATGATAAAAAATCTTATAGGCCCATATCGCTTCTGCCGATAATATCGAAAGTATTCGAGAAACTTCTGCTGAAGCGATTACAACCAATAATTGCAGAAAGACGCTTGATCCCGGATCATCAATTCGGTTTCAGATCTAACCATTCCACAATAGATCAAGTCTACAGAATAACGCATGAAATTGAAAAAGCCTTAGAAGGGAAAAAAATATGTTCAAGTGCTTTCCTCGACGTATCGCAAGCCTTCGACAAGGTATGGCACGAGGGCTTGAAATATAAGCTACGGCAAAACTTGCCGGAAGACATGTTTAAAATATTGGAAAATACTCGAGTTTCAAGCAAATTCGGGCTGGCGTACCCCAGGGAAGCGTCCTCGGTCCGACCCTGTTCCTGCTCTACACAAGAGACATACCTCTAGATGACGAGACAGTCGTGGCCACGTTTGCGGACGATACGGCCATCCTGGCAACAGGTGAATCGAGTCATCAACGAGAAACCTCCAACGAGCATTGGACAGAATTTGTGTCTGGACGAAGACTTGGCGAATCGCTCTTAACGAGAACAAGTCTACGCATGTGAATTTCACTTACAGAAGGGTTAACAATTTGCCTCTGTTCATAAATTCTGTACAAATACCTTATGCAAATGAAGCGAAGTATCTAGGGATGACACTGGACGCTAAACTAAGGTGGAAACCACACGTAAAGAAGAAGCGTGACGAGCTCGAGATTATGCTCAGGGAAATGTATTGGCTTATCGGAAGATTTTCGAAATTAAGCACATATAACAAACTGCTCTTGTACAGGCAGGTGTTAAAGCCGTCCTGGACATACGGTATACAACTTTGGGGTTGTACCAAGCCGAGCAACATGTCCATGTTGCAGGCTTTCCAAAACAAAACACTAAGAGCAATTGTGAATGCTCCATGGTATATTAGGAATAGCGATATTCACAGAGATTTAGGAATAGCTACCGTGGGCGAAGAAGTAACAAACTTCGCTCGAAAGCTAAATGCTCGCCTTCATGTTCATTGCAACAATGATATGATCCGTACTCTAAACGAGACTCTAACGATGTTAACAACGAGCGACGACTACAAAGAACAAGACCCTTCGATCTAGCGACGTAGGGTGAAGCCGCATGAATGAACGGCTTAGTAGGTGCATGCACTGGAAAGCAACCTATCCAATGCGATCAACACTATTGAAGCGTAAACTACTTGTTAAGTTAAATTAGTTGTAGTCAAGAAGTATTATGAGAGAGCGAAAATTTACTACTATGAAGTGCGTTCTGGCAGTTTCATAGTGTCTCTCATAAATGGGTGGTTTTTTTAGCACGTGGAAATCGGGCATAACCAATATCGGCTACTTCGGTATTATGTACCTGCTATAGTGGGCGTATTGGTATCTTTGAAAGATTTTGGAGTTTTAGTCTCCGTCCATCCTAGTATTCAAAAAAAAAAAAAAAAAATTAGGTCATAGCCTGGAGCTTTGTTATTCTTCAAATTTCGGATTGTTTGACGAAGTTCAAACAACAGTTTGAACAAACAGTTTAGTTCCGCATTGAGATACAGATCGTCGACCAACGGCTCCCCGTCAAACGGTTTGAACGATTCTTCTAGATGTTCTGCAAATACATCTGCTTTCTCTTTGTCGCCTTTTACCCATTCACCGTTATCTTTTCTTATTGGCGCTGAATGTACTATATGGGCTTTTTAAAGGACTTCACGGCTTTCCAAAGTGAATAGTTTGACCCTCTATCGGCAGTCAAGTTTTCGAGGTAATTGGTAATCTTGCGACTTTTAAAATCTTAAAGTAAGTGCTTTAATTCGTTAGATAGCTCATTCAGAATGGTTTTATCAGGAGGAGCTCGAAACAAATGCCATTTCTTTCGCGCCTTTTCCTTTCCGCGTATGAGCTCTTCAATTTCGGGCGGGTACATTGATCCGCTTTTATATACTCCAGTCTTCCGGAAGGAAGTACACTGTTCCAAGCGTTTTGGATAGCTCTAACGAGTTTATCGACTTCACGTAAGTGATACATGTAGAGGTACATTTTCTTTGCAGTATTTCCTAAAGCCATCCCAGTCGGTGTTGTTATTAGTTAACCTAGGCGCTCTCTCATTTTTTGCTAGACTTCCGCCGACTTTCAAAACGACTGCCGAGTAATCCGAACAGAGATCATAGCCTTCTTCTACATTTGTGAGGTTATGATTGACGCCTTTTGTGCTAAAGAAGTCGACAAGGTCAGGTACTTTGTTTCTGTCGGTTGGCCAATACGTTGGCTTTCCCGTCGAAAGGAAAACCACGCCACGTTTCATGTTAGCTTTGAAGAGTAATCTACCTCTTGTTGAATTGCACCGTTATCCCCAAAAGGTGTTTTTCGCATTTAATTTTCAAATTTCCAATGGAAAGGTATTATACTTGGCCTTGCGTATTCCGGATTAAGCCTTCTTTAACGTCCCTGCGAAAATTTGTTCCCGAAACAGTCGAAGGAGGACGGAAAGTTAGTCCGACACAAAGTTGCCAGATTAAGGCGTTGGTATGTCTACGAGTCTTCGCCTAGGTACCTGAGATAGCCAACTATACTGGCTGAATTAACCCCCTGCCTTGAACCTTTATACAGTATACACAGTTTACAGTATGCTCCTACCTCACTCTAATAAATAGTATAGGGCAACACTTAGTTCGCCTTATATAGTCTGTTGAGTTTTTGCGGCTAAAGCACTAAACCATCAGCAAGGTTTCTAACCCGGACAGCAAAGTTTAAGGGGCTCAAATGTCTGCCTCCTAGTAGACCATTAGTACCGAAATTTCCCTTGCCCCTTGCAGATGATACATACATTGTTAAAAACACCGAGTGAATTTGGATATTTCTCATAGCTCGTCTTAGCCGATATTCCAAATTTGGGCTTTTTCCAGCACTTTAGTTACCGAGCGTTCAATGAAAAACAATTTATTTAAGCGCTAACTCTTATGTGTCTTAAGTTAGCCCAATCAAAGTTAATTCACCGAGCTTCAGATTTCCACTTTAGTGTAGCCAGATAGATATTGCCCCCTGTTGCTTTGTTTTTTGGGATAGGTTGCACTTTCATCTGAGTGCTGGATTTATTGATGTCTGTTTGCGTTGCTCCCGTCTATTTCAAATTACTAAACTAGACAATTGTCTAATACTAAGATAATAAAGTGTTGCACAACTTGACTTCCTTTAAAAGGCGCGAGGTGCCACTTTAAGGCAACTTTGTCTTTCCCTGGCTTTTATATAAAAAATAATGACAATATACTTCTATTGGTGCCATATACCTTTTCATAAAAATCTTAAAGTAATTTCATAAGTACACTTCGGTAAATCACAATGTGTATCCTTCCAAAGTGCGTCACACATTAATAGCAACCTAATAAGTGTAAAATTCACATTCAGTGCTATAACACCCAACCGAAGTCGACCTGGCTTGAACCCCTTTTCTTTTTGCAGAAGCACGTAGTACCCAAAACTCTTCCCTAATCATTGTTGCAAATCATCATCGCGAATAAAATGGAAAATCATAATCAAGGATATGTGCTTCGTTGTACCGTATATGCGTGTGTATAAGCACAGTGACGATGGCCTCCCCCGAAGCGTAATGTTTTCATTCTGATTAAAATTTTAATGCACAACTCAACGAAGGCTGTGCGAGACACAAGAAGGGCTAAAAGCAAAGGAAACGTTCCTCATCAGGACCAAGTATATGGCGGGCCATGGATATGCATATGCAAAGAGTTCGCGTGGGGGCGAAGCGTTAGCGTTAGCTACACCTATACACATCGGCACACATTTCGCGCTGCTCGCATATAATCATAATAAATATGCGTGCAAAGCTAAGAAGCGATATAGCCTTACCTTATGTCGAAAAGAGGTTGACGACAACACGTAGCACCGTCGTCGTCGTCGTCGCCTTTTTTTCGCGTCCCGGCAAGGATTCGAAGGGGTTGCGAATTACCTCCAGAGGGAGCAGTATACGGTACGTGTGTACGCACGCACTTCTGCGGGTGATGACGATGGGTGGGGGAGGGAAATGAATGAATGTGTCTCTTTCAGCGCGTAATGAATGAAGTATTGCATTACTCTCATTTAGGATTCATCCATCTACTGCCATACAGCTTCTCGCGGGTATCCTTGCACGAATTTGCCTATTATTATTTCAAAATCTAATACAAAAGCGGGCCTTGCATAAACGCGGGTATACACCGTTGGGTGGCCATAAATAATTCCACCCCTTGCCGGAGTGAAGAAAAAAATAAAATACATTTGTAAAAATTAACTGATGGGGTATACGCGAAGCTACAGAAAGGATACAACAGCCAGGATCACACAGAAGTTATGTACATCACCGGTGCACGGTAATAATAAATGGGATAAGTCAGTGTGCGAGAGGGAGAGAGAAAAAAATTTGCATACCCATGGTTTTTCCTTCCAGTATACTTGTTACCAGTACCTACTACTCATCCCGTGAACGCACTGTACCTGATGAATTAGAAATTTCATGCCAAGGGTTGTTTTTTTACGATAGCGAGACATGCACAGCACCATCAGGCTTTCTTGCGTATTTCGGCGGCTATAATTGGAAGTCGAGTTTTAATTTCAAAAATGTGTTCAATTAATTTTTAATTTCTTTGTCATTGCGCTCAATGCCTGTATAGGGTGGTTGAGTCTACTTAAAAATTTAAGCTCAACCCACCCGGCATCGGAATCCAGTTCGTGTGGGAGGACACATTTGCGTTTTTTATGAAAAAGGCATATTTTGACACAAAAAAGGATAGAATGGGTCGAATTTAACCCTTTTCTTGGAGCACTTACAGCCAATGGCTGATGTTGTCCTTTTGATAAACCATGCGTACGAGCTTCAATGAAAGCGAATGGTGCGGATGCCGGTTGAAATATTCTGACAATATTTAGGGTTGGAGTTTTCATTGGCTTGACAGGAAAGGGATTTTTAACCCTTTCGTTTGGGACGTAGGATGACTAAAGCTATGCGCAAATCCTTCTGAGATGTAGGTCTCTTTCATAGGTTTGATATAAGGGAAGTTTTCAGGGTCTTTACAAGATGGTTGAGTTTAAAATCGCCTAAAAGGAAAGGGAAAATTTCCGGTGATCTAAATTGGGTGCGGAAGGGCCTCACTAATTATGCTAACTGCTTTAACTGTCAGTGGCTTATGGTTAAAATTCTTTATTGGAATTCCACACCTCAATGGTTTTTGTTCATATAGTTACCTAAGTCTTTTGAAGTAGTTATTCCAAATTAAAATGGTGAGCAGTACAGCGTTCAATAACATCTAGGTTTAGATGTGTGAATTGCTTTATGAAAGTGAATCTTCAGTTCGAGCAGCATTCTGCGCTTTTGCTTACTTTCGAAAAATTATATTCAACAAATGAGGCCAAATTCAAAGACAAAAGTAAAATTGCAGAATTTGAGAAGCTATCATTCACACGAGTTCCATCATTTAAGAATAAATACACAGAATTTCACTGTTTGGTACCAAGGGCATGTAACTTTATCAGGGCAGTGCTTCGTGGCTCACAGCTCGGACTCAATTGATATTTTGTTGAAGCCATTATGTAGCATGGTTATCTCACACTGACCGAGGCAACATGAGTGGTTAAATACTTCACGAATAATTTATTTTCCTCGTAAAGGCATGACACTTGCGGGGATAAGCTTTCGTGTTTCTGTGAACAGTTTTATTATATGTGCGGCAGGCGATAAAATACTGAATAACTAGATATTAAATTTACAACATAAAAAAATGTAAAATTGACAAATTTACCCATACTGTGGCATCTGTTTACAAATATGAGTAAATTCATCAATCTATTCGTTCCATAAAAACACATCAGCTGATCGCGAAAGGTAAACTGTTGTTGCATCTTCTCATACGTATCTTCACCAACACTGAAAGCTTTCCATTCGTTAAAAGCTATATTTCAATGAAAGACATAACCCTTTGATCGCGAGCTTATAACAAAAAGCTCATTAATGTATGATATCATACAGGTGGCCACTTTTGTGTAAGGTTAGGCTTATCCTGTGTAAGACACTGTTTATACCTAGCCTATTGCGCAGGAATGAAATGGTCTTAAATTTTGAGCTAGATATCTGCATTTTGTAAAATTTTGTAATGTAAGCTCTTTGACATTCGAAGCGCAATATATGAGAAAACATAGACTACCTCCAGTGCTGTCAAAACTGCAATACGTCGTGAAAAGCTAACATTTAACATTTAGCATTTCCTAATGGATTGTAAGACTTAAAAAATAAAACTAAAGTCGGCAGACCATCCCTAGTCGGCGTTGCATCGATTTAAGGAGTCACCATGCAAATCCACATTGGTTAAAGAATACAAGCAAGAGGATACAAGCATCAACAGGTTTTCTAAACCAACCTCTATTGATCAACTCCTACTCTCAACTACTCGTGGGACTGTACCTTGCTAGTGTAACCTTTGGGCAACTACGACGCATTTGGACTCGGAGCTCAGGCATATAAGGAGCGTGTTTCCGGTTCTCCGTTCTTGGAGTTATACGAAAATGAAAGATCTGGTCCTCAAGGTGGGGGTCGTGCCTTTGGAGTAACCTCCCGGCGATGTAAAGAAGTACCCAGTTACGAAGCAACAACAAGCCTCGAATTCGAACGGATGTACTGTTGACGACCAATGTTAGCGACCAAAAGACAACGAGGTTCAGATCTGCACATACTTTGAATGCAACAAATTTCGCAATTGGTATAATATCTTTAATATTCATACAATTTCTTTCGATTTAAAATGAACTATGCGAGAAATCAGATTTTTAGAGATCTAACATGCCAAAAGTGGGCATGGTCGATGGCTGTCATTTTTTCGTCTAGTTGCCAAAAATTTGTATTGGCCACACTCGCGAAAATGGGTGTAAGCTCAAAAATAGTATGAAATGATTTTTATCTCGTTATCATCCCGAGGGAATTCGTAAAAAGCGAAAATTAATGCTTAAAAACAGTTTTTTTTTCAATAAACGCCCACTAAAATGGCCGGAGTTCAACGTTTTGTACGTAATAAACTTAGTAGTTAGCAATATCTTTAATAATTGTCATCTAATTAATTTGTCGATTTAGAGTTAATTTTCGGAGAAATCAGGTGTTTAAAGATTTAACATTTCAAAATTGGGCAAGGAGTTTCAATTTTTATATAATTACTTTGGGCTTTGTGCAACTGTTGGCTTTCACCAAAATTTGAGGCCCCACGCCTTGTTCAACTTTAACAGAAGGCAGTTTGAAATAAAATGTAAATTTAAGGTTATCTGACATCCATGTTAATTATGGGTGGGGCTGTTGGCAGATCGTATCAAATAGTCTTGAGCTTAAAACCTGTGAGCGAGCGCTTCACGACGATCCGCATTAAGGCTAGATCCGCCAGTATTAGTCTCACATGCGCGCATGCTCCCACAGAGGAGAAAGCTGATGCTGCCAACGATATGTTCTACGAGGTCCTGAACAAATCGTTTGAAGAAAGCCCAAACCACGACATTAAGAATGTCCTAGGCGATTTTAGTGCCAGGATGAGAAGGCATCTAAGACCCGGCCTTCGATATCTGCTGATCTACTTTGCTGCGGGGCGACACGTTGTGGTTTTGGCAGCTAGTAGTTATACAGTTCCAGTATCTGAATATCCACTAAGGGACATAGAGATCTCCCGATCAATCAACCGTCAACTAGAAACCACATTTCGATTGAACCAAAGCACTCTTCTCGTGTAATGGACGTCCGAACTTTTCCGGGGGCCAACATTCCTCGGACTCCTACGTAATTGTAGCCAGGATATCCCGACCAACGCCAAGAAGTCGAAATACTGTGAGGAAGTTTGACGTTGGCTGGCTACAATTGCATGAGATCTCCAAATCTTTCTCCAACCGATTTTCTCAAAACCTTCTATAAAATCCTATGCAGCCAGCATCAAGTGTTGATAGCCAGTGGCAGCATTGGCAAAATGCCATCAGAGATGCCGCCTCTGAAGTAGTGAAGGTTTCACATGGCCACCATAACAAAACCCCTGGTATGAAGATAGTGCCGACAAGTATATGGGGCTTAACAGTAACAGAACACAGAAAGATTAAGAGCCGCTCGAGGGCTCTACGGCCTGCGCGAAGGGGAGGAGTTAGATGCACCGGCTTTTTTGAAGGAAAAAGTAAGAGCTCGAGAAGCACGCGGTTGAAGAGATAGAAATATGTTACAACAGAAATGAGGATCGAAAGTTTTACCAGAGGTTCAAAAGGTCCTGCGAAGGGTATAGGTAACATTCGAACTGAAGCCTGTAGGGATCATAATGGGAACATCGTAGAATGGCAGTCGGTGCTGAGGATTTGGAAAAATAATTTCTGCAGACTGTATAACAAAATACCGCTGTCAGGCAGAGTGAACCATAATACCGGGGCCAAGACATACGATACCGCCTACCCGATAAAGTGAAAGTAACTGTGTCTAAGCTCAAGTGCGACAAAGCAGCCGGAGCAAGCGGCCTAGCTGCAGAACTTTTTGAATCCGCTGACGATGAGCTGGTAAGGAGGATGCACCAGCTCATCTGCAAGATATGGTCAGAGGAAAGCATGCCCGACGAATGGATCCTCAGCATTGTTTACCCGATCCTTAAAAATAGAAACACTCGGAATTGTAAAAACTAGAGGCATCAGTTTTCTTAACAACGCATACAGGATCTTATCTTCTGTACTGTTTGAACGCCCGGAGCCATTTGACAACAAACTGATACACACATATCAGTGTGGCTTTACACCACGAAAGTTCACCATCAATCGAATATTCTTGGAGTAAACGCAGGAATTCTAGATCGATACTCAACACCTTTTCATCAATTTCAAGGCCGCATATGACAGCATCTATAAAGACGAGCTATATAGCCCAATGGCTAGTTCTGGCATCCCTGCGAAACTCGTCAATCTGTGCAGAATGATGATGGAAAACTCACGCTGTTCCGTCGAGGTCGGTAAAGATCTCACCGACCCCTTTTAAGTCAAAAAAGGATTTAGACAAGGCGAGGAGCTGTCATGTGACTTCTTTAACATCATACTTGAGAGAAATTCGCAGAACTCCCGCGCCAACAGTTAATTCGTCGTGAGTATTGCAACGGAAGCGGCAAATATTGGTTTAGGGCAAAACCATGTATATGCTATCATCTAGAAGAGACACCCAACACCCAAGTTTTGGACAGAACATCACCATAGACAGCTAAAACTTTGAGGTAGTTAGGGACTTTGTCTCCCTAGGTTCCGCTACCAATTCAGACAATGCCAACAGCTCTCAAATCAGGCGAAGGATAACTCTTGCCAATCTCTGTTTTCTTGGGCCAAGAAGGCAATTTAGGTGATACGCTCTCTCTCTCGAGCAACTAAAGTGTGCATTTTAGACCCTAATCATCCCAGTCCTGCTTTACGGTGCAGAGGCATACCTGTCAAAGGCGGAGAAACGCATTTCTTTTCTTTAGGCTGCAGACAGAGAGTGGAGGAGCAGATATAACATCGAACTGTAAGGGCTGTACAACGACACTGAACTAGACATGTCAGAAGATTCAAAATACAACGGCTATGGTGGCGGAAGGAAACCGGCGGCGCCCCATTCTAAAAAATCTTTTAGTTCAACCCGCAGGAACGGCGCAGTATAGGAGCACAATAATATGTTCATATAATTTTGGCCAACGTCCAAATTTAAAGGCAGCATTTAAGAAAATGCATAAATTTTCCCGAAAAACATGGATATCGACTGATTTTTAACCTAACTAAGGAAAGAATAAGTAATAAAATTTGGCTCATTAGGTACACCGGACTCTTTATTAGATTTTTTTTTGAAAATTTGGGCACGCCAGTAATAATTCGATTTTATAAAATCAATTAATTTGATTAGGTTCATTTTAGTAACAAACGTATGGATAATTTCAACGTTAAAATTGATTTTTAGTGTTCAGAGCTGGTCAGGCCATGCCAGGCCCCTTTAAACCAGTGGGAGGGTTACAAACCGCCCAGGCGATTCGTTGGATACCCAATCCCAGTTGGCCACTGTCAAGCTCTAAAATGCGTCAAAAATCTTGGTTGTTAAATTTCACTTTCTATTAACCTTAATTGTGTTAAGAATTTTTCAGTTAAGAATATTCTTTCTTAAAAAAGGGGCGTGGCATCAACTCCTTCTCAATAACATAATTTTTTTTATCATATTTTTTGTCAGATGTAGTATGCACGTGTTGATCGCAGTTTTATATTAAAAATTTGATTTTTTACTTAAAAACGCCCCCAAAGGTGGGCGTGGCAAAAATAAGTTCATTTGAGTTGATAGCTTACGCACATATCTGAACATTTTATAATGCAAGTTTTTTTGGATTTAAAGCAAATATATCAAATAAAAACCGTTTATTAGAATGCATATTAAATAGGATCACGCCTACAAGGGGGAAGGTTTTCGCTTTTTTTTGAATGCCAATCACAATACACTTAAGCGAGGATATTGCATACCAAACTTTAGCTTCCTACTACAACTTTGATATTTCATGCTTGCAAGTAAAGTGGGCGTGTCAGTGAGCGGATTTCTAAAAATTTTACACTTGCACTGCTTCGGAACCTAGAAAGAAAAGATATCAAGTTTCAAGTTACTAGCACAAAATTTAAGGTCTAAAAACTACCGACAGACGGACGGCGGACATGGCTTATTCGACTTACAATTCGGTCTCGATCATATGCCCTTAAGGTCTTGGGGGTCTACTGGGATTATTTCTCTATGCTACAAACTATGAAACAAACTTAATATACCTCCTATCCTATGGGATGGGGTATAAAAATTACATTTTTGAGTAGGTTCATTTTAGTAACAAACGTATGGATAATTTCTACGTTAAAATTGATTTTAAGTGATAAGCGCTGGTCAGGCCATGCCACGCCCCTTTTAAAGAGTAAATTAAAAAATCTTATAGGGAATAAAATATTTTTTTAGTTAATTACAAAATCTTTTTTTTCAATTTTAGATGCATTATCTAATTTCGTTTGCAATAGTGACCAAAATTTTACCCCTAAAGTGCCGCTAGGATAAATTATTCTTCCCATGGCAAGAGTAACTCAGCGATGCACGCCAAGCAGTCCGCTCGTGGTCCATGTCAAGTCAGCCCATCAAATAATCAAAGTTCTCTTGCTAATTGATTTCGAAATAATTAGGGGTTTTTCCTAGAGCTTGTTTACTTGTCCCTAGCAAGAACGATTTTGGGGTTGGGCATCTCACCCAGTCCAACACACGCACATATTCATAGGTTGGTACACCCCTATCAATTGTGGCATTAATAATCGATTAAGCTCTTTACACTTGAATAATTTACACGACGACAACAATGACACACGACGATACATCGACAAAGTATCCATCGACAGCGATAAATGAATTATACAGAACCAGGTAGGTCGGTATACCTATATCCTTGCACAGAGCCTATATAAAAACCAAGAAAAAACAATCCACGGGTGTCAGTCTCATCAGCCGAATCATTAATTAAGGGTATCCGCATTTTGATTAATTTACTATATGCGGAATTGACGCAATTTTCTCTTTGCAGATATTTCGTGGAAAAAACAAAAACTTTTGTTTTTCTCCTTTCAGCACCGTATCCTTTTTGAATGTGATTATTGCAAGTGACAGGCACCCCCGAAATACCCGTCCCAGCGGAAGCGAAAAAAAAACAAAGCACAACCAACCAGCTCCAACAAGGGATGCTTAATCAAATTGGGGAGGTTAAATTCAGTGTAAATGAGCAATCGAAACTCAGCTGAGATGGAAATTTTTAATTGCTCTACCGAGCCGCCTCCCGTTTGTTTGGAGTTTTGCCATCCTCTTTCCGCTAGTATAGGTATTCGCAACCGTTTTAAGGCATTTCCATTTGTAGAAGGACGAAGGCCCTTCCTTATGCTTTGAGTTTTCCTTTGTGATAAACAAACAAACGCAATGGAAAACTTTTGGCACAAGTTTTACGTTATTTCCTTTTTGAAAAAAATGCGTTTCCCAACCAAAATATTCTTTTCTTTGAGTTGATGTAAAGTTTTATTTCGGATTCAATTATTAGCGGCCATGGCCGGTTAGGGTCAGGAGGAATCAATGTTGTCACAAGCAGGCATGACTGGAAATTATACGCTTCGTCTTACTCGAATTCTATTTTTCAATCTAAAAATTTCGATGCCTTCATTGCTTTTTTCGAAGGTTTTTAAGGCTTTTGAAAAGGATTCCTAGTTTGACAAAAAAAGTTTTATAAACACCGCAGGCCATTTTCCAGGATTGCTACCAGGATTTTTAGACTGCGGAACGTTGTGCATCAAGATAAAGATTCAGTTCAGAGTCTTATTTACACGCCGATATATTTGAAGACCCATTTTTTTGGAACGTAATTTTAGTACAATTTTAACGAAACACCTCTCATCAAATTAACCCGCATAAAAAGTGGACTGTTTAACTCAACTTGCATATTGTACAAATGTCGCACACAACAAGCACCGTTTGGCAACACTAGCTATTCGAGGTTAAAGTCGAGTTTCGTATAGCCCAGTACCTACAGTGGAATACCGTCGACATATGCCACGCACACATTTTCATAGACCCCCATAGTGCTTCAGCAAGTTTACAGACTCACGGTCGACCACATTCCAATTCGCCTCTCCCTTTTTCGCGTGAGAGCTCCGCAGACCGGATACCGAAAAATATAATCCGGCTCAAAATTTTATCTGAACCTGGTGGAATCTGTTTTTTTTTTTTTTTTTGAACCGGTCCAAGCCACAGATTTGCGATTAGCCTAACAAAAAAGCTACGAAAAGGCTGCAATCAACCCATTGGGTTCCATACTGGATCGACATCCGGATACCGGGAAAAATGAACCGGGTCAAAATTTTATCGGAACCTAGTGGAATCTTTCTTTTCTCAGAAGCAGGTCAAGCTACAAATTCGCAAAAATTTAACAAAAAAGATAAAAAAAAGCTACAATTACTCCACCGGTTCCCCTGTTAAAAGCGATTGACCCACTGGGTCCTATGCTATGTTCAACGATTAGTGTGCTCGCTGGCGGACCGGGAAACAGACGCCGCCTAGTCCATTTCCAACAAGTAGATAGAGGCACCATCGTCGATGCTCATAAAACTCAACGGCCTCTCATAAAACTCAATGTACCCAAAAACTTGGTCGTTCCTCGTTTCCCATATGACCTTTTGAGCTGGGTGAGGGTGAACTGGCCTCGAAAGTTTTTTCGTTTGCATTTTTGTTTAAGCTTTAAGTTCTTGTTTAAATTGTCCCACGAGTACGCCGCGCCCGGTAGGAAAAACGGTCGTCCACAGCAGTGCCGGTTTCGCTGGTGATAAGCACCACGATAAGCCTTGCTTAGGGTACTTCAGGAGTTCGTTAGAGGCTAATTTCGCCCTTAGCCTAGCATCCCTTAGCACGATTTGCTGTACGCTCACACCACCACTGAAATATAAGGCTTGGCAGGCTTTTTCGCATCTCCGAGTCGATGAACTTAAATCACCACGCACTGGCGGCGTCATTAAAGGTGACGCTCGCCTCAAGGTGTCTGTCGAAAACGGAGGTAGGGGCACAACAAAGACTTGAAAAAGTTGCAAGATTTTACATAGGCGAAATTTTTTGACTATGCGAGAATTTGGGAATGTGAGAGATTCTATTATCCCTGGCGGGGCTGCCTAAGCTGCAAGAAAATGCGATATTACGTTATTCGTTACGTTATTTCTTGAACAATGTTAGATGCCCTTATAATAAGAGATTTTGATTCTCGAACCGCTTCCATATTTCTCTGTTTACATAAATAAATTTTTGGGGTGAAGGGAACTAAGATAAGACCTTGGAACCTTGGCGGTAGGTCCTAACGCTCAAAATCCCAACATCCAATTTTAAAAAAGACATAACGCCTGAAAAATGTTCAGTGTTGTACGCGAATAACTGGAGCTGGCTACCTAGAAACAGATCTGGCAGGCAGAGCTTCTCGGCAGAGACCCGAGCCCAAGCTGTTTGGTAAGTAGGTTTTAGCCTCCCCCTCAACTTGTTGAGCTAAGCTACCATCATAAAAATGTTTCTCTGGCTTGAACCCTTGGCACAATAAAGCATTACACTTTTAATAACAAATGACGGTTTTGGTCCGCGTAGGAAAAAATGTATCTAATCCGTCTTGTACCCCATACAAGTCCTTTCAATGACTGCCTAATATAATTTTGAATGGCTTCAATGTAACTAAATACAATGAGCGGACGCACGCTGAGTTTCTTTTATTTTATTCAAGCTCTTTTTTAAGAATTATCTATTCATTTTCTTTTTGTTTTGTCACCCACTTACTATGGCCACAAAATTCTTTATCCCGCCTCAATATACAATTCAGCGAGAGCGGCGGCGGGAATCCTTAAAAGTGTTCACCTTCAAGGAATTCAAAAGTAGGTGGAATTCCGTCTTTCCTCTCGGTAAAAGTCATTAGAAAG
This sequence comes from Neoascia interrupta, assembly GCA_947623515.1. Taxonomy (NCBI): domain Eukaryota; kingdom Metazoa; phylum Arthropoda; class Insecta; order Diptera; family Syrphidae; genus Neoascia; species Neoascia interrupta. The sequence continues at coordinate 153,451,359 of OX392462.1, forward strand.
TTTTTACCGAGGGCGAACAAAAAGTGTTGCGATGTCCGGGAACCCATTTTGGATTTTTGTTTAAAGTTTAAAAAAAAACACGCGTCGGTGTAAAAAGAAAGAACACAAGTATACATCAGCTATACAAAAATGTGCGCAAACTTTGCTTACTTTTTTTTTCTTTTTTGTAGGTAGGAACTTGCAGAATAGGATAATGAAAAAAAGAGAGAAGCAGGCAAAAAAAATCACCAACGACCAAAGTGATTAATCAAAGGACATTGTGTCCTTCATTTTGTGGAAATTTTCTATTTTTTTCATTTGGCTTTTGGTGCAAAATCCTTACAGTTCGTCACCGTGTATACGTTTTCTTAACCTTATGCTACTTACTCATTCTTTTCCCCTTCTTGTTTGTTGTTCCCCCAACTAAAAACTTGAGTTTTTGGGGTTTTTGTGTCACAGATTAAAAAGTTTTAAATGGACTAAGTCGATAAGAAAAATTAATGTCATTATCGTGCCGCACTAGTGGCACAGCAGAAAAAGCTGCTAACGCCTTCTACAGCAGAGAAAGTATGTAAATTGGGACTGACTGGCAGTTATTGGTTTTAAAGCCACAGTCGTTTTTCGATAATTTGATAAAAATTAATCATTTGACATTTAGATGCACAGAGGAAAATCAATGGGCTTTGAACTTGTATTGCACACTACACCCTTTTGAAGAGCTACTTGCTTTATTTTTCAATGTTTTGAGCAGTCAAATTTTAAGCTGATCCAGTCGTTATCTGTTTTTTATTACATATATATGAAAGATGTACCTAGTTTTGAATTATGTTATATGAACTTAAGTCCAATAGTATTAAAATGGACATTTAAAGGAAGAAATAAATGACCCCCATTGTAATACCACTTGAAGAACCCGAATACCTACCAGCGAACTTAAGCAATTCTCGAAGTGGACATATAAAATGTGTTATATTAATTTAAATGCAAAGTTAAACAGTGACAACACAGTTACAACACAGTGAAATAATTATCGAAGACCACTTAGAACTTTTAGAGATATGATCGAGGCCGATAGGTAAATCGATTAAGCCATGTCCGTCCGTCTGTATGTGTAAAGGTTTCAGGTCTTCAAAATCAAGCTAGAGGCCTGAAACTTGGTGAGCGGATTGATTTTTCTGCTGCACAGACAAAGCATAAGAATTGGCACAATCCTTCCACGACTGCCACTACTTGCTTCAATTAAATAATAACTTAATTAGATAACTTCTAATTCACATTTTCTTTCAAAATGCCTTTTGGTCAAGTTGGACATGACGTAGGAGCTCAAATTTTGGTACTAAGCAATATTGGCCTAAGATTTTTAGCAAGTAAAAATTAGACAGCCCACAGTATCGAAAAGTGGGCGTCTTTTAAAAAAACCATGCCCACTCTGAAAAAACGTTTTTTTTTACTGAATTAATTTTCGCTTTTACCGTATTTTCTCATGGTTCTAAAGAAATAACGATTTATTGATTTTAATTTTTGGTCCGTGCCCATTTTGTGGGCGTGGCATATACACGGTATATAGCGTCGGGTATACAGAAGTTTGTCACAGACGAACTCTTGCACTTGCTCACTTGTTTTTAATGACAATTTCCACTTTTATGGTATTTTTTCAAATGCATCTCGATAGCACATTTGTTTCGCTCATACATATAATATTTCGAGTGCATTTTTAAGAATTTTTTATGCATAAGATATGTGTTAACTAATTTTTAAATGCTGCCATTGTGGTAAATATCTAGGGAGGCACCTTTGTCTACTTACCCGAATATCGGATATATAAAATTATTAAAAAAATTCTTTCATTAATTCACAGAGAAAGAGACACTGTGACGCGGCCTTCAGATTTTTATGCTCTCCTTTGAGAGAACTAAGAGCATAAACTATATTTATAAAATGAAAATGATACTTAACATCAGGGTTAAAATCAAACCCATGCGAAAGGGCAATAGACTGATACCACAGTGTAAGCGATGCCAAGAAATCAGGCACACAAGTGCCTACTCGAGGTCAGAATCCAAGCCAAGGACGTCCAAAAACTGCTGAAACTCCTAAGCCAAAGACTCCCAAGCGCGAGATTGGAAAAGGATCGACAAAAGGCGTAAAAGCTCCACAAAAGAGCGGCGCCAGTTCAAATGCAGCGGAGAAACCGCCACTGGTCGGACCGAAATCATACGCACAGCTTGCGGCAAACGAAAACAAGGCAAGAACGCCCACAACAGATGCAGTGTCTCAGATCCTCGCTGTTATCTTAGAAAAACTTGAGGATCAGACTAAAATCAACAAACTTATATTTGACAAACTGAGCAAGCTCGAGAAAAAGCCTCGAAAAAATTACAGGAGAACATGAATATGAAGCAGTTATTTAAAATGCTGACATGGAATGCAAACGGCCTCCGCATAAAATTGACGAACTAGAAGTATTTCTACGGAAAAATAATATTGATATTTGCATTATTACGGAAACTCACCTTAAAAACGGGTCTAGACCCAAACTTAAAGGTTACAACGACTATCACGCACATCACCCTTCGCAAAATTCGAGAGGATCCTACCTCTACATTAAGAACTGCATAAAGCACTTTAACAACACAGAAGTTAAGCTAGACTCTATGCAGATCAGTTCAGTTTCTGTTAAAATTGACTGCTTAGATTATAACATTGCATCTTGTTATTTCCCGCCGGGACATAGACTGGTGGAAGACGATCTTGATCGTATGTATTGGGTCCAATTTTATCATTGGGGGTGACTTTAACGCAAAGCATACTTTTTGGGGCTCACGATGCAACTCAACAAGAGGCAGATTACTGTACAAAAATAGTATGAAGCGTGGGGTGGACTTTTTCTCCACGGGTAAGCCAACATATTGGCCAACCGATAGGAATAAAAAGCCTGACCTTGTTGATTTTTTCATCGCTAAAGGGTACCCCAAATACCTTACGCGAATTGAAGAGCGTTATGATCTTTACTCAGACCACTAAGAAGTAATCTTGAAGATGGGTGGAAGATTGGCGAAAATAGAAAGAGCTCCTAGATTAGCTAGCAAAAACATGAACTGGGATGCCTTCAGAAAGGACTGTAAGGAGGGTGTTGGCTTGAATGTGCCATTGAAAACTCCTTTCGAGTTAGAAACCGCAGTTGACAAATTCATTGAAGCAATTCAGAGCGCTGCTTGGAAAAACAATTCGTCCCAAAAGAACGCAGTTAGCACCGACGGGCATGTACGTAAAACATATCCGCTCGAAATCGAAGAATTGATTCGTAAAAAGAGAAGAGCGCGAAGGAGATGGCAAGGCACGAGGGCCCCCCCAGACAAAACCCTATTGAACCAACTCTCTAACAAACTGAAAGGAATGTTGCAAGATCTTAAAAATCGGAAGACCACTGAATACCTTGAAGGCTTGTCGGTGGATAGGAGCTCAAACTACTCGCTGTGAAAAGCAGTTAAGTCTATCAAGAAACCTATAATCCACTCGGCACCAATAAAAAAAGCTAACGGCGAATGGGCAAGAGAAGACAAAGAGAAAGCGAATTTGTTTGCTGAACATTTAGAAGAAGCATTCAAGCCTTTCGACGGTCCGCCGTTGGCTGACGTTCTAAACAACAACGCGGAACCTGATAGCTTTAGAATGAAACAAGTTTCGTTAGTTGAACTCCGACAGACAATTAGCAAACTTAAAAATAATAAGGCCCCGTGTTAAGACCTGATCACAGGCGAAATATTGAAAGAACTACCAAAAAAGGCACTAGTCAAGCTACTTTATATGATAAACGCTTCTCTAAGACTTCAATACGTTCCAAGACAATGGAAAGTTGCTGAAGTCATTATGATTCCAAGACCGGGGAAATGCGCAAATGATAAGAAATCTTATAGGCCCATATCGCTTCTGCCGATAATATCGAAAGTATTCGAGAAACTTCTGCTGAAGCGATTGCAACCAATAATTGCAGAAAGACGCTTGATCCCGGATCATCAATTCGGTTTCAGACCTAACCATTCCACTATAGATCAAGTCTACAGAATTACGCATGAAATTGAAAAGGCCTTAGAAGGGAAAAAAATATGTTCAAGTGCTTTCCTCGACGTATCGCAAGGTATTGCCATACCTTCGGCAAGGTATGGCACGAAGGTTTGAAATATAAGCTACGGAAAAACTTGCCGGAAGACAAGTTTAAAATATTGGAAAATTATCTTGAAAGCAGACTCTTTCGTGTTAGGTGTAGTAGTGAATACTCGAGTTTCAAGCAAATTCGAGCTGGCGTACCCCATGGGAGTGTCCTTGGTCCGAACCTGATCCGACCCTAATCCTGCTCTACACAAGAGACATACCTCTAGATGACGAGACAGTCGTGGCCACGTTTGCGAACGATACGGCCATCCTGGCAACAGGTGAATCAGTCGAGCCATCAACGAGAAACCTCCAACGAGCATTGGACAGAATTTTTGTCTGAATGAAGACTTGGCGAATCGCTCTTAACGAGAACAAGTCTACGCATTTGAATTTCACTTACAGAAGGGTTAACAATTTACCTCTGTTCATAAATTCTGCACAAATACATTATGCAAAAGAAGCGAAATGTCTAGGGATGACACTGGACGCTAGACTAAGGTGAAAACCACACGTAAAGAAGAAGCGTGACGAGCTCGAGGGAAATGGGAAATTAGGCTCAGGGAAATGTATTGGCTTATCGAAAGATTTTCGAAATTAAGCATATATAACAAACTGCTCTTGTACAGGCAGGTGTTAAAGCCATCCTGGACATACGGTAAACAACTTTGGGGTTGTAGCAAGCCGACCAACATGTTTGCTCGTCTTCATGTTCATTACAACAATGAAATGATCCGTACTCTCAACGAGACTCTTAACGATGTAAACCACGAGCGACGACTACAAAGAACAAGACCCTTCGATCTAGCGACGTAGGGTGAAGCCGCAAGAATGAACGGCTTTAGTAGATGCATTCACTGGATAGCAACATACCCAATGCGATAAACACTACGGAAACGGAAACTACTTGTTAAGTTAACTTAGTTGTAGTCAAGAAGTATTATGAGAGAGCAAAAATTTACTACTATGAAGTGCGTTCTGGCAGTTTCATAGTGTCTCTCATAAATGGGTGGTTTTTTAGCACGTGGAAATCGGGCTTAACCAATATCGGCTGCTTCGGTTTTATATACATGCTATTGTGGGCGTATTGGTATCTTTGAAAGATTTTGGAGTTTTAGCCTCCATCCATCCTAGTATTAAAAAAAAAATAAATAATTTTAAATGTATATTTCGTTTTAGTCTACTATTCTTACTTTAGGCGAATTTTAAGTATAGGAACTCAAATTTTTATCAAAACGCAGAATTTTTGTTCGAATACCGTTTGCATTTTTTTTTTGTGCGCGCCAGCAAAAGCACAGGTTTTTACCTATCGGTTATAAATGCGAATTTTTTAAATTTAAGAATTCTCTTCACTAACAAGAGGGGATTCACGCCTAATCAGTGGAGGGAAAACTATCCAAGAGCTGTGGCAACTTTCGTTCTATCGCTGAGGTTCCACTCAATGAAGATCATCGAGCGGGTATTTGTGAAAAATGTGAAAATAAAGTATACGGAACATAGTGGCCATTCCATTAGCAATTTATTGGAGATAATTTCGAAGAACTATTATTATTTTATGAAAAAGTGAACACACTAGATAAAAAAGTGAACACTAGTTCTTAAAACAACTATAAGAGCTAAATCACTAGTTAAATTTTGACAAAAATGGACTTGAGTCATTCCCGTGGAGCCTTCAAATACTTTCGGACAATTCAGAAATATATATTTTAACATATTATGTAAAGTCATATAACTATAATCATAAAAATATGTAATTTGTTTCAGTACTTAAAACTGTAATTTATAGTTACTGTGGCATAGTAGCATTGACAGTTTTCAGAAACAAAAATGACATGGTTAAGTAAATTACTATTTTACTTTGAAGAAAACATAGTTTTTAAAAAACATTGTACTTTTACTCCGTACTTTTGATTGGATTGTCCTTTTCTGCTTAACCTAACCCGTATTGGCCTTCCGAGCCTTCAAACAAAAATTACATTTGGCAGGTCTCACCTATTCCCACCTATACTATAAAAAGACTCAATTGGTTTTTTTTTGTTTGATTCAACAACAAAAAAATTAAATTTGGTTTGTATTTTAACCAATACCAAACGAAAGCCACATTAAGCGCTCATTCCGAATCAAATATCACAAATTATCAACATGTCTATAGATGCTTTTCCGAGCTCTGCGTGTATACCTCGAATATCTTCACCGCGTACAATTCAAGTTTATATCCGATCCAGAACCGATACCTTTCCTCCGAGCCATTCTTCTGCCAATCAATTTCTGAATCCACTATAGAACCTGATCTCGATTGCTTCGGCTTTATGAGCAACTGCCCCCAAACCATCTCTTGTCGTCGTAGATGCAACCCAAGCCTTTAAGAGACAATTATAATAAAGTTTAAAGATGATTACTCTCGCGGCCCAGATAGTCCTGTAATAGTCCTCAAAAAATGTATGAATAGTTTGGTGCCTCCCCTTACTCTTGCATCATTTAAGATGTTTAATTATTATTAATATTAAATTAATATCACCACACAATAAGAAGGGTCGTAAGAATGATATTTGCAACTTCAGGCCGATCGCATCATTTTCACCCAACCTCTTGTAAAAATACCGTTTATCAAGAAATGCTTCCTGACTGTAAGTGGAAGCCACTTATCTCCATCGACCAACACGGGGTCTTAAAAGACAAATCCACTACTACGTACCTTACGAAATTTATCTCAAAGTCCTGTGTGCACTAGGAGATAGAAAGGCAGTTGATGCCATTGCCCTGTTTTGTCAAATGCACCAAACCATACATGGAGGATCGACAAAACAGAGTCCTTTTGAGATCTTCGGTTTCAGACGCAATTAATGCAACCTTTAGGGAACCATAAGGCAGTCGTCTCGAACCAATCCTCTTCCAAAAATGAAAACGCTTAACGTGAGCACCTGCCTATTAAGCTTAATCTCACGCTGGGCAATTCCACGAAGTAATGTGAAAGAGAACCCTTTACCCACCCGGGATCTTTCTTGTACTATCCAGAACAAGAGATCACCCAATGCAATATGCAGTCACGTTTAAGGCGTGACCTTCCTCCTTGCTAGAGCGAGGCCTATCAACACCTCTTCCAATCAAAAAGCACGGAGCCCGAAGGCAGGACTTCATGGTCATAATAAATCCGGCTTTATCTGTTCTTGCAGGCGACATGAGAGTCTCTTAGGTAATTTCATCGCCCTTGGATGCCTTTTATGTACATAATGGCATTAAAAGACTTTCAGAGTGGTGTAAAAAGAACTAACTGAACTGGACCTTAATGTCAATCAATGCCAGGCAATAACGTATTCCCGCAAACGTACCGCTCGAACCATAAGAACTTACTGCAGGTGCCGACAACTGCTGAAATTAGTGATCTAGACGTTATCAGCAATTTGTTAAGCACTTGGTTTTGTGAAGCGATGGTCAAAAGAATTATCGGACCTCTACGTTATCAAAGCCCTTTACAGGAATTAGGCACATTAGACGTCTCCTTAAAAATGCCAGTCAGGTTTGGTCTCCCTTCAAACAAATTCACATGCAGAGAATAGAGCCAGCTCAAAGAAAATTTCTTCGCTTCGCTCTGCGAACTGAAAGGCCTTGGTTAAACAGATTCCATGACCTTCTCAAACTGTGAAGATCGACTAAAATTAATCGATATGCAGTCCTTAATAAACCACGCGAGGTTGCTGACATTCTTTTCGTCCACTAACTTCTTACTGGTAATGTTGTTAGCCCCAACTCCTACCTCCAGTAGTTAGCCCCAACTCCTAACTCCAGTACCTATGTTCCGACTTAAATCTAATCGCACTAACTATGGTCACTTCGAACCTTTTTCTAGAATGTTGCGTGTCTGTCACGTATCGAGCATGCGCATTCAAAACTCGTAATTTCCCAAAGTTCGAAATCCCCTCTTTTGTAAGCTTAAAGTTACCGTAAGTTAAAATTGTTTAATATCTAGTTTGAAGTTAAGCTTGCAAGAAGTTAATAAAGTGCCACCGAGGGGGCTTCAAAGGAAAAAACAAGTGGGTATGCAAAAGCTTCAGTCCATCTACGACGGATTGCAAAATACCCGACCATACCAAAAAGAAAACTGCCACGCCTCCAAAAAGTGGGCGGGATATAAAAATATAACTGTTGAATGTTTTATACTAGGTGGTTGCATACATTTCGGCCTAAAACTCCGCCTTTTTAACTAAAAAAATTACTTTTTTTAACGCCACGCCCACAAAAGTGAGCGGAGGCACATACAATATATACATAAAAGTTAGAAAATTCTAGTATCTACAGCTTTTGTGACATATTTTTTTGTCAAATTTCATATATATTTATTGAAAAACAGTCATTTTAAGCTAAAATCCCTTAAAAAGTGGGCGTGGCCAATGAAAAAGCTAAAATTTTTTAGCTACCTTAAAGACAATTATAAGGCAATGTTACATACCAAAAATGAATGCGCCAACGCCATTGTAACATAGCTAAAATTTGCAAAATGTATTTTTTTAAATTGGAGATGGTCGCACATACAGGCCTGTAGTGGGCGTGTCTGTGGGCGGATTCAACTTATTTTCAAACTTGATCTGAAGGACTGGACTTCCAACCAATCCACAAAGTTTCAGCCTTCTGCCTTAAAATTTAAGGCCTTAAAGTTGTTTACATACGGACGGACGGACATGGCTTAATCGATTTTCCTGTCGGTCCCATTCATATCTCTTAAAGGTCTTATGGGTCTACGGTAATTATTTCACTGCCTTACAAACTATACATCAAACTTTATATACCCTGGGTCGGGTATAAAATGTATTGGTAGGGACAAAATCCATTTCACGAATTTTTTTCGAGAATATGCATGTCAAAACCGATCTTTTAAAACTGTTAAGACAAAATTTGGTTTGGCCTGTAAGGGGTGTGTCTGTGGCCGGATTTCAATAGTGTTTAAGCTTAAGCAATAGTATAGAGCTTTCCGGCTCGACTATTAAATTTCAACTCCTTACCTCAAAAACTGAGGCCAAAAAGTTGTTTACATACGGACGAACGGACCGAGAAACATGGCTTAATCGATTCTCTTGCCGGTGTCGATCATATCTCTAAAAGGTCTTGGAGTTCTACGGTGGATAATCTGACCGATTGTTGCGGGGCTCTCTTTCAAGAGGTAGAAAGTCGTTTTTCATCTGCCTAATGGAGTCCATTCGGTTTTTCGAAGAATTATCTGACCAAAACATGGCTTGGTCTTTTGCTTTCAAAGGCCTCTCAATGGCTTTCAGAACAACATTTTTTTGACAGTAAAAACTTAGGCAGTCGAGATCGTGCTTGCCAATAACTCTGGAAAAAATACTGCTTAAAAAACCACTCAAGCCGCTGTATTGTAACATTAATTTAAAGAATATTTTTTTAAACTATTTTTTTTTTTAACGATTGTTGCCAAATTTAATTATTCCAAGCCAGATTTTTCCGTCAGTGTATGGGTAGCCACCCCTTAGGTAAACTTTGAAGCCATCCTTTTTTCTACCATTGTTCTCATCCATTAGTGACCGCGTCACCCTATCAAGGAACACAAATTGCGCAGCACCAGCAACCCGAACGACAAAAAATCATAGGAAATACAAACATCTTCAAACCTCATCTAATGGCTGTCCTCGACTATAAACGACAAAAGGGGGCTCCTGGAAATGGGATGACAAGTACAAAATATGATGTGGGGAGCCCAGAATTATTCCTTTGTTTTGTTTTCTTTCTTCTCATTCATTAAATTAACAAGAAGAAAACCGAATAAAATCATGGGGACAAAAGGTTCACCACCAATCAATACCATCAAAACCAGGGGGAATCTTTAACAGGAAAAAGGAGTACAAGTACCACCAGTGCTACCAAGCTTTTTTTTGTATTTATCTGTGTGTGTTGGCTAAGGCAGCCCAGCGATGCGATTGAGTAAACAGACTCCGCAATTAAATTCCTGCATAATTTGTGTTTTGATTATGCGGTCTTTTGGCCTTATAGCCACCAAAGGATCTCTAAAAAGTTGTATATTTTTTACTTTTAAATCATCTCGTAATGATGGAATCTATGTAAAATTTATATTCCAGATAGGAATCAATTGAAATTCATGCAAAGTAATAAAAAGGAGTCGCGTGTTTTACTTATTTTTGCCTTAAACTTACAAGCATTCCTTTCTCATTGATTTGTTGGAACCATTTAAGAATTACGGTTTAAGTACAGCGGGCGTAATGTTTATGACAAGAGTAAAGTATAGTGGGTTGCCGTGACGTAGTGGTTAGTGTGTGTGCTTACTACGCCGGACGTCTGGGTTCGAATCCTGCCATCGTCACATGAAAAAAAAAAAAGATTTGCTCTTTTTCACTGCCCCCACCTCCGCGAGGGCCTGACAAGCCCTCCGAGAGTATCATTTGTCTTGAAAAACTTCTCAAAGTGCCGTTCGGATTCGGCAAAAAATTGTAGGTCCTCTTGTATGTAAAGAAATTAACACACCAGCATACATTGTTGAGAAGTTGGCCCTGGTTCACCTCGAGCTTTTGCGCCACTCTATTTATATTTATTTAAAGTATAGGTATGAATATGGGAAATTGATACTGGACTTGCTCCCGGTGCAGGCTCCGGTTCGAAGGACCAAAGCTTGTTTGATGGGGTTTCGAATAAGAAAACCCTTTATTATAATAACTTTTGGGATAATTGCACAAGTTTACAATTGGAATAGAATTCTTTACTTACCAACATGAATTACCTAGATAAGCTCTGTAAAGAAAGCTTGAACCTATAATGCAGGTACTTCTGGTTTTCTATAAGAAAAAATTGCATAAATTATATGACTTCTCATATAAAAAATTCAAAGACACATTACAGCTAGGTGTGTTCCTATAGACCAGACCGTTGAATTAATATGGTTTTTGAGCTTAAAAAAAAACAAGGTTTTACCAATACTTCAAAGTAAAAAACTCAAAATCAAAGAGTAATCTGCTTTCCAAAATATATAATTGTGCTTGAAAGAATTTTTTTATTGAAAAATCATAATTCTCTGTATTACTTTGAAAGGCAACCCTCAGTATATAATAAAGGTTTTCCAAGGTTACCGAAACGCGAGCGATACTTATTAATCATTACTAAGACCCCCTTAAGGACATTTTACAAAAAATTGTAAACAAAAATTAATACTTCCATCTCCCTGCTCATTTGTGATGAGTTCTTTAACACTTGTTATTTCATCAGAACCCAAAACACAATGAAGAAAAAAACAAAGATTCATAAAAAAGCGCTGGGAAAAGTAGGACCACCTTCTGATATGATCCGCCTAGCCGCACTGCCAAAAACATGAAAAGCATTTCTTTCACAACAAAAAACTGAAAATGAAAGAATTTTTTTTAGAAATATTTTTAATCCTACTTATAAACATTTCTTGTTTGTACTCCAGGTTCAGGTGAGTAACGCACAATTCTATTGAATTCTGTACAACACGAAACAATGTGATTCGTTTACGCGATGAGCCGAACACGAAAGTATCTCTGAAAGAGTGGCAAGTATACCTACGTTACGTACCTATATATAGATAGTCAAATACCCCCAACAAAATAAAGCATAAAAAACGGTAATGGTATTAATTTCATTTATTAATTTGCTAGCCGCCCACACAGCTTTACCCTCGCACCACTGCCCATACCTTGAGTGGCACAGCAAGAAGGATAAGAGTCCAGTCCGCGAGATAAAGCGGAAGAATAGAAGCACGCAGAATGCGTAAGGATAAGACATTTTAAAAGAGGCAGGCGCACGTGAATCCCTTTGCCGTGAGTGCCTTGGTGTGCGTGGACAGGAGGAGGACAGGACCCCTTAGGTACCTTTTTACGCCCCAATTCAGTTAAAAAAGAAAATAATTTCTCCTAGAGTGGTTTCCATTAAAATAAACGCGCGTAGATAATTTGGGCGGCAGGTATATGGCGGAGGCAACACGACGCGGACGAAAGAATTCTGTTTGCTTCTGCATTGGGTGCACGCAGTTCGAGTAATACAGGGATACTCAAACTAAAATTCTTAGAGGGAAAATTTCGTGAGGAGATGTTATGCTAGTCTTTCTTTACCTATTGTCACATTGTTATTCTCTGAGGCCAGTTTTTCAATGCAGAGACCCTGGTTGAATCAATTCAATTCAATTCAATTCAATTCAATTCAAAAAACTTTTTATTTTCATTTCGATAAGTTTTACAAAAAGAAGTTTACAAAAAGTAGTATACAACATGGCTTAGAGCCGTCTGCCGTTGAATGATAGGACCGAGAAAGTTAATTCATAATTAGTGCTTATATTAGGTTTTTTTTTTTTTTGTTAATTTAATTTGTAATACAAAAGAAAAGATTGTGACTTCTTTGTCATCTATACTTATGGGCTTTTGGTTTAGATTAAAACGGAACAAAAGGGATTTCTTCGTGGATAGATCTGATTTTGTTTTGCTGATTTAGCTCACGGAGACTGATACAAATTACGAAAAGCAATTGCTTCTTTTAGATAGCATGTAAGTATCTTCCAACCAAATCCGCCGTTTAGTAAGGAGCGACATTCCTGGATCGAGAGAAAGCTCTTGGCAAAAAATAATCTTCGGATCTCTTGAAGGATAGGACATAAAGCTAATAAATGGAAGGTGTCTTCGTTCTGATTGAGGTTACAGAGGTTACAAAGCGGGTTTAAGTCATTTCGGTATGGTCTGAAGTTAAAATCAAGCATTTCAGTGCGTGCCTTAAATACTAAACTAATTTCGGACGCGTTCAGCTTATCACAAAAATAGTTGGCGGTGTGCAAATCGTGAGTGAGGCTTTTGTAAAGTTCTCTTGTAAGTGATGTTCTCGCTCTGCACAAGGACTGCTGATAGAGCTTTTCGTCAATGGCTGCCAGGCAGTCATAGAATATACTTCGCCATTCGTGGCAATTTCTCTCGTCAAGATTTAATTGACAATTATGGTTAACAGCAAGCTCACGCCATTCTTTAAAAGGTGAAAAGCCCCCTTCTAGTGCAACCAAAAGAACTCTACGTTGCAAGTTGTTCACAGATCTTATAATAACTTTGAACAAATAGTCGGCACTTGATTTGGCATTTCTTACAAAAACTGGAGATAAACCTGTTTCAATGTCTATTGCGTAGTTTGGCGATGATCGAGGGAGCCTGAAAATCCTTTTTACGAAGAAACGTTGGATAGCTTCAACCTCGTCGAGCTTTCGGTGACCATAGACTTCACTTGCATACCGAAAACAGGTGTTAACTACCGCCTCAAAAACCCTGAATTTAGACCGCAAGTCAACATCTTTGTTGGAGAAAAACCTGTTCCACATAGATTGATCGCAGTTTAAGCTGCCACCGATCTTTCTTTAATGTAAGGACGAAGGTCTAAATTGAATTTCAGGCGGAAGCCTAGATATTTGAATTCATTCACAATTTCAATGTTGTCGTTGTCCAAGGTCCACCTTTCGCTCCTACTCAATTTGTGGTGATGTCTAAAAATCATAATTTTAGATTTTAAAACATTAATTTTTAGGTCCCAAAGATCACAATAATCTTTCAGCTTATTGATGACAAGCTGAAGAGTAAGAGGGTTGTCTGATAAGACAACAAGATCATCGGCATATAGAAATACCTTTATTAGAGTATCTCCAAATCTTACTCCACCTGGCAAGAAATTAATTACATCATCGATAAACAAAGCAAACAGCAGGGGACTCAAAATACAGCCTTGTGGGACTCCAGAGTTTGTTAAAAATTCCGAAGATTTCTTACTTCCATCCCAAACTGAGGCAGAATTGTTAGCCAACAGTTTTTCATATAATCTTATAAATTTGGAGGATATACCTAGGTTTGACAATTTATAAAGAAGCAGATTTCTATTTACTGTGTCAAAAGCTGCTTTCAGGTCGACGAAAAAGGAGTAAAGTTTCTTTTTCTTCCCAATAAAATGACTCGCAATAGTCGTTAGGGTGAAAATTTGGTCAATTGTTGACAGGCCTGGACGAAAACCTGCTTGAAAAGCACTGAGTGCATTATTTGATTCAACCCAGCTTACAAGCCTGTGGTAAAGCATTTGAGTAAATATCTTCCTGAGCTAAGGACTGAAATACCCCTGTAATTTTCCGGGACACTTGGGTCACCTTTTTTAAAAATACCAAACATTTTTGAGCACAAGAAGCTCCCGGGAACTATTTCATCTTTAAGAATCTTATTACAGAGCTCCAAGAGGTAGCTGAGGAATTCAGCGGTCGCATTCTTGAAAAACTCTGCAGGGATTCCGTCAGGTCCAGGCGACTTTGAATTTTTCATTTTTTTTAATGCTGTTAATAACTCGGACATTACAAAAGCGTCATCTAGTTCGGGAACAACACAGTTTGGTAGCGCAAAACTTATGTGTTTTTGGCTGGGGTCTGAAGTCAATAGGTTCTTAAAGTGTGAAGCAAGGAGATCTACGCACACTACCGAAGAAGTTTTATTTTCAGAGACCCTGGTTGAATCGAAAATCTGGTTTATCCCTGATTAAATAAATCTGAAGTCTAAAAAAGAGCCACTTTTCAGTGCAGTGCTGACTCCGACCTTTATCCAAATCCTAAGCTCTCGATCTCATTTTTGCCCCAAGTGTCACTTTCCATGGAAAAAGCTGCACTTCACTTAATAAAGAAAAACACATGAGCAGTAATTGTCGTTTTACATAGAAATTGTAAAAACAAAAAAACAAGTCGAGTAAGTGCAAGAGTTCGTCTGTATCGTACTTCTTTATACCCTGTGATTATTTCACGTTGATGACTGTCAAGTCTGAATACACACAAGGAGGGATCCGTGGGCATTTGTAAAGCTACATTCTGTATTGGGTGATTTTTAAGCGTCTAATTTTTTTTTCCAAATATGTCTGTATTTCATTTCATTCAGTAAATTTTTACGGAAAAGGTACGTACAACAACTATAGTATTTTAAGGACATCTCGAAAACCGTTTAATATTTCATACCACCTAAACTAATGGCGTATTCTTTTGAACACCAAGCTGTCAAATAATACTCGGTGTTAGCGTCAATTCTAGCGTGGTGTACACTCGGCTTCATATTCATTGCGTACAGAACGACAAATACTGCACCGGTGCAGTCAACACGTTAAGTGTCAAAAAGCTTTGACTTTATTTTGTTTCCTTTTTTTTATCTCGTAGCGTGATTTTGTTTGCGTCGGTTTTCTGTACTTTTAACTGAAAATTAATTTTGATATCTTTGAGTTTGTGATATTTAGTAACCTTTTGATTCAAAATTGAGTCGAAACGTCACTTCACATACACAATGAATGCTACGACCAGCTTCAACCATCAAATACGACGGTGGCAAAATTCGAGTTCGGTGTCGACACCGAACTAATTCGGAGTGCAAAAAAACATTTACATGAGCACGATTCCGTTCAGGTGTGCGAGAAAGGAACAATTTTTTTGCTGTATTCCATAACAGTTTCACGATTCGGTGTTGAAAAGAAAACGCCATAAGTGAAAGCTTTACTTACTTTGTTAAGGTGGCGTTACAGTCCGGGGTGGACTTGGGCCTCAGAAAACAAGCTTCGCCAGTTAGCTCTGACTCCTGCTAGCTGTCTCCGGTTTTGCACGCGAAGCTGACTGAAGTCCCATTCCACTTGCGTGCACCGCCTCAATATCGGTGCTCCTGTGCTGCGCAATCTCTGTGGGGTGGACTCGAACATTTTCCGGGCCGCGGCGTTGATGCCGATCCGCTCTAGATGACCTAGCCGCTGTATTTTGACTCTTCTGGCTAAGTCTCTAATGCTAGGTGCAGCCCGCACAGTTCGATGCAAGATTTCCTACGCCACTCTTTGTCTACGCCATAATTGTCAGGGCCATAATTCGTACGAAGAATTTCCCTCTCGAAACAGCCTAATGCGTTTTCATCCGCCTTTGTAAGGGTCCTTGCTTCTGCACCGTAAAGCCGGACTCGGATGGTGACTGTCTTATATGTGGACACTTTAGTTGCCCGAGAGAAGGCTTTGCTGCTCAATTGTTTCCTTAGCCCAAAAAAACAGTATTTGGAACATTTATCCTGCGTTTTATTTCAGAGCTGGCGTCATTGTTTAAATTAATAGCGGACCCAAGTTAGATAAGTCTCTGATGTTTTCTCCAAGACATCGTTGTTAGTTTGTCTCTTCTTTATGCTTGTTTTCGCCTTCGATGACTGCTAATCCCATATACCTACGTGGCTTTCGTCCCGGTACTTACGAAGGCTTCACTGACATCATGCTGCTTTTCTCCGGATACGTCAATGTCGTCTACATATGCGTGAATAATTTTGCGGACTTTTGAGACATTGTGCCTATGGTGCTGGTGCGGGAGTTCTGCACAATTCTCTCAAGGGAGCTGTGCATAATTCACGGGCGTTGCCGTTTTTCGTTTTTACACCCACCCCATAGGATAGGAGGTATATTAAGTTTGTCACATAGTTTGTAACACGTCCGACTGTATGTGAAGGACAAATGTGTTGTTGCTAAGACCGCGATTAATATTTTATGGAAAAAGGTTTTCAGCAATAGCTTTTTGGAGTCCACTTCAAAGTTCAGAGTGTTTGACGCTACACATTTTCAAACTTCCTTCATCATCACATGCAACTTATGTTGAGGCAGGACTCCCCAAGTTTACGTCAGAAACCTCAAGGTGAACGCGGGATTCATTTTTATGGTATTGGTCAGGCCCCTCGTCAACCTCCAAAGAAGAGTGATGACCTATGCACTGCAACGTAAGTTATCAACCTTTAAAGAATGGGTCCCTTGTAGGGACTCATGGCGTAACCCTTGAATTTGCGAATTCATCACCGGACAGCCTGAAAACAGACTTTATGATTGCATAGTTAAGGTTGACGAAAGCTTTTATATGTAGTGTCAACATAGAGCCCAAACGTCGTCATCTGTGTAGAGATTTTGAATTCCTATGATAAGGCAACTTCTTCATTAATAGTTTATCAGCTACTCAAGGCAGCCTAATGTTCAAGCTCATAACAGAGATCTTAAGCCTTAACTCAATGCCTTACAGATTAGACCGCCAGACAACTAATTTTTGCAACAGGAATAGAACCGAAAATGTCTTCCATTTTCTGGCAGTGTGCCCTACTTTGCTAAAAATTCGTAGGTTACATTTACAAAGACATAACTCTCCCTTAAAGAGGCTAAACAAGTTTTCAATGGAACCAACAGTTTAAAATATATATAAAACGCATCAGCAAGTAAAGCTTCCGGTTTGACGTTGTTGAAAGCTGCTCAAAAAACAAGACAGAGCTCTATTGTTAAATATTAGCCTGGAAAATTTTAAATGAATCCCACCATGGAGGGCAATGTATGTCTGTCGGAATGTAAGACTGCCTACCGGTTGCCTTGGAAGTTGATTTGCCTTAAGAAACTATAAAATTGGACATTCGCACAGGCATTTCAGACTCCTTTAGCCTTACTCTAAGGTAAAGGAGTAATGAAAGAAACGTTTTACACTTGGGGCTCAGTGTACCTCCAGGACCCAGAAGCTTCGCATTAAGGCCCGAGGATTTGTGGGAGAAAGCTATACACTGATGCCAACCATACTGTGTTGTGGCCACATTATTTGGCACGGTAAAATAAATTCACTCAGTTTAAATTTTCCCAACGACGTCCTGCTCTCCTTTAGCTACGGTCATTGTATAACATTTTTTAAATACGGTCCTCACTTGATTCAAACCGGATTTGATTTGGATTTTCATTTAGCAGCTGTTAAAATAAAGCTTTTAAAAAAATAAAACTAAGTTTGGTTTTTCAATACATATAGTTTTTTCTATGGCATAAGGGACATTTAAAAAAGTGTTAAACTAACTAATAACTAGAAAATTTAAGAGTTTAAAAATTTTCTGTCTTTAGGTACCTGGGCTTATTAAGGCCCGCAGTCGCCAATTTTTCAAACTCTGCCTTCAACGATTACTGTCGCGCCTGAAGATGGTCGAATAGGGATAACTTGCCTCGTCTTGGGTTGAAACTCTCGGCTATACTTGTTGTACTATAAGTGGGTGGCTAAGGTATGTGCGTAACGATGTAAAAAATTCACATTAAAACATTTCCCACCCGCACTTGATCTCACCCTGTTCTTGTTCTTTTAGAGGATAAAGGACCGAATGGCCATTAAAATAATTTCCAGCCAAACAACAAACTGCGATGGCATAGAAAGGACAGGGCAATCCGACGCGCAACGTTGCCTCTGATGAAGGGGTGCGTATACTTTATGCCCAGCGAATCCAATGAACAGCGAAAGCGAATCCAACCAAAGGCGCGGTTGCTTACTCGTGCAATCCACCTGACCTTCATCACAATCCGCCAAACGGCGCGCTACTGGCTGGGGTGTAATTTTAAGGATATTAATTATTCATCTCAAGTGTAGTATGTACAAGGAGATTCCATTGCTGACGCGAATGGTGTGCGGACCAAAAGGGGGTTGTTTACAATTTTTTTTTTTCGCCAACGTGCGGACTAGTTATCTACTTTTGGTCCTTTTTTTACGGATACTGAGAAATTTAATTTAAAAGCAAAGCAAAGCAGAAAAAAGGACTAAATCTGAAGATGGAAAATCTGCAGGACACGCAATTATGTACACGGGCTGTAATAGTATTCTTTCTTTTCTTACCTCCTTTTGTTGCGAATATACAACACTTGTTGGGCTTAAATGGTAGAAGTAGGCAACGCACTTAATTTTTTTTTTTCCATCCCTCCAACTTTGGGTATACTTAATGTTGCCGAGGGCAGAGTTAAAGGGCAACGCGAAGAGAGTCCGTTAAAAGGATACGAAATGAATGTATACAGCTGTAGAGTTTTCAAGGATTTTTTTTTGCGCGAAGTGCCGAAAGCAATTAAAATTTTATGACAAAGAACGCGCTGAGAAAGCCCAGCAAAATAAGGAAAAAAAAAATCAGTACCTATTATGCTGAGAAATTCATTTTTGGCAATTTCGGTGAGAGCTCGGATAAGCTCGAGGGGGCAAAGAGAAGGAGAAAGTGAGCAGAGTAGATATCTCGTAAGGACTTTGAGTCCCAGCGAAGTTATCTACACATTTTCACAAAAAGGTTGGACTGCAAAAGTGCATTTACCTAGGATCAAAATCACTCGGGCATGTAAAGGATTTTTAAAAAAAGCTTTTGAGGTGGATCTTAAGGAGTTTGTCGGTCAAAAGGCGAACTGAACATCTACCAATTGCACATTTTTTGGCTAAATTTGATGAAATATTGATAACGGTACCAGTTCACCTTTTGGGGGTGCCGTGGCGCAGTGGTTAGTGTGTGTGCTTACTACGCCGGAGGTCTGGGTTCGAATCCTCCCATCGTCACCTGAAAAAAAAAAGACTTATTCTTTTTCACGGTTCCCACCTCCGCGAGGGTTTGACAAGCCCTCCGAGAGTATCATTTGTCTTGAAAAACTTCTCAAAGTGCCGTTCGGATTCGGCAAAAATGTGAAGGTCCCCTTGTATGTGAAGAAATTAACACACACAGCATACATTGTTGAGAAGTTGGCCCTGGTTCAGCTCGAGCTGTTGCGCCACTCTATATATATATATATAACAGTTCGCCTTATTTTCATCACAATAAGTAACGGGTGATTTTTTAAGAGGTTGAGAACTTTTAAAAAAAAAAAAAAAAAACACAAAAAATTCGAAAAAATTAATGAAATATTTATTTGAATCGATAGTTTGAACCTTGCAATTTAATGTTTAAAGATAATTTCATGCAAATGTTGACCGCGGCTGCGTCTCAGGTAGCCCATCCGCTGAGTACAATTTTGGCATACTCTTTCACACATATCGGCCGGTATCTCACGAATGAATGCATGGATGTTGGCTTCCAGTGCGTCAATCGAAGCGGGCTTGTCCCTATAGACATTAGCCTTGACATACCCCCACAAAAAATAATCTAATGGTGTCAAATCGCACGATCTAGGCGTCTAGGATCTACTCTTCCGAATAGACTGCTCAGAAGGCCGAGAATACTTTACTTACTTAAGGTGGCGCTACAGTCCGGGGTGGACCTGGGCCTCAGCCAACAAGCTTCGCAAGCCAGCTCTGTCTCTAGCTAGCCGTCTCCAGTTTCGCACGCGAAGTTGGCTGAGGTCCCCTTCCACTTGCGTGCGCCACCTGAGTCTCGGTGCTCCTCTACCGCGTCGTCCCTGCGGTGTGGATTCAAAGGTTTTCCGGGCCGGGGCGTTGGTGTCCATCCGCTCTAGATGACTCAGCCATCGTAGACGTTGTGTTTTGACTCTTTTGGCTAGGTCGGTATAAAGTGTTTTCATCCGTCTTTGACAGGGTCCATGCTTCTGCACCGTAAAGCAGGACTGGGATGATGAGGGTCTTATACATGGACACTTTAGTTGCTCGAGAGAGGGCTTTGCTACTCAATTGCCTTCTTAGCCCAAAGAAACAGCGATTGGCAAGAGTTGTCCTTCGTTTGATTTCAGCGCTGGTGGCATTGTCTGAATTGATAGCGGAACCCAGGTAGACAAAGTCCCTAACTACCTCAAAGTTATAGCTGTCGATGGTGATGTTTTGTCCAAGACGTCGGTGTTGGGTGTCTTTTCTTGATGACAGCATATACTTGGTTTTGCCCTCATTGACTGCTAAACCCATATTCGCCGCTTCCGTCCCAATACTCACGAAGGCTTCACTGACATCACGCTTTGTTCTACCGATTATGTCAATGTCGTCTGCGTATGCAAGTAGTTGAACGGACTTTTGAAGGTCGAGAATGCCGACCATAAAATGGAAGCAGCGCGCGATGAACATTTCGAACCGAGCACGAATTTTGATAGTAAAATTCAATAATAATTTTTGATAATAAAATTCAAAATTCAAAAATAAAAAAAGGCTTAAAAGTATAGGCTAGAAACGGCAATTTTTAAAATCTTAAATGTAGTCAACTGCCTTTTTAACGTTTCATACTTCGACCAAATTTAAACCATATTGCCATTACCGCAAAGATACAAGCACTTTTAAAAAGTTTGCTCCGAAAATGCATTTACGTTTTTGAATCAAATCTCCGAAGTTGCTCTAGTTTTATATAAAATTTCAGAACATGGTCTACGCATGATATTTATTTCAAAATTATACCTTACACCGTTTTGGAGATAGAGGGGGAACATACGTTCATTTGACCTTTTTTAGCATTTTTAAGATTTTAAATCGATAAAACATGTATTTTAGATTTATTTTTTTAAATGGCCGTTAAACGTTTGTCCAATATCCGCAACAACAGATATCTGCGATAGCAGTGGCTGTTTTTCTAAAATCCTAGGGAAACACCGATTTTTGAGTTAATGGTAAAACTAGCTCTTTTTTTACTTCGTAGTAAAATAGTAAATAAGAAACTTTGGTAGGAAACGACAATTTTGAAAATTTTTAACGCACCTAATTGCGTATTGCTTAATTTAGTCTGCCGAGTACTGTAACTAAATTTGAACGAAATTCCTGTTTCCGTTAAGAAACTAGAAGATTTTAAGTAATTGTCTTTTTTTTGAAAATTCTTTTGTGTTTTTGGGTTTAAATTCTTTTAAGTTTTTGAAACTTCAAAATTTGAAACAGTTTTTCAAAAAAATGGAAAAAGGATCTCTTGGTATGGCTATGTTGTCCGTCCGTTCGTCCATCCGTCTAATCGAAAGACCTATTATTTTTTTTTTTAAATATTGAAAATTTTTTGAGAAATGAAAAGTTGAAAATGGGTGACGTTTGTCAAAGCGTTTGAGGCAATTACTTTTAACCGCTAAGTGTACAAACACAATATTGAACACACGTATAAAGAGCAACGCATGGTTAACCAAATGCTTAAGTCATTTTTTTCAAAAAAAGTTTTAATACTGCCGTTTTTTTTTAACGGATTTTCGAAAAAATATCGCTAAAATTCATGAAAAAAATGTGTTTCCTATACAGCTTAAGTTTATATTTAACAAACTCGACCTTCTTTTTGTTTTACAAAATAAAAAATTCTCTTATTGATTCCAAATAAGAACGTCTCACTCTTTAAAAAGAAGCCCCGACGTATACCACCCTTCACTATGCGATGTCAAAGGTCATCTGCATTCAGGGTATTTCCGTTGCACTGCACTAATTGCAATGCGATTTCCTTTCAATTCCCTGCTTCCTAGTATTTCAAATTTCTAGTTTTTCCCAATGATTATTTTGTAAAACGGCAAATGTCACAATAGGATGTTAATCAAAAAATCACTAGTGTGGAAATTTTGCATTCGAGTACAAGGATGACAGGATCAATTTGCAAACCCAAAGGAAATTCCACAAAGTGGTGCGTTCCATTCATGGCGTGTCCAACTAAACACTTCACATTCGGTCAGAGGGGGTTCGTGGTTCGTTAGGTAAGCGTTTTTCACTTAAGGACTCCCTGTTTTTTTGTGTTAAAAATTCTGCGTTTAACTACCCCTGGTGAGCGAGTGAGGAGCTGTCATCTCGTTTTGATGAAGCGGCGATTTTTTCTTATTTCGGATGCTCAACAATTGAATGCAATTTAATATTCAAATTTGTTTTTATTTTCATGTAGCTGAAGGCGATTTAAATGTCAACACTTCATCAGCGTAACACGAAGTCACTCCCAGGAAGAATTTGAAACAATGGATGTGTCGGATTAAGTTTTTTTTTAGTTTTCAGTTTGATTTTGGTCTGGTTTTCACCTTTGACTTGTTGACAGTTGGAGACTTTCGTTTCCCTGATTTTGTAACAATTTAAAATTTTAAATCTCTTCCTAGTGCTGTTGTGTAACGGACATCCTGCGAATGTTTTCTTTTCGTAAAATACGAACGTCAATAATGAGGCCTTGTTTTTAGGGAAAATCAATTGCTTTATGGGACTCATTTAAAAACGAGGAGGCATTCACTGAATAAAATGTTTGTACATAAGTTGCATAGAATTAGAATTTTATTTGGGCCAATATTTTTGAATTGTAAATCTGCACTTTTTCGAAATTATACATGGGGGTTAATCTTGTTCATTTTAGAGCTGTAGATATGCAGTTAATAAACGAACAAACCTGTGGGGGCGCTAAAGACCCAAAGATTCAACCGGCTACGGTCGTATGCAGACTTCCTGGCTACATAACAAAAGCTGCTACAGTGTGAAGCCAAAATGTAAGGGGAGGTACTTCTACATATACAACACGCGGGGTTGACTTTCTCACATGCATTCTTTGGTGAATGCAATGGTTGACCTTCTGATGCATTCATCTTACATATGCGACGAAGGAATCATTGGAGTGGACTTCATGAAGGCACATGAAGTAATTCGAGACCTTCGAATACAAGAATGAAGGTAACGAGTCATCGAGATTCCTGCTTTACAGAAACGACTACGTTGTGAGTCTTCGGGAAAAAATAGGAAGCGCCGAAATCCTGCGGCCGTCTTCAGAGACAGTTCCTTGGACTCGTTTGGAAGGCGATCCTGGGAGCCTCCGATTCTGTCTAGTTCAGCCAGAAAATGAAAAAGGGTTCCAAAAATACTTCGTTGGAAAAATTCTTGCGGAACCAAAAAACAAGGTGGTGCCGGTCCAAACAAATACACCTTCAAGCTCAAACAAGAAGAGGTGATGCATACTCAATGCAGCGGTTTCAACTATAACCGGAAGTAAATTTGTAAGTCCAGTCTCCAAAACAAAAATGGCCGAGGTATGCAAGACTATATTAGAATGAGAGCTGGCAACAAAAAAAAAGTGAGCTAAAGGTACACGATTCAAACGTTTGTTAAGACAATAAATAAATTGAGCGATGAATAAATATGCCCGTCTGCCACTTCTCCATCGTGGCTTAAGGCGGGGGCGGCGGGAAAAAGTCGTCGAGTCTTACTAAAAAAAAGTGATAAGGTACATGGATAATAACTACAGGAAAATATTATACTGATTCTTAAAAATGGCGAAAATATGTTGGCAGACAGTTTTCCAGGGGCGAAACTGCCGGCAGACGGCGCCAAAGGGGCGAAAAATTACAAAAAAAAAAAATCATGAGGTACATTGTTAAAAACGATTTGCACATTACAAACATGCAATTAGAAAGCCATATTCAAAATAGCAGACAAAAACTAGGTGGCGAAGACCGCGGCTGACGGCTTCATCCATCAGGCCATTCCTATCTTTAAATTAATGTAAAACAAAGTGTTCGTGAGACATAGTCCACATTTTTTATTCGTTTATAATATCCATGTCATTATGTTTGGAGTACAACATTGTTCAAATTTCCATGTCATGGGTGGGCCAAGAGTCACAGGATTCGATCAAAGATCTTTTGCTATATGCTTACAAAAAAGCGTAAAGGATTGGCCAGAATCGGCCAGAATAGCATTATATAATAGCAAATTAAATACCTACTTACAGTAAAACTACAAATAATTAACAATGAACTTAAATTTAGATGGAAGAAAAAGATAGAATAAGGAGGGGACAGAGAGAAATAAATAGATAAGAGAAAAATAGAAAAGAAAGAAAACTGTGACACGATGTTATATATTATTTTCAAATTATCGCTGACCTGAAAAGTATATCAAGATAGCTTTTTTAAAGCATCTTAACTCCCTAATTTGCTTGGTGCTGACAAGGAGCATATTCCATAGGCGAATGCTATTAGGAAAGAAAAGGCGGGCAGAATTCAAGTAGTTGAAAGACGGTGACACGATGTTAAGTGTTGTGGCCGATTGGCAAAAACAGAGCTTACTTTAAATACTCGATTAAATTGCAGCCTAATATTTTACATTGATACGCGGATATGTGATCAAAACGACGTAGGCCATAGACGTACCTTGACATATCATTGAAAGCAACCCTCAACTTGTGTTCAGAGAGAGAGTCCATTTTAGGGTAAACAACATCAGCATATGCTAGAATTGGCACCAGTAAGGCTTTCACTAAATGTAGCCTCGTTTCAATCGGTGTATAATAACTGGACTGCCATAGTTTCCTAAGCCCTCCATAAATCCGACCAATGGCATGATTTATGTGCTTATTGCAGGACAGATTAGAAGTCAGTTTAAATCCCAGGCTAGTAACAGACTTGCTAAATGGAATTTTAAAGTTTTTGAGTAGTAAGGGTGGAAAGTCCTCGCTATAATGGGGTTTTTTGGAAAACATTATGGCCTGAGTTTTACCTGGATTTAGACTAAGCCCGTTTAGTTCAGCCCAGCAATGGATTGCACTAAGATCTTCGTTTATCCTGCATATAAGATCTTCAATGAGCCCGATTGGCCTTGACAAATAAATTTGAATATCGTCTGCATAGAGATGGAAAAAGGCATGTTCGCAGACACTTGGCAGATCATTTATGAAAATGCAGAAAAGAATAGGGCCCAAAATAGATCCTTGCGGGACACCCTCAAAAATACTTCGCAAATCGGAATGCTTTCCGTTTACCACCACGCTTTGCTTTCGATTCGCTAAATAGCTTTGTATAAAACACACAGCGCTAGTACTAAATCCAAAGTAAATCTCAAGTTTCCTACACAATAGCTTATGATTGACTCTGTCAAAAGACTTGGAGAAGTCAAGAAAGCATAGGATTGTCAAAGAGTCTTTGTCATACGCAATCCTTATATCCTCTAAGATTTTAACCGTAGCAGTAGAACAGCTATGATTAGCTCTAAAGCCCGATTGATATTGAGACAATAGCTTTCCCATTTCAAGATGATTAACAATCTGCGTAGCAAGAACTTTCTCCAGGACCTTTGACAGGCAAGGCATGATACTTATTGGACGATAGTCACTAGCTGAGAGCGGTTGATTTTTTTTAACCGACTGGTGTTATTTTAGCCGTCTTCCACAGATTTGGAAAAGTTGAAGAAGTAATACTGAAGTTTATGATGTGTGTGAGGGAATTAAGAAGGTAGGGAAGTATAAGCTTAATGAACCGAAGTGGTATTCCATCCTCACCAACAGCATTAGACTTTAATTCTGATATCATTCTGATATCATTCTAAAACTTCATTTTCCGTTACAACCTGAAAGCTACAAGTACCCGTAAACCAGATTTGAGGAGTGGTTACAAGTGGTTACAAGAAAGTGATCATGAAGTTCATTAGGTTCAATAGCACAATCCAGTTTGTCTTTCTTGCACACACCTATGCTTCGAAGATTAGCCCATAGCTTTTTCGAGAGAAGCTGCGTGTCGAGTTTCGAGGCAAAATAGTTTTTTTTAGCGAGTCTCGTAGTCAGAGTTGCTTGATTCCTAGCCTGGCAGTAGCCTAGCCGCCAATTTATGGTGTCGGGATTTTTTCTCCACTTCAGGTATAGCTTTCGTCGATTTTTTATGGCCGTTTTGACGTCAGTGGTATACCATGGTGTATTTGTATTCCGAATTCGGACTATTTCAAAACGAACATGTTTCTCAAACGAGTCAACAATTATACCCTGGAAATAGTCAAGCTTGGAATCAATATCTGACAAGTTTTTGCAACCATCCCAAAGCATTGAACACGCATCTGCACAAAGCGAGGGCAAGTAAACTGACTTATAATCTCGATATTCAAACATGGTGGGAAGAGCTGCGTGAGAAAAGTGTAGTGCAATAAATAAGATCGTGATCTGACAACCCATCAAGAGGTAATTGGTCATGGAGAAGAACACCTGACCTATTAGCTACAATTAAGAGGTCAAGCAGACTTGGAGGGTGGTCAGGAGCATATCGTGTTGGGTGCGAGTTTATAACACAAAGAGCAGACTTTGCAAGTGAATCAAGTAATCGTGATGAACATGAGTCCGATATTAATAGATTTGTATTGAAATCACCCAGTATGATTATGTGCTCATATACTGGCAGAAAATCAGCCAAAGTTGCAATGAAAGGAGCTGGGGCAAAACTTCTCTTTGGATTGTATGCACACGAAAGCATGCACTTTGTGCTTCCATCAGATACCTCTGCAACGATAAACTCAATTCCACTCTCTGGTGACTTTGCTAAAATCTTACACGTAAGACTTGCCTTACAATAAATTGCAACACTTCCATCAGTAGTATCCGTAACTCTATCATTGCGTTTCAGCGTTTAATTTGGTATTTGATAGCAGTGGTCTTTAATATTAGGCTTGAACCACGTTTCACTAACACAAATAACATCTACATCAGCGCCCTCAAACATATACTTAATGTCATATAATTTGCGATCGTTTAAGCTTCTGGCATTAAAATGAGACAACTTGAAGCCACGATGCTGATTGATAGAATTTTTATCATTGCACGCACCGAGTCTTTGCGAACAGCAATAGAGGGAATATGATTAGCTTGTAACATTTTTGAAAAAGTGAGAACGTCACAGATTGAGAATAGATGAAATAGTACAGAAATGGGGATGCTTTATAGAAAGTATAGAAGTGCTATCAAAGAGTAAAGAGAGAATTGTAAACAAAGAGTATTATAGAGAAAATTGAAAAGGTAAAAGGTAGTTTGCCTTATAGTATACAAAGTATTGTGAGATAAAATTAAATAATAGAAAGGAAGATACAGTAGAAAACGATAAGTAAATTTACCCTATGGCTTAAGATCGAACCAAGGCAGTGCAATTCCTTACCGTATGTACAAATCTAAGACAAAAGTAAAGATCTTTATAAAGTATTTAAAGAGAAGGGCAACTAGAATATACAATACAACACAGATGCTGTTTTTCCCGTAAAAAATTGATAAAATTGCATGTGGTGCGAGCTACACGCTTCCTGCAAGTAGTTGAATGCGTAGAATGTACTATGGGACAATTTCATTTTCACGCCCGTATCGAACAGCAAACACAGTAAACACAAAAATAGGCTAGTCTAAAGGATTTCTATTAGGAGATGTTTCTTTACGTTCGCAAAAGTATCGTGTAAGGTTCTTCATCGGTCCTACTCCTCAAGTCTTTTTTCAAGTATGTGGAAAACAGCATTTATCTAGCTCAGCCATTCTCCTGGGCCACGAAACCTACCAGAAGGCTGGCATTCGTTAGGGTTCGGTGGGCGTTCTGTTCCTCAAAATGCTTTGTGTAAGTTGAACAACACTGACATCTCAACGAGCCGAAAGGAAAAGCAAGCGACTGACAGTTCTAATCCGACGACGTTCTAATCGGACTACGAATTTTGAATACGCGGAGTAGAAAAAAAAATGAATATTGAAACTTTGAAATAATTTTGGAATTTAATGAATAAAAGCTTAATACTTGAATAGTAAAAGGTGTTGAAATTAATATCATTGAAACCTAAGTTGCACTGGATTTGCATATGCGAGCGCGCACATATAATGAATTCGACAGTTGGTATTTAGATATAAAATCAAAAAAAGTCGAACAACTATCGATACACGGCTCTGTGGTCTATGTATTTTGTTGCATATCGCGCATAGTATCGACTAAAACCGATCCTTGACTTTTGAATTATTTCATATACATAATAAATCAAATAAGCTATGTTCAAGCTATTTCAAGTCTCACGTTTCCATATATACCTAGCAAATTTTCTGTAGAACAAAAGACAACAACTACGAAAAGAAAAAGTTCATTGCATCTTCTTGTTGAAATCGCAAGCTGGTTTCTTTTCTGTTCTGTCTGCAGGCATTGATTTGACCGATTTTAAAAGCAAAAAACCATAGCAATAATGGAATTTCATATTGAATCAATACTATATATTGTTTCCTTCCTGCTGGGACACCGACGCAAAGTCACTAGACTGTCACTGTTTCACTTTTTCGACGAACAGCGTTCCAGCGAAATAGCCAGAGTAACCCTGGCGGCAACGCAATTCACATTTGAACTTTATTGTATTTCGACATCGATAAAACAACCGAAAACGAATAAAAAATGTTTATGATATCGAGAACACTTTGTTTTATATTAATTCAAAGATAGGAAGGGCCTAATGGAAGACTTGTATAAAGCCGTCTGCCGCGGTCTTAGCCACCTTGTTTTTGTCTGCCATTTTGAATATGGCTTTCTTATTGCATGTTTGTAATGTGCAAATAGTTTTTAGCCATGTACCCCATGATTTTTTTTTTGTAATTTTTTTTGCCCCTGGAAAACTGTCTGCCAACATATTTTCGCCATTTTTTAAAATCAGCATAATATTTTCCTTTAGTTATTATCCATGTACATTATTACATTTTTTTTTAGTAAAACTCGCAGACTTTGACCCCCCGCCCCCGCCTTAAGTCACGGTGGATAAGTGGCAGACGGACATATTTATTCATCTTATTTATTCAACTTATTTATTATCTTAAGCAAGGCTTAAATGTTTACCTTATGATCACTTTTTTTGCACCCAGCTCTTAGACTATATCCTATGACAATGTGAGCTAAATCAGGAGCTGCATACCATAACAGAAA
This sequence comes from Neoascia interrupta, assembly GCA_947623515.1. Classification (NCBI taxonomy): domain Eukaryota; kingdom Metazoa; phylum Arthropoda; class Insecta; order Diptera; family Syrphidae; genus Neoascia; species Neoascia interrupta. Next base: position 153,480,816 of record OX392462.1, read on the forward strand.
ATCGCATTAGTGAGTTTGCTGATATACATATTCATCACGGGATGGAGACGGCACACCTAGTCGACCACCCATAGTACAGCACCGCGTGGACACCGGAGATGGCAAAACCGACCCGCCAGCCTGCCAGACGAGGTTGTCGAAATGATATCGACCATGGAAAAAGATTATTTGATCGAAAGCTCAAAAAGCCCATGTGTATCACCGGTTGTACTGGTGAAAAAGAAGCTTCCTTCTTCACTTAGCCTTCGGTAGTCCACGCATCACTCCCATCCAGAAGACAGAAGCAAGACCCCTTCCAAACCTGAACATGGACAAATGGCAGTTTCTGGTAATACCATTTCGTTTGTGTAAGTCTCCGGCCACCTTTATCGAATAGCCGATATTTTGGAAACGCTTGCCGGAGCGAAATAGTTCTCCACCCAGGATCTGATGAGTGGCTACTGGCACGTACAGATCCATCCAGAAGACAGAAGCAAAACCGCTTCCAAACCTGAACATGGACAAATGGCAGTTTCTGGTAATGCCATTGGGTTTGTGTAAGTCTCCGGCCACCTTTGAGCGTCTTATGGAACGTGTCTGGTATATGGCCTGAAGTGGAAAACCTGTCCTGTGTACTTGGACGATGTCAACATGGTGGAAAAAAGCTTTTGCTGAATGTCAAGACAACCTGCGAGATGCATGCACACGACTATAAGTAGCACACTCGAAGTTCAATCCACAGAAGTGCCCGCTTCAGAACAGAAGTAACAGAAGGGGATTGAAGATGGATTCGGAGAAAATCGAAGCCATGGAAAATTAGTCAGTTCCCAAAGGCAGACACCAGCCAAGGAGTTTTCTCGACCTTACCACATATTACAGAACATTCACGAAGGACTAAGCAAAGTGTCTGCACAATTCGACCGAAAAAAGTTTACATGGTCAGCTGAGTGCACAAGAAACTTCCAAGATCGCATCGTAAGCAAAGCGACTTTGTGAGGCCACAACACCAGCCTACTCCACCCCGGGAAAAACATTTAGAGTGGACGCTGACACTGCTAAAGTCGGTCTTAGCACAGTTTTGTCGCAGATACACTATGGGCACTAGAAAGTGGTAAGAGATGGACAGGAGAAAGTGAAACTTGATTAGAGAGAAATTACTGGCGACGCACGATACATTTCCACAAGTACCTGTCAGGCCAGAAATTCATCTTGCGCACAAACCACGCAGCTCTCAAATGGTTACTTCAGTCAATCTTGAGGATGGATCGATCAAGATGGATCGAGCGATTGCAATCTAATTACTTCAAGATACAGCGTCTCAAAGGAAGACTGCACTACGACGCGAACGCGCCACCCCGGAGACCATGTGAGCCCGATTGTAAACATTTCGTACGACAATAGGAAAAGGACGAAGGTATTTCTGTCCTTCTCTGGAGGAGAGGACTTTGAAAGAGCTGAGCCTTCAGAAGACTGGGCCACTGAGGAACTGTGAAATGCAACAAGGGGATCCTGACATCGAGCCAGTCCTTGCGGGGAAGGAAGCTATGAAGAAGCCGAACGCAAGAGATACCTTTGACAGAAGTCCTACTTTCTGGGCAAAAGCATACTGGGCGCAGCGCAGTGGGTCTCTCTCAGCTCCAGGATAGCTCCGTGAATAGTTTGTTGCCCCACGGTCGAAAGTCCAGGAGATTGATTGCACGAGAGATGCACTATGAAGTATCTTGTGGGCACTTGGAAAACAACCTGACCCTGGAAAAGGTATGGGACGCTTTTATTTGCTAAGTGCGAGAAATGATGTTGAGAGCTGGTGTCAGAAGTGCACCACGCACCACCAAAAGTCAAAAACAAGAGGTAAAATGCACCCAGTACAACATATGGGTGCCCCAGAGGATCTCCGTCGACATCGCAGGCCCGTTTTCAGAAACTGACAGCGGCAATCGTTACAACCTTGTAATTGCCGACTAACATTCTGGAGGGAAATTTTGTCCCACCGATGTGAGACATAAACGCCAAATATCATTTGGGGCATATGTCTCACACTGTGGGACGCAAGCCCCACATTTTTTCTTCGAAAACGGGACATAAGTCCCAAATTTTTGAATCCAATTTCTTCCCACTATACTTTAGGGCAAAGCGATTTAACGTTTTTATTCATAAGGTTACTTTTTTCAAAACTGTGACATGAAGTTTGAAGCTTTTGGATAAACAGTGTTTGGGTGGCTCGATTCGCCTTCGCGGGTTCAAAGGATTTAAACTCCCTTTTTCGCAGAGTTTAGCCGCTCACGCGACTTTGTCGCTCCGCTAAGGGTAGGTGCTTATTGTCTGGCAGACGCCTGTATCCAAGTCTGGGTATGTTGAAGTTGCAGTCTTTTTTAACCATTTTTGCCCCTTACTTCTGAACTTCTTGAGCCCTTGAACTTGCTGTCTGCAAAAAAAACTCCTTTGGATAAAACAGTCTTTGGGTGGACCGCTTAGCGGGTTCAAAGGATTTAAACTCCCTTTTTCGCAGGGCTTAGCCGCTCACGAGACTTCGTCGCTCCGCTAAGGGTAGGTGCTAGTTGTCTGTCAGGCGCCTGTGGCCAAGTCGGGTACGCCAGAAACTTTTAAAAAATTGAGTCCGACATTTTTCTCGAACATATTCGGATTAAGGGCGCTCAATTTTGGCATTTGACGGAACAGGACATAATCCAAATTGGCATACTATCAGCTGTCTTATCATTTGACATGTTATATCTTACCAGTTGCGAAGAAGGACAGCATCCGTTTTTGGCCAAATGGTCCAATATGCTTTGCAAATTTCATAATATTGTGTTAGATGGGACATTAGCCCCAAATTTATTTTTTGGGGTTAATGTCCCACCAATGTGAGAAATAGGCCCCAAATGACGTTTGGGGCTTATGTCCCAGCTAGGTGAGACATTAGCCCCGAAGTGAACTCAAATAGTGAGCTCAAATTCGGATTCCCCATTGAAGACCTTAAACGTTAAGAGGACAATGTGCTAGATCTTTAAGAATGGATCCATGCATACACCAGAGGACCAGAAGCAATAATAGAAATGGAAATAGAAATAAAAATGGAAATGGAAATAGAAATAGAAATGGAAATAGAAATAGAAATAGAAATAGAAATAGAAATAGAAATAGAAATAGAAATAGAAATAGAAATAGAAATAGAAATAGAAATAGAAATAGAAATAGAAATAGAAATAGAAATAGAAATAGAAATAGAAATAGAAATAGAAATAGAAATAGAAATAGAAATAGAAATAGAAATAGAAATAGAAATAGAAATAGAAATAGAAATAGAAATAGAAATAGAAATAGAAATAGAAATAGAAATAGAAATAGAAATAGAAATAGAAATAGAAATAGAAATAGAAATAGAAATAGAAATAGAAATAGAAATAGAAATAGAAATAGAAATAGAAATAGAAATAGAAATAGAAATAGAAATAGAAATAGAAATAGAAATAGAAATAGAAATAGAAATAGAAATAGAAATAGAAATAGAAATAGAAATAGAAATAGAAATAGAAATAGAAATAGAAATAGAAATAGAAATAGAAATAGAAATAGAAATAGAAATAGAAATAGAAATAGAAATAGAAATAGAAATAGAAATAGAAATAGAAATAGAAATAGAAATAGAAATAGAAATAGAAATAGAAATAGAAATAGAAATAGAAATAGAAATAGAAATAGAAATAGAAATAGAAATAGAAATAGAAATAGAAATAGAAATAGAAATAGAAATAGAAATAGAAATAGAAATAGAAATAGAAATAGAAATAGAAATAGAAATAGAAATAGAAATAGAAATAGAAATAGAAATAGAAATAGAAATAGAAATAGAAATAGAAATAGAAATAGAAATAGAAATAGAAATAGAAATAGAAATAGAAATAGAAATAGAAATAGAAATAGAAATAGAAATAGAAATAGAAATAGAAATAGAAATAGAAATAGAAATAGAAATAGAAATAGAAATAGAAATAGAAATAGAAATAGAAATAGAAATAGAAATAGAAATAGAAATAGAAATAGAAATAGAAATAGAAATAGAAATAGAAATAGAAATAGAAATAGAAATAGAAATAGAAATAGAAATAGAAATAGAAATAGAAATAGAAATAGAAATAGAAATAGAAATAGAAATAGAAATAGAAATAGAAATAGAAATAGAAATAGAAATAGAAATAGAAATAGAAATAGAAATAGAAATAGAAATAGAAATAGAAATAGAAATAGAAATAGAAATAGAAATAGAAATAGAAATAGAAATAGAAATAGAAATAGAAATAGAAATAGAAATAGAAATAGAAATAGAAATAGAAATAGAAATGTAAATAGAAACGGATTTTTTTTTCGTGGGTAGGAAAAACCTTTATAGGCACTACGAGGACCGGCCGCGCGTGCTCATAGTAGTGTGAGATTCTTACTCACTAAAAAACCTCCCATTTTCCGTTAGACTACAAATAAGTTTCCTTAACAAGTAGTTCAAGCTTCTGTAGTAATCGCGTGTGGCAGGCTGCCTTCCAACGAAGGCACCTACAATACCGTTAATTTATGCGGTTTCATCTTATGCTGCTAGATCTTACGGTCTCATTCGTTGTAGTCGGCGATTTAAGATTTGTTTGATCCAAAGTTCGGATAATTTCATTGTTGCAGTGTCCGCGAAGACGAGTACTAAGTTTGCGAGCAAAGTTTGTTACCTCGTCAGACACGGTTGCGATTCCTAGATCTCGGTGTAGATCGCTATTAATAGAGCTAGCGATTGCTCTGAGAGTCTTATTTTGAAAAGTTTCTAAAATAGATATATTGCTTGGTTAAGTACAACCCCATAGTTGTATACCGTACGTCCAAGATGGTTTTAGCACTTGCTTATACAAAAGCAGTTTGTTATATATGCTTAGTTTCGAAAATCTTTCGATAAGCCGATTCATTTCTTTTAACTTGATTTCGAGCTCGTCGCGTTTCTTTTTAACGTGCGGCTTCCATTTAAGTTTTGCGTCTAGAGTCATTCTTAGATATTTCACTTCATTCGAGTACGGGATTTGTACCGAGTTAATGAACCAAGGTTTGTTGTTTATCTTTTTATAAGTAAAGTTAACATGCGTTGACTTAGTCTCGTTAAGGACGACTCGCCAGCTCTTCGTCCAGTCGCATATTTTGTCTAAAGCGCGCTGGATTTTCCCTGTTGATAATTCAACTGTCGTATCAATAGCGAGAATAGCAGTGTCGTCTGCGAACGTAGCTAAAATTGTTCCCTCATCGTGGGGAATGTCTCTTGTATAAAGCAAAAATAATATTGGGCCGAGAACGCTTCCTTGCGGGACATCTGAATTTATCTCTTTGAATTCCGAGTACTCATTTTCGTACCTTACGCGAAAGATTCTGTCTTCAAGGTAAGACTCTAAGATTCTATAGAGTTTTTCTGGTAAGTTTAGCCTTAACTTGTACTTCAGGCCTTCGTGCCATACCTTGTCGAAGGCTTGCGATACGTCGAGAAAAGCGCTAGTACATATCTTTTTCGCTTCCAGAGCTTTTTCGATTTCGTTTGTTATTCGATAGGCCTGGTCGATTGTTGAATGTTTTTTTTCAAATCCGAATTGGTGATCCGGAATCAATCGTCTTTCTTCAATGATTGGTTGCAACCTTTTAAGCAACAGTTTCTCGAATACCTTAGATATTATCGGCAGTGGCGAAATAGGTCTGTATGACTTTTTGTCGTTTGGACATTTTCCTGGTTTCGGAACCATTATGACCTCGGCCACTTTCCATTGCCTTGGAACGTATAAAACTCTCATGGAGCGTTAATGATATAGAGTAGCTTGACCAAAGCTTTTTTCGGTAGCTCCTTTAGAATGTCGCTAGTAATTAAGTCGTAGCCAGGGGCTTTGTTGTTTTTCAGATTATTTATCGTTTGACGAAGTTCAGCCAATGACACGGTTTTTATTCTATAATTATCTTGTACCGCATAAGGATTGAGCTCCTCGACCAACGGTTCCCCGTCAAACGGTTTGAATGTTTCTTCTAGGTAATATGCAAATAAATCCGCTTTTTCTTTGTCTTCTCTTGCCCCTTCGCCGTTGGCTTTTCTAAATGGCGCAGAGTGTGCTATAGGCTTCTTAACGGATTTGACTGCTTTCCAAAGAGAGTAGTTCGAACCTTTATCGGCAGTCAAACTTTCGACGTAAGCAGTAGTCTCGCGACTTTTAAAATCTTGAAGTTCGTGCTTCAGTTTGTTAGAAAGGTGGTTCAAGATGGTCTTATCCGGGGGTGCTCGCGAACGTTGCCATCTCTTGCGCGCTCTCCTCTTTTCGCATATTAGCTCTTCTATTTCTCGCGGATATATTGTTCCGCTGTTCGATAATTCGGACCTCCGAAAAGAAGTGTTATTCCACGCAGTGCTCTGAATAACTCTCACGCGTTTATCTAATTCGTCTTCTATTTCAAGTGGCGTTTTGAGCGGTACATTTGAAGCTATGTTTTCTTAGCAGTGTTATCTAAAGCCATCCTAGTCGGTGTTGTTGTTAGTTAATCTAGGCGCTGTTTTCTTTTTCGCTAGGCTTCCACCGATTTTCAAAAGAACTGCCGAGTGATCTGAACAGAGATCAAAGCGTTCTTCTACGTTCGTAAGGTAACGAGGTACACCCTTGGCGATAAAGAAGTCGACGAGATCAGGTATTTTATTTCTGTCGGTTGGCCAATATGTTGGCTTTCCCGTCGATAAGAAGATCACGCCGCGTTTTGTACTTGCTTTAAAGAGGGCTCTGCCTCTTGTTGAATTGCACCGTGAGCCCCAAAAAGGATTTTTCACGCTAAAGTCCCCGCCGATGATAAAGTTTGACCCAAGTGAATCAAAGAGCAGAGCAAGATCTTCATCTGCCAGCCGATACTGCGGAGGAAAATAGCTCGTCGCGATGTTGTAATTTATGTGACTTAATTTTACTGAGACTGAGGTTATTTGCATAGAGTCAAATTCTATTTCTTCGTTTTTTGGAGTGCTTAATGCAGTCTTTAATGTAGAGAGAGGATCCGCCTCTCGAATTTTCTGAAGGATGATGCGCGTGATAGTCAATGTAACCTTTTATTTTGCGTGCTGAACCCTTTTTAAAGTGGGTTTCCGAAATCAGGCATATGTCTACATTCTAGTTCGTAAATTTTTTGCAAAAGGCCGTTTGCATTCCATGTAATTATTTTGATTGACTTTCCCATATTCATGATTTCTTATTAAATGCTTTTCGAGGTTTAAACTCGAGCTCGCTCAATTTGTTGAATATTACTTGATTAAGTTTCGCCTGTTGCTCAAACTTTACTAAAATCATGCCTAGGATTTGAGAGATCGAATCTGATGCGGCCGATTGTGGCTTACTTTCACGTGACGCGACTTGAGCGTACGATCTTGGACCAACAAGTGTGGATTCTCCCTTTTGACTCCGGTGGGAACTAGGACCAGCGACGTTTTCTTGCACATTTTGAATTTTGCCTTTAATCAAACCCTTATCCCTTGGCGACTTAGGGCTTTTTGGCTTATCTACTTTAGGAGGTTTTAGGCTTGGGCCCTTATTTTTACTATTTTTCTTCGGAGCTTTATGTCGTTTCTGCAACCCAATGGCAATTTCGCAACCTCGGTAGCTCGCTGGGTGACTTCCCCTGCAATTGGTGCAAACCGCGGGGGCCTGACTGCTGACATTGCAATCCAAATCCAAATGCAAATTGGAAATGAAAAGGGAATTGGAAATAGATATAGAAATAAAAATAAAAAATCCTGATCATAGATTTGTGGGTGCGATAGAATGTGCTCATGCCGCATGAATCTGTAACGACAAGATTTGAATTTGAAGTTTGTCTTGATTCATCTCGAGCCGTTGGAACCTGACATTATCCTCTGAAATAGTGCAAAAATAGCATAGCAGTAAATCTTTTAAAATGTTTATAAAGAACAATAATTTGTCGATTTTATTACCCAGGCATCCCCACTCATCGCAACAGTGTTGATCGCAAATGGTGTTAAAGAAACGTAACGCCCAGAAGTACATTTCATATATAACTTTGAAGGTTTCGCATACTTACACCTTACATTCTAAGTCCCAACTCCTCAATCTTCAAGTACATTCGCATCTCTTCCTCGCAGGTGCCAACTCTAAGATGGTAGGTACTCAGGTTATCGTTACCCCACGCAGCACAATAAGCAGCACCAAAAACCGCAATAAAAACGACACATAAAACAGAATGTAATTACAGAGTATGAAATTGTCTCGGCTAAAACAACACAACGTGAAACTTTCCTTCGAACCCCTATATGCGTCCGCTCCCCCGACATCATCATTCATAGGTAAACCAACCTCATCATCTATCCATCCATCGTGCCGCTGAAATCATAAACGTGTACCACCTTTAAAAAGATAATAAAACTGCGGAAAAAAATCCCAACCAGAATGGAAACAAGAAGCTCTTTCCATCCAAGGCATCGTCTCTCGAAAAACACCATATTCATCGCAACTAAATGCGTCTGCCTTTGAACAAGGATACGCTTGTAGGCTCAGCGCATTTAGTGTGCACAATGGCGCAAAGGAAACTCCAATAAAACTCAAATATCACGTTTGTTAATTAGCTTTGAAGGGCAATAAAATTTCAAAATACCCAGCAACGAAAAGTATCCACTTTTGGGGCCAGTCTTGGGTAATGCCATGTGAAAACCCTCACGTTTCATGGAGAGAAAAAAAAAGTATATAATTCCATGGAAAAAACTTTTTTCTAAAGAAAACAGAGACATATCATCAAAGGCACATTCTCGCCACTGAAAGAAAATTAAAAACTTTTTCTCCTTCGGTTGCATATCCTTCAACTGGCAATTTGTCCGAACAGCGCGCAACAAACAGAGTGAAAAAAAAAAATTATAAGAAACCCAGGACATTTGTCAAGATTCGCCCATGGCGGCCATCCATCTATCTCCCCGACTTTTTTTATGGGATTCAGTCAAATATCAAAGAAAGGTTGAAAACGGATGCTTCGTCCGGGGATGGGAGCGACAATTGACGAAATGGAATTACTCAAAAGTTTAATTGAAGTAATCTAATTCCACGCGCTTTCTTGCCTCATTCATTTGTCTTTTTGACATATTTTTTTAGTAAGGGGATTGGGGAAATAAGCCAATAATTTTTTTCGTCCATTTATTCGTAGTTTTTTAACCAAAAGTATTCTAGAAATATGATTGGAACATTAAGGACCAACAAGATCCTTGGCTGGCCATCGTTTAGTCCAAATGACTGCTGCGTGAAAAAAGGAGGCCTTATGCAACTTTGACTCTAACCGAACCATATATATATCACAGGGTTGTATACGAGCTTGGCTCATTTCATGTTTTCTGCCCTGTTTTTAACGGAATAGGTACATCCAAACATGTTGTGCTGATTGTCCTTCGTACCTTGCCAAAAATGGTCCCACATTTTTAACCATTCCAGCATCACAAATTAACAAAGTAGATCATTCCCATGGATATTTTTAAGCGTCAAGGAAAATAAAAATTCGAAGGACAACAAACAATCAATTGCTTTTCGATTTGCGTAAACAAATTATCTCATCTTATCACCCCTCATCGCATCGACACGCAAAAAAGGATGGCCAAAACAACAAACATACGCACAACACTAGGACAAAATCAAGGTCCTTAAAAAATTCCTTTTCAGATGCAAATCTATGCAGGGACTCTTTTCTTAAGGATTTCATGCTATGACCGTCAATCCCTTATGCATACGTGAGTCCTTAAATCCATCATTTCTATATGGCAGAAAATCATAACAATCGCAGCCCACCACCAACGTTGTCCCTTAGGGATAATAACGGTCAATAGAGCATTTACTTGGAGTTTTTCTTCTTCCTTTCACATCAGCGCAGAGGGAGCATAATATTGTATCCTTATGCCATTCGCACTCACACCGGCCAGACATATGTCAAAAGTGTATGTGTCCGTGTCACCTTTGACCCACCTGAGTACTACACTAGGCATAAAAGGGGCCTGATAGGACAAATTTAAAATCGAAAGTCACTGGAGCAAATCACCGGTAAGTGGGTTCGGGGAACATATGTGAAGTGAACGTACACGTCCTGTTTCCTTTCTCCCCTTTAATGCAGGATTTTGATGGCCGTTGTTATGAAAATGATTGTCCGTTGATGGGAAATTTACATGTTAAACTTTTTTTCCTCATCTCTTCTTCGGGAAATTGAATGTTTTGTATACTTATGCGTACGCGTCGGTTGATAGAATCGAATTGAATCAATCATTTGATCGGTGGCCCTTGTCAACATGTGAAAAAAAAAATTAAGTAAAAAGTGGAACGGTTCGAAAGGCAACAGGATTAAGTTTTGTTGGGTTTTCATTTTTAGACTCACATGGATGTATGGTTTTGACATTTCACTTGACCTTTCAAGTGAAGAGTATAAAATTGGATTTGATTTTTTTTCTTTTTTGCATATGTACATATTCCTTAAAAAGTTGCATAAAGAAAACCGTTAAAAAAATGTTTTGTACGATAGGATTATATTCGTAAGAAAAGAAAATCTGTTTTCTTGAATGAAGATGTTTTTTGGAAAAGGAACGAATAGGTTGGGAGTTGGCTGAACATTGAGTCCCTTATGTTGAAGTTTGGTTTCAGGTAGCTGCTGGATGTATTTAAAATTTAATCAAACTGAAAAGAACGCCTTTGATTGTTGTGTCGCAAAAAAGTAACTTGTTAGGCTTTGTATTCCCTTAAGCAATTTTTAGCTCTGTGTGCCATCGCTTGCAGTTTCAAGCGAAGAGTTTCAGCTCCGTTTATGTCTATAACATTATCCCTAAAGAGCTGCTTCAGTTTGTGCCATCTATTCCCTCCAGAACCTAGATTTTCAAAAAAGGATACCTAATAAATTTTTCTTCGATTGCCTCACTTCCACACTGTATGTGATAACGTTTAGGTATTTTAATAATTTAACATAAGTTAACATTAAAACACATTCAGTGTTTAACAATACGTAAAGTTTTTTTTTTCGGCAATAAACAAAATTTTATCTCTTATTTTCTGAGAGACCTAGCTAAGACAGACTAGACTAAGGAGGCTGATTGGTCTATATTGGTGTGTTTGAGCGTTAAAGGACCAACTCAAGCTTTTATTATAATTCACGTTATTGGTCACGTCTTAGCCAAGCATGTGAAGATAACAAGAAGGAAGAAGCCCGAAAAGATCGGTGTGCATATTAGGTTCCTAATCACATGTAGCCAAAGAGCACAGTGTTCAAACATTTAAAAAACATTTTACATCATGACGTGTTATGTTTTAGTGCACACCAAACTTTCCCCTTCTAAATAAGAGTTTGTCCAACAAGATGCAAGTTAGTTTAAACATACATTTCATCATCATCATCATTTTCCGTGACCGCTTATCCTTAGAAGGGTCGCGGAGCGAGAGCGGCTAAACGGTCCTTCCATTGTTCTCGATCCTCCGCCACCAACTCAAGAGACTCAGGCGCACTCCCCAGGCGGGACTCGGAGAGGTTCTGTTTCTTCACCTACCAGAGGGGCGACGCGCTCGCATCTCGGCTAGCATGACCTGTCTAGGAACTCTGTCAGAGGGCATGCAAATAGCGTGTCCAAACCATCGAAGAATCGATCGCTCCACTTAAAGAATTAGCTGCTTAACATTACGATTCCAACGAATGAAATTCCACCAGTAACGCACCTCAGAAATCTCATTTTAGCAGCTTGTACCCACGACCTATTTTTTCGGTCATTACCCAAGTTTCATAACCATAGATGAGGGTCGGAACGAAAACTGAATTAAAAACTGAGATCTTTGCTTTCACCCCAAGCTCAGCTTTCCTGATGACCGGCTGGCGGGTTCCTCCTACCATCTTTCGTGGAAAAAACTCCGAGATACGTTAACTTATCTACCTGTCTCAATGGGACTCTATGTGCAGGGTACACAGCACAGATGGTTCGGGAAACAACCATCACTTCGGATTTGCTCACGTTAACCTTCATCCCAGCTTCACCACATATGGCCGCAAACCCATCCAGTGCTCGCTGAAGTTCCTCCTCGGACGATGCCAGAATAGCTAAATCATCTGCGAAAAGCAGATAGCTTATCCTGATGCCAGCCATTTCGAAAGATTCCTGACCAAGAATATGCAGTTCACCATCTAGTTTATATGTTATAGAAAGGAGATGCGATAGAACATAGCCCTGGAAGTCCAACGCACACATCAAAAGGTTGGGATTTGACGCCATTTATCCGAACACAGCTTCTGCAGCTCCCATACAGAGACTGAATGGCTCTCAGAAGAGGACCACTCAGTGCACAGTCCTGCGAAACTCTCTAGAGTTTATCCCGAGGAACCCGGTCATAGCCTTTTCCAAACCTACAAAATACGCGTAGGCTGGTTTGGCATATTTCCAGAGAGATATACCCCTATAGTTAGAGCAATCTCTCTTGTCCCCTTTTTTGATACATGTATTAGGCATTTAACACCTTCTTAACTCAAATCTCAAAACTTTGTGTCAGCGGTTTTACATTATAGATTAGCGCTACGGGCCCATGGGACTTTGTCTACTTGTGCTCGGTTCTGCTATAAATTCAAACATTGACACCACCGCTGATATCAGACAAAGGTTACTTTTTCACATTTTCATTTTTGTGAATTGATTTTCTTATTTCGGTCTAAATGTGCAACTAGACCTTTAGTGCTTTCAAAACAAGACGTCGTGGAAAGCTCAAAGTCGCAATTAAACATCTCCTAATAATTGATTGTAAGACAAAAAAAGTAAAAATAAAATCGTTTGATCGCCCCTAGTGGGCATGGCATCGATTTAAAGAGATGTCATTCTTCAAATGGAATTTATTCAAGATTTTTGTATTAAATCGGTAAAATTGTGCTTGACATATTATGTAGAAAACACTTGGTTCTACACTATGTTCATACAAAGTTTTGGGCCACGCCCACATTCAGAGGCAGAATTCAAGAAAAACCTGGAATTTTCCAGGAAAACATGAAATTCAAATGCTTTTTAGCTTTACCATTCTTAGAAAGAATGAGAAATTAAATTTAGCACATAAGGTACACCGGAACTATTTTAGGCTTAGTTTATACAGAAAGTTTTTTGGCCACGCCCCCAAAATTTAGCAATTTAAGAAAATTGTTCAATATGAACCAAAATATAACATTTAATGTGTGCATTGCAGCCACTTACTTTGATATTTCTATACTAACTGATTATCAGTTCTGACATGCCACGCCCGTTCTTATAAGTGAATTAAACAAAACCTTATAAGGAATAAAATTTTTTTTTTTCTACTTAAAATGATGAATGAGTGATAACGGAACGGGCATGGAAAAAAAAAATATTCGTATGGAAGAATAGGAACAGAAAGGAGAATAGGAATGGAAAGGAGAATAGGAATGGAAAGGAGAATAGGAATGGAAAGGAGAATAGGAATGGAAAGGAGAATAGAAATGGAAAGGAAAATGGGAATAGGGTGTAACGCGGTCCGCTACAGCCGGACCGGAGCTATTACATACGCACTTTTGGACTTACTCACTGGTTTTATATTGTTTTCTTAACGTTCATGTAGTTGTTCCTGCGTCAAATTTGGTTGATGTTAAATAAGTGGCCCAGAAGTTACAGTACATGTATCCTAGCAGCATCAATTTAGTCAACTAAAGTGTTTTCAAGCAGATCTAGGAAACCATTAACTACTTAAAAACTGGATTACGTTGGTTATTTATTTAAAATTTTTGCCTCTAACCATTTCGAAAATAGAGGAAAGTACACATATTTTCTTGGCGTCTTTTACCATTTTTAGAATTTAAGATCCATAAAACCAAAAAAAAAAGATATTTTCAATTACCTAGGATTTGGACTTTAGGCGTTATGCTTTTTTTCCAATTTTACAACCCACTGCATTTCATTGGGCATTTTTCTTTAATTCTGCGGACATGAATTTCCGAGAAAACAGTTGAACATGAAGTTTTCTATTTTGTTTGTTAGTTAGTTTTAGTTTAGTTTTGACTTTATGTGAATTCATAATAATATAAACAAAAACACTAAAGTTAACATAAGTCTTTTAAGGTTTGGCCTATGGCCGTCTACCAGATTGACAGTTGTAATAAATAATTTAATCTAAAAAAAAAGATTTTCCTTATATACGTGTATACATATCTGGATATTAGTGTTCGCTTAAAAGTCTCCATCTGTTATAGATTTTCGGTATTTAAGTGCTATCGTCGTCTATTTTGTTTGTTCAAAAAGGTTTAAAAACTTGAGGTTGGAAACGGCATTTTTGAAACTTTTTAAATGCAGTTAGCTTGCGTTGTAAACGCTTCATACTTCAGCCAAATTTAAATAAGATCGTCATTACCGGTAACAACGTCCAGCAATCTTAAACAATCGTTTTCGAAAATGTTTTTACGATTTTATACGTTTTTACGTTTTTACGAGTCAAATTTTTTAAGTTTGCTATAGCTTTGCATAAAATCTCAGAAAAAGGACTGTCCGTTATTATTTTCAAATTTATACTTCATACCGTTAAGGAGCTATCTATTAATAGGGAGCTTATAACTAAACATAACTCCTCTTGACCTTTTTTATAATTTTTAAAATTTCAAATCCATAACACAGCTATTTTGATTTTTTTTTTCGGTCCCTGTTAGACTTCTATCCAATAGCGCAACTACTTACGCTGGCATTGGATGTTTTTCTTAAATTCTCTCGCCACCAGCTTTTGCGTAAACGGTAAAACAAGCTCCTCTTTTATTAAGATCTTATACCCAACCCAGGGTATATTAATTTTAATGCATAGTTTGTAACACAGTGAAATAATCATCGTAGACCCCTAAGCGCTTTTAGAGATAGGGTCCAAACCGACAGGTGAATCGATTAAGCTATGTCAGTCCGTCAGTCTGTCTGTCTGTCCTTCTGTTCGTATATGTGTGAAATTTTTAGGTCTCTTAAGTAAAGCTAGGAAGCACAAACTTGGAGTGTATCTTGGCTCTTATTTTGTTCAGACAGAGTGTGAAAAATTCGCCAACGGCCATGCCCACTACTGGCTTCAATGTAAGGCAACCTCTATTTTCAATTTTTTTTTCTATTTCAATTTTCAAAGTAAGACGTAGGACGGCGTAGGAACTCAAGTTTTGGCGTAGAGCAATAATGCCAAAAACCTTTAAGAAGGCAAAAATTGGGTCACCCACAATATCGACCATGCATACAAAGTCTTGAGCTCCGCCCACTTTTAGGAGGCGTATTTAGGAAAAAATCGTTTTTTCCGAATTAATTTTTGGTTTTAACGATGTCAACGACATCAATCATCGCGTACGCGTGGGGTGGATGAAGTGGCGGCAAAACTCCGCCATCTTCTGTTACCTAAAAAATGCCCCTAAGCTGAAAGGAAAGCTCTATACCGCAGTTGTGCGCGTCCGGCGCTTACATATGGTTCACAATGTGGGACAGCGTATAAGAAATATGAGACAAAATTAACTGCAGCTGAGATGAAGATACTTCGCATGACAGCAGGAGTAACAAAGCGAGATAGAATAAAAAGTACGAAGATCCGAGGAAGCCTCCATGTTGCTATTGCCACGTTCAAAGGAGAGATCCTACGAATCCCCACAAAAAGGCAATGTCAATCAACATTCCAGCGCAATCGCGAAGGAGAGGAAGGCCTAAACCTTCATGGATCACACAAATGCAACGATAACAGCATTTATTTGGCCGCATCAGTGACGAAGAGATCCAAAACCGGGTGGCTTGCCAGTATATTCTGAGGTCAAATCGGCGTACCCCACAAGCGGGCAATTAGGAATGCAGTAGAGTGGGAGGGTCACTTCAGATTATAACCTCGCGCCTAAATGAAAAAGAAGAAGAAGGAGAAGAATTTTCGGTTTTAACGCAAATATAATTTAACGAAATTATAATTAATTGATTTTAATTTTAAGACCATGCAGACTCTTGGGGGCGTGGCTTATACAAATATAATAAGAATTCGGGACAAAAAACTTTAAGATTTGCTGTTACACGGTATATAGGGTCGGGTATATAGAAGAGACGCTTGCTCTCTTTCATTGCTTGCTTTGTATTTTAACTAAATCTGAACAAGATCGCTTTTACCGTTAAGATATTGGAGGATTTTAAAAAATGCTAGTTATTGTAAATGCTTTTATGATTTTAAGTTAAACATTAGAACTTAGAAGGTTTTGAAATTTTAAAATTCGAAATAATTTTCCTTAAAATTTTGGATGATTTCTGATTCGTTGGATTTTTTTGATATGATTTATCTAAACAACCCCGGAATAAGGGGGACTAGCTTTGTGCACTAAGAAATTCAAAAGTTGTGGCCTCAAACACCTTGGAAAATGTCACCCATTTTCAATTCTTCATTTCTCAAAAACTTTTCAATATTTTTAACAAATTGAATTTTTCGATTAAAGTTCAGTATCTACTTAACCTAAGTTTCGCTTTTCTTGTCCTTGCTTGCTTACCTTCTTTGAAGTATTGAAAAACATTTAATACATTTTCCATGGAATTTTAAACTGTAATAAAGCGTTATTTCTGCTTAAAAAATTGTCCTCTTTGGATTCTCTGACTATTTTCGCAGTTTAAAAGCACACCAAATTTTGTCTTTCTACGATTTACCGTTCATAACGTGATTGGACGGACGGACGGACGGACGGAGAATGGAGCAACACCATAAGAGGTCCTTCATTTTTTGGCGGACCGCTAAAAACAAGAATATTTAAGTCTGCATTAAAATATTTAATATTTGGGCATAAAAAATTCCCAAAAGTATCAATCAAATGGCAGATCCAAATAAAAATTTCAGTAACATCTTCCCTTCTTGAGAAGGAAGTGCACACAATAAGAGACTGGATGGAATTTTTGAAAAACAACATGAAAAGGAAGAAATATATCAATCCAGCTGCAAATACATCAAAGAATCAACTTGCACTGTTCCGAAGAAGGTATCAAATAACATATTTAATAGCTTCCCAAAACTAAAGGCGTTGAACTAAAATTAGAATAAATGCCAAGGCGTTTGAACTTGAAAC
Source organism: Neoascia interrupta (assembly GCA_947623515.1). NCBI lineage: Eukaryota > Metazoa > Arthropoda > Insecta > Diptera > Syrphidae > Neoascia > Neoascia interrupta. The sequence continues at coordinate 153,497,874 of OX392462.1, forward strand.
TGAAGTCTACACAGACAGACGGATCAAAAACAGTGTTTGGCACAGGGTATGAGTATATTCCAGAATACATACTGTAGTCCATTTCAGGCAAAACAATTTTTACAGAAGCTGTGTCCTGGTTTCAAATTAACTGAATTATGTTATAATGCGCTATTGTGGTCGCTTTCACAGAGACATTCAGTGAAAGCCTTGGATTTATCAATAACACAATCTTAGGTGGTTAAAAAAAGCTCGGAAATTTTGACCTTAGGAACATTCCAAATAACTTCAACTATGGCAAACAGTAGTTTGTAAAATATCAGAACATATCTCTTAGGCAAATAAACCAGGGCCAAATATAGCCAGAGTTAAAGTTGCAAGGAGCGTATTCAATGCCTCACTGCAAATCGCAGTTCCTGTAATGAAAATGTTCAACTGACTGAACAGTCGTGGACACTCATGCCGAGATCTTCGAATTAGTTTTCGTGAGATTATTTGAAAAGCAAAGTGTAGGTACCTACGCGAAATCCAGATTTTCATTTCGCAAGCAAACGCTTTTAGTCCGATCCTTTCTCTGCTGTAAAACAGACGCAAAAGCTTTCAATTGATTAACTGTGAGGCTAGGTTGCCGTCATCTTTTTGCATCGGCTTATGTTATCAGTAAATTTAAATCAAATAAATTTCATACTTACTTTCGAAATATGTCACCACAAAATCATACACCGAGCTGAGAACCATGAAACATGCCACAATGGAAAACAAAGTTCTGCAAAATATTGGAAAAAAAAACATGAATTACGCAATAATCCCGCTTTGGTGTTCCTTATGATCGTGCACTTACATGGCAAATACATCAATTGGCCGATAGTCCGGATTCTTAGCAGTTCTGCATGAAAAAACCGAAACCCCGGATAGCGCACAATTAACTGCACTATTTGCTGCATTCTGGAAAACTGATGTCAAAAACTTTGCCCTGCAGCTATCAGGAACACATATCCCCAAGATATTTGCAAATAATCTGTGCCAGACATCCTTGCTTCAGGAACCATTGTGTCAGTTAGAGCAGAACATTCCTTAGTTTGTTGCTTTACGAGCAATATTGGCCATTAACCACGCCAGTGAGTCTGCTATAAGGGTCACTGATGTCCTGACACATTGGTCAAAATTTCCCAGATCAAATAAGTTGCCATACAAGAGTCCGGAAGGAAACTTTCCCCACGAATCGAAAACTGAAAATTTATAGAATATAGTTCTTATCGAATCCCCTTAAGGGGTGAGTCGTGAGTAATTGGGTGTTTATTTATCAACGCTAAGAGTTGTCGGCTTGGTATTTTATTAGACTGTATCGCTATAAAATCATAGCAGATGGGCGCTACTCATTAACTAATCGCCGTTAAAGAGTTCTGATTAGATAACTCAGTTACTATTTTAAGATTTTTTTCTATATTAAACTTATTGGAACTGCTCGAATATGAAACTCTCAACTTTGCACATGATTACATCATCGGGATTATTTTTGTGTTAGATTTACTCACATGGTGCAACCTTCAAGCTCGGAAACTGATTCATTATTTCCCTTAGTCCTAGAAGGCATTTTGCATCCTTCGTATCAGGGACATTAATACCCAAGCGTTGATCCTTTAGGATTGTTTCAAAGAAAATATCACTCAAGGCATCACTGGTAACTGTTTCATTGTTAACGACCGACATTGAAAGTACTTCAGACATAAACACACCCGACACTAGGATTAGTAGCAGTAGTAATTTCACCATTTTGTTCTACTAAAATAATTTGTACTTAAATTTGTTCTACTAAGACACAACGTAACATGCATGAGCTTATGAGTTTACTAACTGAAAAGCAACAAGACACGCTAAACCTTTTTATTCGGCTCTAGGATAAGGCAGATAATCTAACAATATTTTGTTCTTATAAGAACTTGCAAGAAAAAAAAATTGTAAATTAATATTTAGCCGTTTAGACCAAGTTATCGTAACATGCCTCAATTGTTTCCACGTTCCATGAAATAAGACAAGTGATTTTACTGGAAATCACGTATAGAAAGGATTTGTGTAGAGTTATCTGAATTTCACAAGACTGCAAGTCATATGCGAAGAATAATTTCGACAAAACTGTTGTCATGTTCCGCGTCATTGTAAACAGGCTTCTATTTAGTTGAGATCGTAGGTTGATTTTCAAAGTGCATAGATCGTAAGTTTCAAAGTGCAATCATGCATGTACCCGACCGAGGCCAATTCTTCCTTGAGTAAATGGACGAGCTTGCAAGAATACCGGTGGCGAGTATGATGAACTTCAGCAGGGACTCTGGCTGGGCCAAGTTTTTTTCAAAGCTCAGGATACCTCAAATAATTAAAAATCATATTTACACTAAAATTTCTAGCCCTTACGGGTTGTCCCCAGCAGGGTGACGCATAGGGCCCTCGTAGGCCCACGCGAGCTGGTGGCTTTTGCTGCTAGCAACCCTACCCAACCTAACCTACCCTTATCATAATGGAGACTGAACTGTTAGAAGTCAAATGTCGGTAGCTTGAGAGGAACTTGAAACCTCTCTTGAACTTGAACTTGAAAACGGCGAAACATGTTTTTATATAAACAAATAAAATAAATAATATAAATAAAAGATTGAAATGAGTTTAAAATCTTTCGGTTCAAAACGGAAATTTTAAATAGCCCTTCTAACTGCATTAAAAGGGTTTTAAGAAACCCTTGGAAACTTAACATAAAATAAATAAATAATTTTGCTTTAAGGTGCATTTTATATTGGTTTTGTGCACTAAGCGATTCAAAAGTTGTGGCCTAAGACACTTTGAAAAACGTCACCCATTTTCAACTCCTCATTTCTCAAAAACTTTTCAATTTGAATTGTTTCTTTCAAGTTTAGCTTATCTACTAAACCTAAGTTTCTCTTTTCTTGTTATAGCCTGCTTAACTTCTTAAAAAAGTATTGAAAAACATTTAATCCATTTTCCCATTCAACTTCAAACTGTAATTAAACCGTTGTTTGTGTTATGTGCTTAGAAAAAATTGCCATCGTTGGATTATCTAACCATTTCCGCAGTTTAAAAGCACACAAAATTTTGTCTCTCTACGACTAACCATTCAGAATTTATAACGCAATAGGACGGACGGACGGACAAAGTAGCGATACCATAAGATGTCTTTTTCCATTTTTGGAAGGACCGTTAAATGCTGATATCATTAATATTTGTCATGGAATCTTTTTCGATTAAATCAGTTATCAGAGATCTCAAGGTTTTAAAGACTTTACTTGGCAAAACCAATTTTTAGCTCCGCTTGGTAGCTGCCGTGTTGTGAGCCTGTTCATAAGTGCGAGTGTTGAGCATGAAAAAAATCCCAACACTAATTATGCAAATTGACTGGATGATCGAGTCTCAGGAGTCAATTTTTAAAGCCTCAGAAGAAGGATATGCAGCGAAAAAAAAAGCAAATGAGAACGGTGCTGTCAACAGTAGACCCGGTGTCCTAGGGTTGAAATATGGACCTGGGCCGCCAAATTAGAGGCTTGGGCCGCAGGGTTACTTACCGGCTACGTAAAAAAAGACTAGTTATGAGAGGGGAACAACTAGCTTTGGATAATAACAGTATTAATAGTCAATTAAGTCGGAAAGTATAGGAACACTCAACAACTACACACCGGACGCAACCCAAATGCTTGAATCTGTCTCTCTGTGATTAAAGGTGGATATTAGTGCAATCCAGGAGATACCATGGATTATGGATAGTATCAGGCATGGTGAAACGTTAAGGATAAGATCTAGACATTTATTATATACATATATAGTTGCCGTTAAAGACTGCACACGTTAGGATGCGGATTCGTCGTGGGAAACCGCTTAAGAACCGGAATGCAGGCTCTTCGATATAGCGAAAGAAATCTAGTCACCGAATCACATATTTCAGTAACATTTCCAGCAGCTGCTGAAGGACACGTCTCCACAGGCCAGCTTCATGACTTACTGATTTCCAATATTGGAAGATTACTGAAAATTGTCATGTCTCCACTAGATGTTTTCCCGTCATTTTCCAGTCAATTTCAAGCAGTGGAAATCGGGCACACATATCCATTACAAATGGGGACACTAAGTAACAGGCATCATGAAGAGAGGCTGAATGATGTATAAGAAAGAGAAGAAGTTGCAATAGAAGAGAACGAAAGCCCAGTCGGACGAAAGAGTAAGAAGAACAACAAGGCCACCGAATCTGATAGCTTATCTCTTATCTAGCGAAGCTTTTTAGCGGTCCGTAAAAGTTTTCGAAAATATCAAAACGTTTTTGAGAAATGAAGAGTCGAAAATGCATGACGTTTTTCAAAGTGTTGGAGGTCATAACTTTTGAACGGCTTTGCTCAAATTCAATATTGAAAACACGTATAAAGCAACTCAAAGTTAACCAAGCGATTAGATCATATTTTTCAAAACCAGTTTGGGTACTGCAAAAACGTGTGTGTGTGTCCCTTATCTCCGGTGCTTTTTTGTGGAATTCTAATAAAAAAAACACACGTATCAGAAATAATTTAAAATTTTAATTAAAATTATAGCGGATTTTGATATTTCAAAATCTTCTGAGATTTAACTGAAAAACATAAAAGCATTTTCAAAAACAATTTCTTAAGTCTTCTAGTAGCTTAACGGTATAAGCGATCTTTTTCAGATTCTGTAAAAGTACAAAGCTTACAAAAAGCAGGAAGGCTGCGTTAATTTTTTTTTAAATTGCCGTTTTTAACCTAAGTTTTTAAAAGCCTATTGAAAAAACGAAATTAGAAAGAAGCTTGTTTTACCGTTTACGCGTAAACCGGTGGCCAAAGAATTAAGAAAAATCATCCAAGGCTAGTTCTGCTGGTTTTGCTATTGGAAAAAAGTCTAATGGGAACTGGAAAAAACTTCAAAGTATTTGTTTTATAAATTTCAAATTTAAAAAATTATAAAAAAGGTAAAAAAACGCCACCAAACGCCACCAATACCAAACGGTATAAAGTATAATTTTTAAATGAACACCGGATAAAGTCCATTTTCTCAAATTTTATACAAAACTATAGCAGATTTCGAATATTCAGAAACTTCGAAGATTTGACTGAAAAACGTGAAAACATTTTCGAAAACTATTTTTTGAAGATTTCTAGTTCCTTATCGGTTATGACCACCTTGTTTCAATTTGGCTGAAGTATGTAATGTTTAAAAAGCAAGTGAGTGCATCAAAAACGATTCAAAATTGCCGTTTTCGACCATAAGTTTTTAAGCCCATTCAAACGAGTGAAATTAAAAACAGCGTATTATTACCGTTTTCTCAGAATTTCATGTCCGCAGAATTTAAAAAAAAGTGTCAAATGCTAGCACCGGTGTTTGTTAAATTGATCAAAAAGTCGATCGGTAATTAAAAATTATAGAAATTGCTGTTTTATGGGTTTTAAATTATAAAAATCCTAAAAAAGCTAAGAAAGAGTATGTCAGTTCCTCTTTTTTCGTAACGGTTAAGCTTTTTGCCAGCCTTTTTTTAGAGTAACGAAACCCAATATAAAATCACCCAATATAAGAACAGTAGACAGCACTACGAAAAAAGTATATTACAGACTGTAAAATACATCCAGAAATAATTTTAATAAATAAATAGAATGTTACACAAACTGCGCAATACAAATGACCATAACCCTCAACAAAAGCCGACGGAGCGCTCCGCGTATGTCTTCATACTTGACGGTCTTTTTTTTAGCAATACACGAAATCTGCCACCCACTACACGCCTTTCTTAGCCTTATCAACTTCACTCCATATCTTGCAAATTTTTGAATTTCAGATAGCTCTGAGCTACCCCCTTCTTCTCGAAATTTTAGTCGATAGGAACTTAAATGATTTCATGAAAAGTTTCAGTTATTGAGACATTTAACGACACTTTGCCTTATCGATTTGGAATTTGTATAAAATCTGGTGGCTGAGATTGCCATGAATATAGATTATACCTACAACTTATCATCTTGGGGGTCGACAATATCGGGCAGTTGAAAGTCTAACGAGGTATTGTTTCGAAATTCGTTGCTGTAGCAGTTATAATCGAGGCGACGGATAACGCAAAGCGTGTTATGCTTGTTATAGATACTTTGTTTTTGAAAATCCGAATGCAATCCCAGCACAAAATGGTGATTTCCTTGCTGCCGCTGCTTCTTTTGTCCGGTGTGATTATGTCTGAAGTACTTTCACTCTCAGTTGTGAATAATGTTACTGTCTCAAGTGATGCCATAAGTGATAGTTTGTTTAAAACAGTCCAAAACGATCAGCGTTTACTTGATATCAATATCACTGATCCTAACGATGCGAAATGCCTTCTAGGTCTACGAGAAATAACTAAACAGTTTCCGAGTTCCAAAGTTGCGCCATGTAAGTATGAATATCACAGAATGTCTGTACTCTTATAGTTTAATAGTGATAGAGAAAGGCGACCCTTTTTTGGCAGCACCAAAAAGTAATAAAAAAAATATTGAAGTAGGTATCTACCTGTCTGACTATAAAGCATGAGTATAAGGTGCAAATAATCTTATCCCCGGTTTAATGACTGGCAGCAAACAATAGCGCGAGCGCCCAGTCTACAACGGGTGTAAAGCAATTAATAGGTACCTACTCACTGTTGATATTTATTAAGGGGCTTTCACAGCCAACGAACTTGCGACCAGCGAACTGGCGAATAAATGACTTTACTCCAAAATACTATTTCAGAAATGAAATCGGAGCACGAAAATTTTTAAACGATCGAATAGTCTATAACTTAACTCTTCTACAAGATCAATTTACAAAATCAGTTCTGTCAAGATATTCGCAGTTCGCTGATTTAGAAAACGAATTCGCAGCGACTTGTGCCAATTATTAAGCGAATTGTAAATATCTTCACAAAGCTTTTGAAAATGAAGGATTTGAAATTGACAAATTACAGAATTAAGGATTCTTGTTCGTTTTCTATTTGAAAAATTTCAGTTTTAAGAAATTCCATAGAGGAATGTCCAATTAAGCGCCAGTTCGCAGGTTCCAAGGTCGCCGGCTGTGAAAGTTCCTTTGGACCCGCACAATTACTCACCGCATTAATGAATTTATTCGATAAGGAAATAACAATGAAATTTTCAGTTCTCGATTCCTGGGGGAAGATTCCTTCCGGCGTATTGTTTGGAAACTTATTCGACCTGGGAAACTTTGACCAATGTGTCAAGCTGTCGGTGGCCCTTAGCAGACTCACAGGTGTGGTGAAGGGCCAATATTGCTTTGCAAGGATACCCCTCATTAATCATCAGCGAACTCAGGAACTTCCCATGCTGGATGGAGGAGTCACTCCTGGAGCAAGAGTATCTGCTACGGATTTACTGCAACTGGTATTGGGCATATGTGTTCCTGAAAGTTGCCGTGCAGAGTTTTTGACATCAGTTTTCCAACTATCTGCCAATGGTGCTCTTAATGGAGCGTTGTCAGGGATATCTGTTTTTTCGTGTAGAACTGGCGAAAGTCCTGACTATCGACTAATTGACGTGTTTGCCCTGTAAGGCCCTGATCAAGAAATCAGCGATTAGATGATGTCGATTAATATTTTTTAATTTGCAGAACTTTGTTTTCTATTGTTGCATCATTGATGGTTGCTAGCTCGATCTATGAGTTTCTGATGGCGTATCTTGAAAGTGAGTATAAGGTTTCAAAATATCCAAAATAAATAATTCGAGCTTCTTGATTTTGATCAAACACGTGTATTGAGCAAACAAAAATGAAGCTGCTTGGCAGAATATGAAATTTTTGAAATATGGGACATAGTACTAAACTAATTTGGTTGATACAATAATGCAGGTATCGTTAAAAAGGTTTCATACAAAAAACGTGATTAAAGAACTTGAAGAGGCTACAGAAAATCTTACTTTCAGGAACACCTGTCCCGGTCTTATTAGCATTCTCTGTGCTCACAAATGCAAAGAAGCTCTTCGCAATCAACACTAAAAAGTCATCGAATTCTATTGACTGTTTAACTGGAATCCGTGTTCTGTCGATGATATGGGTGGTGTACGGGCACGCGTTCAATACGAGCCTTGTTATTCCCAAAATCAATTTAGTAGACATGTTTCAGGCAAGTACAAAAATTGGACGTAACCTGAAATTTTCGTGTATATGTTTTTAAAACCTTTAAGTGGTTGAATGAAGCTTGGTCTTTGCACGTCATAAATGCGACTGTATCGGTGGACTCGTTCTTTTTCATGAGTGGTCTTTTGGTAGCATGGCTTGGATTCCGCGAACTGGACAGAACGTAAGGCACTTCTGGTATTTTTTTTTTATCAAGCTATCAAACTATTTTCTTTATTTAGAAAAGGCAAACTTAACGTTGTCGTGATGTATGTTCACCGTTACCTTAGACTCACACCTGCTTTGGCAGCAGCCGTACTGTTTTCAGCCACTTTTGGTAGAACTATTGGACCAGGACCACTCCAACAGTTTGCAGCTAAGTTAGATGTGTGTAACAGAAAAACTTGGTGGCCCGTTCTGCTATACATTCAAAACTACTACATTTTGCCTCAACAGGTAGGACGTCGCATATATATTTGCTTCATATATAGAGTCTACTGTTTAATTCCAGTGCATTGGGCAAGCTTGGTATTTAGCTATTGATTTCCAGTTGTATATCTTATCACCACTCCTTTTAATACCAATGTGGAAGTGGGGGAAAAAATTCGCACCCATTTTGGTCTTTTTGGCTCTATTGTCAATCGGCTGCGTTATGGGAACTTTCTTTGTAGAAGGATTTACTGATCTCAAACGGTGAAGTACCGCCTGAATTATATTCACTGTTTTATAATTTTTAATTCCATCCAGAATATATAACAAAGATGCCTACGAGATGACCTACATTCCAACTCATACTCGATACTCACCATGGTTGGTTGGTTTGGGCCTGGGATATTACATGCACATTAATCGTCAGAGGACTTTTCAGCTATCTAAAGTTTGTATTAATTTTTTTTTTATAAAAACTCATTGGCTTAGCTTCCCTTCTAGGTACTTCAACTTTTCGGATGGGTGGTCTCTTTTGTCATCTTTGTGTCAATAATATTCGCGCCTTACTTTTCAAATACTTACCGCGGTAGTGGAACAGTTTTTGAGACTGCAATGTACGAGTCGCTATCAAGAGTTTCTTGGGCAATTGGGCTTGCTTGGATTACGTTTGCTTGCCACTTTGGATTCGGAGGTGTTGTTGACGCATTTTTGTCCCATCCGTTTTGGCAACCTCTTGGTCGTTTGACATATTCTTTATTTTTGGTACACATTTTCGTATATGTTATTAACATTGGAGTGATGCGCACGGGAATGTATTTTTCAAACTACAACATGGTAGGTACTGATTTTATTACTGATTTGATTAGCATTGTAAAGAAATTTATTATACATATTTTTTATGCAGATACTTAAATTTTGGAGTACTTTTGGAATTTCCCTTCTAGCTGCTGTGACTCTTGCCTTGGGATTTGAATCGCCAGTTTTGGTGCTAGAAAAGGCAATCTTTAGAAGAAGAGATCATAAGGATTCATTACAGTCATGAGAACGAAGTTGTCTCCTGATGGTACAGTTGCAGCTTCTGATTACAATTTTAGTTCACTTCAATTGAACAATGGACATGAAAAACATTTTAATGAAGGCTATATGATAAAATAAAGTCATTGATTAGTTCTTTTTATGACTTACAGACTTTCGTTATTACAGATTTTCAGTGAATACTTACCATAGGTTTAATATAACTAATGAAGTCTGCGAGTTTTTCAAATAAAAAGTAACATACGGAGAACTAGCGGGCGAAACCAACTTTTTTTAAGAAAACTGTTAGCTCTTGCATGAGTGTAAAATTTTCCACTATTACTTTTTTTTAATATTCGGAATCTTTTTTGCATCAATAAAGTGACAAAATATTGGGTTACCATGTATCTTAGGCCTCTTAGGCTGCTTAGGGCCAGTTTTTCGATGCGAGATTATCCGACTTTTCGAGCTAAACTGAGTTAAACCCCGGAAATGAATTTTTTAGTGAATATTGATCCGGTATTAATCTCGGCTTAACCCGCCAAAGGTGAACTAATCTAGGATCCACTCTGGTGAACAGTATAGATATCAACTTCTTTAAATATTTTTTCTGTGTAAAATGCCAGTAGCTTTGCGTGTTTTTGTGAAAAATGACATCTGAAAATGACTCGAACTTTCTGTGTTTTTCTATGTGAAGTGAGTCAATAATTTCGAGTCAAAGATTTTGACAACTTTACTGACGGAGGTATTTCTGCACTGAAAAACTGTTCGCTAGGTTAAATTTAGATTCGTTTTGTATCGGGATTAAGAGATAATGGTTTAAGCTGGGCTTAACTCAGCACTGTCAAACCCGCCATCTCTGTAAGAGATAAGATCTAGTCTAGACCAATAGGTGAATTGACTAAGTCATGTTCGACCGTCTGTCCTTCCACCCATCCGCTTACGATCTTGCTGGGAGCTGAAGCGTGTAGCGTAGGTTGGTTCTTAAAATCCGCCCAACAAATCGACTACATAAGGGAGTAGGTACATGAGTAAGAGAACTTACTTACATACTTATATGGCTTCCGACCCATATAGCTGCTTCCAATTGTCCAGACCAAGCGCGCTGGCATCTGCGATGACTTGGTCCTTAAAAAAGAGGTTTGGTCCTGCTCTCCCAAGCCTCTTGGCTGGAGTGCTTTTGTCCATCCGCTCGATGTGACCGAGCCAAATGTAGACTTCGTGTTTGCATTTTGTACGCGGTTTAAAACGTAGTTCTATCTTCTCCTCCATTTGCCCTCCTCGCACACAGGGCCTTAAATTCACAGTGAACTTTTTGTCTCGAAATTGCCGAGTATAGTTTCTCCCTGTCTGTTTATCATCCAGCACTCGGCGTCATAAGGCAAAACTGGCAGAACAAGGGGTTTGTAGGGCTCTCACTTTTGTCTTTCTTAAAAAGCCTCTATCACGGGCACGGCTGGAGCGGGCGATGATTTCGATATTGTCCGCGAACCCTATTATATTTGCAGAGATCTGTTTAAGATAGCGTCTTCCGCGTTAACCCTTTTCTACGCATCACCGCCATACAAGGATTGACGAATGCACTTACAATGTATCTCCTTACTGAAATCCAGTTCACGTTGCACCGCTTATTTTTTTACGTTATACGGCAGAGTTTAATCAATTTTGTCGGGTGAAGATCTGGTCTATCGATCTGCCAGGCCGGGGGCCATACTAGTAGATACCGATTTGTGTGCCGCAGAACGGTTTTAGACGCTCACACAGTACGTTTGATATTCATCGTATATACCCAAGTATGTACCCAACATAACTTCCGTATTAAGAAAAGATCGTCAAGTATGAAGACATACGCGGAGCGGTCCGTCGGCTTTTGTTGAAGGTTATGGTCATCAATATTGCGGAGTTTGTGTAACATTCTATTTATTTATTAAAATTATTTCTGGAAAGATTTAACAGTCTGTAGTATACTTTTTTCGTAGTGCTGTCTACTGTTCTTATATTGGGTGATTTTATATTGGGTTTCGTTACTCTAAAAAAAGGCTGGCAAAAAGCCTAACCGTTTCGAAAATAGAGGGAATGACATACTCTTTCTTGGCCTTTTTTAGGATTTTTATTATTTAAAACCCATAAAACAGCAATTTCGATAATTTTTAATTACCGATCGACTTTTTGATCAATTTAACAACCACTGGTGCTAGCATTTGCCACTTTTCTCAAATTCTGCGGACATGGATTTCTGAGAAAACTGTAAAAATATGCCGTATAATTCTGAGAAAACGGTAAAAATATGCCGTATAAATCTTCAAAGTTTTTGAATATTCGAAGTCTGCTATAGTTTTGTATAAAGTTTAAGAAGATGAACTATACCCGGTGTTAATTTTAAAATTATACTTTATACCGTTTGAGAGATAGAGGGGGAGACATGCGTTTTTTTGACCTTTTTTATAATTTTTTGAATTTCAAATCCACAAAACAAATATTTTGAAGTTTTTTTCAGTTTCCGTTAGACTTTTTTCCAATAGCACAACCAGCAGAACTTGCCTTGGATGTTTTTTTTTTTAATTCTTTGGCCACCGGCTTATGCGCAAACGGTAAAATAAGCTTCTTTCTTTTTTCGTTTTTTAAATAGGCTTCTAAAAACTTAGGTTAAAAACAATTTATTCCTTCCTTCTTTTTGTAAGCTTTGTACTTTAACCGAATCTGAAAAAGATCGCTTATACCGTTAAGCTAATAGAAGACTTAAGAAATTGTTTTTGAAAATGCTGTTATGTTTTTCAGTTAAATTTTTTAAGATTTTGAAGATTTCAGAAGATTTTGAAATTTCAAAATCCGCTATAATTTTCCTTAAAATTTTTAATTATTTCTGATACGTGTGATTTTTTCATAGAATTCCACCAAAAAGCACCGGAGATAAGGAAGGCACACACACGTTTTTTTATGCATTTTTGCGATTGATTTTTATTGGAAAATGCATCAAAACTGCAGTACTCAAACTGTTTTTGAAAAATATGACCTTAGCACTTGGTTAACTTTGAGTTGCTTTATACGTGTGTTCAATATTGATTTTGAGTGATAAGCCGTTCAAAAGTTATGGCCTCCAACACTGCGGAGTTATGATTCCAACTCTTTTGATTCTCTGACTATTTCCGCAGTTTATACGCACACCAAATTTTGTCTTTCTACGACTTACCGTTTAGAAGTTATAAAGCGATCGGACGGACGGACGGACAACGTAGCGATACCATAAGAGGTCCTCTTTCCACTTTTGCACGGGCCGCTAAAAAATACCGTCAGTATGAAGTTATGCCCAGAGCGGTCCGTCAGCTATTTTGACAGTTATTGTTTCCATTTCTTATACTGATACTTTCAAGTTTCCATGGAAGGGAAATTAAATAAAATAAAATGCAAATCCTAAAATTATATTTAGGAAGATGCATAAAATCTGTACGATTATTTTAAATATGTATACTGTCTTTAAACACTCAAAAAAAAAAAAAAATAAATAGTTGCCCATTAAAAAATAAATACCTTGCCCAACAATCTTCGTAGGTTGAAATGAGCCCTGGAAATATATTTACCGCTTGGTAGGTAGGTAGCTAGATTATGTTAAACATTTTACAGGCAAACCATTTTTCCAAACATAGAGATTGCTTTTAGCATACAGGTTTTTTGTCACAAATTGTTCAGCGGAACAATGACGAGCGTCAAAGTGAACGATTTTGCTATTTTTTCCATTGAAGCGAGCGGGAAATGAGTTTTATGGCATAATATCTTAATTTTGCTTCCGTTAAACCACGCTGCAAGATAGTTAACAGTTAAATAAACAAGTACCTATCACTGCAATCTTACTTTTGTTTTTACAAATACGTGAATGAAGCTGGACAAAAAATCAGTCATGTTCACTGTAGCTCAACGGGACAGCATTACTCGCGACAAGTAAAGGTTGCGAGATCGTACCCTGCCGGTGAACCGCACACGATTTTTTCTTTCGACATTTCCGTCTGCTAACATTTCAACTCCACTCTACAAATACGTAAATGCTTAATTAAGCTTATTTTATGAAGGCAGGACATAATTAAAAAAAAAAATGTTATTACGGCCATTATGCTTTTATAACTAACATACTTATATTTTTACTGACAATGAATTTTCTTTAATGTTGGTGGTATATAGGGGCGGCGAAAAAAGTTTGGCCCATGGCGGCACTTTGGAGCGTATTGCCTTTTTGCTTACTAACTTTACTTAAGGTGGCGCTATAGTCCGGGGTATACATGGGCCTCAGCCAACAAGCTTCGCCAGCCAGCTCTGTCTCTAGCTAGCCGTCTACAGTTTCGCACGCGAAGTTGGCTGAGGTCCCCTTCCACTTGCGTGCGCCACCTGAGTCTCGGTGCTCCTCTACCGCGCCGTCTCTGCGGTGTGGATTCGAAGATTTTCCGGGCCGGGGCGTTGGTGTCCACCCGCTCTAGATGACCCAGCCATCGTAGACGTTGTGTTTTGACTCTTTTGGCTAGGTCGGTGTCGCTGTACAGCCCGTACAGTTCGATGTTATATCTCCTCCTCTACTCTCCGTTTATGCAGACGGGACCGTAAATCGTCCGAAGAATTATCCTCTCGAAGCAGCCTAAAGTGTTTTTATCCGCCTTTGACAGGTATAAGCAGGGTCTTATACATGGACACTTTAGTTGCTCGAGAGAGGGCTTTGCTACTCAATTGCCTTCTTAGCCCAAGGAAACAGCGATTGGCAATAAGAGTTTTCCTTCGTTTGATTTCAGCGCTGGTGTCATTGCCTGAATTGAAAGCGGAACCCAGGTAGACAAAGTCCCTAACTACCTGAAAGTTATAGCTGTCGATGGTGATGTTTTGTCCAAGACGTCCGTGTTTAGTGTCCTTTCTTGATGACAGCATATACTTGGTTTTGCCCTTGTTGACTGCTTACCCCATATTCGGCGCTTCCGTCCCAATACTTGCGAAGGCTTCTCTGACATCACGCTTTGTTCTACCGACTATGTCAATGTCGTCTGCGTATGCGAGTAGTTAAACGGACTTTTGAAAGATTGTGTTGGCACGAGAGTTCTGCACAATTCTCTCAAGTATGATGTTAAAGAAGTCGCATGACAGCGCGTCGCCTTGTCTAAATCCTTTTTTGACATCAAAGGGGTCGGTGAGGTCAATTTAATTCAATTCAATTGAATTTATTTCTTCGAGAAAAACTTACACATTAAGACAACAGAGTCTTATAAAATTGTGAAGATTACAAATAGTGAACAATTTTAAAAACGAGCTAAAAGTATTAACGCATTAAAAAAAAAAAGACAGCAAGAGAATAATAATGTTGAGAACTTACAGTTAATGTAATCATACAACTCCATAAAGTTCTATAGGGTAAAGATTTTAAAGAAAAGGTACTAGTCGTCGTTAAGGAAAAAATGACTTAAGCTCTTTGCCGACCTTAAGGTCTTTGCCGGCCTTGACGGAACAGCGTGAATTTTCCACCGTCATCCTGCACAGTCTGACGAGTTTGGCAGGGATGCCAAAACTAGACATTGCGGTACACAGCTCGTCTCTATAGATGCTGTCATACGCGGCCTTGAAATCGATGAAGAGGTGGTGTGTATCGATTTGGAATTCCTGGGTTTTCTCCAAGATCTGCCGCAGTGTGAATATTTGATCGATGGTGGACTTTCCTGGCCTAAAGCCACACTGATATGTGCCTATCAGATTGTTTACAAACGGCGTTCACACAGTACAGCAGAAAAGATCTTTTATGCGATGTTTAGAAGACTGATGCCTCTGTAGTTGGCACAACTCAGAGGGTCTCCTTTCTTCAGGATCGGGCAAACAATACTGAGGTTCCATTCGTCGGGTATGCTTTCTTCCGACCATATCTTGCAGAGAAATTGGTGCATGCTCCTAACCAGCTCATCGCTAGGGGATCTTAAAAGTTCGGCAGCTAGACCGTCTGCTCCGGGTGCTTTGTTCCACTTGAGCTTCGACACAGCTACTTTCACCTCCTCCAGGTCTCTCCTCCTCTGCTCGTAGAGCTCGCGAGCAGCTCTAGTCCTTCTGTACAGAGCCGCTTTGTATGCTACCTGTTTAGCTGCACTGCCACTGGCTATCAATACTTGATGTTGGCTGCATAGGACTTGGTAGAAGGTTTTCAGAGACTCGGTTGGAGAAGGACCTGGCGATCTCTTGCGATTGTAGTCGGTCGACGTCAAACTTCCTCTCAGTATTTCCATTACCTACTTGGCGTTGGTCGGGATATCCGCAGCCGTACCTTGGCTACAACAAGGTAGTGATCCGAGTCAATGTTGGCCCCTCGGAAAGTTTGGACATCCATGATACTGGAAGAGTGCCTTGCGTCGATCGCAATGTGGTCAATCTGGTTGACGGTTGAATGATCGGGAGATCTCCATGTTCCTTTGTGGATATTAAGATGCGGGAACTGTGTACTAGCTACCACAACTTGTTGCCCAGCAGCAAAGTCGATCAGCCTGAATCCGTTATCGGAGGTGTGACGTGCAGGCTATGCTTTCCGACTGTACGACCAAAGATGCCCTCCCTTCCTAACTTGGCATTAAAATCGCCTAGGACAATCTTAATGTCATAGCTAGGGCACTGTTCATAAGTTTTGATCAGACTTTATGCATCTGGTTTTATTTAGACCTTCAGGTTAATCTCTCAGTTATAACTTCACTGCCAAGGGTGACCCAACCAGGAGTATATGCTCCTGACAGCATCACTTATAACTTGCTGAAGTGAAGACGCCTCTTAAGTCAAACATATCAATCCAAATTAAAACATTATTTGTTTTAAAACTAAATTTACGTTTATTAAAACCAAACAGCTATTGGGGCAATACCCCAACTTTGTCATCATTCGAACTGCTTTGTGCCTTAGCGGTGTCTGCTCGATCGCTTCTGCTGAAAATTAGCTTTTCTAATACCAAAATTGGCGATTCAAATGCTAGTGTCAGAGTAATAGCGGCTATAATGGAAACGCCAAAAGCACTCCAGAAATTAAGAATCTGTGAAAAAAAAACAATTATGAAAATTGATACAACTCTGCGAAATAATTGAACATTTACCATATTGTAGTTTGAAAAGTACATTTCCGTACGCATTACTCCAATGTTAATTATCAGTACAAATATATGCACCAAAAACAAGGAATATGTGAGACGGCCCAGAGGTTGCCAAAACGGATGAGACAAAAATGTGTCAACAACACCCCCGAATCCAAAATGACAAGCAAACGTGACCCAAGCAAGTCCAATAGACCAAGATACTCTTGTTAACGACTCATACATTGCAGTCTCAAAAACTGTTCCACTGCCACGATAGGTATTTGAGAAGTAAGGCGCGAATATAATTGATACGAAGATGATAAAAGAGACCACCCATCCGAGAAGTTGAAGTACCTATCCAATGTGTATGGGAAGGAGTCAGTTAAGGCAGTGCATAAAAGGTTAAATACAAACTTTTGATAGGCGAAAAGTCCTCTCACGATTGATGTGCATGTAGTATCCTAACCCAAGACCAACTAACCACGGTGAGTAACGGGTATGCGTCGGAACGTAGGTCTTCTCGAAGGCATTATTGTTAGTTAATCTGTACGAAATTCAATAATTACATAAAAAAGTAGACAGCACATCATTAAGCACTACCAACCCTTTGAGATCAGTATATCCTTCTACCATAAAAGTTGCCATAACACAACCGATTGATAAAAGAGACAAAACCACCAAGACGGGAGCGAATTTTTTACCCCACTTCCACATCGGAATTAAAATTAGTGGTGAAAGAACATACAACTGGAAGTCTATTGCCAAGTACCAGGCTTGTCCAATACACTAAGAAAAATCGTTTATAAGAACATAGAAAAGAAAAAGCTATCTGTCTGTCACCTGTTTTGGAAAAATGTAATAATTTTGAATGTAAAGTAGAACAGGCCACCAAGTTTGGCTATTACATCCACCGAATACAGCGGTAGTTCCTTGAAGTGGACCGGTTCCCATCATTTTGGCAAGCGTGGATGAAAACAGTACGACAGCAGCTAAAGCAGGTGTTAGCCTAAGGTATCGGTGAACATACATCATGATGACGTTGAGTTTGCCCTTTCTAGAAACAAGGAGTTAAAATCCAGTGGTCGGAAAAAAAAATAAGATAGGGACTTACGTTCTGTCAAGTTCGCGGAATCCCAGCCAAGCCACCAACACGCCACTCATGAAAAAGAAGGAGTCCACAGAAACTGTCGCATTTATGACGTGCAATGACCAAGCCTCGTTCAACCACTAGAACGGAAAAGGATGAGTAACATGTGGATGCCGTGGCCACTGTAACTTACATGAAACACGTCTATTAAATTTATTTTAGGGGTAACAATACTCGTACTAAAGGTGTGACCGTATACAACCCATATCATTGAGAGCACTCGGATTCCGGTTAGGCAGTCAATATTATTCGGCGATTTTTTTGTACTGATAGCGAAGAGCTTCTTTCCATTTGTGAACACCGAGAATGCCAACAAAAGAGGAACAGGTCGTTCTGAAATAAAAAATATATATTAGTAATTCAAGGTAAAAAAGATCTATCCAGCAAGGTCAACAAACTTTCATATTTATTTTGTTGCTAAGTTTGTAGCATAGTGAAACAGACGGTATTACTCTTACTGTTCTCTTAAGACAGAACAGTAAGAGTAAGAGACTCTTACAAATTACTTTCTGGAGTTCATTTGTCCGGTCGTGATTTCTCCAACAAACAACGAAAAGGCAGTGTAGTGCTGTTATTTCAAGAAGATCCTGGGTTAATCTGTATCGAATAACTTGACTAAACGAAAGATTAATTCAAGATCAAAATGAAGAGGTCAACTTGAAAGTTCCTTGCTCTAAGAAAAAACTTGCTAAGCTTGCTTCAAAGGATACGGGGTTTTAAACAAGGCTCTGAAATCTTAAGAGTTCCTTCACAAGCCTGAGAGAAGAACGTCTGCAAATGCAACAACGCTTTACCCCGACATGGGTAGGGTAGTGTGTGTGCTGGGACCCTAGACCTGAGGCCTGGGTTTGATTCCTGGTGCCCTGCATCTGCCACCTGAAAAAGAGGCTCGTTCTTTTTCGCAGTCCTTACCTCGGCCTCGGCGAGGGTTTTACAAGCCCTGAGAGTAATATTTTGTCAAGAAAAACTTCTCAAGTGGCATTCGGATTGGGCAAAAAAATTTAGGTCCCTTTGTGTGTGATAATTTCAAAACACAAAGCACATATAGTTGAGAAGTTGGCCCTGGTTCACCTCGAGCTGTTTCGTCGCTACTTTATTTATTTATTTTACACCGGCATGACAGATCTGTGCCCAGTCGGAATTTGCCCTACAAGTATACTCGACGAAAAAAATTCCGAATAAAAATAAAAACGCCAAGTACAAGGAAGAAGAGGGAGCATGCTGGGAAGAATGTAAACGAGGCGAAAGCGACTTATTAAATCGATGTCGAGGAGATCTCAAATGAAATGGTGGAACAGCTACTCGCTGAATATTTGCCGATCATTCCGAAGGGATATCTTACATGAAAACAGCGTACAACACTAGATGCTCAGAAGGATAATTCCTGGCACAAAAAGAAAGTCCTTGCTGCAGAATGTCAGGCACATTGATCTTTTTCCTTGCTGCCAAAGAAAGATGCTCTATTACTCAGAAGGAGTTATCTACTGAGTAAGAGAGCTATAAGAACTCGGTTAACACTGAAAGCCAAAAAACAAGACGCCGAAGGAAGCAAAATGGGATGCACTCCTACTTGCATTTGGTTTATGCTAATTTTTTTTATGCAGAGAGAACATATAGACTATTTCAGCACCGGAGAAGGAAGTAAGGTTGTGTTGCAGATGGTATAGCTGTTTTACCTGGGATTTAGACAAAGATTTAGACAACAATTTAAAATTGCCTTTTGGTCAAATTAGACACGGCGTAGAACCTTAAATTTTGATGCAAGGCAATAGCTGCTTGAAGCCTTTAATTGGACGAAAATTCGATCACCCACACCATCGACCATGCCCACTTTCAAAATGTTACATCGTTAAAAAACTGATTTCTCGGAAAACTCATTCCATCTAACTTTCCATCTAAAAACTTTTTTTACAATTATTAAAGATATTGCCATTTACTAAGTTTGTTACAAACAAGGCGTTGAGCTCCACCCTCTTTTAGGGGCGTTTTTTTGGACAAAAAAAAAATGTAAGCATTAATTATCGCTTTTATTTTTTTACCCGACCCAGGGTATATTAATTTTAATGCATTGTTTGTAACACAGTGAAATAATCACCGTAGACCCCTAAAACCTTTTAGAGATATGATCGAGACTGACAGGTGGATCGATTAAGCTATGTCCGTCCGTCTGTTCATCGGTCCGCCTGTCCGTTTGTCCGTCTGTCCGCATATGGTGTGAAGTTTTAAGGTCTTGACTATGCAGCTTTTTACCAAAAAAGCTTACTTAATCATGCGTTTCTATGATACTGCTCGCATTATATATATATTTTCATTTTAATTCATTGTTTTTTTTAATTTAATCAAATCTAACTATTTAACGGTCGGCTCTGCCTTTTGATTTTAAAGGGGCCATCATCTAATGTTTTTTTTTTCATCTAACTAGTGCTTATTACGTGAATGGTAACACTAAGCTCATGTCTGATTTGACAGACAATTAGTTTTATCCTTCCGCTGAAGGAATTTGGTTGTAACGCTAGAAACAACGCTGGGAAATATTGGGACATTACTTTAAAAAACCTGCATATTTTGCAGAATGCGTACGGGCTTTGGAAGAAGAGAAGCACCTTCAGATCCGTATGTTCGTTATCTTGTGAAAAAAGTGAAAGAAACTGGCATCCTCCCTCATCGATAAACGAAGGCGTGAAAAGCCAAAAACAGTGCATATGCCCGAGAAAACTGCTGTTGTAGCAGAAAGTGTCCAGAGGCATAATTGGGCCATTTTTAAGGAGTGGCCGTTACAGTCAATGGCGATTGTTATCGGGCCAAGTTGAACGAATTTTTGTTCACAAAAATTGAAGAGGAGGATATTTTCAATATTTGGTTTCAACAGCACGGCGCTACGTGCGACACAGCCGAAGCTACACTCGATGTTTTGCGCTCTGTTTTTGAAGATCGCATTATCAGCCGCAGAGCTGATGTCGTTTGGCCACCACCGGACCTGCGATTTGACACCGTTGGACTATTATTTGTGCGGTGCCGTAGAAGATAAGTGTAACGCCGATAAGCCAGACAATTGACGCTTTAAAGGACAATATTCGTGAAGCCATTAAAAAAAAAAGAAATTTGAGAAAATACTCAGCAGTTTTTTTTTATACCATTTTCAAAAAAAAAAGTTTTTGGCGGACCCTTTATAAATGTTTATATAAAATCATATTAAGCAAATTGACCTTGAATTCAGATATTATTTAATAAACTAGTTCTTATCACTGCATTATCATGTTGCTACCAGTATTAATTGCACAACTCAATGTTTGGTTTGTTTAATTTTGTCTAGTCAATAGTTTAAGTCCTTAAAACAAAAAAAAAGTATGTCGGGAGCAAGCATACTATACATTATTGTAATTATTAAACACGTATTTATAATGATCGGAAGCTTAACGTAGCTTTGTTCACTTAAATTTTAAGCCATAAGGCATACTCCTTTTATAAGTCGACTGCATTATATCTTAAGTACAGAAAATTATATTTCGATTTTTTAAGAATCAATAAAGAACTGTAACTACGCAAAAAAAAACCAAAGCTGTTTTTAGGTTTTTAAACTGAGCCAAGATACACTCTAAGTTGAGCGTCCTATCAACTTAGAGTGTATCTTGGCTATTATTTTATACAAACAAAGTGTAAAAATTGGTTAAATCCGCCCACGGCCACGCCCACTACTGGCTTCAATGTAAGACAACCTCTTTTTCAAATTTTATTTCAAAATACCTTTTGGTCAAGTAAGACAAGGCGTAAGAAATTAAGTTTTGGCATAGAGCATTAATGGCCGAAAACCTTTGAGAGGGCAAAAATTGGACCACCCACAATATGGACCATGCCCACTTTTAACATGTAGGTAAAATCTTTTAAAACCCGATTTCTCGAAAAGTTCACTCTAAATCGAAAAAAAATACATGACCAATATTGAAGATATTACTATTTGCTAAGTTTTATCCATAAAAAGTTTTGAGCTCCGCCCACTTTTAAAAAGCGTATTTAGGAAAAATTGTTTTTTCTCTCATGGAAAAATGGTTTTAACTCACTTGTTTAACTAGACTTCGAAAAACTTAGGTATAAAACGGCAATTTAAAATTTTTTTAAAAATCCGAGGTGGCTATTTTAGAAAATCAGTATAACTCCAGATTTTGTTCTGCAGGGTGGGCCAAACGCAGTTTTTTTTAATGCAATAAAATAAACAAAAATTAGTTTTGTTTGCAACTACATATTTATAAGGCAAATTTTTTTACCCGACCCAGGGTATATTAATTTTAAGGCATAGTTTGTAACACACTGAAATAATCACCGTAGACAGCTAAAGTCTTTTAGAGACATGATCGACACCAACACGTGAATTCATAAAGCATGCAGTTTTTAGATCCTTAAAATTGAGCTGCAAAACTGAAACTTGGAGTGCTGATTGGTTCTCATTTTGCATAGCAAAGATTAAAAACTGATAAGATCCATCCTCAGCCACGCTTACAATTGACTTTGATGTCAGACATTCATCTTATATTTAATTTTTTTTTGTTCTAAATGCTTTATTTTCAAGTAAGACAAGGTATGAGAACCCAAATTTTGGTGGCAAAAATTTCAAATACCTGATTTGTTGGAAGATTCATTCGAAATCGAAAAAAGTTATGTGGCAAATATTAAAGATACTACGATTTGCTAAGTTTGTAACATCAGAGCATTGAGCCCATTTTTAGGGGGCGTTTTTTGGAAAACTGTGTTTTTTAACAAAATTAGAATTAATTGATTTTAATTTTCAGACCATGCCTATTTTCGGGGCGTGGTCAATTCGAATAATTGACAAAGAGAATGGAATCAGGCAAAACTAGTGGGAGGGTTACAATCCGCTTAGGCGAATCGTTACAACCCCATCCCAATTGACCACTGTCATGCTCCGAATTGTGTCATAAATCTTGTTTGTTTGGTTTTCGGTTTCATTTAACTTCAATTGTATTTAGAATTTCTCAGTTAAAAATCTTCTGCCTAAGAAAGGGGCGTGGCATCCACCCCTTCTCAATAACATCGTATTTTTGTTTATATTTTTTATCAGAAGTGGTATACACATGGTATACAGTGGTTTATACTTAAAACCGCCCCAAATGTGGGCGTGGCGAAAATTTATGCACGTGAGTTGATAGGTTACACAAATATCTGAACATTTTATAGTGCAAGTTGTTTGGATTTAAAGCAAATATATCAAATAAAAATCGTTTATTAGAATGCATATTAAGTATGACCACGCCTACAAGGGGGCGGTGTTCGCTTTTTTTTAAATGCCGATCACAAAACACTTAAGCGAGGAATCGCATTTCAGCTTCCTGTGACAACTTTGATTTTTCAAGCTAATAAGTAAAGTGGGCGTGCCAGTGGGCGGATTTTAAAAATTTTTACACTTTACTGCTTTGGGACCTAGAAAGAACAGATATTAAGTTTCAAGTTCCTAGCTCAAAATTTAAGGCCTAAAAACTACCGACACACGGACAGACGGACGGACGGACGGACATGGCTCATTCGACTAACAATTCGGTCTTGATCATATGCCCTTAAGGTCTTGGGGGTCTACTGGGATTATTTCTCTATGTTACAAGCTATGAATCAAACTTAATATACCTCCTATCATATGGGATGTGGTATAAAAAAAACGCTTACTAACTTGTTTTTAGTAAGTACTCAAGTGGGAATTGTGACCGGGCACTGCTTACAAAGTCTTCACGCAAAAAGACTGTGTTTTCTCGAACGACTTGTGTAGAATCTGCCTAGATGCGGAAGAGGAGGTAAGTGTACATCACCCTCTCTGTAGCTGCCCGGCACTCATGTCGTCCAGGAAGTCCATAATAAGCTCGAACTTTTACGATTATAAGTTACCTCAGTGTGGCACTGGATCAAAAAGATACTACAATTTACCGACAAGAGTGACTGGCTTCATAAAATTCACGCCAACCCAGTCTCTTGGTTATATACTTAGGTAGCAGCACAATGGTCTTTGGCCTAAGCCCATCTTAAAGCCACTTCGTACTTTTTTTTTTTGAGTATAAGAGCAAAGATTCCTTTTTTATTGTTAATTATGAAAGACAACAGGATCCAAGCGGCTGTCGTGGCTTACTCCAATTTTCCGAACTTGTTTGATGGCTTAAGACTATAGCTTAAGGATAGCGTGGATGATATTCGCCTGACCTGCTTGAATCGTTTTTGGATTGTTAGTATAACATGGGTCCTTCACGGTTCTACGCAAAAACAAGTGAGTAAGTGCAAGAGTTTGTATATACCCGATATAATTGGAAATTATTTTTCTATATATCCCAACGTTGGTCAATCGTAAAGTGGCGCATTTCGTTACGCGGAGCTATGGTACTTATATGGATGCGCCACTGAATACAATCTTAGGTGGTAAATCAAAGCTCGAAAGTTTTGACCTTAGGAACATTCTAAATAACTTCAAATATGGCAAACAGTAGATGGTAAAATATCAGAACATATCTCTTATGCAAATAAACCAGGGCCAAATATAGCCAGAGTTAAAGTTGCAAGGAGCGTATTCAATGCCTCACTGCAAATCGCAGTTCCTGTAATGAAAATGTTCAACTGACAACTCATGGACACTCATGCCGAGATCTTCGAATTAGTTTTCGTGAGATTATTTGAAAAGCAAAGTGTAGGTACCTACGCGAAATCCAGATTTTCATTTCGCAGGCAAACGTTTTTAGTTCGATCCTTTCTCTGCTGTAAAACAGACGCAACAGCTTTCAATTGATGAACTGTGAGGCTAGGTTGCCGTCGTCTTTTTACATCGGTTTATGTTATCCGTGAATTTAAATCAAATAAATTTCATACTTACTTTCGAAATATGTCACCACAAAATCATACACCGAGCTGAGAACCATCAAACATGCCACAATGGAAAACAAAGTTCTGCAAAATATTGGAAAAAAAAACATGAATTATGTAATAATCCCGCTTTGGTGTTCCTTATGATCGTGCACTTACATGGCAAATACATCAATTGGCCGATAGTCCGGATTGTTAGCAGTTCTGCATGAAAAAACCGAAACCCCCGATAGCGCACCATTAAATGCACTATTTGCTGATTTCTGGAAAACTGATGTCAAAAACTTTGCCCTGCAGCTATCAGGAACACATATCCCCAAAATAATTTGCAAATAATCTGTGCCAGACATCCTTGCTTCTGGAACCACTGTGTCAGTTAGTGCAGGATATTCCTTAGTTTGTTGCTTTACGAGAGGTATTCTCGCAAAGCAATATTGGCCATTGACCACGCCAGTTAGTTTGCTAAGGGTCACTGATGTCCTGACACATTGGTCGAAATTTCCCAAATCAAATAAGTTGCCATACAACAGTCCGGAAGGAAACTTTCCCCACGAATCGAAAACTGAAAATTTATAGAATATAGTTCTTATCGAATTCCCTTAAGTGGTGAGTCGTGAGTAATTGGGTGTTTATTTATCAAAGTTGAGAGTTGTCGGCTTGGTATTTTATTAGACTGTATCACTATACAATCGTAGCAGATGGGCGCTACTCATTAACTGATCGCCATTAAAGAGTTCTGATTAGATAACTCAGTTACTACTAATGATTTATAATCAGGCGACTAATTTAAGATTTTTTTCTATTTTAAACTTATTGGAACTGCTTGAATAAGAAACTCTCAACTTTGCACATGATTACATCATCGGGGCTATTTCTGTGTTAGATTTACTCACATGGTGCAACCTTCAAGCTCGGAAACTGATTCATTATTTCCCTTAGTCCTAGAAGACATTTTGCATCCTTCGTATCAGGGACATTAATACCCAAGCGTTGATCCTTTAGGATTGTTTCAAAGAAAATATCACTCAAGGCATCACTGGTAACTGTTTCATTGTTCACGACCGACATTGAAAGTACTTCAGACATAAACACACCCGACACTAGGATTAGTAGCAGTAATAATTTCACCATTTTGTTCTACTAAAATAATTTGTACTTAAATTTGTTCTACCAAGCCACAATGTAAAACGCATGAGCTTATGAGTTTAGTAACTGAAAAGCAGCAAGACCTGCTAAACCTTTTTATTCGGCCCTCAAGGACCAGATACTGGTAGACGCACGATAAGACAGATAATCTAGCCATAAAAACTTGCCAAAAAAAATTGTAAATTAATATTTAGCCGATTAGACGAAGTTATCTTAAAATGTCTCAATTGTTTCCACGTTCCAAGAAATAACACAAGTGATTTTAATGGAAATCACACAAAGAAAGGATTTGTGTAGAGTTATCTGAATTTCACAAGATTGCAAGCCATAATCGAAGAATAATTTCGACTAAAAAGTTGATGTGTTCCGCGTGATTTTAGCCAGGCTTTTGTTGAGTTGAGATCTATTGTTGATTTTCAAATATTTGCTCTCGTATGGAAAACTGTAGGGAAGTTTGAAATCTGAGCCTGAATGGTGATGATTGGTTCGTTTGGTGATTGTTAAGTGACTGGGTCTTCGAAAAAAAAAATCTCTTTTTTATTAATGTAACTATTTTCTAACTAACTATTTTTCTTAAGAAACCTATAGGTTGGCTTGGTTCGCAAGGCGGTTTTTTCCACGCGCCAATTACCGAACATAGTAAGATATGCTGTGTTCGAGACTGAACTTCTCAGCGATGATCAGTTGACAGGCTCAGCCATTTTTTACCCCCCGCTATATTTACACCTAGTCCAATCATTCATAAAAATCTTCACTCATAAAAAGTTCTTCTTACAAGAATCAACCATCTTGAGGCGTCTTGTTTTTTATACCCCATCCCAAAGAATAGGAGGTATATTAAATTTGGTTCATAGTTTATAACATTAAGATATAATCACCGTAGACCTCTATGACCTTTAGGTCATCTTAAGGACACAGTTCGATCATACACACTGTCTACACACTGTAGGTGTAACAGACCACATAACACCTTATCTAGCAGAGAAGGCTGGAGGATGTATAACGTTGTAATCCAATTCAAGCAACCTATACGGCTCTAAATCAAATGAGGGTACTGGCGCAGATGTATGATCTGAGAAACTCGGTATCCTAACATAAGCAGAAGACTGCTGATCTTCTGCCAGTATCTTCCAAACCGATATTCTAGCAACACTTATAGCCGCACAAACACAACCTGTTGGGAAAACACTCAGCAAAATTAAGAATTATTAAAACCAACTACATTGTAGGAGCTGTCAAGATCCCGAAGCAGAATAAGATGTGAAACACCTCCTCTGTCAATGTCCAAGTAGCAGCAAGTAACCTTTTTAACTTCTAGGCCAAATCTTCTTTGAGGAGCTGGCATAGAAGACCGGTGGCAAAAATCGTGAAGTTCAGCAGAGACTCTGACTGGGCCAAGTATCACTTCGAAGCTCAGGATACCTTAATTAATTTAGTATCATATGTATTTCTATTTTGTTTATTAAATGGGCTGGCGACTCGAAATGGCAATTTTGAAACACTTTTAAAGCAGTTAGCTTACGTTGTAAACCTAACATACTTCAACCAAATTTGAATAAGATCGTCATACCAGTTAACGAACTAGAGACCGTAAAAAAATCCTTTTCGAGGTAATTCAAATGTTCATAGTAGTACTTTATACCGTCTAGGAGATATACATGCCTTCCTTTGACCTTTTTTATGTTTTTTTTTTTTTTTTTTTTGTTATTAGAAACAACATTATAGAAATTCTATACACTTTGGAGATTCTATACTTAACTAAATCTAAACGAAATCGCTTTTACCGTTAAGATGCTGAAAGATTTTAAAAAATTGTTTTTGAAAATGTTTTTCTGAGCTTAAGTTAAATCTCAGAAGGTTTTGAAACCTTAAAATTCACTATAATTTTCCTCAAAGTTATGATGATGGTTAGAAGGCGAGTGGACATCTTCATTAATAAAAAGTTCCAAGAGACGAAATGGCTGAAATCGGGCTAGTTTCTTGGATTTAAAGACAAAAGCTTACAAGATGTAATAATACGGAACTGATCAAGGTAGGAACGGAATCAGTATCATCCTTGCGGCAGAGCAACTTGAAGGCATCTTGAATATTTCAAAGCCAAGCGACCGGTTGATATCTTTCAAGCTGGTGATGCAAGGTGCAACATCGTTAGTGCATATGCTCCCCAAGTTGGGTGTGAGCAGAGGGAAAGAGATGCATTTTGGAAAGATTTTCATAATCTCATCAAGGCGATCCCAAAAGAGCTTTTGTTTGTAGGCGGAGACTACTTGAACGGACATGTCGGGAAATCTAACGTCATTTTTATGGAACCGGCAAAAAAGGAAATTAAGCAAGCAAAGCTTTCTGGGAGAATCAGCTGGTACAATTTGGATAAAGAAAAAGGCGAAGCATTTTTAACACAATGCAAAACTACCTCATCATTGACGAAAACGAAGATGTAGAGTGCAGAGCACAAGATATGTGGGATTACCTACAGCGAATGTGCATAGAGAAGGCCAAATCACTCCTTCGGACTTCAAAAGACCACTGCAAACAGGTCAATGAAACACGGTGGTGGTCAGATAAGGTGAAACTAGTGATCAGCGAAAAGAAAGCGGCATTCAAGGCATGGAAGAAGTGCTCCTCGAAAAACAGAGATGAAATGTTTCGCCTGGAATTGAAGTATAGACACCTCAAGAGTCTTGCTAAGAGAAGTGCGCCCAGGTTCAAGCAAAGAGAATGGAGAGCCTGTATCAGGAATTGGAGGCAGTTTCCTCTTCCACTGCTAATACACATCAGGCTACACAGGATCTTCGACAAAACACCTTGAATAACGGGGCTAAAATCTTCAAAATTGCTGCTCAGAGGAGGAGAAACGCCGAGGAGATTCGTTCGCCAACGTTCATCAACAATGCTCAGGGACAGCTTCTTGTGGATGACGACAAAATTCTTCACAGGTGGCGGCAGTATTGTCAGGGGCTTTTGAACGAACAGTTTCCCAGGCACCACTTTCCAGAAGAACCTACTCCTAACCGGGAAGAAGTAACAGGCATCACAGTCGACGAGGAAGGGAAGGCGGTTAAGTACTCCAAAAATCGAAAAGCGGTTGGGCCAGATCAGATACCTTCAGAGTTCTGGAAAGAAATAGGAGACAGCGGGTCCAGATGGCTCACGACCTTCACGACGACGAAGAGGGGATCCAATGCCTAATCAGTGGAGGGAAAGTTATCTCCTTCCTTTGTGTAAAGGAAAAGGTGATACACGAAGCTGTGACAATTACCGTTCTATCAAACTGATGTCTCACACAATGAAGATCGTCGATTGGGTACTCGATAGTCGACAATGAAAAATAATAAGGCTATCTGAGGACCAGTGTGTCTTTGTGTATCTTGTCGCGGGTTTGTCGCGGGCCAATCAACCACTGATGTAATCCAAAGCATAAGGGTCATAATGAAAAAACATCGGGACGCCCCTTAAGATCTGCATATGGTGCTGGTTGATTTTGAAAAAGCTTTCGATAGACTACCACGAAATCTGATATGGGAAGCGCTAAGAAAACGAGGAGTTCCAGAAGCCTACGTGCGGATGATCATGGACATGTATGATGAAGCAAAGAAAAGAGTCGGATGTCCTTCCGGAGTCACTGATGAGTTCTCAATTAAAGCCGATGTACACCAGAAAAGCGTCCTAAGTCCTTTGCTTTTCATCGTAGTCCTTGATTACCTGCTTGAAGGAAAACTGACAGACCTGAAAGTACATCAGTTATTCTTCACTGACGATGGGGCCATCATTAGTGAAGATCATATATCCTTGCAGCGAGCACTTGATATATGGGTGGATGTTTTAGAGGGGAATGGGTATCGTACTAGCCAAAAGAAGACATAGAGTACCTGTGCTGCCCTTTCTCTGACCCACCCGAACCAATTCCAGACATTAAATTGAATGGAAAGGTGCTTCCTAAATGTGAAAAATTCAAGTACCTGGGATCTAGGATCAATAGCAAAACAAACTGTAATGACGACATCAATCATCGCGTAAGCGTGGGGTGGATGAAGTGGCGAGAAAACTCCGCCATCTTCTGTGACCGAAAAAAGCCCCTAAGCTAAAAGGAAAGCTCTACACCGCAGTTGTGCGCGTCCGGCACTTACATATGGTTCACAATGTTGGACAGCGTATAAGAAATATGAGAGCAAATTAACGGCAGCTGAGATGATTGCATTTTTGCAATTTTTTTTTCGAAAATGCGTCTAAACGGCAGTATTAAAACTTTTTCAGAGAAATATGACTTTAGCACTTGGTTAGTTTTGAGTTTTTTTATACGTGTGTTCATTATTGACTTTTTGTACGAAGATTTTAAAAAGTTGTGGCCTCAAACACATTGAAAAACGTCAACCATTTTCAACTCTTCATTTCTCAAAAACTTTTTAATTTGAATTGTTTCTTTGAACTTAAGTTTATCTACTAAACTTAAGTTTCTCTTTTCTTGTTATAGCCTGCTTAGCTTCTTAAAAAAGTATTGAAAGCATTTAATCCATTTTCCCATATAATTTAACCGTTATTTGTGCTTGAAAAAATTTTCTTCGTTGGATTGTCAGACCATTTTTCCATAGTTTAAAAAAAAAACAAAATTTTGTTTTTCTACGACTTACTGGTCAGAATCGATACCCTAAGAGGTCCTTTTGTCATTTTTGGACGGACCGCTAAAAATGCTAATATGAGTTGGTTGAGTCGTTTATTAGTAATTCGCACTTCTACAGAAACTATTAAATTTTTTCATAAAAAAAAGCGATTTGAATTTTTTTCGATTAAGAAGCAATCATCTGAGGTGTCAAGCTCTTAACGACTTTACTTCGTTAAAGTGGGCATGGTCGATGGGCGTTTCAATTTTCGTCCAGTCAAAGGGTTTTTTCTACCTACAATTTCTATAAATGCCAATTATCTACGCCTTTTCTAGTTGGTCAGAAAGTCCTTTAAAAGAAAATACGATTCAATGTATTCTCTTTTAAAGGACTTTCCAATGTAATACAAGGTTGTCGTACATTCAAAGAAATATTGCGCGTGGTCGTTGGCGGATAAACCAAATTTTACCTCCGCTTGGAAGCTTCCGTGTTCTAAGCCTGTTCATAAGTGCGAGTGTTGAGCATGAAAAGAATTGCAACACTAGTTATGTAAAATGACTCGGGCTGATCGAGTCTTAGGAGTCAATTTATAAAGCCTCAGAAGAAAGATATACAGCGAAAAAATTAACAAACTAGAACGGTGCTGTCAACAGCAAGGACGACAACTATCATATATAAGCTACCCCGATTTATTGGGGGCTTAGGTCAGTAAGGATGTTCGGTAAGTTCCAACTAGTCAGGGTATTGGAACAGAAATGGTGGCGTATATGCCCCTCAGTGGGTCAGCAGCTCTCACATCACCAAAGTGGGTTGCTGACTCTGGTGCAATAGGCTGGGTGTCCAAGGGTTAAAATAAGGGCCTGGGACTCCAAATTCGATGCTTGTTACGCAGGGGTTACTTACCGGCTACGCAAAAAAAAGGGCTAGTTATGAGAGGAGAACAACTTGCCTTGGATAGTAACAATACAATATTAATACCTGGAACGTTTTAGAACACTCTACAACTACACACCGGATGCAACACAAATGTTTGAATCTGTCCTCCTGCGGTTAAAAGTGGATATAACCTTACCACAATCCAGGAGACACCATGAATAGTATGGGGCAGGTTGAAAGAATAAGGATAAGATCTTGACATTTATTATATAGTTGCCATTAAAGACAGGATGGGAAGATTATTGGAAAATGACTGAAAATTGTCATGTCGAACTTGGTATCTCCGCTAGATGTGTTCCAGTCATTTTACAGTCACTTTCTAACAGGTGGAAATCGGCCACACATATCCAGGATAAAAGGAGACACTAAGTAACGGGCATCATGAAGAGAGATTGGATGATGTAAAGGGTCCGCCATCTAACGTTGTTTTTTTCAACTAGTGCTTATTTCGTGAATGGTAACACTTACCTCATTGTCTGATTTGACAGATAATTAGTTTTATCCTTCCGCTGAACGAATATGGTTGTTACGCTAGAACAACGCTGGGAAATATTGCGATCTTACTTTGAAAATCATGGTAATGCTGTAGAATGTGTGCGAAAATTGCGTACGGACGTTGGAAGAAGAGAAGCACCGTCAGCTCCGTATGTTCGTTGTCTTGTGAAAAAAGTGAAAAAAACTGTTATCCTCATCGATAAACCAAAGCGTGAAAAGCCAAAAACAGTGCGTACACCCAAGAAAATTGCTGTTGTGGCAGAGCGCCATCAACATCAATTCACCATCGTCACAACTGCACACAATCGATAATGTGCCTAAAAATTGGACCGATAGTGCAGGCTACTGCATGGCCAGCCGAGACAGCCATTTAAATGAAATTATTTTCCATTTTTAACCGGAAGGATTGTACTTTCAAATAAAAAAAGAAATTTGAGGAAATATTCAGTAGTTTTTTTTTATGGAATTTTCAAAAAAAAAAAGTTATTTGGCGGACCCTTTATAAGAAAGAGAAGAAGCTGCAACAGAAGAGAATGAAAGCCCAGTCGGTCGGAAAAGTAAGAAGAACAACAAGGCCATTGAATCTGATAGCTTATCACTTATCTGGCAAAGCTCTTCTTAATACGGGGTTGATGTTTTGGAGGGTGACAAAACATGGATGTATGAGTGGCAGAAAGCATGGACGAAAACTGGACCCTCAATTCCATATGCCCAATTTTTAACAAAGGTGATCCTAAGTCTTGCGAGAACTATCGAGGCATATATCCCTCTTGAATTTCGCATATACCTACGTTGAGTATGAAACTTACTGTGTGAGCGTGTCAAACCGTTCTTCGGCACACAAATCGGTATCTACTAGTATGGCCCCCGGCTGGCAGATCGATAGACCAGATCTTCACCCGACAAAATTGATTAAACCCTGCCGTGTAACATAAGAAAATAAGCGGTGCAACATGCAGATTGGGAATGACTTCCCGGAATCGGAACTGATCCAACATGAACTGGATTTCAGCAAGGAGATGCATTGTCAGTGCATTCGCCAATCCTTTTATGGCGGTGATGCATAGAAAAGAGTTAACACGGAAGACGCTATCTTCAACAGATCTCAGCAAATATAATGTGGTGCGCGGACAATATCGAAATCATCGCCCGCTCCAGTCGTGCAGTGATAGAGGCTTTCTCTCGAAAGACATAGTGAGAGCTCTACAAACCCCTTATTCTGCCAGTTTTGCTTTATGGCGCCGAGTGCTGGATGATAAGCAGACAAGGAGAAACTATACTCGGCAGTTTCGAGACAAAAATTTTACTGTGAATTTAAGTCCCTGTGTGCGAGGGGGGCAAATAGAGGAGAATATAAAACTACGTATTAAACTGCGTACAAAATGCAAATACGAAGTCTACATTGGCTCGGTCGTATCTCCCTCGATCTCCCAAGAGGCTTGGGAGATCAGGTAGACACAACCTCCTTCTAAGTCATGCGCTTGGTCTGGACAATTGGAAGCAGCTATATGGGTCGGGAGCCATATAAGTATGTAAGTAAGTTCTCTTACTCTTGTACCTACTCTCATATGTAGTCGATTTGTTGGGCGGATTTTAAGAACCAAGCTACGCTACACGTTTCAGCTCTCAGCTAAACCAATATCTCTTAATCCCGATACAAAACGAATCTAAATTTAACCCAGCGAACAGTTTTTTAGTGCAGAAATACCTCCGTCAGTAAAGTTGTCAAAATCTTTGACTCGAAATTATTGACTCACTTTACATAGAAAAACACAGAAAGTTCGAGTCATTTTCAGATGTCATTTTTCACAAAAACACGCAAAGCTACTGGCATTTTACACAGAAAAAATATTTAAAGAAGTTGATATCTATACTGTTCACCAGAGTGGATCCTAGATTAATTCACCTTTGGCGGGTTAAGCCGAGATTAATACCGGATCAATATTCACTAAAAAATTCATTTCCGGGGTTTAACTCAGTTTAGCTCGAAAAGTCGGATAATCTCGCATCGAAAAACTGGCCCTAAGCAGCCTAAGAGGCCTAAGATACATGGTAACCCAATATTTTGTCACTTTATTGATGCAAAAAAGATTCCGAATATTAAAAAAAAAGTAATAGTGGAAAATTTTACACTCATGCAAGAGCTAACGGTTTTCTTAAAAAAGTTGGTTTTGCCCGCTAGTTCTCCGTATATTACTTTTTATTTAAAAAACTCGCAGACTTCATTAGGTATATTAAACCTATGGTAAATATTCACTGAAAATCTGTAATAACGAAAGTCTGTAAGTCATAAAAAGAACTAATCAATGACTTTATTTTATCATATATCCTTCATTAAAATGTTTTTCATGTCCATTGTTCAATTGAAGTGAACTAAAATTGTAATCAGAAGCTGCAACTGTACCATCGGGAGACAACTTCGTTCTCATGACTGTAATGAATCCTTATGATCTCGTCTTTTAAAGATTGCTTTTTCTAGCACCAAAACTGGCGATTCAAATCCCAAGGCAAGAGTCACAGCAGCTAGAAGGGAAATGCCAAAAGTACTCCAAAATTTAAGTATCTGCATAAAAAATATGTATAATAAATTTGTTTACAGTGCTAATCAAATCAGTAATAAAATCAGTACCATGTTGTAGTTTGAAAAATACATTCCCGTGCGCATCACTCCAATGTTAATAACATATACGAAAATGTGTACCAAAAATAAAGAATATGTCAAACGACCAAGAGGTTGCCAAAACGGATGGGACAAAAATGCGTCAACAACACCTCCGAATCCAAAGTGGCAAGCAAACGTAATCCAAGCAAGCCCAATTGCCCAAGAAACTCTTGATAGCGACTCGTACATTGCAGTCTCAAAAACTGTTCCACTACCGCGGTAAGTATTTGAAAAGTAAGGCGCGAATATTATTGACACAAAGATGACAAAAGAGACCACCCATCCGAAAAGTTGAAGTACATAGAAGGGAAGGAGCTAAGCCAAGGAGTTTTTATAAAAAAAAAATTATACAAACTTTAGATAGCCGAAAAGTCCTCTGGCGATTAATGTGCATGTAATATCCCAAGCCAAAGCCAACCAACCATGGTGAGTATCGAGTATGAGTAGGAATGTAGGTCATCTCGTAGGCATCTTTGTTATATATTCTGGGTGGAATTAAAAATTATAAAACAGTGAATATAATTCAGACAGTACCTCACCGTTTGAGATCAGTAAATCCTTCTACAAAGAATGTTCCCATAACGCAACCGATTGACAATAGAGCCAAAAAGACCAAAATGGGTGCAAATTTTTTCCCCCACTTCCACATTGGTATTAAAAGGAGTGGTGATAAGATATACAACTGGAAGTCAATAGCTAAATACCAAGCTTGCCCAATGCACTGGAATTAAACAGTAGACTCTATATATGAAGCAAATATATATACGACCTCCTACCTGTTGAGGCAAAATGTAGTAGTTTTGAATGTATAGTAGAACGGGCCACCAAGTTTTTCTATTACACACATCTAACTTAGCTGCAAAATGTTGGAGAGGTCCTGGTCCAATAGTTCTTCCAAAAGTGGCTGAAAACAGTACGGCTGCTGCCAAAGCAGGTGTGAGTCTAAGGTAACGGTGAACATACATCACGACAACGTTAAGTTTGCCTTTTCTAAATAAAGAAAATAGTTTGATAGTTTAATAAAAAAAAATACCAAAAGTGCCTTACGTTCTGTCCAGTTCGCGGAATCCAAGCCAAGCTACCAAAAGACCACTCATGAAAAAGAACGAGTCCACCGATACAGTCGCATTTATGACGTGCAAAGGCCAAGCTTCATTCAACCACTTAAAAGTTTTAAAAACATATACACAAAAATTTCAGGTTATGTCCAATTATTGTACTTGCCTGAAACATGTCTACTAAATTGATTTTGGGAATAACAATGCTCGTATTGAACGCGTGCCCGTACACCACCCATATCAT
Organism: Neoascia interrupta; assembly: GCA_947623515.1. Lineage (NCBI taxonomy): Eukaryota > Metazoa > Arthropoda > Insecta > Diptera > Syrphidae > Neoascia > Neoascia interrupta. Next base: position 153,533,618 of record OX392462.1, read on the forward strand.
CGACAGAACACGGATTCCAGTTAAACAGTCAATAGAATTCGGTGACTTTTCAGTGTTGATTGCGAAGAGCCTCTTTGCATTTGTGAGCACAGAGAATGCTATTAAGACCGGGACAGGTGTTCCTGAAAGGAAGATTTTCTGTAGCCTCTTCAAGTTCTTTAATCACGTTTTTTGTATGAAACCTTTTTAACGATACCTGCATTATTGTATCAACCAAAGTAGTTTAGTACTATGTCCCATATTTCATATTTTGCCAAAGCAGCTTCATTTTTGTTTGCTCAATACACGTGTTTGATCAAAATCAAGAAGCTCGAATTATATTTTTTGGATATTTTGAAACCTTATACTCACTTTCAAGATACGCCATCGGAAACTCATAGATCGAGCTAGCAACCATCAATGATGCAACAATAGAAAACATAGTTCTGCAAATAAAATTATATTAATCGATATCATCTAGTTGCTGATTTCTTGATCAGGGCCTTACAGGGCAAACACGTCAATTAGTCGATAGTCAGGACTTTCGCCAGTTCTACACGAAAAAACAGATATCCCTGACAACGCTCCATTAAGAGCACCATTGGCAGATAGTTGGAAAACTGATGTCAAAAACTCTGCACGGCAACTTTCAGGAACACATATGCCCAATACCAATTGCAGTAAATCCGTAGCAGATACTCTTGCTCCAGGAATGACTCCTCCATCCAGCATGAGAAGTTCCTGAGTTCGCTGATGATTAATGAGGGGTATCCTTGCAAAGCAATATTGGCCCTTCACCACACCTGTGAGTCTGCTAAGGGCCACCGACAGCTTGACACATTGGTCAAAGTTTCCCAGGTCGAATAAGTTTCCAAACAATACGCCGGAGGTAATCTTGCCCCAGGAATCGAGAACTAAAAATGTCATTGTTATTTCCTTATCGAATAAATTCATTATACGGTGAGTAATTGTGCGGGTCTAATAAATATCAACAATGAATAGGTACCTATCAATTGCTTTACACCCGTTGAAGACTGGGCGCTTGCGCTACTGATTTGCTGCCCGTCATTAAACCGGAGATAAGATTATTTGCACCTAATACTCATGCTTTATAGTCAGACAGGTAGATATGTACCTAGGTACTTCAAGATTATTTTTTTTTATTTATTTTTTTTATTACTTTATGGTGCTACCAATAAAGGGTCGCCTTTTTCTATAACTGAAACTATAAGAGTACAGACACTCTGTGATATTCATACTTACATGGCGCAACTTTGGAACTCGGAAACTGTTTCATTATTTCTCGTAGACCTAAGACATTTCGCATCGTTAGAATCAGTGATATTGATATCAAGTAAACGCTGATCGTTTTGGACTGTTTTAAACAAACTATCACTTATGGCATCACTTGAGACAGTTACATTATTCACAACTGAAAGTGAAAGTACTTCAGACATAATCACACCGGACAAAAGAAACAGCGGCAGCAAGGAAATCACCATTTTGTGCTGGGATTGCATTCGGATTTTCGAAAACAAAGTATCTATAACAAGCATAGCACGCTTTGCGTTATCCGTTGCCTCGATTATAATTGCTACAGCAACGAATTTCGAAACAATACCCTGTTAGACTTTCAACTGCCGGATATTGTCGACCCGCATGATGATAAGGTGTAGGTATAATCTAGATTCTGGGAACCTCGGCCTACAGATTTTATACAAATTCCAAATCGATAAGGCAAAGTGTCGTTAAATGTCTCAATAACTGAAACTTCTCATGAAATCATTAAGTACCTATCGACTAAAATTTCGAGAAGAAAGGTCTAGCTTAGAGCTATCTGAAACTCACAAATTTGCAAGATATGGAGTGAAGTTGATAAGGCTAAGACAGGCGTGTGGCAGATTTCGCTTGTTGCTAAAAAAAAAAAAAACACCGTCAGTATAAAGTTATAGGTTATATCCGGAGCGGTCCGTTAGCTTTTGTTACAATTATTGTTCAATTTGCATACAATTATGTTTATACTGACCTTTTCTTATACTGACACTTTCCAGTTTCCATGGCATATTTTTAAATGCATTATTTGCTCAACTTAAAATTTTTAGAAAGATGTATAAAATCTTTAAGATTATTTTAAATAAGTACTGTCTTTTTACACTCAAAAAAATATATTTATAACAAGAATTTTATACCTTGCCCAGCAATTTTCGTAGGCGTACCTACATTATGTTAAACATTTTACAGGCAAACCATTTTTCCAAGCGTAGAGTAGAGATTGCTTTTTACATTTACTGGCCACGAGTAAAGATTGCAGGATCGTACCCTACCGGTGAACCGCATACGGTTTTTCTTTCGACATTTCCGTCCGTTAAAATTTCAACTCCACTCTACAAATACGTAAATGCTTAATTTAGCTTATTTTATGGAGGCAGGATATGATTAAAAAAAAAAACGTTATTGCGGCCATTATGCTTTTATAACTTACATATATTTTTACTGACAATGAATTTTTTTAAATTTTGGTGGTATATAGGGGCGGCGAAAAAAGTTTGGCCCATGGCGGCACTTTACTTTAATCCGCCCCTGATCGCGGGTACAAGCTGTCGAAATTTGATGGACACGTTGTTCGCATGCCCCCTGCAAATTTACTACACAAGTCATGTTAGCCGAGATGGGAGCGCGTCGCCCACTGGTAGGCCAAGAAACAGGTGGTGCGACCCGTCTGGAGATCGCGCCTGTGTCTCTTGAGTTGTTGGCGGAGGATCGGGAACGATGAAAGCACCATTTAGCCGCTTTAACTCCGTGACTTTTGTAAGGATAAACGGTCACTGAAAATGATGACAAAGTCCATTATAAACTTTACGCCCATGAACCTTTTCTTCGCAAAAAAAAAAAACGTTAATAAACGCAAATAAACAATGCTTTGTGTGTACCAAACTTAGCACTTGGTTATATCTACAATAAAAATTAAAATCATTTAATTATAATTTCGTTATAATCAAGAAGAAAATGCGTAAAAAGGGAAAATTATTTCGGAAAAAAACGTTTTTTTTTTTTTTCATAAAACGCCCCTGAAAGTAGGTGGAGCTCAAAACTTTGTATAAGGCAAACTTAGCAAATTGTAATATCTTTAATATTTACCAAAGAATTTTTTTTCGATTTGACGTGAACTTTTCGAGAAATCGGGTTTTTCTAGCATCTTAGCATCTAGCATGTTAAAAGTGGATATGGTCGATAATGTGGGCGGTCCAGTTTACGCCCTCTTAAATCTTTTGAAACAGTTCTGCTCTGTACTAAAATTTGATTTCCTACGCCTTGTCTAACTTGACCAAAAGGCGTTTTGAAAGAAAATGTGAAATAGAGGTTGTCTTACGTTGAAGCCATGTAGTGAGCGTGGCCGTTGGCGGATTTGGCCAATTTTCACACTTTGTCTGTACAAAATAAGAATCAACATACGCTCCAAGTTTGAGCATCTAGCTCAATTTTAAAGATCTAAAAACTTCACACACGGTCTTGATCATATCTCTAGAAGGTCTTTGGGGTCAACGTTGATTATTTCACTGTGTTACAAACTATGCAATAAAATTAATGTGCCCTGGGCGGGTATAAAAACTTTAAATTTCGTGTTGCTGGGCATGTGTAGGGGTCGGGCATTTAGAAGTTCGTTACAAACGAACTCTATGCACTTAATCACTTGTTAATAATAAACTAATTACAGCTTTAAATTGACAAAATAAGAAAAATGTACATACTTAATTCTATTCTTCAAATTTCCCCTCCCGGCTAAAGGGGGGGGGGGGTATTGTATGCCTCATACAATATGTTTTTTGTCTCAAACCAACCTGCACGTTCTAGTCGCATTTCAATTCAATTCAATTTATTTGGATGAGAATAGGCAACACATTAAGATAACATCTTATAATATCGTAAAGCAAACAAGTTAGGTTAAAATATTATAAGCTGATGAAGATAAATAAAATAATAAAATAATGAAAACAAGGAACTTAAAATGTAATAAAGGGATCGCCATATAACTTCTTTTTTTTTTAAAATGCTATAAAAAAAACTACTAAATATTTTCTCAAATTTCTTTTTTTATTTGAAAGTACAATCCTTCCGCTTAATAATGGAAAATAATTTCATTCGAATGGCCTCGGCTGGCCATGCAGTAGCCTACACGATCGGTCCAATTTTTAAGCACATTATCGATTGTGTGCAGCTGTATTTCACCAATGGCTTCACGAATATTGTCTCTGGCTTGTCGGCGTAGCATTTATCTATTACGGCACCCCACAATTAATAGTCAAATCGAGGTGGTCAAACGACATCAGCTCTGCGGCTGATAATGCGATCTTCAAAAGCAGGGCGCAAAACATCGAGTGTAGCTTCGGCTGTGTGGCACGTAGCGCGCGCCGTCATGTTGAAACCAAATGTTGCCAATATCCTCCTCATTAATTTCTGCGAACAAAGATTCGTTCAACATGGCCCGATAACGATCACCATTGACTGTAAGGGCCACTTCTTGCTCAATTTCGAAGAAAAATGGCCCAATTATGCCTCTGGACCAAAATCCGCAACAAACAGTGACTCGTTTTGGGTGTATCGGCTTTTTATTGTATGCGTGCGGGTTTTCTGTGCCACAAATGCGACAATTTTGCTTGTTAACATACCCGCCAAGATCAAAATGAGCTTCATCTGAAAAGATGATTTTTTTTGGCAAAAACACTTTCTGCAGCATTACCATGATTTTCAAAGTAATGTCGCAATATATCCCAGCGTTGTTCAAGCGTATACACAACCATATTCGTTCAGCGGAAGGATAAAACTAATTATATGTCAAATCAGACATAAGCTTAGTGTTACCATTCACGAAATAAGCACTAGTTGAAAAAGAAAACGTTAGATGGCGGAACCTTTAAAACATAAAATTCTATGCGTGTCCACTGGTCAAGTGTTTCAATAACGACGCTTTAAATTGTCTTGCATATCTAATTCTTCTAACATCAATAGGGAATTCCATAGGCGAGCTGCGTTCCTGTCTAACTTCGCAAATCTGGCGTTAGCAAATCGGAAGTTAGGCAAGGTGGTCACATATTTTAGTACAGCGAAGATGTATTCCCTAATGGATCGAGCAAATGTCAGTCTAGTAAATAAATAATCAGGTTGGCCAGATACCATAATTTCGTGAAGGCAAGTTAACACCACGCACTCGCACTGTGGGACATGAACATTGATGAGCCAGCGAATTCATGAACGTTCATGAACGAAACCCGACCCCCTGGAACTAGGCAGGTGAATCGTTTCCCACGGGCAAGTGCATAACGCAGCAATACGCGCAACGAGCTTTTGGCGAAGTCAGCAGATCTGGAAACGTACTTGTGCCTATCGAATTGGGCTTGTGGAACTTTTTGGAGTTAGTCTAAATCCAGACGTTGAGCGCAACAGTAGAATAAATATTTTCTAAAATTGAAAGCCGCGTTTTATTTGTAAGTCGGACAGTTGGGTCGGCCGTCAGGGCCGACGTTCGCGATTTTTTTTTTGTGATCTTCCGCGAAGGATACCTTAACTGGCGCCCGAGCAGGGGCCGGCCTTAAATCCATGTCCTTTTCACTGTGCGAATTGTTGTGTCCTTTCATACAGGACAGAAGCTTAGTGCGCTCAAAGAGTTAACCACTGTACCCATGGGAACACAGTCGTAGCACTAAGCCTTCAGCAACAAAAACTAATCATACCCATGGGAACATGATAGTCTTCTTTAGTGTGGCAAAGGGATATGGAAGTGAAGTTGATCGTGCCATCAGTAGGTCGCTTGCAAGTATAAATGCTTGCGACCAAAAAGGACAACCACGACTCTTCCAAGGCCGGTTCCTAAGAAAGAAATTAATTAAATCGTAACGTTTCCTTTCTTTTATAGTGAACAAAAAAGCAATCGGAATCTTATTGAATAAAAAAACAATCGAAATCTATTCAAACAGAATAGCAATCGAAAACCATTGAACAAAAGAAACAATCGAACCCCGAAGTAAAAAAAGAGAGAAATTACAAGAAATGAACTTCTGTCAGTTGATACTTATCTTCCTGGCATCAGCCACGGGGTTCCAGCTATTCCACTACGAATCACCAGTTGTCACTCTCAAGGAAAGCAGAGGGTTGATCATCGATGGCAGCTTTTAGCTCGTGCACACTATCGACCTGGCACGATTTGAGCATTTGTTATACCAAAGCACGAATGCAACCGATGGGAACGTAAAGGACGCAAGCAGGAAATCTATGGTAGACTTCCATATGCGGCAAATAAAAGACCTTAATTCGTTAAAGGGAAAATCGGCGAGACAGGCTCCCATTTTTCCTACTGTCCTAAGTCAACGTGGTCGGACCAAGTTAGTGTTGAATATTTGGCCCCCAGGTTCCGTGCAGTGTTAACATATCCGATCACTGTGTCGCCCACCGTGACAGGGTGACAGAGTGGTTGAGTCGAGTTTGGATCGAGATATATAGCCACAGCTTGAAACTTATAAGAGCTTAAGTTGAGACCATTTTTACCGGACAAAGCCCGAATGCTGTCAAGATCATGATTCATTTTACTTACATAGTGATCAGCATTCCTAACAGGACAAGAAATATGCAACTGCAGGTCAACAGCAAACATATGGACTTAACAAGGTTTTACGACAGAGGGTAGCTTATTCACTTGCTTGAGAAAGACTAAGGGTCCCAATATAGACCCTTGCGGATCTAAACTATAACTCCAGCAGGCTCGGGAACAAAGCTAGAAGATTTATCGATTACAATAGATTGCGATCTGTATGAAAGATAGGTTTTGATAAGCTTAGCCAAACTCGTTCAAAGCTCCCTGATAAGTTTGAGATGAAGCAACAGATAGTCAACTGTGTCGAAAGCCTTCGAAAAGCGGGAAATGTCTCCTATATAGAAACTTGTTATTGTTTAGAATAGTTGAATTCTGGCTCGTCATCTTTTTTGATAGTTCAGTAACATTTTTTCGATTGTTTTTGTACTTGCAGTGAGTGAGTGATGCTGGTATAGTGCCATGGACTGCAAAGACGAAGAACTTTGAGTATTTGAGAACTTGAACTGTTTTGGTTTTTCAGAGTAAGCAAAGCACAAAAAACAAAAAAAAATATCGTAAGTGTATTTGCAAATTTAATAAGAATTGAAAAAATTTTAATCAGCTAATGCTCAATAGCATAATAAATTATAAGGCTTTCAAGTAGAGCACTGCGTCTCACTGTGTTATATGCGATTTTTTTGATCATTTTAACTGAAGATCTTTAACTAAATCACTCTGCTGTTAACCCGCCTTTGGTCTATCCAACCAAAATATTATAGGGAAATAAAGGTGATGTAAATTCCTAAAGCTAATGGCAAACAGGGCATATAGAGGAACAAACTTCGAAAACGGACTTCATTCTTTGAAGCAGAAATACAAGATACTTCAATTAAAACCGGACAGACCTTAAAAACTTCAGACATAAAGACGGGCGAGCATGGTTCAATGATTTCACCTGGCCGTCTCGACCCTGTCTTAAATGTCTGGGCCACACGGTGATGTATGTGACAAACAATTAAATTATGATTATTGAATTAAATTAAACAATGCATTAAAATAAATATACAAATAGATAGGGTAAATAAATATACAAATAAATAGGGTACACAAATATCTAAGACCTAGGATTTATCTTTAATGTTTCTTTAAATTTAAAATACAGAAAATTTAAGAAAACATAATAGTTTGGTATATACGACCTTTCCATGTGAAAGGTTTCAAGGCCCCCATAGTGTTTAATTAACTTTTTTTTATAGAGTGGACTTGAAATCGTAATGGATAGAACAAGACGTTTTTGCCTTATCGAAAGGGCAATTATTCTGCATGGGTAACATCGTGCATACTGTTGTAACTGTTCTGTTAATCCAACCACCTCACTCGTTTTGCACTAATTAAATGTTAAGCATGTTATATTTTTTTTTGTAATTAGATCTTGTTAGTTCATTTTCATTAATTTATGGAGAGAGAGTAAAAAATGAGCTTCCATGTCCGTATCTTAAAAGCCCAATAAATGTTATCGTAAATAATTCTTAAACTATTAAATTTTCCTGTTTCGGTGATCTCACGTCTCTCTTAATTTAAAAAAAATATTCACACCGAAAGTCGATCATAATGTATGAATAAAACATTAGTCCAATATCGTCACTATCGATTACCTGATAGAACAAATTATCAACTTTGTCCGTTTTATGCGTTATTTTATAAATTAAACTTTATTTTATATCAAAATAAAACTTATGTAGTAACAATTTTTGTGTATGTTTGAGTGGCTATTAAATTCACCTAAGCAATACTTTGAAACAATAATCCTAAACCTAAATCATGGATAGTGTAACTTAATTTGGTGGGAACATCTCATCGAATGTTGCCTTCTCTAAAATCTCATTCGCAATGTCCAAAAACTTTTTGGATAATCCCTTTTCTAGACCCGGTATGATTTCACTCAAATAAAGGTCCTGATTGTCATTAATAATTGAGTTACCGACTTCACCCAAAACTTTGTCACCATTAAACAAATTATTGAGTTGTAGCTTCATGTTGTTTACGGATAGGCGGATGGGCATCTTTGTAAATCGGACATGTTCCTCACCATCCTTGTCGTATTTGTGACCACGCATTTTGACAATGGCTTTTGCATTTTCTAAAATGTTTAAAAAAATAAACAAATTTTTAAAATTGATTGCAATTTTTTTGGAATTTTCATTAGAAAATAATAAACTTTACGATAGATTGCGGTACATCTTAAAAGTTTTTCTTTCTTCTAACGTATAAATAAAGGTTGTTCAATTTTTCTCTTTCACTTACCAAAATATCCCTTCATGTCACCAGCACCTTGAATGTCCAATACAAGCAGTCTTATGCGAAGTGAATATTTTCCGATAAAAGTGATCTTTGGCAGTGTGATCGCAACGTCAAATGATATCGCTGAGGCATTGGCACTAGATGGAGCAAATCAATCAAAAAATGTTTAATGATTTTCTATTTGTTAATTAAAATATTACCTTAGCTTGTCAATGATGAAGTTACTGCCCCCTCTGGCTTCGATCTCGCTAAATGTCGCTCTGAACTGCCGGCCACGTGCCATGTCAATATTGTCCAGGAAAAGAGGCTCTAAGGTGGGTGTATGATAGCCGTCACCCAAGTCACCCGTTGCTAGTAGTGGACGCACTGCATTTACAGCCTTGATGATACACTGATTTATATTAGGATCATTTCGTGAACAAGTTTGAATTGTCGAAGCTGTAAGAGTAAAATTAAAAACCCAGTTAGTTTTTGTTGCAATATCGGGTTGAACCTACATGTAGATACAGATCGAATGCAAAAGTTCAAGCGCTTAGAGTTTTGTAAAAGTGTTAAAAGTGTTTTGTTTTTTGTAATCTACTTCATTATTTTTTCTTATATACCTTTATTATATTTTTTATATTGCATACCAAAAAAAAAAATAAATAAATCTTTACAATTTTAGCCATGAGATTTGCATGATGGTAACCTTAAGAAATTCTCTCTTTGATTTGTGACGATCAAAATTGGAAGATTGGCAACCCTGAGAGAGCTTTAAAGAGAGACTCTTAAAGTATATGTAAAACATTATAGCTAGAGGGAGATACAAACATCCTATCTTCACTGCACTGACCAGGGTTACCGCTGGGTATTTACAGAAAGTCGCATAAGAAAGTGTCACCAGCGTAATAAAGTCGCACAACAAATTTCTGAGGATAAATTCGAAAGAATTAAAAAATAACGCAAAAAAATGTTTTGGAATTGATTCCTTCGGACGAGTCCGTCTTTTTATTTGTGACGATCAAGAATATTTACTGCTAAAACGATAAATACCTATTCATACTAAATATTTTAGGGAATTTTTAACTGAGGAAAAATACGGCGAAGGGTCAAAAGCCTATGGGCCAAAAGTCCATAATGGGGTTGTGACCCACTTGGGTGGGTTATAAGTTCAGAAAAGAGTTATGAACTTATAACCCGCCTATGTCCACAAGATCTTTGGCCATAAATCCACAATCTTTTAACGGAAATGGGCCATAAGTTCAGAATAATTTTTGAAGGGAACTTAATTTTTTTTGCAGCAAAGCAAAGGTAAAGAAAGAAGCAGAAAGGGAGGTTGCCAGGGGGTTACATAATTTACTGTGTAGTAATGTTTAGTGAGCCATAAGACAACAATCGACGGGTCAGTTGTCCACAGACATTTTTTGTGAACCTTTGGCCCCCTTGAGTGGGCTATAAGTCCATTAACTAACTAATTGTGAACTTACAACCCACCCAAGTGGGTCCCAAGTCCACTATGGACTTTTGGCCCATAGACTTTTATGACCCTGTAAAAACACTTCCAGTGTTGTTTTTTTTTTTGTCCTTTATACTGATATGCAATTCCTTAAATTTACTTAGAGCTTCACTGATGAAGAGCTAAGATATTGGGCCTCAACAAGTCAGGCCATAGGTAGTATTCATTTTGCTTTTCAGTTAAGCAAAAGTGGATGCTGTCTCCATGTACGCAACTTGTTTGTTTCAGTTGGTGACGCTTCGAATAATCCAGTTGGCTTTCGCAATAAAATTTTAAAAAGTGTTAAAAGGTCTCAGCTAAATTCATAAAGGTGTCTTTTCAATTCGTGGTCTCATGGTCGCATAGAGTAGAAATGGTGTCAATTTGCGACTAAAGTCGCATAGCGGTAACCCTGACACTGACTTTTAATTTCGGTCAGAGTATAGTAGCAGATTGAATGAGCTATGTATCTATTTATACCCCATCCGATAGTTTGTAACATAGAAAAATAATCACCGCAGACCCCCAAGACCTTAAGGGCATATGATCGAGGCCGAATTGTTAGTCGAATGAGCCATGTCCGTCCGTCCGTCCGTCCGTGTGTCGGTAGTTGTTAGGCCCTAAATTTTAAGCTAGGAACTTGAAACTTAATATCTGTTCTTTCTAGGTCCCAAAGCAGTAAAGTGTAAAAATTTTTAAAATCCGCCCACTGCCACGCCCACTTTACTTAATAGCATGAAAATTCGAAATTGTCGTAGGAAGCTGAAATTTGGTACGCGTTATCGTCGCTTAAGTGCATTGTGATTGACATTTCAAAAAAAGGCAAAACCGCCCCCTTTTGGGCGTGGTCATATTTGATTTGCATTTTTTATTCCATATATTTTCTTTGAATCCAAAAAACTTGCGCTATAAAATGTTCAGATACGTGTGAAAGCTATCAACTGAAATGAATAAATGTTTGCCACGCCCACTTTTGGGGCGTTTTTAAGTATAAACCAAATTTTTAATGTGAAAATGCAATCAGCACGTGTATATCACTTCTAATAAAAAATATAAACAAAAAAACGATGCAATTGAAAAAGGGTGGATGCCACGCTCTTTTTAACAGAGAAGATTTCTTAACTGAGAAATTCTAAATACAGTTGAAGTTAATAGAAACTGAAATTTAACAACCAAGGTTTATGACACAATTCGGAGCTTGAAAGTGGTCAATTGGGATGGGTTATCCAACGATTCGCCTAAGCGGATTGTAACCCTCCCACTAGTTTTTAGGCAGCTGATTTTATTATTCTAGAGTCAAGCTCTAGGTAGAGGTTTCCGAGGTTTCCTTTTTTTTCCTACAGAAAAGTCGCTAAGATACAAAACTTTCCATATAAATTGAGTTTCACAATTATTGTTTTTTTTTTTTTTTTTTGATTCAACAGATTTAAAAAATATATTTCTATTCGTGAGGCCTTTGCTTTCCTGAACACTTTCCTGCCGTGGCCAGCCATTTTCATGTTTTCTGCATTTCTAAGTGGCCCTTATTCTGTTCTATTGTTTCTACTCGCCTCTCAATTAGAAGTGTGAGCGGACAGGAGGAGAGCTAGAAGAGTTTCCTAAAGTTAGTGATCAAGCTCATTGGTGTCCCAGAGAGAACCTAAAAAGAAGAGTTCCAACTACGCTTATATAAATTTCTATATTTTAACCAATTTGTGCTCTTATGATTCCTTAACGCTGATTGGGGGGGCGCATCGACTAAGTGACTTGAATAAGAAGATATTTGTTTTGCTAAAGAAGAAACTGCTTAGAGAAGACGTTCCAATAAATAATAATCAATTCAGCAATGGATTCCGAGACGAGCGAAATGTCTAAGACCTTATGTCCACTTTGGGTTATAAAGGTAAGTTCACTATGCCCGTGTTGAAAACAATTATGTTGGCATTTTAAAATACATACTCAAAAAGTGATTATACAAATTGAAAGAGTTAGTGGAGTTCAATGATTTATAATGCATATCGAATAATTGACAAGTTGGTTGAGCACTTAAACGTTTTCATAAAAATAATACTTAACTCCGTAAAAAATTTAAACATTGTTCGGCCTTGGTATGAAGAATTGCTCAACTTTGTTAGTTATTGCACCTTTACACACTTGGCTTGTTTTTGTTATTCCTATTTTACATTCAGTCGACACCGCACATGGAATTTAAAGTATTCAATTGAAAAAATGGATTTTATACAAAATGCATACACGTAAAGGCTTTAGTGGACAATTTTTTATATTTTTATTTGGTGTGCAAAGGTCCGCCACAATAGATTTATCAAAATAAAATCAATAGGCTCTCTGTTTGCCAAGAAAATTATTATTCGATGCAGTCTTGGGGCTGCGGCCGTGGTGAAAGATATTAATGCGTATACCACTCGCTATGCGCCAGAACATCATCCTAATTAAATGAATCTTTACCTGAATTTGTACCTGTAGCTCAACTCACGATTTTTAGAAAGCAGTATTTGACAATATGTTACGTTAACAGATCTACCTGTATAGGTATCCTTAGGACTATTTTACACATATCCGGCAGCCGGCTAACCTGTACCGGGTACATGATCGGTGGAAGGGCAAGAGCATTCTTAGGGCAAGGGCAAGGGCAAGGCATTCTTAAGGGCAATTGAGTCATTCTGAGGCCTGTGAATGTTTTCCCACGGGTATTTGTGAAACGTCTAAGAGAAAGCTGCTTCTAAGCCGTTCGGGTTAAAAGAAGAGTGACCAGATCAGATTTGGGCTTACTAGCGTTTGCTTATGGCACCCTCCAGAGCTCGCTTCCCGGTAATTACCAGCCTGTTCAATTTCCTCAGGTGATGATGAGGGATAATTATAAATATGTGAGATTAACTTGGTCAAGGCAGGTTTGGCTCTAAGAAACTTATCGATTCCTACTTTAACCAAAGTAGTGTCGTATCCGAAAAAGTTATGAAGAAGGAAGTTCTTTTGTGCAAATGTAAGAGTTGTGTATGAACTAAAATCACTTTGGTCTCCACCTTCCTACCGCTCGGATGCTGGATTCATAAAGAATTTGTTTGTAGATGGTGACGGCAATCCTTAGAAGGGCTACAATGTCTATATACTCGCCAATTACTGAAATATTTGGATATATAGCAGCTTGATTCAGCAAACACTTCCCCTGTTGTGATTTTGTTGAAATTGATGCCAACAGAAGTAAGCTACCCACTTTAAAGCAGGACTCCAGCGATCTTCTACAATGCGTATGGCAGTCCTACCCGGTGATTTGCAAGCTCATTGCGAGAGCAAAAAAAACAGTAATTCCTTGCATCAAGCCACCTGAACCTTTCTTCCAGTGTTCTTTGTGTTTTCGATGATGATACACTACTATACTAACTATTTCTTCTATTAAATAAATAAATAGAGTGGCGCAACAGCTCGAGGTGGTCTTCTCAACAATGCGTGCTGTGTGTGTTGATTCATTTACATACAAGGCGACCTACAATTTTTTTTTCGAATCCGAACGGCACTTTAAGAAGTTCGTCAGACCCTCGCGGAGATGGGAACCGTGATAAAAGACGAGTCTTTTTTCAGTTGACAACGGTAGGATTTGAGCTCATACGTCCGGCGTAGTAAGTGCACGTAAAAACCACTACACCACGGCGACCCACTTCTACTACTACTTTGTCTGAAAAAGGTTTTTCTATTTTTGGCAACATTTGCTCAGACATTTGCTTCTTCCACAAAAATAGGACCTAACCTTGCCATCTAATTATGCGGCAAAAATTATAGGCAAAGAACATCTTTCAGTCCAGATCCACCCATTCTATGACCAATACATGCCTCTAAGGAACACTGGGTTGTTGCACCCATCACGTATTACTATGTTTCCAACCGTGATCTCTAGCTTCACGGTAAGCACGGAGTAAGCATTCTCTAACGTGTATAGTGCTGTATTTTTTTGGTGGTGAGTTATTAAATAGAAAAAAGGTTACCAACGGTATACCATTCCTCCATTGATTTTGGAAATATTTGCAGCTCGAAGTGGGACACTTCCCGGACCCACTTTCCACACATCCACAGAATATCTTGAATAAAAATGCACCGGCACGGCAGGATATCCACAGGATAATTTATCGGTGCACGGCTGGTTGTGGGTTTGCTTTGGCTTGGCAAAAATGCACCACAATTTGAAGACACACATGACGCTGAATGCTCTTAAAATTTCGAAGACAATGCGATGTTAATAAAAGAATATAAAAATACCGTTTCAATCTTTATTTTTTTTCATAATAAAAGTCACTTTAATTAAAAGTGTCTATTTCCCACCTCTGCATCTCCTTAAGTATTAATCGCACCGAAAAAGTGTATGAAATCTTTTTAGTAGAGAATTTTGTGTAGATTAATTTAGTAGCCAACATTTTTTCGTTGGGGAGCTATAGTTTTCGAGATATTTGCCAAAAACTGAAAAAGGGACCTCTAAAGTCCCGCCCACCCGTTAGCTCCGCCTCCACCCACCAGTACTTTCGGTATTCCATTCAGGACACCTTTCTCTACAACTGTGCCAAAATTCGCTTCTACACGAATTATTTCCCCTATTCGGTCTTATTTGGTCTTCGTTGCCTGGACTATGTTGCTGGTTCGTAACTGGTATTTACGTGGCCGGGAAATCACCCCGACGGCACGACCCCCAGATCTGGAGGGCACCAGATCCTTTTGAAGACTCCAAGGACAGAGAGGCGGATAACCCGCTCCTTCTAGGCCTGAGTTCCGAATACGTCGTAGCAGCCCATATAAGTGGAAAAATTCTCCACATTCCTCTATACAAAATTAAATTTTATATTAAAAAGTGAAAGATTACAACAATTTACAATTTCACAAACATTATAACAACGGCTGGCTTTATGATCATTTAAAACGCTGGCTGCCAGGTGAACATCGTCAGGAACATAAGAGTAGAAGTAAAGGTAGGTCCAAGTGAGGTGTAGATCAAAAAACTCTTCATTGAAACTCGACTAAAGGATCTGCATTGTAGCTATAGCATGGGCATGGGCCACTCTACCGAACTAATGCTTTTGAAAATTTCCAAGAAAGTATTTTTTATTCCATACCAAGCTGGTAACGACAAAAAAAAGAGCAGTTGAAGGTTATTTAACACCATGGAGAATACCTGGTCATATCTTCTATAAGTTCGGTACATATGAACAAAGCATCTTTGTGCACCATAATGTGACTTTTTATTTTAATTCTGCCTTTGGTTCTTATTTGTAAATCGACTTGAGTAAACAAAACAAAAGTATCTGACACAGGCACGGTGAATATGAACAACTTCCCACAAAACAAAATGCAGCTGACCAGACCATTGTGCGAAATTTACCATCTGATCACGACTGTCATCATGAGTCAATGGAATATCGTGGGCAATAGTGCATCCGACGAGTGCATTTTGTTATTGCGAAACTCATGTTGGCCACGGTTGTCGGAGGTTCGACGAAAAAAGTCTGAAATCCGCTCAAACAAAACTGCAATTAACGCATTTTCTTGTTGGGCCACAATCGATGGTCAGTGGTGTCGGTTTGGGGTTTTCATATTCCCGTAGTTCTGGCTTTGTTACTTTTTGCCTTTTCTCTCATCGGAGCACACACTAGTACGTGTGGTTTCGGTCGCAAGGTCGTCTCTGTAAGCAGTCAATGACTGTTGCTGTTTAACGATTGCGCATGCGTAGCCACATTATCATCGCTTTGTGGCCCCTACCAAGTGTTGTCGTCATTACTGACAGGGAATCAATAAAGCTGCTCGTGCATATACTAGCTACTTGTCTTCCGGTGATCACTTCTCTTAGTTGTAAATAGGGTGACGAAAACTCGAAGTTTGCACAAATATCTTCAAGGCTACCTACTTTTAGCTTTTAGCAACAAATCAGTTTGGTGTATTGCAAACTTTTTTGCATCGAAAGTGCATTGGACTTAGAGTGCTTTGAGCTCTTCCTAGCACAGTAGGGGCTTCAGTCTTCTTTTCCAAAGGACCATATGAGAAGCATTGGAACAAAATGTCATTTTTATATCAAAATAAGTCGCCACTATCATAATTAAAAAAAAAAATTGCAACTTAACGACAGGATACATTTTAAGACAGAGGGTAGGAACTGCAATTTTAATTTACGAAAAATCACTAAAATCATTCATGTATCTACTAACCGGACGAACAACACCAAGATCAAGTTCAAGTATAATTTAATTATTACGATCGTACAGATTACACGGTTGTCTTAAATCGGTTGATCTTGACTTTGACAGTGTGAAAATATGAAGACTATAGTCAAGGTAATTCTCACGGAATCCGACAATGTTTCCTTACAGCAATAATGATCTCAATTAATCTAGACACGGTCGTTACAGAATTTTGTAGTGGAAAGGTGATTGGGTATTTTCCACAAAATATCGTGATTTTCGATGGATAAAAAAGTATGTATTTATTTTGGTGACTAACACAAACCTTTTGTACCGTTTGCTTTTGTGAAATAAATTGACAGCTTACTGTCAAACCAGACTAACCCATAAAAAAAGAGTTAAAATGTTCATGGGCTGTAATAACTTTATAATTAATACAATTTACTTTCAGACATGTGATTCGCGAAGCTATGTCTGGGATGACTAAAAAAATTACCAAAAACGACCTTCTTGCTAAATCTTCACAATTGCTGATATAATGGTCTGACAGGCGATACGTCACATTAAGCTAATAAATATTTTCATAATGACATATGTCATGCAAAATACCTCTAGGCGCAATATTTTTGTATCTCAGGGTTCAATGAAAATGTGGGTCATTGAGCTAAATGAAAGAGATTAAGAAGAAACAAAGCTGGTAAGTCTTGATGTACGGAAAAGAGCTGAGCTACGGGATCAATAATATTACCCGTAGCTCAGTTGACATGTCTATCTATGCATTACCGGAAATACGCGAGAATGTCCAACCGCAGTCATGAAAGTGGTGAGATATAAAGGAAGTCGAACCTCTAATGGCCTTTTCAGTTGGCGATCCACGATTAGGGCGTTCTTCTCCCGGATCGGGGCTGTACATCCAAACAGCCTAACACGCTTTTGATTGATTTGGAGAGCCGGATAGCCCGCTCCTTATAGGCCTGAGCCCATATAAGGTGTTCACTAAGTAGTTTCGCCTGACTGGAACTATGGACGCCACCGTTGATTCCATCTGGGGAATTCCTCCGCTGCCGTCCGGATGCAAGGAGAAGTGCCTTAGTGGGAACACTCCTCCCCCCCTCTCTCGTCTGCTACCCCCAACAACCTTCCAAAGGGGTTGGAACCCAGTCTCCAGTTGAGGTACTAGGCACCCGGTGTTCACCACGGGGAGGTGAGAGTAGGAGTTGATAGACAGAGGTGGGTTTAGAAAACCTGTGGATGCTTGTATCCTCTTGAGTGCACATGTCTATCCTTTGACCATCGGAATTCCAAATCGATACACACCACCTCTTCATCGATTTCAAGGCCGCGTATGACAGCATCTTTAGAGACGAGCTATATAGCGCAATGTCTAGTTTTGGCATCCCTGCCAAACTCGTCAGTCTGTGCAGGATGACGATGGAAAACACACGCTGTTCCGTCAAGGTCGGCAAAGACCTCACCGACCCCTTTGATGTCAAAAAAGGATTTAGACAAGGCGACGCGCTGTCATGCGACTTCTTTAACATCATACTTGAGAGAATTGTGCAGAACTCTCGCGCCAACACCAGAGGTACAATCTTTCAAAAGTCCGTTCAACTACTTGCATACGCAGACGACATTGACATAATCGGTAGAACAAAGCGTGATGTCAGTGAAGCCTTCGTGAGTATTGGGACGGAAGCGGCGAATATGGGTTTAGCAGTCAATGAGGGCAAAACCAAGTATATGCTGTCACCAAGTATATGCTGTCATCAAGAAAAGACACCCAACACCGACGTCTTGGACAAAACATCACCATCGACAGCTATAACTTTGAGGTAGTTAGGGACTTTGTCTACCTGGGTTCCGCTATCAAACGAAGGATAACTCTTGCCAATCGCTGTTTCTTTGGGCTAAGAAGGCAATTGAGTAGCAAAGCCCTCTCTCGAGCAACTAAAGTGTCCATGTATAAGACCCTCATCATCCCAGTCCTGCTTTACGGTGCAGAAGCATGGACCCTGTCAAAGGCGGATGAAAACACTTTAGGCTGCTTCGAGAGGAAAATTCTTCGGACGATTTACGGTTCCGTCTGCATAGACGGAGAGTGGAGGAGGAGATATAACATCGAACTGTACGGGCTGTACAGCGATACCGACCTAGCCAAAAGAGTCAAAACACAACGTCTACGATGGCTGGGTCATCTAGAGCGGATGGACACCAACGCCCCGGCCCGGAAAATCTTCGAATCCACACCGCAGGGACGACGCGGTAGAGGAGCACCGAGACTCAGGTGGCGCACGCAAGTGGAAGGGGACCTCAGCCAACTTCGCGTGCGAAACTGGAGACGGCTAGCTAGAGACAGAGCTGGCTGGCGAAGCTTGTTGGCTGAGGCCCAGGTCCACCCCGGACTGTAGCGCCACCTTAAGTAAGTAAGTAAGTAAAAGCTATTTTACAGGCTACAAATGAAATTTATTCAACTGGACACATTCTTTATATGATTGTGTGCGTGCCACTGGTCTTGATTTTGAATTCTCGGCCAGAAGCAAATTTCTCTTGTTTTCAGGAGAAGAATTCAAACGACTGTCAAGAAAACAGTTTCAAGAGAGTCAAGAATGCAAGAATCACAGACGCTTCCGGACGATCAACCGAGAAGGCCATAAGTGAAATTATAAAGGCTTGTGAAAGTCCTTCAGGGGAAAAGATTAAGCAAACTCGGTTCAATTCTCAAACCTGATGCGGCGCCTACATTGAGACCAAGGCGAAGACCTTCAGTCTTCTTCTAAAGACTTCAGCGGTACTGGCAACGACGGCCTAATCAGCGAACACAACGCCGCTTAGCGATGTATATTGCATGTGAATTAGAATGTTGACGCTATCAAATATGCAATTGCATCTCTTGAGAGTTTCAAGTCACCTGGTCTAGGTGGAATTTACTCAGTTGCCAAAACAGGGTTGAAAGCAAGACTTGTCTTGGGTTACATACCCAGCCTTTGGCGTATGGCAAAAGTCGCCAAAACCTGATTAGTCTGACTATAGCCTAGCCAAAAGATTTGAACCCATATTCTGTCTTACTTTCTGCTGAACAAGCTTGCGAGAAATAGGAGCTGCCCGCAATGTGATTTTCTGTCTCCCCTTTTAGGTGGGTTGTAAAATGTCTGCTATCGGCTCCCAACCTTGGTGACTTTTGATATACTGGGCGCATTGGAGAAGAACTTGTGCGAGAATTGTCTCTGCCGTTACTAAGGTACACTGGTCACAATCTTCTGAAACATCTTGGTATGAAATTAAATCTCGACAATGACGACATCTGCAGAGGATGTGGTGATACGGACTGCTGCGAGAGCATACCTCACTTTCTGTGTCACTGTCCCGCAGTCTAAGTCAGTTGAGGAAAAGAAATTTAGGAAGCTTTTTTGCCGAATCCGAACGGCACTTTGAGAAGTTTTTCAAGATAAATTATACTCTCAGAGGGCTTGTCAGACCCTCGCGGAGGTGGGGCCCGTGAAAAAAGACACGTCTTTTTTTCAGGTGACGATGGTAGGGAAAGCAATAGCATAACCAGCAGAACATTTCATCAAAACATCTGGCATGCACCTAATTGTTGTCCATTGTATTTGCATATATAAAAAGAAAAATGTGTTTTGTTTTCGGCCGACCCTGACCTGCGATCCAGAAGCGTCATTTTAAGACAGACGCTTCTGGATTTTTCATTTCGTGCTGGATTTGGTCGGACGCCCTATGCTCACCAGATAGGGGGGGGGCGGTACCTACCATGTGTGGTGAGCATTCCCCTTTCCCACACCTGGTGAGGCACCCAATTGGGGGCCAGCAACCCCAGAAGGGTAACGGGACTACGTCCGGACATTTGCAAGGGGTCAGCATCTCTCCAGCTAACTCTCAGGAGAATCGACTACACAAAGCTTTTTACTAATACTTGAGTGTGTTAAGCTTGAGCGAAACCACCGCCCTGTCTGAGGACGACAATAAAACGGAAAACTTCTTTAGTAGTTGTCCTGCGCCTTTTCTCGCACTAGCTTGCGGATCTTTGGAGCTGACGTGCGGTGGTCGTCAAACTTTTCATCACTGAAGCTGCAGACGAAAAAACTAGAAATTTACATTAAAGTAAACTAAAGCCCAGATAGACCTAATGTCCAACCTGTTTCCAGGTCCGAGACTTATCTCAAGCTACATAAAATTTGGCCCAAATGAAAAATTACTCAAACCAAATAAGAAAAAATTACCCAAAAATGTACAAACAAGGCAACAACAACTCATCGGATTAGGGTGAAATTTCATATTTTCGGTCAATATATTTTTCAGTAAAGAGTAAAATTTTGTTTTGAAGATATGGGAAATAATATTTCTTAAGGAAAAATATCCCCAACTTTAGGGCAATTTTTAACTAAGGGCATCAATTTTTGAGTGGGGCCAAATTTTATGTAGCCGAACAGAAACAGAAGTAAATTTAAAACTCTAATGCAAAAACAAAACTTCATTTAAGAACCTCAGCCATTCCTAATTACAGTTTTGAAAAAAAAGTATATTTTTAAGGTTTGAAATTCTTATGTTGTTAAAAGAAAAATGATTTTATCTAAAAAAAAACATTAAAACCGATCGATTGCTCAAGCGGCCTATATGAAGGCTCAGTTAAGCAAAATCAGTAGAGAACAGAGGACTTTTCAACAAATGACCACAATTTTTAAAACGAAAATCAAACAGATCCCAGAAAACTCGTATATTTTAAGATTTGAAGTTTAGGTACACAATGATGGAAAAGTTTAAGGACTGAAAAAAAAACACATTACATATCTCAGGACTTTTCCACAGAAAAACCTCTACTCCAATTATATATCTTGTCACATTTATGAATCAAAAAGTTCCTTTAAATAATTATTCCCTTCTGCATGTTGTTTGTGTCCTACTGTACCTTCCTACTTCCAAAAGCAGAAGTTAAACATTTAACCAACGAAATTTCAACTAAATTATTTATCACTTTTCATGTAATCGAGTAGTTTAATTGGCCGCACATATTTTTAACATTCAATTGTTCATTCTGAACACATTTGAACACATTTTTTTAAGACTTCAATAGAATCATTGATATTGATCTGATTCTTGTCATTACTTCCGGGGAAACATTTGACAACACACAAGATTTGGGCATCACAATAGCTTTAGAGAAATGTCCTTGAAAATTTACCGACATAACGTCGCAATTTCTCGTTTAACTAATAAGTGTAAAGTGGTATTTTAATTAGCAACTTATTTCGTAGAAAAAATATCTAAATAAATGAATTTTTTTATATAAAACCAAAACAAAAGACATCATTTAACTTGGAATACTTACGCAACGTTGCGTACACACACTGCATGCCAATAAGTAAAACTATTGCAACACTTAACACTGCGCGTCCCATTGTGATGTCTGTCTTGGCAAGCTTGTAGTTAAATTAGTTTTTCTTGTCAACAATTGCAACAACGAAATCTGCACAGATCAGCAATAAGCTTGTATACTCCACAGAGCTCAAGAAGAACGAAGAACTAATGAAGTAAAGATTTGAGATTCAATCGCCACCGCGTCGCAGAAAGCTTCACCTTAGAACAACCGCACAACACTGTCAGCAGCTACCGTCTCGCCTGAGGTTTTTATTGCACCTATCGCGCACACATGGGATACGAAATTTGAATTCAAAGCCAGGCTTGCCATGGTGCTAACAGCTGCTAAGCTTTCGATCTCTTTGTTTACCAACAAAGTTGGTAAGTTCTCTTAATTGGGTGGCGTTTCGTGAGGAATGCGCACAAGACTTGATCGTTGTTAATTTTGATGTTGTTAAATCATGCTAAGTGGGATAGATGGGCTGAATTCTTGGCTGATACCGCTTACCGATAAGAGATACTTAGGTACTATAAGAGGTGATGCAGTAAGCTTCAGCTCTCAGAATATTTGATTAAATTTTGTATTCTGTTGAATTAGTCAAGGGACTTTTTTTATCCTTCTCGGAGTATATTCACTATACCCGACCCAGGGTATATTAAGTTTGATGTTTAGTTTGTAACGCAGTGAAGTAACCATCGTACCCCTAAGACCTTTTAGAGATATGAATGGGACCGACAGGAGAATCGATTTAGCCATGTCCGTCCGTCCGTATGTAAACAACTTTTAGGCCTTAAATTTTACGGTAGAGAGCTTAAACTTGGCGGGTTGGCTGGAAATCGAGTCCTTCAGATGAAGTTTGAAAATTAGCTGAATCCGCCTACAGACATGCCTACTACAGACCTATATGTGCGACTATCTCTAATTTTAAATACTTTTTCCAAATTTTAGCTATGTGACAATGGTGCTAGCGGAGCGCACTCATTTTTGGTATGTAACATTGCCTTGTAATTACAGGAAGAAGAAAAAGTTTTTCTTCTTCCTGTAAAAAGGGTCTTACAGGAAGAAGAAAAAGTTTGGCCTTTTCATTGACCGCGCCCACTTTTTTAAGGGATTTTAGTTCCAAATGTTTTTTTTTCAATAATTATATATGAAATTCGACTAAAAATTCTATGGCAAACGTTGTAGACATTAGCATTTTCTAACTTTTTCGTATATGAATTATATGCCTCCGCCTACTTTTTGTGGGCGTTGCGTAAAAAGAGGTGATATTTTGAGTTTAAAATGCGGAGTTTTAGGCCGGAATGTATGCAACCACCTAGTTATAAAGCATTCAACAGTCATATTTTTATATCCCGCTCACTTTTTGGAGGCGTGGCAGTTTCCTTTTTTTGTAGGGTAGGGTATTTTGCAATCCGTCACAGATGGACTGAAGTTTTTACACACAGTGCGTGTGTAAAAACTTGGACGTTGGACTTTCCCACTTGTTTTTTGCCACATTTCTCATATATTTATTGAAAAACAGTCATTTTAAGCTAAAATCCCTTAAAAAGTAGGCGTGGCCAACGAAAAGGCCAACATTTTCTTTTACCTCAAAGACAATTACAAGGCAATGTCACATATCAAAAATTAGTATGTTTAGCACCATTGTAACATAGCTAAAATTTGAAAACAGTATTTTTAAAAATTAGAGATTGACCCACATACAGGCCTGTAGTGGGCGTGTCTGTAGGCGGATTCAAAAAATTTTCAAACTTGATCTGAAGGACTGCAATTCTAGCTCACGCACAAGCTTTCAGCTCTCTAGCTTAAAATTTAAGGCCTAAAGTTGTTTACATACGGACGGACGGACGCACGGACGAACATGGCTTAATCGATCCTCTTGTCGGTCCAATTCATATCTTTAAAAGGTCTTTGGGGTCTATGGTGATTATTTCACAGCGTTACAAACTAAACATTAAACTCAATATACCCTGGGTAGGGTATGAAAAGTAACAGGGACGGACAAGGCAAAAAGTTTTACGGGAAGCTCCTTAATCCTAGAAATTCTATATCGTCTCAGTTTTTAAGGAGAATTACCTGTCTTTTTATAACTTCGCTGTTCGCTATATCGTTTCAATTATATTCTCACTCTTAGTCTATAAAGCTCCTATGAGATACCGTATCTGCAGAAAGGAATTATTTGAAAAATCAGATGAAGTGCTGCGTGGAAAAGTTACGCTCTGGGTGCGTAACCGTAAATTTTATTTTATTTCGTTTTAGAAGAAAACTTTACGTCTTAATGTAGGTACCTCCTCTCTAAAAGTCACATTAGTGATCAAGTGATATAAGGTACCTATAAAAAGTAGATATTGTTCATAATTTATTTTATGGAGTACCTAAAATTATTGCCAGATTGCTGTTTTTTATACAACTGAACATATTCAAAACTTGTATTTATGGCAGCAATATGTGTTGTTAAAACTGCTTAATATATTATCTTTTATCGCTATGTAAATTATGATTCAATGAAAATGTAATTCCCGTTGACAGTTATTGGTTAATGTCACAACACAACACTAAATTGCAATGCCTAATTTGGATAGAACAGACTTAGATAAGATCTTATACAAAGTAATAATTTCTTAATTATAGGTCTGCTTTCAAATACAAAAATCGTTGGTTAAATAAAATGTTAATATTATGCTGCAAAATTAATATTTTTCTATTTAAATATTTGATAAAAATATTTAGGTAGGTCCTTAATTTATAACCAGGCAGGGTAAACCTTTTACTTGTTATTTGGTCGTTAATAAATCTCGTATATATCATAATCAACATTCGACAGCATCAGTGAGCATGAACAGCAAGATTTACAGAAGCGTAAACTTCTTGTTAAGTCAACTTAGCTGTAGTCAAGAAGAATAATAAGAGAACACACTACGCGTTTTGGCAGTTTTTATAGTGTCTCTCTTTTTTAGCACTTGGCAATTAGGCATAACCAATATCGGCTACTTCGGTGCTATAGTAGTTCATATTGGTATCTTTGAAAGATTTCGGAGTTTGAGCCTTCGTCCATCCTAGCATTAAAATAAAAATAAATAAAAATCAATAAAGGTTCCTTCCGATGTTCGCCTGTCAGCGTTTGAAATGATCATAGGACTAGCCATTATTATAATGTTTGCATAAGCAACGATACGTTCGGTTGGCTTTTTAATTAATTAAACTGTGTGAGTTAGAAAATTTTGTAATAAATAATAAAACTTGCGAAAAGCCGGGAAATATAAATTTGAATGACGGAGGCTGATAGTTGGGTGGTTGTTTTTCGGACTCATTAAAGCAATTTTTTTATCAAACACGACTTACTGAAGCTCATCATCACCATCATCATCATCACCGCTTATCTTTAGAAGAGTCGCGGAGCAAGAGGGCTATATGGTCCTTCCATCGTTTGGAATCCTCCGCCACCAACTCAAGAGACACAGCACACAGGCGCGATCCCTAGACGGATCTCGGAAATGTTCTTTACCTGATCCCACCAACTGTTTCTTGGCCTGCCAGGCGGGCGTGGTACTCGCATCTCGGCTAACATAACCTGTCTAGGAAGTCTGTCGGGGGACATGCGAATAAAGTGTCCAAACCATCGAAGAATTGATCGTTCCATTCAGAGAAGGATCTGCTCAATATTAAGACTCCCAAGAATACTGACTTTGTTCACTCTATCCCTAAGAGTAACGCCAGCAACTCATCTCAGAATTCTCATTTCGGCAGCTTGTATCCGCGATATAATTCTTTCGGTCATTACCCACATTTCATGACCATAGGTTGGAACGCACACTGAATTAAAAACTGAGATCCAGCTCAGCTTTGAGCATATGGCTTATCCTGACGAAAGCCATTTCGAACCTCACCAAGACTGCGGTTCACCATCCAGTCCATATATACTATGAAAAGGAAATGCAATAGAACACAGCCCCGGCGAAGTCCAACGCACACATCAAAAGGTTGGGATTTGACGCTTTGAGTTCCCATACAAAGACTGAATGGCTCTCAGAAGAGGCCCACTTAGTACATAGTCCCGCAAAACTCTCCAGAGTTTATCCCAAGGAACCCGGTTATAGGCCTTTTCCAAATCTACAAAACACGCGTAGACCAGTTTGGCATATATTCCCAGGCCTTCTCAAGAATAACCTTCAGAGACAAAAAGCTTGTCGGTTGTGCATCTGCCCAGGCCGAAAGCCGCATCGCTCTTCCTGCAACAAAGGCTTGATTACAGCTCTGGAAGGCGCTTCCAACACCTTCGCGAATACTTTTCCCGGAAGACTTAAGAGAGATATGCGCCTATATTTGGAGCAATCTCCCCTCCCCTGTTCCATTTTTGGAAAATGGGCACTATAAATACTGTTTGCCAATCGCTAGGTTCCTTCCCGCTATACCAAGCCACCTTGATTACACTTGTTGGCCATTTAACACCTTCTTCACCCATTTCCTTGAGCTTATCTGGCCGGATTTCATCAACTCCAGCAAACTTGCCAACTTTTAGCGATTTAAGCGCGGCAGTGACTTCATATAGTGAAGGACTAATCTCGTCAGGATTACCATTTCAGTGGCTTGTTGGGGATTGACCAGCTCCGAAAAGTGCTCGCTCCATCTGCGTAAGACGTCGTTCTCATTTGAAAGAAGTGTACCGTCCTTGGATTTAACACCTTGAACGATATTCAAATTTCTTCCTCTGAGCCAGCGAATAGTCTACCAAATGTCTTGTTTGCAGATCTGTAATCGTGCTCCAACCTCTCGCCGAACTTTTTTCATGCCTGTTCTGACCGCCATATTGGAATTTCTTCTTCCTTTTGAACGGCAGGAGTCTTAAAACACGCAGTTATTTTCTCAACACCAGCCGCCACACCAAGCTGCTTCACTCCACAAACATTTCTTGCAGAGGCAGTGACTCCCGATGAAAACAGTTGCCATTCTTCCTTTACATTTAAAAGGTCAGGTGGAATTCGTTCAAACTTCTCCGGAACGTGCCGTGCAAAACACTTCCTGCAATCAGATTCAGCATCCTGTATCCTTTCCCACCGTATGCGGGTCACCCGTCTTGAATTTCGCCTGGGTGCCAAAGGAATACTGTCGCTAAAGCGCAATTTGCACAACACTAGGTGGTAATCAGTTGACAGCTCAGCTTCTCTCAAAACGCGAACATCACAAATAATTTTTTGAACACACGATCGCACCACAAGGAAATCAATCAAAGATCTGTGATTTAAATTGTGCCGGTACCAAGTGTATTTGTGAATGTCTTTGTGGGAAAAAGGTGTTCATTATGCACAAGCCATAAGCATAGCAAAAGTCCAACAAGCTCCCGTTCCTGTTTTGATCCCGGTCACCGTACCTCCCAATCACACTTCTCTAAGTACTGTCGTCCGTATCCACATGAGCATTGAAGTCACCCACAAGGAGGAGGTAGTCCATTCCTGCCACTCCATCCAGCGCAGCATCAACTTCGTTCAAGAAGGCCGGGTACTCTGACTCTAGGTTGGGTGCGTACACTTGCACTAAAGCCAAAGTCGATCGCTAAAGGTTAAGTTTTAAGATCGAAACCCTTCCTCCTAATGGAATAAACTTCAACACGTTTTCCTACAACCGGGGGCTTGTGAGTATCCCCACACCCGCCTGTGCAGTCATGTTAGGTGGGACGCCAGATCAGAAAAGTCTGCACCCAGCAACGAAGTGTCCGGTTCCGAAACCTTTCCACTTAGTTGAGAAGATGCGAGTATAGCATCGAGCTGATACTTTCTAGCCCCCTCAACCAGATTTGTTCCTTCTCCGCTAGCAATGAGGCATTCCATGTGCCAATTTTAAGTTGTTGCTGTTGTCGATTTCGATTTTTAGACTGACCATTAAGCCCTTATTATGGCTTAGCGCTGCCCCCCTCCGGCCCCCGTAATGGGTAGCGTCACCATTGCCGAGCTGCTCGTAGCTTCTTCGGGTTAAACCCGGTCGGATGCCAAGCGGGACATTCCGACCACCAAGCGCAAAGGGTGCCCTGGGTTACCAAGATCAGCACATATCCGGGGCTTCTGATTTCTTCTCTTCATGTTGGGGGAGAAGGGGTTGCATTTTATACCTAGCTGCCAGGTTTCTATCCGGCAGATCCTAACATGGACAACAGATGCCGACCAAGAAACCGCTCATATCTCGAGACAGACGCTCTTGGAGTTTAACAGTGCATCTTAGTCGGCTCTTACAACAGGCATTCCTTACCTTAAGGCTATTCTGACCCCGACCTTGCAGGGGATCCTTACTGAAGCTCAAATTACAATAGTAATTCAACATCGCCACTAAGAATTTAACACTTTATTTCAATTCAATCGCTCTTTACATTTTTTTCTCGATTTTTATTATTCAAAAATACAAATAAAACCGCCAAACCTGTCATCAATGTATTTATACAAATTCACCGCGTTCTAGAAATTTTCTATCAATTTACCATTGGTATTTTACCACTGGAGCAATGGAGGGTTAATTTTCTATAGTCGAACGTCAGTTTACTGTCAGTCGACTGAAATGACAGTGAACTGTAAATGATGGGTGAATTCAGCGACTCTTTCATATACTTTCACGTCTTGTCACCACATCACAGTATTGTGGCTGTCTTTGACTTCGACAACTATAACCGAACCTAAAATTTTATTTTAAGGTTCACCACATTTTACCAAAGAACAGGTAGATATACTCCACAGCCTTCTGAATTGCTAGCCCACGGGGAGTGATTTAATTCTTAAAACACTTTTTGGGCTCGCACAAGATGCGGGGGTGGCTTTTTTACGAGTTTTCCACGCTTATATCTTCCATCGGAATATCCACGAAATTATCCTACCTTCTAATGATCATCTGTACGTGCAGGTAATTACAAAGTTTCAGCGAATAACATCGACGTGAATTCAATGAGTAATGAGGTGCAGAGTGCTATAGGAAAGGCATTTTCATCATCTTCGGCAAGGAAATGAATATAAGCCGGCAAAAGCTTTAGAAAAAAAAAAACTTTTTATGGTTTTCTTTGGAGGAATTCTACGCCACATTGGTGTGTTGGAACAAGTTTTTTAAACACCCTCGTTAAAAGAACTGCGTTATCTTTTAAAGGCACTTTGCAGTTTATGAAGGTACCTACCCCATGGGCTATCTAGGTATGTACAATTGTACATCAATATGTTTGACCGTGGAAGAGCAAACAATAATTTTTCGAAATGCAACTTTAACATAAGGAAGGCTCGTAAAATATTGTTCGGTTATGGGAACAAGTTCTTTCGCCATAACGCCGATTATTGTTGAGTAGTTACGTTACTCACATTTTCGGACTCCTTGACTATTTTTAGTGCTTACTAGGCAAGATTATTCAAAAAAATCCGCCGCCGAGTGCCAACTCATCGTTTTTTAAGCGTTGTATTAGAAAGAATTCCGCGTATGGATAATCCCAAGGACGAAAACAATGAAACAATTTTTCGCCTCACAGTCACAGCCTAGATGCTGCGTGCTCTTCGCAGTTTTGCTTCTTCTTCTTCTGTCTAAAAACAGTGAAAATAAAAAATTATCGTGTTCAAAAGCCTATTAAGTAGACAAAGAAGCTGGTGGAACGATGCCTAGGTATACTGATGGGGATAACACAAAACGTGGGGTATATACATAAGTGGGTGGATTTGAATAATAACCTCAATGGCATTCTTATCAGTTTAATGTCAACTTGGGGCTAATAAGAGGATTTTTTTTTTCCATTCCTACCATCGTATACCCCCTTTCTAAGGGCTTTAAAGGAAAAGTTTTGTCCTTACTGTCATTATTCTTGCCGCAGTTCGCTTTTTTCTTTATTTGACGAAGAAGCTAAAGGATACGATGCCGTCTCCTTCATGTTGCTATTCTTTGGCTTTTTTATATAAATTAATGGTTAATTTTTTCTTTCTTAAAAAAAATGTTAAATGCACTCAAGGGGTTGGTATCAGTTGTGGTGAATGGATTTTTGAATGCTGTAAGTTGTAACTCATGTGACGCAAAGTTTTAAAAGTATTTTTTTTTTCTTTTTTAAAATCTCCACGTAAGTTATTCCTTGGGGACAAAAACTGTTGGTTGTGGGGTGGCACAAATTAAAAATGTACAGCCATAGAGATTACATACTTGATAAATAGTACAAAGTACATAGTTGGGTTCGTCTTTCACAAGGACAAACATAATATGTAGGTACAATTATTATTTTCTCACGTCAATGTTAAACTTTGCGGGCTCCGAGAAAATGTTGGTTGTATATCCTCCTCTTGTGCCCGCAACCTTGAATGCGGTCGTAAACTGTTTCACTGTACCTCTAGGATAGATTTAAATGCTCTGCGGGTTAGAGCGTAAATTTATCAAGACCATTGACCATATTGACATCATTTATTAATGGAATAAAATTAGGTTAAGAACAAAAACTTTTATAGATTATTTATTTAATGAGGCAATGATTTTTTATGTGTCGTGGGGCGCCATATTAGTGCTTCGGACTATGGTGGTTTTAAGATATCGCAACTCCTTCATAGGGTTACTAAAATTCGCCATGAAAAGCCCAATACTCTGAATAATTTGCATGACGATTGCTAACAGTGCCAGATTAGGCCAACGCGGGGCCTGTACCAAAATCTTTTAAGGGGCCTTTCGATTGCTTCGGGTTATCAAGTTTGTTGGATAAAAATAATTAAAATCGTTACAAAGAAACTTTTTTCGATACAATTTAGTCAAAACTATTAACTTATTTAAATTAATAAATAAAAAAAATACTTTTCATCGACTTGAATACAATTCGAAGTAAATTGTATTCAATATTTATTAATGTGAAGTGGAAGTCTTTGGGTCATCGTGTGCGTGTTTCTTAACTTATTTTAAACACCTTTTATTGTTGACAATTGGACCCAAATAAATCCGCCGCCCGCAGGACAATTTCCACGGTTGGGAAACAAGATTGTCAAGAATTATTCAACAAAAGCTTTTAACCTTGCAGTTACAGACCCCCGTGATTCTTGCTGTCAAAAATAATAGGCACATCAGAACTTATTGCAATAATTCGACGCCTAGGCTATTTTCGGAATCACCTGAGTATGCGCTGTTATGAACGTTGCGGATTTTTCAAAATTTTAACTGTCGAAACGGAATATTTCAAAAACGCCAGTAACTTTATACAATAAAGTGACAATAAACACTTGAATTTCATAACGTTGTCCAGAAGTTTGATATCCAACAAAGTTGTACATTTTGTGGAGCCATAAAAAATAACTACCTATTTATTTTAAATAGGTATGTATACATGAATTCATATAGGTTTACTAAGACAAGGCCAAGGAGGTGCTAAGGCAGTCGAAGTAAAAGGCGAAGTTGATTTAATTCTACATTATACATTACCTTTCATATAATATCTTCCAAAATATTCCTGATAGTATACTTAAGCCAGATTAAATCTCCTTCGTAGCATCAACTCGGGCTGACCACGTCATGCGCGGGACTCTCAAAGGCATGGAGCCCGTAGCATTTGCTACTCTTGCTACATGGCTAATCCGCCAATGATTTCTAACTTCCAAGCATAGGTTTGCTTAGGTTAGGCTGAAGTGGCTGTCGGGTTCGAAGAAACCAACACACATAGACCTATGTAGATCCATTGTGATATCACGTGGATCCGGAAATATTGCTTACTCGTTGAACCATTTCGAGCCACTAATGAACCGTAAGAGACGTTTTCGGTCAGTCGTGTTGTGATCACCAAGATCATTATAGAAGAAAGGTCCAAGGTGGGGATTGTGGTTCATAGAGAGAACGGGGAATGTGCAGAGAAGGTGGAGAGTGGTCTCTTCGTCCTGCTTATCCATGCAGCTCCTGCAAAAGTCGTTAGAATGGACACTAAACCTTGTCGCGTGTTTGCCTATCAGACAGTGGCCTATAATGCCACCGACTGTAGCACTAATTTCTGACCTAATAACAGTTATCAAACTCCTAGAGCGTTTAAGATATAGCTTTGGCCAAGTCTGTTTCATTACTAGACAGGTACTTCCACTTGTCCATTTGAGATTTGTTCTTTCTATTGCTTTCAGTTTTATTATAATGCAAACTAATTGTGTCGAAGTTCGAATGCCTAAGAGCAAAATTGAGAGATAAGTTCCACAAATTGAGAAGTTTAGCGAGTTCGTTAGCATTACAGTTGCGTGAAATGTCACTCTTTCCTGCCACACAGCACAGGTGAAGGTTGAACTGCTCCGACATGTCCTTTAGAGGCGAACGGCAGTCGAAGGCTACTTTAGAGTATATAGACTCCTGGCTGTCAGAAAATATACGTATATACTTGGCGGATATTATTTTTAAGCCAGGACAAGCCTTTATCGCCATGATTCCAGCTTGAAAAACAATACAATGATCCGGAAGATGGAAAGGAGATTAACTGAGAATACATCTACCCCATCATTTGTCTTTGATCCATCAGTGTAGAAGTGGATCGACTAACATTCCAGAGGCGCACAGTCATCATAAGAAGACCTAGTTCGGATAGTTGTCTGTCTGGATAGGACTCCCTTTGCGGGATTCGGCTGCTGACAGATTTCCTGGCAGTGGTCGTTTGGTCCTGCCGAATTGTAAGGTTTGAAGCTATTAAGTGCCCAAAGTAATCTAGGTATCCCTTGTTATCAGATCATACATTTTTGTAAAATGTGGCATTGACCTGTTAAGGTTGACACTATTAGTAACTTCGAAGCTACGCGGAAAGTGGGTGACAAGTAGTAGGTTCAGCGATTCTGCGCTAGATAAAGTCCAGGAGCCATGTGCTTTTTTGAGGCAGCTGGGCATCGTTTGTATAGTAAAGCGGATTTTCCTTAACCTAGAGGCTTCGGAGGTTGCTTCTATTTTACTACAACATAGTCGCCAAGATAACCGTTGGGCTCTTTTCTAGGATTTAAGGGATGGTTTGTAGGCATTCCCGTTTGTATTTGTACGTGTGGCTTTGGCTCTTTTGAAGAGTTTCCTACATTCATTTCTTAATATGCTCAGTCACTGATTAGACTGTAAAGATACCTATAGCCAACTCGGCACAAAAATTCTCTTTTTGCCCCAAAGCTTCCACTGACTGGGGACTGCATATGTGTTCTGTATTTTTGCCTATCATACTACTACAGTCTCAGCTGGCGAGTGTTTCACACAGACAGGAAATCAAAGGCAAATCCTATGGCAAATCCCACTACGTTCCATTTCGTTCCCTGCATGTGTTTTTGCCGGTTTTGGTGGCAAGGGGTTGCAGAGTTGGCTATCTCCTTATAGTCTGATCAGTGGCCCAGTTCTGAGCTCCGACAATGCGGCTTCCCCTTGCCTCTTAGTAGAGGGCAGGAGGAAGAAAGTACTTTGTTGAGGCGTTGGGGGCCAGAGTGAGTTCATTCTTCATTTACCTTGTGATTAAGCTCATTGGTGTCACCAGGAGCATTGAGGAGGGAAGAGTTCATCGAACGGTTGAGTGAATCTCTGTATAAAAGCCAATA
The DNA here is from genome assembly GCA_947623515.1 of Neoascia interrupta. Taxonomy (NCBI): domain Eukaryota; kingdom Metazoa; phylum Arthropoda; class Insecta; order Diptera; family Syrphidae; genus Neoascia; species Neoascia interrupta. The sequence goes on from OX392462.1 coordinate 153,566,970, forward strand.
CTCCCTCCTGTAGTTTCTGAAGGTTGATTGGGGAGAGGGTACATCGTTGAAACTGAATTTAATTTATCTATGGGCTGAGAAAGAATGTGCAGACGAGGCTTTCCAATTAACAATTAGTTAAGCGATGGAATCAGAGAAAGAAGTTATATCTAAAACGTTTTGTCGACTTCTGGTTATAGGTATGGGCATCGTTAGTATAGAGAAGAGGATTTTTCTTAGCCTAGAGGCTAAGGAGTTTGCTTCTATTTAACTACAACAGAGTCGCCAAGATAACCGTTTGGCTTTTTTGCAGGATTTAAGGGATGGTTTGTAGGCATTCCCTTTTGTATCTGTACCTGTGGCATTGGCTCTATTGAAGAGTTTTCTGCATTTATTTCTAAATACGTCCAGTCACTGATACGGTTAACTAACTACCCATATTACAGACAATGAGGTTGTTTTTTATTATAAAGTCAAAACTTAACTCACCTCCATTGTTAATATCGGAACTACCCCACACTGAGTGATGAGCATTTGCATCGCACCCAATGATGAAGCCAGTGTTTCGTAGTTCAGCTTCCTTAATGGCACTGTTCAAGGTGCTTCCAGGGGAACTCGCCACCAGGTCGCGGGCAAGGTAGCCAGAGGCCAGCAAGTAAGTGCATTTAGCCGTCTCTAGTCCCGCCACGGTAATGTCTCGGTCGCTGAAGTTAGGCAGTAAAAATACATTAAGACTACTTTTTACTAGTATGCAAGATCTAGCCTTATCTTTACCTGTCACATACAGTGCGTAGTAACCTGGAGTCTTAATTCCGCAAACCACGCTGTGAACATGGATTTTGGATCAAGACAATGCCTCCTCGATCTTGAGCAAGATTGAGAAGAAGGGAAGCCGAGGCCTTTTTGGAGTGCTGGAGGTTAATCTAAACTACCTGCAGCATTGTTGCCATAGTCAGGGAGAGAAACATCCACCACAGTGTTGCTAAGGTCCCCCGATTCTAAAAACGAACCCAGAAGTTCGTCTTCGCTCAGTAGGATCGTGTTATGACAGTCTTTTGTCCCCAAGTCCGACGGAATGTCAGGAACTGAGACTGGGTTCGGAGGCACTAGTTCCGCAGCGGCGAACTTCCAACGGAACGTTTTAAATTTCGCCACTTTGTACTCAATGAACTTATCAAATCAATGAATTGTTTGATTAAGAGCAAACCACGTCTGTAGAACTACTTTTTTACGAATTAAGCTGGACTCCTGTTACAGGGTGTGACCTCAACTTTAAAGGAAATACAGTTAAAAAAAGGGGCTTGGGTATGTATACAGTAAGATATATTTAGTTATGACATACGTTTATGAAAAAGGTTTTTCAGCAACATCGTGTAAATTCTTTTCTTTGGGTACAGCTTTTGAAGAGATGCGTTGCGAGTTTGACAGGGAACGCATATTTTGACTATAAAAATTCCTATGCTTTCACTATTTCTACATTCTTCAAATATGTAGGATTTGTTATTGGCTGGCTACACCGTGAATTATTCAATTCTGCGACCATAAAGAAACCGTAACAGTGAGGTTACTAAAGCTAGAAACTTTTGACTGATCACTGTAGCTCAAATTAAATTTGATCAACAAAGGGTGTAAGAAATTTAACATGAATTGAAAGAGGCCTTCCAATTTTTGATTGAAGTTTCCGAAAGCTTTCTTATGCTTCGTACAGTAATAAATTTTGAGATTCGTGATTTCTGATATATACGTTGCGCTTTTGGATAAGTTGTTGCCTTATACAGAGGAGTAGACTTAATTGAAAGATTTTTGTCCACCTTATGAGTAAAAATATGTTTTTTTTTTTTTTAAATAAGATCTGTACATTTATTAACAAAACATAAAACTTACAGTCAACTAATTACTCTTCTTCGAAGGTCTTTTTTTGGCTTTCTTTGGTGCCGGCCCAGTAATATTTGCAGTTCCCTCGCTAGTTTTCCGCGAACGTTTTTTAGTTTTTGAATTAATCTTTGCCAAGTTTTTCAACAACTGAGAATTGGTCGAAGCATTACTTTCTTGTTGGAGCTCACCATCGTCTGAATTCGGTGTTGGGGCTTTTGGCATTGAATCATTTTCCGACGCAGCCTGATTTGTTAATGCCGCAGACTCTTCATCAATTCTATCCAGCAATGTTGCCTCATCGACATCCTGTTCTTCATCGTTGACTGTGAACTCTTCATCCGAGTTTTCTTCGATTCGACTGCTATGCGAAAGCGAATCCTCAATAGCCGCCTTTAGCTCCGATGTTTTAATGCGAAAATCTCGAACGGTACCAAGATGTAGCAAAGACGACAGACGATCATTAGCCTTCTTCTTACTCAAGAGGATAACGTTCTTGTTGAACAACTCCACAAAAAATATCAAAGTCGGTATTTGTTTGGTTTCTCGAAGAATTTTTGCTTTTTCGGCTTGGGGATTGACGGCTTTTCCATTGGGGCGGCTTTCGGTAATATTCGCTTCTATATAAGTTATGAGAGCGTAGATGTTATTTGGCAAAGGTTTGCCTACAACCATAAGGAGATGGTCGAACCTTAAAAGACGTTATTAATGGATCTTGTGAGTTCTACCCTTTTTATACGTACTTTGTTCCTTGAATTGAAAGCTCTGAAGTAGCACTGCGGTTGAGAAAGTGCCTTGCTAGGTTCTTCAAACAGGTGTACATCTGGATCAGGATACAAAGAAGGTTTTCCATGCACGATCCCAGCGGTAAGCTGACATTTGAAAGGTGTAAAAGAACGTTGGATATGTGTATCAACTGTGAGCAAATTGAACGTTCCATGCTCTTCAGCGAAGCTAGACACATTCCTCGTTCGTCTTCGGCGATGATTTTAAGTTTATAGTGCAAGTTGTTTGCTTTCGAGACAAAGTACTCAACTTCTTCGATCTGTTTACGCAGGGTGGCGTACAGGTAGTTTATACACGACTCAGCACTGCTCAACGTAATGGACTTAAGCTCGAAGTTCGTATTCAATTCAGGCTAACAAAGAAAACATGATGCACCAAGTGAGAAAAATGTTTGTTCCACTTACCTGGTCCGTTATTTGTCCAATGACCTTTTCCAGAAGCATTGCAATCGTGTTGAAGAACATTCCCGAGTGTGTTTTCTGACGCTGGGCGAACAATAACTTGTGCACTAGACCCATTTCCTTTGTGTGCACTTCATTGTTTTTGCAAAACTTCAAAAGCCAAGCGTAGCTCTCTATAGTGAGGCGATCGCAATACGACTTGTTGTCGTAAAGAATCTCTAGACATAGGAACAGAGTGCTTGGAATCTTAGCCCCAGCAGCTGCGTCGGTATCCTCCCGAAGTTCATCTTCATCGCTCATATACTGATCAACTATTTCATGAATCAAAGTTATGGCTTCATTGTAGATGCCTATGTGCGCCGGATGGAAATCTTAAAAGAAAATTCTTAAATCGTCTTCACTAAAGCAACCCCTAATTTTATCTTACCAACTCCTTTAATGAAGTCGTCAAATTTTTTGGAAAACATTTTCTTGACTGTTGCAAGGCACTGATAAAACCCATCAACGCATAGAGCTGCTGCTTGCAGATCAAAGTTCTTCCAGAGTGATGGCAACTTTTTGATGCAGCGTTCATAAAGGATTCGCGTGACATCTACAAGATTTTTAAAAATCCGACGACTGTGGGAGATTTGCTTATAGAATGGCTGACAGCGAAGGCTTTCGATGTGTGTCGCTGCCACTTGATGTATGTAGCGAACCAGCTCCCGGTTACTACGCAATGGAGCTGCATTATTGGGCTTAGCAAATGATACGGAATCCCTGCAGATGAAAATATAAAGTAAAAGTGGTCATTCTTGCTGCCTCTATGAGGATACTTACTCGTGAAGAAGCTTTAGGAAAAGTTGAATATCACAGAGCTCCCATATATTTTCTGGCTTCGAGTTGATCTTCTTCACAACAACGCCATTGATAGTTGTATTTTGGGTCTCGGTTTCGTTTGTCCCTTTATTAACCTTTGGCTTAACCGCTTTCTTTCCACCGCCGAGGCTCTTTAAACAATAACGATAGAATTAGTTTTGTAATTTGGATACCGGCAGGGCCGTTGCATACCTTAAAGCCCGTAACGATCAAGATATGTTGTTTGAACAAGCTCAATATGTTTGAAACATTGTCATTGTCTGGAGTCGAAGTTAAGATCATGTAGGCCATCAGCCCTTCGAGAAAGTTCAGTTGTTGCTTAATGGTTTCATTTCTCAGATGTGTGAGGGAACCGCTCTGCAATTAGAATTATCTTCAAATATACTGAAATACGCAATTTAAAAAATACGCTAATTTTTAAAGCTTGTCGGAACTTCTAAGGGTATGCACCAAATTTTCGAAAAAATCCTATTATGTTGTCTACCCCCATGTGGCAGACACCTTGTCGTGAGCTCATCTTCAATGTCGCCGGTGTGGCTTAAGTTACGCAGATTGAACCGGCTTCGGCCGGCTGAAGAGTAACGAACTACGTTTTGCCATACTCATTCCAGTGGTGGTGTGAGCGTAGTGCAAACCGTTCCGAAGGATGCAAGGTTGGGGGCCAAACCAACCGCCTACGAGCTCTTTCAGTCGCCTTTAGACACACAAAATTTTTTCTTTCTTCAACTTTCCGTTCAGAATTAACGACGCGATTGGACGGACGGACAACGTAGCGATACCATATACGGTGCTTTTTCCATTTTTGGACGGACAGCTAAAAATATTAAATTACATTAAAATTTGGGCCAAACCGTACACGTTTTTGCCCATTTTCCCTTACATTTAAAGATTTTTTTGCATATCTATAATTTCAGGCCGTATAGGTACAATATATTGATCAAAACAAATTTCTTGCGAAGCCAAAGAGTAATGCAGAAGAACAAAAGGATGTACTTACAAACGTCTCAAATTTGAATTCCTTGGTTTTAATTTGCTCGATGACGGTTGACAAAATTTTCCGCATCTCAGTCGTGTCGTATGCGTGCTCGAAGCGATCATACGCTTTAAGGCAGTGCGCCACAAAAAGTATCAGTTTTCCCAAGTTATCCTTGACTTCGATCTCATTTTCATTATCAGCAGCTCTGTGCAACAGCTTATCGAAATGTACTTTTACCACCAACTTTTCATCGTCGTCTTTTTTCATATCAAAGAATGAACGAAAATATGAGTCAATGAATTGCAGAACGTGTGGAGTTAGTTTTGGATTCAGCTCTATTGCACGCTGCAAATCTGTAAGAAAGGAAATGATTAGCAAGCAAGGAAAATGCCTATTTAAGAGCTCAACTCACTTTCGTATAGGGTGCACTTCATTTCTAAGTTTTGGCAAAAGCAATTCCTTAGCAGACCAATAATCTCCAGGGTCAGCATATCGAAGTGACGTTGTGGATTATGTCGATTACCCAGTGTTGCCTGAGACATCAGAGAAAAGCCCGAGATGTTCTGTTGCGTGCACATACCTGAAGCATTCATCGATGTCCGCTGAGAGTTGCTGTTATTCAATTGCTTCAGTATCATACAAAAGCCATAAACACCCATGCGATATGTCTTCGGATCACTACATTGACATTTTAAAGGACGTCAAAACTCGAGACTAAAACAGAATAAATATTACCTTGATTTCATGGCTTTGCGTAAGATTTCTATAAAGGAATCGCGCACAGCAGGTGAGATCTTCAGAATGGGTAGAATAAACGTCATCATACGCATTGCTTGATCACCAGGAATCTGTAAAGTCCCAAATCATTAGAAACAACAAGCCACACATGATTCCGCATAAACTTACCCATAAAAGGAAATCCAGTACATAGTTAATCGACTTGACACACTCAGACACGGTAAATGTATCATTGGAGCTAAGCAATGTTAGACACTCTGAAAAGGAAACACAAGTGTTACCATGTGAACAATCGGCTCCGTCATGCTCACCTGAATACTGCACAGCTTCCTGATCCAAAACCATCCATTCCACTAACTTTTTCACCACTCCTTGGCCAAATACGAAACGCTTGCGGACGAATTTCATTATGAAATTCATTCCAAGCTCGTACATCACAGAGGAGTTCTTCGTTTGTAATAATGTGAATGCAAGATTAACTAATCCTGGTGTTATTGTATCTTTTCCCTCCTTATTCTGGTCGATCATCACAGTAAACGTTTGATCCAAATCAACTGGACTTTTGTGAAGACAATCGCGACACCAAACTGACTGCTCTGCGAGGATTTTTTCCTCTTCATTATTCTTGATTACGTTTCGAAGAAACGGTAAGATTACAGATGAAGAAAGTCGGGAATCTGGTTCACGATTCGCCCGCGTCATGGATAAAATCGCACTTAGGACAAATGGAGTCAGGACAACATCGGGTGAAGAGGAAAAATTCTGTGGAGAAAAAATATTAAAAGGCTGTGTTCTAGAAAGCCAAGCTCTTAAGGTAAAGGCATGCTTGAAGCTATTTTGGGCCAAAATGAAAAACGAACATTTTGCGAAGGTCTTTTTCGTACAGATAGACTTTTCGGCTGCACGCATCCCGTAGCCGCGTCTACAACATGTAAACAATATTTTTCAAAACCACGAAACAATCACGAATTAAGACGGAGGGATCGATAAATAACTGCTTCCACAACTGGATGCCCTTTGAGATGAGCTTAATTTAAACAAGCTTTTTCCTTTATATCTTGGTCTATAAAGGCAAAAGCTTGTTTAAATTAAGCTCATCTCAAAGGGCACCCAGTTGTGGAAGCAGTTATTTAACGATATGGCTAACAATTTAACGACACTTTAAAATTCTCTACCTGAATACATATTGTTTCCCAACTGCAAACTTTTAAAAGTAAAATAAATAAATAAATATCTCCTTACATCTCGGGGCACTCTTTCAGTGTTATAGGTTCGCCTTTCTTGAGAGAAGAAGCTAAAAAAAATGCTTTGTATCCCCTTGTGAAACCTAGGGCTTCTTTCGAGCCTGTCCGCTATTGTGGATGGTTGTTGGCAAAGATATTTGGTTTCCTCCCTCAGCGACTTTTCACTCAGAGTTGAGTTTAGTTGAGTGTGGATGCGCGTCTCTGAACCAAGCCATAGGTTCCTTAGGTCCCTTTTTATAAGCTACTTAGAACAAGGGATTGGTTACCCTTTGGGCTTTTAACGTTCAACATCTCACGTGGGGAAAGGATTAGAAGAGAAGAGGAAAGAGGGGAGAGGTACCGTTTCACTCTTGTTTTGAATAGCTAAGGGTTGTACTGCGCAATAGTACTACGCAATAGTAAAAACTGATCCTATTCCACATAAGCGTTAAACGACTTTTGATAGAACCTTTAGACAAAAGTGGGTTCAAGGGTGAACTGATGGGCATTTGTTTGTTTCCTAAGATTAGCCTGGCCTTCCATGGGTGACGGGACAGTTTTTGGCTATTGACTCGACAGCTGTCTTCGTCTGTCGCTCCCATAAGACCCAATGATTTTGGAGCTTATCTTAACCGTCGACGGCGACTTACTGTCGCTATACCTAAGGTTGAAAACTTCGACGGGTTGCAATTGGCTATTTCGATCGAACTTTCTGAAAAAAAAAAACGATAAAACAGTGATTGGCGAGAACTGACTTCGTAATATTAGTGTCACCAAAAAGTTTTATCGCGCGTTTTTTTAATGAAGCAGGTGCGGTGCCATCCCATTTGTCAAACGAGTACGAAACTTTTTTTGTCAAACCAGTACGATATTTTCTTTCTAATTTACTTAAGCGAAAGGAAAAACTATGTCGTGATCCCAAATCTGCAAATTCCGTTCCCGAGTACACGTTCACGGATTGCGTGATCTGCCCCCAGGTTGATAATTCACACGGAAAAGCGTGGATTCGTTCATCGAAGGCAGGTAAACTTGTCATCTTTCAGATTTGTGTTAACAGCTATAGGTCTTCAGATATTCCAAATTTAAACACCAGGTATCGCATTCTGACTTTTCCAATCTCTACTCTGAACTCTACTTTTGAACTCTTCTCTGTTAAGAGATCCAAATGATCAGGTCAGAGTTTAAAAAGTTTAAAGGCCCAACCATAAAAGACTTTGATGAGCTTAAGGTGGCTTTCCGAAATTTCCCATTACACGCGATTCGTATGCCACGACCATAATAGCCTTATGCTGGGTTTCGTAAGGTTTTCGTTAGCTTGTGTTGGCTTAAGGTTTTGTTTGTGCCTTATTGTCATATTGTAATGACAATTATTGTTTGTGCATAATTGTCATATATATGTAAGCCTTGAAAGAAGGATTGTACGCTGACCCCAAAAGTTTAAACACATTTTAGACCGCCAATCGGTTTCGGAGATATTAACATCCAAAGCTGAAGAAAAACTGACTGAAAAAATTTGCTTTTAAATTTTCAAGGCAATGTGATACTCGACACGTTCACAGTGAAATCGCATAAGATTTTCAAATCGTTTGCTTAAGCCTATTATGGGCAACACAATCTTTTGGCAGAACTTCAGTGGGATTTTCGTTGTATTTCGACATAAGATTAATCCCGCTCAAGTCTATTATGTTTGGGCCTTAACACTCGCTCCCGTTCCAGTTCAATGTCTGAAGAGCAGTGACGAGAATCTGACAACCAATATGAAAAAGTGAGATAACTGTCATCAGCAAGTGCGTGAATTGGATTAGTAGAAGCAGACTAAATATCGTTTAGGAAACCGTGAGTCAAAACAGAGCTCTAAATGACTCGAGCGTTAACATGGTAAACTGCAAACTTGAAACCAGCCAAAAAACAAAATGCTTGAATTGTATGGTTCGAACGGTAATAATAAAAAGAGATTTATCAATTCCAAGTGAAAGCATTAGGAGGTTAAAGAGGTCTTAAGAGGTCAAAGAGGTTAAAGGTAAACCTTGTCAAATTATCGTAAATTTTCTTTATGATTTCCTGAATTCACCTTAAGCAGAGCAAGTTTCATTTCGTAAAGGAAAAATTGGACATAGAGTTCAACTTGACACGTAATACATTTCTAGTCTCTTTTCTATAAATCTTTACTAAAACACCGTATTTTAAATTAAGTAAAATACCGCCCACATATATATGTATGTACCTAGTTTTTGGGGTTGCTGTCCCTAGACAAACACATGCTGCTTGTCAAATATGAAAATGTTTTTCACAAAAAGTCTGCACTGTGAGGGAAGTCTCATGCCGAGACATTCTGAAGAGGTCCTTGTTTGACACAAGAGCTTTTCGAAGTGTAGAGATGTCTTTTCTGAACGATGTTTCTGAGGCAAAAGATTCGCTGTGCTTATGCAGCATTGGTACAAAATAAAGCATAATCAAGACAAGACTTTATCTAGTCAGAAACAAAGATCAAACTAGAGCGACAATACCCAGTAAAACAAATGGGTAGGGAGAAACAATTAAGAAAAACCGCGGTTGAGAGGACATAGTTTTACTGACCAACATGAAACTTTCCAAGGTTAAAATAGCAAAGTAGATTCCAAGAGTAGATCTAAATACAGGAGAGCTAAGAGCTATTAAAGAATCTTTCCCATTTAAGCAAACACAAATCATACCTTAAGAACCTTATGGATCTGTGCCTCATTAAATTTATACTGCGTGCAGTAATTAAGATGGTGCAGGATGGTTTCCTCTGCTTCACGTAGTTCCTTTTCAGAAAAAGCATCTGCAAACAAACACCGTTACAACTGAGCGCCAAAGTGCAAACTATCTATGCTTAACTTACCTATGCTATTGAAATCAGAAGAGTTACTATTTAAGTCAGCAAACAGCCTCTTGTAGTAAAATCGATAGAAGTACTTCTCCAGCGCCAGGATTGGTATCACAATATCTGACGCAGAGGAACAAATGGAAAACAACTGATAGGACAGAGCAGGAAGTTCAGATGGTGCCATTTTTTGTAGACTTTCTGAGAATTTGTTCAGGACGATGAGCATTTCCTTGGGTGACAATTGAATTTCTCTGAAATTGGAACCTTCAACAGGAAACACAAAGATGAGTCTGGTTGCACAAGTTACCTAAACATGTCAGCAACTGGTGTCAGAACCTCTGTGGGCCACTTCATAAAGCAAATATTCTTGACAATGGTGTCTCTGTATTCTCTTCCAGACATTTGCACTCCATTAACATTGAAATTCGCTGTAGAACTTAGCACAGACAATGTCTCTGGCATCAAATCTTTCCATCTGAAACCAAAAAAGCAAAAATCAAAAGGGCTTCCAGTACTGGGAGTGACAATAAATTACTCACCCTACACACTTGGGATCACCAATTCGAATACCCTCGACACAGTGCTCGACAATTTCAATCAGTTGGTCACTGGTGAAGCTGTGCAAGTCCAGGCACAACCTAGTAATCAAGTCGTACGTCTGCTTATATGTCAGTTCCACTTTGGCCATTTCTACAAGAAAGGCTTGCACACAGCTGAAGCGCTTTGCTTTTGCGTCAGCATTGTTGGAGAATCCCTGAAGGAGATAGTTCCAGAAAACAGCACAATCCGAGCGTCCTAGTTTACTCTTTAAGAACGTTATAAGCTGGAAAGAAATTGATTGCTTTAATGAGGCAATATTGGACCAGTGCAGTCTTGTGGTGAAATTACCTCTTTAGTTGATGTTTTTTCGATAAGTTGCTGCAATTCGGTGGTGTTGTGTTTCTCACCGTGGCGAATCAGCTCCTTGTCGAAGGAGGACATACTAAATAAATAATAATTCACAAATTTATACAAAAACAAACGAAAAACAACACAGCCAAACACCGACAAAATTCAGTACTTTTTGAAAAATGTTTTCAATTTGCGCGAAAAATTTTGACAGTTCAAATGTCAACAATGACACAATCAATGGCTTCCAAACTTTCTGCAAATTTTAGTAGGTATGGTAATACAGCTCGCTTCTCACAGTAATGACACGAAAACTTGAACTAATACATATTATTCGAAAAAATTATGTGCGGAATTGAGGAATGTAAAAGTTGAAATGCGATACCTGGTGGCAAAAAGGAGAAGAGAATAGATCACATGGCAAACTGTCATTCACTCGCCATTCCTTCGCAAAGTCGGTATTTTGTAAGCAAACATTTGTCTTTAAGATTATATTTACTATAATAAAATGTATTGTTGCCTAATTTTTTGTCTTAAATAATTATAGACAAAAAGCTTATATCAATGGATGCATGGGTTCGGGTCTTCCACGTCGCTTTGCTCTTTGCTAATTAGTAAAGTAACTAGCTCATGTCAAAGAGTCATTCAAAGAGATAAGGGTAGTAGGCGACCCAGGAACTACTGTGCTGTTCGAACTACCCGTGGGCTTCCAGGGTTTAATTTTGTACTTGATTTCGGCTGCGACTGCCTTGACGCAGCCGAAGAAGCCCAGGAGGGGTACGAAAATAAGGGGTAAAGCACCAACTTGACTGACTCTAAACCTAAGTTTTAATTTGGAATGTGGCACTGAGTGTTTGTTATGATCTCAATAGTCATTCTCCTTTCCACTGGTTACTTGCGTGCATTTAGATTAGACTCCGTTTAGTTGGGGAACTCTTTGCTCTCAATTTGTCTCTTAGCAACAGTTTTGTTTAAGTTTATTTTTAAAGAAATAGTTCGTTACGAATAAAAAAATGAAACTAAAAAGGGGCTCGGGTCTTACTTACTTCCATCAGGCATATCAGGTAATATTCCATTTCAGTATGAATCAGCATCTGTAGTCTTTGCTCTTCGGCAATCGCAACGGATTTGCTCTGTGGCATTTACAGGTTCACCTTCTTGAGTATAACAAACTGGACGTATACAAGCATTCCACCGATCTGACCCACCTGTGCTATGCGCAGAACCTCAGGTTTGCAAAGCTTAAGTGTGTTTTAACTGGCGGAGGGAGATTGAAGATTTAGATTTTACTGGCCTTTCGTCCATACTTTAACACAAAGATTCATATTGTTTAGAAAGTTCGCTAATGCCAAAAACAAAGCCGAAAGCTACCCTATCAATTTTAAATTCATCAATGGCACATTAAATGACACAAATATTTTCTGCAACTCTTGCTGAGAGTTTTTCCAAATCGTTTAGGCATTCGCCTACGCCTTTCAATATTGATAAATAATTATTTTAATACTTGCGTCTCAATTTATGTGTTTTTTTTTGGTATCGGGTAAATTAAAAACCAAGTTTTATTTTTTCGTGGTTGAATCAAACAAAAAATTAAATTGAGATTTTTTGTGATAGTATAGGTGGGAATAGGTGAGACCTGCCATATCTTAGTTTTTTTTTTTTGAAGGGTGGGAAGGCCAATACAATTGTACTGGGTCGGGTTAAGCAAAAAAGTACAATCGGAGTAAAAGTACAATGTCTTGTAAAAACTATGTTTTCTTCAAGGTAAAATGGTAATTTACTTAACCATAATGTTTTTATTTCAGCAATATGTTGACGGCACTATGCAACAATAGCCATAAGTGACTGTTTTAAAAACAAAAACAATGACAATGCGGCGTTAGCGTAAATAAATCGTTACGCATAAGTTAGCGCAACAAAAAGAGAGACTTCGATGGGAAATGGTGTTTCATTTTTACTTTGATTTACATTCGCCAAAAATATCTAAGGTATTGAAATCATACTACGCCGAAATACTCTGTTAACGAACGTTTAAAATAGTACTTTGTAGGCGTTTCGATAAAGAACTTCTTATGCTTTAGTTAAAGTTGCTGCCGTTTTACTACGAAATTATGATGAAAAATATTTTTTTCCTCAATGTGATATATTTACGAGAAAAGAGCTGAATGTCTTGAAATTCATTTTCAAGATGAAAAAGAGGTTCAAAACATTCAAGGTTTCAAAAAATTCATTGAAGATGTCTATATACCATACCAACCTAGCTTGAAATACACTTTTTACTTTAGCAAAAATTCAAGCTTTATTCTGCATAGGAATTGAAAGTGCTTCTGGATTGCACTCATTTTGCTCAAATTAGCGATAATTCGAGATTTTATTTTTGGAAAAATGCAGAGCTATACGAATATTACCCATTAAAAACTTTTATTCTAGTTGGCAAATTATTTTTTTCAACGCAAAGTTAATCTGAGTACATTGGCTCCGTTTTAGTATTGATGGAAAAAATTATTTTCCATCCCTACTTTGTTAGGTACCAACTGGAAAATTTTTTCCCATCCCTAGTTTGCTTACATTTTGCTGTGGCTTTGTTGCGTGAAATTTTCTGTGACGAAACTAGAAACAAAATAAGCCATTGTTATGTTTTTACATTCAAAAAGTTCAACTTTATTATTTGCTACTAAATTTGTGCACCAAGTCCCTTATAACATACGCATTTCGAAGCATGCTTGCTTTAATTTAACATCCGGCAAAAACGTGGGTGCTTCTTCACCTAAAAATATACTAATACCGCGACCTGTGACTGTCGAAGAACATAATTAGGATGAACACAGTTTTTCCATTTCAAGCCCATGTTGAAATTAAAGTTTTTGCACTAGTCAATTCAATACAAACATTTTATAAAACAAAACAAAATTATTTCTGCAGAAAGACCAACCCGTTCCAAATTTACACGAAGTAAACAAGCGAACTGTCAACACAGTCTGTTGGTATTGGTAAATCTGAAAATGAATCTTGCTAAAAATCGAGATTTTATTCTGCGATTTCAGATTCGAGAAATGTCAGTTTTCCCCTTAATTTCCCCTCATTTTTGCCACCAAAGAAACGTTTTCAAATTTAGATCTGTCAGTTTTGACATACCCATACCCACTTCAAATTTTTTTTGACTCCAAACGAAACGCACATTAGTAGTCTTCTCAAGTTAATTTGATTAACATTCCTGCTTAATTTAGAAACTATGAGCTATAACTGTATTTCGCACACGTACTTTCTTAAGAAACTACTGCACAATTATTATCTTGTATTTTAACAAGTTTTTAATCCACTTTCTTCATTAAATCAGGCAACATTTTTTGTTTTATTTCAAGAAACTTATTTTGGAATGGCTTTGTTTATACCTTATACAATATACACGCAATTGTCAAACTTATGTGACTTATTAGTTGCAAAATTTCTACGCCAGGGCACACCCTATATTCCTCAATTAGAATTTACTCTACTGTGGTTTTCGTTTGGTTTTGGGCAAAATAAAAGCAATTTTTTTTTTGAGGGTGAATAAAACTTAAGATTTTTTCGATAATACACTTATACCTCGCTATACTGCCGCTCTTTATATAGCGGCCTCTCTTTTTTATGACCTTGTTTCGTTTAACGTCTAAAATGTTTCGTTACAACGGCCAACAAAAAAATCCAACGATTCATCTAGAGACCATAAATTACTGAATAACTAGATATTCAACTTCGGACATGTAAAAGCTTTGCCCATAAGCTGAAATTGATGAATTTACCCAGTCTCCGACATTTGTTTACAAATGTGAGTAAATTCATGAATTCGTCATTTCCATGCAATTTCGTTTTGCAGCTTTTACATCAGCTGATCGCGTAAGGTAAATTGTTGTTGCATCTTCTTACACGTATTCACCGACACGGAAATTTAAAGCTTTAAAAAGGCTTTAAAGGCTTTATAAAAAACATAAGCAAATGGGCGTTGGAGGGTAAGAAGGACGCAAGTTGAATATCTAGTTATTCAGTAATTTGTGTCTAGACGCATACATACATAATCTTCAACTTTAAAACTTACCCAAAGATTTCAGAACTGTACCTTTTAAGTATTTTTTTGTCGCGACAGATGTCTCCCCTACAAAAAAAAAACACGCTAGCAAACGAATTGCAACGGTTCGCTCAATAAGCGTATATTCGCTCAATAAGCGTACGGTCTCGAACATTTTCTTCTGTAAAAAGGGCATTCTTCCCCGACACATTCTTCCGATTTTAGTTGACGGAGTTGAAAAATGGACGAAATATATTTGATATTTGTGTAATGTTTTATTAAAATTGTTATCTATTATTTAAGGATTTGGAACCAATCTAATGGATTTTGTATAGGTTTGTATGAAACTGGATGATTCGTTATGCGGCATTTCGCTTAACGGCCTTGTTTTGTGGAACGTATCTAGGCCGTGAAACGGGGTATTAGTGTACTATCATTAGCTGGGAATAAGTGAGACCTGTCAAATGTTGGTTTGGAAGGTGGTTCGATACACCTTTTTTGTTTCGTGAAATTAAGTTTTCTTCCAAGAAAAATGCGAATTGATTCAACCTGAACATTTTTTTCAGCAGTCTCAATGCCACTGTGCCAAAATAACCATATAAATTGATGTTTAAGCACAAAGTACTAATTACATATATATATTGTAATGTTTTTGCCGATAAATAGGAGACAACGGGTGCAGATGGCTCACGACCTTCATCTCCAAACTAATAAGAGAGGATCCAATGCCTAATCAGTGGAGGGAAAGTTATCTCCTTCCTTTATTTAAAGGAAAATGTAATACACGACGCTGTGACAATTACCGTTCTATCAATCTGATGTCTCACACAATGAAGATCGTCGAGCGGGTACTTGATAGTAGACTACGGAAAATATTAAGGCTATGAGTATGAGACCACAGCGTGGCTTTCTCGCGGGCAAATCAAGCACTGATGCAATCCAAAGTATGAGGATCATAATGGAAAAACATCGGGATGCCCTTAATGATCTGCATATGGTGCTGGTTGGTTTTGAAAAAGCTTTCGATAGACTACGACGGGATTTGATATGGGTGGCGCTAAGCAAACGAGGAGTTCCAGAGGCCTACGTGCGGATGATCATGGACATGTATGATGGAGCAAAGAGTAAGATGTTCTTCGGGAGTCACTGATGAGTTCTCAATTAAAATCGGTGTACACCAGGGAAGCGTCCTAGGTCTATTATTATCTACTTGAAGGAAAACTGACGGACCCGAAAGTACATCAGTTATTCTTCCCTGACGATGGGGCCGTCATAAGTGAAGATGATATATCCCTGCAGCGAGCACTTGATATGTGGGTGGATGTTTTAGAGGGGAATGGGTATCGTACTAGACAAAAGAAGACAGAGTACCTGTGCAGCTCCTTCTCTGACCCACCCGAACCAATTCCAGACATCAAATTGAATGGAAAGGTCCTTCCCAAATGTGAAAAGTTAAAGTACCTGGGATCTATGATCAATAGCAAAACAAACTGTGATGACGACATAAGCGTCGCGTAAGCGTGGACTGGAAGAAGTGGCGAGAAAACTCCTCCATCTTCTGTGACCGAGAAATGCCCCCTAAGCTGAAAGGAAAGCTCTACACCGCAGTTTTGCGCGTCCAGCTCTTTCTTACATATGGTTCACAACGTTGGACAGCGTATAAGAAATATGAGAGCAAATTAACGGCAACTGAGATGAAGATGCTTGGCATGACAGCAGGAGTAACAAAGCGAGATAGAATAAGAAGTACGAAGATGCGAGGAAGCCCCCATGTAAAAGAACCTATCTACAGAAAAATGGAGCACGACCAGCTCAGTTGGTATTGCCACGTTCAAAGGAGAGATCCTACGAACCCAGTCAAAAAGGCAGCCACGATGTAGACATTTAAGACAGTGTCTACCCAAACCAAAACACAAAGGAACTAATTTCTTATTACCTATCTCAAAATAAAATGTTAACTAAATAACAGACAAAGCTGAAAATACTTACATATGCCTACCATTTCCACTTTCATTCCATTAATCCATTCCATTAATTGAAACTGAATTGAACGAAATGCACCGATAATTTGTTACACGAAATAAACATACACGGCAAGCATACCTACACAAACACACTCATTTACGCCAATTGATTCTTCATACATTTTCACCACGCACGAAAGCGACAAGCCATAAGCGCAAGCAGAAAGTGTATGTGTCCCGTGTCGTCATTGCGATCGCGATCGGAAAACGAATATCTCCGAAGACACTGTCTTCGTTTTTGCCCAACTGTAGGTTGATACAGCAGGAAAATGAAAGATTTTTCAGGAGCTGTTGATGAAAATGCAAGACAAATAGGTACCTATTTCAAAATGAGTCTTAATGTCTACCCAGTTTGCTCGAGTGCCGGACGTCCCTGCAAAAAGGCAATGTCAATCAACATTCCAGCACAAACGGGAAGGAGAGGAAGTCCTAAACATTCACGGATCACACAAATGCCACAACAACAGCATGTATTTGGCCTCGGTGACGAAAAGATCCCAAACCGGGTGGCCCACAAGCGGACCATTAGGAATGCAGTAGAGTGGGAGGGTTATAATTCATCACTTCAGATTATAACCTCGCGCCTAAATGAAAAAGGAGATTGTAATGTTTTTGCCTGGGGTTCGTCGAATAAAATTCAATTTGTCTTTTGTAACTGTACAAAGAAATACTTTAGTTATCAAACAAGACTTATTTAAATTCAAATCAAGCTAAATTCAACTTTGCTACTTAGAATTCAACACTTTATTTCAATTCAAATTTCAAACACTTTTTCTTTATTATAGATTTTCACAAGTGACCATTTAAAATATAACTGTCTCGTTCAAGCCTGTCACCCGTGTAATTATACAAATTAAGCACCTTCTAGTACTTTCTGTATTTCCCCGTAGGTAATTTTCCATTGGCACCTACTTTTCCGCTGAATTCCATTGAGGGGGTATTATTGATACCGAAATTCGAACTTCGAATATCAGAATGCTGACAGCTGACTGGAATGACAGTTCGGTGTGTTCGATTAGTCTACCGTTCTCTGTTCTACCGTTCTAGTTCTCTGATGTCATTAACCCTTTCTGTAAGGTCAACGTAGTCCACCTCAAATTTAAGATCTTCGGGGATCTTCTCTAAGGTCAACCACGTAGTCTTCCTCGGGATTTGGATCTTCGGGGATATCCGAATTTTGTCTCACTGAGTAGCCTGGCAGTTCGTCCAAAGAGAACTTCAGATGGAGTATAAGCAGCAGTTGTACTAAAAGCAGCGCTCCGGTAGACCATTAGGAATAAAGGAATTCGCCGATCCCAATCCCGTTGATTCTCGCCCACGACTTTGGAAATATGTTCCTTCAGTGTCTTGTTGAAGCGTTCCACAATTACATACGATTGTGGGTGAAGGGGTCTGAGTCGTCTGGAGTCCGATTGCTGTGCACACTTCCTGGCATATCTTCGACTCGAAGTTTCTTCCTTGGTTGCACTTGCAATGTAATTAAAATGGCACTCCGAACCTGCACACCCAATGACCCACTATCTGGTCGACAAAGGTTTTCGCTTCTTAATTTGGGATCGCAAAAGCCTCGGGCCACTTGCTGAAATTTTTACCAATAGCAAGGATATAACGATTAATGTTTTCAGTTCCCGGAAACGGTCCTGCGATGTCGATTGTGATCCTTTCAAAGGGGCAACCCACGTTGTACAGGTGCATTTTACCTCTTGTTTTGACTTTCCGCCCCTTGCAAGAAGTATACTTTCGGCACCAGCACTCAACGTCTTGTATTCTGCCAATAAAAGCGTTCCCCTACTGTTTTCAGTGTTTTATTGATTCCCAAGTGCCCACCAGACACCGTGGTACGACAAGCTGCATCTTAAAGGATTTTTCATCTGTCATTTCTCATTTTCTCCGCAGAACACCAACTTGTACATGGAGAGAGTGCCATGCGCCCAGTATGCCTTTAAGGTAGGACTTCTGCCAGGGATATCTCTTGCATTCGACTTCGCCATAGATTCCTTCCATGCAAGGAATTTCTGCATGGAAGGAAATCCATTCCTCTTGTTGCGCATTACGGACTTCCTGAGTACTCCGGCCTTCCGAAGTTTCAGCACAGAAATCAGGACAAAAATACATTCGTTCTTTTCCTCTTGTCGCACGCAATGCTTACAATTGGGCTCACATGGTCTCCGGGGTAATGCGTACGCGTTGCTGTGCAGTCTTTCTTTGCGATATTGTATCTCAAAGTCATAAGCCTGCAATCGGTCGATCCGTCTTATGACATGACCCTCAGGATTTTTGAACTGAAGTAACCATTTGAGAGCGGCGTGATCTGAACGCAAGATCAGCATCTGGCCACTCAGGTACTTCTGTTCTAGAAATATTTCGTCAGGGTAACACAGTAATTTCTCTCCGGTCGGGTTTGAACTTTGCTAAAGTGTGCTAAAACTTTCTCCTGCCCCCACAATGTCTGCATCCACAATAAATGCCTTGCCAGGGATGGGTTAAGCTAGTATCGGTGCTTCGCAAAGTTGCCGCTTCAGATGTTGAAAGCCTCTTTCGCATTTAAATTGTCTTCTCTTCTCAGTCAGCTGGTGCAGACACTTTGCGATCCCAGTGAAATCCTTGACAAACCTCCGGAAGTTCCTAAGTAGCGAGACCGAGAAAGCTCCTTAGCTTGTGTTTGTCTTTGGGAACTGGCCAACTTCTCACAGTTTCAATTTTCTCTGGATCCCTCTTCACTCCATCCGTCGATATCACATGCCCCAGATTCTTCACTTCTGCTCTGAAGAGCGCACACTTCTTTGGATTGAGCTTCAAGTGCGCAACTCGAGGTCGTGAGAACACCACCCCTCAATTTACCGCGATGTTCAACGAACGTCTTTCCCAAAACGATGACATCATCCAAGTATACCAGGCAGGTTTTCCACGTCAGACCATGTAAGGCACGTTCCATAAGATGCTCAGAGGTGACCGGAGCGTTACACAGACCAAATGGCATTACTGTAAACTGCCATAGTCCTTTGCCAGTTGTGAAAGCGGTTTTCTCTTTGTCTTCTGGATGGATCTGTACCTGCCCGGTAGCGACTTTTCAGGTCGAGGTTGGGAAACCATTTAGCTCCAGAGAGTGTGTCCAATGTGTCATCTATTCGAGGGCTCACTTTCAGTTACGGTCGCAATGGCTGCAATGGGTACGCACGCAGCTTCCAATCACCTCTCCTTGTCTGACCTTAATGGGGCACTTATTTGGGCTCAGCAGTCTTCCCTGATGTAGAGTGTTATACGGACACTATAATATTTCAGCAAAAAAAAACTCTAATCAAATTGACATTACCGCCGTTAAGTCATTTCCCCAAGCTCTACTTAAGCCCCTTAATAGTAAACAGAATATAAAACAATAAAATAACAAAATTATCCCTAATATAACCAATTTGATGTTGCACAGCAAAAGGCTAATGGTAATGATTGGTTGGTTGACAGCACATACAGACTACGCCACAAATTATTTTGTGTCGTGATTACACTTCTTTCTAGTATCGGAGACAATAAATTTCACCTGGAAACTATCTCATGCGTGTGCATGGTGCTGGCAATTAGCAGGTTTGATCTAATGTCCAATGATGGCGCAAGCAATTCCAGAAACTACCTATACCTAAAGGGTGGTGCCATGCGCCACATTATACACTCGTAATGATACTTAAAGGTGAGATGACAACGAATAATACATATAAAAAACAAGGAAAACATGTTCAAAAAAACATTAGTACTTTTTTTTATTTCGATTTCTGTGGCCGTAATATTATAGTTGAATCAGGTGTGAGCCAAGGTAAGTTTTGTGGTGACATGAACACATTATAATTTATTAAATTTTTATTGAAACTGTCACAAAAAATTTGCATCAGAATCGCAAGTTGTCACGCACATTGATGTTTACAAGAATATTCAAAGGATTTTTAGGGATTGAAATAAAATAAAATGAATCAAATATAAAATGAGGCATTGGGAAATATTTAATAGGTCAAGGAGTACAGAATATGTACTCGAATAGTGCACTCGATTTCTAAGCGCCGTCTGTCAAAAAGAAACAACAAAAAATTAAATATACTTACAATTTCACGGATCATTCCGTGAAATATCAAAAGTCATTTTAAAAAAAATCTCAATCTATTTTTGAGATTTTCTTCAGGTAAAAAAATCTTAAAACCATATATAATATAGCTATTTTCACTGACAGCAAGCCATTGACAGCTATGATTTTGCCTTACGGTGGTAAGTTGTGTCCTGTCATAAGAGCCTAAAAATTCAGGCAGAAAAAGTATACCTATTCCTGTAGAGCCGCGCTTGGCAATTAAAACAAAATCCAGAGATGTCTACTAACCGGCATCGCCTCGACTATAAGACGCATATTCACGAAAGAGTCTTGCTTTTCGCTATAGAGGATTTCGAAAATAGAGGAGGTCCCATTCTTTACTTAGGCTAACATCTTTTCCCAAAAAAATCAACCAAATTTAGAAAAACCGTTAAAAGCTGCATTGAAAATAAAGTAAAACAAAGTTGCTGCTAATAATCGAATTTCTACCATTGTTTAGGTGTCTCCGCTCAATAGTGAGTTGCAGAAGCATTCTCCATGGACTTTGCCTTTAAAAGTGTTTCAAAATTTAACCACGGCATAAATTACTGAATATACGGAACTGCCTACAATGGCAGCTCCTATTTACCCGCGATATTACGCAATTTACACATTTGCTTCGGCAATCAGCATTCCGTTTCATTATCACTGTTTTGATCCTTTATTTTATAAAAGGATGTACCGGATTTGCTCTACTTTAGGGTTTTTGGGTCACTGATTGCGAATTTCGGGGCTTTTTTCTCGAGGAATTGGGGGCTTCACCCTTAAATCACTCAAAAATACGCCTTAATAGGGGTGTTTTTTTTTTTCTATATTCACGCTTTGAATGTTAATTATTGTCAAAAAATATAGATTTACCTTAGTTTTGAGTAGTATTAAGTAATCTGTAAAAAAATTTTAGCCTTTTAGTTAAATTGAAAGGGTGAAAAGTACCCCTAAAAGGGAGATTATTTTAGATTTATACTTTTTTATATTTAGAAATATACTTTTTGAAAACTGTTTTTCTGACTCTAAGCTGAAACATTTAATAAAAATTGATAAAAAATTGACACTTCGGTTAACATGAGGGGGTGAAGCCTTCCCCTTAACATGGGTTTGGCCATTTTAAGAGCTAAAGGGATGGAATTTTCTCTATTATAGTTTTTTTAGGGGCTAGTGATCACGAATTTAACGTTATGGTTCCTTAGGAAACAAGGGCCTCACTCTTAAATCAGCAAAAACTTCCCCTTATAAAGGGGTATTCTGCTATATTCATGCTTTGAGCGATAATTGATACATTTAAATTGAAAATTAAGTAGAATTTAATGTAAATTTCAACAATTGGGTTAAATTACGGGAGCGAAAAGTACCCCTTAAAGATGCTTTAAAGCAGCTAACATATAAAGCAGCCAAAGGCTAAACAAAGGCTAAAATCAAATTTTGGTTTAACGGTTTAAGAACTGTAGTTTTTTCGAAAAAAAATCGTGAAACAAATGTTGTCCCCACCACTATCTCTGATATAGCATAGACCAAAATATTTGAAATAAATCACACACATCAGGAATTATTTGTAATTTTCGGGAAAGCTATAGAAATTTTCGAATATTAAGCAGATTCTGAAATTTATTTCGAAAACTTCAAAAGCATTTCAAAAATTATTTTTCAAAACATCCTGGAACCCAAAACGGTGGTACCGATTATGATGAAATTTTGTTTATATATAAAGCGTACAAAGTGAATTCTAAAATGTTTAAGATCTTTCAAAAGATCTTGGCGTTTTAACCTCAAATTCTAAACGGTTCGTCTAATTCTAAAACGGTTAAAAAAAAAAACAAATTAAAAAACTCGCATTTATAACCGATACCTTAAAGCACTGTGCTCTGAGTATTAGAAAAAAGTAACCGTTGCTAACGCAAAGTATATAAGATTAAAAAAATATAACGGTATTCAACAAAAGGCCCCGAATAGATGTTATGGACTTTAAATCGAAAAAATGCAGAAAAAAGCTAAAAGCATGTCCCCCAACACTATCTCGACAACGGTAACATATACCGTTTTGAAAAAAATATGAGACAAAGACAATTTTTTGATGTTCGAATGAAAAATAAAGAGGGGCTGAAATGTTGCGTGATTTTTGAGATATGCTGAAAACCGTTTAAATTAATTTACTTAAATAATGTGCATTTTTTTTTGATGTGCTAAAAAATGCCTATAACTTCTAATTTGTTTCTATCTACTCAACTTAATTTTACACAAGCACAATTTCTGGATCAGAAAGCAAAATTAAAAAAACAAATTGAGAACTAAAAACCTGTTCGTCACATTCTTATACCCGACACAGGGTATATTAAGTTTGTTTTTATATATAGTTTGTAACGCAGTGAAATAATCACCGTAGACCCCTAAGACTTTTTAGAGATATGAATGGGACCGACAGGAGAATCGATTGAGCCATGTCCGTCAATCCGTCCGTCCGTATGTAAAAAACTTTTAGGCCTTAAATTTTAAGGTAGAGAGCTGAAATTTGGTTGGTTGGCTGGACCAGATCAAGTTTGAAAATTAGCTGAATCCGCCTGCAGGCACGCCCACTACAACCCTGTATGTGCGACCATCTCTAATTTAAAAAATACTCTTTCTAAATTTTAGAACGGTGCCAGCGCATTCATTTTTGGTATGCAATATTGCCTTATATTGTCTTTGAAGTAGCCAAAAAAGTTGGGCCTTTTCATTGGCCACGCCCACTTTTTTAAGGTATTTTAGCTTAAAATGACTGTTTTTCAATAAATATATGTATATGAAATTTGACAAAAAATTATATAACAAAAGTTGTAGATATTAATATTTTTAACTTTTATTTACATATTGTACGTGCCTCCGCCCACTTATGTAGGCGTGGCGTTAAAAGAAGTGATTTTTTAGTTAAAAATGCGGAGTCTTAGGCCGAAATGTATGCAATTACGTAGTATTCAGCAGCTATATTTTTATATCCCGCCCATTTTTTGGAGGCGTGGCAATTTGCAATCCGTCGTAGATGGACTGAAGCTTTTGCATTCGCGACAAAAAAATTCATTTGTCACCCTGCGTTTTAATTAAAATTTGAGTACCTTAACTTAAAATGCGGCTAAAATAAGTAAAGTAGGCTTGTAAAAAAATACTAACATTTCCTAGAGTAAAATGGGTGAAAACATATCTATTTTAAAAATTTTGAACCCAAATATCGGGCAAACAGTCAAAAATCTCCCCTTACTACACTGCAATGGCAGCATTTAATAACTCGTATACACAGATCTTATGCGCATGTCTTCTTAAAATTGCACATAAGCGAAACAAGCGAAACAAAATGAGTTATCGAGATGAGCTTGTAGAAATTCTATAAAATCGGAAACCGTTACTT
Source organism: Neoascia interrupta (assembly GCA_947623515.1). NCBI lineage: Eukaryota > Metazoa > Arthropoda > Insecta > Diptera > Syrphidae > Neoascia > Neoascia interrupta. The sequence goes on from OX392462.1 coordinate 153,591,089, forward strand.
ATGCCCGGTTTCACTGTGAACGTTTTAACTTAAGATTAGTTAAACTTTCACGAAAGTTTAAACTCAGTGCTTAGACCGCTCATGTTTCTCAGTAGAAATTGATCGAATGTTTAGCGAAACTTCCGGTTATTGTTTCTCGTTAGTTTTGTAGGCCACTTTAAACATCAATTTTCATATCTCAGCCCATATTTATTTTTCAAATCGGCTTAAAGAATCCGTGAAAAAGAGGAGAATTTCAAGAACTATACGGTGTTCTTAAAACTACAAGCCGATTTCGGATCGGGTATTCTGTTTCGGAGATATTTGCATCTAAAGTTTAGTTTAATGTGATATTCTTCGCAAATTTAATTTGAAAATCTCAAGGCAACGTGTTACTTGTGACGTTCACAGTATTTTCGAACAAAACTTTATTCCCCTTTTCATCAAACGTCGTTTCAAACGTCAGTTTAAACGTTAAACGGCAGTTTAAACCATCAACGGCGGGCGTTTAAGTTAAACTGCCGTATAAACTCTCGATTAGGCTTTAACTAGCACTGGAAAACACTTTTTCATTTTGAAAGTCAGTGGGCGTCTACCCATCTATTTAAGGGTAAATTTTCAAATGCAGTTTACTCAATATTGCTCAAAATTGAAAAAAATTGCTTAGTATTTTATGTAGAAAACGCATAGTTCCACATTTTGTTTATACAAGACTTTGGGCCACGCCCACATTTGGAGGCATAATTAAAGAAAACCTAAAATTTTCCAGAAAAACTTAATTTCGACTGGTCTTGAGCCTAATTCAGGATAGCATGAAACAAAAAAAATAGCAGATTAGGTAAACAAGACTTCAGTCCAGATTTCGTTCATATAAAGTTTTTAGCCACGCCCCCTTTTAGGGATCGATTTTTCAAAAATATTGAATTTGAACCAAAAAATTGCATTTTTACGTACATTTAACTTGGAAAAATTTGTGGAAATATCTTATAATTGATAGTTTGTTACTAGGGGCGGTTGGACCACGCCCCTTTACGAAGTTTGCACTGCTTATAAAATATCAAAAAATAACAATGCCATCAGCATTTTAAGAAAAATTGAAAATCGTGAAAAAGAACAAGTCTGAAAAAAAGACTTGTTCTTTTTCACGGTCCCCACCTCCGCGTGGGTTTGATAAGCCCTCCGAGAGTATATCAATTGTCTTGAAAAGTTTCTCAAAGTGCCGTGCGGATTCGGCGAAAAATTGTAGGTCCCCTTGTATGTGAAGAAATCAACACACACTTGTATGCGAGAGCTGTTGCGGCACTCTATTTATATATATATCAGCATTTTAGAATGTGGGATAAGATGGGGTATTCAACGGTCAGTTTTACGGACTGTAACTTCTGCGTACACACTGTAGCTGTAACTGGTTTTGTTTTAAATAAGACATTTAGCCCACTCGGCACCAAATCAAAGGCAATTTGTAGGTACAAGTACAAGGGGTCATCAACTGACATCTTAACGTAATTTATATTAGGTACTATACTCCTTAGAAAGTCCCGTGCCACCCTCTTTCTGGTGGTTAAACAGTTCCAGCTCAGCGAAGCAATGTGTTTGTCAACCTTGAAGTTACAAAGTACAGGAGACTCAGCGTCTTTCGGGCATTGTTGAAAGAGCTTTGAAAAAGAACAAGCTTTTTTGAGCCTCCATAGGTTTCACTTAGCAAAGGTCCTACCGTTTGTGCCGGCTATGGTTTTTTGTAATTCATCAATCATTGCCTTAATTTCAAAATACATAAGTAGTAAAGATTTCCTAAAATAGATAACCAATCCAAATATTGACGAAAAGTTTCAGTTAACACATTGTTATGCGCGCCGTAACAAGTTACATTTGATTCCACCAACATACTGCCCACATACCTACGTATGTTTTCAAGGTGGTGTCATTATCACACCAAACAAATATTAGACTATCCATTTGTTAACTACTTGCCACTGGGAAGTGCACCCTTCCCAGTTCATTAGTCTCAACAACCTATGAAATTAGTATCCCTTCGACCCAAAAAAATTACCATCTTGCAAGTGTATCCATAATGCTCTTAAAGAATATTAAATCACGTATACCTATACAATAATGAGGCCCAAAAAGGAGCCCCATTGCGAGCAACAACCTAACCAGGTCCACAACCAAAGGCGAAAGGTGTGTAAAGGGTCAAAGGGAAGCATGTCGGGAGCTAATGCGCCTCAGCATACATACCTTACTGGTCAGTGAATGTCATGTCGTTTACAGGTCATATACATACAATTACCGATAATAGCGGTGGATTTGGAAAACTCTTGACCGAGGGGACAAACCGTTCCTGCTATACATGATGGTGTTAAAAATCGAAATTTCAATTCCTCCCCGTCTTGGCCGCAATGCCCAGAGTTTATCACTATTATCGGCAACGTCATCAGCGATATAATTAGTTGTGGCTCTACGATTATGCACACATGTTTCCTGTTGATGTGTTTTGTCCTAGCGGTGATTCTTCCTTTTCTATTGCAATCAGCCCATTAGGACCACTTAACCCTGTGTAGTTACAATTACAATCATCCGACGAGACCGACTGGGCGACATGTGATCGAATTCCCAGTGAATGTGTGGAAATTCAGTAGTAATTGTCAAATGAGCAAGGACATCCGATCTAATCGGGACGACATGTTAGTAAGGAAAGGGTTCTGCTTTGCATTTATTATGCACGCAGAAAGTTTTGAATTATACAGTCGGTATAGTTGGATTATTTCTGTAAAGCATGCAACCCAAAATATGGATTCTATTCAAGTTAGATCGTCGAAAAGGTACCTTAATATTTTTTACGTCCCTATTTGCTTATATACCAGTACCAGTACATAACCTTTCTATACAATTTCGAACAGCAAAAGTTATAAAAGCGAAACTGCATGACAAAAATACTAAACAAGCATCAAAAAGGAAAATCCAGGAGCATTTTTGTCTTCAAATAACGATCTCTCTGGAGTCTGGACGGAGTAGATAACACTGATAACACTGATTTGAAGATATACATTACGCTTATGTCCTTATCAATTGAGTCTTAGAAGTGGTTCTTCCCCGTCGTTGAATATGTATGGGGAATACTGGCCCACTGCAACCGGCATGCTTTCCTTTTTTGGAGTAGGAGTTAGATTGGGTGTATCGTGGATGCGAAGTATTTATTAGGTTATAAATTATATCCGAGCCTGGACATTTATTCCCGCTCAACCAGCGGATACGCTAAAGGTTAGACATAGTTCCGCCTACTTGTGGAGGGCATTTTTAAGAAAGAACTGATTTTAAGCAACCCTCTTTCCACATTTAACGCATATCATAGAAAAAAAAAATCTTTTCAATTGCTTCGATAAAGAACTTTGCTAATAGAACATGCAAATTGCATGCATACTCGCCTCCTTGGATTGAAACCTTGATTTATTTTATAATGAAGTGTGTAAGCCTCATAGGCACAATTATCACCCAACAAACCGCATTTTTCCTGGCCTTAAACCGCTAATGTTTTGTAAATATTTTTTTTGCTGCCTCCGAAAAATTGCTGCCGGTTCTGATGAATTATCCTGTGTTAATTTGAAATCAATATCCTTGTCGTACTGGTATAAAGTATAGAAACAACTCACTTGCCAGATGTCACATAATGTTGTGCTACAAATAAAAGTTCAAAGGGGTAAAAAATTACACGTTACAGCATGAGAATACTATAATGAAAAGGATTCACCCTTTTGCGAGACGCATATGAAACGATTCACCTGCCCAGGTGACATTTTCACACAACTTAATGAACGAGTTGAATCATTTGTCATGTAAGAAGGACACCACTAACTTTTGAAAAAGTTATTAATTAGTTTTACAGTGCCATAAAATGCCGTGATATAAAGTTTATAATTTTTGATAAATCGCTCAGGCAATAGCTTCTTAATTTACTTATGCCCCTTCAAAATAAATTCATAAATTGAGAAAAAGACATTAGGTCTATTTTGGGCCTTGTATAGTTGTTAACATCTGGTCCTCCAGATTGAGGGTCGTGCCGTCGAAGTGACTTCCCGCCCACGTAAGAACATACTGGTTACAAACCAGCAACAAGCCTCCGATTCGGACGGTTTCACTGATGACGACCAATGCAAACGAAACTAGGACCACGTGCAGCCGAGCAACTAGCGGAAGCCTTAACGACTGGCAAATGCACGGCGTGATGTCAGTGAAGTCTTCGGGACGGAAGCCGTGAATATTTGGATTAGGCAGGCAACGAGGACAAAACCAATTACCTAATGCGCTGTTATCAAGAAGAGGCTCCCACCATCGACGTCTTTGACAAAACATCACCATAACTTTATAGGTTTGTTATAACTTTGGGGTTACAACTTTGAGGTTTGTTCTTTAGACCTGGGACGGCCTAAATAACTTTTTTGGCTATTTTAACTGATTCCTGTTTTTTTGTCGACAACAACGTAGATGTCGCTGTTGATATGATCACCAACACCATTCTCCTTGGTAGGAGATCCTTTATCCCTTATAGGGTTAAGAGTATCAAACCAAAGGAGAACCCGTGGTATGAGTCTAGCTGCTAAGGGGTGGTTAGGTTGAGGGAGTTATGTTTTCGATCTTAAAAGACCAACCCATCAGGCTAAGGCAGAAAATTATACATTGTCCCAAGGGTAATAAAAACTTTTGGTCTTTCGTAAAAAATGTGGAAAACTGCGCCTCATCCTCCATCCCCACCCTCATTCAATGATATTCCAGCTGACACTTCTCTTTACAAAGCAAATCTACTTGCAGCACGCGTAGAATATACTGTTATGTGGCGACAAGAAATAAAACAACTCGCAGGAGTCCCTGAATGCACCCATCTATTCACTCTACAGACGCACCCGCTCGATTCACTAAACGAACATAACCAACTGTCATTCCAGTCATCTGACAGCAGCTGTCATATTCGAAGTTCGAATTTCGATTTCCCCTCCTTAGAATTCAGCGGAGGAGTACCAATGGAAAATTACCAAAGGGGGTATGGAACGTACTAGAAGGTGCTTAATTTTGTATAAATACACGGGTGGCAGGCTCGTACGAGACAGTGATATTTTAAACGTTGACTTGTGAAAATCGGTTATAAAGTGAAAAGTGATTGAATTGAAATAAAGTGTTGAATTCTAAGTAGTAAAGTTGAATAACAGTGTGATTTGAATTTAAATAAGTTTTGTTTGATAAATAAAGTGTTTCATTGTGAAATCATAAATGTGAAATCGAGTTTTATTCGACGAACCCCAGGCCGAAAATATTACAATACCATGGGACAAATTCACTTTCACACTCTTACAGTTGAAAGAGTACTTCAAGATCTCAATATTCACAAATCCGCTGGTCCAGATGGAATATTCCGATTATTCTGAAAACCGTGGCGTAAGCTTTCCCATCTGTCCTACAACTCCTCATGTCTCTCTCCGAGTAGATGAAAAACAGCATTTGTCCAGCCTGTCCCTAAAAATGGCGATTCTTCTTCACCCTCTAATTATCGCACTAACTTCACTTCTTTCAAAAGTCATGGAAACGCAGATTAACTTTCAGCTTATGAAATTTCTTGAATTATGAAAACTTCTTAATGACCGGCAATATAGTTTTCGTAGCAAAAGGTCCATACTGGTGATTTGATGGCATATCTCACCAAAAAGTGGAACCACTCCTTGCATCTTCTAGGTGAAAGCAAGATCGTTGCCCTTGATATTTTAAAAGCAAGAAAGTAGTTGACAGAGTCTGGCATAAGGCTTTCTTGTCGAAAATGAGTGCATTTAGAATCGATGAATCTCTTGTTCAATGGATTAATAATTACCTTTCGAACCATTCAATACAAGTTGGTTTAGATGGCTTCAAGTGTTCAATTCACCATACATATACGCTGGGGTTCCCCAGGGCTCTGTTTTGTCTCCGACTCCCTTCCTCGGTTTCATAAACGATCTCTTGTCAGCTACAACTAATCCAATTTATTCCTTTGCTGATGACAGTAATCTCAGTTTCTCATATTTGTTCTTAGTTCCTCGTCCCTGCTCTTCGGACGTTGAACTGGAACGGCAGCGTATGTCAAACTCATTAAACTCTGACCTTAGCAGCATTGTATCATGAGGATCTCGAAAAAGAGTACAATGCTGTTGTCTGCATTGAAGCAAAATCAAATCACCCTGCCATTATCCATGAATGGTATGTGTCCATCTTCGGTATGTGTGTTAATCATATAAGGAATGACCACATGCTGCGAAATGCTTAGGTTTTCTTAAAGATGTGAGAAATATTTCACCCCTTCTGATTTGGCTATTTTGTATAAGGCCTGCATTCGCGCTAAGTGAATACAATTCCCATGTCTGGGCTGGTGCTCCTAAAACAGCACTGCACCTGCTAGACAGGATTCAAAAACGCGCGATAAAACTCATTGGAGACAGAAACATTGCGAAATGCATAGATTAACTTGAACATCGACGTAACGTCTTATGCTTATCTCTGTTTTATCGCTTTTTTTTACAAACAGTGTTCCATCGAAATAGACTATTGCATTCCGCCCTTCAAGATATTCAACCAAAATACTCGCCACAGATCGAATGTTCATCAGTTCACCATTGAGCCCACTTTCGGACTTACAGTAAAGTATAGAGGTTCTTTCTAAAGCCGCAAATGTGGAATGTTCTACCACGATCGATCTTTCCTACGCAATACAACCCACAGCCACAACTGTTTAAAACAGGAGTTCACCGGTAACTCTCCTCTTTTCCCTCTTCCTCTGATCCTTTCCGCTCGTGAAATGTCAATCATCAAAAGGGTAGTCAATCCCGTGATCGCGAGTTCATTATAAAAATTAGAAAATATGTACATAAGTTTTTAATTCAGACAACGACACCAGCGCTGAGATTACAAAAAGGCTAACTCTTGCCAATTGCTGCTTCTTGTGGCTAAGATAAGAAGGCCATGAGAAGCAAAGCGTTCTCTCGAGCAACTAAAGTATCTATTTATAGGACCCTCATCATCTAAGTCCTGGTTTACGGAGACAAATCCTTCGGGCTATTACGGAGAGTGTGGAGGAGAAGATATAATAACGAACTATACGGGCTGTACAGCGACACCGACTTAGCCAAAGGGTCAAAATGCAATGGCTGCGATGGCTGGGTAATCTTGAGCGGTGGACACCAAAACCTGTCTCGAAAAATCTTAGAATCCACACCGCAGGAACGGCGCAGTACAGGAGCACTGCACCGAGACTCAGGTGGCGCCGCAAATGGAATTAAACCTCATCAAACTTCGCGTGCAAAACTGGAAACGGTTAGCTGGCTGGCGAAGCTTGTTAGCAGAGGCACAGGTGCACCCCGGACTGTGGTACACCTGGGCCTCTGTCAGCTTTACTAAGTATGTCAGTGCATTGTAAAGCACAGGGCTCTAAAGTCGCGTCAGGGTGTCTATCAATATTAAAAGTTTATTTATTTTATCTTACCGCGATACGTTTCAAATTTATTAAGAGGAAGTTTTATCTATGAAGCTCATCTTTAACGCAGTCAAAAATTGGGCCTTTGGTTCTTAATAACTCAAGATTTGTTATTTGAAATTTTTAATGTAGTTAAAGTTTTTTTACTTTTCAAGCTAAGTGAAATTGCTAATTTTTGAAAATTGTGCTATTAGAAAATGTTTTTTTTTTTTTTTTGAATACTAGGATGGACGGAGGCTAAAACTCCAAAATCTTTCAAAGATACCAATACGCCCTCTATAGCAGGTACATAATACCGAAGTAGCCGATATTGGTTATGCCCGATTTCCACGTGCTAAAAAACCACCCATTTATGAGAGACACTATGAAACAGCCAGAACGCACTTCATAGTAGTAAATTTTCGCTCTCTCATAATACTTCTTGACTACAACTAAGTTAACTTAACAAGTAGTTTACGCTTCCATAGTGTTGATCGCATTGGATAGGTTGCTTTCCAGTGAATGCACCTACTAAGCCATTCATTCATGCGGCTTCACCCTACGTCGCTGGATAGAAGGGTCTTGTTCTTTGTAGTCGTCGCTCGTTGTTAACATCGTTAAGAGTCTCGTTTAGAGTACGGATCATTTCATTGTTGCAATGAACATGAAGGCGAGCATTTAGCTTTCGAGCGAAGTTTGTTACTTCTTCGCCCACGGTAGCTATTCCTAAATCTCTGTGAATATCACTATTCCTAATATACCATGGAGAATTCACAATTGCTCTTAGTGTCTTGTTTTGGAAAGTCGGCAACATGGACATGTTGCTCGGCTTTGTACAACCCCAAAGTTGTATACCGTATGTCCAGGACGGCTTTAACACCTGCCTGTACAAGAGCAGTTTGTTATATGTGCTTAATTTCGAAAATCTTCCAATAAGCCAATACATTTCCCTGAGCCTAGTCTCGAGCTCGTCACGCTTCTTCTTTACGTGTGGTTTCCACCTTAGTTTAGCGTCCAGTGTCATCCCTAGATACTTCGCTTCATTTGCATAAGGTATTTGTACAGAATTTATGAACAGAGGCAAATTGTTAACCCTTCTGTAAGTGAAATTCACATGCGTAGACTTGTTCTCGTTAAGAGCGATTCGCCAAGTCTTCGTCCAGACACAAATTCTGTCCAATGCTCGTTGGAGGCTTCTCGTTGATGACTCGACTGATTCATCTGTTGCCAGGATGGCCGTATCGTCCGCAAACGTGGCCACGACAGTCTCGTCATCTAGAGGTATGTCTCTTGTGTAGAGCAGGAACAGGGTCGGACCGAGGACGCTTCCCTGGGGTACGCCAGCCCGAATTTGCTTGAAACTCGAGTATTCACTACTACACTTAACACGAAAGAGTCTGCTTTCAAGATAATTTTCCAATATTTTAAACATGTCTTCCGGCAAGTTTTGCCGTAGCTTATATTTCAAGCCTTCCTCAAGTCGAGGAAAGCACTTGAACATATTTTTTTCCCTTCTAAGGCTTTTTCAATTTCATGCCTTATTCTGTAGACTTGATCTATTGTGGAATGGTTAGGTCTGAAACCGAATTGATGATCCGGGATCAAGCGTCTTTCTGCAATTATTGGTTGTAATCGCTTCAGCAGAAGTTTCTCGAATACTTTCGATATTATCGGCAGAAGCGATATGGGCCTATAAGATTTTTTATCATTTGCGCATTTCCCCGGTTTTGGAACCATAATGACTTCAGCAACTTTCCATTGTCTTGGAACGTATAGAAGTCTAAGAGAAGCGTTTATCATATAAAGTAGCTTGACTAATGCCTTTTTTGGTAGCTCTTTTATAATTCGCCAGTGATCAGGTCGTAACCCGGGGCCTTATTATTTTTAAGTTTGCTAATTGTCTGTCGGAGTTCAACTAACGAAACTTTTTTCATTCTAAAGCTCAGGTTCCCCGTTGTTGTTTAGAACGTCAGCCAACGGCGGACCGTCGAAAGGCTTGAATGTTTCTTCTAAATGTTCAGCAAACAAATTCTCTTTCTCTTTGTCTTCTCTTGCCCATTCCCGTTAGCTTTTTTTATTGGTGCCGAGTGGATTATAGGTTTCTTGATAGACTTAACTGCTTTTCGCAGCGAGTAGTTTGAGCTCCTATCCGCCGACAAGCCTTCAAGGTATTCAGTGGTCTCACGATTTTTAGGAGCTCTTTCTATTTTCGCCAGTCTTCCACCCATCTTCTGATAACTCCTGAGTGGTCTGAGCAAAGATCATAACACTCTTCAATTCGCGTAAGGTATTAGGGGTACCCTTTAGCGATGAAAAAATCAACAAGGTCAGGCTTTTTATTGCTATCGGTTGGCCAATATGTTGGCTTACCCGTGGAGAAAAAGTCCACCCCACGCTTCATACTATTTTTGTACAGTAATATCTGCCTCTTGTTGAATTGCATCGTGAGCCCCAAAAAGTATGCTTCGCGTTAAAGTCACCCCCAATGATAAAATTGGACCCAATGAAGTCATACATACGATCAAGATCGTCTTCCACCAGTCTATATCCTGGCGGGAAATAACAAGATGCAATGTTATAATCTAAGCAAATCATGAATAATCATAATCATAATAAAATCATAATCATAATAATAAAATCATAATCAAAAACGTAATCATGCAAATATCATTATTATTTTTCCGTAGAAATACTTCTAGTCTGTCTATTTTATTCAGAAGGCCGTTTGCATTCCATGTTAGTATTTTAAATAACTGTTTCATATTCATGTTCTCTTGTAATTTTTTCGAGGCTTAAACTCGAGCTTGCTCAGTTTGTCAAATATAACTTTGTTGATTTTAGTCTGATCCTCAAGTTTTTCCAAGATTACAGCGAGGATCTGAGACACTGCATCTGTTGTGGGCGATCTTGCCTTGTTTTCGTTTGCCGCAACCTGTGCGTATGATTTCGGTCCGACCAGTGGTGGTTTCTCCGCTGCACTTGAACTGGCGCCGCTCTTTTGTGGAGCTTTTACGCCTTTTGTCGACGCCTCCTTTGCCAATTTTCCACTTTTGATCGGCTTTGGCGTCTTTGGAGTCTTTGGCTTAGGAGTTTCAGCAGGTTTTGGGCGTCCTAGGCTTTGATTCTGACCTCTAGTATTTTCCTTAAGAGGTTCTCGTCCCTTTTGCAGCTCTATGGCTACTTCGCATCCTCGATAGTTCGCGGGGTGGTTTCCGTGGCAATTGGCGCAAACTGCTGGAGCCTTAATAACAACTTTGCACTCTGTTGACAGGTGTTTTCCGGCACATTTCACGCAACGTGGTTCTTTTTGGCAGTAGGCACTTGTGTGCCTGAATTCTTGGCATCGCTTACACTGTGGTATCAGTCTATTGCCCTTTCGCATGGGTTCGATTTTAACCCTGATGTTAAGTATCATTTATATTTTATAAATATCGTTTATGCTCTCAGTTCTTTCAAAGGAGAGCATAAAAATTGGAAGGCCGCGTCTGATCACAGTGTCTCTTCCTCCTTCCGTGCGTTGCTTTTCCTTTTTAATGATATTGACGGCATCAATAATTTTAAGGCCTTTATTTTTTACGTCTTTTACAACGTCTTCTTTTGTGCATGATGGGTGGAGCCCCCTTACAATGACTCGCAGTGGTTTTTCGTACTTATTTTGATAAGTATACCACTCGATTCTTTCTGCATTCAGTCTAAGAGACAGTGCGCGATAGGAATCGGCGTTGTCAACATTTACTTTCCACACGTTATTTCGGTGCGAGGTAAGCTTATAGTTTTCTGTTCTCACCGTGTTTGCAAGAAGGTTGCGCAATCTCCCAAAGTCTGCTATCCCGACGATATTTATTGCGGGAGGTGGACGAATTTTTGCTTCTGGTTTAGTCTTGTTTGAGCCAGAGGGCTTATCTTCTTTTTGTATTACTTCGGGAGAGGAATTCGCCTTTCGCTTCTTGCTAGACCTTTTCCTTAAGACTGAATCGGTCTCAAGTGCAAGTTTGTCCTCGTCCGTGAAGTATTCGACTGCTGGTCGGTTCGGTGTTACACACTCTTTCGTTTCCTCACAGTCTTTCGTTAAACGAGTATTTTTCATATCCTCGTTTTCTTTTCGCAGAGAGTCAACTTCCATTTTTAGATCGTGGAAGAGTCGCTCCATTTCAGTAAGCTTAGCTCGGAGTTCATTATTCTCCTTTTCTAAGCTCTTAATTTTCACAGAGTCCTGGTTTACCGGTGGACTGCTTTTTCCGGATATGTTCGATCTAGGTGGTGGTGATCGATTTAGTTTTGTCCTTTTCTCAAAAGGATTTATAAGCAATAAAAGGATTTTCCAGCATAGCTTAGAAATTTCACATTAGAAAATGTGAAAACACAATGCATTAAAAATTTGAAACATAAAGGCTTCTGTACCACTTAGCTAAGTTTGGCTTAGCTGCGAAGTTTAAGTGCGCATGTGTAAGATTAGACCTTTCGAAGAGGATGGTTACAGTTTAAGTCAAGTTGCAGGACTTTGAATAGGACCCTTTGATAAATAATATGAAGCAGTCCAAAGAAACCAAATAAAATATGTACTCTTCCCAACTCCGCTTAATTTATAAGACTCTTCAACAGTCTTATAAAAGCTACGTCAAAGAGTTAATTTTTTCGAGCCATATGAGAGCATTCCGAATAAATGAAAAAATCATACGCATAGAAACTTATTCAAAATGTTCGGGAAAATTAGCGAACATTTAATAATGGACCAAAAACCATTTTTTTAAACATTCGGTTAATTGACTGTAATAAAGATTTAGTCCAGTCAACGAAGGCAAAATATTGCCTTCACCTCAAAATAAATGCAAATGAAACTTGGCAAATTTACTAAGAGATGTCTGCTGATGATCCAAAAAAAAAGCCCAGGAATCCGACGTTAGCTCTATCTGCAATTTAACCTTCTGGGGATGCTGGTCCCCAATTGGGCGCCTCCCCAGGTGGCAGATAGGGGAATGCTCACCAGATATGGTGTATACTAGTATGGAAAATATCCGGGACGGACCAAAACCAGCAACAAACGAAAAAACCATAAGCGTCTGTCTCAAAATGAGTGTGTGTTACCTATGTTGGGGTCGGCCGTTTTCTCTTCCAATAAAATGGACAACAATTAGATGCATGTCAGATGCATTTATGAAATACTCTGCTAGTTATATTTGTTGTGGAAGTTTATTTGTTTTAAACAAAAAAGATCAAAATTTGTCTTAACATCCGTTTTTTGGTCGTGTGTTTTGCTGAGAGATCTTGGCACTGAGCATCTTCAGTGGGTATTCAATTCACCAAGGTTCCCATACCCATACACACTTTCTGAAAAAAGGCCGAGTGAGTAACTTATAACTTTCATTGCAGAGATAGAGACACAATTTAAATTATAAGATTTCACGAGCCATTATTCGAACTGAACTTTCGTAAAGGGTCTTATAATTTATATTGTGTCTCTACAATAAAAGTTATAAGCAACTCACTCGGCCTTTGTCGAGAAAATTTTTGTGGGTATTTAAATCTTGGTGAATACCGCCATGTCAGCTTATCATTTACTCTCCACCACACCGAGCAAAATGCCTGCAAAAAATAACTCTAGGTACACACGCGAATATAAAAATCAGTCAAAGGCACGTGACACTGTTAAAGACAACTTTATTGACTTAAAATACTGATACTTAAATAATTTTCCAAACTTTAAACAATCCCCGACATCTAAAACTCCCTTTTTCAGCCAAAAAATGTAGGATCTAATATTGCCTCGTGCATGCTTATTTAAATTTTGCACGAGAAAAATGTGCCAGACAATTATGTATGTAGGATTGCGTGCAAAATTGTGTGGAGACTTTCGGCTAACCAGTCTACATAACGTAAGAATTTTGAACTCCAGCTGGGTACGACTTTGCAAAACCGGTTACTAAATTTTTGCTACGTAGAGAATTTCGGATGGGAGGAAAATTTTTTCGCGATCACCATTACACCCTTAAAAGTGAAGAACTGAAAAAGCCGCATGTTTCTCTTCACTGCAGCTAGAGTTATTTTATAAATAGTCACAGATGCGAACAAGTGAGTAAGTGCAAGAGCTCGTCTGTAACGAACTCCTATAGGTATACGGTACCCATACCCGACACTATTTACCGTGTAACACCAAATCTTAAAGTTTTTTGGCCCGAATTCATTTACTGGTATGCCAGGTATTTGTATTGGTCACGCCCCCTAAAATAATAATTGACAGAATACATATACTGGTATGCCAATTATTTTGTATTGGTCAAAATGTGCGTATGCTGAAAATGAAAATCAATTAATTGTTATTTCATTAGAATTATGAGAACTAGCGTGAAAAGCGAAAATTATTTCTGAATGCCTAAAAACCCCCCTCAAAGGGGGCAGAGCAAAAAAAACTTTGTTAATATTTTTATACATCATCCCAAAGGATAGGAAGTATAAGTTTGTCACATAGTTTGTAACACGGTAAAATAATAATGGTAAACTCCCAAGACCTTAAGGGCATATGATCGAGACCGAATTCTGAATCGAATAAGCCTTGTCCGCCAGTCCATGTGTCACAAGTTTTTAAGGGTATATTAATTTTAATGCATAGTTTGTAACACAGTGAAATAATCACCGTAGACCCCTGAGATCTTTTAGAGATATGATCGAGACCGACAGGTAAGTCGATTAAGCCATGTCCGTCCTTCCGTCCGTCCGTCTGTCCGTATGTATGCAGTTTTGAGGTCTTTAAAATTGAGTTTGGAAACTGAAACTTACAGCGTTGCTTGGTTCTCATTTTGTACAGACAAAATATAAAAATTGAAAAGATCCGCCCACACTCACGCCCACAATTGGCGTAAATGTCAGACAACCTCAAATTTACATTTTATTTCAAAATGCCTTTTGGTCAAGATAGACAAAACATATGAACTCAAATTTCGGTGGAGAGCAATATCGACCAGGAGCCTTTAATTAGGCAAAAATTGGACCGCCCACTCTATTGACCATGTCCACTTTTAACATCTAAAATCTTTGAAAACCTGATTTGTCGGGAAATTCATTCTAAATCGAAAAAAAATCCTATGACAAATATTAAAGATATTACCATTTGCTAAGTTTGTTGCCCGTTTTTAGGGGGCGTTTTTGGGAGAAAACTGTTTTATTAAGCATAAATATTCGCTTTTAACTCATTTTCTCGTGATTCCAACGAAATTACAGTAGCTTAATTTTAATTTTTAGCCTACGCCCTCTTTTAGGGGCGTGGCCAATACAAATAATTGACATTCAGTATACGAAGCAGACCAAAAAAATTTAAATTTGGTGTTAATGGGTAAAGAGGTCGGGTGTTTAGAAGTTCGTTACAGACGAACTCTTGCACTTACTTACTTGTTAAGTCTTAAATTTTGAGCTAGGGTGCCGAAATTTCGTACGTAAACTCCACGTCATGCCAAGCAATATAAGCGTGAAATTTTTTTAAATCCACTCAAATCCATCCAAAAGACACAAAAAAAGAAAAATTTAATTAGTAAGCCTCTTCCAGTGCGCGTGGCATTAATTTTAAGGGTAAATTTTCAAATGCATTTTACTTAATATTTCTGCTCCAAATTGAAAAAAATCACACAAGTTCACACAAGACTTTGGGCCACGCCCACATTTGGAGGCAGAATTGAACACAAACTTAAAACTTCACAGAAAAACGTAATTTCGACTGGCCTTGCCTTATTTAGGAAAGCATGAAACAAAAAAAATTAGCAGGTGAGGTAACTTCATTCCAGATTCTATACAAAATTTAAAGCCACGCCTCCTTTAAGAAGTCGATTTTTCAAAAATATTGATTTTGAACCAAAAAAATGCATTTTTATGTACATTTAAGCGTCACTTGGAAATATCTGTAAATATTGGTAGTTTGTAATAAGGGGCGGTTGGACCATGCCTCTTTTCGAATTTTGCACTACTTATAAACTATCAAAAAATAACAATGCCAACAGCATTTTACAATGTGGGATAGGATGGGGTATTGAACGGTTCGTTTTAGGGACTCTAACTTCTGCGTACACTACACACTGTTGTACTTACTCACTGATTTATACATAAACAAATTAAAATTTTAAACAAATATTGTTTTTCGATTTGGGGTACATTTTTCGAGAAATCGGGTTTTTAAAGATCTGAAATGTTAAAAGTGGACGTGGTCAATGGTGTGGGCGGTCCAAGTTTTGCCTTAATTAAGACACTTCTTGCCAATATTGTCCTGCATAAGGGTTATTGTAAGGCCTCACACATTGACGCTAGTAGTGGGCGTGGCCGTTGGCGGATTTAGCCAAGCATACAGACGAACGGACATGGCTTTGTAAATTCACCTGTCGGTTTCGATCATATCTCTAAAAGTTCTAGGTGGTCTTCTGTCATAATTTCACTGTGTTACAAACTATGCTTTGAAATTAGTATATTCTGGGTCGAAGATGTAACAGGGAATTTTTATACACCATCCCATGGGATAGGGGGTATATTAAGTTTGATTCATAGTTTGTAACATAGAGAAATATTCGCCGTACCCCTAAGACCTTAAGGGCATATGATCGAGACAGAATTTTTAGTCAAATGAGTCCTGTCCGTCCGTCCGTCTGTGTGTCGGTAGTTTTTAGGCCTTAAATTTTAAGCTAGGAACTTGAAACTTAATATCTGCTCTTTCTAGGTCCCGAAGCAGTACAAGTGTAAGCATTTTCATAAAAATTTTTACAAAAATCAAAGTAGTTATAGGAAGCTGAAATCCGGTATGCATTATCCTCGCTTAAATGTATTGTGATTGGTATTTCAACAAAAAAAGCAAAAACCACCCCCATATGGGCGTTGTCATATTTAATTTGCATTGTAATAAAAGGAATTTTTCGATATCTTTTCTTTAAATGCAAAAAACTTGCATCATAAAATGTTCAGATATGTGTGTAAGCTATCAAGTGAAATGAATAAATTGTTGCCACGCCCACTTTTGAGGGCATTTTTAAGTATAAGATAAATGTTTAATATGAAAATGCAATCAGCACGTGTATACCACTTCTGATAAAAAATATGAACAAAAAAAAGATGTTAAACTTGTCACTTCTGATATAAAATATAAGCGGTTGATGCCACGCCTCTTTTTTAGGGCAGAAGAATCTTAACTGACAAATTCTAAATGCAATTAAAATTAATAGAAACTAAAATTTAACAACCAAGATCTATGACGCAATTCGGAGCTTGACAGTTGTCAATTGGGCTGGGGTATCCAACGATTCGCCTAAGCGAATAACAACCTCCCACAAGTTTCTATGGAATTCAATAAACTTTTATTTTGTGGAAAAAATTTTCGTTTTCGATCGGAGAAAATGTTTTCAAGTTAAAAGTAAAAAACAAAAATAACTACATGTTCATTTAATTTTTTTTTAACTTTTTTTTTTACTTTGTTAGTGTGCCAAGCTTCAAAACTATTGCATTTATTTTGAGGTAAAAACCTCAATTTACTGGACTAATTGTAATTATGTACTATATGATCTTTCACTATGAATTTGTCAAAAAGTACCCAATAAAATTATATTTATCCCAAAATTAAGCAGTAGCTATACCACATCTTATGGCCAGATTTTATGATAATTGACTGCTGCATTTGTTGGATTTTAAAAAAACATGTGCCAAAATCTAAGAAAACGTCAGATTAAGAGACGGATTATTGTAAAATTTTGTTTAAAAAGTCGATCACAGTAGGGTAGGTACCAAAGAATAATTGTAGGTATTTAAAAATAGTTTCTAATAAAGATCTAACCCCCAAAAATTCTATCAGGCAAAGTAGGACTCCATAAAGATCATAGGTAGCTTAAATTACCATCCCTTTATTCACCTTTTATCGCCGATAGAAACTTCCTTATATAAGGTACTGGCGTCGACCGCTATAAACATTTCTGGGCATCTTTGTTCTTTCGCAAAGACTTGTTCTTTTTCACGGTCCCCACCTCCGCGAGGGTTTGACAAGCCCTCCGAGAGTATCGTTTGTCTTGAAAAACTTCTCAGAAGTGCCGTTCGGATTCGGCAAAAAATTGTAGGTCCCCTTGTATGTGAAGAAATTAACACACACAGCATACATTTTTGAAAAGTTGGCCCTGGTTCACCTCGAGCTGTTGCGCCTTTCTATTTATTCATTTATTATCCGATCGCGAGACCAATCTTCCACTATTCGCCCGCGTTACATAGCGGCGCATTATCTTGCCGGAAAACTATAGAAATGGTATATTATAACTTTTTTTATCTTAGGCATAACACCTTGTAAAATGTTTTTGTAGGTGTCAGTATTTTGTTAGCATATACACGACCTTTAATTTGATGAAGAGTTGACGGGTATCGATTTGGATTTCCTGTGTTTTCTCTTTTCTCTAGGATCTGCCGCAGTGTGAATATTTTTTTAACGATGGTGGACTTTCCTGGCCTAAAGTCTCACCGATATGGAACTAAGATTGTTGACAAACAGCTTTAGGCGTTCAAACAGTAAAGCAGAGAGATCTAGTAAGCGATTTTGAAGTGCGAGGGCGCCTCTTTAGTTGGCGCGATTCAGAGGGTCTCATTTTTGAGGATCGGGAAAACAATGTTGAAATTTCATTCATCGGGCATGCTCTCCCATAAGCATATCTTGTAGATGAATTGATGCATGACCCTATCCAAATCATCGCCACCCAATTTGAAAAGTTCGGCAGCTAGGCCGTCGTCTCCGGCTGCTTATTGACAAGCTTATAGACACAGCTAGTTTCACTTCATCCAGTACGAGTGGGCGGTATCGTTCGTAGATTTGCTTCATCGGTGACTTCTTCGACCGGGCTGGATGGTTCATTATCTGCCTAACAGCGGAATTTCTGACAGTTCGTCTTCGTCGTTAAACTGTCTGGAAAACTGTTTTTTCTTCAAATCCTCAGCGACAGCTGTGATTCCCTTTTACTATGTTCCCTTGATCACCCTAAACAGGCTTTAGTAAAAAATTTATACCCTTGGCAGGACCTTTTGATCCTTTGGCAGAGCTTTCGAACCTGATTCCTGTTATAACATCTCCATATCTCTCATTTACTCTCATGACTATACTCCTCTCATTTATTTGAAATCTCTTCATCTCTTTAATCGCGCGCTTTTCGTGCTCTCGCCTTTTGAGAAGTCGGTGTTCCTCACTCCTCCTCTGGTCATAGAGCCAGCTCTAGTCCTTCTACTTCTGTACAGAGCCACTTTACATGCTTCATGGCTTGCTCCATTTGCTTTCCGACATTCACCGCCAAACCATGGGTTTCGTTGCGGTGGGCGTGTGAAGCTATCAAGTCAATGGCGGTATCGCAGATGGCCTTTTAGCAATGTTTTCAGTGTCTATCAAGATTTGATGCTGGCTGGAAGTTAGAAGTCCTCAAACCAAGTAGTAATAGAGTCATTCCACTTTTTGTTTAAAAAAAAAAAACCAAAACCTCAGGAGTAGGTAGTAGAAAGATGTTTTTGGTGGCAATACCTACATTGCTACGTATATAGGCTTGTAGTTTGTTAAACAAAAACGGTGCTATGACGGTGAAATAACGCCTGCTGGTGCTCTTTTTATACCCGACCGAGGGTAGGTATATTTTGCAAAGTTTGTAACACAGTGAAATAATCATCGTAGACCCTTAAGACCTTTAAGAGATATGATTGAGACCGAGCCATGTCCGTCCGTCCGTCTGTATGTGTGAAGGTTTTAGGTCTTCAAAATCAAGTTGGAGAGCTAATGCTTATTACGCGGCTTGGTTCTTCTGTTGCACAGACATAGTGTTAAAAAATGGCTAAATCCCTCAACGGCCATGCCCACTACTGGCTTCAATATGTGATAACCTATATTCCACATTTTCTTTCAAAATAGAAATAGAGGTCTTTGGTCAAGTTAGACATGGCGTAGGAGCTCAAATTTTGGTACTGAGCAAAAGTGGCCCAAGATCTTTTGACAAGGCAAAAATTGTACCGCCCACAATATCGACCATGCCCACTTTAAACTTGTTAAATCTTTAAAAAACCCGATTTCTCAGAAAGTTCACTCCAAATCGAAAAAAAACCAGTGAGTAAGTGCTACAGTGTGTACGCAGAAGTTACAGTCCGTAAAACCGACCGTTAAATACCCCATCCTATCCCACCTTGTATGTAAAGAAATTAACACGCCAGCATACATTGTTGAGAAGTTGGCCCTGGTTCACCTCGAGCTGTTGCGCCACTCTATTTATTTATTTATCCCACATTGTATGACAATGTTATTTTTTCACATTTTATAAGTAATGCAAACTTCGAAAAGCGGCGTTGTCCAACCGCCCCTAATTACAAACTATTAATTATAAGATATTTCCACGGATATTTTCAAGTTACACTTAAATGTACTTAAAAATGCAATTTTTTGGTTCAAATTCAATATTTTCGAAAAATCAACCCCTAAAAGGGGGCGTGGCTAAAAACTTTTTATCAACGAAATCTGGAAGTCTCGTTTACCTAACCTGCTCCTTTTTTGGTTTCATGCTTTCCTAAATTAGGCTCAAGGCCAGTCGAAATTAAGTTTTTCTGGAAAATTTTAGGTTTTTCTTCAACTCTGCCTCCAAACGTGAACGTGGCCCAAACGTGGTTTTCTTGTAGGAACAAAATGTGGAACTTAGCGTTTTCTACATAAAATATTAAGCAATTTTTTTTAAATTTCGAGCAAAAATATTAAGTAAGCTGCATTTGAAAATTTACCCTTAAAATAGATGCCACGGCCACTAGAGGAGGTTTACCGATTAAATTTGTCTTTTTTGTGTCTAACATTAGTTAAGACACGCTAAGTGTCAAATTTCAGCCTTTTAGAACGTCTTACAGTTTTGAAAACTCTGGAGGTAGACCGATTGTGGGCGTGTCTTTGGGCGGATTTAAGAAATTTAAAAAAAAACTGTTTTTTTCCGAAATAATTTTTGATTTTAACGCATTTTGCCATGATTCTAACGAAATTATAATTAATTGATTTTACTTTATAGCACCTGCCCACTTTTGGGCACCTGCCCATATAAATAATATATGGATTCGGGACAAAAATTTTACGGCGGTATTTGATTTTCTATTCAGATTTTTGGCAATCTTGCAAGCTTATCCGCTTCTCTGTTGTCTTGAATATCAATATCTCGCATTATCTTCGCAGTTTTACAGCTCTTGACTTCGCCACAACTTTGCCATGGTCTAAATTGCCGTCTTGTTTAATAGTGTCAATTAATAAAAACCGAAAGGTGGTTGATTACTAAAACTTCCAAGTCTCCCAAATTATTTAATAAGGTTAGTAAAGAATTTTTCTGATAAATTATAGGTCACTGAAAACCCAACCTGCGCTTATAGTCAAATTATTAATTCTCAAATCAGGACCTTAATTCCGCGAAACAATTAGGTGACTACATACTTCAAGCCGCAATCGAACTAAGTCCTACATTCCCACCCCAATTGCCCTAAACAAAGTTAGAAAACTCTGATTGGTCAAACCCGTTATTAGGCAACGATTATAGGTCAAATCAACCATCCTAAACTCTATACAAACTGTTCTTTTCCACCACCAAACACCAACTTTATGGCAACAACTCCAGCGGTTGACAATCACACACAACCCCCACCTGGTAGAAAACACATATTAAGTCCTTGCCTGGCTCACATCAGAGCATTTAACACACACTACGTTGCAACCACAGCAAATAACGTCCAATAAGGCCTTGCTTTCACGACGTTTATCCTCCCACGTTACATGAAAAAAAATATTCTTGAAGGTGAGGTTGTAGGGTGGCTTAAGCTAGTGGCCTAACAGTTATATGGAATCCTTATAACCGTGTGTGGCAAATGAATGTCATTCGACATGGAAAAGTGTTGTACGTTCGAGTAATTACCGTCAACATTGCGTGATTGGTTGAATCAGAGCCTAGACACAAAAAACTACCTTGCTGTCAGCCAGACCTATAATTATTACTAATCGAAGGGAATTATCATACTGACATATGAATGTGTGTCCTTTTCTTATGCACAGTAGTATAAAATAAATGTTTTTAACGTGAACGAGGTTAGTTGGAAACTTACTCATGTCGGCGATAAATGAGAGTTGCGCGCGGTTTAATACGGATACGGATACAGTTGACAAGTTTTTTTTTGGCATAAATTAATTCCTTTAATAATAATTATCTATTAAAAAGGAATCCGAAAATGTGTAATAGTGCAGTGCATCGACCCTTCAATGGAATTGTTGATCCGTTTTCATTTTCAACCTTTCATTTGCTCAGAACGTGTAATCGGTTAATGCTACCAACAGGTAAGCCAAGACTGATTTTTTCAAAAATTTATGATGGCCTATTCAACCGAACCTTACAAGTTTCCTGGAAAAAAAAACTTTTATTAAACTGTTTCGGTTCTGGCTGCATGCAGACAAACTTCTGATCCGTAAATTTTTAATTTTGGGGAAAGTTCAAAACAAATTTTAATGCAAGTGTATGATCCTTTCTGTCGCCATACAATGATTTGTTTCCGGGAAAACTTCGCCACTTCTTTTCGCCCTAACAGCCTATTATATTTTGTGTCCTTTGGGACTTTGTTCGCAGTCTGGTCACGGAGCTCAGTCGAGATAGTTCAGTTGTGGAGGATTTAGTTAAGGGTTAAAAAGATTTAGTTTTCTCCGCAAGGATATATAAAAAGTTAACTATTCGTATTGAAAGAAAAATGATTTGGATCTACGAAAGAGGTATGTTAAGATCCTTTTTGATTTTTAAATCTTCCTTAAGTGTAACGGCTTATAAAAATGTACCTTATCACAACAGATTCGGATATTTTATGAAAAAAAAAGTAATAAATGGAAATATTACTGAAATGAACTTTATTAAATTTAAATGAAAAATTGAACTTATATCCATAGCCACAAGGAATTGTTTGAGTTTAATCAACATAATGATTCCAACGCGTTGATGTTTGTGCACTTTTCTCAGATTTTTATAAGAACAAACAAGTGATAGTGCAACAGACTGTTTAAAACCTAATCAGCAAAGACATTATTTGTCACTTTTTAAATCGTACTAATTAGGTATAGTTGCTAGTTCCTTCCTACAATAAGTTTTGGGAAGGCGCTGTCAAGTTTTTTGTGTGCATTTAAGCTCGCTTTAAGTGGGCACCGCGTGGTGCAGCATTAAGTTTGCTGGTCCTGGGCTACTATGTAGGAGCTTTCACGTTCGAATTCCAGTTGACCAATAAAAGTTGGTCAACGGTCCCAATTCTGCGAGGGTCTGACAAACTCGCAAAGAGTACCTCTTTATCACGGTCTGACCTATCGAATCGCCGCTGCTCGGAATCGGATTGTATTAGTTCAACACGCGTGTAAGTATACATCTGAAACGCATACGGCAAACATGGCTTTGAGAGTCAGACTATGACTCTTATGAACTCTAAGTGCCAAACAGATTCACTTCAAACAGTATCACTTCGTTGTACGCCCGCCCGCCCGTTCATCCGTCGGCATCTATTGTAATTTGGTACAATTTCAAAGGCCCGTGGAAAAAAGGAACGTACATTTTTTTTTAAACATAACGGTTTGACTACAGTTTGAATTTTGATGGTAAAAAAGGAAGTCATTATTATTATCTTTGTAGAATTGTAAATTGTTGTTCTTTTTTACATTTCAATATTGAATTTAATTTTGTATTGCTTTGCCATAGGGCCGCTCCGTAATAAAAGCAACGATATATTCTTTTAATTAAGACAAATAAATGTGCTTTGGCATACTTATCATGGAAAGTTTTTCAGTCCGAAAGAAAAAAATTCAAATGGACCCTAAGCAAATATTGAAATTTTAAAATAAGAAAATTTTACAAAAATACTGAAAAGTTTTCAAGAAAAGTAAGGAATAGAGAATTTGTCTACTGACAACGTGCTGGTCATATTTATTATAACTTCCTTACCACTACAAATATACATATCATGTCAAAAAGCTAAAATTAATTGGACATTCTAAACAGCGGTTTTAAAGTATTTTCGAAAATATCAAAAATCGCAAAAAATCATAAACAAATTTTTATCCGAACGATTATTTCCGAGGCTGTAGAAAAAAGTGTTCTAAAAAAAATATATCAGAAATCATTTGAAATTTTCGGGAAAGCTATAATAGCGATCTTTGCGTAATCCTTGAAATACAGATACGAATCTTTGAGATTCGGCTAGAAAACTTCAAAACCAATTAAAAACAAGTTTTAAAAATATTCTGGTTGTCTAAAGTGTTATGTAGGTACAGATTTTATGCGAGAATTTTTATATGCACAGGGTCCTACCATCTTCCTTTATTACTCAAAATATTTCAAAAATAAGGCGAAAAAATTGAGCTATTGAGATGAATACGTCACGTGAATGCAAGAACTAGGCAACTTCACGTTTAGCAGTTTCGAGATATTAGCGGAAAATGTTTCTTATATTTTTTTGGGATGTTATGTTTCCAAGCTTCTTTTATTAAAACAGTTTCTTTTTTGTCTTACGCTACGTGTTGTGGTGTTGACAGAAACTCTGGCAAAAATTTACTTCGAAATTAAGTTTATAACTGCGAGTTATCCACATTTTGCAGTAACTTTTTTGTATCGTTTGGTAACTAAACTAAGCACTTGACCAAATTTTTACCAATTCTTTCCCTTTTTTTTTGGGAAATGAATTGAGTCCTTGCTTTCAAGAGGACCTAGTTAGAAATTTAAATAAAAACCATCTTAAGTTGGTTAACATTAGTATTTTTTTTATTTTTGAAAAGCGCTCTTCAATCTTCTTCCACAAATTTGCCATGCTTCAAACTGCTGTAACGTTTCGGGGAAACATCTTAAAACCCTTAAAGAACTCACACAAAATGCTCTAGACAAGCTAACCAGGTGGACTGACAGTTGTGGACTGGGTGTCAAACCCAACAAAATTGAACTTGTCCACTTCACCACGAAATAAAAAATCCCACATATCAAACCCTCAAATAATCAAGGCCACTAGCTTAAATTTCTCTGAAGAAGCTAAATAACTGGGTCTGATCTTCGATAGAAAGCTTAGCTGGAAATCAAATGTACAGGAAAGGGTCCGGAAAGCTACGATAGCACTCTTCCTGTAAAAAATCATCGGTAACAAGTGGGGACTTCAAGCCCGAATCACCCATTAGCTATATATCTCGACCGTCAGACCGATGCTGACGTATGAAACGGTGGCCTGGTGGACCGCTTTGAATAAAGCGGTAAGCCGCGACAAGCTATGCAAGTTGCCCTCTCGCTAAAGGGAAATTTGCTTATGTATAAGCGGAGCACTTCGCACCACGGCCTCAGCAGCACTAGACACCCTGTTCCATCTAATTCCTCTTGACATTTTCAGCATAAAAAACGCCTCAAAGTAACCTCTGGGTGATATAGTGATATAGGTCACTCCGTTGTTCTGAAAACATTCAGATCACCTTTTAGAAACAATGATTTCACTATACCCCCGTTACAATTTGACAAGAACTTCCAGACAACTATCCCCCCAAGGTCTTCATGACGGGGTAGGTGGGGATGTATTCTGGTTTAAGAATTACGTTATATCCGCCAAGGATATACATTCGTACGTATATTTTCTGACAGCCAGGCGGCCATCAAGTGCCTCGAATCGGTTTCTATAAACTCTAAAGTAGCCTTAGACTGCCGTTCGTCTCTAATGGAGACGTCGGAGCAATTCATCATTCTCCTGTGCGGGGTGCCAGTGCATAGGGACATTCCTGGCAACTGTAAGGCAGACGAACTCACTAATCTTGGAACTAATCTCTCAATTTCGCCTGATAAAGGCTCCTTAGGCATTCCGATTTCGAAATGTAAACTCGTGATAAAACTGGGTGCAATAGAAAAAACAAATCTCAGATGGACAAGTGGTAGTACCTGTCTAGTAACGAAACAGATTTGGCCTAAGCTAGATCTTAAACGCTCAAGTAATTCGATAGCTCTTAATACAAGATTGTACATTAGTGCTTCAATCGGTGTCATTACAGGACACTGTCTGATAGGCAAGCATGCGATAATGCTTGGTGTCTATTCTTACAACTTTTGCAGTAGCTCCATGGATGAGGAGGAAAAAGAGACCACTCTCCACCTTCTCTGCACATACCCCGCTCTTCTAAGAACCGTAATAAGGTCTTTTTAGTGACCTTAGTGCGAATGACCCAAAACGTTTCTTCCGCTCCATTAGCAAGCAGCTCGAAATGGTTTAACGAGTAGGCAATTTTTCTAGATCCACGTGGTATCAAAATGGACATAGGTCTAAGTGAGTTGGTTTTTTCAGACCCGACAGCCACTTCAACCTAACCTAAACTAACCTTAACTGCTGTAAAATTCGAAGTAATCATGGCTCAGAGCAGAAGGTTTCGCTGAAAAAAGTGACGTCAAGTCCGCATATTTTGCATCGGTAATTGGGTGGCCTGTCGAACAGCATGGTTCGTTGGAACTTGATGCCACCCCTTCATTTCGGATGGCACCTGAGAAAGACGGAATAGCATTGAAGTCGTAGTTCCCACCTTCATCACACTGCAACTTGTCTCTCTTCCATTCGAACTAACTAATTCGAAACATTTGCTCCTAAAAATCCTTACATTACAACTTTTTGGGGGGTATCTTGCTCAGTGCAATAACTAGACAACTTGAGTTAACTACTTCTAGTAGACTAGAACGCAAAACAAAAAAGAATTAAAAATGGCCATCTGAAGGATATGCTTATACTTTTTGCACTTACTTTTAGTCAGTTAACTTATTTGTATAGTTTAAGTATTGTCGAATAGATGCAAGCAAGTAAGGAAATCGAGTGGTCTAGTTCTTGCATTCTATAATAATCACATATAACTGGCAAAAAATGCAGATATCCCGAAAAATGCAAAAATCGAATTATACCTAGTTCTTGCATTCAGATGACGGTCCCGAGTGTCGGAAATTGTTTGTATGTACAAGAAAAGTCAAACATTAAATTGCAAATGAACATACGTTCAGCTTTTAGCCTTCAGCCCAATGAAACCGTCGCGTCGGTCACGCTGAAATTACACAACTGACATCTTAAATAAATACACACGTTCTTATATTGGAAGCGATGTATACGTCACACAATGCTTCTCAATGGGCAGCTGCAGTACAGCAGTACATCAGTTGTGTACATCATCATGACGGACGCAACGGATTCATTGGGCTTAAACCTTTACCCTTACTTAATACTTGAGGATATTTTTCTTACACATATCGGGCATGTTGTAGTTATCTTTTGCGAAGGCCACAGGAGAGAATTTCTGTTATTTAATAGAGTAATTCGCAAGAATATTTGGCTTACGCAAGAGGAAGCAGCACGATACTCATGTGTTGCAAGTGAGTGATTTCATACTGACTGACAGTCACTTCCTTTTTACACTCATGCATTGATCTGTCTTTCTTTATACTAAGCTGAATGGAAAAACTAACCCAATTTTGTTGGTTTCTCAGCTTGTGCAATGTATGAGGAGACTCCATTGAACTCGATGGTTGATTTTAGCTCTTTTATGACAGCAAAAATGTCTTCCTGCATCACTTGACCACCATTCTTTGGCTTGGAAATGCATGGATAGTAGGTGCTCAATTTGGGGGAATTGATGCACTAACGATCCGCAGAATATAACAGAACTTTAATCTCCCAAGTTGAGTGGTCAAAAAAGTTCCACTCCAAAGTGCCAGAAACTAAATGTCCCGAAAAGAATTTGCCCTTGAGCCATAGAAGTTGGAACGGACCAGAAGGATAAAAAAAGAATCTTCAGTATTATCCTCGTATTGTGAGCGTAACGTCATGTCAAATAAAAGGGTGAATTCTTCACATATCGTCGGCTAAAGATGCAAACCTCGTAAATCCGTTTTAACAAATTTTACAGGACAGTGATTTCTAACTTTAATTTTGCTCCCAAATCACAAGGCACATTACATTACGGCACTTAAGAAGTATAGCAAGAAAAACCAAGCATTTAACAAGTTTTTTTTTAGAATTTAGAAGGTTTTTTTCTTCAAAATAAAAAGAAAACCAAGGATTTACAAGTTTTTCCAAGTGATAAGGTGAAGAAGTAGTTTTTGTAAGAACAATTATTGAAATTAATGCTTCTGTATTCGATCTTGATGTCATTAATGTACAAAGTAATCAAGCAGTACTAACGTAAACAAACTATACTAACGTGTCAAACTTGTTCTATTTCTATTTCCTTGGGTCCACTATTTTTATTTCCTGGGTTCACTTGGATTCACTAAAGGTGGCGCTTTACAGCCCAGGTTGGACCTGGGTCTCGGTCAACAAGCTTTGCCAGCCAGCTCTGTCTCCAGTTAGCGGTCTGCAATTCCGCACGAGAAGTTGGCTGAGGTCCCCTTCCTGTTCGTTCCTGTGGAGTGTATTCGAAGATTTTCGAATGAGTGTGCCTATCCGCAGTAGATGACCCAGTAGTTGTATTTTATTTTTTCTAGCGAGGTCGATGTCACTTAATTTTTATGCCTCCTCGTCCACTCTCCGTCTATACAGACGGCAGCATAGATCATCCAAAGGATTTTCCTCTTGAAGCACCCTAGAGTTTTCATCCGCTTTTGACAGGATCCATATGCCTCTGCACCGTAAAGCAGATGTCTTATAAAGTAGGGTCTTATAATTATAAATGGACACTTTAGCTGCTCGACAAGGACTTCGCTATACTTAATTGCCTGCTTTCTGCGCTGGTAGTCATTGACAGTAAATTCATTCGATACCGTGGCTTGTTGCTAGTTTGTAACCAGTGTTTTCTTTCATCTTTACGTGGCCGGGAAGTCAAACCGACGGCAAAGCCCCCAGCCTAGAGGAGAGCTGGAATAACCTGCTCCTTATTAGGCCTGAGCTCCGAATATGTCGTAGTAACCCACTTAGTAGTTCGGCCCGACTGAAGCTGTGGACGCCCCTTTGATTCCATCTGAGGAATTCCTCCTTCAAGGTCTACATGATGGGGTAGGTGGGGATGTATTCTGGTTTAAGAATAACGTTATATCCGCCAAGGATATACATTCGTACGTATATTTTCTGACAGCCAGGCGGCCATCAAGTGCCTAGAATCGGTTTCTATAAACTCTAAAGTAGCCTTAGACTGCCGTTCGTGGCGCTTTACAGCCCAGGTTGGACCTGGGTCTCGGTCAACAAGCTTTGCCAGCCAGCTCTGTCTCCAGTTAGCGGTCTGCAATTCCGCACGAGAAGTTGGCTGAGGTCCCCTTCCTGTTCGTTCCTGTGGAGTGTATTCGAAGATTTTCGAATGAGTGTGCCTATCCGCAGTAGATGACCCAGTAGTTGTATTTTATTTTTTCTAGCGAGGTCGATGTCACTTAATTTTTATGCCTCCTCGTCCACTCTCCGTCTATACAGACGGCAGCATAGATCATCCAAAGGATTTTCCTCTTGAAGCACCCTAGAGTTTTCATCCGCTTTTGACAGGATCCATATGCCTCTGCACCGTAAAGCAGATGTCTTATAAAGTAGGGTCTTATAATTATAAATGGACACTTTAGCTGCTCGACAAGGACTTTGCTATACTTAATTGCCTGCTTTCTGCGCTGGTAGTCATTGACAGTAAATTCATTCGATACCGTGGCTTGTTGCTAGTTTGTAACCAGTGTTTTCTTTCATCTTTACGTGGCCGGGAAGTCAAACCGACGGCAAAGCCCCCAGCCTAGAGGAGAGCTGGAATAACCTGCTCCTTATTAGGCCTGAGCTCCGAATATGTCGTAGTAACCCACTTAGTAGTTCGGCCCGACTGAAGCTGTGGACGCCCCTTTGATTCCATCTGAGGAATTCCTCCGCTGCCGTCCGGATTTTTCACATTTCCTAATCTTACTTACTTAAGGTGGCGCTACAGTCCGGGGTGGACCTGGGCCTCGGCCAACAAGCTTCGCCAGCCAGCTCTGTCTCTAGCTAGCCGTCTCCAGTTTCGCACGCGAAGTTGGCTGAGGTCCCCTTCCACTTGCGTGCGCCACCTGAGTCTCGGTGCTCCTCTACCGCGTCGTCCCTGCGGTGTGGATTCGAAGATTTTCCGGGCCGGGGCGTTGGTGTCCATCCGCTCTAAATGACCCAGCCATCGTAGACGTTGTGTTTTGACTCTTTTGGCTAGGTCGGTATCGCTGTACAGCCCGTACAGTTCGATGTTATATCTCCTCCTCCACTCTCCGTCTATGCAGACGGGACCGTAAATCGTCCGAAGAATTTTCCTCTCGAAGCAGCCTAAAGTGTTTTCATCCGCCTTTGACAGGGTCCATGTTTCTGCACCGTAAAGCAGGACTGGGATGATGAGGGTCTTATGCATGGACACTTTAGTTGCTCGAGAGAGGGCTTTGCTACTCAATTGCCTTCTTAGCCCAAAGAAACAGCGATTGGCAAGAGTTATCCTTCGTTTGATTTCAGCGCTGGTGTCATTGTCTGAATTGATAGCGGAACCAAGGTAGACAAAGTCCCTAACTACCTCAAAGTTATAGCTGTCGATGGTGATGTTTTGTCCAAGACGTCGGTGTTGGGTGTCTTTTCTTGATGACAGCATATACTTGGTTTTGCCCTCATTGACTGCTAAACCCATATTCGCCGCTTCCGTCCCAATACTCACGAAGGCTTCACTGACATCACGCTTTGTTCTACCGATTATGTCAATGTCGTCTGCGTATGCAAGTAGTTGAACGGACTTTTGAAAGATTGTACCTCTGGTGTTGGCGCGAGAGTTCTGCACAATTCTCTCAAGTATGATGTTAAAGAAGTCGCATGACAGCGCGTCGCCTTGTCTAAATCCTTTTTTGACATCAAAGGGGTCGGTGAGGTCTTTGCCGACCTTGACGGAACAGCGTGAGTTTTCCATCGTCATCCTGCACAGACTGACGAGTTTGGCAGGGATGCCAAAACTAGACATTGCGCTATATAGCTCGTCTCTATAGATGCTGTCATACGCGGCCTTGAAATCGATGAAGAGGTGGTGTGTATCGATTTGGAATTCCTGGGTTTTCTCCAAGATCTGCCGCAGTGTGAATATTTGATCGATGGTGGACTTTCCTGGCCTAAAGCCACACTGATATGTGCCTATCAGATTGTTGACAAACGGCTTCAGGCGTTCACACAGTACAGCAGAAAAGATCTTGTATGCGATGTTAAGAAGACTTATGCCTCTGTAGTTGGCACAACTCAGAGGGTCTCCTTTCTTCAGGATTTCCTAATCATCTCTCAACAAACATGAATAATTCTACATACGCTTTGTTTTTACTGGTGAGCTTTGTGTTATAAAAGTTTAAATATTCTTTGTTTCTTTTTAGATGTGCAGAACTACTACAACCTGATGAAAGACAACAATTTCCCTCATGCCACACCCCTTAAATCGCCGTCGGTCGATTCAAAGGAACTGCAGTCACAACCACCTGACCTTCTTGGCCCAAATTTTGGTGGAATGTTTTCGCAAAAACTATCTGAAAGTGAAAAAGTACCAACATCATTGCCTCCTGTTCTGAGCATCGTCAGCAACACCAATAGCTGCTCTCCATTGGGATATGATTATGGTCCTAGCGACCATCCTTTGTCAGAGATCAACCGTTCTGGTGTATTCTCAACATTCCTTCAACGCAGACCTCGTGGCGAAAAACGTCCCATACCCGATGAGCAAAAAGACGAAAAGTACTATGAACGTCGGAAACGTAACAACGAGGCAGCTAAAAAATCACGTGATGCTCGGAAAATTCGCGAAGATAGAATTGCCTTTAGAGCTGCCCTTTTGGAGCAAGAGAACTCGATTCTTCGAGCTCAGATTGCTGCCTTGAGAAGCGAACTGCAATCCGTGCGACAAATGCTGACAAATGCAAATGTCTGCAGACAACCGTAGCCTTATAAGTAGAGCTTTTCAAATAGATTTTTAGGACCAATGTGATGTAGATAATATTGTTGTATGTACTTTTATTCAATGAGTTTGTTTTACGTCTTGATGTTTTATGTGGACGAGTAATAAAATAAGATGTATACTTGTTTGAAAATTATCTCCAAGTTTAGACATACAAATTACAAGTAAGATCATGAGAACGAGAGCCGGGATGAATTAAAATGAGTATAGATACATTGTAGAACCATTTAACTTTGTTTTTCTTTCGAAACTAGATACCTTGAAAGCTGAACACTTGAAACACTTGAAATCTGTAAGAAACTTTTTAGTCTGGTAAGTAAGGTAACTTTCTAACTATAATTAGCACATTGGTAAACTAGACTCCATTACAGGTTTCGCTCGTACAAATTTTTTAGCCACGCCTCCTTTTAGTGGTCGATCTTACAAGAATATTGGATTCGAACCAATTAATTTAATGCTTGCGTACATTTAAGGCTAACTTGGCCTAACTTCATTTTTCAACTTTTTTGCTGTTAATATTTCTAAGATAACTGCCACAACACTTTTTGTCTTTTTTACCATCCAAGTTTAATCTGTAATAAGACTGTTATGTAAAGTCATACATCGCTTGTACCTATGCGTTCTGCGTTTTCATTTTTTCAAAAATGGATTTTATTAGTATGTGCATAATTATATTCCAAGTTCTACCTTTTTTTGACTCACCTCTCTATAGTTAAAGTCTAACCATAATAGGCTTAAGTGGGAAAATCTGATGTCAAAATACAGCGAAAATTCCAAACAAGTTTGCCAAACGCTTGCCGTGCCATTAGATACCTAATTCGGAAATCGCATGAGTTTTCTGCGTTTTTCACCAGCTGTCAAATTTCCATGTAGAGTCTCTGTCTGGATTGAGACTGGCTTAAACCAACAAACTTAGCCAAATCCAGCAAAAGTCCCTTATGATATGATGATAAAGAGATGATAAAGAGTCTCGATAAAGTCTGGTCGTGGCTTAGAAGTTTTTTTTTCCATTTTTGGACGGACCAAAAACAAAACAAAAAGAAAAGCCTTGTTGCTCTTGTTTATAATTTCTGGTTTAAATATAAGTACTATAATTATGGTTAATTTTTTTGATGCTGCATAGTGCATATTCACCGCAGAATACTGTGATGTGGCGACAAAATGAGAAAGGACATGCGATGCAGTGCTGTCGTTTTCCGATTCTCAAGGGAATCACAGACTTATAGCTTTTTCGGTATCCTTTTCAAACGAAGTGTATCCCTGCCCTGGTCATTCGAGGCATTTTTTTTCAATTTTAATAATTTTTTGCATTCAAAAAGCCATTTTTTCCGTTACCTAATACTAAACCAATGAGAAAGTGCAACTAGTGCGTATGTAAAGCTGTATACCCGATTCCTATTTTTCGTTACATTCCTATTTTCCTTCCCATTGATATATTTTTTTACATCCTCTCCCCGTAGTCGTTCAAATTTTATTTCTTATAGGGTTTTTTAATTTAATTTTTTTAAGGGACGTGGCAAGTTCAGCCCTTATAATAAAAATCAATATTAGCATAAAAATATCCAAGTTTGCGGCTAAAATGAGGCGCAGAGACATAAGCCGGGACATAGCTGGGACATAAGCCCTAACGTCATATGAGGGTTATGTCTCACATCGGTGGGACATAAACCCCAACAAATAAATTTGGGGCTTATGTCCCATCTAACACAATTTTATAGAAATGTCCAAAGCATGCGGGACCATTTGGCCAAAAACGGATCTTGTCCTTCTTTGAAAAATGTTAGATTTAATGTGTCAAATGACAAGAAAGCCGACAGTATGCCAATTTGGACTATGTCCTGTTCGCCAAATGCCAAAATTCAGCGCCCTAATTCCGAATATGTTTCGGAAAAATGTCGGACTAAATTTTTTAAAAGTTACTGGCGAAAAAACTAAGATGACTTCAACTTTAGCATACCCGACTTGGCCACAGGCGCCTGCCAGACAACTAGCGGAGCGACGAAGTCGCGTGAGCGGCTTAACCCTGCGAAAAAGGGAGTTTTAATCCTTTGAACCCGCGAAGCGGGCCACCCAAAGACTGTTTTATCAAAAGGATTTTTTTTTGCAGACAGCAAGTTCAAGGGCTCAAGGAGCTCAGAAGTAAAGGGCAAAAATGGTTAATAAAGACTGCAACTTCAACATACCCAGACTTAGATGCAGGCGCTTGCCAGACAACTAGCACCTACCCTTAGCGGAGCGACGAAGTCGCGTGAGCGGCTAAACCCTGCGAAAAAGGGAGTTTGAATCCATTGAACCCGCGAAGCGGGCCACCCAAACACTGTTAATACAAAAGCTTCAATCTTAATGTCACAGTTTTGAAAAAAATAACCTTATGAATAAAAACGTTAAATCGCTTTGCCCTGAAGTATGTTGGGGAGAAATTGGATTCCGAATTAAACCGGATATTACAGTTTTGAACTCTCTTCGAAAATTTGGGACTTATGTCCCATTTTCGACGAAAAAATGTGGGACTTGTGTCCCACACGTGTGAGAAATATGCCCCAAATAATATTTGGGGTTTATGTCTCACATCGGTGGGACATAAGGCCCAAAAAATAAGTTTGGGGCTTATGTTCCTGGGGGTTATGTCCCTGCGCCCTAAAATGAACGCAGAAGAGTAATTCTTAGGTTCTATGTGCTTAATTTTATTTCTTGGTCTTCTCTAATTACAGTTTAGCTCTTCAGGTAGTTGCGCATTTAGACCGATTGTGTGCATTTCTGTTGGCGGATTTTAAAAATTGTAACACCTGTATTGATTCGGGTTACAAAGAACTTACGTATGTACAAAAGTTCAGTTTTCTAGCTTTAAGGCCTGAAAAAAATTAAAAATTAGAAGCGGACATTTCTCATTCGACTCAGAATTCGATCAGTAGAATCGGGTATAAAAAACGTTCTTATTAAATCCTCAGATTTTGAAAACAATAATTGAAGCTCCATTCCCCTCGAATACTGAGATTCTTAAATGGTTTTTCCGTTTTGACAGGCTGTGTGTTGAAGATAATCAAAAGATCGTTTTTTTTATTGTTTTTTTTTTTTTTTTTTTTTGAACAGACAGAATTGTTTTGATTTGAAAAACTGCAGTAATAGAATTATAAAAGCTTGTATACAAACAAGGTTTTTTTACAAAAAAATGATGAAGTAGATATTATATTCCTCCAGAAGAAGACCTATTAACAGGGTCTCCTTTTAGAGGTTTGGGTATCCCGGTATCCCTTTTGACAGCAGTGTGCAGGAGTTGCTAAATGCACCCATTGATTCACCTTGCAACAACACCTGACTGACATTCCAGTAACTAACAATTGAAATTCGAATTTTGATATTCTCCTGCAATGGAAAAGTGAAAAAAAACCATAAAGAAAATTACCAAAAAAGGATATATAGAAAGTGCTAGAAAGTGCTGAATTTGTATAAATGCCTGCACGGATTCAACAGTCTCGGACGAGGCAGTTGAATTTCTATCTTTGAATAATAAAAATCTAAAACTATACTTTACCTCTAAAACAATACTTTGTCATTACAAATGTGCAGTAGGTAGGTACAGTGAAAATAGGATGTAAGAATAGGATCTCACTCTAACTACAATAAAGTCCCTTTAAGGTACTCTTTCGAAACAAATAATTGTCAAGGGTTTCTGTTCTGCATTATTATAAAATTACAAAAGCTCCGATAAAGTTTCCTTACAAAATCCAAAGAAAAATATACTTTGTAGGCATGTTGGCAGGGTAACTCAGATTTACGCTCTTCCATAAGGCCTGTACTGCACATACACATATTTCAAATGGAGAAGGTATGTAAACAGCAACTTTTTTTATCTAATTTCTTTATATAGTCTATTAGACTTGCGTAGTTAAATTACACAGCGATTAATGGTGCTTACGCTTTTTAACACCAAAAAGCTAACAAGCAAAATTCTTGTGTAATTCAAAAGATTGTTCTTTATCTATTCTACAATTCATATTCTGAAGAGTATCTGAATATATTGTGTATTGTATAGACTCTTCGGACTTGAATAATCTCTCCGCAATTCCTAAAGAAATGGGTTGGGTTTTGGGTTCCTGCCTATGCTGTTTGAAGAAAGCTTATCAAAGAAAGGTAAGAAGCGCAGGTTAAAACCTTTTTTTGTCGTTGGATGTCTAGGCTAAAAAGAATTACTGTAGCTTCTCTAAGAACCACAATTTATTTCCACTTGTTTCGTCATTAAAAATTATTAGTTGAATTGAAATGCGTGTCACTTCAATAAGAATTTTTCTATGGTTAAATCCGAGGTTAAATCATTCACTACCTCCAGTTTTTGGTTACTGTATCATGAAATCTCGTCGGTCTTTTGCAAAAGCATAAAAAAAATGAATCAATAGTTTTCTTAACATTTTTTTTAAGCTTTTCTTCTATTCACCTTCCATTCAATTCTTTTGATACGCTACCCAGGGTATATTACATTTTAGTGTTTAGTTTTTTACACAGTGCTGAGTTAAGTGGTTTTTCAGTGCTGAGTTAAGCCCAGCTTAAACCAAGATCTGTTTTTCCCGTAACAAAACGAAACTCAGCGAGCTTCATAATGACACATCTCCTAAATTGTCAAAAATGGAACATAGGGTCTGATAAAACAAGAAATTAAGTACAAGAGTTTCTCTATAACGAACCTTCCCACGAAGATTCCCACCCTATTTACCCGTTGACACCAAATTATAAATACTTTGTATGTAACAAACTTAGCGAACTTTAATAATTTTTCCCATTTAAAGATAGATATAGAATTAATTGGTTTTAATTTTTAACCCACGCCCTTTTACTTGGGCGTGGCCAATACAAATAATTGACAGTATATAGAATCAGGTCAAAAAACTTTTAAATTTGGTCTTAAAGTAAAGAGGGTCAGGAATTTAGAAGTTATAATGGGTATTAAAAATTTCGTTATAGAACAACTCTTGCACTTACTTCCTTGTTTCGATTAAGAATGAATTTTCCGACAAATCACGTTTTGAAAGATAACATGTCAAAAGTGGGCGTGGTCAATAGTGTGGGTGGTCAAATTTTCGTCTAATTAAAGGTTTCTGGCCGTTTTACTCTGCACCAAAATTTAATTGCATATGCCTTGTCAAATTGCGGGCGTGGCTGTGGGCGAATCTTGTCTATTTTCATACTTTGCCTGTAAAAATAAAAACCAAGTTACACTGCAAGTTTCAGTTTCCTAGCTTGCTTTTAGAGACCTCAATCAAAACTGCATTTTTTTTTCGTGGGTAGGAAAAACCTTCATAGGCACTACGAGGGGGGCGGGCTGCGCGTGTTCATAGTAGTGTTAGATTCTTACTCACTAAAAAACCTCCCATTTTACGTTAGAGTACGACTAAGTTTCCTTAACAAGTAGTTCAAGCTTATGTAGTAATCGCGTGTGGCTGGTTGCCTTCCAACGAAGGCACCCACAATACCGTCAACTTATGCGGTTTCATCTTATGCTGCTAGATCCAGCGGTCTCATTCATTATAGTCGGCGTCGGCGCGTAAGATTTGTCTGATCCAAAGTTCGGATAATTTCATTATTGCAATGTCCGCGAAGTCTTACTAATTTTGCGATTCCTAAATCTCGGTGTAGATCGCTTTTTCTTATGTACCATGGAGCATTAACGATTGCTCTGAGTGCCTTACTTTGAAAAGTTTCTAAAATAGATATATTGCTTGGTTTAGTACAACCACAGAGTTATATACCGTACGTGCAAGATGGTTTTAGCACTTGCTTATATAAAAGCAGTTTGTTATAATATGCTTAGCTTCGAAAATTTTTCAATAAGCCAATTCTTTTCTCGTAACCTGATTTCGAGCTCTTCGCGCTTCTTTTTCAAGTGCGGCTTCCTTCTTTGCGTCTAGAGTCATTCCTAGATATTCCGCTTCATTTGAGTACGGGATTTGTATCGAGTTAATGAATAAAGGTTTGTTGTTTATCTTTTTGTACCCGACCGAGGGTAAATTAATTTCAATGCATAGTTTGTAACACAGTGAAATAATCACCGTAACCACTTAAAACCTTTTAGAGATATGATCGAGACCGACATGTAAATCGATTAAGCCGTGTCCGTCCGTCCGTCCGTCCCTATGTGTGAAGGTTTTACGTCTTCAAAATCGAGGTAGAGAGCTGAAACTTGGTACCCGGCTTGGTTCTTTTGTTGCACAGACAAAGTGTGAAAATTGGTTCAATTGGGTCACCGGCCACGCCCGCTACTGCCTTCAATATGAGACAATTTCTATTTCACTATTTTTTTCAAAATGCCTTTTGGTCAAGTAAGTTAAGGCACAGGAACTTAAATTTTGATACTGAGCAATATTGGCCTAAAATCTTTACCAAGGCAAAAATTGAACCGCCCACAATATTGACCATACCCACTTTTAACATGTTAGATCTTTAAAAACCCGATTTCTCGGAAAGTTGACTTTGTTGAAAGTTGACAAATCAAAAAAAAAAAAAAAATTATATGACAAATATTAAAGATATTGCTATTTTCCTAGTTTGCTCCATACAAAGTTTTGACCTCCGCCCATTTTTAGGGAGCGTTTTTAGGAAAAAACTGTTTTTCTTTCTGAAATAATGTTCGCTTTTACCATATTTTCTCACAACGAGGTTACAATTAATTTATTTTAATTTTAAGCCCATGCCCACTTTTGTGGGCGTGGCCTATACAAATAATATATGAATTCGGTTCAAGAAACTTTAAGATTTGGTGTTACATAGTATATATGGTCGGGTATATAGAAGTTTGTCACAGATAAGCTCTTGCACTTACTCACTTGTTATAAGTAAAGTTAACATGCGTTTGCTTGGTCTCGTTAAGGACTACTCGCCAGTTCTTCGTCCAGTCGCATATTTTGTCTAAAGCGCACTGAAGTTTTCCTGTTGATAATTGAACTGTCGCATCAATAGTGAGAATAGCAGTGTCGTCAGCGAACCTAGGTAAAATTGTTCCCTCATCGTGGGGTATGTCTCTAGTATAAAGCAAAAATAATATTGGGCCGAGAACGCTTCCTTGCTGGACACCGGCATTTATCTCTTTAAATTCCGAGTAAGCATTTTCGTACCTTACGCGAAAGATTCCTTTTTCAAGGTAAGACTCTAAGATTCTGTAGAGTTGTTTTGGTAAGGTAAGCCTTTATTTGTATTTCAGGCTTTTGTGCCATACCGTGTCGAAGGCTTGCGATACGTCGAGAAAAGTGCTAGTACATATCTTTTTCGCTTCCAGAGCGAATTTTCAAAACTGCATATATACGGACGGACATGGCTTGACCAATAGAACTGTCGGTCTCTATCATATATCTAAAAATTCTTAGGCGTCTATAGTGATTATTTCAATGCGTAACAAACTCTGCATTAAAAAAATTTTGAACGGCTTATCGAAGTAAACCGAGTGCTTAGGTCGTATTTTTCAAAAACAGTTTGAGTACTGCAGTTTTGACGCATTTTCGAAAAAATTGCTTAAATGCATGAAAAAGAGTGTCCCCCCCCCCCCTCCCCCTTATATCCGGTGCAAAAACCACACTATCAGAAATAATTCAAAATTTTAAGGAAAATTATAGCGGATTTTGAAATTTCAAAATCTTCTGAGGTTTAACTTAAAAACATAAAAGCATTTTCAAAAACAATTTTTTTAAGTCTTCTAGTAGCTTAACGGTATAAGCGATCTTTTTCAGATTCGGTTAAAGTACAAAGCTTACAAAAAGAAGGAAAGCTGCGTTAAAATTTTTTTAAATTGCCTTTTTTAACCTAAGTTTTTAGAAGCCTATTTAAAAAACGTAATAAAAAAGGAGATTGTTTTACCGGTGACCATAGAATTAAAAAGAACAGCCAAGGCTAGTGCTGGTGGTTGTGCTATTGGAAAAAAGTCTAACGGGAACTGGAAAAAACTTCAAAATATTTGTTTTATGGATTTAAAATTTAAAATTTTTTAAAAGATCGCATGTCTCCCCCTCTACCTCCCAAACGGTATAAAGTATAATTTTTAAATTAACACCGGGCATAGTCCATCTTCTTAAATTTTATACAAAACTATAGCAGACTTCGAATATTCAAAAGCTTCGAAGATTTAACTGAAAAACGTGAAAACATTTTCGAAAACTATTTTTTAAAGATTTATAGTTCCATAACGGTTATGACCACCCTGTTTAAATTTGGCTGAAGTATGCAATGTTTAAAAGACAAGAGATATGCATCAAAAACGTTTCAAAATTGCTGTTATCGACCCTTAGTTTTTAAGCCCATTCAAAAAAGCGAAATAAAAACTTACTTAAGCTGGCGATACAGTCCGGGGTGGACCTGGGCCTCAGCCAACAAGCTTCGCCAGCCAGCTCTGTCTCTAGCTAGCCGTCTCCGAAAGTCAAGCGAAATAAAAAACAGCATATTTTTATCCATTTCTCGGAAATCCATGCACAGATGGTTGTGATATTGATCAAAAAGTCTAACGGTAATTAAAATTAATCGAAATTGCTGTTTTATGGGTTTTAAATTATAAAAATCCTAAAAAAGGCCAAGAAAGAGTATGTCCTTTCCTGTATTATCGAAACGGTAAAGCTTTTTGTCAGCTTCATTCGTCATTTTTAGAGTAACGAAACCCAATATTAAATCACCCAATATAAGAACAGTAGACAGCACTATAAAAAAAGTATATTACAGACTGTAAAATATATCCAGATATAATTTTAATAAATAAATAGAATGTTACACAAACTGCGCAATATAGATGACTATAACAATCAACAAAAACCGACGGACCGCTCCGCGTTATCCGCGTAGGACGAGAGTATGATAACAAAGGTTGTCTACATGAATTTTATTATAAGATTTTTGTTAAATAAAAAATACATGCATGAAATTTAAGATTTTTTATTCTTAAAATGATTTTATTCTTTGATATGACTGAAAATGATTTCAATGCATTTGGTTGTGAATCCAAAGTAACTTCTGTTTACGTACCAGAATACTCGGCCATTTTGTCAACTGGGGCGTTTTGTATAACCCTACATCTTATTAACCCTACATCTCCTTACCGAACAGGAGCTTCACCCAAACTGGTAACAGATAAATTTTCCGGCATCTTGAATTTGGCCGTGCTTATTTGTCTTAATATAAAGATCCGGAAAGCCACACTGCTATGTGCCGAGATGTGTGTTGCAGGACAGGATCCTGAGCTCCATTTTCTTTTGGAAAGGAAAGGATCAGCAAGATGAGAGAAGAGGTAATGACGATATATTAAAGTATGCTATATGCTAAAAAAAAGATTTGTTCTTTTTCACGGCCCCACCTCCGCGAGGGTCTGACAAGCCCTCCGAGAGTATCATATGTCTTGAAAAACTTCTCAAGGTATCCCTTGTATGTGCAGAAATTAACACACACAGCATTCATTGTTGAGAAGTTGGCCCTGGTTCACCTCGAGCTGTTGCACTCTATTTATTTATTTTATTATATAAGACTGGAACAAATGCCGAAAATTTAGGCTAGCAGTAGATGGTTCTTTTTTATCAACCGAGTTTAAAAAAAAACTGAACATTACTATATATATACACATTAACAAAAATTAACATTGTTTTGATAATTCCGACCAATCCAGTAGTCATCGTGTGCCAAAGCCTTTTACTCGCCCATACTACTTGGCTCAGTCACAAGGACGAATATAATTTACCCGTTTTACAAATGCCAATATCTAAGTGTCACACATATTTATGTCAGCTCGGCGCCATATGACTTCCCTGAATACGCAATCCAAAAGCGCGCCCCTCCCCAACTCCTTCGCATGTCCTTAAATTGAATACCATTCGCTCTACACAACCCATCATCATTACTACCATCGCAGTCTAACTAAAGCGCATGCTATTGTCTGGTGGGTGTTTGAGGGGCCCTACACGTTTCGGGACATGGAATGATTTAAAGTGAGGCATATCTCGCGTTGATGAGGATCTCAATTATGTGTGCTATACTTGTTACGAGCAGGACTAATGGGGCCGTGCGACGTTGCCTTAGTGCCTCTCATGGTGTTTTGCAATATTAACCCAAATTCTCACATGACATCAAAATGTTGTACTTGATAAAGCTTTATTGTAAGTAACAGCTTAACTGGAGACGATACAATATGAAGTGGACCATGAATGGGCTATTTTTCCGTTGTTGACATCAATATTGTTTTCTCGTTTGATGCATGATAGTGGGACGCACTTAGATGCTAAGTGCTTTACGTTGAGCTGGATAATTAGAATATTTAGCACGTTAAATAAGATCAAGCAAGCCACCACTTGTTGTTAGCCCAGTTTAGCCTGTTAGCCTGTTTAAGAGAAAAAGTTAAAACACTTCAACATGGCTAGAATTTCGCCGTTTTTGGAAGTAAGTTGAAAGGGAGTTTCAGTGATAAAAAATTCAGATTCTCCTGAGAGATAGTTGGACAGACACGCATACTTTTTGCAGATATCGTTGTTTGTGGCTCATAATAGACGCAGGCAGATCCAGCGCAGGTTGGGGTTGGAAAGAGATGGTGAATAAGTGGCATTTAAATATTTCTAATGATGACGTGGTGCGTAGAAGATTTTTTTTGTTTAAATTGGCGTAATCTTAACAAAACATGTTAGAAAGAAAAAATGTTTCGGTGTATTAATTATCAGGTCAGCCGGTGAGCGCTGTTTAGACGTGTAGACACTTACAACAGTGCTTCACCGCGAAAGCCCAAGTTAATCAACTCAAACCAGCTCATTCACTTTTTTGATCAAAGATATAAAAACACTAAATTAAACATTGCTTACCATGTTACAAGCCGGTCTTTGGTGCAGTATGGCTCATGACTCAATAAACACTTTTACATTCCAGTCACTATGGCACAGCACTGGGCCAAAGCCCCATGCAAACTATCGTTTCCACTGCGAAATAATTTTTATGGAATTTTCACAATTCTGATTTTTATTTGTTGGTATATTATGACGGGTTGATATCCTTGGCTGAAAATGATGTCAGAATCGCATGACTTAGTCACCTTATGATTTATTTAAAAAACTATTTGCAATCAAAGTATGTAGTCGATTTGATTAGCTTTTAATTTATGAACCCCAAATAAGTAGTGAGAGCATAATGCCGCCACTCGATTCTCAAAAAGGCAAGCGAAACAGTTTTAGACATAATGAATAATATTTTGAGTTGCAATTCATATTCGGCTAATGCTTTATGGGGATCTAAAGTTTTTATTAATAAACTTTTCCGACTGCTATATCCGTCTTGTGATGGTGGGTGGAAAAGGCATGGGGATTGGGCACATACATATAACTAGATGAAAGAAAGTTTGAAAAATAAGCACTTGGTGTTTGTTTGGAGATGATTTCGGCTTTAATGCGCAATTAATAGTTTTTTATTACTTTGATGATGTTAAATCAATCAATCACTGGCTGTTTGCTTTTAAATAAGCTTTTGATTTTGGTGTTGTTTTAGGAATTGAATAGAACCGAGACTATTTTAAGAAGAATTTTCGTCACAGAATTGTGTCATCAAAAGAATTTTTTGTGCTGGTTTTTTTATTGTTTCTTTATTTCTTTATTGGGGGCTCTGGCCTTTTCTTCCGGTGCTTCCTCCCCCTGATTCTGGTTGAGCTCCAGCTTGATCATTGGCTGGGCAAGTTTTGCGTCATGGGTGAGAAAGGTCGGGGATAGGATTACTCTGCCAAGCTAAGGCGCTCATTGTCCGCTAATTGTCTTATACAAATATTTAACTAGTTCAAGCGTTAGTAGTTGCGACATGGAAAGGACTGGACATTCACAGAGAATGTACTAATTCATTAGTTTCATTTTCTTCAAGACAAAGTCGGTATTCTGGAAAAACGAATATGTCTACTTTGAAGGATGAACAAATTAGCTGTTGTCCCCCGTAAGGCATTACAAGGTTTCTAATACCATGCCTGATTTAGATTTACGCATATCACGGCATTTTTGGTTATGTACAATGTACTAAATGGCACGTCTGGCCTGTCTAAGCGCTTAGGCCTGGGGTGACCCTCTTATAAGAGATACCTTATATGCTTAAGAGATACATCTTATATGCTCAAAATTATTTTAACTTAACTTATTGCCGAATTAGGCGAGTGGTGGAAGGCTGTTTGGGTCCATTGAAAGAGGTTTCTGAGAGTCTTCTGGCTAATTCCTTGGCTTTATCATTTCCACCAGTAGCTTCCATCATAGCTATGAATTTACCAGAAATTTGTTCATTCTGTGAAGCTTTTGTACATATGCCTTTGAAGTAGTACATGACGGACTTGAAATCAATGACTATCC
The DNA here is from genome assembly GCA_947623515.1 of Neoascia interrupta. NCBI lineage: Eukaryota > Metazoa > Arthropoda > Insecta > Diptera > Syrphidae > Neoascia > Neoascia interrupta. Next base: position 153,634,752 of record OX392462.1, read on the forward strand.
GTATGCATATGGATGTTTGCAACTTTGATACCAGATACCAGAGTCTTAGATATTATGTATTATTTAAATATATGCAAATGCCTTTAAATAACCATCAAAATGGTGAATGGTAACCATGGTGCCTTTAAATGACCACCAAAATGGAGCCCTAATTTTGGTGGTCAGTTTCGATCGACATATTTATACACACGCCGGTTCTGTATACGCCTATCTCCCGCCTATCTAAGATTCCTTCTTAGAACCGTTCGTCAGTATCTATACCTACCATATTCAACCGTTTTGGCTGTTAGGTGAGTTACTGCTAACCCAAGCTTCCCTATCGGGGTACTCCGTGGATTTTTCCTTTTTAAAGCATAAAGTTTTATGTATGCGGTCTGTGACCTGTCTGTCAAGGTCAGCTGCAAAGCCTGTCAAGTTCCGGAAGGTCAGAGAAAAGTTCTTATAGTGCCAGGTGACCGCTAAGGTTTTACTCTTTTGATTACTTTATTTTCGTACTGAGTATGGTCTCTTAAGCGGTTCGCCCAAAAATGGCAAAAAGGACCTCTCATCGCTACGTTGTCCGCCCGTCCGTCCATCTTATCATGTTATAACTTCTGAATGGTAAGTCGTAGAAAGACAACATTTTAAGCGCGGAAAAAGTCAGAGAATCCAATGTGGGCATTTTTTTTTTTTAAACAGAAATAGCGGTTTAATTATATGTATTCATATAATTATACTGCTATGTTTTCAATACTTTTTTTTTAACAAATTTAGCAAGCAAGAACAAGAAAAGCGAAACTTAAGTTAAGCAGTTATTGAAATTGAATGGAAAAATTAAATTTTTTGAAAATATTGAAATTTTTTTGAGAAATAAAGAGTTGAAAATTAGTGACAGTTTTTTGAACCGCTTAGTGCACAAAGCCAATATTAAATAAAAGTATAAAACAACAAAAATGTAGTTCCCCCCTTTAAGCTCATCAACGGTATAAAGTATAACTTTGAAATAAATAACGGGCATATTCCATCTTCTGAGATTTTATGCAAAGCTAAAGGAAATTTCAAATATTAAAAAACTTCGAAGATTTGACTCAAAAACGAAAATACATTTCCGACAACAAATTCTTTAACGTAGCTAGTCTGTTAACGGTAATGAATATATTATTTAAATTTGGCTGAAGTATGAAGCGTTTACAACGCAAGCTTACTAAAAAAAAACCTAGCCGTAATTGAAAAAAAAAAAATTTTAATTAAGAAAGGCCTTAAAGAAATGTAAGTAAGAAAGGCCAAGAAAATATATACTCTTCAATCTATTTTCGAAACGAAAAGGCAAAAATTTGAAATAAATACCTGACTGAAAGTGCTACATTGAGTACGCAGAAGTTGCAGTCCGTAAAACGGACCGTTGAATGGTCCATCCTATCCTATCCTATCTAGGGTTACCGATGGCCAATTTGAAGATGTCGCCAAAAAAAAGTCACCCGAGCCAAAAAATGCGTCCCACTTAAAAAAAAATACAGTAATGCTTAAATTTTACAAAAAAAAAGTGACACGATAGAAAAAAAAATAACTCAAATTTGTTCAAACCCTCCGTTCATTTGATACCCAAAATAGTAAAAAAGAACAAAGAGTTAAATGTGGAATAAAAAGTTACTTGTTGCAAAATCTTTTAATAGCGACATTCAACTTCTACATACATATTAAAATATTGAATTGAGAATCTGACAAGACATGGCCATCCCTAACATAACATGACGAAGGCGGCTCACCTGCTATTAGCAGAAAATAACTGAGAGTTACATTACAGAGTTAGCTCCGTCAGGAAAGTTGTCAAAATCTTCGACTCACGGAATTATTAACTCTCCCAAATCTCACTTCACATAAAAAAACACATAAAAAGAAGTTCGAGTTGTTCTCAGATGTAATTTTTCTTAGAAACACGCAAAGCAACTGCCATTCCACAAAAAAAAAAAAAAACATTCAAGAAAGTTCATACTGTTCTCCTAAATTGATCCGGAATCAAGTCATCAAATTAAGTGAGTTTAGCAGAGATTAACCCCAGACCTTAATTCACTGAAAAGCTCATTTCTTGGGTTAGTCTCAGTTTAACTCGGAAACTCTGATGATCTCGAAATGAAAACCCGACCCTAAGGAGGGGTTATCCTGCTCTCCGCCCTCGAGTAATTAAATGGAGGATCTGTTCCTCCAGGCAAGAGGAACAGATCCTATTTAATTACTATTACTCGTAATTATTACTCCTACTTAATTACTCGTCCCGTCTGGGTAACCTCCTGGCTACGCAAAGAAAACACTAGAAGGGTTTACTGCTGACTAGAAAAGTTATTCGACTCATTTATTTCGTTTAGTGAAATTGGTTTAGCAAGAGGCATGCAATAACTTTTTTTAATTTGTGGCTGTTGTATACGTAACTAATTTGAAAATTAAAAATGCCTCCCAATGTCGCCTGTTTAAAAAAAAACGTTCCATAAACCGCTTATTTCGAAATGTGGTCGCCATGTTTTTAATTTAAGTTATTCGTTTAAAATTGTTATGGTATCTACTAATTAAAAATTGTCAAATTAATTTATAAAACATACATTTAAGCTTACTCATTTTCTAAAAGATGTTACAGTATCTTACTTGAGTTAAGAATTGGTTGAATAAATAAATAAATAAATAAATAAAAAAGGATCCCGATAGTAGAAAAGTCGCCATTTAGCGACGTGCATATGTCGCCCATCGGTAACCCTGATCCTATCCTATCCCATCCTATCCTACATTGTAAAATGCTGAAGGCATTGTTATTTTTTTGGATCAAATTAAATATTTTGAAAAATCGACCCCTTAAAGGGTGCGTGGCTAAAAACTTTATATCAACGAAATATGGAATGACTTTACCTAACCTACTACTTTTTTTGTTTCATGCTTTCCTAAATTAGGCTTAAGGCCAGTTTTTTTAATTTGAAGCAAAAATATTAAGTAAACTGAAAATTTACCCTAAAAATAGATGCCACGCCCACTGGAGGAGGGAAACCAATCAAATTTTTCTTTTTTGCGTCATATATTCATTAGGAGATGCTAAATGTAAAATTTCAGCCTTTTAGAACCAATTTAGACCAAGTTGCACATTTAGACCAATTGTGCGCGTGTCTTAAGGCGGATTTCAAAAATTTTTTCACTTGTGAAATGCGAACCTCACGTACGAAATCTCACTACCCTAGCTCAAAATTTAACGCCTAAACACATGTGACATACGGACGGGCGGGCGAACGGACATGACTTATTCAATTCAGAATTCAGTCTCGATCATATGCCCTTAAGGTCTTGCGGGTCTATCATTATTATTTCACCGTGTTACAAACTATGTGACAAACTTAATATACCTCGTATGCTATGTAATGGGGTATAAAAATAAGCGAGTAAGTGCAAGAGTTTTTCTGTGACAAACTTCTATTTACCCGACCCTATATACCGTGTAACACCAAATCTTTCTTGGTGTTACAAAAAAGTTTCTTGGCCCGAATACAAATATTATTTGTATAGGCTACACCCCCAAAAGTGGGCATGGGCTAAACATTAAAACCAATTAATTGTAATGTAGTTAGAATCATTGGATTCGGTAAAAGCAAAAATTGTTTCAGATAAAAACCGTTTTTTCCTTAAAACGCCCCTTAAAATTGGGAGGAGCTAAAAACTTTGTGTTCAGAAAACTTAGCAAATAGTAATATCTTTAATATTTGTCATAAAATTTTTTTTGATATAGAGTGAACTTTCCTAGAAATCGGGCTTTAAAGATCTAACATGTAAAAGTGGGCATGGTCGATATTGTGGGCAGTCCAATTTTGGCCTTGTTAAAGGCCTTGGGCCAACATTGCTCAGTACCAAAATTAAAGTTCCTATGATTTGTCTAACTTGACCTAAGGGCACTTTTAAAAGAAAATGCGAAATAGACGTTGGCTCACATTGAAGCCTTTGAAACTATTCAAAATTAGACACTTAGAGCAATCGTAAATGCTCCATAAGAAATAGCGATTTACATCGAGATCTAGGTATCGCAACCGTGACCGACAAGGTAAAAAACTTTGCTTGCTAATTTCGCACTCGCCTTCGCAGCCATAACCACGAAATCATCCGAACTCTGGATCAGACAAATCTTGCACGCCGACTTCAACGAACAAGACCGTCGGATCTAGCGTCATAAAAGGGAACCGCACATAATGATTTTTCATTGGAAGGCAACCTATCAAATGCGATTACTAGAGAAGCTTGAACTATTTGTGGCATAAGTTGACCTTAGGTCCAAGCGGAATGTATTGGATTTTTTTAATCTTAATATATAGATTTGGGTGTCCTGATTCCGAATATGCTATTAAAACACACACCTTGAGCACGCGCGGTCGATCCTCATAGTGCCTATGAAGGTTCTTATCTGCCTCACAATTATTGTACCAGAGCTAGCTACCTCCGTTTAATAAATAGCATGAATACCAACAGATTGAAGGTAAAGCGCAGTTGTGCTGAGGAACGTTTCGAAATGGTTGCCATCAAGATAAGCCGTATGATGCTTTTCGCAAATGTTTTAGCTGCGAAAGAGTCACCACAAAGCCATGGACCGGTGTTAAGGTGAAAGTGAGAAAAATGCAAGTAATGATTGTTTCCGAACTCCTGTTCAGTGTGCCTATACCTGTACATACATTATATGGAGTTCCATTAAAACAGGTAGAGAAGTTTATGTTAGGCCTTTTTTACGACTAACGGGGGGAGTAAAGTGTCATCCTATAGGATTGGTCAAGCTGAAACAAAAGTTAAGGATATGCGCCGATCAAGAAAGTTATCAAGAAAGTCGAGCTTGGAGTGAAAGCAAAGTTCTAAATTTACAATTGAATGACCCAAAGAGTTAAATAGCTGGTGTCAATTCAAGCTGCTGATATGAGATTTCCGAGGTGCGTTGGCGGGGTTATACCTTTACCTACTTGGAGGAATAGAGTGAAAACGTAAGTAAATTCGTAGGAAACTTGATGTTGACCAGCTACTTTTCCAAGTGAAACGATCAATTCATCGATAGTTTTTGCATGCCCCTCTAGCTAGACAAGTCATGCTAGCCTAGATGCAATCTGTTGCAAGCCTAGATGCAAGCCTCCTTGGTAGACCTAGAAACAGGTAGAGTGGTAGAGAACCTCTCCGACACTCACCTGGTGACCGCGCCTGAAGTTGTCGAGTTTTTGGCAGAGGATTTGGGGTGGGTTGAAGGACCACTTAGTCGCCCTCGCTTCGTGATATCTTAAGATCTCTTAAATAGGAAGTCAGTATAAGAAAATGATGAAGATGATCATGTTGAAGATGGAAACCAAGCTCAAAAGAGATTTTTCGGTATTTCCCGCATTTAATGCAATATAGACTCTTTACCATGTCCCACCGTGGTAGTCTAGCTCTACTGTCCAGCGTGAGCGTGCTGACACATACGTGTTGAAGAAGCGAACCACCTTGAAACTAGAAGAGTTCCCATACCTAAATTTGAAAGCATCAAATACGAGCCAATAAGATGTGTTTTTATATTTACCTCTGCACCAAGTACCTTAGCATTTGGAGTTTCGAATACCTAAGAAACATCCACATCAGTAGAACAAATGAAGCAGTGCCTCGCAGCGTTACTTTCCCGAGAAAAGGCTCAAGTTAGCATACCTTCATCTCATCATTATGCTAAATATCCTCTTCGATTCACCTTGTCTACATTTGGTTAAACATCGGATACCGAGTAGGACTATTACCTACGTGCAAGTTTAATTAACACGCCAACAGCGCACACGTTTTCGCATTGTGGGATCGCGTCATTACTCCCCGTCTTGCCTAATGTTTGTGTGTGCAAATCACCGTGTAATGGTGGTCGTGACTGGCCAATTAATGCGCAGGCCAAGTGGCGAATGCATAATTATTTCAAATTAAAACTGCCTCCAAAAATGAAAACATTCAAGCGAACAATCGAACTGCTTTGAGGGTGAAACGCTTTGATGGCGAAGACGATGATAATACCCAGAGCTCTCCGATCGATCGATGGTATAATTTTTCACTCTCAAATCGGAATTCAATTGAAATACAATTTTTTGTTGGCTTCCGCAATGCTACTGTGTTGTGCTGTGCCTGTGGTGTCCCACATTTCGAAAAGGGGGCAGCATTTCAAGCTGAAAATATGCAGCACAACACACTAGTGGATCAATCCAACGATTGATCGGGTGCGTTCGGTTTCGTTGGTTCTATCAGTTCTCTAGATCTGACCTAATTTCAAAATCGGTATTCATGAGGTTTTTGTTTCCATTCTCGGCTTCCGAATCGAGGCGAGGAAGTGCTGTTTTGCTTGGAAACAGCCTCACCCGTTTTTATTTCGCTTGGAAATTGGAGCGCGTTTTCATGAGTGGGCGCAGGCTTTATATTGTTGTAGGTTGGTGCACTACCCGCGCCAGATCCAGCGCAAGATCACAAATATTGGTGCACTCAACAATAAAAGAATGTGAAAAATATTGTGAAGTTTTACAGAATTTCGAATTTATTAGAACTAAGATCGAATGTAAGTTTTCTCGAAGGATACTGCTCATTTAGTGACATCCTATTAGAAACGCTATAAGAATTGTGCATAAAAGAATCTTTATGCCACATTACAGACAAAATATGGCGCTCGAGCAATTGGACACTAACTGCATTTTCAACCGAACCCATATTTACCGACGAGGCCTATTTAGGAATGGAGACGTTGCAAGCAAGTAAGATAGTCGAACTAAAGGACGATCAAAATTTAAACGAAATCCACGAAAGTGCAATGGTTCCAGGAGAAGCCCATCTTTGGTGTTGGTTCTAGGCTATCATCATCGTCAGTTCTTGTTTGAGAATGACAAGTTGGCCGGGCGTAATGTTTAAACAGCGAAGACATGTAGTTTCAAATACGTGCCACAAAGTCCGTGCAACCATCGATATTTTGCCACAGATATTTCACCCTATACCACTCTTTTATTTACGGTTTCTCAAGTTGCAGGTCTTTGCCAATAACACGTACCTAAGCCACCAGTGCCCTGAAAGCCAACTTAATCAAGGTTATTGGAGAAAATCACGAAAAGAAAAGAAAAATGGGCAGGAAATCGAATGGCCTGTTACAGTTGGGCTGTATAGCACGTTCGTTTATTCCTTTTATATAGCTCCAACTTATCTCCCTATGTTTGCAAATATTCATGTTTCTTAAAGTAACAGTTGTTATTTTTAAATACTTTTTAAATACATACCCGATGTACTCACAGTTTGATTGTCAAATGTATAGAACTTCAAGTTCAATATTATACTCGAACACTCGTAAATCAATGTAGAAGGGAGTAAGAAAGAAAATCCTTGAAAGTAAAATAAAAGACTGGCTATAGTCCAAATTTATTTTTCCTTTTATTTTTCTGCTCTTGACGCCAACTCAGAATAGTGCGATTCAATTTTCTCTGTTTCCGATTTCGCGACTAAGAGTCTGGGTCAACATTTTTATACCAGTACCTATTATATAGCTCTCTGGTGGTTCTCCTTTCTGGGTGCATTTCATAGCTTTATAAGTACTCATATACTAAAGTTTATGACCGAATAAGCTGCATGGCATGGAGAGTTAACAGGGCGCCTGCAGGACGACAAAGCAAATTTATGTCGCATAGCGAAAAGTTCAAGGTAAGTTCAATTGTAGAGTGAAGTGAGTTGTTGATGAGCAATGAGCTTATTCCATGAATTGGGTCCTATGAATATAGGTGCTAATCGATATTTAAATATTTTAAAAATTGAGCCCATGAATGGAGGCACAATCTTTTGCAGAAGCTGTATAAGTGCATATGAAAGCGGGACCATAGAAACACCATGCAAATAGCTCTGGTTTTTCTGTTATTCGCACTTACTTTAAGAGTGGCCCTACAGCCCGGGCACAACAAGGCCTTAGCCAGCCAGCTTCGCCAGCTAACTCCGTCTCTAGCGATAGACATCTCCAGTTTTAATGCCAAAGTTGACAAAGGGGCTTCAAAGACTTTCCAGTACGGGGTGTTAGTTTTTATCCGTTCTAGATGACCTGGTCAAGGCAGCCGTTGTATTCTCCCTCTAGGTCGGTCGGTTGGCATTGCTGGACAACCCATACCAACATAACGTTATATCTCCACCTTCACTCTCCTTCTGAAGGTAGCGTTTTGTTCACCTTTGACCTGGTTCACCAGAAAGCACCGCAAACTAGGGCTGGAATAATGAGGCTCTTATGAATGGACATTTTAATTGCTCCAAAGAGGGCTTGACTACAAAGCTGTTGTTACGATACGATTTCTGTTTGCTTGCATTAGTTGCAATACTTAACTGATACTTGAAGCCATAAATTGTCTGCAGGAGACTCTCCTGTACTTGTATTCAAACAAACACCAGTGGACGCAAATTGTTGTTTCGGTCTTTGTATTGTCAGAACAGCATAAGTTTTCCATCGTTATACTGTACAACGTGATAAGTTTAACAGGGATGCCAAAACTAGACATTTCTCACAATAGGTAGCTCGTCTCTATAGGTAGATGCTGTCATATGCGGCCTTAAAATCGTTGCAAAGGTAGTTGACGATTTCGATTTCCTGCGTTTACTTCCAAGACCTGGCCGCATGGTGAGTATTTGATTGCTGGTATGGACTCTTGGCATAGGCCAAAGCAACACAGATCACAGAGCACATCGGAAAAGATCTTGTATGTGAAGTTAAGGATACTGATACCATTGTAGTTGGCGCATCCCGAGGGTTTCCTTTCTCGAGGATCGGGCGAACAATGCTGTGGTTCCATTCATATAGCATCCTTTCCTCGCGACCATACATTGCAGATGGACTGAAATGTACGTTCCTAACCAGACCATCGCCAGCGGATTTGAAAAGTTAGGACCTTCTGTACGCAGCTACCTTCACTTCATCCAGATGGGTAGCCTTTGCGTTTTTCAGTCTGCAGAAACGATTTTTATACTCGACCCAGGGTATATTAATTTTAATGAATAGTTTGCAATACAGTGAAATAATCACCGTAGATCACCCCTAGATTGTAGATTGTAGATTTTACGGGGGAGGTGGTACAGTAAATCCCAGATCACTGCGGCCACCAGTGGGCCTATTGTGATTTCCTCCATTTATAGCTCATCCATGATGGCGCAGTTTGTTATTAAGGCGGCCAGCTCTTTGGGTGTGCTGGCAGCTATGTCCGCTGCTTCGAGGTAGAACTTACCTAGAAAACGTTGACGTGTTTTTATTAAACAGTTAAAGTCACATAATATGTGTTTTGCTGTTTCCTTGTCCTCGCTGCATAGTCTGCATGTGTTGTCTTGCCCTATCCCCATGGTCATCAGGTGTTTTCTAACTCGACAGTGCCCTGTGAGGAGACCTGTTACCAATCGAATCTGACTTGTACTTAACTGTAGTAGCTGTTTCGTTCTTTGGTAGGAGCTGTGTGGCATGAAAGCATTGGGATGTGGATCCTTTTCTGGCAAGTTCGTCTGCTTTTTGGTTGCCTTCAAATCCATTGTGCCCTGGCACGCAAATCAGGTGAACCTTGTTCGTGGTAGCCAGTATTTGTAGGATTTGAAGACAGTCCCAGACCAGTTGTGATGTTATCTCAAAGGTGTTAATTGCGAGTAGAGCTGCCCTGCTATCAGAGAGAATGTAAATGTTCTTAATTGCTATAGCTCTCTCTAGATTCTCTCGAATGCAAAGTTTAATTGCATGTATTTTAGCCTGAAACACGGAATACATACTAGCGGATAGTAATGTTTTAGTGTGGATGGACACCAACGCCCCGGCCCGGAAAATCTTCGAATCCACACCGTTAGAGACGGCGCAGTAGTGGAGCACCGAGACTCAGGTGGCGCATGTAAGTGGAAGGGGACCTCAACCAACTTTGCGTGCGAAACTGGAGACGGCTAGCTAGAGACAGATATGGCTGGCGAAGAGTTGGCTGAGGCCCAGGTCCACCCCGGACTGTAGCGCCACCTTAAGTAAGTAAGTAAGTTGCACTGACACAAGATAGTCCTTGTATTTTGTTGAGTTTAGCCTGCGCCGACCTCTGCGTTGCTTTATACCCCCAAACGGCGGCTGCATACGTGATGGTAGGTCTTGTTATTGCCGTATAAATCCATAGTGTCATATTGGTGTTAAGTTCCCAGTTTTTACCAAGCAGACTTTTGCAGGTTCAAAAGGACAACCTGGCTTTGTTCAATTGTTTTTCTAGTGTGATTCCTAGATATTTCACTTCCGTTGAGAACTCTATAGTTTCGCCGAATGGTGTAGCAAATCCAAGCCTTTCTCGCTTTCTTCTCTTAGTGAAGGCGACTATGGTGCTCTTTTTGGGATTGACTTTGAGGCCAACTTTTGTGCACCATTAAGCAACAAGGTTTAGAGCCCTCTGAAGGCGATGCGAGCTTTTAATTTTCAATGTCTTCGAATTTACCTTTGATAACGATAGCTATGTCGCCTACATATCCTTGGACATAGAAACCGTCCTTACTGAGGATTGTCAGTAGTTCATTTACTACAATGGACCACAGAAGAGGTGAGAGTACTCCTCCATGGGGGCATCCTTTCGTAGCTATTATACAGAGTTTGGTGCTGCCTAATGATGTTTTTCCGTAGACCCCTAGGACCTTTTAGAGATATGATCGAGACCGGCGGGTGAATTGATTAAGCCATGTCCGTCTATCCGTCTGTCCATATGTCTAAAGGTTTTAGGCCTTTTAAATTGAACAAGGACGCAAGCTTGGAGTGTATCTTGGTTCTTATTTTGTACAGACAAAATGTGAAAATCGATTAAATCCGCCAATGGCCACGCCCACTACTGGCTTCAATGTAAGACAATCTCTACTACAATGTGACATACAGACGGACGGACGGACGGACATGGCTCATTCGACTCAAAATTCGGTCTCGATCATATGCCCTTAACGTCTTGGGGGTCTATCGTTATTATTTCTCTATGTTACATTTTCGCCTGTATCAAACTTAATATACTCCATTCCTGTGGAATAGGGTATAATTATAAAGGGTCCGCCATCTAACGTTTTTTTTTTCTTTTCAACTAGTGCTTATTTCGTAAATGGTAACACTTAGCTCATGTCTGATTTGTAACTAGCTCAGCGTGTTGCCACTGGCTAGTTAAACTTGGTGCCGGCTAAATGTAGGACTTCGTTCATAAAAGGTTTTGAGAGACTAGAATCGAGAAGGATCTGGCGATGTCTTAAGATGTTGGCCTTCTGACGTAAAACTTTACCTCACAGTATTTTCATTTTTTGGCGTTGTTGGTCGGGAATTTATTATATCCGTAGTATAGTAGTACAAAGGATGTACTGCTGCGAGTCAAAGTTGGTCCCTCGAAAGGTACAGACGTCCGCTATACTAAATGAATGGGTTTTGCATCGAACCCCAATATGGTCAATCTGGTTGACAGTTGCTTGATCGGGAGAATTCCATATCCCTTTGGTCTTTGTGGATATTTAAATGCGGGAACTCTGTAATCTATACCTGCTAACTACTTCAGCGTGTCGACCCACAGTAAAGTCGATGAGCCTGAAAGTGTTATCGGAGCTCGCATCATGCTAGCTGTGCTTTCCGACCATGCGACAAAAATCCTCCAGTTGAGACCTGAAATATACATAAGCATTATTGCGATGGACGTCAGATTTAACGCCCTTTCAAAACCGCTCATATAGAACGATTGGAATGAATATTTCAATCCACTCAATAAAAAGCTAATCTACTCCACATGAACGAATTTTTGGCGAGAAAGCATGATAGCAGACTATGCCAAATAAGCTTCGGAAATATCGACCGCAACTGTCCTTGCTCGTTTCTCGAAGATGCAAGGAGCGATTCCACTTTTCGGTGAGGTAAGTCATCGCATCTTCACTTAACCTTTTACCGCAGAAGCTTCCATGACGGTCATCCAGAAGCTAGCAAGATTTAAGATCAAGGAGAGGTTGTTAGTGCGATTGGTCGGTTACTGATCAGAGAAGTCGAATCTTTTTTTTTAGGGTGGGTAGAACAAATTTAGTTTTCTCTCTTTTACTCGAAAAGAGACCAGAAGAGTATAGATAGGTACAACAGATAGAGAAGGGGCAAGCAGGGAAATTTAATCTAGAAGTTTTTAAGAACTCTAGGACACATTAGTGGAAAAATGAATTTAAAAAAAAAGAACATGAAAAAACTAATTTAATTTTTGGTATCTTTGACCTCAGACTGCCAGACTGACTTTGACTGCCAGACTATCCTTTTTAAAGTTGAATCTTTAGAGGCAACAATATGCTCCCCAGCTACTTTTTAGGAGAGGAGGTGAGTAACAGGTCCAGACAGAGTGCCTATATTCACATTATGACTGGTTAAACTGAAGAAATATATATTCTTCTTAAAAATATATAATAAGCCTTATTAACTTTGGGTCCCCCGTCTCCTTGAAATGGGCCTATACAAAATGTATTTGGTACTTAATTTTTCTAATTATCCGCTTTGCTTCAAAAGTTACTCTCTCGGCACATGATAAATTATACCAGCAACCGTTTCGCATGGAATATGGAACGCACATTAGTTCGAAAATAGAAATTCGTTACGCAATTGTGTGCCCATCACAGAAACTCTTTGCATTGTAAATAATGTTGAAACTCATGTAGGTACATCATGTAGTCCATTGCATGATGTGTACTTCTCATACACAAATCTATTCACGAACATAATATAATTCAAAAATATTCTAAATTGAAGCGAGTTCTCCACGCATCACCATCTCATGCATTCGGATGTATACATTGTGTTTTATTGGATATATTCAAATAGGAAACATTTTATGTTCGGAAATTCTTTTAACTCAAAATAACAGAAAGTATATTGCATCACATGAATGCTTTAATCGAAAGTTATCAAGATTTAAATTCGTCTTTCTATCGATTTCTTGTTTTACACGCTGCTTTGGACAGATTTTGGGGTTGAAAAGCATTGGGTTGTTTTATTTTTATGACTCACCGTTATGTTTATCCGATGCGGCAAGTGAGATAAGCTAGACGAATCTGTATTCTTAGTTTAGTCAAGCTCCCAATAAATGCTCGACAATCGATAGCATAACAAAATTTATGTGTTTGCATTACATCCTTGCGTCACTCCGTATCTGACCTTTGATAGAATAAGTAATCAGTTGTCTCCACAACACAGCATCTCAGTCTTTGAGTCTCAAAATTTCGCTGATTGATGTTTTATTTTCTTGTTTTGAAGTGAACATAAGGTGAAGTGAGCATAAGTGAAGTGAACATAAGGGCTAACATAGCAGGTATTCTTATAAAATTTTCCTCAATTCTCAATTGGATCACCCTATTATATGGGTAAAAATATATGCATAGCTAACGGCACACCTGATTGTTATTAGGACACATCCCAAGGGTTAAATATTCTTTTGCTTTTTTTGCAAGAATTTAAAGAAAATAAAATCTAAAATGTTTTGAGAAATTTTAGAAAAAAGCGGATATCTAAATTGCGCACCCGACTTCATGTACCGACCATGTTGTATTGCACCCTGTTAAGCCAATTAGTTTCCCTTCTCTTATCTGCATGCAAGTTTGACTCGTGCTGACTACATTTTTACAGGTGAGGAAATTAACATGATACAAATAAATTCTATAGCAAAAGTCACGGCTTAGCGGCAGTGCCTGACATCAAAGAATATCAACATACTGTTACAAGTATATTCTTCACATACAGTCGTAAATTAAATTCGGTGTTTAAATCATTCAAATAAGTATGTTAGAGTTGCAGTAACACACCAACTTGCTGTGCTTTGATTCGATGGGTTCTAGTTTCGTTAATTTAATTAACATGGATAACACCTGCTCTGACACAGCTTATACCACAAAAAGAAGTGTTTAATGTGTCGAGGGATTATAATTAAAGTTTGACAAAAGGATGCTTTTAAGTTGAAAATATTTCTACTGACAAAAACATTTTCATAGCTTATATGTCACCGCACCGTCTGATGTCATCTGTGCTTAGCCGTTCCCCAAGAAACCCTCGTATATATAAGAGCTTAAATAAAAGAAGAAGAGAGCCTTCTGCAATCGAAACTCGTTCTATTTTTTTTTTTAAATATTTAAGATGAAACTCCTACCCTTTGTTAAATTAGCATTTTTATTTGCGTGACGGTCCTTAACAATATTGCTGTGGATAAGCATGTCCTCGGAAATTGTAATAAGTATACGACATGCCTCTGAGCACTTTTGTATATAATTTTGTTAAACGAATGAAAATTCTTTAGTCTTATGCAAAAATATTTAGGATAAAAATTTAATACTTATCAATTTATTGAGATGAATCTGGCTGGACAGCAAAAATGCCGTAAAATCGATTAAATATCCAATTTCGGTCAAAACATGATGTTCAGCTACGTTCGACGCTTATTTTTGGATGAATAGCTCGTCAAGAGGAAATATTGCTGAAGCGTGGCCTATACAAAATATATATTATTCGGGACAAAAATTTGAAGATTTGTTGTTGCATGGTATATATAGGAGCGGGTATGTAGAAGTTTGTCACAGACAAACTCTTGCAATACTTTTACTCACTTGTTAATTATGTTTTATAAATAAGTTTATATCATCATCATCATGATCATCATTTTCGAAATGCCGCTTATCCTTTAAAAGGGTCGCGGAGCAAGGGTGGCCAAATGGTCCTTCCATCTTTCTCGATCCTCCGACACCAACTCAAAAGACTCCGGCGCAATCCCCAGGCGGGACTCAGAGAGGTTCTTTACCTGATCCCACCACCTGTTTCTTGGCCTACCAGGGGGGCAACGCGCTCGCATCTCGGATAGCATGACCTGTCTAGGAAGTCTGTCATGGGGCATGCGAACAATGTGTCCAAACCATCGAAGAATCGATCGCTCCACTCGGAGAAGTAGCTGCTCAACATTAAGATTCCTACGAATACTGACGTTTCTCACTCTGTCCCTTAGAGTAACACCAGCAACGCACCTCAGGAATCTCATTTCGGCAGCTTGTACCCGCGATCTTATTCTTTCGGTCATTACCCAAATTTCATGACCATAGATGAGGGTTGGAACGAACACTAAATTTAAAACTAAGATCTTTGCTTTCACTCCAAGCTCAGCGTTCCTGATGACCGGCCGGCGTAGTTCCTTTACTATTGATCCAGCTTGGCCAAATTCTACAGGATAACTCAGTATCACTCCTTCCATCTCTCGTGAAAAAGACCCCGAAATACTTAAACTTCTGCAACTGTTTTAATGGAACTCCATTTATGTGCAGGGTACACTGCACAGGAGTTCGGTAAACAACAATCACTTCCGATTTGCTCACGTTTACTTTCATCCCAGCATCACCAGCCGTCTGGGCTGCAAACCTATCCAGTGCTCGTTGAAGTTCCTCTTTGGATGATGCAAGGATGGCCAAATAATCTGCGAAAAGCAGATGGCTCATCGTAATGCCAGCCAATTCGAAACTTTGCTCGCCAAGACAGCGCTTCACCATCCAGTCCATATGTGCTATCAAAAGGAGCGGCGACAGAACACATCCCTGGCAAAGTCCAACGCGCACCCCAAAAGGACGGGATTTGACGCCATTTATCCGTACTCAACTTCTGCAGTTTCCATCCAACGACACTCATCGCATAGTCCTGCAAAACTCTCCACAGTGTATCCCGAGGGACTCGGTCATACGCCTTTTCCAGATCTATAAAACACACATAAACTGGTTTGGCATCTTCCCAGGCCTTCTCAAGGATAACCTTCAGAGTAAAAAGCTGGTCGGTTGTGCCTCTGCCAGGCCAACAGCCGCACTATTCTTCCCGTAACATAGGCTCGATTAAAGCTCTGGAACGCGTTTCCAACACCTTCGCGAGTACTTTTTCCGGAAGACTCAAGAGAGATATGTCCCTATCTCTTGGCGCAATCTCTCCTGTTCCCTTTTTTGGGCACTATAACTCCTGTTTGCCAATCGCTAGGTGCCTTCCCGCTATCCCAAGCCACCTTAATGACACGTGTTAGCCATTTAACACCCTCTTCACCCATGGCCTTGAGCAATTCTGGCCGGATTTCATCAACTCCAGCAGACTTGCCAACTTTTAGCGATTTAATCGCTATACTATCGCTTCGTCTACTGCGGGACTATTTTCCGTCGTTATCTCGTCAGCAGCGGGAATGCCATCTTCAGTGCCCTGTTGGGGGTTGAGCAACTCCGAAAAGTGCTCTCTCCACCTGCGCAAGACATGGCTCTCATTTAAAGGAAGTCCGTCCTTGGATTTAACCCCTTGAATGATATTCAACTTCTTTCCTCTGAGCCGGCGAATGGTCTGCCAGATCTTGTTTGCAGATCTGTAATCGTGCTCCAACTTCTAGCAAAACTTTTTTCATGACTGTTCTTTGGTTGTTCTTAAGGCTCTCTTCATCTCTCTGTTGGCTTCTTGAACTCCAGGCGTTTTAAACCAAGCAACTGCTTGGTTTAAAACCAAGCAGTTGCTTGGTTTTAAACCACCAGCCGCTACCCCAAGCCGCTTCACTCCACAAACATTTCCTGCAGAGGCAATGACTGCCGATAAAAACAGCTGCCATTCCTCCTCTTCATTCAAAAGGCCAATTGGAATTTGTTCGAACTCCTCCGAAGCATGCTGTGCAAAGCGCTCTCTGAAATCAGAGTCAGCATCCTGCAACCTTTCCCACCGTATGCGGGTCACCAGTCTTTTTATTCGCCTGGGTGGCAAAGGAATACTGTCACTGAAAAACAATTTGCACAGCACTAAGTGGTGATCAGTTGACAACTCAGCTCCCCTGAAAACTCGAACATCACAAATCATTCTTTGAACACACGATGGTAAAACATAGAAATCATTCAGTGACCTCTGTTTTAAACTAAGCTTGTAACATGTGCATTTGTAAATGTCTTAGTGTGGGAAAAAGGTGTTCATGATGGACAAGCCATATGCACAGCAAAAGTCCAACAACTTCCCTCCGTTCCTGTTTTGATCCGGGTCACCGTGCCTCCCAATCACACTCCTCCAAGTACTGTCGTCTGTACCCACATGTGCATTGAAGTCACCCATCAGGAGAAAGAAGTCAATTTCTGCCACTCTGTCCAGGGCAACATCAACTTCGTTCAAAAAGGACTCATACTCTGACTCTCGATTTGGTGCATAAGCCTGAACCAGAGCCAGAGTCGATCGTTCAAGCTTAAGCTTTAAGATCAGAATCCTTCCCCCTAACGAAATGACATCGAATACATTTTCTGACAACCGGGGGCTTGTGAGTATCCCCACACCCGCCTGTGCAGTCATGTGATTTGGGACGCCAGACCAGAAGAGCTTCCACCCATCATCGAAGTCTTTGGTTCCAGAACCCTTCCTTTTAGTTGAGGAGATGCCAGTTGCATTGAGCTGATACTTTTTGGCCTCCTCAACCAGTTCAATAGAGACTTCTGAACCTTGAGAGTATATAGCGGCCGCTTTGCTGTAGCTTTTTCTGTGAAATTATCTATTTCATGCATTTAGGTATGTAGATAGAGTAATACCTAGTGTTCAAGAACATTTGAAAATGATTAAATTGTTTAAGATCCAATTTGGGTCAAAGAATGATGTTCAGCTACGTATGACGCTTATTTTTGGATGAATAGGTCGTTCAAGAAAAAACATTGCCGAAGCGTGGCCTATACAAATAATATATGAACTCGGGACAAAAACTTTAAGATTTGGTGTTGCATGGTATATAGGGTCGGGTATATAGAAGTTTGTTACAGACGAATTCTTGCACTACTTACTTACTCACCTATATGTCTTACTCACTTAATGTCTTATAACAAGTTAACATGTAAACGAAAAAAATAGTATAAAAATGTTGTAAGCATAAGTCAAGTTTTTTTTGGATACATACTACATTATGTCTACGCCCAGATCTGAAGACGTGGCTATAAAAAAAATGATTTTTATATCCTACCCTGGGTGTTTTAAGTGCATATACTAATTTATATCATTCAACTGGACAAAAATTACAGGTTTTTAACATAATCAGGATGAAAAGCTATTCGCTATTTTTATACCCGACCGAGGGTATATTAATTTTAATGCATAGTTTGTAACACAGTGAAATAATCTCCGTAGACCTTTAAGACTTTTTAGAGATATGATCGAGACCGACAGGTGAATCAATTAAGCCATGTCCGTCCGTCCATCGGATGTATGTGTGAAGGTTTTAGGCCTTCCAAATCAAGCTAGAGAGATGAAACTAAGTACACTGCTTGAATCTTCTGCTGCATAGACAACGTGTGAAATCTGGCTGAATCCGTCAATGGCCACGCCCACTACTGGCTCCAATGTGAGACAACCTCTATTTCACTTTTCTTTCAAAATGCCTTTTGGTCAAGTTCGACAAAGGAACTTAAATTTTGGCACTGAGCAATACTGGCCCAAGATCTTTAATAAGGCAAAAATTGGGCGGTCGCCCGCAATATCGACCGCGTTTTTCGGAAAAAACTGTTTTTTCCCGATATAAATTTAATCTAACGAAATTGGATCCATTTAAATTTTGCGGTCTTAATATTTCATACTTCTGCATACATACGCCAATACATGAAATAACAAACTAATTTAAATCTTTTTATACCCCACTCCACAGGAAAGGGGTATAATAAGTTCTGTATCAAACTTTTTGTACGTAAGGTCTCTGTCATCAGAAGCAATACAAGAGTTAAATCTTTTTAAATCCGCCCAAAGCCGGTCTAAATGTGCAACTACCACCAGATTTTTATAACCGGTCAAGGGTATATTAATTTAAATGCATAGTTTGTAACGCAGTTAAATAATCACCGTAGACCCTTCAGAACTCTTAGAGATATGATCGAAATTGGCTCAATCCGTTAACGGCTACGCCCACTACTGGCTTTAATGTGAGACAACCTCTATTTAACATGTTTTTTTTCAAAATGCCTTTTAGTCAAATTAGACAAGGCACAGGAACTTAAATTTTGGTAGTGACCAATATTGGCCTAAGACCTTTAATAAGGTAAAAATTGGACCGCCCACTATATAGACCATGTCCACATTTACCATGTTAAATCTTTAAGAAGCCGATTTCTCGGAAAGTTGACTCTAAATCGAAAAAAATTGTATGACAAATATAAAAGATATTACTATTTGCTAACTTTGCTTCCTACAAAGTGTTGAACTCCGCCCACTTTTAGGGGCGTTTTTAGAAAAAAACTTTTGGGGGCGTGGCCTATACAACTTATATATGAATTCGGGCCAACTTATATATGAATTATGAAATCTTAAAGAAACTTTAAGATTTGGTGTTACATGGTATATAGGGTCGGGTATATAAAATTTTGTCACAGACAAACTCTTGCACTTATAAAAATAAAAAAAACTGTAAGACGTCGTAAAAAGATTCAATTTAACATTAAGCCTCTCCTGATGATTGTAAGACATAAAAAGTAACAAAGTGCAACAGTGCGTATGAAAAAAAAAAAAAACTTTCAGTCCATCTACGACGGATTGCAAAATACCCGACCATACCAAAAAAAACTGCCACGCCTCCAAAAAGTGGGCGTGATAAAGAAATTAAACTGTTGAATGCTTTATACTAGATGGTTGCATACATTTCGGCTCTACAACTTTTGGCATACATTTTTTTGTCAAATTTCATATATATTTATTGAAAAATAATAATTTTAAGCTAAAATCCCTTAAAAGTGGGCGTGGTCAATGAAAAGGCTAAAATTTTCTGAATACTTCAAATACAATTACAAGACAATGTTACATACCAAAAATGAATGCGCTATCGCGATTGTAACATTGCTAAAATTTGAAAAAAGTATTTTTTTTAAATTAGAGATGGTCGCACATACAGGCCTGTAGTGGGCGTGTCTGTGGGCGAATTCAGATAATTTTCAAACGTAATCTGAAGGGATGGACTTCCAGCAAACCCACCATATTTCAGCTCTATACCTTAAAATTTAAGGCCTAAAAGTTGTTTACAAACGGAGAGACGGACATGGCTTAAATGATTCACCTGTCGGTCCCATTCATATCTCTACAAGGTTACAAACTACACATCAAACTTAATACACCCTGGGTCGGGAGCCAGTCACCCGTGCATTTAAACAAAATTAAGCACCTTCTAGTACGTTCCATACTTACCCTTTGGTAATTTTCCATTGGTACTTTTGCGCTGAACTCCACGGAGGGGAAATTTTCGATATCGAAATTCGAACTTCGAATATGTCAGCTGACTGGAATGGCAATTGGGTGTGATCATTTAGTGAATCGAGCGGGTGTGTTCGTAAAGTGAATCGATGGCTGCATTCAGTCACTCCTGCATGTGTTTTATTTCTTTTTACCACATTACAATATTATTTGTGGGGCTAAAACGCAGTCGAAATCCATGCTTTTCTGCAAAACAATAGATTTTCCTTGAATTCCTCCTCTAAGTGTGGGTATGGTCCAAAACTTTGTGTGAACTAAATGTAGAACACAGTATTTCCTACATGATATGTTAAGGAAAAAAATTTCCAATTTGCAAAAAAAATATATTGAATAAATTCCATTCCACTCTTTAAATCGATGCCACGACCACTTGTTATGATTGGGAGATGCCAAATGTCAAATTTCAGCTTTTCAGGACGACGTATTACAGTTTTAATAGCACTGGAGGAAGTTGCGCATTTGGAACGATTTTGGGCGTGTCTGTGGGCGGATTTGAAAAATGTTAACACTTGATGATGACAGAAACATTACATACAAGATTTCAGCTTTCTAGCTAAAAATTTAAGGCCTGGAAATTGGTGACATACGGACGGACGGACAGACGAACATGGCTCATTCAACTCTGAATTCGGTTTCGCTCATATGCGCTTAAGGTCTTAATATACTCCATGCCTATGGAATAGGGTATAAAAACATTATACGGGAAGGGGATAGAAGAACAAAACAATATAAAAATGGGAAGGAGAATTTGGAAATAGAAAGAAAACTAGGAAAACGAATAGGAATAGGGTATACCGTGGCCCGTTATAGACGGACTGAAGCTATTACACATACCCATTCTTAACCTTACTCTAAGGTTAAGTTTCAAAATGAAAAAAATATTTGTTCGCTTTTTTGACACTTTGTATAAGTTTAGCATTCGGCATTCACACAATGAATCCGTTGCACCCGATACGTCGAAGTACATAACTGACAGACAACTCAGTGAAATACACACGTTCCTATGGGAAGCGACGTACGCCACGAAGTTTTTCTATGGGCAGCTTCCCGCAAGAGCTCAGTTGTCTGTTGTGTACCTAGATTAACATGACGGACGCGATAGATTCATTGGGCTGAAGGCTTTAGAAACATAATAGAAAAAGTAAGCAAGAATTTTCCAAGGCCATTTCAAGTTAAATTAAGAATTTTATTTCGTCAAAATATTTATTACGGCGTGTAATATAGTGGGTGCCGTGGCGCAGTGGTTAGTGTGTGTGCCTCTGACGCCGGAGGTCTGGGTTCGAATCCTGCCTCTGCCACCTGGAAAAAAGACTTGTTCTTTTTCACGGCTCCCACCTCCGCGAGGGTCTGACAAACCCTCCGAGAGTAACATTTGTCTTGAAAAACTTCTCAAAGTGCCGTTCGGATTCGGCAAAAAATTGTAGGTCCCCTTGTATGTGAAAAAAAGTATAGCACACACAGCATACATGGTTGAGAAGTTGGCCCTGGTTCACCTCGAGCTATTGTGCCGAGGTGATTTATTTTTTTTATTTATTACGGCTATAAGTAGGTTCACCACTTATATTGAACTTATATTGAATATTTCCAAATATTGCAAAGTTTTCTTCAAAAACAAAGAACGGAAAACGTATGCCCGTTGGCTATACGTTTAACAACTTGGACCTAACTTTTTAACAACTTGGTTCACAAAACCGATATTGAGCACACATATACAAAAAATTAACGATAACGTTAAATTTGGGTAAAAAATAAATTTAAAAATGTGATTTTAACAAATATATCTACATAAAAAATATACGTCGGAAAAACAATCTCAGAACAAATTTTAAGTTTCTTCGCAACCACAGCTGTTATCCAAGCAGTGGGGGCTTTGACTTCTGTAAAATAAAAACTCCACAAAGCAACGTGTGACTTAAGCATCTGGCCCAATGAATCCGTTGGCTCCATTTCATTGAAGTGCAACTGACAGTCAGTGTTAGTAAAACAGACAACTAATGGCGTATTCTTTTCAACACCGAATCGTGAAACTGGTGTGGAATACAGAAAAAAAAAATGTTCTTTTGTATTACACCTGAACGGAATCGTGCTCATGAAAATGTTTTTCTGAGCTCCTTATTCATTCAGTGTCGATACCAAACTTGAAATTTCGCCACCAACGAATTTGACGGTGGAGGCTGGGTGTAACTTTGATTGTGTATGTAAAGTGACGCTTTAATTTTCATTCGTGATTTTTTACAATGCGACTTAAATTATATGAAATCGATAAAAACTTACTGAATATCCCAAACTCAAAGCTATTAAAATTCATTTTAAGTAAAAAGTAAAAAAAAACGATTCCAACAAAATCACGCTACGAAATGAAAAAAAGAAAACAAAATGAAGTCAAAGCAATTGGACACTTAACAATGAAACCGAGTGTACACCACGCTGGAATTGTCGCGAACACCGAGTATTATTTGACAGCTCGGTGTGGCAGTTCGGTGCCCAAAAGAATAGGCCATAAGTTAAATACGCAAGTTTTTATGGGAAGTGGCCCATAGTGCACGGAGACTGATTGCATTTAACTGAGTTTTGAGTTGTATACATTGACGAGACAGAGGCAACGAATCAATTGGGCTAGACCTATAAGTTGCAATTTGTTCTCCGTGGTAGGGTATGTGTTAACTTCGAATTCCGGTGAAGCAAACATTCCTTACTTAGTTTCTACAAGTGGCGGTGGTGATATCTTCCCCATTATCACGAAAATAAACAGCTATATAAACAAACAGATAAGCATCAAATTAAAAGCAAATAAAAACCCTTCCCCCTATCTCCGGATGTCAGTTAAATAGATAATTTAAGAGCTGTGCACTGCAAATTGCGCAGAGAAAGTGAAATTTTAAGCTATGCTGACTCTTCTGAATGATCACTTTGCTTTTTCCATTTATCAACACAGTGTTATCTCCACGTGTGTTTCCACGAGACCGCAAGGCAATGTGAGGAGTGAGCTTCCTACGTGTTTCAAAAACTCAAACAGCAGCGGCAGCCGCGCTTAGAAAATATACAAACCAAGCGTATAATTGGGAGTCACATCTTGCAACGGTTGCTGTTTATTAAAGCCTCTTAAACTTTATCGGGTTTGTAATCTGCTTAAAGTGCGTGTGGCGATAAGTAGGACCGTGCGTCGGTCGTCCACATAAGCCGGCCTTCGACGATGTTTGCTTGCCATGCCAAGCATCTTAATTCCAAAATGAAAACAATTAGTCGAAGTCATCAGGTCAATGGCTTTTTGATTCAAATTTTTCTTCAATGTCTACACAGGCGCCAAGATTTAGGTCATAAAATCTCGTTTCGTTTCTAACCCCGAAGGGTGACAAACAAAAGAGTCTGGAAATGGGGACGCATAATTATCATATTAATTTTAATAAAATTCAAAATTTTAACATGTAAGTCGTTATCAGTAGGTTGAATGAGTGCCTAAAAGGCGATTCGCTTCGTACTTAAAAACTCTTCCCTGATTATTTTTTTTTTAAATTCTACACTTTCATATAGAAAAAGTAAGACCCGAAGTGTGGAAGCTCTTAAAGTACTCAGAATCTCATTTTTCAGTTCCAAAGGTACCTACATACTCCATGTCAGAGAATGTGCCCTATACAATATCTGAGGCAAAGATTAGTCCTCCTTTTCCCGGTAAAACAGACTTAACAGGTGTAAACAGAATTTAACATAGGAAAAATATTAATTCAATGCCTAGGCCTATACCTATAGCTACTTGCGAGCGTTTCTTGGTTATCATGGGTATACCGACCTATGTGATGTTCATTTATTTAAATGTCACGTTCCTAACAGTAATTATTTTTAGTTCTACGTTGCGACTTGCCAGGCTTGCTAAGTGAATACAACTTCTTCTTGCTGATCACTTAGCTAGCGTTAGCGATAACTTTTCCCCGAACAACTCCACGATTATGAGTGACGTTTATATTAATCATGCGGCCAACCTGACTAAGTGCTAATGCCATTCACAACAACTGCATTCGACAATCGACAGTCGGTCTAGCTTCTAGCAGCCATTATTCTTGTTCGTGCAGTCGAATTGAAATTCATTCGACGGATGTCAGCGAACACACCTAGAACGTCAGTCACTATGGTATATTTACAGGGTGATGCGGGCGATCTTCGGATGCGATCGTGACGTGTAATTTAGTTGTCTTCCCATTCCAATAATGATTAACCAACATTCCTACTGTTCTATTGGTGGCTTGGTTATTCATTGGAAATAAAGTGATGATTGTCACGACCGAATTTTTGCACGACCACACAAACACAAGAGTATGGGTAAAACAAGCGGAAAGGGAGCGGCCACGCGGGTATTTTCGATCGGTCCAATGACTCGATTTAGTTTGTCACAACCGCTATGGCATGTGAATTAGTAATTAATAGTTGAGTTCTTTGAATCCCAAGCTTATTTAGCTGTCAGCAAAAGAAACAGTCAGCCCAGAGGCATAATTTCTGGTCAAACCCATACTTAGGCCCATTAGATGGGAATTGCAAAGGTAAGCGCACAAGGCAAGACAGATACAATATGAGAAGAGAACAAAGATACATAATGGCATAGTTGATTTTCCTATCCTATGGCCCTTGTGTGACCCGTCATTTTTTGATTGGGTTGGTTAAGGACTGCATCTTGTGCGGTCGCCACAAGAACGCACGCATGGATAGGCTTGATCAATGGTTTAGTCAGTGCCTGAAATTGATTTTTATTCTTGTCCGGCGACGTGGGCTCTTTATATCATCGCTTAAGCCTTACCCTTTCCATTGTTGTGGTGCGGGGTTCGTTATTGTGTTTATATAAATGAGTTCAATAATAAATTCAATGCGCTTGAAGTGCCATCTTCTTAAGTGGTTGCTGATCCCTTATATAGGAGGAATTTATATACTACCCAGTATCCGAATAATTTGTAGGTTCACTATCAGTTTTCTTTTCTCGAGGTTTTGTCTAGACACAATGGAGTGAAGTTCAACGATAGCTGAAGTGAACTCTTGAAAGGTTAAGGTGCCGGCTTTATTTTTAACATTCAGGGCCAATGACTTTTAAATCGAAGGTTATTAGGATTGGGGTTTTTTACAACATTAACGAAGTGTAACACCGGAAGCAACTCAACATCAATCCTGAAATAATATAGGCGTTCATGCAGGGCCCGACCTATAGCTTTTTTGCCACTCTGGGCAAATATAGAATTTGCCGCCCTTAAAATACTTGAATGTACGGATGCTAAAACTCCGAAATCTCTCAAAGATACCTACTATAGCAGGTATATAATACCGAAGTAGCCGATATTGGTTATTCCCGATTTCCACGTGCTAAAAAACCACCCATAGTTTTACGTTTACAGTAACACATAATAAAACCTTAGGTTCTGGTAGTAGGTTCTAGCACGTAACGGGGCCCCTTACAATCCCCCTTACTCACCCCTTTAAGGGCGATTTGACACTGTATAGAACTCAATTTTGGGTGCAAAAAAGGTTCTTCTTCAAACTCTTATAGAACTTATTTGACATAAAACAATATGTAGGTACACACACTTTCATGGTGCGGTTTTTTATACCCCATCTCATAGGATAGGAGGTATATTAAGTTTGATTCATAGTTTGTAACATAGAGAAATAATCACCGTAGACCCCCAAAACCTTAAGGGCATATGATCGAGACCGAATTTTTAGTCGAATGAGCCATGTCCGTCCGTCCGCCCGTGTGTTGGTAGTTTTTAAGCCTTAAATTTTGAGCTAGGAGCTTCAAACTTAATTTTTTTTCTTTTTAGGTCGCTAAGCAGTACAAGTGTAAACATTTTTAAAATCCGCCCACTGACACGCCCACTTTACTTAATAGCATGAAAATTCAAAGTTGTCGTAGAAAGCTGAAATTTGGTACGCGTTATCCTCGCTTAAGTAAATTGCGATTGACATTTCAAAATAAGGCAAAACCCGCCCCCTTTTGGGCGTGGTCATATTTCATTTGCGTTTTAATAAACGGTTTTTATTCGATATATTTTCTTTGAATCCAAAAAATTTGCGCTATAAAATGTTCAGATATGTGTGAAAGCTATCAACTGAAATGCATAAATTTTTGCCACGCCCACTTTTGAGGGCGTTTTTAAGTATAAACCAAATTTTTAATGTGAAAATGCAATCAACACGTGTATACCACTTCTGATAAAAAATATAAGCAAAAAAACGATATTATTGAAAAAGGGTGGATGCCACGGCCCTTTTTAAGGGAGAAGATTCCTTAACTGAGAAATTCTAAATACAGTTGAAGTTCATAGAAACTGAAATTTAAGACCTAAGATTTATGACACAATTCGGAGCTTGAAAGTGGTCAATTGGGATGGGGTATCCAACGATTCGCCTTAGCGGATTGTAACCCTCCCACCCCTAGTTTTTACTTTAGTGTATACATAACCTTTTTCTTATACTTTGTATCTAGGTGTTGTTGTTTTTGCGCATATAACTTCGTTCATGTTAAATAAGGTGATGAAAATACTGAGTAAAAAAAGTGCATTTACTTAACAGAAAACAAGGAGCGCATTTAATATCTTCAAATGTTTTATTAAAATAGGACGAAAATAAATAATGCACTTTTTGAAATATTAAATATAACATTAAGTAAAGTATGGAAGGTTTTATGTAGAGCTCACATAGCACTATTATAACACTTGAAGAGTTCTGCGTTACCTCTTAGAAACTTTGGGTTCAATGTATCACTGTCAAGCTTCATGTAGAACTATAATAAGGTTGTGTGCTTTTCCAAACATGGCGCTAATTCATTTAGGGTTACCATCGCACTCTCTTTTCCTTTATGAGATTGGTTTCTGTTCCCTAGCATAGGTGGTTTGACTACTTGTAATTTTTGACACGGCAGGCGTTAATTGAAACGTATTTTTTTAATGCATGTCTTGTTTTTATCCATGGATGCAGTATATGCCTTAAAAGTTTTTAAGCCCAATGAGGACTCCTTTTAAATTCCTGCCTAAAAAGTGTTCATGTCTGTGAGGGGATGAAATCCTTAAGCTGCTGGACCAAGAAAGCCCATACATAACTTTTATGACCGACTAGACCATAGAATAAATAGCAAAAATGGATTATCTAGAAATCTCTAGAATTCTCTTTAGAAATCAAAATCAAGAAATGATATTTTTTTGTGGTAAAAATTTAACCTAGATAAATTTATATCATTCTATTAAAAATGTAAAATATATCTAAAGGTTTCGCTTGCAATATTCTCACCAAAATTTCTGTCAATTACATTGTTTTCTATTGTAAGACATCTGGGTATGACATTGGATTACCTCCAAGTGCTATATAAGACTGCAAAGTAGAACTTTGGATGTGACAAACCTATAGTGTTATAAAAAAAGGTGCTGGAAACGTCTTTAGAACCCGTGCTATAAAATAGCAACTCCTCATCACTTATAGACTTAAAACTTCAGTGGTAGGAACGTTAATAACATCTCGTTTACGAAAGTTATGGTGTTAGCACTGCTAGTTTTATAATTATGCTTCTGTAAACGTTTCTATGACCAATTTTTTGAGTAAATAAGCTGCGCACCAATGGTACGATTAAGAAACATTTCAAAACCAGGAGTGCTACTGAAACTGAAGAGCACTTTGAGTGTTTTATAGGTCCAATATTAAAAAATCAATGCTGGTTTTTCCGGAGTGTGCTACTTGGGGAGAGACCCTAAGCCAAAACGCACGTCATATAGTTAATTTTTCGCTCTTTCATAATTCCTCTTGACTACAACTAAGTTAACTTAACAAGTAGTTTACGCTTCCGTAGTGTTTATCGCGTTGGGTAGGTTGCTATCCAGGGAATGAACCTACTAAAACCGTTAGTTCGTGCGGCTTCACCCTACGTCACTATATCGAAGGGTATTATTCTTTGTATTTGGCGCTCGTTGTTTATATCGTGAAGAGTCTCGTAAAGAGTACGGATCATGCCATTTTTGTAATGAACATGAAGACGAGCACTTAGCTATCGAGCAAAGTTAGTTACTTCGTTGCTCACAGTACCTATTCCTAAATATCGGTGAATATCACTATTTCTTAATAAACCATGGAGCATTCACAATCGCTCTAAGTGCCTTGTTTTGAAAAGTCTGCAGCGTGGACATGCGCGGCTTGGTACAACCCCAAAGTTGTATACTATATGCCCAGGACGTCTTTAACACCTGCCTGTACAAGAGCAGTTTGTTTATGCTTAATTTTGAAAATTTTCCAAAAAGTAATCGCGTAAGGTATTAGCGGCACTCTTTAGCGATGAAGAAGTCGATAAGGTCAGGCTTTTTATTTCTATAGGTTTGGCAACATGTTTGCTTTCCCGTGGAGAAAAAATCTACGGGACGGAAAGGTGGAGATATGGGCTTAGCAGTCAATAAGAACTAAACTAAGCTGTCATCAAGAAGAGAAGCCCAATACCGACGCCTTGAAGAAAACGTCACCAAAGACAGCTACAACTTTGAGGTCGTTATTGTTGCGGATTTTTTATACCCTATCCCATAGGATAGGAGGTATATTAAGTTTGATTCATAGTATGTAACATAGAGAAATAATCACCGTAGACCCCCAAGACCTTCAGGGCATATGATCGAGACCGAATTGTAAGTCGAATAAGCCATGTCCGTCCGTCCGTCTGTTGGTAGTTTTTAGGCCTCAAATTTTGAGTTAGGAACTTGAGGCTTGATACCTGTTTCTTTCTAGGTCCCGTAGCAGTACAAGTGTAAAATTTTTTTAAATCCGCCCACTGACACGCCCACTTAACGTATTAGCATGAAAAATCAAAGTTGTCGTAGGAGGCTGAAATTTGGTATGCAATATCCTCGCTTAAGTGTTTTGTGATTGGCATTTTAAAAAAAAAGCGAAAACCGCCACCCTGTTGGCGTAGTCATTTTTAATAAACTATATTTTTAATATACTATAAATAAATAAATAGAGTGGCGCAACAGCTCGAATTGAACCAGGGCCAACTTCTCAACAATGTATGCTGGTGTATTGATTTCTTTACATACAAGGGGAATAACAATTTTTTCAAGACAATTAATACTCTCGGAGGGCTTGTCGAACCCTCGCAGAGGTGGGGACCGTGAAAAAGAAACAAGTCTTGTTTGTTCAGGTGACGATGGCAGGATTCGAACCCAGACCTCCGGCATAGTAAGCACACACACTAACCACTACGCCACGGCACCCCAACACGTGTATACTGCATCTGATAAAAACTATGATAAAAAAATTATGTTATTGAAAAGGGGCTGATGCCACGCCCATTTTTTAAGAAAGAAGATTCTTAACTGACAAGTTCTTAACACAATTAAAGTTATAATAGAAACTGAAATTTTACAACCAAGATTTTTAACGCATTTTGGAGCTTGTCAATTGGGATGGGGTATCCAACGATTCGCCTAGGCGGACTGTAACCCTCCCACTAGTTCTATTTGGGTTCCGCTATATAAATGTAGACACCGATAGCAGCTCTGAGATTAAACGAAAGTTAACTCTTGCAAATTGCTGCTTCTTTGGGCTAAGAAGATAATTGATTTGCAAAGGGCTCTCTCAAGTAACTGAAGTGTCCATTTATAAGACCTTCGTGGACCCTGTAAAAAATGGATGAAAAGCTTTGGGCTGCTTCGAGAGGAAATTTCTTCGGACGATTTACGGTCCCGTCTGCATAGACGGAGAGTGGAGTAGGAGATATAACATCGAACTGTACGTGCTGTAGAGTGACACCGAACTAGCCAGAAGAGTCAAAATACAACGTCTACGATGGCTGGGTCATCTAGAGCGGATGGCCATGGCTACATGTGTTACAGGGTCAACCGACTCGTCTTCCACCTTTAGTAAATGGGTTCCCTTCCCTAACATACCTTTCAATGAAATTGCTTCTTCACACAGTGAACCCAAACTTATTCTTATATGTATTTAACTTTCTAGCATTTCTACAAAGTAGGTAACAGAAATGCAGTTGGCTTCACATATGACAGATTGCTCCAAGAAGAAAATTCCGTGGAATGTTATACAGCACCAAACCTCCGAAAGTCAAAGGCGTTTATAAGCTGACATGCCCAGTTGGACGTAAAACTCCTCTGGGCTTCCATAGTCATTGCAGAAACTCAGCTTCCAGCCAGACAGAGACAGACGAGAGCAATTACAGGAGTGGCATGCTCCACTAATAACTCGTCTTTCGTAATTATAAGGCTTTCTTTTAATTACTTAAATGTTTCAGTAACTTCGTGTCACATTATAAATCAATTAATTGAATCCAACCGCTTTGGAATTTAATCGTATAAGAAATGTTTCAATTAGATTTGTTCTCTGTAATTGATTGGAGCAAGATTGCTCAATCAATGAGTTTTCTCCGATTATCCAATCGACTCATGAGATCATTTTGTTCAGGTTACACAAGGTCTGCAACTGCAAGAAGCCGCAACATAACACACAGCACTTCTATATAGTTTGGCTATTTGGCGTTCAGCCACTGTTGTATATGCATAACTATTGAAACGAGACGGAGTCGTTGGCTTTAGTACGCCACACGATCTTGCAGCCGTAAGTGCGATACTTTAAACACTGTGTGCCACTTGACCACTCAGCTGTCGGGGTGGGGGCAACGAAAGAAAAGCATAATTACTGCAGAGAGGAAATTGACTCAATTGGTCCAAGGATTATTCAATATCTACATAAACAGTCACTGGGGGCAGTGGATAATGTTGCATTCTGAGAGCCATTTACAAGGTCGGTTCGTAATGATAAAGCATCAGCAGCATTGCGTTAATTTAGTGAAGTATAGTTTGGGGTTTAAAAGAAAAAAACGGAGTTCGACTCAGAGAATTGGGATAGCAGGGTAATTTTTTGATGTTAGTTTACGATACTTTATTACTTTATTTACGACAATTAGAGAAAAGGGCTATGACTTAGATCTTACCATATTTTAATACTTTGTCTTCATACAAAATTTATTACATTTCAGCTTTTTAGCTCAATTTTAAAGGCCTGAGCACTTCGCTCATATATGAGCTCGTGCGCACGGACACAGCTTTCGATCAAAATCTCTAAATATCTTGGGGTGCTGCGGTGGTTATTTCCCTGTGTTACAAAATATTCACTAGAATTAATATATACCCTTCAAAAACGACACTCATTTTGTACATATGGAAAAAAATCACGAAAAAAACACAGTTTTAGCTAATGGTTGTTCCTTCCGCTGGCCAACTGATGCACATTTTTATACCCGACTCAGGGTATATTAAAATTGTAACGCAGTGAAATAATCACCGTAGACCCCTAAGACCTTTTTGAGAAAAAAATCGATCGATCAAAGCTTTTAGAGTCAGATCATTTTAATTTTTTCTCCTGATTTTTTTCTGAAAATAATAAAATGTAATTTTTTTTAGTGTTAAATTTACTTATACATATACCTATAATTATCGGAAAGGACCTTATGGTTAGAGCTCAAGCCCGTTGGCCTTACAGTATTTTCGTTATTGTTAATGTTAACAATAAGAATGACTCCAAAGTCAAAAAAAAATAGCCTCTGCTCCTCTTAAAAGAGCAGACGTGAAAAGACTTACCAAGAGAAATGGAAAACTTGAAAAGAAAATAATCGATTTGAAAAAAATGTTTAACGACTTAATGATAAAGGAACAAATAAAAAATCCAGGCAATGCAAAACAAAGAAGATCGTCAAGCAGCCCAATTTTGGAAGATCTCACAATCTCAAGCAATCGATTTGATCAACTGGACATAGAAAACATGGATGCACATAATGACGAAAAAGATGAAATTAACGAAACCAACTCAACAAATACGGAAATAAACAAGATATCTTCAATTTTGAACGACATGGCACAAAAAAACTTCGCAAAAAAGGGTCAACTTAGCAACAAAGAAAAAATTAGTTTGATAGACAACGAAGAAAATGAAGATCAAATTGACAACAGCAAGAAAAAATTCAAAATACCACCAATCAATGTGTTCCACCAGGAATCTAAGGACATTGGTGAGTTGTTGAAAACCCTCATACCATCAAACGCTTTCGGAATAAAAAAGATTGGAAAGATACACTCAGTTAGAGTTAATAACAAAGTTGAATTTAGCTTAGTTAAAAATGCACTTGAAAAAGCCAAAGCACCATTTTATTCATATACACCTAGTGATGAAAAAAAAAACAAACATTTTTATTAAAAGGGTTAGACAGTAGCTACACACCAGAAGAAGTTCTAAAAGAGCTTAAAGATATTAAAAGTGAAGAACTTAAATTTGAATCATCTTTTAGATTAGTAGCAAACCGCAGCAATAGAGAGAGAAAAACACTTCCTTTCATAGTAATTCAGTTGACCCCCGATAGTAAGGCAAGTTATTTAAGTGAAATTAAATACTTATTTAATCATATTATCAGATGGGAAAAATTAAAAAGACCTACTATACTTCAGTGTCGTAAATGTCAACGTTTCTCACATAGTACTGTGAACTGTATGATGGAAAACAGGTGCGTCAAATGTGGAGGCAACCATAGTCCAGATAAATGCACTTTGAAGCAATTATCAGATAAAGAAAAGCTATTCTACGTTCTCTGCAAAAAAAAAACGGTCATCCGGCTTCTTATGGTGGTTGTGAAGCTCATGAGTTTCTCAAGAAAAAAATTAAAAAACAAATAATATCTGTTAAGGAAAACCAAAAAGAAAAAGAAAAAATGTTCCAAAGATACGCAGATACAAGTATCAGCTACGCTGACAAAGTAAAAGGTACTACAAATAACAAAATTACAAGAAAAATTTTTGACACAACTTCTAATAAAGAAAATCCATTAAGTTAAATTAAGAATGATATTTTTAAAATAATGGAACAACAATTTGAAAATTTAACAAAATCGTTAGAATTGCAATCAAAAAGGATAGACACCCTTTTTAATATAATTAGTAACATTACTTTGGATGAATAGAACAAATTTAAGACACCTTAAAATAATATCTTTAAACGTTAATTCGATTATATCCAATAGCAGAAGGGCAAATTTATTACAGTTCCTGGCTCGTCATAAGCCGGACATTCTTTTACTGTGTGAAACAAAGCTTAGCAAAAGGCATAAAATAAGTTTTGCAAATTACAAGATATTTCGAAATGACAGAGTTAATGCTTCTCAAGGTGGTGGTACTGCTATCCTTGTTAAAAGAGGTATAGCTTTTCGTAAAATCGAATTATCTGATTCTTCTCCGAAGGAAAAAGAGAAAGCACGAGAAGCGCGCGGTTAAAGAGATAGAGAGATGTTACAACAGGAATGAGGTTAGAAAGTTTTACCAAAGGATCAAAAGGTCCTGCCAAGGGTATAAACTTCGAACTGAAGCCTGTAAGGACCATCAAGGGAACATCGTTGTAGAATCGCAGTCGGTGCTGAGGATTTGGAAAGACCACTACTGCAGACTGTATAACGGCGAGGACGAACCAAATACCGCTGTCAGGCAGAACGAACCATTCAACCCGGGCGAAGACGTTACCGACGAAGCATACGAACGATACCGCCCACCCGACCTGGAGGAGGTGAAAGTAGCTGTGTCTAAGCTCAAGTGCAACAAAGCAGCCGGAGCAGACGGCCTAGCTGCCGAACTTTTTAAATCCGCTGGCGATGAGCTGGTCAGGAGCATGCACCAGCTCATCTGCAAGATATGATCGGAAGAAAGCATGCCCGACGAATGGAACCTCAGCATTGTTTGCCCGATCCTGAAGAAAGGAGACCCTCTGAGCGGAGACCCTCTTGTGCCAACTACAGAGGCATAAGTCTTCTTAACATAGCATACAAGATCTTTTCTGCTGTACTGTGTGAACGCCTGAAGCCGTTTGTCAACAATCTGATAGGCACATATCAGTGTGGCTTCAGGCCAGGAAAGTCTACCATCGATCAAATATTCACACTGCGGCAGATCTTGGAGAAAACCCAGGAATTCCAAATCGATACACACCACCTCTTCATCGATTTCAAGGCCGCGTATGACAGCATCTATAGAGACGAGCTATATAGCGCAATGTCTAGTTTTGGCATCCCTGCCAAACTCGTCAGTCTGTGCAGGATGACGATGAAAAACTCACGCTGTTCCGTCAAGGTCGGCAAAGACCTCACCGACCCCTTTGATGTCAAAAAAGGATTTAGACAAGGCGACGCGCTGTCATGCGACTTCTTTAACATCATACTTGAGAGAATTGTGCAGAACTCTCGCGCCAACACCAGAGGTACAATCTTTCAAAAGTCCGTTCAACTACTTGCATACGCAGACGACATTGACATAATCGGTAGAACAAAGCGTGATGTCAGTGAAGCCTTCGTGAGTATTGGGACGGAAGCGGCGAATATGGGTTTAGCAGTCAATGAGGGCAAAACCAAGTATATGCTGTCATCAAGAAAAGACACCCAACACCGATGTCTTGGACAAAACATCACCATCGACAGCTATAACTTTGAGGTAGTTAGGGACTTTGTCTACCTGGGTTCCGCTATCAATTCAGACAATGACACCAGCGCTGAAATCAAACGAAGGATAACTCTTGCCAATCGCATGTTTCTTTGGGCTAAGAAGGCAATTGAGTAGCAAAGCCCTCTCTCGAGCAACTAAAGTGTCCATGTATAAGACCCTCATCATCCCAGTCCTGCTTTACGGTGCAGAAGCATGGACCCTGTCAAAGGCGGATGAAAACACTTTAGGCTGCTTCGAGAGGAAAATTCTTCGGACGATTTACGGTCCCGTCTGCATAGACGGAGAGTGGAGGAGGAGATATAACATCGAACTGTACGGGCTGTACAGCGATACCGACCTAGCCAAAAGAGTCAAAACACAACGTCTACGATGGCTGGGTCATCTAGAGCGGATGGACACCAACGCCCCGGCCCGGAAAATCTTCGAATCCACACCGCAGGGACGACGCGTTAGAGGAGCACCGAGACTCAGGTGACGCACGCAAGTGGAAGGGGACCTCAGCCAACTTCGCGTGCGAAACTGGAGACGGCTAGCTAGAGACAGAGCTGGCTGGCGAAGCTTGTTGGCTGAGACCCAGGTCCACCCCGGACTGTAGCGCCACCTTAAGTAAGTAAGTAAGAAATATCTTTAGATGCTAGACCTTAAATTAGAGAAGTAAGATACGATAATAAAATTCCGGTTTTACCATATGATAGCGATCACTCGGCAATATAATTTAATGTTACATTAGAAAAAGGACTCAGTTTTTTACCTACTTATTGATGAACCCACATATAAGTATAACTTTGACAAGACTAATTGGTTAAATTTTAAAGGAAATACTGAAATTGAATGCGGACAACAATTCGATGGAAACGAAATTCCTTACAATAGAAATTTATGAAATTTAGAAATTAAAACATATATAGAAAAGCTTAACACAGTAATAAATAATTCGATTGATTTAACAGTACCTAAATTAAAAAATACAAACTCAATGAAATGCTATTTAACACCAATTATAAGACGATTATTAAAGTATAAAAGTTTTCTTTTAACAAGAATAAACATATTTTATAGACATAATAATTATTTAAACAATTCAGAGCTTATACGTCTGAAGTCAATTTTGAGAAATGTTAAAAATTTAATTTTTAAAAACAATTTCGAAACTCTATAAATAATTTTTGGAAAAATAAACTACTTGCAATTCAAAAGCGTAGTTCTAAAATGTTTCCACAAATAAACAGTATATTTAGACCCAAAGGCAAAATTTCAATACCAACACTTAAGGTTAATGATGATAACATCGGAGAAGATCTTTTGCAGAGCGCTTCCATTAATATTTCTGATACTTTCAAAGACCGTAACAAATTCCTTATTAATAACAGTATGGAAAAATTAAATCTTATAGGCCAACACACACACAATTCAAAATACCGTAATTCATTTTCAGGAACAACATTTTGAAACTTTGCCAAAAGCTCAGTTCAGTAACATTTTAAAATCTGGTGAACTAAGTGATGAACAAACGGACAACTATTTTACAACTTTGGAAGATCTTGACGATATTTTTTCAAAATTAAATAATAAAAAATCTTCTGGATTAAATAACATTCCGAGCATAGCTTTGAAACATTTACCAGATAATATCATACTAATTTACTATATTATTTAACAATTTACTAAACAATCAACACTTTCCGATGACCTGGAAAATAGCAAAGGTATTTCCAATTGAAAAGAAACAAAAAGAGACAACAGCTCCAACAAACTATAGACCAATAAGTCTTCTGTCAAATGTGGGGAAAATATTTGAAATTTTAGTTAGCAAAGCAATTTTACATAATTGTAAATTGAAAGAACTGCTGCCAGAAAATCAATTCGGTTTTCGTAGGCATCATTCGACAATACATGCAATAAATAAATTAGTGTCTGATGTAAGTTGGAATCTTATTGGTAAAAAATCAACAGGTGCATGTTTGGTTGATCTTGAAAAAGCATTTGATAAAATTTGGTTAGATGGTCTTATTGCGAAATTAATAATGTATAGGTTTCCAAGTTTTTTAATAAAAGTCATATCAAACATGGTACGCGACAGAAAATTTGCAGTAACAAATGGTGAGGAAACAACAAGCAGAATATTTAATATAATAAATGGACTTTAACAGGGTACAGTGAATGCATCCATTCTGTTCAGCTTATATATAAGTGAATTTTCAAAAAATAGAGAGGGAACCATAGCTTTCGCAGATGACATAATTCTCTACACTTCAGGTTCAAAGATATACGAAATTCGGAGTAATTTACAGAACATGTTTAACCAGTTACAAAATTAATGTTGTAAGTGGAGATTAAAAATAAATATTGGGAAATGTGAAGTTATATTATTCAGGACAGTTTTGAGCAAAGCAAATCCGGATTTGAGAAAGAATTGGAAAAATTTAAAAATTTATAGTAATTCAAATAATAATAATTTACAACTTAAAATTTCTTTGTGTGTAAAATATTTAGGCGTAAACTTGGATCAGTATTTGTATTATAATGGTCATATTTAAAATTCAACTAAAAAAAGCAAGGGCAGCTTTTATGAGTTTAAAAAGATTATTTTACTCTAAAAAAAAATATCACTTCTGATATCAAAATTATTTGTTATTTAACTTTAATAAGACCAATATTAACCTACGGCTGTCCTATTTGGTTCAATATAAGCCCTTATGGAAAAACTTAGGATTTTTGAAAGGAAATGCATTCGCGCATGTATAGGTAAATACAGATCCGCCGAATGTGACTATTTGCACTATATTTCCAACAAAAACATATACGACGAAGCAGACATTTTGAGGATAGATGTATTTATTATAAAATCAATTAGAAATCATTTTGCTCGTTCGGCAATTGTTTTGGAAAATAACCTAGTTTATGGCCCAGTTTTATATGGAAATTTTGAGTTTTACAAAAAATCACTTGAAACAGGACATATTCCTCCAGAAGCGTTTTGTTTCTTCTTTTGTTTCTTGACAAAATGGGATATATCCAAGATGAACATAACGTTCTTGTGATTTATCACGCATATCGCAGGGCCACAGATAAGAAAATAGTTTACAGTGCTAACTTAAATTCAAACATACCAAACAACATCTGGAGATACAGTACGGCTATTTCACAAAAAGAATTCCAAATTCAAGTTGATTCAGACTTTTGGCTTACCTAACTAATGAAATCTCGGAGGGCTTGTCAGACCCTCGCGGAGGTGGGGACCGTGAAAAAGAACAAGTCTTTTTTTCAGGTGTTTCTGCCATCGTCACCTGAAAAAAAAAGACTTGTGCTTTTTCACGGTCCCCACCCCCGCGAGGGTCTGACAAGCCCTACGAGAGTATCATTTGTCTTGAAAAAACTTCTCAAAGTGCCGTTCGGA
Source organism: Neoascia interrupta (assembly GCA_947623515.1). Lineage (NCBI taxonomy): Eukaryota > Metazoa > Arthropoda > Insecta > Diptera > Syrphidae > Neoascia > Neoascia interrupta. The sequence continues at coordinate 153,672,871 of OX392462.1, forward strand.
TTCGGCAAAAAATTGTAGGTCCCTTTGTATGTAAAAGAAATTAACACACCAGCATACATTGTTGAGAAGTTGGCCCTGGTTCACCTCGAGCTGTTGCGCCACTCTATTTATTTATAACTAATGAAATGTTTGTTTATACCCGACCCAGTGTATATTAAGTTTGATGTATAGATTGTAACGCAGTGAAATAATCACCGTAGACCCCTAAGACCTTTTAGAGATATGAATGGGACCGACAGGAGAATCGATTAAGCCATGTCCATCCGTCCGTCCGTCCGTCCGTATGTAAACAACTTTAAGGCTTTCAATTTTAAGGCAGAGAGCTGAAATTTTGTGGGTTGGTTGGAAGTCCAGTCCTTCAGATCAAGTTTGAAAATAAGGTGAATATGCCCACAGACACGCCCACTACAGGCCTGTATGTGCGACCATCTCTAATTTAAAAAAATACATTTTGCATATTTTAGCTATGTCACAATGGCGCTAGCGCATTCATTTTTGGTACGTAACATGGCCTTATAATTGTCTTTAAGGTAGCCAAAAATATTTAGCTTTTTCATTGACCACGCCTACTTTTTAAGGGATTTTAGCTTAAAATGACTGTTTTTCAATAAATATACATGAAATTTGACAAAAAATTATATGACAAAAGCTGTAGATATTAGCATTTACTAACTTTTATGTATATATTGTGTGTGCCTCCGCCCACTTTTGTGGGCGTGGCGTTAAAAAAGTGATTTTTTTAGTTAAAAAAGCGGAGTTTTAGGCCGAAATGCATACAACCACCTAGTATAAAGCATTCAACAGTTCTATTTTTATATCCCGCCCACTTCTTGGAGGCGTGGCAGTTTTCTTTTTGGTATGGTCGGGTATTTTGCAATCCGTCGTTGATGGATTGAAGCTTTTGCATACCCACTGTTGCACTGTCTCACTTGTTTTCTTTACATTTTTTTCACAAATTGATTTTAAGTTTTAGTTTTAAGTTTTGTAGGCTTAGGCTATTTTTTTATGTATAGTTATTGATAGTTTTAAGCAAAATTATTTTCAAAAAAATCTTATAAGGAATAATTTCATATATTATAGAAAACATGTTATCATAGAAAAAGAATGTATAATTCAATTAAAAATAAAAATATCTAGATGTTAAAACTAATTCATGATATTTAAAGATATTGTATATACAAAACAGTTGAGTGCTAATTTCCATTATTGTTTTTTTTAAATTATGTTATTTTAAAAATTGTTGTTTATTGTTTTTATTTAAATGTTATAATAAAAAATATTATAAGAATATTATAAGAAAAAATGTTATAAGAAAAAATATTTAAAAAAAAAGAGATATGAATGGGGCCGACACGAGAATCGATTAAGCCACGTCCGTCCGTCCGTCCGTATGAAAACAACTTTTAGGCCTTAAATTTTAAGCTGAAGAGCTGAAAGCTGGTGAGTTAACTGGAAGTCCAATCCTTCAGATCATGTTTGAAAATCGGCTGAGTCCGCCCACAGACACTCCACAGGCCTGTATGTGCGACTATATATCTCTAATTCAAAAAACTACTTTTTTCAAATTTTAGCTACAATGGTTACAATGGTGTCAGTGCACTCATTTTTGGTATGTCACATCGCCTTGTAAATTGTTTTGAGGTAACATAAAAAGTTTGGCCTTTTCATTGACCACGCCCACTTTTTTAAGGGATTTTAGCTTAAAATTACTGTTTTTCAATAATTATAAGAAATTCGACAAAAAATTTTATGAGAAAAGTTGTAGATACTAGCATTTTCTAATTTTCTCTTGTGTAAAAAAAAACATAAACCAAACACAAGCATTTTTATTCAGAATAATAGGAATTGAACACTATGAATCAAGTTTTTCATAATTTTACCTGCTATGGAATTTCCCAAGTATCATAAAATCTGTGAGTTTTTCGGGTAACTTGTCTGAGCAATTTTTATTAAGTATTGTTAGGTGCACTAAAAAAAAAAATTACCGATATGTTTATTACGCATTTTTCGCAGAAATGTGTCTTGAAAGTCAAAAAAATGTCATGGGCAGGGAAAAAGAACCGACTTAAAAGCAAATATCTCAAAAGTTAAAAAAGTCATCAATTTTATTTTAATGCAGTTGAAAGAAGTACTATTTCTTCTAAAATTTAAAGAGTCAGTCTGACCTGTTAAAATTTCTCATGTTGTCGAAGTAGTGTCTTTGGCGCAGGAAGTGGTTCTTCAGAGTAAAACTGGTGTTTATTTGCTATTACGCATTGGAATAACAATACGCATAAAATATGACTTGTCAAACGTACCTTACGTAAAGTACCGTATCCATGTTTGCGTTAGCATTAAACCACTCATTGCAAAACATCCAAAGGCTTGTTTGTTTAAGACTTTGAAGCTTTTTATCAACCTTTTCCAAAAATTAATCTGAAGAGTGGTTCTTGGAAACCCTGGTTGGGACATATTTATGAATTTCTATTTACCTTGAAATATGTTTAATTTAGGTATGTTATTTTTTCCCAAACAGTTTCTCAAATTCTTATCACTTCCTATAAAGGTTTTGGGATATTTTTAGGGAACTCCCACAATAAGAGCGATTTAGCGATGAGAATCTTTGTGAAACAGAGCTACGATGGCTTTGGGGGCTTGGACATGCAACCAGCATTATACTACAAATAAGTTTCTAATATTAAGTGCGTTCTCTTGCTATTCGCTAGATGAATAAAGTTAAGCCGTTGTCCAGTAAAGATACATCGTAGTGAGAAACTGCATTGAGACCTCTTTATTTAAAATTGATTGGGGTGGAGTCGGCTTAGGTGGTCTGTGGTAAGTAATGTCACTAATCACAAAAATTCGCCTGCGTAGACTGTGATCATTACAATTTTCTTGTGACAACTCACGATCAATCACCGCCAAAATCAACTGGTCCCCAATTTTCACACTTCCTGTTTAGGTTTTTCTTTTTTTTTTGCACCTAAGTTGACTTTTTGCATGAAATACGACGGGGTCGTTTTACCGGTAGGTACAAACAGATGAAAAATTGTTCTAGCAATCTGTTAACCAAACGTCACGTTTGGATATCATACACCAAATCGTTCAAAAAGCGTTGCTCCATAACGTCTTCATAATAGTCAGCTTCGGATAATGATCACCCTCCCCTTGAGTCAGTTTGAGTATCGGAGAGTGCCATATGTTAAAACGATCGCATAATCGATCATAATGCGTACAGAAACGTGCCAATAGCTTGGCGGCACTGACACGCTCGAGTGCGTGCTTACCCAACAGGCGCCTGTGAAACAAAACGTTCTCCCAATTAGACTGACACTCCCTTGCTGGGTTAAACTTTTCTCTACGGTGGGTAATTTTATTAAAGAATTTAATTGCTTCTCGAAAGAACCCACATTTCACAGTAAAATGCTACTTATTCTATGTTGTCATGCACGGACTTGGTATTATGCCGACTTTGTACAATACTCTTGCATGGATCGGACTCTTATACTTATATGGACTGAATATTTAGTGGTTTAAGCATCAAAGCAAGAAACTGGTCAAATGACTTAACTCTCATATATTCAGACTTCAGAGTCATACATTATAATTCCAGGCATGGCAGGTACTAAGTATGATGCATTTAAAGCTTCCAGATATTCCCACAGAAAATAAGTTTGGATAAGAGCACCTTATCTCGTTGTTTTAGCGTACCTAAGCGTTAAAGTAATCTATATTCCTATAGGTTAGGTTAGGCTAAACAGGTGTGTGGTGAAAAAGGGCACACAGATACCAGGCAGCAAAACAGGGCCATCGCAATCCCTGGGGAACCAGTTCAACTTACATTCAACAGGCAAAACATCCTAAACATTTTCCCTTGTAAAACAGCCAACTTCCCTGTCATAGAAGAAGGCCTTTGAAATTTGTGCCGTCTACTTCCACTAAACTTTCGAAGAAATATTCCCCCAAAAATTTCCTGCGTATACATGAAATTGCCTCGCATGCGCGTACAGTATATGTCACATAGAACTTATCGCAGCATTCTGCAGGAAAATACCATTCATTCATCATTTCATTTGTCGGAGGTTGCTACTATCCGATGAAGCACTCAGACACAACTACTGGTCCATTGTACTACCACGTGGACGCCTTACTTCAATGTATTTAGTTTAGCCGTCTTTCGAAGAAAACCTTGAAGGAGCTTCAGTGATTAAGAGCTTAGGTGTTCGGCACTCACCACGTCAGCCCCAAAGATCCGCCACCTGATGCGAGCAAAGGCAGGACAACTACATAGGAAATGTTCCGCTGTATCGTCGTCCTCTCCACAGGCAGGACAGGTGGTGGTTTCCCTCAAGCCTAGCACATCCAAACGCTTGGCGAAAGCTTGGTGGCCTGTAAGGACGCCTACAAGAAGTCTGCAATCGATTCTCCTGAGAGATAAGAGAAAAGACGCTGACCCCTCGCAGATGTCCGGGCGTAGTCGTTTAGTCTGTCTGCACCCATCGCAGTCACGCCAACGAGCCCTGTGCTCACGAGAAACCCAAGTATTAATGGCAGACGTGACAACGGATACAGGCTCATTAAATCTGAGTCTGAGCAAGCTTATCAGAGATCTAATTTCCCTGGATACCAGTGCGACCTGGGACCCAAACAAGATTCAGAGTTGATTGGTTGGACCTGGATTCGAACCCAGGACCTCCCTATTGTCGGTCATAGGTGCTACCATCTGCACCACAGCCCACTTCCATCTCGGGTGTCCAAATAGCCTACATGATATCTCTGCATAGATAATGCACATAAACCAACAAGGTTCACTGTATTTAGCCTTCCGACTAGAGTTTGAGACTTGAGTTCGAGCACTATCATGGACGAGGGTTGAGCAAAGCATTTAGAGTGGCATTCTTTCCCTGGCTCGGCCGAAGCCATTCCATTCAAGCGAAAAATGGTTTTTAGCGTACACAACATGATGAATGTATCAAGGGGGGGGGGGGGGGGGGGGGGGGGTTCATCCAAGCATCTAGAGCAGAATCCGGCGCGCTTGAGAAGGCCCCTGTGCAGCCAAGACAGGCTCTTCTTTGGAGTTTGGCAAAAGAGGCAGTAACACGTTTCCGCGAAAGCCTGTTCCGCCAAATGCAAACAACCGATGCATATGAGAGAAGTGGTCTTACCATGGCCGTATAGATCCAGAGGATCCTTTTCGGAGATAGGCCCCATGTTCAATCCCATTCAATCCTACCAACAAGGTTTTCAAGCGCAGTTTCGCAGGATTTCTCGCGCTGATAAGCGTGTTGCATCTCAGAAAGAGGATGCAATCGAAGAGTAACCTTGCGTACGCGCGGCTCAACCAGTCTCTCCAAGCTTTTCAGCAGGAAGGAAGATAAACTTATAGGTCTATAGTCAGACTTACCAGGTTTTGGTATGAACACAATTTTAACCATGCGCCAAAGGGTGGGAATGTCAGCCAAGAAATATTATTTTCAGAATGGGCAACAGCTGACTTTAACTTTGTTTCAGCATGACTGGGTAGATTCCATCTGGACGAGGTAACTTGAAACTGTCAAAAGATGCAATTGCATATTTAAAAGCGTCATCAGTCACCCACTCTGGATGCAATATACCAGTTTAGCCGCGTTGTGTTCGCTGGCTCTAGAGTAGCCACCGTTTCCGGTACCACTGAAGAGCACGTGGTGATCTGATTTCTAAGTGAAACAAGTTTGCTTGGTCTATTCCTGTTAAGAACTTTCACAAGCCTAGCAGTTTCACTTAGAGATTCGATCTCCTCACAAAATTTTTTATAAGAGTCATTTTTCAACTTGCGAATAAGTCTCTTAAAATCCTTTTGCTTCGATCGGTATAGATTCCAGTCTTCTACTAAATTGGCTTTAATGACCAATTCAGGAGCTTCCTGGTCTCTTTACGAATGTGTTGCAGTTCGGCACTCCACCAAGGCACCGGTTTTCTGCTAGGGTTTTTCGTAACCGGGCACGCTATTTCAAAGCAACGGGGGAGGACGCAATTCAGATGTTGAGCAGCAGTCTCTACCCCTTGACTTGATCTAAGTTTGAGTGGAACTTGAACAGAGTTGCCAACCTCCTCTCTTAACTGTGCCCAAAGTTTTTTTCGGATTTCTCCTTCTTGCAAAGGTAAAACTTCACAGCGGATTTTAAATTCGATGTATCTGTGATCAGACAAGGTGCTATCTGGCGATACCCTCCAATTGGTGATAGTCTTGGAAAATTTGTTGGGCAGGGCAAGGTCAATTACCTGCTGTCTCCTGGAAAAAACAAATGTAGGTCGACGACCCACATTGTTGTTGGTGATGTCAGACGATAGGATGAATTTCAAAAGGCGGTTTCCCCTTGCGTTACATTTGCTGCTGCTCCAAACAGTATTCTGAGCATTAGCGTCGCAACACAAGATTAGGCCCAACCCTTTAGATTCACAGTACTCTACAAGTTCAACAACTGCCTTTGGTGGTGGAGGAGTTAGAGAGTTGTAGGGGAAGTAAGCCGATGCAACAGCAAAAGTTTCCCATTCGCCGTTTGTATGGCAAGGGATAAAAGCAGCAACCAGATCTTGGGTGCAAAACTTTTCGATCTTAACTGCCCCGAAGGTTTTCTACGCAATAAGACAAGTCCGAGGTCTATCGGACTGCTTATCGTAAAGAAAGTCGTAAGAAGCATTTAATCCACCAAGACCACAGATATCGCCTTTCCACACCCATAGTTCTTGAATGGAAGCTATGCGATTTCAATTTTACAGGCCAAAAGCCTTCTGATCAATAAAGCAGTTGCAGCTTTACAGCGCTGCAGATTGACTGGAGTAAACGAAATAGAAGTACCGCTGATACTGCTCCCTATATTGGTCACAGCTCCAGTATCCATCACCAGTGCACGGGCAAATCCATGAATTGGCACACTTCTCGGACTCATGCCCACGACGTCCGGTTTCCATCTGTCAGTACCTACGACTCTCGATAGGAGTAGAACTGCCTTCACTTGGAAGCCGTGCGCGGGCAGACATATTGGCTTGAGGGGAAGTTAATCTCATTACGAGCTGATTCGTTGATTCTTCTTGCTTTTCGGTTCAGCAGAACAGGAGGCGATCACGGAAACTGCCAAAGAGCCAAACAGAGAGCCTTCGCCTTCAGCTTCTATGCGCACCTCTTCGATCAGCAACTTTCCTTTCCCCTTCTGCCGCCCCTTAGTCTGGCGATCCTCAGAGCCCGCCTCTTTTGGAGCCCGTTCAACCACAGGGATATCTCGAGTCCTCATGTCAGCAGCAGTACAGTAAGTGGCAGCCTCATTCATGTTCAGATTACCGAGCAAACCGGATACAGAACTGCAAGAGTGACTTGGTTGTTCAAAAATGAAAGTTGGGGGCCTCCAGAATCCATTCCCCGGCCGTAGTCGTAAAGACTGCGGGTGGTTTTTGGCCATGGCCAAAACGAATGAAATGAATGAATGAATGAATGAAAATACCACCCTTAGTGATAGTGGGGTCTTCAGCTACCAGTCAGTTATGCCTACGCGCTTCGGCCGACCCGTCGCTGTTGTGACGCTGTTCATAGCGAAAGGAATATAAAGTTTCTTCTTAACATTAGGATCTCTTGACAAAATTCGTAGATAAAAGTAATCGGTCTATTTTAAAGTAGATCCAATCGAAACCCCGTAATGCATATAAATACAATCTTACAATGATAACGTCATAATTTGTTTTACCAGTAGTAGGGGGTTTCCCGAAAACTGTTTCCGATTGCGCACTTTAGCTTTTTAGGTTAAGTTTCAGATTGTGCATTATTGAATGGAGGCTTCTGTTATATGAAGTTTCAAAGGGTCTTAAATCAAATATGATAGCTATTGTTAAATCAAAATCTAGAATAAACATTGAGTCAGTTGAGTTCGTTGTTATGGAATCAGAAAAATTTACCTAAAAACTTGAATCAGAGAGACAAGTTAACTTAATTTTGATTTTAACTATTTTTAAAATAATTTTAATTGTAAATAAAAATAAATTTAAATATACCTTCAGTCGGGTATAATAAATTTAAAATTAAATTTATATAAATTGAAATTTTATAAAAATAAATATAATTTTATTTTTATAAAAAAAAAAAATAAAAAAAAATAAAAAAAAAATATAAAAAATAAAAAAAAAATAAAAAAAAATAAAATATAATTATGGTGGGGTGCCGTGGCGTAGTGGTTAGTGTGTGTGCTTACTACGCCGGAAGCCTGGGTTTGAATCCTGCCATCGTCACCTAAAAAAAAAAGACTTGTTCTTATTCACGGTCCCCACCTCCGCGAGGGTCTGACAAGCCTTCCGAGAGTATCATTTGTCTTGAAAAACTTCTCAAAGTGCCGTTCGGATTCGGCAAAAAATTGTAGGTCCCTTTGTATGTAAAAGAAATTAACACACCAGCATACATGGTTGAGAAGTTGGCCCTGGTTCACCTCGAGCTGTTGCGCCACTCTATTTATTTATTTTATTTTTAAATATAATTATGATTTCAAATTAAAATGTTCTTATTAATTTTATAAAATAAATCGAAAATTAATTTCTTTTAACGTAAAAATGCTAAAAATGAGTAATACGCAAAAATACTAAAAATTAGTAATCTATATTAGTAATTCTATACTAATTTTGAATTTTCAGGAAACATACAGTGAAATTTGTTGTCAAAAGCCATTACTTTCGATTTTCTCACCCAGATTAAATTATTATGTTAACAAAATGAAAAATGATTCTTATGGTACCTACATACTTGTGCTGGCCTAATATGTTCTTATAACTTCCATATTAGCCCCTATTATTAGAAAGGTACTAACGTATACCAAAGCTGCAACCCGCTGTTAACCATTTCTTCATTGGCTGCTTATATTTAAAAGTCAGCCCAGTAAGGCAGTTTTTCCCGAAAACTTAACGATCATTTACAACTAGCAAACTTGCGATCTGTGAACTGCAATTATTAAGCGAATTTACTACAAAAACGAAAATTAAATTTTCGCACAATCTTCGACAAACGTATGTTGATTGTTTATTTAAAACAGTGTCAAATAACAAATCTATCGGTACTTGTAAGCTAATATGCGCTGTTTCTCGTCCAATAAGAAAGAAAAATAATTTTCGTATTTTAGCACTTCACCACTCCACTAGTAGCAGCAAATAGAGAAAAATTTATTAGAACTGTTGAAAAATATAAAAATATAAAACTGTTGAAAATTCGAGCGCTTCAAAATTTTTGGAGCCCATTAAAAAAAAGTCAAATTTAATTTTTAAAACTTTCAAATTCGAAATTAACCCTTAAATATCCAAAGAAAACCCATTCTTATTAAATTAACATAGTAAGTAAAAGGAAGCGGATTTTGGAGTTAATCCGAAGAAAAAATTAAGGTTACTACAATATATCACAAACCCAGTTTTAGCTTCAAAATAAATTGAGGGCTGAAAGGCCTTCAAAAATATCCTTGTTATATTTATTGAAGCTCAACTCTTTCCTTAAAAACTAGGTCAAAATGAACTTCTAAATACCCGATCCGTTCACACAAAATTTAAAAGTTTTTTGACCTGATTTAATATACTGTATGTCAATATCAATTATTTGTATTGGCCACGCCCCAAAAACAGGGCGTGGGATAAAAATCAAAATCAATTAATTCTTATTTTGTTGGAATCATGAGAAAATGCGTTAAAGCGAATATTAAAAAATATTAATAAAAAAATATTTTTTTATTCCAAAAAACGCCCCATAAAAGGGGGCGGAGCTCAATGCTTTGTGTGTAACAAATAATTATATCTTTAGTATTTATCACATTTTTTTTCGATTAAGAATGAATTTCCCGAGAAATCAGGTTTTTAAAGATTTTACATGTTAAAAGTGGACATAGTCAATGGTGTGGAGGTTCAAATTTTCGTAGAATTAAGGACTTCTGGCCGCTATTACAAAATATCAAATCATATGCCTTGTATAGCTTGACCAAAACACGCATTTTGAAATAAAACGTAAATTTGATGTTGTCTGACATTGAAGTCAATTGTGGGCGTGGCTGTGAGTGGATCTTCTCAATTTTGATACTTTGTACAAAATGAAAACCAAGCAACACTTAAATCCCCTAAATTAATATTAGATGCGTTTCGTTATTCATGCACCCAAACGATATTTTATGGAATTGGGTAAAAATAAACTTCCGCGTCGCACAAATGCCAGCTCTTTCTATCGAAAACTAGTGGGAGAGTTACAATCCGCTTAGGCGAATCGTTGGATTCCCTATCCCAATTGATCACTGTCAAGCTCCGAATTGTGTCAAAAATCTTGGTTGTTAAATTTCAGTTTCTATTAACTTGATTGTATTAAGAAGTTCTCAGTTGAGAATCTTCTCCCTAAAAAAGGGGCGTGCCATCCACCCTTTTCAATAACGTCGTTTTTTTTTTATTTATATTTTTTTATCAGAAGTGGTATACACGATTCAATAAACGCATTTTCATATTAAAAAATTGGTTTATACTTAAAAACGCCCCTAAAAGTGGTCGTGGCATAAATTTATTCATTTCAGTTGATAGCTTTCACATATATCTGAAAGTTTTATAGTGTAAGATTTTTGGATTTAAAGAAAATATAGCGAATAAAAACCGTTTATTAGAAGCAAATTGAATATGAACACGCCCAAATGGGCGGAATCTTTGCTTTTTTTTGAAATGCCAATCACAATACACTTAAGCAAGGATAGCGCATACCAAATTTCAGCTTCCTACGACAGTTTTGACTTTTCATGCTTATAAGTAACGTGGGCGGATATCAAAATTGTTGACTCTTGTACTGCTTCGGGACATAGAAAGAACAGATATTAAGTTTCAAGTTCCTAGCTCAAAATTTAAGGCCTAAAAAGGCAATTCGGTCTCGGTCATATGCCCTTAAGATCTTGGGGTCTACGGTGATTATTTCTCTATGTTACAAACTATGAATTAAACTTAATATACCTCCTATCCTATGGGATGGGGTATAAAAAGACTCATAGTCTTGCGATCTCGTGGATCTCTTTTCTTAGCCTGCGTAAGGTGGTATTGGCAAATGGTTGGACTCTTAAGTGATTTGAAAATTCGGTTATTTTAGTATTAAACGCTAAGAAAAACTGGTATAAACAATAAAGTTTTCCACCCCTAAGTAAAAAATTACTAGGGAAAGAACCACGGTAGTTTAGTATAGGATATCTTTACTAAAAAAAAAACCGATTTTCGGGCAACCCCCGAAAATGTCCCCATTATCAAGATTCGCTCGTAATCTTTAATTATTATTTTGAAGTTATAAAATTCATCAGAGCAATAAGTGTGAAGGTTTTTAAGAGCCAATACACCCACCCGTTCGTAAGTAAACAAATTTTAGGCTTCAAATTTTCAGCCTTAATGTGAGCCTTAGAATGTGAGTTTTGAATTTTGGTAGCTCAGCTGGAAACTTGCTCTAAGGGTCAAGTTTGGAAATATTATTGGCTGTAAGGGGCAAGGCAAAAGAAAAAAATACCATTAAACTATCGACACCCAGCTTTGGCGAAATTCAAACATTAAATTAAGTTTTTTCAATAAATCTACAAAAATGGAATAATTGTGTAACAAATTTAAACATTAGAATTTGCCAATTTCCTTTCATGCATAGGTATCCAATTTCTCTGGCTCTACCCAATTTCGTAGGAGTAGGACTTTAAAAATGATTTTTAAGATTATAAAGCAGAGTTTTAAGTCAATTATCTATGTTAATAGCTTACATACTAACATACTAACTTACATAACTAGTAGGCTTGTGAAAGTTCTTCAGAGGAACAGACCAAGCAAACTCGCTTCAATACTCAAAACCTGATGGCACCTACGCTGAGACCAAGGGGGAGACCTTTAGTCTCTCCTTGAGACTCACTTTCCGGGAAATCACCGGCAACGGTGGCCACTGCTGAACCAGCGAACACAACGCGGCTTATCTGGTACATTGCATCTGGAGTGGTGACTGATGACGCTATCAAAAATATTTTTACATCTTTTGAGAGCTTTAAGTCACCTGGTCCAGATGGAATCTAGCCCGTTATGCTGAAGCCAGGTTTAGGTAAGCTGTTGCCCACGTTGAAAGGAATTTTCACTGCGAGCCTTGCCTTTGCTTACATATACCAACCCCTTGGTGTATGGTTAAAGTCGTTTTCAACCCAAAACCTGGTAAGTCAGACTATAGCCTAGCCAAAAGTTTTAGACCCATACGTCTGTCTTCCTCCCTGCTGAAAAGCTTAGAGAGACTGGTTGAACTGCGCGCAAGGTTGCTCTTCGATTGCATCCTCTCTCTGAGATGGAACACGCTAATCAGCGCGAAAAATCCTGCGAAACTGCACTTCAAAACCTTGTTGGTAGGATTGAATGTGCTCTTGACCAGAAGGAGTACCTGCTGGGCGTTTTCGTCGATGTTGAGGGTGCTTTTGATAACGCGACGTTTGATAGCATGCGCAACTCAGCCAGACAACATGGTGTAGATAAAACATTAGTTCAATGCTAATGAACAGGACGCTTATAACCGAAGCAGATTGTGGCAAATGCATCATAACTGGGGTAAACAAGGGCTGCCCGCAAAGTGGCGTTCTGTATTCCCCTTTATGATGCATGGTGGTAGACTCTCTCCTATCGGCTCTCACCTACACACAAGCCTACGCGGATGATGTCGCCGTTCTTTCTGTCGGCTCAAACCTAGGGACCTAAACCTAATCAGCGCGAAAAATCCTGCGAAACTGCACTTCAGAACCTTGTTGGTAGGATTGAATGTGCTCTTGACCAGAAGGAGTACCTGCTGGGCGTTTTCGTCGATATTGAGGGTGCTTTTGATAAAGCGACGTTTGATAGCATGTGCAACTCAGTCAGACAACACGGTGTAGATGAAACATTAGTTCAATGGATTAGGGCCATGCTAATGCACAGGACGCTGATGACCGAAGCAGGTTGAGGTCATAACTGGGGTCGCAACTGCGTCATAACTAGGGTAAACAAAGGCTGCCCTTAAGGTGGTGTTCTGTCTCCCCTTTTATGGTGCATGCGGTTGTAGATTCTCTATTATCGGCTCTCAACTTTCGCGGAACCTACACACAAGTCTACGTGGATGATGTCGCCGTTCCTTGTGTCGGCTCAAGCCTAGGGACTGTCTCAGGCGCAGGGATCCCTGGACTTGAACGATGATTGGTGCACTAGGAATGGGCTTTCAGTGAATCCACTTAAAACTAGTTTGTTTCCTTTACGGAGAGAAGGTAGGTCACTGGTCTTACTCAACAAGTGCTTAAAGGTATCACTATTCCAATATCCGATGAAGTCAAATATTTGGGAGTAATCCTTGATAGGAAACTTCTATGGACCAAGCATGTTGAATCTAAAACCGAAAAAGCATTGTCCACTTTCTGGCAGTGCCGACACGCTTTTGGCAAGACATGAGACTTATCGCCAAAAAGGGTCGTCTGGATCTATACGGCCATGGTTGGACCACTCCTCTCATACGCATCGGTTGTTTGTTGGAACAGGCTTTCGTGGAAACGTGTTATTGCCTCTTTTGCAAAACCCCAAAGAACGGCTTGTCCAGGCTGCACAGGGGAATTCCCTAGCACACCGGGCTAGACGCTCTAGATGCTTTGATGAACTTCCCCCCCTTAATATATTTATCATAGATGATGGATTGTACGCTAAAAACCATCTTTTGCTTAAAGAGAGGTGGTTTTTGGTATCACACGCGTGATTTTTTTTTCACACCCAGAATTTCTTTTGCGACAAAGCTACCAAGTCAACTTTCCCCAGGTAATGGAATGGCTTCGGCAAAGCCAGGGAAAGAATACCATCGAATTTTCACGGATGGTTCCAAAACCGGACAGGGGCCTGGGCTGGAGTCTTTTTGGAAAACGAGAACATTATTCCACTATCCCTTAGGTACAAATATGCATCTGTCTTCTAAGCGGAGATTTTCGCTATCGTAATGGCTATGCGCTATATTGAAAGAATAGCGCGCTATATCCAAGAAGCATATGCGTTTGCAGTGACAGCAAAGCCGCTCTTAAGTTTTTGCTCAACCCTCTTACCTCGTCCAAGATAGTGCTCGAGCTTATGAAATCATTGAACTTAGTCGGAAGGCTAAATGCAGTGAATCTGCATTTCCCGCGTCACACTGGGTCCCACGTCACACTGGTATCCAGAGAAATGAGATCTCTGATGAGCTTGCCAGACTAGGGTCAAAAGAAGTTTTCTCAGGACCCTAACCTGCTTTAGGCCTGCCTGTATCACGTGTTCCATTGATACTTGGGTTTCTCGTGAGCACAGGGTTCCTTGGCGTGACTGCGATGGGTGCAGACAGACTAAACGACTACGCCCGGACATCTGCGAGAGGTTAGCGTCTTTCCTTCTATCTCTCAGGAGAATCGATTGCAGACTTCTTGTAGGCGTCCTTACCGGCCACCAAGCTTTTGCTCCTCTCCTCGCTTTCCAAAAAGACTCCAGCACCAGGCCCTTGTCCGGACCTGCCTGTGGAGAGGACGACGATACAGCGAAATATCTCCTCTGTAGTTGTGCTGCCTTTGCTCGCATCAGGTGGCGGATCTTAAGGGCTGACGTGGTTAGTGCCGAACACCTATGCTCATCATTACTGAAGCTCCTTCTCATCGTTCTTCGAAAGACGGGTAAACTAAATACATTAATGTAAAGTGTCTGCATGGAAGTACAATGGACCAGTATTTGTGTCTAAGTGCTCCATCGGAGTAGCAACCTCCAACGAAAAAAAAAAACAAAAAATTACATATTCTCGCAAGGGCGCTTCGCTTAGTTGAGGTGACGCGTCACCCCAGCGGCGGACCCTAGTTTATATTCGGAGTTCAACCCCAAACCCCGAAATCATCCATCTTCCACACATTCCCCCCATCCAAAATAATAAATGAATGGAGATCCTAAAATGTTTCAACGCCAGGTGGTATTGGCAATTGCCACATCCCCGCCTCTATGAGTATGGGCGGAACATGGCATCTGGAGGCCCCAATACTCCTTTATGAAGAACTTGAACCTGAAGCTGCTCTTGCGGATCTTTTTTCGACTCTGTCGGCAAACGAGCGTGAGTAAAGCTGGTCCTTATACTCAATGCACTACTGCTGACAGTGAGATTCGGAATACTATTAATGGTTGAACGGGCTCTAAAAGAGGCGGAACCTGCGTTGCGCCTGACTAAGGGTACCAAGCGGAAGAGGAAAAGGAAGCAGCCGACCGATTGACGGCGCAAAGCAGCTTGACTGGTTGAAGGCGCAAGCACTCCAGTCGACGCTTCAGTGGCGTCTATGAAATAGGATAGATCGGTGGAAGACCCACCAACAAAAACAAACCCTTACATTGAGCACGGCCTCCTCTTCTGCCTAACAAATTCGCAAAAGGAAGCAATTTTCTGGGGCAGATGTTCGGCTTCCAGCGCTGAAGCTATAACCAAATTAAAGTAAGGTGTCTGCATGGTAGTAGAATGAACCATTTTTGAGTGCTTCAGCGGAAAGAAGCAACCTACGACCAAAAAAAACCCACCCACTTTTTGCAGGCGGTACTTTCCTAAATAAGGCTTAAGTTATGCGGATTCCTCGTGTTACTTAAAAAATTTAGGTTTTTCTTAAAATCATGTTTTCTTAAAATCAAATCTCATCAATTGCCATATTTGTATTATGTTAATATGAATATTTGTATTAACTCAATATTATAGAATGCATTTTTAAATCAATGCATTGCCGACTATGGGGCAGGTCTACCGTTTTTTTTTAACAATTGCAAGGAACTGCAAAGTATTAACTTTCAGCTTCGTACGTCTTCCAAGTTTTAAAACACAGGAGGCATAGTTGCACATTAGGACTGATTGTGGGCGTGTCTGTTGGCGGATATAAAAATATATTTTTAATACATCATATCAAAAAGACTCAAAATTTTGGGCCTAAAAATTGGTGACACACAAAAAGTCGGTCTCGATCTAAGTGTCTGTTGATCTATCGTTATCATCTCTCTCTCTCTTTCCCATGGATATTAAAAGGAAATCGTTGCATCCGATTTTTTGCGAAAGAATTACCAGGTCAAATTGGTGTGGCTCTGGTCAGACTCTGAGCCGGGAAGAAAATGTCATCGTAGTTTCACAGATGGCTCTCCATAACCAGACAGGGGTTTGGTGCTGGAGTCTTAATGAAAAGCGAGGACATTAGACGCCACGAATATCCCTTAGGTAAATATTCGCCTGTCTTCCAAACCGAGATTTTCGCTATCCTAATGCATATGCCCTATATTGTGACTAGCTATATCCAGGTGGAGTGCAAGAAGCATAAATGCGTTTGCAGTGACAGCCACGCAGCAATAAAACCACTGCTCAACCCTCTTACCTAGTTTGAGACAGTGTTTTAACTTAAGCGTTGAGCTTAGTCGAAAGTCTTAATAGGGTGAATTTTATTTGGGTCGGTCTCACTGGGGAAATGAGATATCTGATCAACTTGCTAGACAAGGTTCCAGAAGGGGTTTTTTCAGGTCCCGAGTCTGTGCCAGGTCTGCCGGTATCTATTGCAACGTTATCTATCTGTTGCCATTGGGTGTATCTGTTACTTGGGTGTTTCGTGAAAACAGGATGCTTTGGCGTGACTGCGGGACCGTGTGCCTCTCAGGCAAATCGACGGCAGCCTTTTTGCAGGCGTCCTTAGGAGTGTCGTCCAGTGCGGGAAAGGACGAATATGCAGTGTAAAACTTCCTCTGTAGTTGTCCTGCCTTTGGTCGTATTAGGTAACGGATCTTGGGGTTGATGTGGTGAGTGCCGAACACATAATATCTTCATCACTAAAGCTCCTGCAACTTCGGCAGAAGTCATACGAGCTGCACAGCAACAGCGATCTTTCTAGAACAGTTTATACCAAAAGACTGCTATGTGGCTTAGAAGTTGTAGTGGAGACTACTTCTGAGGTGACAAAATTCAAGTGGAAGGGAATTTAGACAATACCTAGAGGCAGATACCTGCGGACGGCCAGCTGTGTGGCTGGAAAAGCCCCTTGGTCGAGGCCTCATTAATTTGGCCTCTGACTGTCAATGCAGAGCCATCTTACGTAAAAGTATGTCAGTTGTGGTACTGATTATTTACACAACGACAAACAGACAATCCCTACGATAGTCTATGCTATACGCAAGGACATTTGAGGTCACTACAACCAAAAAGCAAAATCAGTGCCAACGCTTACTTGAACTGCGTGATAGGCTGTCTGGGTTCCTCTCAAACTGGAGAAACTCAATATTGTCCTAGAATAACACCTATTCTATTCCAATACTCATTCTTATACGTAAAAGTAAAACTGTTTCATCCAAATAATATTGGCTCAAATTTATACGAACTTTACACTATCCATTGAGGAGTGCTGAGTCAGAAGAAAGCCAGACTCTGGTTAGTTTCATAACTTCGGTATGAGCCTACTGTCGTCAAATTTGATCATTCTAGTAATATGTCGATTATGGGCTGCACGACGTTTTGCTTTGCTTTTTTGCCTAAACCAAACTCGTAAAGTTGTTGTGCCTTTGAAGTCTATTTCTCTTTGGGCCATGATAATGTGTCAGAATTTTAATTTAACTTTGAAAGTGGATCGAATCGGCTTGCCAGTAAAAAAATTTACCTCTTTCTTTATTCGGGTATAATACTTATAAATTTGATTTAATCTTTGTTCGTGGTATTCAAATTAAAGTCCCACGTTAGTGACCGATACACGTCTACCACTTCAGGTGCGAATTAAATCACTTTCGCTTTATGGGAACACCAAACACCATACATGCTGTGGATGGTTTAAAAAACAATACTTAGGTTATGTGGTTTTACGTCATTGTACATCAAATTCAGACCCACACTTTTATCATCTTTATTATAATAAAAATGATCGAAATGTTGTTGAACTAAAAAAAAAAAAACTAAAAAGCAGCATCAGTATGTAACATTCAAGTACACAGCTTGCCATATGGTTTCCATAATATTTTGAAAACTTTGAATACAGACAAGGTGACCGAAATTGAAAGCATTTTTATTTGTGTACGAAAAAATATAGGATCGTTTGGGGATCTGTTTTTGTTGGCATGTCCCCATTTGCAAATCTAAATCTATTTGAGTTTTTTGTTTAGCTAGAAACATCTGTTGGATTGAACGCAGGAAATCACATAAATTTACATAAACAATTCAATTTATCTTTGTTAGTGTAATTTTTTTTTATTATCTAGTTACTAGTTGGTACAACATAAATTCAATGCGATTTGGGCAATATTAATTTTCCACAATTTTTTTGTGAATTACTTAGCATCCCTTGTTTTATGAGGTAATGTGTGAACAGCTTGTTTTTTATTCACATAGTTTTGGTTAAACAAAAACCTACGTATCGAAATTTCTTAAAAAACAAACGATTTTAGAGGTTCTTTCTTTACCTTCACAAATTTAATTTCTACTTTGAAAGTAAATAATGTTTTTGTATGAATATCTTATAATCATTTGAAATAATTTAATATAGACAGCCCTAAGCCTTGCCTTGGAATTATTCTGTCGAATTCATCTTGCTTTGTCGGTTTGTGTGATCCTTATAAATAATCCTTGTGAAATCCTTAGAGAGAAATCAGACAATTTTGTAGCACAAATCTTTCAATACTTTTTCAGGAAGTGGTTCTGGAAGGCTTTAAGTCTGATATCCACCGTATAAATGCTGGTGTGCCCGAAGGCCCAGTTTTATATCCAACGCTTTTCTTGATTTTCCAAGAAAAGCGTTTAAGAAAAACGCAACTTCTGCAACTTCTAATCCAATTCATTCTTTGTCTGATGACAGTACCCTAAACTTTTCATACTTGCTTTTTCGTCCTTGCTCTTCGGACGTCGAAATGGAACAGTAAGGTAAGACATATTCATTCAATTCCGACCTGAACAGAATCTCAGCCTGGGGGCTTGAAAACAAAGTAGCATTTAATGCGTCCAAAACATAGTGCTGCCTACTGTCCCTCAAGCGAAAACGAAACCGTCAGCCATTGTCCATGAATGGCACTTGCAAAATTAAAAACCGAAAAGATCTCCCTTCTCGGTATTTGTGTGGAATGACAATGTATTTGACGTGCGTCGCCAAGAAAGCTGCGAGATCTTAGGTTTTTTAAGACGATATGCAAGAAATACTTTACACTATCTGATCTGGCAAAAATTTATAAAGCGTATACGACAAAAACTGGAATATAACTCACATGACTGGGCAGGTGCACAAGCGACCCACCAAAACATTGTGAGGTCGATTGACTATTTGGAACTTTGTCGCAATGTGTCATGCCTTTCATTGGTTTTTCGCTGTTTCCATAGAGAGTGCTCCAGTTAAATAGCCAGCTGCCTTCCACCCCTCAAAGAATTCAACTGCAATACCCGCGGTAGCAGGAATGGTCATCAGTTTACCCTTGAATTTCGGACGTACCGCATTGTATTGGAGCTCTTTAATAAGCAGAACTTCACGTATGTGGAACATGCTTGCACAAGCAGTTTTCCACGCCATTTTAGCCCCCAACAATTCAAAGTCAAAGTGCACCAGCAGCTATCCTCTGATCTTTTCCACACTCGCGTTATACTAATGCAGGATAAGGGTAACAATAACCCTTAAACGCAAATGAATTACAAAAAAAGTTCGTCAAGTATGAAGACATACGCGGAGCGGTCCGTCGGATTTTACTGTAGTTGTGGCTAACCTTTATTGTGCAGCTTGTGTAGAATTCTATATGTTCACTTTTTTTTTCTGGGAAAAAAATTTTACATTCTGTTACTACTTTTTCTTAGCGGAGTTTATTGTTCTTATATTGGGTGATTTTTTCAATTTGTCACTAAAAAAAATAAAAATGAACTGTTATATGCTTATTGTTTTTTTTAAGTCCTTGTGTTGGTAAACGTCCATGTGGTTGTGCTTGCGTCAAATTTTGTTGATTTAAAATCATACATACTTCCTAGCAGAATCATTTTATTCAGTCAACTAAAGTGTTTTCAAGCATTTTTAGAAAACCATAAAATGTTTCAAAACTGCTTCAGTTTTTTTTTATTTCAAAAGATGGACTACCTTCGGAATTTATTTAAAATTATTCCCTCTTACCTTTTCGAAAATAGAGGAAACATGTATTTTCTTTGTTACAATTTTTAAGTTTTATAATCCATAAAACAGCAATTAAGATTTTTTTTCAATGGCCGTGAAGTTTTTTTTTTCAATTTTACAGTCAGCTACATTCCATTGGCCGCTTTCGTTAAATTCTACGGACATGGATTTCTGAGAAAACTGTAAAACATGTTGTTTTATATTTCGTTTGTTGAAATAGGTTTCGTTTGTTTAAAGTTGGAAACAGCAATATTGAAACTTTTTAAATGCAGTAAACTTGCTTTGCAAACCGTTAACAGACTAGCAACTTTAAATAATCGTTTTCGAAAATATTTTTAGGTTTTTGAGTCAAATCTTTGAAGTTTTTGAATACTCGAAGTTTGCTTTGGAGTTTGCATGAAGTCTCAAAAGATGGACTTTGCCGTTATCTATTTCAAAGCTATACTTTAGACCGTTTGAGAGCTAGAGGGGACATGCTTCCTTTTGGCCTTTTTTATAATTTTTTAAATTTCAAAGCAATAAAACAACTATTTTGAATTTTTTTCAGTTCCCGTTTGACTTTTGCCCAAAAGCGCAACTACCCGCGCTATCATTGTAGCATTGGATGTTTTCTTAAATCTATGGCCAACGGTATTTGGGAAAACGGTAAAACAATCCCCATTTTGCACCCGACCGAGGGTATTTTATGTAATTGTAATGCATAGTATGTAACACAGTGAAATAATCACATTCGAGACCGACAGGTGAATCGATTAAGCCATGTCCGTCCATCTGTATGTGAAGGTTTTAGGTCTTCAAAATCAAGCTAGAGAGCTGAAACTTGGTACACGAGTTGGATCTTTTGCTGCACAGACAAAGTGTGAAATTTGGCTCGATCCGTCATCATAGAAAATCCGTCAAATAGAAAATAAATTAATAAGACAAATATTAAAGATATTCCTATTTTCTAGGTTTGCTCCGTACAAAGTTTTGAGTCCCGCCCTTTTTTAAGGGGTGTTTTTAGGAAAAAACAGTTTTTTCTGAAATAATTTTCGCTCTTACCGTATTTTCTTATGATTCTAACGATATTACAATCAATTGATTTTAATTTTAAGCCCAGACCCACTTTTGGGGGCGTGGCCTACATAAATAATATATTAATTCGGGGCAATCAGCTTTAAGATTTGGTGTTACATGGTATGGTCTTTGTCTCAGAAAAATTCTTGCACTTACGCATTTGCTTACACAGGCTTCGTAGGTTAAAAACGGAAATTTAAATTGCTTGCTTTCTTTTGTACGCTTTGTACTTGAACAAAATCTGAATAAGGTCGTTTTTACTGTTAAAATACTAGAAGATTTAAAAAAATAGTTTTAAAAAATGCTTTTCTGTTTTCGAGTTAAATCTCAGAAGGTTTTGAAACTTAAAAATTCGCTATAATTTTCCTTAGAGTTTTGAATAATTTTTGATGCGTGTGATATTTTTCATATGATTTATCCATACAAGACCGGAGGTAAGGGGGATTCATGAATAAACACATTCATGAAAAAACACAATTTTGGCGATTTAAAAAAAAGTGCGTAAAAAAAAAAGTATTAAAACTCTTTCAGAAAAATATGACTTGAAATTCTACTTGGTTAGGGAATACCATTAGAGGTCCTTTTTCCATTTTCGGACGGACCGCTAAAAATGCAACCAGATATAAGGAAATACGCGAAACGGGCCATCGGCTTTTGTCGAAGACTGAGCTCTTCTTTATGCAGTTTGTGTAAAATTCTATTTGTTTAATAAATTTATTTTTGGATATATTTTTTAATCTATTGTACACTCTTTTCGAGGTTTGGAGTTAGGGCATTTATATAAAGATTTACACATGGACACATGGACATGGATTTCTAAGAAAACGTTAAAACATGCGGTTTTTTATTTCGTTTGTTTAAATGGACTTCAAATCTCTTCTCATATCGAAATTGGCAATTTTGAAACTTTCTTAAAGCAGTTAGCTTGTCTTGTAAACGTGGCATAAGGCAACTTAATTTAAACAAGATCTTCATAACCGTTTAGAAACTTTTAAAAAGTCGTTTTCGAAGTCCAGTTAAATTAAGATTTTTCTTCGAAAGTTTTCGGGTAGTTTTGATTTCTTTTAAATAATTATGGATTGTGGTCTGCTGATTCCGAATCTGTCATTGCAAAACAAAGTTTCGTGGCGCACCACTAATAAAAATGTTAAAAAGTGTATCTCTTTGCAGTTTTTTGCATATACTATCAGCTTTTTGTGCTTCAAATTGGTAATCAAAATTATAGCATATAAGATTTGCAACAAACTTTACCTTAAAAGATTTTTCATGGCTTAATCGATTCTCTTATCGGTGTCATTCATATCTGTTAAAGATCCTAGGGGTAAACGGTGATTAATTTCTTTCGTTACAAACTATACATTCAACTTAATACCTATTAACCCTGGCTAGGGTAAAAAAATTAAAAAGTAAAAAACAAAACAAAGTAAAAAGTAAAAAGTAAAAAATAAAAAGTAAAAAGTAAAAAGTAAAAAGTAAAAAGTAAAAAGTAAAAAGTAAAAAGTAAAAAGTAAAAAGTAAAAAGTAAAAAGTAAAAAGTAAAAAGTAAAAAGTAAAAAGTAAAAAGTAAAAAGTAAAAAGTAAAAAGTAAAAAGTAAAAAGTAAAAAGTAAAAAGTAAAAAGTAAAAAGTAAAAAGTAAAAAGTAAAAAGTAAAAAGTAAAAAGTAAAAAGTAAAAAGTAAAAAGTAAAAAGTAAAAAGTAAAAAGTAAAAAGTAAAAAGTAAAAGGAATAAGTAAAAAGTAAAAGGAATAAGTAAAAAGTAGAAAGTATAAAGTAGCTTAAGTAATGGCCAAAATCAAAATTTGTTTTCACCGTTTTCAATCTGTGGTTTTGACGTATTTTCGGAAAAAATCGTTAAAAAATGTTAAAGTAAAAAGTAAAAAGTAGAAAGTAAAGAGAGACTTTCGCCACGGTGGTCAACATTAAATCAATCCATATTTCTCTTTGCCCTGCTATAACTTGAGAATGACATTATTTCTTATACTTTGTAGAAGGTTCTTACGGAAAGAAAAGTAAAGAAAATTGACGAAAAATGCGGATAATTTAAAAAAAACTTAGCTTTTTGAACTAAGCGACTACTCTAAACAAATAAATTTGAGAGCTATTTTTTTTTGTAGCATAATAATTTTGTATAATTTTTTTTTTTAATTTATCGTTATAGTAGTAAATTTATTATGGCACTAAGTTTACTGTAGGTCGGAGTGGAATATGTTGGATTTTTTATTCTAATGTGTGGGTTTATCCCGTTTCCTAATATACGCCATTAAAAATTGTCGGAAGAAAAAGGTAAAAAACAGTGCAACTTTCACGTATCCGTATATGGCCACCCATGCCTGCCAGACAGTTGACACCCACCCTAGCTGACCCGGCAGACATTATCCTGTTGAAACTTTGAATTTTCAATTTGAACTGGAATGAAAATTACTTTAAATAAGAGGTTCTAACAAACTTTCAACCCTCTTTATCGGCTAATCCCCGCGATAAAGAGGGATGAAGTCCCTTAAATCCGCGAAGCGGTCCACCCAAACACTATGGCCTCCAAAGGAAAATTTTTTTTTACAGATTTTATTAAATTTTTGTTAATATTTTATCAATTTACATTTGATAATTTGATTTGACTAAATTAAAATATCTTAAACGGAGTGAATGTGCGCAAGTTGCAATGGAAATTTTCTGAGAGTTTTATCTATGGGCCAATACGAATCTATCAAGCCCAAAATTGTCAAAAACAAACAATCCGTGAAGCGTTTACCATTCATTTAAGGCATTACTCTTTGCAATTCTTTTATTTTTTTTTTAAAGCAACTATTACGGCGAGTGTGCAAACAGCCGCTCACAAAAATTTCAAAAATTTTTAACATCTTCCAAAAATGGCGTTTCCAACTTATGAAACGGCTTAAAAACAAATCAAAAAACTCGCTTTTATAACCGATAACTAAAAAACCTATGCTCTGAGTATAAGGAACAAGTAATCGTTGCTAGCGTAAAGTAGGTTTAAGGGAATCAAAAAATATATATAACGATATGCAACGAAAAGCGTTTTATGGATTTAAAGTTAAAAAATGCAGAAGAAAGCTTAAAAACCGCGTGTCCGCAAGCATTTTCTCAATTACGGTAATATACACGTTTTGAAAAAAATTTAAAACGTAAAAAATTTTTTGAGGTTTGAAAAATAGAAAAATATAGCGGGCCTGAAATATTATGTGGTTTTTAAGATACGCTTAAAATCATTTTAGTTGATTTACTAAAATGGCTGTACTGAAAAATACTTTCGAATTCGGAGTTGTTTCTATTTAAATGGTTTGATCTTACACAAGTACTAACCACTTCCAAAAATATTTTAAACAATTCGAAAACAAAAAAACTTATTGTAATTTTTTCCAGTTTTTTTTTTTTAACAAAAAAAATGTTTAGATAAAAATTGGAGCTCCTTATCTTAAAATTCGACTAAAATAAAAATAAACTAAAAAAGTTTAAGAGTAGATACCTAATACCTACCTTAAAATTAATGATATATGTATTATTCTTTAAGAATTTTAAACCGGAAAATCGATAAAATTGTCAAGGATCTACTAAACTGCAACGGCAGCAATTTAAAACTCAGATCTTATGCATATATCTTCTTAAAAGTGCACCCGAAACATTATATAAGCGAAACAAATTAGCGAGTTGAGTTTGAAAAAATGCCATAAAGTCCGAAATTGCCAGTAAAAAAAACATAAAGTCGGAAATATACTAAACAACATTTTAAACGCAAATCACGCAATAATTGTGCGACAAACCTTACAAAAAGCCGACGGACCGCTCCGTGTATGACTTCATACTTGACGGTCTTTTTTATTTTCATCGACGTGTTCCGCCCGCTTTGTTCTTATCGTGCTCCTAGCGCTGTTCCTATCGTGTTCCTCAGTTTCATTTATCAGTTTTTTATATTGGACGCAGGGTATATTAAGTTGGATGTATAGGGCCTAGACTCCTAATTCCTTTGAGATATATAAATGAGACCGACAGGAGAATCGCAGAATTTAGCCATGTCCGTCCGTCCGTTCGTCCGCCCGTATGTTAAGAACATTTAGGCTTTAAACTTTGAGCTAGTGAGCTGCAAATAGGTTAGTGGACTGGAAGTCCATTGGACCAGATCAAGTTTTGAAATTAGTTGAATCTGGCCATAGACACGCCCACTACAGGCCTGTATGAGCGACCATCTCTGATTCTAAAAAATATTTTTTTCACATTTTAGCTATGTCAAAATGGTGCTTGCACACTGATTTTTGGTATGTGACACTGCTTTGTGATTGTCTTTGAGGCAGCGGAAAAATTTTGTCGTTTAAATTGACCACGCCCACTTTTTAAGGAGCTTTAACTTAAAATGACTGCTTTCCAATAAACTTTTATGAAATTTGACAAAATATTACATAACAAAAGTTGTAGATATTAGCATTTTCTAACTTTTTTTGCATGAATAACATATGTCTCCGCCCACTTATTCGGGCGTGGCTTTAAGAAAGTGTTTTTTTTTTTTGTTAAAATGATGGGATTTTCGTCCAAAATGTACGCCTAGCGTAAAGCATTCAACAGTTATGTTTTCACAACCCGCCCACTTTTTGGAGACGTTGCAGGAAAAATTTTGTCGTTTATATTGACCACGCCCACTTTTTAAGGAGCTTTAACTTAAAATGACTGCTTTCCAATAAACTTTTATGGAATTTGACAAAATATTACATAACAAAAGTTGTAGACATTAGCATTTTCTAACTTTTTTGCATAAATAACATATGTCTCCGCCCACTTATTTGGGCGTGGCTTTAATAAAGTGTTTTTTTTTTTTGTTAAAATGATGGGATTTTCGTCCACCGCCTCGGCAACCGCCGAGTGTAATGCATTTAACAGTTATGTTTTCACAACCCGCCCACTTTTTGGGGACGTTGCAGTTTTCTTTTCGGAGTCGGATATTTTGCAATCCGTCGCAGACGGACTGAAGCTTTTGCATGAGTTGCACTTTCAAACTTGTTTATATTTCAGCACGCTTTGCCGTTTTCTGAATAGCGTGTCCTTCAGAACTTAAGGAAGACAGTGATAGCGTAAGTAAAAGCAATTTGAATGAAAAAATTGAACGGCGGGTTTAAAAAGAGTTTAAAAAAGTCGTTTAATGGATTTCAAATAAGTGTTAAAAATTGTAGTAGAGATCAAGAAAACCTATGTCCCCTATTTTCGAAACGACAAAAGGTATCAATTTGAAATAAATACGGGTATAGTCCATTCTCTGAAATTTCATCGAGAAATATATTGGTTTTGAAATGGCTCCGAAATGTGCACAAACCACATGAAATGAGCACAAACCACATGAAAGAGAAGCCAACAAATAAAGTTTTTAAATCAAAAATATCCTGTCACAGTTTTTTAGAGACAAGGAAAACAAATTATTTAAAAAGAAAAATAAATAAAAAAAATTCTCCTGTATTTAGAAGAAATTAAGCGAATCGAAACTTTAAAATTACGGAAATAAGAATTGTTCAAACTACCAACGTATCCAAATAGGATCAAACAATAATTTAAATTATGTAATTAAAAAAAACAGAAAACTGCACACTTAAAATGAGCTTAGCCTACAACAAATGCCGGACGACCGCTTCGTGTATGAAATATCCATGCTTCACCTATTTTTTACAAAGCTAGTTATTAGGCATTTCTGTAAGTGCTTTATACAAGTTTTTGAAATTTTGCTACAAGAACTGCAACCCCCGGTCTTGAAGATTATAAATTAATAATCTCTGCTGAATTTCCCATCCCCATCATCAGCATCACCATCTGTAGCAATGTATCTGAAACACATTCTCCGCAACAGTCCATCCCAGAAAAATGACAAACTCACCACAGTCACTGTTCCCTTTCCACTTTGTACCTCTGCATAATTTTAATTTTTCCCTCGCAAATGCCAGCAACATACTGTGCGCTAGCAGCATGTTGCCAGCGTCCGTTGAAATTGAAAAGCAAAAGTTGTCTGTCGTTTGTGTCGGTTCGGTTTACTTCATTCAGTAAATTGTGGTTCGGCATTGCTTACGGTTACACGGTGCTGTGTAGGCTCTTGTAAAACAGAAAAACGGTTCGCCCCTATTCTCTTATCAAGTCTCCATTCCGCTCTAACGAAAACAAGAAGAAAACTTCCATCGTTGATTCCTCTCACTTGTGCTACCTGTTTTGAGAAAGAAAGGTGCATTCGTTGTTACCCACCCGAAGAGTTCACCTTTTATTTTGTATCTTTTTACCGCACACCGGCGAAAGGCGGTCTTTCGATTAAATTTAGGTTCCTAGGTTTGTGGTTGAGTTAATTTTTTTTCTGTCTTACCTTCGCGCTGGTTTTGTGAGTTGATTTTCATCCATCGGATAATTAACTGACCGAGATAACAGTGCCACCGACCGTGTCAAATCAGTTCAAATTAAGTCGGGATAAAGGGAATTTTTCTTCTTCTCCTGCTGGAAGAAAGGTGGAAATTACCACACTTACGGTTCGTTTGACGGTGTTAATCAATCTCCTATCTCTGCATCGGAATTTGAAATCGTACCAAGGTATATTCGGTGTGGATTTATCAGATATCGAAAAAAAAATATTAGAGGTGTGCGCGAGTGTTGCTATATGAAAAGTCCTCCTCAAGCCAATCGTTAATTAAATCAAATCTGAGGAAGCAGTCTGAAAAAAGGGCGCTTTTGTATCGATATTTATTGTGATTGCAGTGCATCTTCGCCTTGTGGCTTCGCAATTAAAGTCGATAGCTATACAAAGCTGCATCGACAGCAGACCAGTGTTTGTTGATTTGACCCAAGTGTAAACTTCCTCTTTGACAAATTAGTTTCGGGCCAATACCTCCGAACCATCAGTATGGAATACTTCAAATGGATGCTGTTAGCTGCCTGCTTGGTCTTTGGATTTATAAGCACAGGTTAGTGTCAAGGTGATCCAGTCACCTCTACTACGGGAATTCATGTGGGTTGTGTTTCAGATTTGAGTGGGAGGCTTTTGAATTCATTCGTTTATGGGTATACAGGTGCTAAAATATTGCAAGCTTAACAGGCAATCCTGGTTTGAGAACATGATGGTCATCATCAGCTGATTGGTCATCCTCAACGTTAGTCACTCGGAACTCATGGCAACAATTGAGAAGCTCAATTCAAATTATTCCGATAGTAGGGTAGGTACCTAACCTATATATCGTCCTATAGGCATCTCTTTTTTATTTGAAATAAAGTAAAGAGCCAAAAAAACTGATTAGGGGTCAATGAAACTTAAATGTTTCAAGTGGAAAAATGTGTCAGCGAGATTAAAAAACTAATTAAAGTCAATCATTTTAAGGCTTGAAGGGGACTTTTAAGAGTAACCATAGTTTAGAACCTAAATTCGTCAAGTATGTTGGGGATAAGTAGGTATAGGTGCTTGTTTTCTATAATTTAAGTTAAACCATTCAATGACAGATGAGTGAATGATTGTTGTTATGCCTAATGGCAAATTCCACGGTCTTATGGTTGATGGCCTAAAAATTGACGTAATTTTTTGCGAGTGTGTCACTTTGGTATTTTTGAAATGTGAACCGTATAATCTGCCGACACAACAAATTACTCACGGATCGCTTAACAGCATAACAGTGCATAGGTACCTACCTAACCGTGAAAATTAATTTATGAAAATAGATAATTAAGTATAGGAAATATTTATGCGAAGGTATGCTTAGATTAGATAGGTGCTTATTTGAACTCTGCTACGGGAAATTCTTTTTTCTATGTAAGTAGGTAGGTATAGGTACAATTGTCTAAATAATTGGCGTATTCTTTTCATCATCGAATCGTACAAGTGGTGTGGAATGCAGTTAAAAATTTCGGTGTTGAAAAGAATACGCCAAAAAAAAATTTTTCTTTTTTCGTACACCTGAACGGAATCATGCTTATGTAAATGTTCTTTTGAAGTCCGAATTCGTATCGACAATGAAGTCGAAACTTTGCCACCGTCGTGTTTGACGCTGGAGCTTGGTTGTAGCTTGGATTGACTACGACTATATAAACCAACAGCGCTACAATCTATCGAGGAAATCGAAAGCTTATCAGTGACTTTTTTAACAGCAGGTTAAAAAATTCACTACAGTGTAGTGATCTGGCATTCGTCTGAAGATGCACAAGTCACGTGCATTTGTTAAGAGTCTTGCCTCTGTACCAAACGCTGTTTTTGGTCTGGATGCGCGTATAGACTAGAGATTTGCGCGTATTTGTTAGAGATTTGCTTGCCACTTTAACTCCCAGTCACCTAACTCCCAGGTGGCATTGCTTGACACTCTGGTCATTTATTAAGCATTAAAGCCTAAGAAGGGAACAACGTAGAACGTAGTCCGAATAACTTGACAACGTTTATTAATTTATGCTTACGGGGTCCATGCTATCACGCGGCCTCCAAGCTTGCCCTATGTCCCAATGCTGCTTTTTAAAAGGAGGTGAGGCATTGATTCGAGAGTAACTGCAAATTGTTTTGGCGATATGATGCCAACGCCCCTACTTCTCTTAACTTTATCACTGATGTCCACCTTACTTTATACTCCGAGGTTAGGACAAAGTTGTGTCTAACGATTACCGTAAATATCCAGCGCACAATCCGGGCTGGAAGCCCCAGGTTGGGCTGAAGGTCTTTCTGCAGAAGCGAAGGCCTTTTTGTCACTGCTAAAATATTTAGTTTCTTAATGTGTGGGGTTTTTTCGAAAATAACCCCTAAATATTTGGTGTGACCCTCACATAAAAGTTCAAAACCCTTAAGTTTTTCGGGAGCAATGTATGTTTTTTTTATACCTTTTCTTTATACCTTTTACACCTCATACCGAGATCGACACTATCTGTTCTCTCTACGAGTTTGCCAAAAGCAAATTTCATCTAGCCCCAAATGGCTGGTCTTGCCAGATATTGCTTTATAACATTGCTGTCGTTGTCGGCGCCGAAGGCTATTTACCTGTAACCCTCTTTATAGAAGAGCATGAATTGGTCGCCTTACCAGTAACAACTGCAGTAGGTAGTGCCAATAATACTATTTCTTGGAAGGTACAGAAGGGAAGTCCTTGTTACCGAAAGATTATTTAATAAAAAATGCAAACGATTGGCAGAAGTCTCCACTAATATCCCCTTGCACACGCGTGTTGCGATACCAACAGGAGACTGCTGTCCATAAATTACATTTCCAAAAATTAAATCATTACCAGCCAACTAACTTTTTATTAGAGGCATGGCAAATAATGTTTGTGGGTTCTTTTAATAGTTAAAAAAAAAATAGATTAGCCTCTACTCCATTAGGTGTTGCACATGGGACGTGACAGTATGATCATCAGTTGGGCATCTGTCACGTCTTGCCCAAAACACAAAATTCAACCAATTCCACTCGAGATTTCAAGAAAAGTCAAGAAAAATCAATTGTGAATTGTATAATTCAACATATTGATTATAAATTAAGCGTCGCGTCCATCATTCTCACTACAGACTTTAGAGAGAGTGAAAGTCCGTATGGAATGGTTTAAGGGATTATCCTTAAGGAGAAAGAGGTAAATGAGGTTAGTTAACTGTACTGGGATGTGAAAGAGCTGGACCTTCGAAAAAGTTTAACACACCTCTGCAATATGCATCACCTGAACCGATCTATAAAGGTAAAGGAAAACAAAGCTATGCAACCTTCTCATCCTTGTTAGATTTCTTACGAGGCCTAAAAGATTTTTGCAAATCTACTGTGTGAAACTCCGGAACACTTCCTGACAACTCTGCTGAGCATCGATACGCAGGTGTAAAATACGAATAAAATTGACTGAAAGTGTAAAATATTTAAGCATTTAAGCAAATTATTTAAGATTACAGGCTCGCTGAAGTTACCTTTTTTATACCCGGCCGAGGGTATATTACTTTTAATGCATAGTTCGTAGCGCACTGAAAGAAACATCGTAGACCCCAAAGACCTTTTAGAGATATGATTGCGTATGCTAATTTGCTCCATTCAAAGTTTTGAGCTCCGCCCACTTTTAAGGGGCGTATTTAGGAAAAAACGGTTTTTTCTAAAATAATTTTCAGTTTTACCGTATTTTCTCATGATTCTAACGAAATTACAATTAATTGATTTAAGTTTTTAGCCCATTCGCACTTGGGGCGTAGGAAATAATACATGAATTCGGGCCAAAAAAAACTTTAAGATTTGGTGTAACATGGTATATAGGGTCGAGTATATAGAAATTTGTCACAGACGAACTCTTGCACTTAGTCACTTGTTATACCTAGGGAGAGTAAATGTCGTTATGGCCATCCATAGACAGCAACAAGTCGAAAAAGCTTATAGACCTTAAAGGCCATCACTGGCCAAAGCCACAAGAGTGATAACAGGCCACAGCCCTGTTGGGAAAACACTCAGCAAAATTAAGAATCATTAACACCAACTACATTTGCAGGGGCTGTCATAATCCCGAATCGGAAGAAGATGTGAAACACCTCCTCTGCCAAGGTCCAAGTGGCAGCAGGCAGCGTTTTTTTCGACGCGCTTATAGCGCCTTAAAGTGCTATAAGCGCGTCGAAAAAGCTTATAGCACTTAAAGGCCATCACTGGCCATAGCCACAAGAGTGATAACAGGCCACAACCTGTTGGGAAAGCACTCAGCAAAATTAAGAATCATTAACACCAACTACATTTGCAGGGGTTGTCATGATCCCCAAGCGAAGATGTGAAACACCTCCTCTGACAATGTCCAAGTGGCAGCAGGCAACATTTTAAACTTCTAAGACAATTCTTTTTTGAGGAGTTGGCCGAACTTGCAAAAATATCGCTGGCAAATATCGTGAAGTTCAGCAGGGACTCCGGCTGGGCAAATTTTCTCTTCAAAGTTCAGGATACTTCAACATCCTACAACTTTTTTTTATTCCTTACAAATCGTCTCCAAAGGGTGACGCTAAAGGCCCTCGTAGGCCTTTGCGAGCTGGTGGCTTTGGCTGCTAGCAACCCTACCTAACCTAACCTATACCTAGATTAGATTCAGTTCGATTCAGAGATTCAGTTCAAACTACAGCCTACGTGTTGTTATCATCATGCATCAAAATAATGATCTTGAAATGAAAATTTAGGGACAAATCGAGGATAGGTTGGTTTTAAAGTGAGTTAATCTCGCACTCATTACGCTAAGGTCATTATAGATCCAATGTAGAATATACATTCGAAAATTCTCAAAAGACAGGATAGCACCTTCTTTTCGGAGCTCTATAGCAGCCCATGGTTCAAGCATGATGTTCTCATGCTCCTCTATAGACTTTGATGCAAACTGGAATGATATGAGTGACTGAACAAAAAAGTCCACAATCTCTCTTGCTTTCAGAAGATGGCACTAAAATAAATGGCGGATAATCCAAAGAACATAAAAAAATGTTACC
Organism: Neoascia interrupta; assembly: GCA_947623515.1. NCBI lineage: Eukaryota > Metazoa > Arthropoda > Insecta > Diptera > Syrphidae > Neoascia > Neoascia interrupta. The sequence continues at coordinate 153,705,445 of OX392462.1, forward strand.
TTAGCATCCTTAATTCGCAGCCTCCTTAACGAAAAGGCTCTAAAAAGTTCTTAAAAGTATTTGCAACAAGATCTTATCTGTGGACTGGATACTGCAGAAATTATTGCAATTTGAGGTCATGTAAGGATAAGAGACGAGGTTATTATGCATTGTCATGGGCACACCTCAAATTGCAGCAGTTCTACCGTGCATTACTCTAGAGTTGTTATGGTACCGTGCCTTACTTACTTACTTACTGAAGGTGGCGCTACAGTCCGGGGTGGACCTGGGCCTCAGCCGACAAGCTTCGTCTGCCAGCTCTGTCTCTAGCTATCTGTCTCCAGTTTCGCAGACGAAGTTGGCTGAGGTCCCCTTCCAGGTGCGTGCGCCACCTGATTCTCGGTGCTCCTTCTGCTGCGCCGTCCTTGCGGGGTGGATTCGAAGATTTTCCGGGCCAGGGCATTGGTGTCCATCCGCTCTAGATGACCCAGCCATCGTAAATGTTGTATTTTGAATCTGCTGGCTAGGTCGGTGTCGCTGTACAGCCCGTGTAGTTCAATTTTATATCTCCTCCTCCACTCCTCCGTCCGAAGAATTTTCCTCTTGAAGGAGCCTAAGGTATTTTCATCCGCCTTTGACAGGGTGCATGCTTCTGCACTGTAAGGCAGGACTGGGATGATGAGGGTCTTATATGGATACATGGATACTTTAGTTGCTCGAGAAAGGGCTTTGCTGCTCAATCGCCTTCTTAGCCCAAAGAAACAGCGATTGGCAAGAGTTATCCTTCGTTTGATTTCCGCGCTGGTGTCATTGACTGAATTGATAGCGGAACCCAGGAAGACAAAGTCCCTTACTACCTCAAGTTATAGCTGTCGATGGTGATGTTTTGTCGAAGACGTCGGTGTTGGGTGTCTTTTCTTGATGACAGCATATACTCGGTTTTGCCTCGTTGACTGCTGTTCCAAAAATTCCAAGGCTTGAATTGCCGCTTGGCTGTCAGAGTATATGGTGATAGTCTTGTTTGCGGGGCTGTGTTTCTTTAGTTCGGAGGCAGCTTGGATTATGGCTGTTATCTCCGCCTGAAAAATGCTGCAGTCGTCATTCATCCTAAAAGATTTACATAGCCCCAGAGCTCCACAGAAGATGTCCCCGCCGGTTCCGACGTCAATCTTAGAACCGTCAGTACATAAGTATATACGGCGATAGCGTCATCGCCTGTAATTGTCTTTTCTTCCCATTCACCTCTTTCAGGTATTCTGGTAGCGAATCTCCTGTTGAAGGCGAATGTCATAGGGAGGTAATCGGGGACTGGGGTACCTGTGGAGGCAGCCCATTGAGTTTCCACAGAGGCGTGTCCATAAGATCTTGACGACCACAGTCCGGATTCCCTTAGGCGAACCGCTGTTTTACCTGCCTTGCTGCTGCTGTATATGTCCAAGGGGGTGAGGTTGAGTAGTACCTCCAGTGCCGCGGTGGGTGTGGTCCTAAGGGACCCTGTTATACCCATGCAGGCTGCCCTTTGAACTTTGGTGAGGTTAGAGAGATGACACTTTCTTTCCGTATCCTTCCACCATACAACTGATGGGTATGGTGGAAGGATACGGAAAGATGGGTCTTAAAACCGCTATATACATCATTGCGCTATATAGCTCGTCTCTATAGACGCGCTGTCATACGCGGCCTTGAAATCGTTGAAAAGGTGGTGTGTATAATCGATTTTGAATTCCTGGGTTTTCTCCAAGATCTACCGCAGTGTGAATATTTGATCGATGGTGGACTTTCCTGGCCTAGAGCCACATTGATATGTGCTTATTAGATTGTTGCAAACGGCTTCAGGCGTTCACACAGTACAGCAGAAAAGATCTTGTATGCGATGTTAAGAAGACTGATGCCCCTGTAGTTGGCACAATTCAGAGAGTCTCCTTTCTTCAGGATCGGGCAAACAATGCTGAGGTTCCATTCTTCGGGCATACTTTGCTCCGATCATATCTTGCAGATGAGCTGGTGCATGCTCCTAACCATAACTCATCGCCGACGGATTAAAAAAGTTCGGCAGTTGTACAGTGCCTACGTCTTACATCTCCTAGTGAAAGCTCCTTGCATCTTTTTGGTAAAAGAACGTCATTGCATTTGATTTTGACATTTCTTGGCATAAACTTTTTGATGCTTAGAACTTATGAGTCTTTCATAGGATAGATTGGAAATCTATTCCTTATGTGCCGCTCAAAAAAAATGCCATGCACCAATACTTGCTATGTTTAGTTTTTATATAGGGTAAAGTTTTATCTTCAACCCTTTTTCTAATTTTCATAAATGATCTTTTGCCCACGACATTTGACACATAAATAGAGGCCAGGGTTTCAATGCACAATGATCCGACTTTTGGAGTTAAACTGAGGTTTAGCCTATCAGTAATTTCTTCATTCAACTTTGATCTAAGATTGATCTCAGTTCAATTCCACAGATTTGTTGAAAAATCTAGGGTGTTCGTGTTCTGCATTCGATCTACATTTCGTTTTTTACAGAGAAATTACAGTTTAGTTTAGAGGGCCAATAATTTAGAGAATAATTTTATCCTGCATATTAATTCAAATAGATTCATCTTATTCCGGGTTTAACCCGATCTTTGTATAATACGAGTCTAACTCTGTACGGAACACCTGGCCCAAAGAAGTCGAATGATAAGGTTGCAGAAATCTTCCACTGTCGCTGTCACTTGCAAGTTATTCAGTTAACTCGACTTGTCTTGAACTATAAGGGGACTTTAATTGAAAATATTATTTATAATAGAAAAAATTTCAACTTTTCAATGTGAACTTAGGAAATAGCTATTCGATGCTATTAGTTATAATACGAGAAATACCAAACAAACATATTTAAACAACCAGCTTTCGTTCAGTGGATGCTCAGAGTGGAATATCTCCCATTCAAAATGCAGTGACATCATAATATTTCATCTTACTTTTTTTATCCTTAAAATTTACCTGTCCTGATTCCGTAACTATAGCTGCCACAAAAGCTGATCAAACTGATCAAACTAAAAACGCAATAGTAAACTCGAAACTTATGTTTTAGACACAGTTGCGACGTTTTGGCCAAGCTTGGAAGAATGCATTTAAAAGCATTTCATAATAATATTATGTGCATAGATAAAGGCTGCATAAATGCTGCATAGCATCAAATTTTCAAAGAGGTGTTAAGAAAAATTCGAATAAGCTCTGCTCTGATGATCACCGATTAAAAAGCAATAATTACCAAACGTAATTCCTAATGAATTTCAAAACGTTTATCGCTGAATGATCATTATCCCAAATTAAAATCAAATAAAAAAATAGGCCGTTTAAACTTATATCCAAACGTAACTGCCTAGGGATATAAACTGCATAAAGCCGTACGACTTTAATGATTTCAACAGGCAGCAACACATAACAAACCCAAATCAATCAGTGATTAAGTCAAATCAAATGACACAGTCAATGAATGATCATTGCATATAAATCGATTACAACAAGCTTCTAGTTATGGAAACCGGTTATTCAAATTAAGTAGCCGATAAAATTCCAACAAAGGAGTTCATATCAAAATCAAAAGAATACTGGCGGTACCGCCTATGAAGCACTAAAGTTTTTGTATGACTATCATAATTGATTGAATTCCTTGAACTGTAATAAATTTTCCCCAACTGACAAAAAAAGTGAAAACCTAAAATCCGAATGGGCGCAAGCAAAATGGAACTGAAGAAAAAAAAATTGTCTACATTGAGAACGTTACTGTAACTCATTAACATTTTGTTACCGGGCACTGACAAGCAACTTTGACTCTACCTCTCTACTCTAGAGTCATTAAAAACACAATTTAAAACCCGATACCCTCAGCGCACCTCAATACTGTGTGGTGCTATCTGAGAGCAAACGTACTCAATACAGCGAGTCAGCAACAGAACCGAAAGTGGTACACAACTGGATTATGTCATCGAGTGCATTCTAAATGCAACTGGTTTTATGGATCTTTTGGAACTTGGAACAAAACTTTCACCGAAAGAAGCATTTTGGGGCATTTTTTACCTTATCTTGCTCACAATAATTTTGCCGATAAGATGTGGAATTTTGTTTACCTATATGAGTAGCTACACCTACCTGGTGTACACACGTAAGATACGACACATTGATGGGAGACCGGGTATGCTTTTCCCCCCAAAGAGATAACTTTAATCTGAAGTCTGAAAAATCTTTTGCTTAAATGCGCTCCGAATGTATTGCAAAGTGCTTTTAAGATGACTTCCATAAAGCACTCATAAAGTGTAATAGAGGACTCGGATAGTCATTTGAACTTGGATATGCCCTTAGTTTAATTCTCAATTAAAACATTTTTATACCCCATCCAGTAGGATAGCACATAGGAGTATAGTTTGTAACACGGTCAAATAATAATGGTAGACTCCCAAGACCTTAAGAGAATATGATCGAGACCGAAATGTAAGTAGAATCAATCAGCCATGTAAATAGAATTTGATGTAAATGAATGAAAGCTACATTCAGTGCTTTCAAAACTGTCATACGTCGCGTCGTAAGAGGCTCAAATTTAGAACTTTACATCTCATGGTGATTGTAGGATATATGGGGTTTTTCAATAAGATCGCTGCAAAAGTTTTTTTAAAATAAAAACGGCATAACGTACTGTGAAAGTACGTTCGATGCCATTATGTATGGAACTCGATTTTTTTTGCATGGCCACCACGGGCACGCTTGCAGAAGTTCAGACGCTGAACCCGATTTTCGACGGTTTTCAAGCATAAATAAGCCGAAACTGCTGCAATTTCACGTTCGACATTCGTACGAAGTTCATCAATCGTCGCTGGCTTGTTGGCATAGACCATAGACTAGACGTAGCCCCACAGGAAGTAGTCTAATGGCGTCAAATCGCACGACAGTGGCGACCAAGGGACGATTAGAACGACCATAAATTGGACGTAGCGCTCTTAACGTTGAGGCCACTGTCTCCGAATTTCTGTTGTAAATTTTAATAATTTTGACTCGTTGTTGGCTCGTTATCTTTCCATCATGAAAGGGCAAACCTTACTGAAGAGAAATGTCAAAAAAACGCCAGAAAAATATGGCGTCGTTTGCTGTCCCTGTCGCTCAACTTTTGTAGCGTCCCTATTGAGAAACCTTTACAACAGGAAAAAAAATTCCCACCACCTTAAGGCCTAACCATAATGGACTTAGATGGGCTTAAGTCGGCTTTCCAAATGTCCCATTACACGCAATTCGTATGCCACGACCATAATAGCCGTTTGTTCGGTTTCGTTAGATCTTCGTTAGCTTTTACTCTCTTAAGTTTAGTGCTGAATCTCTTACGATTCTTATTCATAACTTAAGTGGTTCAGCACAGCAATTTGACAGCTGGTTAGATAACTACAAACAAATTTCGAAACGTTTGCTGAAGTCTATTATGGGCACCGTAAGCATCTGACAGAACTTGAGTGAGATTTTCGATGTGTTTTGACATCAGGTTAATCCCACTTAAGTCTATTATGGTTTGGGGCTTTCGTGGGGAAAAATGAATGACAAACCGGTTGTTGTTTTAATTTTTTTTTTTAATATTTTGGCTTGCTTCTCAAGTATTTTGTGAAAGCGTAAAATTTTGTTGATAAGATAGAAACAACTCAGAAGTTGTAGGAATTTTTGAGTACCACAATTTTAGTAAATCAACTTTTAGTGTACATCAAGAACAATACAACCTTTCAGCCCCGCTATGTTTTTCTTTCAAACCTCAATAATTTGTCTCAGTCTGGTATTTTTTTCGAAACGGTATGAAAGCCCGTTACCGCGATAGTGCGGGGCAACAGTTTTTTTTTTTTAGCTTTTAAACTACATTTTTTTAATTGAAAAACGGCTATACAGAATCTTTTTTGAATACTGTTATATTTTTTGTTGATTTTCTTGTTCATTGCGCTAGCAATGGCTATTTTTCCCTAATACCCTGGGTACAGGTTTTTAGTTATCGATTATAAATGCGGGTTTTTTAACCTGCTTTTCAAACCGTCTTACAAAATTTTAATCTAGAACCGTTATTTCTTTTTCCATTCTCTTCATGCGTTTTATATACAAACCAAATTAATAAAGATACCAGAATATTTTGAAAAGTTATTTTTGAAATGTTTTTGAAGTTTTCGACCGATTTCGAAGACGTCAAAATCGCAGCTTAATAACGATTTAAGCAAAAGTTAATTTTAGCCTTCACTTAAGCTGCGGCTACTATATGGGATTTTTGAATTAAGAAATTTAAAAGTTATGACCTTAAACACGTTGAAAACGGGCACACATTTTCGATTCCTTGGTGTAATTTAGTTTTTAGCGATTTGACGCTGAATCCTTTTTCTAAACTTAATTAAACTTGTAGTAGCAAAAAAAATATACTTAAAAAATCTGTATGCATAATTGTCTCTCCTGCCTCTCCTACAATTTTTTTACGTAAATGGATTTCGTAAGCGGCTTTAAGCTCATATATTTTCATAACCCTACGAATATCTTATCTTGGGGTTTTATTTGAAATTTATGAAAGCTCACGTGGAATTCGTATTACGCATGTTCGTACGTATACGTAGACATTTTTACTTATCATACATAAATATTGCTTTGATGCGAAGAAACGCAACCAAGCAAAAAATCCTACTTAAATCCGTATTTTTTTTTTTTAACCATATGGGCGACAGATAGTCGTAATCTTCTTATCTTATAGTCGCCTACCTAAAGTACTATCTCCAAATACACCCTTTATATAATTTAACCTATATAATAATTTCAATTAATTCTTGATTAAAAGGTTGAGTTAGCCGCCCTTAAAAGGGCATGGAAAGCACCTACATATGTTTGAAGCGGTCCGTCCAGAAATGGAAAAATTACCTCTTTTGGTATCACTCCGTTGTCCGTCCACCGCACCTGTAATTTTTGAACGGTGAGGCGTAGAAATATGAAATTTGGTATACTCAAACTAATAAAGTCCTACTAATAAAATATACTAGTTATAGCTAATAAAGTTTTTTTTTTACAAAAACACAACGTTTTGATTAGATACAGTCTGAGTTTTTTAGTAAAAAAGACAAAGTGTCTTGATAAATATTTTGAAGCACTAGAAAAAAGAAAATTGAAGCTTAAATTAGCAAATATTGGATCTTCATAATAAATTAAATTTTTACAAAATATTGAAAAGTTTTTGACAAATAAGGAATGGAAAAAAAAGTGTCCGATTGCAACATGCTTGAGTTTACATAACTAATAACTCAAAACTTTTTAATCACTTTATTCAAAAAGCCGATATTGGGCACATTGTTTTAGCAGCCCACAACGTTAGAAAAGCTTCTAATCAAATTTTGGTTTAAAAGTTTCAAAACTGCGGTTTAGACGTATTTTCGAAAAAAATCATGAACAATTTTCATCCTCACTACTATCTCCGAAGCAATAGTTAAGCCCAAATGAAGGAATAAGCCCAGAAAGAATAAAATTGAAGCAAATATTGGATACTCAAAATTAAAATTTTTACAAAATTCGAAGAATTTTTGACGTTTCGTCATAACTTGCAAAAGTTAATGCAACCATAACGTTAGCAAAGATTAAAATGAAATTTGCAATTAAAAACTCTTAAAACTGAAGATTATTTGAGATTTTAGGGAAAACTATAAAAAAATTAAAGCAATTAGCAGATTCTGAAATATACCTGGGTCGGAAGCTATAAAAACATTTTAAAAATTATTTTTCAAAATATTTTGGTACCTTAACGATTACACCGATTATAATGAAATTTGGTTTTTGTATAAAAACCTTTTAAAAATGTCGTTACTAGGTTTAATTTTTCGAAAATGGTTTATAAAGCAAACTAGAGACCCCCTTTTAGTACCGCTAACTAAAAACATGTGACCAGAGTATTGAGCAAAAATGGCCATTGCTAGCTTAAAGTACAAGAGAATGAAACAAAAATATAACATCGAAAAAAGATTCTGAATAGAGAATTTTATAAATTTTCAATCCAAAAAATGCAGAAAAAAGGTCGAAAATTGCGATTAAAAAAAAGAAAAACATAAAGTCGCAAGCCACAATTATTAATACAATAAATGAAGCAATAACTGTACGCTAAGCCTTCAACAAAAGCCGGCGGACCGCTCCGTGTATGACTTCGTACTTGACGGTTTTTTTTCTACTATTACGAATGATTTCTCAAGCTTGAATTAAAACATTTTCATGCAAAGCTTATGACTTTTCTTAGTAACTGGTGCTTCTAAAGTGATCCGTCGCATGGCCTTAAAACCACGCATGTTATTTGCGTCATGGCTATTAAGTATTCTTAATTAGACGGAGAGAAAAGAAGGAGGTGTGCTTGGGGCTAGTCCCTTAAAGACCACAAAGCTTGGGCTCCCTGAAATTACGCCATAGGAAGTGTTACGCCAAAAAGTGTTTTGGAAAAAAGTGCAAAAAAATGTTGGTTTAAAATTTTCGGGAAAAACGCCAAAAGCCAAGAAAGAAAATACGCCAAATTTTTTGAAAAAAGAGCCAAAATATGAAACGGAAATTACGCCAGAAAAAGTAGGGCTTTTTGGCTCAATTCCCAAATGCGGTGTGGAAAAGAGACCAAAAAACCATTTTATTTTTACCCTCAAAAATAGCTAAATACTGATTTACATGCACCGATGGAGTTCTTTTGGGTTATGTTCAAAGCCGGGAGAAATGGTGGGGTGTGGGGAGTGAGCCGTCGCGCCGGATAACTCGCCGCGGCGACACGCGGACGTGTGCGCCGACGGTTTCAAGACGATTTGTGCTGCCTGACGGGGGTCGCGCCCCCCTTTTTTTGCTTAGAAGAAGTAAAACAAATTGGTGTAACAAACGAAATACTTCGGCACAACTGTCTCATATTTTCAATTAATCTGTCGATTCTTGCGAGAGTGATTGAGAAAAGTTAATTCAATTTTTTTTCATAGCTTCACAACCAATAATAAGTATCAAGGCGTTTAGTTGGGATTGTTCTTTTTTAAAGCAGTGTAGTCAATTATTTGAGCTAATATCAAAAGCCTTTTGGCCAATTGTTTCTATAGACGTATAGAGTGAAGTTTATATCTAGCGCGGTCGAAAGAAAAACATGATTCCCAGCATATGAACCTGCCATCTTCACGTTTCGCGGTACTGCTGACTGAGTTTCGGATGACCAATCTTATCTTTAGCCAAATTTGACAACTTCACTATTTTTGGCTTTCGAATTAGTCGGGGTTATAAACGTCTGCATTAATTAATTTTAATATATGTTTCAAGTAAGTCACACCAATTCGTGTCGATCATTTGTGTCTATATGCTAAAGAGATTAAACAAGACACTGAAAACCACACCTTCGTATACACAGACACCTTTTGACTCATGACAGCAACTTGAGTTTTGAAGCAAAAGCCTACAAATACTTTGACTTCTTACGCGCTAATTTTTATTTCAAACAAAATATTGTAAACTTGTTTATTCGCTTTAGGTACCTATTAAAGCTACACTTTTTAACCATTTGATTAACCAACCTTCGTTCACAGAAGGTGTGCGTAAGTTTGTTAAAAGTAAACATTACGACATTTTTATGAAAATATGAAACTATGGCAAATAACTAGTCACAAGTAAATTAAAATAAACAAATATTTAACTTTATTGGAATAAATTGGAACCTAAAAAGAATAAATAGTCACCAAATACTTGTCGAAAGGTACCAAGTAACGAATAGTTAGATCTTGGCTATTTTTGAACTTGACATTCGCATCAATTCTGGGTGGTGTCTGTCTTATCTAAGTAAACAACATCTACAAGATAAAAGAAAAAAACATTTACAAAACTTGTATTAAAATTTCAAATAGAAATCGATGATAAACTTTGAAATAGCTTTTAGTTTCTATATTTTGGTAAGCACTCCTTTTTATGCAAAACAAGGTCTCATACAGTTGTTTCTCACATGCTCCCATAAAGACAAATATTTATAGAACCAGTACAAATATTAAGAACACAAAAAGATTTCAAGGTATGACCTAAGGTACCATAAAATATGCTTTAGTGTTTCGAAATGTTGTTCAATGTCAATGCTTGGTATGACGGATTTTTTAGGGCAAAATGCGACGAAATACTTTATCTGACTTCAAATAGGTTACCTGTTATCTTTTTCTAAAAAATTTCGTCAGTCATGAAAACATGCTCAGCGTTTTTTCCACATTCAAAAATTTAGTAATTTTCTATGCTCATGCGGGTCATGCTTATTTACGAAAAGGGAATTATTTTGATAGCACCTTATCTACGAAAACTTTTTGTCGGCATAACCCAATCAAAGATGAGTAATCCGCATGTGATTATCGTCAAATTAGAAAAATATATATTTATATATTTTTTAATATGGCAAATGAACAAAACAACTAAGAGGTGTAAGTTCAAATGAAAAGTAGTGATAAATCTACGACTAGATTTTCTGTGGCCATAGCACTGCCCATTTTTACCATAACTTCTGGTAAGATATTGAAAAGCGAGCCTGCAGAAAATACTTTAACCGATTTGATTGCCGTTTGTGAAAAAAACAACCAAGCCGTAATTCATCAAAAACCCCTTAAAGTATTTGAAGTTCCTGATGCAGAACTTGACTGTTTTATAGAATTTATCAAAAAAAAAAAAAAATCCTTTTCCTGAGGTAAATTGTCGGGCATGTTGGTACACATAACAGATTATGTGTTCCTGCAGACATTCAAAGACTGAACGAAAGTATCTCTACTAGTTTGCAAAAAGTATAAAATGCCATTTATAACTTCACCAAAACTCGAAAGCCTTAAATTGACACTTGCAGAACACGCTAGATCTTTGGATTCGATTTTAGAAAAGAAACTCAGTTGGAGACTGAATATTTAAGGCATTGGTAGGAGCTCCTCGATTGCCCTATAATCCAGGAATGCCTAAAGCAGGAATGCTTTAGGTCTTAACTGGGGACTCCAATAGTGCTAACGCTAAGACTTCTAAGACTAACTCCAACAGCTGCTCTAGACACCTTTCTTCACCTTCTTCCCTTCGAAGAAGGTCCCAACAGGACATCTCTATGGAAAGTCGATGGCAACAAAAGCAGCACTAGTGCTTTGGTCATCACTGCTCGTGCGATAATATCCTAAGTCGCCATTTTACTTTCTCTATAGATAAACGATCTACATCGTTCCATACCTAGTGTTTAATGTCAAATTTAAAACCATATTTCCAAGCAGAAATACCTTGAAGTCGGGTGAGGAATTCAACCAATCCGCAAAGAAATCTACACAGGCCGGATGGAAAACATAATTTGGAAAGGAGACAGGGGTGTTTTCTAGTACTCTTCACTTATATGCATCTCAAAATAAATGCCGGATCACTGCAGTGTATTTCATGCAAAAACCACAGCTGTCCGAGGCCTCTGACATTCAATAAGCTATAGGCTGCTATTGTTATCTTTACTGACGGCCAAGTTGCAATTAAAACTTCTTAATCGCGCTAACAACATGATCCAACTGGGTAAAGCAACGCCGTGAATCTCTAAGGCCTGGTTTTTCGGTGAAAACTGAAGCCCTTCTTAAGCCAATCTGTTAATCCCGGACCATTATGCATCTGGAGTTAACCCCAGAGAGCAGTTTCAAAGTGCAGAGATGTCAGTACAGTTGTCAAAATCTTCGACTCTCGAAACTATTTCCTTTCACAACTCTCAGTTGTCAAAATCTTAGACTCTCGAAACTATTTACTTTCCCAACTCTCAACTCGCCAAAAAAAAAAAAAATACAGAAAAAGAAGTTCGAGTTGTTCGTTAACGCCATTTCTTACAATAAGACGCAAAACTACCATTTCAAGCCAGAAAAAACAGGCAAAGAAGTTTGAACTTTTCTACTTTAATCCGGGAATAACTTACAAATTTGGCGAGTTTAACTCGAGATTTACTTTCAGGATCGCAATTGACTGAAAAACTCATTTCTGTGGTTTATATCTGTTTAACTCGGCTGATATCGCACTATAAAACTGGTCCTTGTGAGATGTTACATATCCCTGTGCTGTGTTTTAGACCGCAAGACTAGGTAGGTATTCTACGCAACTGCAGAGCTGACAAGGTATAGGTGAAGAATTTGCTGAAGAACACTAATGAGACTAACAATGCAACGAACCGGCGGCGCGGCGGCTGCAGCAACATGTTCGTTAAAGTTTCTCCCGGAAACTGAAACCATCACAATGGCCAAAAATTTGTGAAACAAAATCAGCACGTGCTTTTTTTCTAGACAAGACTAGCTACAGCTCGTTGTAGGATAAAAAGGAGACTCTTTACCCATAGAAGTTTGGATCTAAGGAAGATAGTTGGCGCTCTCACGAGCCTTATCTGGTAGGAAGGTTTGCCTGCAGACTTGCAAACATGGGGAGGAGGAAGAAGCCTTGGTTCTTTCCGAAACTGTTTTACTCCATCGTCTTTGAGAATGATAGCTCTAGGTGAGTTCTAGAGATCGAAGTAATCTAGCCAGACTCGACTCAAAGAAAATAATGAGTTTTACCGCCATCAGGTCAATTTGGTTAAACGAATAAATGGCGTACCACACACCCTGTCCCTTATACCACCAAGGAACTGAATTTCATAGCACCTACAACAAACGTCAAATCTTCCATAACCTGCCCCCTCTCATCCAAGGTTTTCTCTTACAGGACTGGTCTGGCATGAGTCGACACCAAATATGGTTGCTTTCACCTCTCCAACTCTCACCGGAACGCCATTATTCACCTTAAAATGGGCTCATACCACATCGGGTGCCCCGTACCTTCTCATTCTCTGAGTCAAATTCTGACCTGATTCACCTGTGGTAGGTACTGGCTTACATCGAAAGCGGTTATCAGCTGGGCTGAAGAATGCTCTTTACTGGTCACATTACTCTTCACTATGGCCTCCCACAATCTTGTTGACGTGACCTCAATTCGTTCCCTCTGATACTGATTCAATCCATAACCCCACTTTTCTCAAATTAAAGTAAATATTAAGTCAAATTTGTGTGTGGGTTCCGCAGTCTCGGGCTGCCCTTCTCGGGACCTATCTTTAAAAAGAGTCCTTCTGAAAAGGATCCGCCTTTGAACAGGCTTTGTTCGAGTTTGCTTGCTTCGAACTTTTCAACCTAATTGTAAAGTCATCACATAGGTCCGCTGCCTGGTATTGCGGTTTTACCAAAAATTGGTAACACAATGGACCGCCTATAGTCTAAGTGTGTCACTGCTGAGCGGGGACAGCCACTAGTGGCACACTTAAACACCTGGACTAGCCTGACATGCGTGGATAGATTGGTGCAACAGCTCGAGGTGAACCAGGACGCCGTGGCATAGTGGTCAGTGTGTGTACCTATTACGGGTCCCTACAGTCGTCATCTAAAAAAAGACTGATTCTTTATCACGGTCCCCAACTCCTTGAGGGTCTGACAAACTCTTCGAGAGTAACATTTATCTCGAAAAAAAACTTTTCAAAGTGTAGTTCGGGCTCGGCAAAAAATTGTAGGTCCCCCTTTAGGTATGTATGTAACATGCGTAGATGGGAACCAATTTTTTTGGCAGTTCAAAAGAAAGACGATTAAGAAGTCTTTTATGACAAAATGTACACTCTCGGAGGTTGTCTTTGACCATCCCGCTCCCGCTCAACTTGTTCCTACGAATACTGAAACGTTGTTCATGCCCTAGCTATCATTTCTCTTAAAAGAAGCTCTCCTTGCGACATATTTAATATAGAAGGCGGGCCAATTAATATTCTGCCCATAATGTTGAGCAAAATGGAAGCATAATAGGTTGGCAGAATCTCGAAAATCGAAGAAGCCACAAAATCTCGAGGAACAAAATCTAGAAACAAACAAATCTGTATAGATCAAATCCTGAATTTTTCGACATTCTTAAAATAAATAAATTTGAATTTCACCCGAGAAATTATTCTTTTGGTTACCTTTTCCCAAATTTTATGACGGTGGTTGGAACGAACCTTGAATTAAAAACTGAGGTCTTTGCTTGCACTTTAAGCTTAATTTCCTTGACGACCGACCGACCGGTCAGTTTTTTTATTAGTGCTTGGGCTGAGCCAACCCTACGAAATATAAATCAGTATCGCTTCTCGCATCCTTCGTGAAAAAGAACCCGAGATTCTGAAACTTGATGATTTAATGAAACTCTTATTATCCGCAAGGCACCTACACTGAGCAGAAGTTTGGCAAAAAAACCATAACCTCCGATTTGCTCACTAGTGAGAACACACGAAAAACACATATTAGTTTTTGAGTAGGCGGGGTATACGTACAGTCAGATTAAAGCCTGGAAATACCCCACAAAGGTTCTGTCCCAAAAAGTTGATAAAGTACAAGAGTTGACTTAATTTGAATTTCTTTCAAAAGTCGGGTTTCTTAAAGGTAATACGGTAATAACTATCTAGTTCAACATTATCAAGCTCAACTTATATCTGCACCAACTAATTTACAACACAGTTCAATGTCTTCACTCTTTTCTAGTTGCTTTGTGCAGGGCTATGAGCTAAGGAGGCACTGATGGTAGCAAAGACCCAAGTGACCAAAAAAACAAATCAACCAAAGACACCATATAGAGATAGACTTACTACACCATGCTGTGTCGAATTGAAAAAAGATATTCTATCGTTCGTTTTCATTATTCCCTACAGCTTTTTGAAGCCCTTCCATCCAATCCCGCCCATCCGTGTAATTATATGAATAAACTTACTGAGTTTCATAACACTTCACTGCACTGTACGCCCCAATTAAGAAAACCCCCAACAAAATCAATGCATGCAGTTCAGAAACTTGGTGCCAAGTGTATTGGCGTTACTCTTTCAACTTCACCCTGCATGTCTAAAACAATTTATCTGAATTCGATTTCCCTTTACATTATCGATGATATCAATTTGTCACTGTCAGATAATCATTTACGAACTGTAGACAAGTTCACAGCTCAACATTACCCCCACAGTGAGCTCCCTATACAGCTGTGTGAATACCATGCTTAATGGCATTCACTCGATGCAGGTACATGAATTTGAGTTCTCTATAGAATTTCCTTTTTGCAGGAGTCCTTCACCCGTTTTCGGGATATTATTTTTGTTTGCCACCATGCACCTCTGGCATTCGTGACCTTACACAACCAGTACATTTTGCCCAGAGGAAAAGATCTGAACAGTTTTCATGTGTGCCTTTGCCTTACACCTTTTTTAACATGGTTGTTGTCCGCCTAGTCTTGGCATGCTCTATTGCCGCAATGCTGTAATTTTCAATTCAATACACTTCAAAGGAAATCAACAAGAGATGTCATGTCACGATATCGTCATCAGTTACAACAACTTACGACAAGGAAAAGGTCCCGTCTTCGAGGAAAAGGTGAAATGGATTATAATTTTGAGTTCATGTGTTCATGAGTCTATATGGGTTTAGTTAAATTAAATTATAAGGAATACACCATGCCATGATGTGTGGGTTTTGTTGACGCCATCGAAGATGTTTGAAATGGTTCAACTTTTGATGGAGTAACAGTGGGGTAGATTAGTTGTTGACTTTGAAAAATAATTTACAAGCCCCATACACAGTGGTGTAAGAAAAACCATGTTCAGACTCAAAAATTTCTAAAAACGATGAAAGCGCTAATTTTTTTCCAAAATTGTTTTTTTTTTTTTAAATATAGTAGGTTAGTAAATTATAGTAAATGAACGGTATAGTTTCGTAATCTTTTAAATACTCTTAACGCTTATTTAATTTTTTGGTTTAAGAAAAAAAGGAAGCTCTGTGTAGTGTCAATCCCAGACTTTTTTCTCGATTCAAGTGAAACATACAAAAAGTGTGAACACAGAAAATTAACCAGTGAAAAATTAAATTATTAAAATATTAAAAGGTATTAGATACTTTCTGATTTCGCTTCTTTCGGTACAATGCCTGCGAAGATTGTGTTCCTTGGAAGATTATGCTTAGCAAGCGTTGCCTACTAGAGTCTTAAAAACGAGCAATGATGGTTTCAGCACAAATCGTTGGGCTACGCATTACAATAACAAATTATGGTTTAGAGACGATGATCCTTGAAAACTGAGACTAACCGCATAAGAAATGAGTTAAGTTAATATAGATCCGGATTCCGGAGTTAACCTCGCCCAAATTTTTCTTTTCATTTTTCTATGACAAGAGAAAAGTTTTCTTTTTCTTACTTTTCTTTACAACTTGTCAGCTATTATCTCGGCTTATTTGCCAGAAAATGTGAATAAAATTAGTCTTCGTGCCAAAAAAGATAGACTCGGCTCGAAAACGAAAATATACTCAAAAAAACTCCCACAAATTAAAAAGAACTTCGTCCTGCAAGTGATTTGGATCGAAAACCATAAAAAAATATTTAAACATTTGGCAGAAAATGCCAATAAAATTGGACTTGCAACCAGTAAAATGGATGCAGTTCGGAAATCCGGAAAATAAATGACACAGATGTCAGGAAAAGCAAATTTTCTTCTGCCTCCATTCTTCTGCCTCCGTAAGAATACGAAAGTCAGAAAAAGGAACTGGCTCAGTCACCAGAAAATGCCAAAGAACTCGGTTTTATGCTCAAAAAGGTGGACTTGATTGGAAACCAGGAAAGGACCCCTCTAAAGCTGCCAAAAAATGTGAATGAACTCGGATTAACGAAAAATAATGTTGGCTTGGTTCGAAAACCAGAAAAAGGCTAGGGCCAATCACCAGAATAATGAACTCAGCCTTACAGCTAGGAAGGTGAAACTGGTTGGAAAACGAGAAAAAACTCGGAGAATCCATCTACGACGGATTGCAAAATACCCGACCATACCAAAAAGAAAACAGCCACACCTCCAAAAAGTGGGCGGGATATAAAAATATAACTGTTGAATGCTTTATACTAGGTGGTTGCATACATTTCGGCCTAAAACTCCGCCTTTTTAACTAAAAAAATCACTTTTATTAACGCCACGCCAACAAAAGTGGGCGGAGGCACATTACATAAAAGTTAGAAAATGCTAATATCTACAGCTTTTGTCAAAGAATTTTTTGTCAAATTTCATATATATTTATTGAAAAACAGTCATTTTAAGCTAAAATCCCTTAAAAAGTGGGCGTGGCCAATGGAAAAGCTTAAATTTTTTGGCTACCTTAAAGAAAATTATAAGGCAATGTTACGTACCAAAAATGAATGCGCTAGCGCCATTGTAACATAGCTAAAATTTGCAAAATGTATTTTTTAAATTAGAGATGGTCGCACATACAGGCCTGTAGTGGGCGTGTCTGTGTTCGGATTCAGCTTATTTTCAAACTTGATCTGAAAGACTAGACTTCCAACCAACCCACAAACGACGGACGGCCAGACGGACATGGCTTAATCGATTCTCCTGTCGGTCCCATTCATATCTCTAAAAGGTCTTAGGGGTCTACGGTGATTATTTCACTGCGTTACAAACTATACATCAAACTTAATATACCCTGGGTCGGGTATAAAAAGCCTTTAGTCGAATGCTAGAATATGCCGATGAAGTCGGTCCTACGGCTAGGAAGATAAACCTCGTTGAAAACCCTGAAAAAGACTCGCTCAGCCACCAGAAAATGTAATAAGACTCCGTCGTGACCAGAAATAAGACTCGACTCGGAGTCTTATTTAGGAATGAGAGTGAGTTCAGGACAGACTGCTGGCGTTAGAGGTAATGTACTCGGAATCGTGTTTGAGACTCGAATTTCAGATTATAATAAACTAAATGCCCCCTGATAAGCTGACAGCTTTTGTTGGACGAGCAGACGAAATTGATTGATTTCTATTGAACTTGTTTTTTCGTCGATTGTAGGAACTTCGAAACATTTTATATGCCACGTACAACTGCTTACAAGCCACTTCGTTTAGAGCCTTTTTCCACCACGACTATGGTTTTCTGATACTTGGTTTCGAAACACACCTTTGTGAAATTAGGTGCGGTTGACAAATATGTCCCAGCTGTAGCTGGTACTATAAAAATTAATGCATATAGCTGAAGGGTGCTTTTGAGGGTCCAATCAGACCCAAATCCCTCGACCACTTCCGCGGCAATAATCTTCAATTCACATTTAATACGCAAGCAATACAAAGCCACCTCCTTGTATCTAACTTCTGCCAACGCTGAAGTTTTCAGCCTTATTTGTGTTTATAGAACTGTTCTAATCTTAACACCCAGAACCTTCGAATCGGTTGGTGGATCCAAACTGAACTCATATCTTTTCTCATAGCCTGTATCTACATTTCCTCGGAAAGTTCATATCGATTTTATTGAGATCAGATTATCATTTTTATTTATTCTATCATCTATTCGAAGATACATAAATTATTTCATTTCTCATCAAAACTATTTGGGATGGACAATTATGACCCCGGCAGGAGTGTAACCTTAAAGACGCCCCATCTATTGATGATAACATAAATTCGATTTTATTAGGATCTTCGAGTTGAAACCTTTTGAGTATCTTCTCAGGCAATCAAATGACCCTATTTTATTTTTGTTTATCGAAGTGCCTTCGTCGATACACACATAATATACAACAGAAATTCGTTTAACTACTGTCTTCGTTTGCCGCGAGGATTAAAGGGATGCGAATACTCTTGTTACTTCTCTCCTATTCGTTTTCTTCCTGGCCAAACGGGATTGCTATTATAAGAGAGCAAAAGAACGAAAACCACTTTAAGTGGAATATTTTCAGAATGGTCGCACCTGTCTTTTGCTTGCCTTTGTCCTTATTTGGATGTTAAGGCGAAAAAACAAAGGCTGTTTGTTTGCTTATTTATTTGGGAACAGGTAGATATACCTATAATAGACGTCCATTGCCAACAGTATACAAGTCAAGAGTCTGGGAAAGCAGGTCTTTTTCTGCTAAATGGATTTTTTAGGTCCGACGATTAGATTAGAGTTTCATTCAATATTTGCGCCCAAAGAAAGATGAATTACTTTCGAAATTTTATAGGTTTATCTTAACAACCAACACGTCTCATAAAGGGGCGATTGAGATAGCAGAAAATAGTTTTTATACTTACAAGAAAAGGAATTGCGATTTTAGAAAGACTTTGATATTTATTTAAATTTATTTTTGAAATATCAAATCATGCAGGTCAAATTGGATCTTTAAAAGCCTGTAAGCACATTTTTTAGCCTTTTCTAAGCAATTTTCTATAGGCTTGTGGATTAGGTAAGTTATTGTTTTTATAAGTATTCAAACAGCAAATGTACTGGGTACCAGTGCGATGTGTAGCTTACTAGAATATTGATTGCTACGCTCACTTTATGAAACAAAATTTAAATCGTTAAATCTTAACTAAAAAACGTATAGATTCCCATTCGCTTTGAGATGCATTGATAAGAGTAAATATAAAAGTGAAAAATTACAACAATTTACAATTTGTATGGCTTTGCCATAGGAGCCGTTCCCCAATATAAGCAACGATGCGTTCGGTTAGCTTTTTATTTAAGAGTAAATTTAACTTTTTTGAACACTCTACACGTTGTTAACAAATTGTTGTTTACAAATTCTTGTACACAACGCCCATTTTTGAGTGTTTGATAAAAATAATTTTTAGGATACAACTTTCACTAACTATGCCCAACATTCCATGAACAAAAAGGAAGAGAATTTCTAGAGAATTCTATTGTGAGTTTGGTAGATTTTGCTTTCATTAAGAGGCTTTCGGTAAGGCCTTTCTTTGAATACTGTGTCGGTTTCATCCGATCACAATAGTTGCTACATCAAAATGATCGTATATAGTTCACCAAATTGGTTACATGTAGTCAGCATCTCATTATCACGACAATGCATCCACTGAACACTGCATCATAAAATAACACGATTAATGTGCCGCATCTAGTGATTTAAAGCATTTTCCACGAACGACAGAACTGTGCTCTTTCTAGGTCCAGTTCCACTGTGCCTTATCAAAGTGCCTCACGAGCATAAACTGTGCCCTTCTGTTGTTTTCCTAAGTCTCAATTTACCTTGACTTGTGTTACTGAACTTAGAAGATCGATCATGAAAACAGGACCACATCATTTGTAAATAATCGACAAGAACTGCATATCAGAATTTTTAATTTACCCATTACAGAAGAATCAACTATTCTAATTAAGCTTTAATTCCACACATTTATCATTGAAATACATCTGGGTATTACCAAAGCTACTATCTAATAAGTCCGTTTGAATTATTAACTTAAATATAAACACGTTATGAAGGAGAAGCCGGATTGGTCTTCCCGTAATGATCTGACAGCAAAACAACTTGTCTCCTACAGATTTCGATATTTATATCACGTTTCCACCGAACACTAATCCGTTCTCCACAATCTTCAAAAAATATCCAACAAATCCCGACATTTACCTCTTAAATCCTCTCGGCAAGTAACGAAAAATAAATCTCTTCATAATTTATCTCCCTTCTCTAATCTCTTTGTACCAAGTCCGCGCTGAAAATATTTATTCGCGATTTACACAAATTTTCCGCTAATCTCCTACAAATTGTGAAATTTGCCATATTAATTTAAATCTTTTCGTAAAGACATGAACAATAAATCTGCTCATAAATCTCATTCACCCTTTTCACCAACCTCTTTTTTGCCAAATTTAAACTATTTTGCTTTTTTATAACAGTTTACGTCTCGAAAGAGAAAACTGAAATTGTCCGCGTATAACATCAGATCTGTAAAAAATACGTTTGCTATAATACAACGAAATTGTTTTCTCGGGAAATGTCGACGTCACTCTCTTATTGTGAGCCAAGATGACAAACAAAGTATCATATACTCAAAAACACTTCGGGACCTATTTTTAATCATTAATTGAAAAGATAACCGAACATATCGTTGTTTATATTGGGGAGCAGCCCCCATGGCAAAGTCATACAAAACTAAATTTAATATTGTAAAGTGAAAAATTACAACAATTTACAATTCTACAACATTATAAGATTGGCTAGTCCTATGATCATTTCAAACGCTGCCAGGCGAACATATTATTAAATAAATAAAATAAATAGAGTGGCGCAACAGCTCGAGGTGAACCAGGGCCAACTTCTCAACCATGTATGCTGTGTGTGCTATACTTTTTTTCACATACAAGGGGACCTACAATTTTTTGCCGAATCCGAACGGCACTTTGAGAAGTTTTTCAAGACAAATGTTACTCTCGGAGGGTTTGTCAGACCCAGGTGGGAGCCGTAAAAAAGAACAAATCTTTTTTTCAGGTGGCAGATTCAGGATTCGAACCCAGACCCCCGGCGTCAGAGGCATAAACACTAACCACTGCGCCACGGCACCCACTTCATATTATTATGTTGCTGAAATTTAGTGAAATCTTCCTACGGTTTTCCATAAGAGAACAAATATTTGAAAAACAAATAAAAGCAACAAACAGTATCAAAATACACACGTGTGGCTACCAATTTTTTAATCCTTCAAAAATAATTTACCTTAGCTTTGCCTAACTATTTACCTAACTATACTATCCTCAATATCATTGACCTTTTCCGCAAATCTCTTTTTTAGTACTTCTTATCCTTTTTGAACTTTTATAACAGTTTAAGCCTCGGCAAAGGAAACTGAAACTGTCAACTAAAGACAGATTTGTCACAAATACTGGAATCTTTACAACGAACTTGTTTTCGCGTTCCTGGGAAAGGTTATCGTCACGCTCTTTTGAGAGCCAAACCAAAATGGCAACAAAAAAGAGCTAGTTTCAAATTAGTTCTATGTTTGTCCGATGCGATGCAAACACTTTTATAAGATTTATAATAAATCTTATAAGATTTATTTTAAATCTTATCACGCTTGCAGTTTAATGCTCTATGGAGACTTTATATTTTATAATATACTATATTTCATGTCATCCACCCTTTTCGCACGCCTCTTTTATGTAATTTATTAAAGTTATTAAAGTTTCAGTTTTAATAAAGTTCATTTATTAAAACTGAAACCATAGTATAAATATTTCTGAACAGAGTCTCTCTACTGTTTCGGCACTATGGAAATATTTCCAACGATATTGTTTTCTCCCTCCTGGCAAATGTCATCGTCACTCTCTTTTGAGAGCCCAAATGACAACAAAAGAGTGCTCGTGTCAAATTAATCTTATGTTTTTCCGATGGAAACATTTCGGGATTTATTATTTATCGCCTCCCGCTAACCGCAGTTTGATTTGGACATAGTAGACATCTGTTGGAGACATCTTTTTCACGTTCCCCACCTCCGCGATGGTCTGACCAGCTCTCCGAGAGTAACATTTGTTTAAAAAAACTTGTTAATTGTACTGTACAGAATTTTTGTACCCGACCTACATTAATTTAATGCATAGTTTGTAACACAGTGAAAAAATCACCGTAGACCCTTAAAATCTTTTAGAGATATGATCGAGACCAAAATGTGAATCGATTTAGCCATGTCGGTCAGTCCGTCCATCCGTACGTGTGAAGGTTTTAGGTCTTCAAAATAGAGCAAGAGAGCTGAAACTTGGTACATGGATTTATTCTTTTGTTGCACAGACAAAATGTGAAAATTGGCTCAATCCGTCAACGGCCACACCGACTATTGGCTTCAACGTAAGACACATTTTCTTTCAAAATGCTCTTTGGTCAAGTAAGACAAGGCACAAGATCTTAAATTTTGGTTCTGAGCAATGTTGGCTTATGACATTTAACAAGGAAAAAATTGGACCTGTTAGATCTTTAAATTTCGTTAACTTTCGATTTCTCGGAAAGTTGACTCCAAATCGAAAAAAAATTGTATAGCAAATATTAAAGATATTACTATTTGCTAAGGTTGCTCCATACAAAGTCTTAATTAGTTAATCTTTATTAACTAGAAATCACCTTTTGAAGGGCTGAATCCATATGACTCTGGATGGTAAATAATTGATCTATCCAACTTATCAGGGAGCCTTTTGGAAGCCTTGTGGATAGAATGGATCCATACATTCTATCCACAACGCTTGGTTAATTAACTCTTGATCTTCGTAACGATCACTTGTTGGGCACTTTTAGTACAATTATTCTGATTCGGATGCAGCTTTTAAGGTTTTCGTACTCGTAAGCAGTAAATCGTCCTAGTACAATGTCAATTGATTTATTAAAGGGCAGCACTGGTTATGTTAAACCTTTAAGTCCCGACATTAACATTAAGGGTTAAATCGGCATCGATTGTTGGTGTGGCTTATATTTTAAGTTGAAACGACTGAGTTTGGATGTTGTCAAAAATTTTGCGAAGTGCATAGGATACTGGAGATGTTTTTGGTTTGCAGGTGTAAAAGCACCCATATTTCACCTGGACCCATAGTCCACCCCACCCGTACTGTATTCGCAACGACCGGGTATGTGTGAAATGTGCCTAAGGCCGCATTGCTATTTACTACTATTTGAGGCGTTTACCACAATGGGGCACCTTCCCATGTGGCGGATAAGAGAACGCTTACCAGAACTGACCTAGTGTATATCGGGACGGGAAATACCCAGTGTGGCCCAAAATAGCTTTTAACAAAAACTCTGAACAGTATGAAGGCTTCCTTTGAATGAGTGGCTTCCCTCTCACCCAATCAAGAAAATAAAATTGACAAATTTCACATCCAAGCCAAATATTGTGGCTGAATACTCTACTGGTTGTACAATTGCTTTCCTCCGGGTATGAACCGGGTATAAACTTTGGGGTCTGGGCGCTGGCTCAGCCCCAGCGGGATCTGCGTTTCATCGTGAACTTTTGCTTTTATTCATTCAACTTTTCCTCATTTTGCTCTTATTATTTTATCCTCGATAGGAAATATATTTTATCCTGTTTGGGCTCGATTTTAGGTGAACCTAAGCTGGTCATCTTTTAAGGTACATATTTTCAGTCTAAGTACCCAATTAAGTTCATGTGCACGAAATTAATATATTTTAGCAATTATATTCCGAGACACAGAGCACACAAAAAGATCCACTTAAAAGCGATTAGGAAAACAAACAGTTTTCAATTGCTGTGTAAATACAATTAAATACAAAAGTTAATAATTTTTATTTGACGCAAAGAAGACTGGGCCAAAAATAAATTTTTGCAAATTAATAAAATAAACAATTGTACCATCTGCCTGTCGTATGTCAGTCAAGGTAGTTTTAGTAAATTTATCCTTGCTCTACTCTATATTGGACCTAGCTTCGAGCACATGGTTACTGAATTGATTCCATTCGAATTTCACTTTTTAAATTCAATTTGCATTCATTTCTTAATATAAAGCTAAGAAAAAATAAAATAAAAAAATATTATGCAAGGTGTTTTGTTTATATTCAATTATTTTACCGCATTTATCCACCACCACCATCACCGCACTACCATCAGAGGAGAAATGCGAAAATTTTTCCTTGAAATACGGCCAATTCGAGTCATAAACAAATAGCTAATTTCGTTATTGTTATTATAATGGAAATCAATGAAATGAGGTTTTCAAACATTTTCCGAAAGGCAATTATACAATAAACATTGCCGCGGTCAAAAACGACACACAAGTGCGTGAATTCAGCAAGGTTATCCTCGAAATAAATATGTAGAAATGTACCAACATAACATTTTGAACTGGCTTATGTTAACAAGTCGACCAGAAAAAGTCCTCGTTGTGGTATTGATTTATTTAAACGATTTCAATTGAAAAAAGTTCTAAGTGATAATTTGTTGTTGTTGTTATTTATCAAATATAAAATATTTTAAATTGCTTCGGCGCCTGATTGGAATTTTTGTTTACCCAAGATAGAGGTACATTGGGGTGTGCGCTGCTACTGAGTGGGTTTTAGTGTCGGTTGATTTATTATATAAAACGAAGATATAAAATGTGTAAGAACGCGTTCATATAAAATCAATATTGATATCTGTGTTTAATATCCGATTGGTCGTAAGCTTGAATGGCATCAAAATTCTCATGAAGTAAGAAGAGGAAAATCGAGTAAACCCACTCTTACCATTTGGAAGTACATTTGAGAACATACCTACAAATTTAAAGTGGGTTTACATAATGCACATGGAATGCATTTACTCAAAGGACCTTGACTTATCCGAAACTAAACGAAGCCACGGAAAATTTTCGAATGGCCAAGAGTTACATTTTCGGGAAAGAAACGCGTTTTAATGTCTGAGAGCTCTAGGTTTGCAGGTTTTAAAATCTATAATCTTTTCAAGACACCTGAAAGATTGTTTCTGCGTGCTTTCTCAGCGTTTCAGCGTTTTACGTAGTCAACTATTTGGTATTATGCAAGTGTTGGTACGTGTTAATATATTCTAACGTCGCGCGGGTACCAAGTGTGTATCTACATTACAAGCAGGCACATGATTCACAGCTCTCTGTTATCACTTTTGGTGCATTTCGTTGTAAAAGTACAATTTTATACTTGCCCCTGTCTCTGAAACTACTCAACAAAAATACAAAAGTAAAAACCTTTAGCACATCGCAATAAATGAAGTCTTCATTTCATGTCAATGTCATGCACATCCATTCAGAACTTTATTAATTTTGGGAGTCACAATTTTAAGGGCCTAGCGCCTAGCCTTACAGTTACTCCTGTGTAATGACTCTGCAGAATAATATCTTTCTTCGATATTAGGATTCACAAATATCAGACATTATGGGGGATATACAAAAGCCAACATATGGTCCTCCTATTTCCAACTTGAACCTGATAGCTTATTTTTTCGGACTGGGATGTTTGTAGCTCCTTTTCGTCTGGTAATGACGACCGCTTTAAGTTTTGTTGTCATTTACTTCAAGCCTTCCGAACCATAATCCATGATTAAGAACTTAACAGAATATCAGCTTGATCTGTAGCCTTTTTTACGGTCTCCACACTATTCTAATGATCTCATATCAGTAACCCAACTAGTTATCTTTGGGTCACTCTGTCAGTGCCTGACAGTTTTCGTCAAAGGGATTTTTTCTCCCTAGCAGTCGAGGGGTCCGCGACTTTGGGCTCAGATAATCTTATTTAATTGGATCGTTAGAACCAGGTGACTATCTTGCGTAAACACTGTTCAGTGTTCCAAAAGTACCGAAATAAATAGCTTTCGATAAAGCTGGCGTTATGAAGTTCACGCAATGGTTGTCCAAGAATTCAAAAATTACAACAACATATTGTTTCGGGGGTATAACAACATTATCCTATTTTTCTCCCAAGAAATCTATGTTTTTCCTGTCTCATTTGCTTGTTCCACAAGCAATTTGCTCCATATCTTGCGGGTCTGACATTGCGTAAGAATTAAATCACTTTTCTTGATAAATTTAATGAAATTTAGTATGTAAATTCAAGTTTTTAAGAGCAACCTTTTTAATTTTACGATTAGCCCGAAGATGTAAAAGAGCTGGGTTCTGAAATGTGTATCGGCAAAGTCAACCTTATCAAAAACGTCTCTAATTTTTATTGCTGCAATGTGTTTGTCTATGTTCAAAATTGCCCTGCAGCACATCCCTTTGATCGTTTATTCTTTTGTATAATTATATACAGAAAAATTTTTTTCATCCTTTGATCGACCTAACTTAAGTTGTTCTTTCTGTCTTTGAACATTATATGTGCACACGCATAATGAGATGTGAAATTCCCTGTAAAATCCATTGAATAAATTCTACACGCCGAAACACCCTCTCCACCATGGCACACGTTCTTGTGCAACCACATCCTAGAAGTATCGAAGCGTAAACCTATCATCCTTATGTAAAGGTCATGGTCATTTGTTTTTTACTCCAGGTAAATCGAAATATCTTTTCATCCATTACTAGAGGAATGGAAGTATTTATACAATTCCCCAGGTATACAAGACCCTGGTAAATTGGGATCGATGAAGGCATATCCATATCCTCGAACAAAATATTATGTATAGAATCTAGGACACCTGGTTTGCGAATTTGTCGAAAATTTTCCAAATGCATCGTTCTCGACATAAGTAACTGTTCATTAGGCAAATTTAACAATAGCTCTAATTTATGACAATTTATGGTCTATTGGTTTGCGTAAAGGGTGGGCTTATCCGTATAGAAATTTTACAACCGGACAACTACAGGCAAAGCGTATTCTCATTTACTGAATGGATGAATTTATGCTTTGTTTCCGATGGTATTGATTAGCATTGAAGTGCCCCAGGCATCCGTATATGTCTACTCTTGTACTCGTTCAAAATATAAAATAAGTTTATCAAAAAGAGAATAATAATAAAAAGATCTACTGGGGAAGGCGAACTAAATATCGTTATTTATGCCTAATTTTAAACACCAATATTCAGAAACCCTTTTTGTAGTAGAAGACACTAGAACGAGGTTCTGCAGTGGCTATGCTATAGCGAGTTATTTCCCTATTTCAATTTAATGTTATGTTCATCGAACTCACTTAGAACTGCAAATTCAAGCTTGACTGACATATAAAATATGACACTTGAGTTTTCAGCACATTTAAGGTCTTTGACTGTTGTAAAAGCGGGATGGTAAATTATACTCAGCTATAGAAGCGGGGTTTTGATCTCGCATTGAACCCATTCAATGTGACTTACACCAGCACGCGCACCCATACCGAAAGTCAACTTCGTTTCAGTTTAAAGTAAACTCATTGCAAGGTTCTGTTTTTTTTAAAGGCTTTTAAGTTTATACAACTATCCCAACACTCAACTCCTTTTGTGCTATCTTAAAGTTATTCCCGTCACGATTTTTTTTTAGCCAGAATCAATTACCATCACAAAATCTTTTTTTACTGCATTACACATGTAATTTAATCTTTACCGCGCACGTCTACTTACAATCGCAGCCATACCTCGGCATCAAGTTTCGTCGAATTGCTTATGTCAATTGCGCTTCCTTCCTCGCATTTGTATGTAAAAGTGCTCTATGAAATAGAAAAGCTGTTGTTGTATCTAAAGTATATCTTGAATACCCTTTTTCAAAAAGTTAGTCTTTTGCTTTCCAACTTCGACCGACCATAACAGCTTCTCTTCTATGTGGGCACTCAAACCAAATAACATACATTCGCAGTTTCAGTGGAACCGATAAGGGGCTACTACTGGATTAGAAAAAGTCTGAGCTTTGTCACCAT
Organism: Neoascia interrupta; assembly: GCA_947623515.1. Taxonomy (NCBI): domain Eukaryota; kingdom Metazoa; phylum Arthropoda; class Insecta; order Diptera; family Syrphidae; genus Neoascia; species Neoascia interrupta. Next base: position 153,733,511 of record OX392462.1, read on the forward strand.
GCAAAGTGAGGGTTGAGGTGATTTAATTCATAAAGACAGTAGGTACCCTTAGACGCTCGGTTTTTTTAAGGTTCTTTTTCTTAACAGGGAACCTTAAGTTTTCTTTTAGCAGACTATCCAAGTATTTTGACTCGCTCTTTACTTCCCGGGTTGTTTACTTCCCACTTTGCCAAATAAAACTACATTCGATTTGAGAAACCGGGAGCATGCCCAACTACATCCTTGCTGTTTAGGACATCGATGTGCAAAGTGTTCTCTTAATAAATAAAAGGGTGTTGTTGCTTTTTAAAGATTTTAGTTTTGGGCTTTTGCATGACCGATCTTGACCGCGGTCAGCCTCCGAATTGCAACACATTATCTAGCATGCTGTGAAGACTTTTACAAAACTGTACCTCTGATGTTGGCATGTGACTAACGATTTTGTTTCAAATATACAACCAAAAATACAAAGGTACAATCTGTCGTCTTGACCTTGTTTTTCATTGTGCATGTTAATGCATGGACTTTTAGAAAAATGTGCCTCTGGTGTTGGCATACGAGCGCAAGAAATTCCAAAGAGGGTGCGATAAGTTTGTTTTCTTAATACATTCTCAATTCTAATATTCAAGGAACAGTTAGACAGACGTCTCCGGGTAAGGTTAATTACTTACTTCAGGTGACGCTACAATCCGGGGTGGACCTGGGCCTCAGCCAACAAGCTTCGCCAGCCAGCTCTGTCTCTAGCTAGCCGTTCCCAGTTTTGCACGCGAAGTTATCTAAGGTCCCCTTCCACTTGCGTGCGCCACCTGAGTCTCGGTGCTCCTCTACTGCGCCGTCCCTGTGTGGTGGATTCGAAGATTTTCCGGGCCGGGGCGTTAGTGTCTATCCAGCATAGTAGATGCTTGTGTTTGACTCTTCTGGCTAGGTCGGTGTCGCTGTATACCCCTTACAGTTCGATGTTATATCTCCTCCTCCACTTTCTGTCTATGCAGACGGGACCGTAAATCGTCCGAAGAATTTTTCTCTCGAAGCAGCCTAAAGTGTTTTCATCCGGCTTTGATAGGGTCCATACTTCTGCACCGTAAAGCAGGACTGGGATGATGAGGGTCTTATACATGGACACTTTAGTTGCTCGAAAGGGGGCTTTGCTACTCAATTGCCTTCTTAGCTATCCTTCGTTTGTTTTCACCGATGGTGTCATTGTAGACTCATGTAGACAAATTCCCTAACTACCTCAAAGTTAAAGCTGTCGATGGTGATGTTTTGTCCAAGACGTCGGTGTTGGGTGTTTTTTCTTGATGACAGCATATATTTGGTTTTGCCCTCATTGACTGCTAAGCCCATATTTGCCGCTTCCGTCCCAATACTCACGAAGGCTTCACTGACATCACGCTTTGTTCTTCCGATTATGTCAATGTCGTCTGCGTATACGAGTAGTTGAACGGACTTTTGAAAGATTGTGCCTCTGGTGTTGGTGCGGGAATTCTGCACAATTCTCTCAAGCATGATGTTAAAGCACGTCGCCTTTAACATCAAAGGATTCGGTGAGGTCTTTGCCGACCTTGACGGAACAGCGTGAATTCATTCATTCAATTCATCGTCATCCTGCACAGACTTACGAGTTTGGCAGGGATGCCAAGACGTTGCGCTACAAAGCTCGGCCCTATAGATGCTGTCATACGCGGCCTTGAAATCGACTAATAGGTTGTGTGTTTCGATTTGGAATTCCTGGTTTTCCAGGAATGGAAAATATTTGACCAATGGTGGACTTTCCTGGCCTAAAGCCACACTGATATGTGCCTTTATCAGATTGTTGACAAAAGGCTTCAAGCGTTCACACAGAACAGCAGAAAAGATCTTGTATGCGATATTAAACTGATGCCTCTGTAGTTGGCACAACTCAGAGGGTCTCCTTTCTTTAGGATAGGGCAAACAATGCTGAGGTTGCGTTCGCCGGCCATGCTTTCTTCCGACCATATCTTGCAGATGAGCTGGTGCATGCTCCTAACCAGCTCATCGCCAGCGGATTTAAAAAGTTCGGCAGCTAGGCCGTCTGCTCCGGGTGCTTTGTTGCACTTGAGATTAGACACACCTACTTTCACCTCCTCCAGGTTGGGTGGGCGGTATCGTTCGTATGCTTCGTCGGTAACGTCTTCGCCCGGGTTGAATGATTCGTTCTGCCTGACAGCGATATTTGGTTCGTCTTCGCAGTTATACAGTCTGCAGAAGTGGTCGTTTCAAATCCTCAGCACCGAATCCAATTCTACAACGAAGTTCCCTTGATGGTCCTTACGGGCTTCAGTTCGAACTTTATTCCCTTGGCAGGATCTTTTGATCCTCTAATAAAACCTTCTAACCGCATTACCGCGCGCTTTTCGTGCTCTCTCTTTTTCCTTCGGATAAGCCGGTGTTCCTCTCTCCTCCTCTGCTCGTAGAGCTCGCGCGAGCAGCTCTAGTCCTTCTGCCAGAGCCGCTTTGTGTGCTTCCTGTTTAGCTGCATGTGATTGCCGTCATCGTCAAACCAGGGGCTTCGTTATGGTGGCTGTGTGAAACCCAGCACTTCAAAGTCGGTGTGTCTGATGGCATTTTAGCAATGTTGCCACTGGCTATCAATACTTGATGCTGGCTGCAAAGGACTTCGTAGAAGGTTTTGAAACACTCGAATGGAGAAGGACCTGGCGATCTCTTGCGATTGTAGTCAGCCGACGTCAAACTTCCTCACAGTATTTCCAGTTACCAACACTCGGTTGAGTAAAATTTAGACACTCAGAACTCATTTTTAAGGTTTTACTGTTTTCACCTTTAGTTATTTTACTTGTTAAGCTATAGCATTATCTGTGTCCTCTATGTCCAGGATCTGGCGTTGCTTTATGTTATGAGTGTTTTAAGTAAAACCACGTTCAAGGACTTACCCTGTAAAACTGCTAAAGCCTAAGGTTCACCTTCATTTACAGAATTTTTTCTATATATGGTGTCTGTCTTGGTCTCCTCTTAGCCTAAGACACTGAGTATAAATTTATAGTTTTTGTCATCTGTGCCATTGTTGTTTTTATTTTACTGACTGACTCGTCTTTGCAATATCCTCGCGCCTGGTTCGTTCATAACAAAAACCAATTGTGTTTGCGTTTACTGCAATATACCTTTCACAAGCACAGTCGTCACGTTAAGTTCATCTTCCCTCGAATATCAGGTTTATGTGTAGAGAGGCATAAGAAAAACCACCCTTATAACCTCAGTACATTGCACTGTAACTTGCTGGCTGGAGTCTAGGTCTGGGCCAAACCACAAAGGTCTACCGCATGCCTCTGGGTAAATTGCATGCGTAACGACCACTTCCTTTGATCTAAAGACGGAATGCGAAGATGCAGAAAATCGAGAAATTTTCTCCTCGGTTTCTGTCGGAAATGATACAAAGTCATTGGATCGAAAATGGAAGATGATCTGTGTTGTGCGGTTTGCTTTCCTAGAAAACGCGCATGATCGTCTTGATTACAAAAATGCGAAATCGCACACACCCTTGACTGTTGTTGGCATGGCGTTTGCCCTTAGATCCGAGTCAATCTATTTATTCTGTCCGGTTGATAGTGCAAAAATATGGATTACGAGATGGCTTCAATTCAACAAAAAAACATCCATCGATAGGATTAAATCGGGCCATCTCTGACATTAAATTCATTGTCAAATCGATTAAACGACACTAGATGCGATGTGTGAAATATTGATACGCTTAACTAAATACGCTGGTTGGTGTAGTAAATTATGCATTTCCGCGCGATAGGGCGCAATTTGTGTCATTGCTGTGAGAGAATTGTAAAAATAGCAGCACTTTGAAGCGGCCTGAGAGAATAATAATTACAATTTTTAATGGTTTATACTCTATACGGCGACGGCTGGCGCTAATGTGGGTTAGATAATAGCAAGCTGGTTGTTTGCTTAGGTGGAAACTGAACTAGCTAAAAGTGTAAATAGACGCGTATGCGTCATTGGCAACAGAATGCAGAGAAACTGTCAAAACACATGTGTTTTTTTTTAACGATTTGTTGGCAGGTTTCTACTGGTTGTAATTAAGAACAAGTATCTACATTTAAGTTTCGTCATTATGTAGATTTGTACGTGCATGCTTTATGCCTGCATATTCTTATCAGCTCTTTATTTACAGAGCCAAGGGTTAAAAACACGTAAAACATGATAGGAGAACCCCTTAAAAAAGGGAAGGTTTCATCTTCGTGCATAAGATCTGCATCAGATCTGCGTGCACGCAGATGGATAACCATATGATTCTAAGCCCTCCAAGCAAGAATAGCATTTGTCGTTCTCAGCATGTTACTAAAAGTCATAAGTTCTTTGCATGAGTCTAATGTAGGAGAGCTGATGAAATTTTTTTTTACAGATTTCAGCAACTTTCTCACTTACAAGAATTTGTGGTCTTGAGTAAGAAGATCACAAAATAAAAATTCTTCCGCCTGGTACCTTTGCCTCTGGGAGATGCTGAATCAATAAATTTTACTTTGAATCAAAACTTGCATTTTGGCGTGCATACAAACAGCCATCTCCCCCCTCCCTTTCGTGCAATACACGATTCGTTTGCGGTTCGGTTAGGTTAGGGAGGGTTTCTAGCAGTCAAAGCCATTCCGCGTGCGGCATACGAGGGCTCCAAGAGGACAACCTGTGAAAGATCCAATCGAATTTTAAAAAGGACTTACGTAGTTGGTTGAAGTATCCTGATTTTCACACAGAAACTTTTCCCACTCGGAGTTCCTGTTGGACTTTACAATATTAGACACCTGTATGCAAGCTTTGTTTATCATTTTCGGTGACCGCTTATCTTTAGAAGGGTCGCGGAGCGAGGGCGGCTAAATGGTCCTTCCATCGTTCCCGATCCTCAGTCACCAACTCAAGAGAAACAGGTATCGGAGATGTTCTTTACTCTTAGCCTTATTCCACAACCTGTTTCTTGGCCTACCAGGGGACGACGCGCTCGCATCTCGGCTGGCATGACCTGTCTAGGAAGTGAGTCAGGGGGCATGCGAACAAGGTGTCCAAACCTTCGAAGAATTTATCGTTTCTTTCGGGGAAGTAGCTGCTCAACATTCAGATTCCTATGAATACTGAAGTTGCTCACTCTATCCCTAAGAGTAACACCAGCAACGCACCTCAGAAATCTCATTTCGGCAGCTTGTATACCCGCGATCTAATTCTTTCGGTTATTACCCAAATTTCATGACCATAGATGAGGGTTGAAACAAACATTGAAGCAAAAACTGAGATCTTAGCTTTCACTCTAAGCTCAGCTTTCCTGATGACCGCCTGGCGCTGTTTCTTTACTATTGCTCCAGCTTGGCCAAATTAGGGTAACTCAATTTCACTTCTTCCATCTTTCCTAAAAAGAACCCGAGATACTTAATAACATATCCCCTATAAGATCGGGGTCAAAATAGCCTTGAGGTAAGGTGTGCCTTTCGTAAGTGCCGACTCAAATACACCGGAAGAAGTAGTCTTCAGCACGGTATAAGTGGATACTGTCGGGAGTATATACCTACCTTCGGGAGTCTGAAACGATGCTGTCGGGAGTATCATCTCTTATGTCTGTCATCTGGGGGGCCACCCTTGGCAATAAAGTTATAACTAAGAGATGAACCTGAAGGTCTAAATAAAACCCCGTAGCGTCTAATACATAGTGCGCGGCTGGTCAACATCTGATCCCAGAGGGGCGGCTGAATTCTAAACAATTAAATGGCAAGAGCGTCTGTCTCGGGATGAGCGGCTTCTTGGTCGGCATCTGTTGTCCATGTGAGGATCGGCAGAAGAAAAACCTGGCACCTAGGCATAAAACGCAACCGTAGTAATCACCGTAGACCCCCTGACTGAGTAAGAGTATATGCTCGAATTGTAAAAAGAATGAGTGATTTAGGTAGTCTTCAATTTTGATCTATAGGAACTCAAAATTTAATTACTGTTCTTTCTAGATCCCGAAACAGTACAAGTGTAAAATTTTTTGAAATCCGACCACAGGCACGCGTGAAATTTGGTTTGCGTATCCTTGCTTAAGTGATTAAAATATTGAAAAATAGATATCCTTAACCTATTGTGATTAAAAATAAATGAATAGAGTGGCGTTACAGCTCGAGATGTACCAGGGCCAACTTCTCAATAATTGTAGTGTGTTCATTTCTGCACATACAAGGGGACCTACAATTTTTGGCCGAATCCGAACGGCAAAAAAAGTTTTTCAAAACAAATGATACTCTCGGAGGGCTTGTCAGACCCTCGCGGAGGTGGGGACCGTGAAAAAAAAAACAAAACCAGTCTTTTTTTCAAGTAACATTGGTAGGATTCGAACACAGACCTCCAGCGTAGTAAGCACACACAATAACCACGCCAAAGCACCTCACGTAAGTGCATTGTGATTGACATTTAAAACGCCCCGATGCGGACGTGGTCACAATAAATTCGAATTCTAATGAACGGCATTTATTTGATGTATTTGATTTAGTTCCAAAAAACCATAAATTTCATGCATTCACCATAAAATGTTCAGATAAGTGCGTAAGCTCTCAACTCAAATGAATAAATTTTTGGCACTTATGATTTTTTAAGTAAAACCAAATTTTTAATATAAATGCAATCAACACGTGTATACCACATCTGATAAAAAATATGAAGTGGGTCTTGGGTTTTTCTCGATGACCTTGCGGATCATTTCACAGTTGCAGCGAACATTAAAGCTTATCGCACAAATGACACTTTTAGTCACGCAAGGGTTTGATGGACTTGTTTCCGTCCAATGGGTCGGTATGGGAATACGCGCACATGAGCAACCCGCAACCGACACGAAATCATTTTGGGGCAACTTTTAAAGCTGAGTTTTCTCATAGCTTTTCAGCTGCTCGTCGTTTGAAATTACTCATTTAGCGCAGTACAAGTAACATTTCTGTTTCGGTAAGGTTCTAAACAGACTGTTTCCCCTCCCGCTTAAAAGTGTGTGTAAGGCCTTACAGAAGCCCATTTGGAGCACTTAACGAAACTGTTAAGTCCTAACAGGCTTGCATAATGTTTCCTGTTAGGCTTTACCGAAACTGTTGTTTGCTCTGCAAAAACCTAACAGACTTTTATAAACCCTGCTGTTAGGCTTTATCGAAACTGTTACTTGTATAAGACTTCCTGCTGCAGGCTTTATAGAGGCTTTTACTTGTATAAAGCTTTCTCTTGCAGGCTTTATAAAGGCTATTCCCTGTATTAGGCTTCCTGTCGCAGGCTTTATACAGGCTATTACTTGTGTAAGGCTTCATGTGGCAGGCTTTTTACAGGCTATTACCTGTATAAAGCTTCCTGTTGCAGGCTTTACAGAGGCTATTGCTTGTATAAGGCTTCCTGTTGCAGGCTTTACAGGGGCTATTACTTGTATAAGGCTTCATGTTACAGGCTTTATCAGGCTTATGCAGGCTTTATAGAGGCTAATACATGTATAAGGGTTGCTGTTGCAGCCTCTAAAAGCCTCTATAAAGCCTGCAACAGGAAGCTCTATGCAAGTAATAGCTTCTATATAGCCGCAACAAAAAACCTTATACAAGTTATAGCCTCTATAAAGCCTACATCAGCAAGCTTTATACAAGTAAGAGCCTCTATAAAGCCTACAAAAGGATGCCTTATACAACTAACAGTTAAGACTTGAAACAGACATATTTCAGAAGAAAACTACATTCAATTTACAGTTTCGGTAAAACCTGCAACATGAATCTCTATACAAGCAACAGTTTCGGTAATGGCTGCAAAAAGAGGCCATATACAAGTAACAGTTTCCGTAAGGCTTGCAGCACGAAGTAACATTTTCTGTTAGACTTGAAACAAAAATATTGCGACAGAAAACTGCAATCTACAGTTTCGAATAGCCTCGATATGGTAAATAGGGTATTGTATTGCGGACGGACTCTTGCACTTACTAAGCTATTAGGTAGATATTTACATTTTGAAATAACATGCTCTTTCATTTTTTTTTTATTTGCTAAAATTTTCGAACTAGTTCTTTTGACAACGGACCAGTTACTCAGTCTGAGTGCTAAAAAGAATCTGAGTGCACAAAAAGATTATTCTCACGATATTACGAATGGAACAAAAAAATATTTTAATATGTTTTTACGGTTTGTAAAAATATATTTAACTTATCACCACTTAAAAGCATAGTAACACCAATCGCACAGTTGGGCCAACAACCTCAGCACTCGAACGCACCACGCACGTAATTTAATCTGAAATTTGAGATAGTTTTCTGTTTTTTTTTCTGTCATAAACTTGATTTGATGCCGAAGATCAACACCTTATGACTTCCTTGTAAGGCAAAAACCCATTATCAAACTGAAGTCTGTTTTTTTTTATTCACTCGTAAAGTTCTTTCACAATCTTGAGCACAGATTTATATTTTTTACCTCCTCGATCACATTACAAACCCAAAGTATCACATTTATTATGATACCCATATTTTTTTTAGTTATTAATTTATTGCAATGTTCTACAATAGCAAGGTCAGTCTTTCAATTTCAATGTGCTGAAAAGCCAAAGAAGTTATTGGCAAAAATAAAAAATCGGCTTTATGAAAGAAGAAAAAAAAGCGTACTTTTGCACCCCGAGGCTATGTAATGTAACACGATGATGTTGTGAATAATCGCACTTGAGAAACGTGGTACCTATGCTCACTTATAAATGGGCGCTCCGGATCCCCATTATCGCCGACCTTTAACAACCTGCCTTGCACGCTCGGTAATGTGATCTAAGCCAGCCCAATGGCCGGTGGACCATAATAGAAGTTGCGGCTCTTGTCCAAGTCGATGTAATCTTCAAGAATTTATGTTATGTTTGGTGGAAAGCCATAAGTCAGCGATAACATGTAGCAGCCTCTGGCGACCAAGGATAAACTGAAGCTCCGATTATTGGTGCGGCTTGCTCGGCTTAAACTCATCGCTCATAGATTAGCCAAATGGAATCCGTTCATTATACCATACATCATGCAACGTTAGGTATCTTTTGGAGGAAATGAAGAAATATTGACTAGATAGCTATTATGACAATAAATTAGGGAAATCATTAGTCCACAGCCACTATGGATAAGCTAAGAGCAATACAGGCCAGAGGAGTGCACAGATTTTCATCTGTACCTATACTTCGTTTTGGCTGGTTAACCTGAAACTCGTTTCATGTAACGAGATCGTTACATACTCGCGTACTTCGTACTCGTACCAAGTTGTAGAGTCTGTAACACAAATCACGTCGGCAATAAATCTTTCTAATTGCGTCCATATCTTCCAGCAACCGTTACAAACGTTCCTCGATCACCACTTTTTGTGATGTCTGGCAGGGTAGGATGGACCACACGTTCTACTGAGCATGTTGTGAAACCGTATAGAGGCGATTTGGCTTAGATTCCAATTACGATGCCGACACAAGGTACCCGCACCTGGTCAGAGGATGACAGCATACGTGATTGTGATAAAGTAGATCGGCTAAAGGAGCCGACCCAGAGGTGTAAGGCTGCAACTTGAATTGATTTAAGCGCGCATTACATCTTGAGTAAATATTGAATAGGTTGCAAAAGGAATGTCAAATTTGAGTTGAGCTGCAAGTAGATTTATGAAACAACATAGAATGCTGAGCAGATAAATGTGGCTCGTTAGTACAAAGTCTAAATCACCAATTACCAGCACGATGCAAACACCTAGCCTAAACGGTTGATGGAGGTTACATTTTGAAGGTTCGCTTTATAACAAAAATGTTAATTTTAAAGTAACATTTATACTCTAATATAACTTCTCTAATAATATTCTCGGATTGTTTGTCAGGCCCTCGCGTAATAAAACTTTATTTCGTCCAGGACTCGAACCGGGGACAGTGCAGGGACCCCAGTGCAGGGAAGATTTTTTTTTCATTCTGGCTTTAATGTACCTTACATAAACATGAGTCTCTTAAAAGCTCTAGGGCTGCAAATTTTTTGTGGGTTATATCTTCATTTCAGTGGAAACTTTAGTATTTCTTAGGCGCTCGTCCGCTTATGCGTTTATTTTGGAATTCCGAGAGAGATTTAGGATTCATTGAAAATTAAAAGTTCTTCTCATAAGCGTGTGTATATGACGATTTTTCGTTGGTTTTTCAAAAATAAATTTTTTAGCTACAAGATGCTTACTATATTTTCCCGAACACAATACCTTTAGCTGCTACCAGTTGTGGTACTAGGTAGCGGAGTTCCCTGTCGACTCTATCGTTTCTCCTTAGGCCAGATCATCTTTCATGACAGATTCGGGTCGGAAAGTTGTTGTACTTTCCATTTTCTTGATCGGCCTGATGTCGCTGTACGTACAGTTCGTTGTACGACGTTCTTATATCGTCTGATGCATAATTCTGTCAACGCAAATTCTATCAAATATTTTAGGAGAAGCTTTTCTCTCGAACCGACCAGACGTATCCTCATTGGATAAAGCCCAAGCTTGGGTGCCTTGGAGCATGGCTCTCACGTGATAGGACTACTCAGGTCAATTTCTTAGTCCAAAGCCATTGCCAAAATTAATTCGTCGGTTGACAAAACTGAAGATATGTCGTTTTCAGAGTTAATCTGTACCGAGATGGACAAAGTCCATTAACTACTACACAGCCAGGCTGCCTTTCATGACGTTTTGGCAAAGATGTCGGACCTCAGTGTCTTCCCCCTTCCTGTTCTGACCATGCCTCCGACTTATGCAAGTGTAGTGTTATTCGGTAAATTTTGCTTTTGATGTTAGCTTTGAGCCATGGGATAGGCGCATTATCTTATCGGAATCCTCTGTATAAAAACAAAAGGACTTAGTGATCCGTCCGATACGGGTTGTGACGGTGCAGCGAGCTTTCTCAATCGTCATTTAGCGCAAGCTGAAGAGTTTCGTACATATTTTTGGAGCCGACTTGGCTCTGTATAGATCTAGTAGATCGTTTCTGTAAATACTATCACATACAGGTTGGATGCTGGATAGTGGATCTCGATTTTAAACTCTTAACTTTTTCCCAAGATCTATAGAAGCGTAAATATGGTGATCAACGGGGGACATTCTAGGCATAAAGCCACGTTTATCAACAACCTGATTCCAATGAGGTCTCCTGATTTTCCTTCAGTCATCCGTATTGCAACTTAGGTTTGCAATTCGGATGACTCTTACAACTAGCAATTAACGATAAAAAGGTTTCGGTGATAATAATTCAGGATCTGGTGCTAAACTTGATCCTGAGGAATCTACTAAAGATTATTATTTCGCTTTGTAAGAATACTATCAAACAATTTGAAAGACTTGCTTTGCCGTAACTAGCCTTAGCCGCCTACACTTTTCACAGATCTCAACAGGAATCGCATGAAGTATTATGTGGCTAAACCTTCAGCCCAATAAATCCGTTGCGTCTGTCATGTTGAAGCACGCAACTGACAACTATGTTAAATATACTCGTTCTTATGGGAAACGACATACGTCACGCACCTTTTTTATGGCCGGTTTCCATTAGAACGTGTGCAATCAACTAAGTTGTCAGTTGTGTATGGATCAACGTGACGGATGCAAAGTTTTCCTTGAGTTGAAGGCTTAAGACATTTTGCGGAAGCTTGTATAGTAGCTATAGGTCGTCTACTACCCCGTTTATCCGGCACGTTGAATCGCTTTCAATGACATCAATTTCGTGAAAACCCATATACGATTATTCAAACCGATTTAAGTGTTGGAATTGCTTTTCCCAAATCCTGTTTTCAAATTGGTTTTATAAGATTCAAACCGAATGCGCATAAACGGTTGATTCGGTTTGAATTCTTACTTTTGATTTTTTGTCAAAAACTGTTTGAATTTAACCTTAAAGTCAAACAAATTTTTAAACCACTTGATTATTTGAAATCGATGTAAATCAAAACGGTTACAATTCAAATCGATTTATTTTGTTAGATAAACGAGGTATAGTATACAGACAGACCCATGCTAGACCCATGTAACCCTATAGGTTAGGTAAGTTTGAAGTGGCAGTTGTAGTTGGATCCGAGGAAACCAACACACTTAGACCTAGGTGCATTGTGGTACCCACTTGGATCCAGAAAAATCACTTATTCGTTTAACCATCTTGAGCTATATTAGGCTCTGTTTGAAAAAAGCTGCATGGTGAAGATTTCATTTCTTAGAGAGCGGGACTTGTGCAGAGAAGGTTGAGAGTACGGTTTCTTCCTCCCCTTCATCCATGGAGCTTCCAAGCTTGGCGAGTTTGTTACCTGGTATGTCGCTATGCTCTGTCACCCAGCACAAGTGAATTTTGAACTGCTCCGATATCTCCTTTAGGGCATTCCTAAGACTTCTTTAGAGTTTATCGAGACTGATTCTAGCCTCTTGATGGCCGCCCGGCTGTCGGCAAAGATTCATATTCTTTTGCTATTCGTCTTAAACCAGGACAGGGCTTCCTTTATGGCCATAATTTCAGCTTGAAAAACACTACAATGAGCAGAAGATGAAAAGAGAGATTAAGATTTAGTCTATCTGACAAGACTCCCCCACCTACCGTATTATTTGTCTTGGATCCATCGGTGTAGAGGATCTAGAGGGCATCTAGAGGGATCCATCTCAAGAGGATCTAGAGGGCATGGTTGTCTGAAATGTTTTATGAAAAAGTAGTTGAGGTATGGTGAAGTCTAGTTTTCTAGGAGGAATCCTGGATTTTTTTAGAATAGCGCAGTGACTAAACTCGATATCGGTTCACTGAAAAGTTGCTTTGAGGTGAATAGCTGTGGCTCCAGCTATTTACCTGCTGAAAATGTCCAGAGGAATTAGATGAAACAGGATGTACTGTACAGTGTTGCTGAGGCACTGGTGCGAAGTGGTGTTTATACATAAGCAAGCTGACCATAGCACCTTGTCCGGATCTGTCTTGGACCATATCACGAGCTTGTCACAAGCTTTTACATTCCCATTTGTTTTCATTCCCATTTTTTCCAATGGCCTTTTTGCAGGAAAGGACCGCTATACGGTAACTTTCCGAACTCTTTCCTGTATAATAGATTTCCAGCTAATCTTTCTATCTAAGATGAGACTCAGGTATTAAGCCTCATCAGAAAGGTTGAAGCGAGTATCCTTGATGGAGGGGTGTCGATGCGTGTGATTTTGTATTTCCTGGTGAAGAGGACAAGCTCACGGGTGGACACACACAGCTGTTAAGTCCATCTACTGACAGATCTTCTGGCTGAGGTCATATTTATGAGTTTATACACCTGCTCGTTAAAAGTTTATTAATAAACTCACTAAGTGAGCCATCCACCTTCAGAGCCCACAGTGTAGTTAGGATCGCATACATTTGTTGACATTGTTTAAAGCGCCTTCTATATCGAGGAATGTACGTCTACTCCTTGTGATGAAGGAAATATTCAATGAAACGTTCTGGCGTATGTCAAGCTGTTTTGACAGATCTGCCCTTGTAGTATACGTGTTGACCTGTAAACTGCAGCTTTTTGTCAATGCTAGAACGTACGTAGATTATTGTTAATTCTTTCTAGAGTTTTTTTTTTTTTTGAGAAATTATTATAGACTTATGAATCTGAAATTCTCTACAGGGAATAATTGACAGCTTTCAATATATAGAAAACTCTAGCACTTCTCTACATAATAGCGGAATGTACGGAACACCTCTCAGCTTTACTCAGCTTTTCGGAACCTAAGCCTAAGACAGTCGCATGTTTTCTTGTCCCTTCTGGGGTTGCTGGTATCCAATTGGGCACCTCCCCAGGTGGCAGGTAGGGGAATGCTCACCAGACATGGTGGGTACCAGTGCGGAAAATATTTAAGGCGGACCAAAATCAGCAACAAACGAAAAATCCAGAAGCGTCTGTCTTAAAATGAGCGGCTTCCTGTCGGCATCTGTTACTCAGGTTAGGGTCGGCTGAATACAAAATACCTTTTTCTCTTCCAAGTTTTAGAATGGAAAACAATAAGATGCATGCGAGATGTTTTTATGAAATATTCTGTTGGTTATACTATTGCGTTTATCCGTAAAGGCATAACACTTGCGGGGATACGCTTTGTTGTTTCTGTGCAGCGGTTTCATGTTTGGCTCATCAGCGTTTGCGTTGAATCGAGAATTAATTTCTTCCTCTATCTTTTCTATCCCCAAATTCTTTCCGCTCGCGATGTGTTACGCATTTAAAGGGTAGTCATAACCCCGTGATCACGAGCATATTATATAAAAAAAATTGTGTTTTTTAAGATAATTTAAAAATAACTGTATGGATATGCCCTTAAGAAGTCCTTGTTATTGATACGATCGATGATAGTCTGCTAACCCCGATTTCCCCTTGAGATAATTGTCTAAATCTAATTTAAATATACAAAGGGTCTTCCAAAAAGAGCAGCCCTGTTTTTTCTTTAAGCGTAATCCGTAATAGGTTATATAACAAATTACGGTGAATGCATGCAAAAGAAATTATAAAATCCCAACACGTTTATCTGTTAAAAATAAGGCTTATACTAATAATTGAATATAGTCTCAAAGCTATACAATGTTTATTGTGTGTAAATTTCATGCTGTTATTTGGATAAATCGTTCATTATACTGTCGCTTGTGTCTTACTGCAGATTGAATAGTCAAATTCATGTCAGACATTGAGCGATCACTTGCTATTCAAACAAATAGACACTCTTTTCGGTGTTCGACTTTCTATACTGTTAGTTTTCAAAAGTTCAACGAACCTCATAAAGAAGCGTGAAAATCACTGTGATGTTTCAAAAGCCGAAAACTATTTCTTTTCATGAGCTCTTTGCGAAATACCCCCCTGAGGCTGTCAATTAGAATCATTTTTAAATATACATAACAGCATGCAAGACAAAAACAATATTTTTTAGCTCCATATACCATTTGATCACTATTTACTGAAAAGGTGCTGGCATATTCATTTAATGTACTTGAATGTACAATATTTTTCTATCTTATCTGACACCGTATGGATACCGTAACTTGGGTAGGTATTATAAGTATCTCTCAACATGAAGTCACTTACTTTTTTTTTACTTTGAAGAACTAATTACCACACACAATGTTGTGTGTGTAGCATGTGGCATACCAAGATAAGAATATTTGAAATCATTTTACTGTACAAACATACATTGCGCAAAGTGCGTACAAATAAAGTATCTGTATGTGAACCTAACATTCGTTCTGAACAATAATTCTTAAAAACATTATAGAGCAAACAACTAAATCCCCTGTTCTAGGGTAATTCTTTTCAGTTTATGATTTTTTATGTTTTATTTTTTTCTTCATATCAAATTCCAACATAATTATAAATGGTTGATGCGCTCATTTTTCTGATATCAGTATGGACGCGCGCTTCACACGCACTAATTTAAGTGTCATTCGATTAATGTGTTAAATACGAATGGATTGTGCTGCAAAATAAAAACATCCGGTGACATAATCGTGTCAACTTTAAGTAATGGGTTCAAAAATTTTTGATTACGCATCGTAGTGCGACAATTTTCAAAAACGCACACCGCTGCCACTGTTAAGGTTCAAAGATTCAGAGGCTAGATGAGCACTTAGAAATAAGTTGACCCATTAAGAGACTTTGGTGCGTAGGCCTTGTACAATGCTAAAATGATCTGATTGTTCTTAGATATTTTTAGTACAAGACTTAATAATTACTATGAGTCAGTGACATACATCTAAAGTTATGGGGAAAAGTCTTACACGGGTTGTTTTAGAAAGTTAAGTATTTTTATACCCGACCCAGGGTATATTAAGTTTGATGCATAGTTTGTAACGCAGTGAAATAATCACGGTAGACCCCTAAGACCTTTTCGAGATATAAATGGGACCGACAGGAGAATCGATTAAGCCATGTCCGTTCGTCCGTCCGTCCGTATGTAAACAACTTTTAGGCCTTAAATTTAGGTAGAGAGCTGAAATATGGTGGGTTGGCTGGAAGTCCAGTCCTTCAGATCAAGTTTGAAAATTAGCTGAATCCGCCCACAGACACGCCCACTATAGGCCTGTATGTGCGACCATCTCTAATTTAAAAAAATACTTTTTCGAAATTTTAACTGTGTAACAATGGTATGTAATAAGAATAATTAATATTTATTTAATATAATACAGTATAATTTTTGGTATGTGCCATTGCCTTGTAATTCTCTTTGAAGTAGCCAAAAACTTTTGGCCTTTTTTTTTACCACGCCCACTTTTTAGGAGATGTTAGCTTAAAATGACTGTTTTTCAATAAATATACATGAAATTTGACAAAATTTTCTTTGACAATTTTCTAACTTTTGTGTACATATTATATTTGCCTCCGCTCACTTTTGTGGGCGTGGCGTTGAAAAAAAGTAATTTTTTTATTTAAAAAGGCGGAGTTTTGGGCCGAAATGTATGCAACTACCTAGTATAAAGCATTTAACAGTTATATTTTTATATCCCGCCCACTTTTTTGAGGCGTGGCAGTATTTTTTTTTGTATGGTCGAGAATCTTGCAATCCATCCTAGATGAACTGAAGCCTTAACATACGCACTGTTGCACTTTCCCACTTGTTTTTTTTTTTTAGGAAAATAATTGACGAACTTTAGTTTCTTATGTACCGTTCGCTAGGATTAGGCCACAATTTTCGCAACCAATTTTCGCAATAGAGGTAGATATGACAAGAAAAGCGGCTTACGCTTTTGCTTGAAACCTTATTTGAAGCTCTCCGTAATGCATGGACCAAGATTTCGCCAGACTATTTAAATGTTTAAAAAAAATTATTATTCTCTTCAAACCTGTTTTACAGCGAGCAGAAAATAATGGCTTGTTTAAAGTTGTGTTTCGCGGTATGTATATAGAAAAACGGGAAAAAATCTCTCCCAGTCATTGACCAAGCCCACTTTATAATCAGTTTTGATTTAAAATTGTTTTTTTTTCAATAAAAGTATAATCTTTTACGAAAGAAGGGGGAATTCTTATGCCACAATAAGCCTGTCTGAACCTTCCTCCTTTATTTTTTAAATTTAGAATCCAAATTGGCCCGAAAATATGGGCGTCTTCCATAATACTTCTTGGTCTGGTGATTTACAGAACCGTTTGTATAGATTTTATGAGCTTGCCAAAGTCAGAAGCTTTTGGTCCTTAGCATTACGTTTTGCTGAAGATGCTTGAATATTGAATGAATTTGTGGCAAAGATGAATTCAAATTACCTAGCAAAGATCATCATGGCAAAAAGTAATGCGGCAAAAAGCAGCCAAACCTTTTAAATATATTTTTTTTTGGCTAGTCTCCTCTTAAGAATTGGCCTTTAAGGAGGTTGATTTGATCGTTCAAAAACACCGTTTTTCAACGTACAACAGTGCGAATATTGTTTGCGGTCATGATCACGAAATCGATAGTCTTTTAATTAACTGCAAACAAATAAATAATTTTATTCTTCATCTTAAAAACGGTTAACTCAAAGTTCATACGCAACACAAAACACATGATAATCTTTAGGCTATAATAATCGTAGATTAGCAATAAATGATGACCTGGCTCTTTACGCGTTCGTAAATCATGTTGTATCTTTATGCAATCGTATCTTATCATAATGATTTTCTAATTGATGTGAGACCGCTTTTATGGAACAACTTGACCCATTTTGATAAATGTATTTTATTTCAGTTTTTTTTTTTTTAAGCGTAAAATGAAGCCGTTGACACTTATTATAGGTAGATATCATCACTTGACTCAAGTTTAGTGGTCATCGTGGTCTGAAAGAAAGACTTGTGGTAAGTACCTACCTACATACTGTAAGCCCATTGCCCATAAAAATTCAATAAGTGAAGCTGCTAAAACATAAGAGTGTTCTTTACTTGGTCCCATGACAACTATATGATAACCTTATGTTTTACGCACACACGTAAGACCTTTAGTCAAAAGCAAATAAAAGCATTCAAAGTTTTGATAGACTTTTTTACGCTAAGGCGACCATTGTTAATCGACGTTGCTTCGACTGAGTAGTTTTGGAATGACTTTAGAGAAAGGTTAGGTTAGGTTTTCACATTGCCGTGTAAAATAATCCCAACATTGCGACCAAAAATCATTGATAAGTGCCCTGACAGGACACTTTGTTTACATTGTTTACATTTTAATGTCAGTCATTCAAGCCGTACAAATCTCCAGGACCGAATGGCATTCTCCCGATCATGCTGCAAAGAGCACCGAAGTTGGCAATCTAAAACATGATGGGAATTCTCAGACATAGTCTAGGAATAGAGTATATTCCTTCAGCCTGGAGGGAAGTAAGCGTGATTTTTAAACCTAAAGCAGGCAAACGGGGACACACGGCAGGAAAGGACTTTAGACCGATAAGTCTCTCATCCTTTATGCTTAAAACCTTGGAACGACTACTTGAACTTCACATTAGGGCTAGATGCAGCAATGGTTTTCTAATGGCATCGCAGCATGCATATATGAAAGGAAAATCCACAGAAACCGCCTTGCATGAGGTGGTAGGTAAAATAGAGAAGAGTTTACATTGTAATGTATTTGCGATGGCTGCCTTCCTTGATATTGAAGGGGCCTTCAATAACGTGGAGAGTAGTGCCATTAAAAGTGCTCTATAGTAGACGCCAGCATTGAACAGGGCATTATAAACTGGGTTTGCAACATGCTTGCAAATAGAAATATAAACTCTTCGATTGGGCAAAGCTCGATTAGAATGTCTGTAATCAAGGAAACACCTCAGGGTGGGGTATTATCTCCACTCTTGTGGGTTCTGATTATTAAGAACATTCTGAAGAAGTTAAGTGCTATGGGTATCAGCGTCACGGCTTACGCAGATGACGTGGTGGTAATGGTGCATGGAAAGTACTTAAAGTATCTTAAGTGAAATCATGGAGGGTGCTCTGGGGCGATCAGCATCTGGACCCAAAGTTGTGGTCTCAGTGTCAACCCTTTGAAAACGGAAATGGCTCTTTTTACCAGGAAGTACAAGATACCGCAATTCTAACTCCCCAAGTTAAATGGAGTGGAATTATCCCTATCGGATAGTGCGAAGTATCTGGGTGTAATCCTGGACAAAAAACTGAATTGGAATCTTAACGTAGGGGAAAGAATCAAAAAGGCATATAATGCTCCTTTTATCTGCAAGAGAACGGTAGGGAAAACTTGGGGCTTAAAACCCGCCATGGTCCACTGGTTGTATACTTGGTTTGGAGGAAAGCATCAAACAGAAAAACAGTTTATGGAAAATTTCAGTCATTCAAGGAATGGCCTGCATAGCTATCGCAGGTGCGCTCCGTACTAAACCTACGGAAGCTCTGAACACACTGCTGAACCAACCTAACACCGCTTGATCTACAGATAAAAAACTTGCTGGTAATAGTGCGCTACGGCTCACTAACTTAAACTACTTCAAGAGCAGTAGCTACGGACACGGCTCGATCCTCTCGGAGTTACTGTCAGGCCATCCAAGTTTAACGGATGAAATTTCCATTCTTGTCGACTTTGACACACCATATGACGTCATTTATCCAGTAAGGGAAGACTGGGAAAATAATGCAATTGTCAGACCTAATGAAATTGCAATTTTCACAGCGGTTCGAAAACAGGGGAAGGAGCAGGTTTATGGTATCCTCTCAAAAGACCCGGAACTAAAAGTATCCTTAAAACCACCGGACACATGCAGTGTCTTCCAATCAGAGGTTCTGGCTGTACTTAAGGCGGCCGAGTTTTGCACATGAGATCAATATCCGGCAGAGATATCACTCAAGGGCTACGCTCAAGGCAATGGAATCGATAAACACAAATCTTATATAGTCAGGGGCTGTCACACAATGCTAAAGGCATTGTGCAGTCCGAACCGGGTGAGACTGTGCTGGGTTCCAGGACACTGCGGTATAGAGGGTAACGAACAAGCTGAGCCCGACTTTTGTAGCAAGCTCATCTGATTCGAAAACAGGGGAAGGAGCAGGTTTATGGTATCCTCTCAAAAGACCCGGAACTAAAAGTATCCTTAAAACCACCGGACACATGCAGTGTCTTCCAATCAGAGGCTCTGGCTGTACTTAAGGCGGCCGAGTTTTGCACATGAGATCAATATCCGGCAGAGATATCACTCAAGGGCTACGCTCAAGGCAATGGAATCGATAAACACAAATCTTATATAGTCTGGGGCTGTCAGACAATGCTAAAGGCATTGTGCAGTCCGAACCGGCTGAGACTGTGCTAGGTTCCAGGACACTGCGGTATAGAGGGTAACGAACAAGCTGAGCCCGTCTTTTGTAGCAAGATGAGCTTGCTACAAAAGACGGGCTCCTTGGAAACAGTGTGGTTTCCAAAATCAAACCACACCTCTGCGTAGTTAAAGGGGTGGGTTTTATTAAATAACTTTATTATTAAATTACTTAAATCACTTTAATCCTAGTAATTTTGAAAAAGATTCAAAATTACTAGGATTAAAGACTGAAGAATTTCCCTGAGAAAATTTTTAAAGGGAACCTTACGTACCACTTCAAACTTTAATAGTGGGTTATTCGGACGATTATAATACTTTTTAAGATTCATACACACTTCTGATGACTGAAGTGAAACATAAAAATTCTTAAAAATTTCAAGCAGTGAGTGTTTTTTGGTCTGTATGCAAGATAGTTTGCACTGACAGCTGTGTGATTTTGTAACCTAATTTCAGATGACAGAAAGGTATCCACTTCTTAAAATGTGGTAAAGAAAATAAAATTTTTAAAACGACGATATATAGAGTCTAACCCTCATGTCTGGGCAGGTGCATCAAAATCGTCTTACACCTGCTTGACGGAATCCAAATCGTCAAATTATTTACGTATGAAATAAATGTGCAATGGTAGAATTATGGTGCCAGTGTATACTTTCCTTACGTTTAATTGGAGAATTCGCAGCGAATTAGAAAACGCCTTGAACGAAATTTCGGATGAACCAAATTTTTTTGCAGTACTTTCACTTTTGATCATTATATGTGCGGAACAAACTCTCTTATGAGTGCATCTCGAATCTGATCTCTATCGATCGCCATGGTCACTCTGTTAGTAAAATTGACTGTTCTTTAAGAGCTTATAACTTATTTGTAATGTTTTTCATCAAGGATTTAAAACATTAATCCATAAGCCAACCATAAGTCTCTAATCGGATGTCAACTAAAACAAAAAAGAGGCAAAAAAAAACTTAAAGTGCATGTCTTAGTATTTCGGATGAGGTTGAAAAAGGGTTGCACTGTCTACGATGTATGGTCAAGGCGTGATTCTTCTACGAAATACGTACATGTATGTAAAATGATGGATTGATCATAATTGGTAGGTATTCAAGTACAAAGTTCGTTCACGTACAAACAATGAACACCTTTTTGATTTGAGGTCAATTAAGATTATTGCCTTAGTTTTTACCATGACGATACACTAAAAAAGTTAATCCAATGAGTTCAACTTTCCCTCTTAAAAACAAGAAAGTGTCAATAAACACTATATACAAAGCATATTTACAAAAAGTAATATACCTCAACACTAATGTGCCGGCAAAAATGCTATACGTGCACTGCGTATACTGCGGACGCAGCGAATTTTAAAACAATACCAGACGAGACACAATCAGAGACAGCTTAAGGTAAACCTACGCGTCAATGTGTATAAACACACAAGACCGTTCGTGCCAAGAAAAATAAATCTATTTATTTATGCAGTTTGCGGAAAACGTGCGTTGCTCATGTGGATGCACGTAATGTTTGTTTAGCATTTTTAACAATTCCCCGCAAAACTTCAAACGTTTAGGTAATATTTATGAGGCACATTCATTCGAGAGTTGCCTTAATTTTACATGCTACATCTACTTGATACATATATAATCAGAGCACAGTTAAACTGGGGCAAAATCATTTAAAATGCATTTGCATTGTATATAATGTGTGTTTTTAACCAAATATATTTTAAATAGGTACTTAGCCTAATTGCATTTGACCGAGTTTGAATATTTTTCCTGACGCTTGCTTTTCTTTTTCTTTACAGGTGCGTGAGCTAATCAAAAGTTTTCAACAATGTTCCCCGCCTTGGCCTTGGCTTCCTTAAGTACAACAGCTTTAAAATCTTACTAATAGAAAACCAATGGCATATACTTTTGAACACCGAACTGCCACACCGAGTTGTCAAATAATACTCGGTGTTCGCGACAATTCCAGCGTGGTGTACTCTCTGTTTAATTTTGTACAGAACGACAAAAACTGCATCGGTGCAGTCATCGCGTTAAGTGTCAAATTGCTTTGACTTCATTTTGTTTAATTTTTTTTTAATTTCGTAGCGTGATTTTGTTGGCGTCGGTTTTTTGTACTTTTTACTTAAAATGAATTTTGATTTGAGTTTGTGATACATTATTATTTTTTTTATCGATTTCGTACATTTCAGTCGCGTTGTAAAAAATAACGAATGAAAATTGAGTCGAAACTTCGCTTCACATACACAATGAAAGCTGCTCTAAGCCTCCACCGTCAAATCGACGACGGTGACGAAAATTCGAGTTCGGTGTCGACACCAAACCAATTCGGAGTTCAGAAGAACATTTACATGAAACGATTCTGTCAGGTGTACTAGAAAAGAACAATATTTTTCTGTATTCCACACCAATTCAGGGTTAAAAGAATCATCATCATCATTTTCGATGACCGCAAGAGCCACAGGCGTGATCCCCAGATGGGTCTCGGAGATGTTCTTTACCTGATCCCACTACCTGTTTCTTGGCCTACCAGGCGGGCGATGCGCTCGCATATATCGGCTCACATAACCTGTCTAGGAAGTCTTTCGGGGGGCATGCGAACAACGTGTCCAAACCATCGAAGAATCGATCGCTCCACTCGGAGAAGTAGCTGCTCATCATTAAGATTCCCACGAATACTGACGTCTCTTACTCTATCCCTTAGGGTAACACCAGCAACGCACCTCAGAAATCTCATTTCGGCATCAGCTTGTACCCGCGATCTTATTCTTTCGGACATTACCCAAATTTCATGACCATAGATGAGGGTTGGAACGAACACTGAATTCAAAACTGAGATCTTTGCTTTCCCTCCAAGCTCTGATTTCCTGAAGACCGACGCAGTTCCTTTACTATTGTTCCAGCTTGGCTAATCCTACAGGATAACTCAGTATCACTCCTTGGATCTTTCGTGAAAAAGACCCTGAGATACTTAATTTTCTCTACCTGTTTCAATGGGACTCCATTTATGTGCATGGTACACAGCACAGGAGCTCCAAAAACAACCATCACTTCGGACTTGCTCATGTTTACCTTCAACCCAGCATCACTCATATGGCCGCAAACTCATCCAGTGCTTCCTCCTCGGACGATGCCAATGTTAGCTAAATCATCTGCGAAAAGTAGATGGCTTATCCTGACGCCACACATTTCGAAAGATTTCTCACCAAGACTGCAGTTCACCCTCCAGTCCATATATGCTATGAAAAGGAGAGGCGATAGAACACAGCCCTGGCGAAGTCCGACGCACACATCAAAAGTTTGGGATTTGACGCCATTTATCCGAACACATCTTCTGCAGTTCCCGTACAAAGACTGAATGGCTCTCAGAAGAGGCCCACTCAGTGCATAGTCCTGCAAAACTCTTCAGAGTTTATCATACGCCTTTTCCAAGTCTACAAAACATTCGTAGACCGGTTGGGCATATTCCCAGGCCTTCTCAAGAATAACCTTCAAGTAAAAATCTGGTCGGTTGTGCCCCTGCCAAGCCGAAAGCCACATTGCTCTTCCCGCCACAAGGGCTCGATTACAGCTCTGAAACGTGCTTTCAACACCTTCGCCAACACTTTTCTCGGAAGACTTAAGGAGCCTCTTATAGTTAGAGCAATCTCTCTTGTCCCCTTTTTTGAAAATGGGCACCATAACTCCTGTTTGCCAATCGCTAGGTGCGTTCTAGCATTCCCAGACCGCCGTAATGATTCGTGTAAGCCATTTAACACCTTCTTCACCAATAGGCTTGAGCATTTCTTGCCAGATTTCATCAACTTCAGCAGATTTACCCACTTTTAGCGATTTAATCGGCGCAGTGACTTCATCTACAGTAGTACTTTTATCCACCCTAATCCCGTCAGCAATGGGCAGCTGCAAAAAGTGCTCGCTCTATCTGCGTAAGACGTCATTATCATTTGAAGGAGGTGTACCGTCATTAGATTTAACCCTTGAGCGATATTCGACTTCTTCCTCTAAGCCAGCAAATAGTCTGCCAAAATGTCTTGTTTGCAGATCTGTAATCGTGCTCCAATCTCTCGCCGAACTTTTTCCATGCCCTTTTCTTTGGCTGTTCTGACAGCCATATTGGAAGTTCGAGTGGGCTCGAGAAATAGAGTCCCTACATTGATTCCACACAATATAGTCGCTCTTCTGCTCTCTGATGGCTTCCTGAACTCCGGGAGTCTTAAGCCACGCAGTTCTTTTCTCACCACCAGCCGCCACACCAGCTTCACTCTACTAACATTTCTTGCAGAGGCAATGACTGCCAATGAAAACAGCTGCCGTTCTTGCTCTACATTGCAGTTGGAATTTTTTCAAACTTCTCCGAAACGTGCCGTACAAATCGCTCACTGTAATCGGATTCAGCATCCTGTAAACCTTTCCCACCGTATGCGGGTCACCCGTCTTGGATTTCGCCTGCGTATGGCAATGGCAAAGGAATACTGTCGCTAAACCGCAATTTGCACAACACAAAAGCAAGCAGCACAGCAAAAGGCCAACAAGCTCCCTCCGTTCCTATTTTGATCTGGGTCCGCGCGCCTCCCAATCACACTTCTCCAAGTAGGTTCTGTCGTCCGTACCCACATGAGGATTGATGTCACCCATCAGGAGGAAGAAATCCATTTCTGCCACTCTATCCAGTGCAGCATCAACTTCGTGGGTGCGTACACCTGCACTAAGGCCAAAGTCGATCACTCAAGCTTCAGCTTGAGGGTTTTAAGATCAAAACCCTCCCTCCTAATGGAATAAACTCCAATACGTTTGCCGACAACCGGGGGCTTGTGAGTATCCTCACACCTGCCTGTGCAGTCATGTTATGTGGGACGCCAGACCAGAAAAGTCTCCACCCATCAGCGATGTCTCTGGTTCCAAAACCCTTCCAATTAGTTGAGGAGATGCCAGCAGCTTCGAGCTGATACTTTTTAGCCTCCTCAACCATATCGGATGCCGAGCGGGACATTCCGACCACAAAGCGGGGTTTCCAGGATCAGCACATATCCGAGGCTTCTTCTTTTTTCTCCTTATGGGGGGGGGGGGGGGGTTTCCTTTTCAAGCCAGATTTCTATCCGGCCGATTCTAACATGGACAACAGACGCCGACCAAGAAGCCGCTCATCCTGAGACAGACGCTCTTGGAGTTAACTGTTTAGAGTTCAGCCGCCCATCAGGGATCAGACGCTAACCAAGGTCTAAATACGCTAACCAGTATTTAGACCTTCAGGTTAATCTCTCAGTTATTACTGGCAAGAGTGGTCCCACCAGTAGTATATACTCCTGACAGCATCACTTATAACATTTAGTCGAATTTAGTCGAATCTAAGACAAACATACCTTACTTCAAGGCGATTCTGCCCCCGACCTTACAGGGGGCAAAAGAATACGCCATAAATTAACCATTGTATGCTAACAAAAGTATGTGACAAAGTTGAAGATATTAGCATTTTCATTCACTTTTGTATAAATTATATCCCTCCGCCCACTTTTGTGGGCGTGGCTTTAAAAAAAGTGATTTTTTGAGTTAAAAAGGCGGAGTTTTGGGCCGAAATGTATGCAACCACCTGGTGTAAAGCATTCAAAAGTTAAGTTTTTTATCCCGCCCACTCTTTGGAGGCGTGGCAGTTTACTTTTTTGGTAGGGTATATTATTTTGTAATCCGTCACAGGCGGACTGAAGTTTTTACATACGCGTTGTTGCCTTTTCCCATTTG
The DNA here is from genome assembly GCA_947623515.1 of Neoascia interrupta. NCBI lineage: Eukaryota > Metazoa > Arthropoda > Insecta > Diptera > Syrphidae > Neoascia > Neoascia interrupta. The sequence continues at coordinate 153,759,427 of OX392462.1, forward strand.
TTTTGGAATGATTTTAAAATTTTATTCGCAACGATACGTGGACGAAGGATGGATGGACCAATGTGTCCATATAAAGCCAAAAACATAAACAAATTATGTAAATTGGGTCGAACTTTTAAACAAGTTTGACTATACTTGAAAGGGAAATCATGTCAGAAACGGCACTACAAACTAGACCTTTGGGTCTGCGGCTCTACTTTTTATCGATGATAGTTTAATTTTCCTTTAAATTTCTAGGAAAAATTCCTCTGACATGGTTTCTTTAAATATCTTGATGGTTTATATGCGGGACTAAGATAACATACCTAAGTATCGTATCTCCACACCATGAGAGGCTATTGAACTATTGTATCGACTGAATGATTGATTGAACAAGTGTAATCAATTTTTTACATTTATGTTTCTCCCCAGGCGGCATTTAGACTTTTTTTTTGTTAATTGATAAAGGCACTCAATTTAAGTAATTTAAGGCACACGATCTTTTGATTGGCGTCTTGAAAAAGTAAAGACAAGGAAAACAAGAAACATGAAGAATTTTATCAAATTAAAATATTTAACTCGGCAAGGAAAAGTTTCAATTGATTATTTATAAGATGACAAGAACATACCTAGGGGCGTGGGTGTCAATAACTTGTGACTAACTTTTGACTGGTTCTCACCCGCACTTCAAACGAAGAAGTCCTTATCCCAACAACGAACTCTCCACAACACATCTTCGGTTCGTCCCACGCGCCCACAACCTAACTGACACTACAATAAATCATCTGGATGAAGGAAACATTCCTGAATCGTAGCCTCTTTCGCAGGCCTGTAGAAAATGTACATTTTCGTTCTGTGCGTGCTATTGCGGTATAAGAAATAGTATAGGTACGTTGCCTAGGGGCTTCACAAAATCCCTGTACCCATGCGTCAGTGCAATTGTGCGGTTGTAGTTCAGCCCACTCAGGCCATTTGCAAGATATACCACCCGCCAGGGATTATATCCAGCAACCACATTCTTCTGATGCATCCTGTGGTTAAACGGAACCACGGTGGAATCTTGTTCTGTCCTCGACACCTCAGATGCTGGTATAAGGGAGCAGCATCTTAACTGTGCAATAATCTCAGTTTACTACTTCTACTTTAACTCGCTAACATACAACGCGCAGAGATACGAATTACTGCTATAGCGATTCGTCAGAAAGTATCTGCAGAGGCTCTGATCTGACGCTATTCGTTGCACAGTTGTCTATGGTAAGACGTATTTTATTTAATTTTGTTCTTTATTTGCTGAAGGACAATTATCCCAGAAGAAAATTGGCACCAAGCTCAGCAATGATCTTCCACTCTAGCACCCATTTGTCTTCCACTGTAACGTCAAAGTGTTAATGGTGGTGGCCCTTCGAGAATGCGCCTGCGTTTAGCTGTGGTGTTTATTTTTTAGTCTCGAAAAATGCTGAAATGCATTTATATATAGATTTTGCACACATCTGAGTATGCCAATCCGATATGCACTTTTGTTTGTGCTTTTCATTCCGCCAAAAAAAGTTTATTTTTGAGTTCCTTGTTCTTGTTTTTTTTTTCTTTTGCGAAATAATAACACAAATTCGTGCTGAGCTGCAGTTTTATTGGGGTGAATTATGCACACAAGTGTTTTTTTCAGGAAGTGAAACTATATACAATAATGTAATTGTAACACCCTGATTTAAGATTGGTGTTTTTGATTTAATACTTTTATTTCCAGCTGCCCAAAATTATCGGATTTTCAAATTTTAATCACCCATCCAACACTTCTTGGCAAGATGGTTTTTATCAATCCATTCATTGCATGTTAACAGATTTTTCTTAACGAGGAATTGGTTTGAGCAATCTTTTATATGTAGCTAATAAATGGTACACCTACAATAGCTCTTTGTTAAAACCCTTGATATAAAATGAAAATGAAAAGCTGATGTTGAATTCTGTAACTTTTTTGTCATCTTTTCAAAGGAAAACCGATATCAACAGCGAAAAACTTTTCTAGTTATCCGAAGACTCAAACAACGTGTTTTGTTTAAAATAACTTCAAACACAGACCAAGACGATTTAGGGCTCAGGCTAAGACACAATTTCACGGATAAGCCAAAACGTGTATTGAAACTGTAGGTCTTCTGAAAATGTGGAGTATTGATATTATGAATGCAACAAATACAAAAAAGTCGACAATGTGACAATTTTTGTATTATGTAACATATACGTATAATATTATATATTATTATATATATATTAGAGGGATTAATGGGAATTTTGAAAAGAGTTTCTCCTCAACTAAACACCAGATTTTTGGATTGGCTTGCACTGTCGGCTTGACTGTCGGCTTGAACGTTTGAAAAAAACCTGAAGGGCAAAACTCTGGGAAAAAATAAACGATAAATAACCTGAAATCGAGAAATGATGAACCGCCCAATGAAGGAACGGTCCTTTATAATCCCAAGACCACTTCAAATTCTATTTATTTCACTAATATTCTCGCAATGTTATTCCCTGCAAGGGGATAGATAAGCTTTGGAGTAAGGCATATCTGTCTTAAGCTATGCTTTCGGCAGCGTGTGGTCCTGTTGGGGCTACCATGGGTAAGTGGTGCTACTCATGGTAGCAAGGAATTTAACTAAACACATGGGCGGCTTAATTTCAAATGGTAAATTTTTTCGGATTGAAATTTGATTTGCTGCATGGCTTTGCCATGGGAGCCACTCCCCAATATAAGCAACGATACGTTCTGTTAGCTTTTTAATTATGGTAAGCTTTTTCATTAAATGAAGTGTAAAACCAGTGGGAGAGTTTAAATGTGCGTATGTTAAAGCATCAGTCCATGTACTACGGATTGTAAAATGACCTACGTTACCAAAGAAAAAAATTGCGACGCCTCTAAGACGTTGGAATTGCCTCTAACCTTAGGATCCCTCATGGTTTATGCGATGTGGTAACATTAAATTGGGCTGAAAGCCCTACCAATTGACTAAAGTATACATATTTTTTAGCCACGCCCACAAAATTGGGCGGGGACATATAGTGTGCAAAGGATATACATAAAAAATGTAGCACATATTTATGCCTTACTTTTTTGTAATATATTCTATTTTTCAAGTTTAATTTATAGTTTTAAATTATTATAACATTTTAAAAGTTGAACTTTTATTTAAAACTGGTAAAAAATAGGCGTGGTCAATACTGGGGTATAATTTTTTTCTTGCGCCCTACAGGCAATTCTAAGACTATGCCTCATGGCAGAAATTGATGTGCTGACGCCATAGTATTACAGCTAAAGTTTTATTTAACGTGTTTTTTAAATGGAGGTGCGCACATACAGGTCTGTGGTGAGCGTGTCTATGAACGGATTCTACCCATATAAACCTGATCTGGTCTAATAGACTTCCAGCTCAGCTACTAATCTTCACACACAAAAAAATTTTAGTGCTCAGTGCTAGAAATTTCCCATGTCTTATGCTTGTTTAACAGCAGAAATCGGGACAGTGCCATTTTCGTCCCTAATTGCTAGACGAGGTGCAGAAAAACACGCTTCAATTGCTTAAAATTGCATTTACTGCTAGAAAAGCAAGACCCACCAAGAAAAATTACGCGGACATCGCAAACGACACTGCCAAAATCGGAAATTTTTCTACTGGGAGCTGGGAATCGAACTCGACACCTATGCCAACAACTCAAGAGACACAGGCGAGATCCCCGAGCGGGTCTCGGAAATGTACATATGGAAATAAACATGTGTTCCTGATACTACCACCTGTTTCTAAGCCTACCCGGGGACGACGGGCTTGCTAAACCTTAAGCTTCTAACGAATACTTTAGAATTTGGCGAGTGAATTATATCTGTTACGTGCACCTAGTACCTGGCTTTATTGAGAAAACAATGAATTGAAGCAACATTTTTTTTAGAAAATTATTGAAAAAAAAATTTTGGAAATAGAATTGAAATTATATCGAATGAATGAATTATTCTAGCATGACGCACATTTCCTATATTGGCATTCTTCAAAAGAACAAAAACAAATATAAATCCTTTTTTAGCAAAAATCCATCATAACTCTTCCGTGCAAGTCGTCACACAGCGGAGTCAGCCGATAGACTATCGCCCTGGTTGGAACCACATACACAATAAATACACAAATTCCAGTTTCTCGTCAAGACAGCACTGATAAGCCGAAAATCAAAACAGAAATGTCTGAGGATAGTCTTGCCGGAAAAGATCCCAATTATTGGTGTCTCCACAGAAATTTTTCTAGACATATTCCTCGCCTGGAAATCGGCAAGACGAATCCATGAGTTAAGGAGACACTAGGTAAAGCACCATCAACGCGCCTCAGGAAAATCTTTTAGGCAGCTTGTTTCCGCGATATAATTTATTCGGTCCTCTAATTTTGTAGATCTGGAAAAGGCGTATGACCGAGTTCTCGGGATACACTGTGGAGAGTTTTGCAGGGCTATGCGCTGAGTGGGCCTCTTCTGAGAGCCATCCAGTCTTTGTATAGAAAATACAGAAGCTGTTTACGGATAAATGGCGTCAAATTCCGTCCTTTTGATGTGCGCGTTGGACTTCGCCAGGGCTGTGTTCTGTCGCCGCTCCTTTTTATAGCATGTATGGACTGGATAGCGAAGCGCAGTCTTGGTGAAGCGCAGCAATGTTTCGAATTGGCTGGCATCAGGATGAGCCATCTGCTTTTCGCAAGTGATTTGGCCATCCTTGCATCATCCAAAGAGGAACTTCAACGAGCAGTGGATAGATTTGCAGCCGTCTGTTGTGATGCTGGGATGAAAGTAAACGTGAACAAATCGGGTTCCATTAAAACAGGTGGAGAAGTTTAAGTATCTCGGGGTCTTTTTCACGTAAGATGGAAGGAGTGATACATACTGAGTTGTCCTGTAGAATTAGCCAAGCTGGAGCAATAGTAAAGGAACTGCTCCGGCCGGTCATCAGGAAAACTGAGCTTGGAGTGAAAGCCAAGATCTCAGTTTTTAATTCAGTGTTCGTTCCGACCCTCATCTATGGTCATGAAATAGGATCAAATAAAGAACCTCTCTGAGTCCCGCATGGGGATTACGCCGGAGTCTCTTGAGTTGGTGGCGGAGGATCGAGAAAGATGGAAGGACCCGCGACCCTTTTAAAGGATAAGCGGCATCCGAAAATGATGATGATGATCGGTCCTCTAACCCAAATTTCGTGACTATAGATGAGGGTTGGAAAGAACACTGAATAAAAAACCTTGTTTTCACTCCACGCTATCCGGATTACAGGCCAGTGTAGTTTCTTTCTTTGCTCCAGCATGGCCAACCCTATAGGATAGCTGAGTACCACTCCTTCCTTTCGTGAAAAATAAATTGAGATGTTTAAGCTTCAATGGAATTCTCTGGAACTCGCTTCCGACAACCCGACGCGTGTTAGCCGAACACCTTCTTCGTTCATTGTCTTGAGCATTTCTGGTCAAGTTTTCAGCTGAGGGTACTATACCTTATACCATATAGGCTCTCTTATTCTCTCTGATATCTTCTTGAACTCCCGGTGTCTTTAACCACCACAAGCCGCAACACCAAGCCAATTCACCCATCCACAAACATTCCTTGCAGACGCAATGACAAATGACTGCTGTGAAAACAGCTGCCATTCGTCCCCTACATTTAAAAGGTCAGGTGAAACTTCATTGAAAGAATGAAAGAAAACCGACGATATGTATGGATCCACTTGCAACGCCGGCCGCTGCTTAGACACATGCCAGATTTTCTGGAAAGCACAAGTTTGGGTATATAAAACTCAGTTCTACTAAGCCAAGTTCCTTAATTATTTAACTTAGTTTTTCTGAGTTAAATAGCTAAGTAGTCTAGTGATCTTTAGTTCTAAACTTTTTTGGTTAAAAACTTTGCCCCATCGAAATTCTGTGCATTTGAGATTTTTAAAATGGATTTTTCAGATTTTGTCCATTCTAGATTTTTGTCGTTCCTACAATGAAACCCTTTACCATGTTTCTAGCATAAGCCCCCACAGCAAGTAGATATGCCTCAGTGTGGATTCTCTAACTTCTCCCATATGACAGTGCTTTGCACCACACAGTCCTTTTTTCACCGCCACTGATTACTACAACAACAAGCCATCAAAAAAACAAAACATCATCTGTGTCTCTCTCTACTTTATTAGACTCCTTTTTATCTTTTTTAATATCTTTTCCCATGAGGGTCTGACAAGCCCTCCGAGAGTATCATTTGTCTTGAAAAACTTCTCAACATTGTTGTCAAGCATACATTGTTGAGAAGTTGGCCCTGGTTCACCTCGAGCTGTTGCGCCACTCTATTTATTATACTTATTTTTTAAACGTTTCATATGTGCCTGTTGTTATATTATCACTATCAAACACCTGCTCTAACACGTCTTTCGAAATAGCCAAACAGTCATCTTTGAAGGGTTTCTCGTAATTTTTTTGTGTGTAAAGCTCAACTGATTTCCAAGCGCAGGTCATTCCGACCAACAACCGATTACTCAACCTATAAGGAGTCTTGTTGTTAATGGTGCCCTAGTTTCGATTAAATAAGCCTGTTTTTTTATTGGCAGAACAATATCCCCAAGTCCAACCCAGGCTCTGAGATGTCGACCAAGAAAAATCCCTCTTATAAGAAAAATTATTCCAAATATTTTTCTTCCTCGGATATAATCAATCACCATCCCAACTCTCGTGATTTCTCGTGAGATTTTCTCCCGTACTCCACCTGTAGACATTTTCAATTAAAAAACCAGAAAAGCATAGCGGTAATTATTCTTTTCTCTTAAGGGAATATATTTTTTTGCATTTTCTTTGCATATATTTATACCTATGTAAATATAAATATATGTTAAGATATGTACCTTAATAAATTGAAAAATCTTCTGAACTTGCGGTTCCTACTGACCGCATTAGTGCTTTACTTGGTGCCTTACTTCAGAACCATTTATTTTTAGATTATATTTTCGGCATTTGTTTACAAGACTTGAATCGATTAGGTAGGTACCTATTTTCAGCAGAAATTGATTGATGTTCGTGCCTTCCATCTACTTATCTAAATGCTTGTCTACGAAGCAAAATATGTTTCGAAATTCCCTAAAGTACCTACAGCCTGTCAATCATCGCTCTGGTGCGGGCTGATTTGGCTAGACCGAAAAAAATTCTTCACTTAATTTCACACCACCCCTGATAATGTTTTCCATCAGAGCCATTTGTTCTAAATGTTTCCTTAATTTCTTGCACTTTTCAGTTTCTACATGAAATTATTTTCGGGACAAAGGACTTTGACTTAATTAAGGCCAGTACCACAGCTCAGTGGCTCCACAATCGTTTACTACTACCCTTTCCGCGACCAACTCAAGTGGAAGAAGAAAGCTTGTTGCTGCGGGATTTTCATTTTATTGTGTCCTTGAGCATAGCTGCCGACCGAGTGTCGCCGCACTTTTTATGTGTAGCAGAGCAGCCTCCTCCCGCCTCACTCCAGGATGGTGATGATTCACCAGGGATTCAGAGCAAGTTGTTAAGGTCAACTTTGGCTGGGTAAAGTCAGCACTTTTTCTTTGTTTACACTCTCTGCATTGGCATTGTGATGATGGTAATGTAGGTAGGTATATACCGTTTGTTGGCGGGAACGTATAAAGACCAATTCAAAGTCGTTAAATTGACTTATGGTCGTATGCATCGGTTACGATGTTTTACACACTCAAAGGACTCATAAAAGTGAAAAGCGCTTTAAAAAGAAAAAAAATTGATGACCCATATAGCGACTCGGGCTTAATTGAAAGCGATTCTGTCGTTTACAGTATACCTACCTGTGAGGGAAAAAGAATTCAATTCGATAAGAACGCCATCGTCGTAACTTACCATTCCTGATTCACCTGCCGCCCAGCAGTCCGAGTGCATATACGACCAAGAGGCTTGGTCAAGTGAAGTGCATGCTTGTAATGGCCTCCGAAGGCCACCGATGGGGTAGGGTTAGCACTTCCGTGAACACCTAATAAAACGCGGGCGACAGTCTAGCAGTTTGTTTCCTCTGTCAAGACTGTGGTAATAAATTACAATGTATCGACGACTGCTGCACCCATAAAGAAAGTAATGGCCTTTTTCTTCAGAGCCTTTCAAGCCAAATGCATTGTTATTCACAACGTCACGACAAATGGTTGGTCGTTAGAAGATGGCCGGCAAGCGAAGTGTTAGCTGGTAGTAATAAAGGGTTAAGAAGCTTATATAAAATATGTTTAGCCATTAGCTTGAAATGAGAAAATCACCCCTGAAATAACAATGAACTCTGGGCTGTAATCAATTTTATGACTTTGTCGGGGAGTTTTATTAACTCATTTGCCACGCAGGAGTCAAAGCTTTGATTGGACGTGACCAACTTTTAAAATTCTGAAAACAAAAGAAAAAATTTTTTGATTCTACTGATGGGCTTAGAATTTGCAGTTTTACCAATGAGGACTATTCGTTTACTCCTAAAAACTTGAAGTACTCATACTTGCAGGGCCCAGATGTTATACCCGACTCAGTGCCGGGGTATATTAATTTTAGTTAACACTAAGACTTTTAAGAGACGTGATCGAGACCGACAGGTGAATTGATAAACTCATGCCCGTCCGTATGTGTGGAGGCTTAAGAACTTTAATATCAAGCTTGAAAGCTGGAACTTAGGGCACGGCTTGGCGCTTATGTTACACAAACAAAGTTTTGAAATTTTTCAATTTCGCCGACCGCGACGGCCACTACTCCACTGGAATGGAGTATATTAAGTTTCATACAGGCGAAAATGTAATATGAAGAAATATAAACGATAGACTCCCAAAACCTTAAGGGCATAATGATCGAGACCGAATTTTGAGTTAAATTTTGAGCCCTATCCGTCCGTCCGTATGTCATTAAATTTTAGACCTTAAATTTTCAGCTAGAAAGCTGAAAGAAGCAATACAAGTGTTAAAATTTTTCGAGTCCGCCCACAGAAACGCCCACAATCGGTGTAAATATGCAACTACCTCCAGTGCTTTCAAAACTGTAAAACGTCGTGAAAATCTTAAATTTTACATTTAGCATCTCCTAAATCCTTCAAAAACGAAATCGGCAGCCCCTAGTGGGCGTGGCATCGATCTAAAGAATAAACTTTCAAATGCAATTTATTCAGTATTTTTGTTCCAAATCGGAAAATATTTACTTAATATATGTAGGAAATATTTAGTTCTATATTTGGTTCACACAAATTCTTAGGCCGCCCGCATTTAGAGGCAGAATTCAAGAAAATCCCATAAATTTTCAGAAAAATGATGATTTTGACTGCTTTTTACCTTTACTGAGGAAAAAATCAGAAAAAAACATTTAGCACGTAAAGTACACCGGACACTATTTTAGATTTCGTTCATACAAAGTTTTTGGCCACGCCCATCTTTAGAGGTCAATTTCACAAAATTATTGAATTTGATCGATGCACGCAAATTTTTGTACATTTGCGTGCATTTTAGCCGCAAACTTGGATATTTCTATGCTTAAATTGATTTTTGATTAAAGGAGTTGGACAAGCCACGCGGACCGAAGCTATGACATACGCACTGTTGCACTTATACTCACTGGTTTTTATTTTGCTTAAATTTCTGTTTTTAACACATTTCCTGACGGTTCTAACGAAATAAGTTTAAAATATTTTCTTTTGGGCCCAAGCCCACTTTATGCTCTTCAATGCCCTGCAGTTGAGCCAGCGATGCGGAATACCTCAATATCGCGGCTGATTTTTAGGAACGAACGAGCCTTCTGCCTCTCTCTCTGTCGGTGTCTCCTCCTCTTGAAGCAGGTCATGATGAATCTTAATCGTCATCTGGCCAAATATCATCGACCAAGATAGGAGCTTACCAAAAGTTACATAATTTAATTTTGATTTTTAGTGAGGTTGGCCTAAACTCCAAAACATTTGCTCGTAAAGAACAAGCAAAATGCGTTTCGTCGCTGCCTCCGCCATGACTTGAGCGGGCGAAGGCAGTTGCTCAGACGCAAATTTTCCACTTGGTGGCCGATGGTCACCGACTTGTAAGTAGAAGTTTCTTGTCATAATTTAATGTGGCGCGCATTATTCAGCGCAAAGAAACAACGTAAATTGTTGCTGTAAAGTTACATAAGCCCACCCTAACACTGAACTGTTGGCTCATTTGTAAGATGGGTGGTCCCACTTTACATGCATTAGGCTGCTTTGCTGCTGACTGTATACAATCCCCTGGAGTATTGGATTCCAGTCGAGTATTTTCTTTAGACTTGTGCAGTCCGCTCACTGTACCCAGTTGACCTAGAAGCTTAAATTGCAGCTTTAGCCATGTTTGTGTTACACAAAAGCTTATGTATTCTGAAGTTCAGTACTTACATATACTCCTGGGCTTTCTACTGTAAAACTTTTTCATTCGCCTTGGTGTTCAGGTCTTCATTCTGTACTTCGAAGACTTTTATCGGAATTCGCTTCTCAAGGCACTCTTGAGAAGAAAGGGGTAACACAATTGGATTGTTAATTCTTTTCTACATATAACGAGCTTGAGCCTATTTTGCTTATCCCAGGGCCCACTTTTACCACAATTACATAAAGTTTCTGCCAGCCATAACAGCTTTGGTTTTCACATAACCTGGGGAGTTACTCTCAGATGCATCTACTCTTAATTTTTTATTTCTTCCTGGCAAAAAGGGAGGTATTTTTCCTACTGCAATTAATAAACTTGTGCTTTGTCATTTGCTACTAATTTGCAAAGCTTTTTTTTGCCTATGGATACCCGCCTACTCAGTACCTACCACTCTTCGCAGGTAAATGTTCGCTTTTTGATATATGGTTTGGTTACTCAAAACCAGAGGTAGTGGAACATTGCATACGACTAGGTTAGGTTAGGTAGTAGGCCTACGAGGGCCCTTAGCGTCACCCCATGGAGACAACCTGCAAGCAATAAAGATTTTAATTTAGCAATGATACTTAGTCAGTTAGTCAGTCAGAAGTTTCCTGAGCTTTAAAGAGAAACTTGTACCAGCCTGACACCCTGCTGAACTTTACAATATTCGCCACCGCTGTACTTGCAAACTCGTTCAGCTCCTCGAAGGCCGATTGGCCCAGAAGTCGAAACCGTTGTCTGCTGCCACTTGGACACTGGCACAGGAGGTGTTTCACATCTTCTTCCGGATCTGGATCATGACATCATTTGCAAATGTAGTTGGTGTTAGTGATTCCCAATTTTGCTGAGTGTTTTTCCAACAGGTTATGGCCCGTTATGACTTTTGTGGCTATGGCCAGTGATGGCTTTTTTAATGCTATAAGCTTTTTTGATTTGCTGCCATCTATCTCACACGACTAGCTCAGTAGGATAGTAGCCGGGGACAGTCAATTCAGCAGATCGTTTTCAAAAAGTTCCCCTTTACATGACTCCTTGGATTAGGTACTAAGAGAGCTACATTTCCATTACTAACTAACCATTACTAATTATTTTCAACATCTTTTAACCAGAAGCTATCTATAGATCTAACCAGCTGGTATGGCTTTATAATTATAGCCAAAGGTATTGGCGAAGTTGCGTAGGACAAAATAATTCTACACTGCACCAATAACATTCAAACTTACAACTTTTGCGATTGAATCGCGTGGAAACGTGTTCGTTCAGTGACTTTAATATGACTTCAATTTCAGACATTTCATTGTTGAAAACGGATAAGGAAAATTAATCATAATAGTTTTTCTAAGGAATCAAGAAACGACATGAAGGAAAACTCCATGTTTTGTGTGTTCCATTAAAAGAATATAATCTGACTTGTTTTTCTTTTTAGGAATTTGCATTTTATAGTGCGTGCTGCTTACTTGATTTACTTCTCAGCACATCAAAACTTTTCTCCGAAAGTTATTTTGGCCAACTCGCACTGTTTACATATCAAATATCCTTCATCTCCCGTTCCTCCAGAAAATTCGTTTGCTCCAAAAATACATTATTAGCCACCACCCAGAAAGATTCCTCAACCCTTCTCTGTACAGCGTAATGACATCATATGCATTTTAAAATCTCGCGCTCCTCAGGTTGCAGAACATCACCGAGAATAATTTTTGAGTAAATTTCTGAAAATAAGTTTAAGTTTAGACATCCGCACATATCTTTCTGTGGTCCCTGGTCATGCCATTTATGTGTGTGTAAAATAAAAGGGAAAAACAAAAATCCAAACGTGCAGAGTATGTAAATTTGAGACGTTCTTCGCACTCGAAGAGTTTATTGACACCCGCTCACTAGGACGTTATGTGAAAGTAAAATGCTTGTCTTTCAATCGCAAATAAATCAACTTCAACTATAAAACTGTAAAGATTTGTCCGCGCCGATTAGTTCAAGCAAATAAACTCCTTCTTGCCTATACAGAATCTTATAAGAGTGAACACTTAGGTATTCCATGCGGTTGCAATCTTTCTTATTTTTAACACCATGCTGCCTACAACTACTGATATAGGGTCGCCTTTCTGCCACTGGTAAGAGGCAAAAGCTATGCGCGACGAACGGACTTAGCCGCAGCGTTTCATTATGTGGCGATTGTGGAATGTCCTCCTCTTGGTTATATGTAGCAAGTACCTAGCTACGTACCTCATGTTGTTGTCGCTACATGGTCGCAACTTGGTGTACTGTATGCTGAACGAAACTAATTAAAGATAAAATTCCATCACGCATGCGGTTGGAACCACATGGAACAGAAATCATTTTATTTTTATTGCATTTTTTGAAATGACTTTATGCCTATCTGCGCCTATTTTAATGTTAAGATTGTTGGTACCGAGGCCAAATAATAACCTAAGAGTGTTGCAGGCGAAGTGAAAACAAATTGAAAATTAGACCATTTCCACCGAGCAGCTTATGACAATGCACCTCTAATTTTAATATAGATAAAATAACCAACAAGAGTTATTTTAGTTGTTTGAACTATATATTTTCGGACACTGTGGTTTACCGTAGGACCACAATGCCCGTAGCGGTGGTATGTAGCAGTAGTACGTAGTAGAGCCGCGGAGCCATGTGGCGTAGTACGGAAAAAAATTAAACACAATGGTGTAGCGCGGCTATGTCGAACAAAACCCTCGTTTATAAACAATGGCCGATACTCTGAGTTAATTTGAGCTAGATTTAATATTTTTGTACAACGGATGACACAAATTCCATAAAATTTCTTTAGATTTAACCATCTCAATAAACTTTTCGACGTCCTTTTCCTCCATTGTTTACTTTACTTGTATTGAACTGGGCACCGTGTAGCGCTACGAAAGTTAAAAGTTGGCCAACTCTTACTACCGCCACAGCTACGCGCTACCGCCACAGACACACATTGTGTGCGCAATACACTGAATACATGTGTTTTATTTTTTGACAGCTCTTACTACCGCTACTACTACCGCTACAGCTACATCACTGTGGTTCTATGGTAACGATGAAAGATCGTCAAACAAAAACCGACGTTCAAGATGTTGTCTAGCAAGAATCTCCTTAATATATTCCGGGAGCTTCCGGAGCTATATAAACGAGTGCCGGAAGCTTTATCTTTATATTGGCGACCACCTTCCAGGTGCTGCACCAAATAAAAAGAATAGACGACGAAAAGGGACGGAACATGCACCTTTATACTTAGGTGGGCTTCGTTGTTCCTTTATACTCTGGACAACATTAAGGGAGTGTGAAATCTTACTGCAAACTTCGTCAAGGAAAAGCTCTCACCCAAACCTTTATTGTCATCGTTTCTACGAATTTTGCTTTGACGATCAGAAGACAGTTCCAAGCAAGGTGTTAGCTAGCGACAACCCAACGATTTTAAGAGATGGTACAATTTCTGCTTCGAAATATGGCACTTTTTTTCTTGATATCGCACCCTGTTGCAGTTGTTAGAATAGAATGAAGGTGTAGAGTGGAATCGAATTGAAATACGAGCGGATGAAACATGATGCTGTTAATATTCACCTGTCGAGAATACAACTTTAAGCGAGCTTTAAGCTATCGGTGACCGATTTATTCGCTGTCCAAATTGGACAACCTCACAAGCTTTCGCCTAACGTATATGCTTAATATTTGCTTAATATTAGTATTTCAGCAAGGCTGAAGCTCAGGTCTTTCATTTTTCTTTCAGCTGTAAGCCATTGCCCATAGAGGCCGATTCAAGTTTTCTCGTTTTTTTCTTCCACCTCCGCAAAGGAACCTTAGTGTTGTCGGAATGCATAGTCCAGCCCTAGAGGCTTCTTCTATTCCATTTTTTGACATGATGCGCCAGCTCACGGCCCTCAATGGCCGGAATCTGGGCACCAATAATTATTATATTTCTCTGTTTAAGCTACTCAAAAGATAACTCTCTCTAGTTTATACGACAAGCGTGCTACCTAAAGACAAGACCTTTCTCGTTATGCTGTCTTCCCACGTAGACTCGAACACTCACTATAGAGCCCGTAAAACCAGTTGTTCCCTCTAAAAAATATGTCTTGCTTACTCTTCCACAGTTCGATCCCAAGTGTTTCTCGGATGGCATGGCCTTCTGCCATTTTGTGTTAACATGTTGTCGTATATCTAACTAGCACTAGACCTATCACCATTTTAGGGTGTAGTGTACCTATGCTCAATTCTAATCTAATCCTATCCTATCATGTTCTATACTAAGTTACTTGCTCCTTCTTATTGAAGGTGCTTATGAGATAAGGTTTAACAAAATTTCTCTAATTTTACTACTTGCTATGTAAATTTAGTCGTAGTCTGACTGAAAATGGAAGCTTTTCGGTGAGTAATAATCTCACACTACCATGAGGACGTGCGGTCGATCCTCTTAGCGCTTTTTAATGTTTTTACCAACCCTAACAAATTTCAAAAAATGTTGAGGCATCAGTTCAATACTAGTTTGCTGTCTTTTCGTGATGTTGTTACTTTTCAGTGGCTGTAGCCATTCAGAGCGGCACAAATTTCACACCAAACGAATTATTCCGTACAGCTTCAGTTTGTTGTAAGTAGTGTTTGGGCTTGGTATGTGAAGCACGGGAACGCAGCTCCAAAAGGAATTGCATTTTCAACTACACCTTCTTTTTCAACTCACTGTTTATAGCTATGCTCCTACTCTCCCCAACAATACACTTAAGATCTTTACGCCTTTTTTAATAAAAAATGTAAGCACAGTCCCACGCAAAAGAGAACGCCCTGGAGCCGTACCCGTGGGACTGACGGCAATCCAGGGCTGCATTATCTGAGGTGGAAACTCCTATTCTCGATGCCATGACTTAACCCGATCCCCGGATATAGCTCCACATTATTTCCTGCTTCTAACTTTGCTTCAGTCTAGTTGCGTTTCACATTTCTGATGATTCGGACTAGTTTTGGTACTTTAATTTGTCGCTCCTTGCCTTTGGGAACCGCTTCCGTAGTCTGCCTCGTTTTGAAATGTCTGGTATCCAAGGTTGCTTGGTATTGATGGCAGAGTCTGGCAATTCCGCTCGCTCACCAATGTTCAGAACACATCCAAATAACAGACTACACCATCAACACCATGAAGTCTTGATGGACAAAAGCCGAAGGCAACATCCGTGGAGAAACTGTGTAGGTGGGAGCAGCAGCTGCACTTAGTTAGCTATAGTTAGAATAGGTTAGACATACGTTAGACGTTACATAAAAACTAGAGGGTATAGTTTCTTAGATTAGTTAAGCAAACCTTCTTTTTACGACTCTTTTCCAAGTTGATTATTTAGGGATCCGACACATTTTTTATTTTCCTCTTTCTTTCGCTCCCTCCGTCCCTGGTACGGAGTAAACTTCTCTGTCTCTCTCTTCTGTTTAGGTTTAGCAATGTACGAATCTTTTTTCCGACATCAAGCCGACAAGTGGCATGGCGCTGAATGGTTTCGGAACTTATTTTAAAGCGGCTTGGCATGTCCAGTTTCTATAACAAAAATTCAATATAGGCATACAAATATCCAAGTTTGCGGCTAAAATGAACGCAAAAACTCCAGTTTTTGGTTTAAATTCAATAATTTTGTAAAATGGACCCCTAAAGATAGGCGTGTCAATTTGGTTCAAAACTTTGTATGAACCAAATCTAGGAAATAGGCCGATGTATACCTTTTGCGCTATATTTTATTATTTATTCTTCCCCAACTAAGGCTAAAAAGCTGTCGAAAACCATGTTTTTCCTGGAAAATCAGAGGTTTCTTAAATTCTGCCTCTAAATGTGGGCGTGTGGCAAAATTTAGAACCAAGAATTTTCTACACAATATGTCAAGCAAAAGTTTTATGATTTGGAACAAAAATACTAAATGATTACTTTATAAAACCATGCCACGCCCAGTAGGGGCGGTCTGCCGACTTCATTTTTATTTGTGATGTATAAAAAATCATTAGAAGAAGCTTAGTTTAAAATTTCAGCTTTTCACGACGTCTTACACATGTAGACCGATTGCGAGCGTATCTGTGGGCGGATTTCAAAAATGTTAATACTTGGTTTGATTCGGATAACCAAGTGCTTACGTCTCTCAGAATTCGTTCTCGATCGTATGCCCTTATGGTGTTGGGGATTTATCGTTATTGCTTCTCTATGTTACATTTTCGCTTGAATCTTCAAGCCCTCCAGGCCAATCGCCCAAAGCTAACTCGAAACATTTCGCAATAATGGCGCCCAACGGGTATTTTCCCGGCGCGTGGTGCTAGCGGTTGACTGATTCGAAGCAACCAGCTCGAAGCTCATTGTCTTTTCAAGACAACTAATTAAGCGATCTTTTAGTATGGACTGTAAGCTTATTTCAATTAAGACTTTAATTAAGACATAGCAATTTGAGATACAGGGTGCTTAAAAATTCGATGTCAATACTTTGGGATATGATTTTTGGTTATGAAATGATCAACAAGCGTCGTCATATTTCCTACAAAATGGAGCTCCAGCCCAATACTGTCGCGAGGTGGAGAATTGGGTAGACGACCTTACTGTAATGGTTTTTCTACTACAATATCGACTTTGAATGATTTGAAAGAACGTTTTCTTCAAGCCTCATCAGTCATCATAAGTGCTGCATAAACATTGAGAGGTCAATCCAAACAAAGCCTGTAGAACAAAGCATAAATGCTAGTTTTCATTTTATCTGCTACAGCTGCTTAAAGCTACACCATTTCCCATGTATCATAAAATCCGTTGGCTTTTCGCCAAACTTGTTATTAATTTTTATTTCTTTAGTTTTTAACTTAATTACCCATTTATTATTTGTTTACGTTTCTTCAATTGCACAATTTACATAGATGTGAACTATTTGACCACCTTACTACTGAGCCATTATATAATATTTTTAATAAATTGATAATATTCAAAGTGACATACTGACACCGAAGGAAAATTTACTAACAAAAAACCTTCACTCAAATAACTAGATAGAGATAAAAGGGAGAAGAAGAGCGAAGATAGAGAGAAGAGGAGCTGCGTTAAAAGAAAAATACGATGGATAACGCTCGCACAACAAATGGGGGGAATAAAGTGATCAATGAACAACAATTTAAAAAAGTTATAAATAATACATAGCAAAAAGAAGTAAATAAGCTTAGTCTAGAAGGAATAAATAAATAACAGAAAAAAAATTCAAATGATAAATACCTGATGCATAATAAATAATAAACAATGAATAATAATAAATAATTAATAAATACCATATATATATTAAATAATAAATAATAAATCATTCATAATGTATAATAACAATAGTTATTCACAAGTAAAAGATAATTATCACAGAAATAGGCGTACTATCAAATTGTTGTCCGAGGTAGTACACGATAAATTATGCTTAGCTTTTAGTTTCAGAACTCGAGTCTCAGCTGTTTCTATTTCGGACATTGAATGCCATGTTGAAATATGCCATGGCAGGTTAAAAACCATCTTAAGAAGCTTAATTTGAGCAACTTGTAATTTGCCTAGGTTGGTTTTAGCACAATTACCCCATCCTGGAGACCCGTAAAACTTAATGGCCTGAACAACCTAGACCTTCTTACCTAGACTGGATTCTCTGTTGATTAAAGGGTACAGAATGCAAGTTGACTTGTTGAACTTTTTGATAATTTCTTGCACATGTAGGTCAAAAGTAAATGTCTTGTCTAAGGGAGTCTTGACATTGGATTTCCAATCAGCTTGGACGCTGCCTCAACAAGCCTGTTACTTGGAAGAAGACAAGCTTTTCTTTTCTTAGTGAAATAGATAGCTTGCGTCTTTGAAGCATTGACTTGAATCTTCCATTTACTAAAGAAATTCTCTACCAAATTTAAAGCTAATTGCAGCGAGGTTGCAATGGCGGAACCAACTAAATCAGACGAATAAATGCCGGTGTCGTCAGCCAATATTGCAGACTCACAGTAAGTAAGACGAGGAAAGTTTGACAAAAAGTCGTTAAATAGAACAGGACCAAGGACTGATCCCTGGGGGACACCTGTACAAACAGAAAACACGGTTGACTGGGAGTTGTTGACACACTCCATGAAATTACGATTTAGCAAAAGAGGTTGTATAATTTTAATAAGGATAAATGACCAGGATTAGGTGACCAGTATGCCAGACCTTGTCAAAAGCCTTAATTATACCCGCCCCAGGGTATATTAAGTTTGATGTATAGTTTGCAACGCAGTGAAATAATCACCGTAGGCCCCTAAGACCTTTTAGAGATATGAATGGGACCGACGGGAGAATCGATTAAGCCATGTCCGTCCGTCCGTCCGTATGTAAACAACTTTTAGGCCTTAAATTTTAAGGTAAAGAGCTGAAATTTGGTGGGTTGGCTGGAAGTCCAGTCCTACAGATGTTTAAAAATTAGCTGCATCCGCCTACAGACACGACCACTACAGGCCTGTATGTGCGAACATCTCTAATTTTAAAAAAATACTTTTTCCAAATTTTTGCTATGTTACAATGGTGCTAGCGCATTCATTTTTGGTATGGAACATTGCCTTGTAATTGCCTTTGAAGAAGCCAAAAAATGTTAGCCTTTTCATTGACTGCGCCCACTTTTTAAGGGATTTTAGCTTATAATGACTGTTTTTAATATATTCATTAAAAACAGTCATTATAAGCGGAAATATAATATGATATGAAATTCGACAAGAAATTATGGTCGGGTATTTAGCAATCTGTCGTAGATGGACTGAAGCTTTTGCATACGCACTGCTGCACTTTCCCATTTGTCTTTATTTAAGCTTTTAATACGTTCATTAAAAAAAATATTTTGTGCGTTTATAATAAATTTTCTGCAGAAAATTTTTCCCAATGTCAATAAATTAGCATGGGCAGGAAAAACGAAATAGGACATAAACTGTATATTTTAAGACTGAGACTAATAATCAAATATATTTAAACGCAATTATTAGGTAAGGCTGGTATTTTTCTAAAAACAAAAACCCAAAAAAAGATCGTATCATAAGAACTAACACCGCAATCACCGTTAATATGGATCTGGGTAGATACTGCAAAGTAGGTGCATTCTCAAATCCCCTATAAATGATATCAAAATGGGAGATCCCTAACTGTAAGAAGAATTTTTTTCTTAGATTATGCCCAAAAATCATATCCCAAAAGAATTGCTATCATCCTGCATAAACATGTTTTACTGTCATACAAAAAGGTAAATGAGAGTTCCATAGAGTTCGCTGAGCAAATTTAAAGTTTTATTTATTTTTTATTATCACCATGCGAAAGTTTGTTGGTCAAGGTGATGACTAAAGACCTTTCCGCAATTGCCCCCTTAATAAAAAATACTCTGAGTTCCTTGAGAGCTTTCAAATTGTTCCTCTTTTAAGCCGATATGACTCACTAAGATAGACTTTCGTAATTTTTTGACACATCTATACTAATGAACCAATAAGAAAGTATATATACGAGCTTGTCATTTATATTGCGTACAGCAAAACCAATACAAAGCATAATGATGTATGAAATAAGTAAACAGCATGTTCTTATTTTTAAGCATTTACGAATAAAAGAATAAATATTTTAAGTTGGAGTTTACACAAAATTGTATGTCAATTCACATGTGTTTTCTAAATTTTGCATAACCTTTACGGTTCGATGACAATGATACGACCATTTATTGAGTGTCTTTTTCAATTTTAGTGTTTACTTGAGAAATGTGTCTATATAGATGGGATGGATAGGTGTTTGGTGAATAGGCAAATAAAATATCTTGAAATCTCATGGATCATAGACATTTACACAGGCTTATTCTAAAAACTGTTTGCTAGGTAAAGTATTTTCGACCTTGCTTATGTATGCATCAAGCTTATTTATTCGAAAAAAGTCTTGTTCCTCCAATATTGCTGTGAGTCATCTTATAAATAGCTAATCGACCAAGACATGCCAAGCCCAAGCCCCGATGGATTAAGTAGAATTTCTTGATAATCTGTCTCTGGAATTTATCGACTGCCAGATCAAACCTCTAAACTTTATGCTCAATAAGCCAAGTATTTCGTTTTGTTAGATTGATTTTTGGGATGCCACACCAATTTTGATTTTATGTGTTTCAGACAAATAAATCCCATGTTGCTTCTGATGCCCGAATTCCTTAAATGCATGATAGAGTAGAGACAATAAAATCGATCTTCGCTGCTCGGTGTTAAAAAATTATTATCGGCGACATCGGTTGGCCGCTGGCCGCTTGGGCTTTGTTACTTCATGCGTCTGCCATATAAGACGATGAGATTTTAAATGAGTTTGACAGCTTCATTTGTATCCATGGGCTTGTAAATTGTTTTGCCCATTCGCTCTGTGTTGTAGTTTTTATTGAACTCGTGAGTCATAGTTAACTTTGCAGCATGTATGTGGTACGATTTATTTAAAAAAAAACTTGTCCCATTTATCTGCATTTCTTCTGTTTCCGGATAAATAAACCTAAGCATATTGTTAGTAGGTATATCAAAGAGCAACTCCTTTTTTTCATATTATTCTTCGACGCTGCTTTCAATAGGGAAGTTTGACCAAAAGGGTCTCTATGGCACAAGTAGGAAGGACTACAAGTATGTATAGGTGAAGGTATGTAGGAAGACCTCCCAGTTTAAAGGGGCAGATAGATGCTTTTCATTCACAGAATTTTGCAATAAGTAAGCCCTTACGTGTAACCCGATGAAGTCCTAACTAGGCTGATGCTAAAGATCTCAATGCGAATTACTGATGACTTGACATAGTGCGTATTATCGCCGCTTTCTCTAGCAAGCCTGTTATAGGAAATCCGCTGGTAGCCACCAAAATAATTTATTATTATTATTTACAGCCCACTGTAGGCAGTTACTTAGGTCCCGGAAAATAGCTCTTGACGTCAGGTCCTTTATCGTCATTGAGGGCACGCAACCCTAGATGCTGCAGCTTGTTCATATAAATCTGATAGTGTTTATCAGAAAATCTTTTGGAAATGTATCAGAAAACCAGAACCAGGAAATATATTTGAGTGCACTTTTGAGGGCATTGGGGGAAAAATTTAACTTTTTTGTTCAAATTCAATAATTTTGTAAATTGGACCTCAAAAGATGAGCGTGGCCAAAAACATTGTATAAACAATTATGTGGAATATTGTCCGGTGTACCTTATGTGCTAAATTCTATTTCTTCTTCATTCCGTAGTAAGGCTAAAAAGCAGTCGAAATCCATGCTTTTCTGGAAAATTATAGCTTCTTCTTGAATTCGCCTCTAAATGGACGTGGCCCAAAATTTTGTATGACAAAAATGTGGAGTCTCCAATTTTTTTATATATATATGGAGTTTTTCGATTTGGAACAATATATAAAATTGAATCAATTGCATTTGCAAGATGACTCTTTTAATTAATACCACCCTTTGGGACAGTCTGCCGATTATTTTTTACTTTTTTATCATAGAATCATTAGGAGATGCTTAATGTTAAATTTGAGCTTTTCACGACACGCACATATCACAGTTTTGAAAGCACGGAAGGTAGTTGCATTCTTACACCGATTGTGGGCGTGTCTGTGGACTGATTTAAAAAAAATTAAAACTTTGCTTCAGATGACAGAGAGCTGACTGCCAAAATTTGAGCTTTCAAGCTTTAAATACAAGGCTTAAAAATTGGTGCTATACGGACGGACGGACATGGCTTATTCGACTCAGAATTCGATCTTAAAAGGTCTTGCCGGTCTATCGTTATTATTTCTTTATGCTACGTTTTCGAATGTATCAGATTTTATATACGGAGTATACTCCGTCTCTGTGGAATAGGGTATGTGAAAATTGACATAAATGGCCGTTTGTAGCTTAACAGGGGTCAATTGGGATGGGGTATCCAAAGATTCACAGATTGCACCCCCGTCGACTTTTTATAAGTCAACAAGCTCTTACTGCGTAGGAGCCCAAACTGTTTTTTGAAAGTCAAAGACAAGAAGGTCAAACGCAGTGAAATAACGTCACACCTTAGACCCCTAAGACATTTTCCAGATATAACTGAGACCGACAGGAGAATCGATTAAGCCTTGTCCGCCCGTCCGCACGTACACAACTTTAGGGCCTGAACTTTTGAGCTGAAGAATTGAAATATATCAGTTAAACTGAATTTTGTTCTAATGTTCAAGTTTGAAAATTAGTCTTTTATTAGTCTGCCCACAGACACGCCCCTTACATCTGTGTCCATCTCTGTTTCTTAAAACATTTTACCTATATCCCCTTTTTTGGGCCCAAAACTTTGTAATTGGTTTGAGGCAATAAAAACAAGTAAGTATTCGCCAATAAACAGGCCCTCTTTAAACCAAACCAAACTTAAAAGTTTTTTGGCCTGATTCCATTTACTGTATGTCAAATATTTGTATTGACATACAGTATAAAAATATACATCGCCTCCGAAAACGAGCGGGGGCTGAAAACTAACATCAAACAATTCTAATTTCTGTAAAATCATGCGAAAATGCTTTTAAAGCAAATATTAAATCTTAAAAAAACAGTTTTTCCTAAAAACGCCCCCTACATGTAGGCACAACTCGATGCTCTTTACTTAACAAACTTAGCAAATAGGTATATCATTAAAATATTTGACTAATTTTTTTTCGATTTAGAATATTTTTTCGAGAAGTCACCTTTTTTAAATTCTAACAATCTGCCGAAGGCCACGCCTACTACTGGCTACGATGCGAGACAACCTCTACTTCACATTTGGTCAAGTAAGACATTGCAAAGGAACTCAAATTTTGGTGCAGAGCAATATTGGCAAGAAGCCTTTATTAAAGCTAAAATTTGTCCGTCCACACCATTGTGACCTTGCCCACTTTGAACATGTTAGATTTTTAAAAACCCGATTTCTGGGAAAATTTGCTCCAAATCGAAAAAAAATTATGACAAATATTGAGCGTACTGCTATTTACTAATTTTGATTCATACAAAGTTTTGAGCTTCGCCCCTTTGCCTTTTTAGGGAAATTTTTTAGGAAAAAAACTGTTTTTGTTTTTAGAAATAATTTTGCTTTTTACGCTTTTTCTTACAATCAATTGACAAGCAAGCAAAAATCAATTGATTTTAGTTTTCAGCCCACGTCCTTTTTAAGGGGCGTTGCCAATATAAATAATTGACACACGGTATATATGAATTCGGGCTCACAAATCTTTTAGATTTGGTGTTACACGGTAATAGGAACGGGTAAATATAAAGAAGTTACTGGCGAACTCTTGCATTTACTTGTTCATTCAATTATTGTTTAGCGAAACTAAAAAAAACTCGCTTACCTTAGCGTGATTAACCCCATTAAACCACAAGCTGTACTTTATGACAGCGCCAATTTTTTGTTTACCTAAGAGACCAAAGTTCAATTTAAACATCTTATCATGGGAACATTAACGTTTGTGTGCCTCTATTAGTATAGGAATAGGCTTTGGCAGGCAGTGATTATTTTATGGCGAACCAAATTAGTGTTTGCACTGGCTATCACGTTACGGCTATGTTTGCTCATGAAAGTGCATAAAGTTCCACACACATATCACTCAAAAAACCAACGTGAAACTGCAAGGCAACTTAAGTCACCAAGGTTTAAGAATTCATAAAAATAAATCAAAAGTTACAAGAAATTCGGAAACACAAAGGTCTATAAATTCGGCACACGCATCATTTATATAGGTTAGGTACCTTGGTGTTTACTTAAATCGCTGTGTCGTCATATCAATTTCCCGTCGATTTTCATTTAACCTTACAGCCAAAGTCAAATCTGCTAAATGATAGATTTATTAATATGACCCGACCACACGCAGCGAAAATCTTAAAAGATCGTGCATCTTTCAACCTTTAAGCGTCGAGAATAAACCCAAGGCTGTGTATAATGACTATGCACAAAACTGTACGTACATAGCCTGCCAACATGTAAAAACGCCCAATTCGATGGCCTATTCGATATTTCCTATTGTTGGCAAAAAGTGCAAAAAAAAATTAATTAAAATGTCAAGTTTGCTCACATTAGCGGCCGTTTTCTTTCGTCAAACAAGCTCAGCAGGCGAGTTGAGATCCATGGGGCATATGTTGTCATTTACCGATTGGGAATAGACTTCGTGCATATTCACGCTTGGGTGTAATTGTGCATTCGCCACAAGTGACTAATTATACGAAGCATGCGTCGTTGTACGCTACCAGACGCGGCCGACGGAATTTAGGTCGAATTGCAAATTTCCGTGTTAAGTGGTAAATTGCATTTATCGGCTAAAAAAATAAGCAAACAAAAAAACATTTTGTAACAACAAATTGAAAATGCATTATATACAGAAAATGTAGCGCAAGCACAAAGCCAAAAAAAAAATGCATCTTGCACACTTGTGCGGTATGCAATGGAAGACAAATTAATCCCAAAATGAGTGCAGCGCAGCCGCAAAGAACTTTTCGTATAATGCGGCGCGGCGTCTGTGGGAAATGTTTTGGTTATTTGCCAACACAATGCAATGGGGAACGCGAATGCAGCACATATCTTAGAAAGCTATAAATTTAACATAAATAAAGCTGTTTGGGTGAACGTGTCAGTGGCAGGAAAAAAAAGGGGACTTGCCGGCAGTATAATACGAAATTCGATTTTGCTCGAAAAAAGCGAATAATTGTATTCTCCATGGGGGTCCCAATAGTTTTATGCATCGAAGTGACCGCAAACCTGCGGTTCTTAAACATAAATAACTTTGTTTATAATATAAGAACGTGCCAAATAAGAGGTAGCTATGCCGTATGCACCTTTCATTTTTCCACATTGTAAAATTGAAACAGCCGCATTGAATTTATGACATAAAATTATGTGGTTGATACTTTCCAACAGTTTTAGTTCGGTTTTAACAACAGGACTGAGCTTTTAAAATCGAAAACGTTAAATAAATATACGACCTAATCGTAACCCTATCTGAATGGAAATTTATCCCAGGCTAGGTATAAAGCTTTCACGAACTAAAAATTTTTCAGGGAGACAACTGATTATTCACCAACCCAAGCGGACTATTCCAGTTATAATGACGATTTATGTTTTAAGTTTTTTAATCCCCATCCCATAGGATAGGAGGTATATTAAGTTTGTCACATAGTTTGTAACACGATGAAATAATAATGCTAGACCCACAAGACCTTAAGGGCATATGATCGAGACCGAATTCTGAATCGAATAAGCCATGTCCGTCCGTCCGCCCGTCCGCCCGTCTGTCTGTATGTCACACAGTTTTTGGCCTTAAGTTTTAAGCTAGCAATCTGAAATTTGGTGCATAGGTTCATTGTGATCCGAAGTAGCACAAGTGTGGAAATTTTTCAAATCCGCCCACAATCGGTGCAATTGTACAACTACCTCCAGAGTTTTCAAAGCTGTAAGACGTTTTAAAAGCCTCAAATTTGGTACATATTTATTACCTCTTTTTTATTGTAAGATACAGAATATAAAAATTTAATCGCTTTATCTCCCCTAGTGGGCGTGGCATCGATTTAAATGGATATTATTCAAATGCATTTAATTCAATATTTTCGTTCTAAATCGAAAAAATTTTACTTAATATATTATGTAGAAAACACTTAGTTTTACATTTTGTTTATAAAAGACTTTCTTTCATTTTTTAGCCGCAATCAAGTGCCTGGCATCGGTTTCTATAAACTCGTTCGTCTTTAAAGGAGATTTCAGAGATTTCAGTTCAACATTCTCCTGTGCTGGGTGCCAGGGCATAGTGAGATTCCAGGCAACTCTAAGGCTGACGAACTCGCCAAACTTGGAACTACTCTCTCAATTTCGCCTGATAAAGGCTCCTTAGGCATTCCAGTTTTGACATACAAACTCATGATAAAACTGGATGCAATAGGAAGAACAAATCTCAGATGGACAAGTGGTTGTACTTGTCTAGTAACAAAACAGATTTGGCCTAGGCTAGATCTTAAACGCTCTAGGAGTTTGATAGCTCTTAAAAGATCGCTGATGGGTGCTACAATTGGTTTTATTACAGGAAATTGTCTGATAGGCAAGATAGTAGCGCAAAATGTTTCAACGAGTAGGCAATTCAAGAGACTCAACTCAAGAGACTCAAGAGACGCCGGCGCAATTCCCAGGCGGGACTCAGAGAGGTGCTTTACCTGATTCCACCACCTGTTTCTTGGCCTACCAGGGGGGCGACGCGCTCGCATCTCGGCTAGCATGACCTGTCTAGGAAGTCTGTCAGGGGGCATGCCAACAACGTGTCCAAACCATCGAAGAATCGATCGCTCCACTCGGAGAATTAGCTGCTCAACATTAAGATTCCTAAGAATACTGACGTTTCTCACTCTGTCCCTTAGAGTAACACCAGCAACGCACCTCAGGAATCTCATTTCGGCAGCTTGTACCCGCGATCTAATTCTTTCGGTCATTACCCAAATTTCATGACCATAGATGAGGGTCGGAACGAACACTGAATTAAAAACTGAGATCTTTGCTTTCACTCCAAGTTCAGCTTTCCTGATGACCGGCCGGCGCAGTTCCTTTACTATTGCTCCAGCTTGGCCAATCCTACAGGACAACTCAGTATCACTCCTCCCATCTTTCGTGAAAAAGACCCCGAGAAACTTAAAGTTCTCCACCTGTTTTAATGGAACTCCATTTATGTGCAGGGTACACTGCACAGGAGTTCGGGAAACAACCATCACTTCCGATTTGTTCACGTTTACTTTCATCCCAGCATCACCACAGATGGCTGCAAACCTATCCAGTGCTCGTTGAAGTTCCTCTTTGGATGATGCAAGGATGGCCAAATCATCTGCGAAAAGCAGATGGCTCATCCTGATGCCAGCCAATTCGAAACATTGCTCGCCAAGACTGCGCCTCACCATCCAGTCCATATATGCTATGAAAAGGAGCGGCGACAGAACACAGCCCTGGCGAAGTCCAACGCGCACACCAAAAGGACGGGATTTGACGCCATTTATCCGTACACAGCTTCTGCAGTTTCCATGCAAAGACTGAATGGCTCTCAGAAGAGGCCCACTCAGCGCATAGTCCTGCAAAACTCTCCACAGTGTATCCCGAGGGACTCGGTCATACGCCTTTTCCAGATCTACAAAACACGCATAGACCGGTTTGGCATATTCCCAGGCCTTCTCAAGAATAACCTTCAGAGTAAGAAGCTGGTCGGTTGTGCCTCTGCCATGCCGAAAGCCGCACTGTTCTTCCCGTAACAAAGGCTCGATTACAACTCTGGAACGCGTTTCCAACACCTTCGCGAATAATTTTCCCGGAAGACTCAAGAGAGATGTGCCCCTAAAGTTGGCGCAATCTCTCCTGTTCCCTTTTTTGAAAATGGGCACTATAACTCCCATTTGCCTATCGCTAGGTGCCTTCCCGCTTTCCCAGGCCACCTTAATGACACGTGTTAGCCATTTAACACCCTCTTCACCCATTGCCTTGAGCATTTCTGGCCGGATTTCATCAACTCCAGCAGACTTGCCAACTTTTAGCGATTTAATCGTTTCAGTGACTTCGTCTACTGTGGAACTATTCTCCGCCCTTATCTCGTCAGCAGTGGGAATGCCATCTTCAGTGCCCTGTTGGGGGTTGAGCAACTCCGAAAAGTGCTCTCTCCATCTGCGCAAGACATCGCTCTCACTTGAAAGAAGTGTACCGTCCTTGGATTTAACCCCTTGGATGATTTTTAACTTCCTTCCTCTGAGCCGGCGAATGGTCTGCCAAAATATCTTCTTTGCAGATCTGTAATCGTGCTCCAACTTCTCGCCGAACTTTTTCCATGTATGTTCCTTGGCTGTTCTGACTGCCAGATTGGAAGTCCTTCGTGAGTCTATGTACCGGGCTCGAGAAGTTGAGTTTCTACATTGGATCCACGCAATGTAGGCTCTCTTCTTCTCTCTGACGGCTTCTTGAACTCCAGGCGTTTTAAACCAAGCAGTTCTTTTCTCACCACCAGCCGCTACCCCAAGCCGCTTCACTCCACAAGCATTTCCTGCAGAGGTAATGACTGCCGATAAAAACAGCTGTCATTCCTCCTCTACATTCAAAAGGTCAGTTGGAATTTGTTCAAACTTCTACGAAACATGCTGTGCAAAACGCTCTCTGAAATCAGAGTCAGCATCCTGCAACCTTTCCCACCGTATGCGGATCACCAGTCTTGGTTTTCGCCTGGGTGGCAAAGGAATACTGTCACTGAAAAACAATTTACACAACACTAAGTGGTGATCAGTTGACAACTCAGCTCCCCTGAAAGCTCGAACATCACAAATCTTTCTTTGAACACACGATGGTACAACAAAGAAATCAATCAGTGACTTCTGATTTAAACTGTGCTTGTACCATGTGTATTTGTGAATGTCTCTGTGTGGGAAAAAGGTGTTCATGATGGACAAGCCATATGCACAGCAAAAGTCCAACAACTTTCCTCCGTTCCTGTTTTGATCCGGGTCACCGTGCCTCCTAATCACACTCCTCCAAGTACTGTCGTCTGTACCCACATCTGCATTGAAGTCACCCATCAGGAGAAAGAAGTCCATTTCTGCCACTCTGTCCAGGGCAGCATCAACTTCGTTCAAGAAGGACTCATACTCTGACTCTCGATTTGGTGCATAAACCCGAACCAGAGCCAGAGTCGATCGTTCAAGCTTAAGCTTCAAGATCAGAATCCTTCCCCCCAAACGGAATAACATCGAATACATTTTCTGACAACCGGGGGCTTGTGAGTATCCCCACACCCGCCTGTGCAGTCATGTGATTTGGGACGCCAGACCAGAAGAGCTTCCAGGCATCATCGAAGTCTTTGGTTCCAGAACCCTTCCACTTAGTTGAGGAGATGCCAGTTGCATCGAGCTGATACTTTTTGGCCTCCACAACCAGTTCAAGTTCCTTCCTCGTTAGTGACGAGACATTCCACGTGCCAATTTCGAGTTGGTGCCGTTGTCGATTTCCTATTTATTTGTCAGAGAGCAAAGGGTCAAACAAAGCCAATGGTCAGTTCAGCTCCACAAAAGGCATCTCATTAGGTGTATCTCAAGCTTCTATATTGGGACCAAGACTTTTTCTTATTTTTTTTAAATCACTAATGTTACAAAAATACCACATTAAGTAAATGCCTTCACTCGTGATACGGCATGTGCTTTTCACAGTAACTCTGCTCTGGATCTTTCTGCAGATATTAATCACGACCTGAGAGTTTTAAGCCTCAAATTAGTGAAAATGCAAAAAATGGTAACTAGTGAAAAAAAGAAAATTATGTTTTTATAATACCTATCTGGCAAGGACGTAGATAATAGATCATACACTTTTCGTGTGCCAATAATGAACTTTCTGGAGCCGGAAAGTAGTTAATAACAAGAAAAGACAACTTAAACTTCCTTCGACCTCGAACGTCTTACTGGGAAAGCGGGAAAAAACTAAGTTTCAGAAGACCCTTTTTAAGTAAAATAAGATTGACTGAGTAAAATGAAAACACAGTCAGATTAAATTGGTTAAGTAGTGCAGGTTATCACAGGTTGCTCGAGGCAAATTAATCTTACCATTATATATCTGTAGTTTAACGTTTGGAATTTTTTCTCATGTGGTGTCCATTTTCTATCTGCATCCTTCACTTAAAATATTCCTAAAGTCTATTTTTTTTAACGTTACCTATCCGGCCAAAACACACATCCCCTTAATCATTTCTTGCTCGAATGCTTGTTCAAATTTACATATCCCCTTGCGAATATTAATCACACAATTTGGCAAGAGGAAACCCAAACAAAAATATGTCAATACAATTTGTCCTTGACCGTTTTCTTCCGCCCACAACTATGCATTTATATGCATAAATTAAGAAGCAAACACAGCTCCGGTAGAAAACAGTAAAAAATCGTAAAAAAGCAATAAATTGAATAAATTAAAGCTTCCCCTACAAAATATACCACCAAAAAGTTGTAAAAAAATAAAAAAGTAATGGATATCCTCCATTGGAATCTCATTCATATTCAAAAAGTAGTTGGAGCTCATCTTGGCTTGCCTCCGGTTCAACTGTGAGTTGTACTGTCTTCTTGACATCTCCAATTATGCAAACATTTTTTCGAAATTTAATTCATAAAATTATTTATGTCTAGATATGTATATACCTACATAATATGTATATGATCGATACTGGCGCCAGTCAAATATGACATTTGATACTGGCTCATTATTAAAAGACCAGTTTTTTCGTTTACATTTTTTTTACCATAAAATTTAAAGTTATTGGATGACGTCTTGTTTTAATGGTGAGCGAATTTATTTCAAATGACAGCTTAAGGGAATTTACATTTTTTTCATTTTCAAATTTTGCGCTTGTTTGGTCAGTCGTTTAAAGTAATTTTTTAACACTTTATTGACGTGTTAAATTTGTATTAATTATTTAAGACGTAAATTTATTACTATTTATTACGTGTTGCAGGAGTCGTATAGAAAACTGAAAATAATTTTACTTTTCTTTTCTTTTTAGGTAAATACGAGAAGGTATTAAATCAAAAAGTGACGGCTGGAAGTCTTTATTGTCAGTAAGTAATTGTTTAGATCTGTATTGAGAAGATTGGACTGTCAAAGTTGTACGTAGGTACACCTAAGATGTGCAAACCTCTTCGGCCAGTTTTTTTCGGTTTGGTTAAAACACGATCCTTAACTAAGACCTCTAAGATCTGTTCTTAGGCAGTGGGCCTGATAAGAAAGCCTTGCAAAATTATACTTTATATCTACTATAAATTATTGAAAAACTAAAACGTTCTAATATTCTACATAATATATATATTGTGGGCGCCGTGGTGTAGCAGGTAGTGTGTATATATAGGACCACTATGCGTGCTCGGTTCCAAGTTCGATTCCCGACCGGGCCAATAAAAGTTCTACGTTGGCCCACCTCCGCGAGGGTCTGACAAACCGTCTCCGAGAGTATCAGTTGTCATAACAGACCTCTCGTTTCGCCGTTCGGAATGGGCAAGAAATTGTAGGTCCCTTTCTTATGTGTAAAAAGAAACACCTGTAGCGCACACAGCTCACAGAGTATGCATAATTGAAAGAGAGGTCAGGCGATGGCCCTTCTGATGACCTGCAAGTGCCAGTTAGCTTTTTTTATACCCGACTCAGGGTATATTAAATTTGATGTATAGTTTGTTACGCAGCGAAAAATCATCAAATTGGGTCTACGATGGGTCTAAGACCCTTAAAAGATATGAATGACGTCCGTCCGTATGTAAACAACTTTTAGGCCTTAAATTTTAAGCTAGAGAGCTGAAAATTTTAAAGTGGAGGAGAAGATCAAGCCCACAAACACGCCCACTACAGGCCTGCATGTGTTACCAACTTTTACATAAAAAAATGCTTTTTTCACACTTTTGCTATTAAAATTGTACGAGCACACTGATTTTTAGTATGTGACAAATTCGGCGTTTACATTGACCACGCCCACTTTTTAAGGAATTTAATTTGAAATGACTGTTTTTCAATAAATATATATGAAATTTGATAGAAAATTATATTACAAAAGTTATAGATATTAGCATTTTCTATATTTTTTTTATATTTTATATATATCTCCTCCCAATTTTGTGGGTGTGGTTTAGAAAAAAGTAATTTTTTTTGTTAAAGCCTCACATACTCAGAAAAGGCTAAATGAAACCGGAGATTGCTGGTTCCAAGAGTAGGTACATCGTATTTTAAGTCACTGAGCTATTTTAAGTACGGGGACCTCAGCCTGTGGGCGGTTATCGGCATGGTATGGTAGGTTAAGTTAGTCCCAAAAGAAAATAAAGGGGAGAAGGAAAGGGTTATTGTGAGAAATGACGAAGTCTTAGAACACATTTATACAACGATCCAGCAGTTATTCCATTCCTATAGAACTACTGATTTTGGTAAGTGTTATCCTTTCTAGATCTCCCGTATTGAGTTTACAACAGAGACACCTCGTGCAGGATGAAAATTGCTATCTTAGAAAGATAAATTATGTGTTTTATATTGTTGTTCTGGAAACCATCTTTCCCTTATCTTTGCAGAGATGCCCACTTTCTTTGTTAAATGAACTTATTTTGCTTAAATCAAATGTTGATTTCTTTTCAATACGGAAATTGGTGATACACCAATCTTCTTTAAAGGAAACTAACGACATTTTTACTGGCCAATTCCTTAAAGGTGTGCCATAAAAAAATGATTAGTCCAGAACTCTACAAGTTTGGCCGGTCGGTGTTGTAAGCAATTCAGCGTAAGTTAAGTAAGTCTCTGTTAAGCACTTTACAGCGGCATAACATGATAACCGGTGTTTCGATTTAACTTTAAATAAATTTCTAAAAGCCGTTTGAGCGGTGAAGTTAGACCTGAGGTCCGCACGAAACACAGGCTTGCTAGAATAATAATTCGTTTGTAGGGGCATAAGTTCCGGCCATTAATGCTTTTATGTCAATAGAGTTAAAGCCAAAACAAAAAGCGATATAGTAAGAAAAATGTCCCTTAAAGTCAAAATGTTATTAAGTCGTAAAACTTATCTATACGTAGGTACTCACAGCTTAACATAAATAGATTTAATTGTCGCGACACTTCCCTCAGGTTAAAGTGTCGTTTTAAGTGGCTTTATCGACAGATTAACACCGAACAGACAAATCACTAATTTGTATTTCCTATCCCGGATCAAGGCTGTCCGCTTGAACAGTTGCAATATTGAAGTATTTTCCTTCATCGAAAATTGAATTACCATGTTGCCGCACTGCTACATCAGCCACTCATCACTGTATCACCATAAAACTAATTTTTACGTCGCAAGATCCCAGAGCCTACAAGTTTATTTATGTCACCATCGCAGCGGCCGCGCACTGAAGATGCACTCCATCGCCCTCGCTATTCCTACATCCAATACCAAAGATGGAAATAAAAACCCCGGGTAGACACATCTAATAAATAAGTGTGTGTTCCTGTTTTGTGGAAACACCTTGTGGCATTTATATGTCGCATTGTTTAAGCCTCTGGGTGGCATTAGACGACCGCCCACACAAGCACCCACCCACATGCAATCGCCGATTACCATCATGCGTTGACGGTAAGTTTATTTAGAGCGTCTAACATCTCTGGAGCTTTTATCGATAAAATTAATGAAATAACATTTTCCATTTATTTATTTATCTCTCAAGGAAACACGGCGAGTTGAATGTCATTGTTATGCAACGCATAACCACCTCGTAGTACGTTGTGGATGCATTTAGGAATGCACCTCTGAAAGGCACTAATTTGTGACCATACCAACGGATTATGAGCCTAATGCAGACTCGAGTTTCGGAGGGTATTCCAAGTATTGAATAGCTTGACGCTTATTGACAGACAATTAGGAATTCAACGACACGTTTGTTTACGAGTATTTGAACTTCGTGACCAAGGAGTATCTGTGTATCTATTGATATATTTTCAGACTGTGGCTTGCCGCAAGCTTAAAATAGTTCCACTTTGGCCAGTCCTCATATACTATACCCCATCTTAGTACAATATTTATGATCAAAACTTATATCTGAGCCACTTGAGTGATCTAAATTTGAATTAGTGCTATGTGGAGTACTGGAGAGTATATACATCATTATCCATGGGCCCTCGTTTAAGTGGTTAGCATCAGTGTACCACATGCCACATAAAGTGGTTTGAGGAACAACATTATCATTAGAATTATTTATAATTGTAATGCGTGTGTGCATCACTCTGGATATTTATGATAATAAATGGAAACTTCCTCAATGGCATGCTTCTATCGGGTTGTTTCTTTTTTTTACATCAAAGAGGAAATATAAAACTTGATCTATGCCATGTGCATGTACTGTAGTTTGAAAAACTTATCGTTATTGAATAAAAGATGAGCTTTGGTGTTACGCAATCGGGTGCTAGGCTACTAAATACTGGACAAGTTTACTTAATTTATAACCAGCCGTATTGATACATTATGGAAGCTGCAATATCCGTAGGCAAAAAACAAGTGCAGGTCCGAGTGCAAAAAAAACAGCAACGGTCGGATTCAAATAGCTTGTAGCACTAAACGATTTCTGGCACGATTATGCAATGTAATAATATACCGGACGCCCAATTCTGAGCTTGGAAGTCTCATTGAAAACAAGACTTTTAGTATTATACGTAGGTGAAGAGAGATGTTGTATATTTTACTGCTCTTTGGGATGAAGACACTTTTCATCTTGACGTACTGTAGGTATGGAACATGACCTGATTTATTTGTCTTTGAAAAAAACATAATTTGAAAAGCAGTAAAAAATCCCCTGTTGCTGATTGTGCATGGACATAGTATGCCACAAACATTCAAGCTACGTCAAATTATGAAAAAGTGTAGCTAAGCTTATGTTATGATTGATGCGATTCGTGGCACGAAACATAAGATCTACATTGGCAAGGCCATGAAGAAGGCTCTTACGCAAATGACACAGTTTTAGCTAAATACAAACCTGCAAGGAATATTGAGTAGACTCAATTTTCTTAGCTTTTTTGACTCATCGAAAGCTCACTAGCTTTGCAGTGGCTATGATGCTTGGTAACTCCCAATGAGACTGGGGACATATGAGGAAAGGCTTTACTTAAGCTGTAAGGATTGGTATCACTCACCTCAACCTTGCTGACTTGGTTAAACCAAATATGATGTGACTTAACTCAGAAGCGATTTAGCGTAGGGAACAACACACTTCCCATCTTAACGCACTCAATTCCAGTTTACTCGACGAATCATTAGCCAAGTCAACTTAGCAAGTCATATTAGGTTCAATTTTTATCGTATAAAAACAAAAAAAAAACCTACCTACACAAAATAGTGAAGGGCTTAGGTTAGGTTAGGTTGGGTGGCTGTCCCCACTGGGCAGGGACACACTTAGACCAAAGGAGGTCCATTGTGATACCATTTGTACCAGCCCGAGGACCTAAATGATGACTACCCGTTTGGGTGGGAGGGTTCTAGGCAACAAGTGACGGTATAGACCTGTACCGAAGGTCACCAATCAAAGTTTGATTGGTCGAGACATACCCGAGGGCAATGAAGGCTGGGGGTAACCGTTTCGAGACTTTTCAAGACTTCCTGAAGAAAGGATGGCCTCGTAACTGTCGACACCGACGTCTTTAGAGTGGAGCAAGTGTTCCACTAGGCTACGTTGCTATGAGTTTAGCGGTTGCAAAAGTGACGTTTAAAGTCAAAATGCTTCAGAAAAAGTTAAAAAAAAAGTTTTTTTGCATATTTTAATTTTTTGGACACAGTCAGCTGGTTGATCTTGGTTGAAATATTTTTGCTTCACCTCTTTGTTAACTTTGTTGTTGCTTTTTGTTGTGTTGAAGAATAACCTTAACTCAAATCCTGGTCTCGAACCTGGGTCCTCAAGATCGGATAAACGGTGATCGTTCATTTTCAATTTTTAAAATACAAATAAAAAAAAAAGACTTAACTTTACTTAGCCTAACTTATCTAATTGCGCACTTAAATACGCTTTTTCATTCACAGCTGTGTTTTTCTTTTTGTCTTTTTTTTTATAAATAATAATCTTATAACTACCTTAACCTAGACACCTAAGAACTATTTAAGCCGGTCAAGGCTTGACGGCGACCGACTTTGCCGAACTACAAAACTTCTAACCCGGATCGCAAGGGGTCGAAGAGGGAGCTCCCACTTGTAGCCACCAGAATTGCGGGTGCTGTTTTAAAACATCTCCTACATCACGGGATAATATTGAATCAGAGACGCGCCTCAGCGCTCCATGCGACGTCTCAGATGTAGTTGAGTGCAACAGTTGTCCGAGCAACGTAGAAGATTAAGGGCACTGCCGATCTATCCTGGATCAAGCCTGTCTGGTTAAAATAAAGGAACGCCTCTGGGGAGACAAAGCCATTCAGACACACTCCCATGATACATGAAATTTGGGTCAGCCCCTGAAATCAGGTTAATCAAGGTCATTGCTCTTGCATTGTGCCCTCGAGTCAACTTTATTAGAA
This sequence comes from Neoascia interrupta, assembly GCA_947623515.1. Lineage (NCBI taxonomy): Eukaryota > Metazoa > Arthropoda > Insecta > Diptera > Syrphidae > Neoascia > Neoascia interrupta. The sequence goes on from OX392462.1 coordinate 153,795,819, forward strand.
AATTATGATCAGATTCGCCATGTTGTGTAGGACCTCATTGGAAAAGTACTTCATGTACTCGGACTCCGGAGTTTGATATAAGCGAAGGCAAACGTTCTCGAAAACCCGAATCCTTTCCATCCTTCTTACCCCTATGTTGAACCACAACATTGGAACAACCATATATGCGAGCCTGGGCTAGATAAGGGAAGGGAAGGGAATGAAGAAGATAATCCTTAATCCTCGCATCGAATTGGCTGCCATAAAATAGTCTCTTTGTTAGGGCGGCAAAGGCACTCCGGGCTATGGATAAAGCAACATGTAGAAATTGGTCTAGCCACAGTCCAAGGTATCTGCCCAAATTTTTACAAGCAAATGGAAGCCCGTGCTGTATAACGATAGAAAACTTTAGCCAGTTCTTTTTGGTAGGTATCCCTAGAGGCCAGAGACAACGGCGTTCTGAACATCCCGACTTCTAGAAATTTATCCTGATTGATGAATTTGCCAATGTCACGCTGCAATAATAATATACAATGACCTCGAATTTAGGCGCCGATCTGTAAAAAAAAAAAAAATCTGTACGTGATCAAGTCGTCGGCATACGCTTTGGCGTAAAATGAAGAGGTCCTATCAGAACCGCCGTGTAAATTTTGAAGAGAATCGGTCAATTGACCGCTCCCTGTTGTAGACCGTTTTTAATATTGAACACTCCAGCAGACGTCACGTTGCCAGCCATGTTTTACAACAAACTTTCTACCGGAGAGCATATAAAGCAACATGTAGACGAAGTTTGCTAATGCCTACCCTATTCAACTTGTAAAAGAGTCCTTCTAACCATACGGTATCAAAGGCCTTTTCCAATTCAATACCATCATTGAATATCTGATACCAGTTTAAACGCGGCATGTTTGTGTAGTATCATTGCCCACGTTGAAAACGAATTGTTAATCCGGCACTATTTTATTGTCCTCAACCCACACCGTCAAGGCTCTATTGATCGGCTTTTCGAATACTTTGCTGATATTCGGAAGAAGACTTATTGACCGTAGATTCCCCGGATTGGGGTTTTCCTTTCCCCTTTTGGGGATCGCATGTAGTTACCACATCTGTTTTCCAATGTTCTGGATAATGTGCATTATTCAGAGCATTGTTGAACAGAGTGGCATCACCGTTCCTGGAGGAAGATGTCAAAGTACGATGTTCGATATTCTATCGATTCCCACAGATTCCTTCTTTTTCAATGAATCGAAAAACGTTTGGAATTTTACCGCCGATACGAGTGGGGCCTGGACCCTTTCATTGGCGACGGGATTCCCGCCAAAAAATCATCATTTATCATCATTGAACCCAGTGAAACCAGTGTTCCAAGTCAATTCGAAGGTAAAAGTTTTGAACCAGGACTAGGACTATACACCAGGACGTGATTCGGGCGAATGCTAGGATGCACCTTGTACACCAGGCCGTGATTTGGGCGAATGCTAGGATTCACCTTGTACACGTCTTGGGAAAGCAGTTCCTATAGTCTCCACTTTCTCCTACGGATCTCCGATCACGAAAAAGTAGTAAAACGAGACTGATTGTTGGCTGTTTCACATAAAGATCGAGATAACGAGCGAGAGTCTCGGGCGAGCTGTCAAATGATTTTCAATCAATGGCAATGTAAGAGGTAGTTCACAATACCGGCGTGATCGCTGTCACGCTCGCTGGGCTCTTCGAAAATTGAAAAACCCTCGCCGAGGTCGACGATTATTCTGTCAATCGATGTTGGGAGTTATGACACGCTGTTGAATAGGCTTTAGCTAATAAAACTTTGTGCAACAAAGTCGACAAAATTTAGAAATATGTTATGTTTTGTCACTGTGCAGTCAAAGCAGTCGTCGTGGTTTCTCGCTCTCACTGTGTATTAACAAACGATTTCTCTGGTTTCGTGTTGTCGCTGCCGCTCTGGTTTGACGCTCTCGCGCTGAGTGGGAAACGGCCATACGACCCGACCTTTTTGACCGAAATTCATAAGTCATCATATAGGTCCCCGGCCTGGTATTGCTTACCCTTACGAAAAAGTTGAATCACAATGGACCTCCTCTAGTCTAAGTGTGTCCCTGCTGATTGGATCAGATCATAAGCGAACTTAGTTCATTCAAACACAGAAACGAAATAAATCAAAATGGCAATCCAGCGGCGAATTCACAAAATATAGATGGGCAAAGAAAAAAAATTGTGGGTGTCAGAACCAATTTATTTGAATTTTATTTCAAAGAATTGCACCCGCTTGCCAATAACAAACTAAGTATAGAGCTATATAAAAGGGGAACATTTCGCAGAAGGACAGATCCTGCTTTACAATAAAGGCGCTCAAGCTCAAAATAAAAAAAAAAACATAAATTGTTTCCGCTCATGTTAAGACTAAGGCCTAGCTATAACTAAGTTTTATACCTCAAATGCAAGCTTAAAAGGTGTCAATGCTTTTCAAATCTTTTGCACATTATCGATAAGATACGCATCTACATTCAATCAATATATTAAATAGGTTTTCTATTCAACACTTTCACATAACAATTTTATGTTTCACGTTTTCAGCTAAAAATACAGTTCAATTAGACTTATTTCGATTAACTCTACCTCATGTGCATCAATTAAAGCCCTCAAAATTCCACTTTGTTGAGTAAAAAGTTTCTATAAAGTTTTCAAACTAAAAAGTTGCACATTTTACAACAAAAGTTGCACATAAAATAAGCAGGGTAAAGGCAAGAAGCTTACAAATATTAAAGGCACGAGGATTGTGGAATCCTTTAGTTAAAGACAAAGCACTTCATTGCACGTTTGATGACATGTATGTAATTAGATTCTCAATGTTATTTCCATATAAATTTACAGGTTCCTTGAGCTACGAAAGTGCCATTCCATACATCAGATCACGTTCACGACTTTGAAATATACTATCGCCTTGCTGGACATAAAATAATGAATTCATGTTCTTTCGCTGTTTCACAAGGATTTCAACTTCATTAAGAAAACAGAATTAAATGAAACACTCTGAGATGAAAACTGCTCCCAAAAAAGGCAAGCATCATGCCAACTGGTCATCTTAAAGACTCACTTCACTCATGCGGAAGAAGACGGGGTAGCCTTGCCTGACCAGTCCATTGCCCATATTTGGTCGAACGTAAGCAATTATTGTGGCACGTATCTCCTCGATGGAGCGTTGCGCTCCAATCAGAGTATGTACTCGTATAACAACGATTCACGATTAATGTATATCTTAACAAGTAGAGAGCTAAATTCCTCTACCGCAGTGGCACACTGTACCGTTTCGTTTAGGCCACCATCATGATGCCATGATGGTGGGCTCAATGTCCCAATCGCCCGATAACAATTAACATTTTTTTTTCTGCATTTAACGTGAGAAAATTTTCCAAACTTAGCTCTAACGACTAAAAATTTTTCACAAATGAATCTATTTAAGTTGGCTCACTTCGAAAAGTCCAACAACTTCATTAAGACTGGTGCATATAAGGACTTTCTAAATGTGTACAATTTGTAATTAACCAGTCACTTCCATATAAGTCTGGTTAAAGTGACAATCGAATAAACAGTTGTTAATAGCAGTGATTAGCGATTTGAACAGTTTTTGTAATTTATTAAATTCAATAAGGAAAAGTGTGTTGAGTCATTTATTCGAAGTTCAACTCTCAAGTGTACACATTTATTTGACAGAGAATAATAATGGAATATTCTTCATTGTATCTTTGGTATATCTTGTTTCAATTTATTATTTTATAAGTAAAATAAATGGATGGTATCCATATTTGTTTATGAAAAGCTTACTGAAGGCGGAAGTATTTGGTTGGCTTTTGTGTGAAAAATGGCTTCGACATTGAACTGGTTTTGCATGATTTTGTATTCAATCATCACTGTCAAAAAATCGTACATGGTTCCAAAGAACATGTACGATTTTTTTGGCACAAATACACCAAAGAAGGAGAAATAATAACAGGCATTAGCATTCAAGTTTACAATAGTCATCAAACAAATGGGCCAAACGCAAAGCCGAATCCATTATTTTTAAGATCCACAGTTAAATAAGTTAAAGCAAGGCTGCCAACTGTTAAGGTATTCTATATTGTCTGTTCAGAATAGATTCTTGCAAGAACGGAGGAAATCATACTTGGGAGTGATATCATCCTTCGATACTCATCGAAAAAATAGACAAACATTGCACAACTAGTAGAAAGAAAGCATTTCTCGTCTAGGATATGGCGGAAGAAAAAAAGCTTTGAGCTAGTGTACTACATAGACAAGATCAGTTGAGGTCTTGACTCTAGTCACTGATCAGACTATAATAAGATAACCAACTCTGCAATCCCCTGCCCGCTAAAACCCGCAAAAACAACTACAGGGAACAAAAGGGAACGTAGTGGAATCTGCCATGGGATTTGCCTTTGATTTCCTGTCTGTGTGAAACACTCGGCAGCTGAGAGTGCAGTAGTGTGCCAGGCAAAGCGGAGAACACATCTGCAGTCCCCAGTCAGTGGTAGCTTGGGGGCAAAAAGTGAATTCTTGTACCGAGTTGGCTATCTCCTTATAGTCTGATCAGTGCTATAGTGAGACTGGGGAGTCAGAACACATAAATTTTTCATGTTCCTGACTGCCAACTTAAGACAGTATGAAGTGCAATATTTTGCACCCATGGCAACCTAAACTCTATATACACTCAGCTAAAACAACCAAATTACTATTCACAATGAAAAGGATTTCTTAATTAAAAGCAATAGAAGACTTATACCAGTCATGGAGGTTAAATAATAGGGACTAATTTTAGAGCTAGACATTAAACAAACGCATCTGGAACTTCAAATAGGCTTCTCATGCTTTCATCTATTATACATGCTATCATCTCATATATTCCAGAAACTTAGTGGTTAAGTCTTGCTTAAGGTTTTGAACGTACGAAAACGTCTTAGCAATGTCATAGTGAGCAAATAATTCTTTCTGAAGCCGCAGAATGGGGCATTACGGACAAGCTCAAACAATCTGAACAACGTTTAAAGGCTGGCACGCGTCTAGATAGCCGGTGCTATGCGAATATGTTCAACCACAGTAAATTCGTAAGGTAATTGTTCAAGAATGAAGGCAGGAGTGTTTAGGCTGAAAAAACTCCGAATTCAGGTGCATTTTTTACCATTATTTACGCTACGGGTGTGTCCGAGTCAGTCTTGACAGGAACAGGATTCGCGATCACTAAAGCGCCTAATGTCCAAATCCCGCATTTTATGCCTTCGTACACAAGTTGTTTAATGGTCCCTTCCTGAAAGCAATAAAGCGACCCTCTTGGGTCATGTACCTGATGGTCATGTTGGAAAAAAGGTCAATGAGTCTCCATAGTCATAGGCATCATAGCGGCTATTACTCCTACTATTTAAGTCGGGTTTTGAACTGCGCTATGTTGGTCTGCTCTGATCCCTATTTATTGCATTACTGAATATAATTCAGTAATGCCCTCATTATAATTCAGTAATGTCCTCATTACTGAATTATATATATGTCGGGGGTATGTACTCATAGTTCGCCTTGGCTGAGACAACTCATCCTAGAGCACTTTCTCAAGTCCAGTTTCGTGTAGAAACCTGGTTATGAGGGATGGCTCGAAGGTACCACATACTTTTGTGGGTCAGAGTTCCATAGAATTTCAAACTGATTTCCGGAGTTTCAATTAACTTATTGCACCATCTGCAGAAGGTTTCTTTCGTTGTATCATTTTCCTTTAGTATTCCCTGAGTTAGGTTAGGTTAAACAGGGGTGTGGTGAAAAGGACCACACTAGGCACCAAAACGGGCCCATGGCGATCCCTGGGGAACCAGTTGAACTTAACATTCGAAAGGCAAAAACAACCTAAATATTATCCCTCGTGACACAGCCAATTTCCCTGTAAAAGCCAAGGAGGCCTTTAAAGTTTGTGCCGTCTACTTCTTCTAAGCTTTCGAAGAAATATTCCCCTAACAATTTCCTGCTCATACGCGAAATTGCCTCACATTCGCACAGAATGTGTGCTATATCCTCAACCGCCTGTATATCTCTGCAGAAGCGACAAATATCCGTGTCAGAAAGCCCGAGCCTCTTTGCGTGTTTACGCAGGAGGCAGTGTCCTGTCAGAATTCCTACTAAAGCCCTTAGCTTGTCCCTGCTCAGTTTTAATAGTCCCTTCGATCCTTTTTCGTCTAGTCGTGCCCAGAGCGTTCCCTGAGTTAGCAATGGCCGGTTAGAAATCCTGTAAGAATACGAATAAGAATATTATATTTTTACCTAGGCCGATGGATGCCTTGAATATCCTCTGATTGTAGTTCCTTTGCTAGTCTTAAAGGTTTTCCCAGATTTAAGCTAGGTGTACCTTCTCTGTTTTCCTAAATACTTCCCTAAGCGTGTCTTATTCCATTCCACAGAAAGATGTTTTAGAACGGGTTGAAGCTCTTGGTCAGCGCTTTTTAGCAGAAGTATCGCGAAAGAATGAAAGAATGAGAGTGTTGTATCCTTGCCCCACATTTGCTATTTCTGCAGCTTGGGTACCACCAATTTCAAACATTTCACTGTTTCAGCAGTCTCACAGTCTATTAGTAGCCATTCCCGTTCTTGAAATGAAGACCATTGAATTTGAGCTTGGCAGATGTCATCATATGGCCAATTTTGCTTCAGCATGGCATTTTCGAGTGCGTCGAGCACCTTTGCTCCGAGTATAACCTGTAGATATCCCACCGCAAATACAGCAATCCGTTCCGCCTTCACGGTTCCAACCTGGCTTCTGCCGACTGTTGCCGTTTTTGCAGCCGCAATAAAGCCACAAATAATTTTGGAGCTTATGTCCCATCAAAAACAATTTTATAGAAATGCCCAAAGCATGCGGGACCATTTAGCCAAAAACGGATCTTGTCCTGCTTCACAAATGGTAAGATATAATATGTCAAATGATAAGACAGCCGATAGTATGCCAATTTGGATTATGTCCTGTTCCGCCAAATGATATTTGGGGCTCATGTCCCACATCGGTGGGACATAAGGGCCAAAAAATAAATTTGAATCTTATGTCCCTGCGCCGCTTCCTCGCAGAGTTTTCTGCATTTGCAGGAGACAGAGTTGCTGCTCCTCTTTTCTGCCGCCGACGGCGACACGGTGTGGTGTTCAGTTCCTTCTAAACTTTATGTTTTTCTGCCTTCTCTCTCGCTACCTCAGGATGAAGCCCTTTTTAAGGTAGCAGAGATACCATTCGATGCTAGCCCCAGTAAGCCCCGTTCTAAGAGGGGCATGCCTTCAACCCACTTGTCCAGGTTGCAATATTTTAGGGAGTCGCTTCCTTCCTGAGTGCCTAGCAGTGCATTGCGAAATTTTGTACCTATGTGTTTGGCTTCTCCAATCTCTGCTATATTCAGCCACCTTTCCGCCTTCCCTGCCTACCGCAGCCGGTTTCTTGGCTTGTAAGGTACTCCAGCCTTGTACGGCTGCAAGCCGTATCCAATGCGCACGGTTAGCATTACATCCTGGATTGGGGAGGGGATCGAAGTCGACTCTTCTGACATACGTACCGTCCAGGAGGCTAGAACTGGTGTCGGTGTTGGGCCCAACTTCAGCTGCCATAACCCAGGCTGGGGTACCTTACATGCTACCATCACCGGCTCAAAGTTGAAGTAGCCAAACTTGTCATGGTGTCTTGGTACTGACTCCTCTGGTCGATTAAAAAAATTGCTTTTAAGGTAGCAGTAAAAATGCGGGGCATGACCAGCTCCTATAAATAAACAATAAATCATAGAAATATCCAAGATGGGGGCTTAAATGTCCTCGAAAAATCAATTTTTTTTGGTTAAAATTCAATAATTTTGTAAAGTCGACTACTAAAAATTTGCCTGGCCAAAAACTTTGTATGAAATTAACCATTTTAGAATCTTGTGTACCTCATCTGGTGAATTTCATTTCTTATTCTTTAATAGATTAGGCTTAATGGCAGTCAAAACCCAACCTTGATGGATAATTTGAGGTTTTTCTTAAATTATGTGAATTCTTATTCTGTGAATTATTCTTATCTAAATGTGAGTGTGGCCCAAACCTTAGGTACGGAATATGTAGAAATAAGTGTTTTTCAGTAAATTTTTTCGATTTAATAAAAAAAATATTGAATTAAACGCATTTGTAAAATTACTTTTTGAGCCGATGCCACGCCCACTGTGCCGATCGACTTTATTTTTCTTTTTAAAGCTTAAAATCTTTAGAAGATGTTAAATGTAAAGTTTCCTTTTACGACATCGTATAATTTTGAACTTGCAGGAAGTAATTGGACATCGACCGATTGTGGCGTGTCTGTGAGTGGATATGAAAAATTTTGGCACTTGTATTCCTTCGAATGATAAAAAGCTTGGGTGCATACAAATAATGCCAGCTTTCTAGCTTAAAAATTAAAGCCTTAAAATTGATGACTTAGAATTCGGTCTTGATTCGGCCCTTAATGTCTTGCAGGTCTTTCGTTGTTATTTCCATAAGTTACATTTTCGCCTATATTAAAACATAATACACACCGACAAAAACTTTTCGGATGAACCGCGTTAATAAATATTTAGAATGAAAGTAGTTAATACTATACTCACCCCGAACGTTTCGCTCAAGTTGTATAAATGGCTGTTTTACATAAAGAGCGAGAGAGCGGGCGAGGTTCTCGGGCGAGCTGTCAAATGAATTTCTATCAAAGGCAATGTGTATGCGGGGTTGTTCACCATACCGGCGTAATCGCTGTCTCTCTTCGTTCGCCGGGCTTTTCGAAAAATTGAAAAACCCTCGCTGAGGTCGACGATTATTCTGTCATTCGCGTTGTGAGTTATGACACGCTAATGAATGGACATTTTTTTCTCGGAACTTAATACTTGTTGTGAAATAAAAACTATTCATGTGCAATAAAGTCGACAAATTTTAGAAATATGTTATGTTTTGTTACTGTTCAGTCAAAACAATCGTCGCGGTTTCTCGCTTTCATTGTGTAGTAAGAAGCGATTTCTCTGGTCTCGTGTTTTCACTGCCGCTCTGGTTTGACGTTTTGGCGCTAAATGTGAAACGGCCATGAGCGTGGTCACCGGGAAACTGCTATAAAAGTCTTATCGCTGAGATCGCCTGCATAGATTGTAGCGTTGCGTAGACAGTTCTGACTCGTCTTTTTGTTGTTCTTGGGGTGAAGGTGGTTGAGAGCATACTTTACTCACTACATCATCGGGCGTGAGATGTTAATGACGGGGTCCTATGCGTGTGTTTTGGTGGCGGTGTTTTATTTGAGTCGCTTCGTTGACCAATCGAGGGATGTAAGGCCTTTTACGAAATAAGATCTTGGCTTGATCGAAATGGATCCAGAGGTGATCATCTGGATTGTCCAATTCCAATATATGCTCGCATATTGCAGATTTTCCCCGTTGCTTTTTAGTTACCGCACTGATGTGTTCCTTTTAACGGGTTGCAATACTTCTTCGCGTTTGCCCTAAGTACATAAGACGACCCAGAGCTACAGGGGACTACATTAACGCCCGGCGTTTGAAGAGGAAAGTAGTTTTTCGGTGATGCAAGGTAACTTCTCACCTTTTTCGGTTGTAGAAATATGGATTTTAATCCATACTTCTTGAGTGCTTTTCCTACTCGGTCCGTAACACCTTTGACGTATGGTTAGAGAGCTTTCTTGTCTAAATTGCTTTCGTGCCTTCCTCTTGGCTAATATGGCTTCCATATTCTTTGCCTTTTCGTAAAGCCTTTAAGTACGTCGTTGACCAGCATAAGTTCAGCGGAAAGATGGTCGTTATCACAAATTTTGTGGCGCGCTGAACTAGTGTGGAGCCATCGGATCTTAAGTTTGTCGGGTGATGAGTGATGAGTGGTGAGAAGTAGCATGGAAGTACCTCTTTCCTATTTGTGTGTGTTTTTTCATAAAACTGTGTCCTATATCTAAAACGATGTGTCAAATCTATACCGAAAAAAATCAATTAATTTCCGGTTCACATAGCCACTACATCAATAACTCGCACCGTCTTTGAGTTGAAACATGGTAACGATATTTCTTGCCAGCATTTGTGTTTACATATTAAATTTATGGTTGTAGGCTCTAGCAATAAACGCGAATATTGCTTGGGCGCTTAACGTGGGGTCATTAAAGCTACTCCTTCACTCCATTCTACCATGACCATTCTAAGACCAGGTAATAGGCATCAACTAAACCACTTACAATCTCGCCTTACAGCTTTTAAGTCGTAATGTTGATTTGAATGTCGTTGTCATTAAAGAGGACTCTTTCCAGGCAACCAATGTGCGGGCATTGCACAAGATCAATGGATGTCGGACTTTAATGAAATCCTGTTTTCGGGCGGTTTTTTTTTTTTCTTCTTTCGCTACGGCCGTACACTTATCCTGCGTTCATTAACGACTATAGTAGTTGTGGATGACATTTTAGATCCAATCCATTCAATTGACTATAGCCTCACAGCGCAAGCCACTTTAAGGTGCGTGCAGAATTCTGCTTCATTGATTCAACATTCTCATCAATGCGCTGCGGGTTCTTCTTCTAATTTACAATTCATTACGAATTTATTAAAAAGTGGTTGGCAGCAAGTAAAGCAGCTTGGCTTGTTAATTTAGTTTCCATGCAGCGTGCCAGTTAAGTATATTAATATAAAATTTAAATTAGGTATATGGGTTTTTAATTTACTTTAAATACGTTATTGTATTATAAACGCGTGCTATATCTAAATTTCAATGCAAATAAAAGAGACTTAACTTAATTTAATTAAGTTAAGTTAATTAAATTTAAAAAGACACAATCGCACTTGCTTAGAAACACATTATGCAAATCTGACACAAGCTGACAAATTTTTGAAATCTCCCCTCCAAATCGGTTTCCTAGTAATTTGTCAACTTAATCAGTACTTAACTTAACCTTGGGACCTACATATACTATCCCACCCAAGCATACTTTTGTGCAACCTTACCTACCTCAAATTAATGTGTTTTCGTTTCCCATTTACCTACTCGCTGCCAAGTTACAGTCTTCACGGCGAGGATACAAAAACCAAAAGCCGACAATTTTATCGCAATAATAACACCTTTCCTTCGTCGCAATGTCTCTAAGATAACCATAAAATTTCGCTCATATTCTGGATCACAATGTTTCTTATTCCAATCATGACAACACAAGACATTTCATAACATTTTATGACAGATGGGTGACACTGGAATGAATGCTCATACTCACACGGCTGTGTGCCTCCTTTCCATACCTAGTACATCTCCTTGAAACGTTAAACACCGCTATTTGATTTGTGCCATCATCACGTAACCACAAGGGGGATTGATGTCGGAATCCACTTAACCCAATTACCACCCACACATTTGCAGCACCTGTGCTAACGTCAAAACAAACCAAATCCCTTTCACAACACACGCGAGAAGAACGACGAACATCTCTCCACTCTAGAATGTGTGGCTCGGCTCGAATTACATTTATTTGCTTGAGCACGGAACAGTGATCCAGAATCCTGTAATCACCACGACGAGATGTACTGAAAAATAAAGTTCCACGAAAGTTAACTCGTGCGTACACATATCCGCATGTGTGTACTGTGTCACTTTGCAATCCTTTGGGTAAATGACACAATGTCACCGTCTGTCAGCTCAGCATCCCCAAATAGATAGAAATAAAACATAATCCAATCCATTTCTGGAGCCCAAAGCCCCCAACGCGCGAACGACAAACACATGTGTGTGCTTCCATGCATATATGTAGATGTTTGTACGCACAGTCTATAGTGAGACGTCAACATAAGGTTTGTTATGTAAATCGGCGCCAAATTGGCGGCTGCATGGTACATGGTTCAACTATGACTCATTCTGGCTGGGGCAATCTAAGTTGGATTTTAGTAATGGAATTTTTCCTTGTACTCCTTCGCCTTCCCCCTGAATGGTTGTGTTCTGTGTCGGCAAGAAGGACACAACAAAAATGTTTGTCCAAAACCGGGGGAGTTGAGAACAAAGTTGCCGTGATGGATAAAATTAAGTAGTGGGTGATTTAATCGAAAATTGGAATAGTCCTGCATTTGTCATACCTACCCAATCTCAAAGGATAGGGAGTATATTAAGTTTGTCACATATTTTGTAACACGGTGCAATGATAATGGTAGACCCCCAACACCTTGACCGAGACCGAATTTCGAGTCTAATAACCCATGTCCTTCCGTCCTTCCATGTCTTTCTATATGTCACATGCTTGCCTTCAATGTTATGTGCAAATCGTCCAACAGAAACGCCCATAATAGGCGTAAATGTGCAAATACCTTACAAAACCGTAAGACGCCTCTTTTATAAAATAAATTAAAAAACCCCTATAAGAAATAAAACCAATTTTTTTTAAATATTATTATGTTTATGATTCACCAATGGCACTGGGAAAGGGTATGAAAAAGATAGCAATTGGAACGAGAATAGGAATGGAAATGAGAATAAGAATAATGTGCTACAGTGTATAGATCCACATTACGCTCATTCATATAATTTGCTTCACAGGAGCAAATATTTGTCATTTCAAGAGCTTCAAGATTCAGAGGAAAGGACGCTTTGGTTTAAGACAACAGATGATGATGTAGTGTCGAGGACAAACGACTTGAGAAGGCATGTCCGACGTGCTTCATGTTCTAGTAACGAAGCAACTCCAATATTTGGTAATTTAGTTCGAAATTAGGGTTAATCAAGGGTGGTGCACTGATGAGCATTCATTGCGTGGCTATTGCTCCCGAATATTTTCAGGAGTGAAGTGCAGCTGGCGATAAAACAATGGAAGACAAGAAGCATGGTGTTGATGTTCCAAAAAATTCAAAAGACTTTGCTATGTCTTAATTTTCGATAAGTTTAGGCATGGTTGCATATTTTATTGAGGAGGTGGAAGGTTGTCTTGGGTGAACCTGCTAAGACTTGAGATTTGTACTCCAGTTTTGGTCTAACAAATATCTGCCGCAGACAAGACTGTATAAAAATTTATTAGCTCGTCGTAGAAAGTCCGTTGGCTGAGGCCCAGGTCCACCCCGGACTGTAGCGCCACCTTAAGTAAGTAAGTAAGTAAGAAAGTCCATGAATTTCGCTGCGTTCTTGGCGACGTGATTTTAGGGCATAATATCGAGGACACTAAACTTTTTGGCTTAATTGATTCAAGAGCTTTTCATTGACAATGGCCGGAGGCTTCTATTATACACTTGCTGTCTAGAAGATGTCATTGCTAAAATGATGTTCAAGTTCCCTTTTTCGTCGTCAAAAAAGTAGGTAAGTAATAAGTAAAAAATAAGCCAAAAAAATTCCTTGAATAAAAAGATCGTCGATTCGAAATTCGAAACATTTACGACAAGAGAATCTGGTACCAGAACAACCCTGTCGAATGCTTTTGAAATATTTTTAAAGCGCAACAGCCTTGCTTGCACCAAGAGGATGCAAAAACCGGTTGTAGTTTTTGGTGAGATAAGCAATCAGATCACCAGTGGGCCTTTTATTATGTTATGACGCACAAAAACGTGTGTTGATATGCATTAATTTTATTGTTTTTATTTTAATTGTTGCGAAAAAAGTCAGATTTTTTGCCACTTATACAGACTTTTTTAGTCATTAATGCAGATTTGTTAAAAACTTTTCATGGCAACACTTCTTTTTTTTTCCCTGCATTGCATGACATCTTTTCACAAAAATGTTCTTATTTTCTTTTACCTTTTTTCAACTCTCGGCTCTTAGCTGTTGAACTCTAGGATGAATTCAAGAAATTCAACCAACTCAACACTTGAATTGTTGAAATCAAGGAGGAAGTTAATATTTTAGTTCATGTAGCTGAACCTTATTTAAATAAGTATTATTAACAAATTCGCACGACAAGTCATTAGCATACCCCACTCTTTGACAGGACTTTAACTTTTGAAGTAAAGGTGGATTTCAGAGTCGCGATTAATCTTAAAATACTCGAAATATTAAAGCAATCAATAAGTTTCAAAAGTACTATTTGAATACAAAACTGTTTTTGAAAGAGACATTCGTACCAACTTTCTGTCATGGCAACACTTGCCTAATATTTGCTTTCCTGAGTGGCTATCGGAATCGGACGGCTTTTCAAAAATATTTATTCACCACAGCCGGATAGTTCAGATACATGTACCCTCAAAATGTTGCGTTAACTGCAACGGGATGTTGCAAACTCTTGTGTGTACAGAGATTGAAAAAAGTTGAAATTGAAAATGAAATTTGCATTCAATGTAAAGTAATCTTGTGGTCTGTATCTGCGCTTAGATTGCAATGCAGGTGTTAAGTGGCATTCTTGCGTTAAGAGTGCGGTGTGTAACTATGGAGCAAAAATTCCATGAGCACGAGCTGCTGTAAAATCCTACTGTGGTTATGACAAGATTGGCCGAGAACTCAAGAAAAGCCAGCGCGTCTGATTGATTTGCATTTCAGGCGGACATCGCTAGTTTATTAGTCAGGCTGTCTTTCTAGGGGGACTGGGATTGCAGTAATTCATATGGTATATAATAAAAGTGACGACTGGGCGTACCTAGATGGACATTCAATTAAAGCCATATTAGTATGATTAAATAATTTTTATTTTACTGTGTAGTGTAAGGTAGACGTCTGTCAATATTTTTTAAATGCTTTTGCTTGTGACGAGAAAAAACTTTTTAGCAAAGCATTATCTAAAATGTGTTTCACCCTCATGTAGGTACTATTTTTGGTGGCAATTAACATACACAAAATAAGTTTGACAAAATTCCGTTGAGGCACCAAAAAGTTTCATTATGTATTGGCTAAATTATTTAAACCTTAAAAATATCTGTTAACGAAATCATTTTCATTTATCCTTGGTTTATTGTGTAAAGGTCTAGAAAAATAGAAGCTTATTATAATTCCCCGATTAAATTTTTTTGTGGGTATAAACACCTAAAGGGAGAAGGACTCACGAATATATTGTTTACTAGGAAAATCGAATACTTACTTACTAGGTGGCACATTTTATCTAAAAAAAAAAAATTTAAATTTTAGCTTTCCTACTCATGTTCGTAGGAGAACGCTCATTGATGATTAAATTGATTCTCCGTTGCGATAAGACTTAAGCCTTCACCCCAATGAATACGTTTCATCCGTTACGTCGAAGAATATAACTGACAACTCAATGAAATACACACGTTCTTATGGGAAGCTATGTCCTTCACGCACTTCTTTCATGGGCCGCTCTCCATAACAACGTGTGTATCTAACTGAGACATTGTGTACTCAGTTGTGTACTTCAACATTACGTAAGCACCGGATTCATTGGGCTGATGGCTTTAACCGCATCGACTACGACTCTGTTTTCTCGCGCGTTTTTTTTTTGCGCGTTATATAAAAATTCTAGGCCTATAATTGTGTCATCACTTGTCGAAAGCTCACAATGCGTATGGTCAATACCAGAGCATGCCTCTCCCTCGTAATTATTATCTCTAAACATATTTCCGTTTTGAATATCTCGGGAAAGATGCCTACACTAAACGGTCCGCCATTTTTAATGTCTGCAATCATTTACGTCCATCACAAGCAAATTCAAGGTTCAGTGTCTCAGGTCAGGAAGTCTGTTAGGTAAATACCAAGGACTCTCAGGAGTACTGGCGTGGCATGCCCAGCCCCTCTGGCTAAAAATCAATTAGAAATATCCAAGGCTTTCTGTACCCAAAAAAAAAAAAAAAAAATTGGTTACATTTCTTCTTTCTCGTACAGCTGCGACAGTCCTTTGGACACTGACACTGATCAGACTATAATCTATGCTTTTCTGACAAATGAGAGGTTTTCTTAAATTTTGCCTTCAAATGTGGGCCAAAACTTATATGAACTATTGGGAGGGATACAATCCGCTTAGGCGAATAGTTGGATACCCCATCCCAATTGACCACTGTCAAGCTCCGAATTGCGTTATAAGTCTTGGTTGTTAAATTTCAGTTTCTGTTAATTTTAATTGTATTAAAAATTTGTCAGTGAAGAAACTCCTTCCCTAAAAATGGGGCGTGGCATCATCCCCTTTTCTATAACATCGTTTTTTTTGTTCCTATTTTTTTATTCGAAGTGGTATACACGTGTTGATTGCATTTTCATATTAAAAATTTGGTTTATACTTTAAAACGCCCTAAAAAGTGGGCGTGGCATAAATTTATTCATTTCAGTTGATAGCTTTCACACATATCTGAACATTTTATGGTGCAAGTTTTTTGGATTTAAAGAAAATATATTTAATATTTTCTTTAAATTTTAAATAAACGGTTTTTTTTTTTTTTCTTAATTTAAAAACCGTTTATAAGAATGCAAATTTAATAGGTCCACGTCCACATGGGGCGGTTTTTGCCTTTTTTGCAATGCCAGTCACAATACACTTAAGCGAGGATAACGCATACCTACCAAATTTCAGCTTTCTACAATAACTTTGATTTTTCATGCAAATAAGTAAAGTGGGCGTGACAGAAGGCGGATTTCAAAAGTTTTAATCCTCGTACTGTTTCGGGACTTACTCTGGAATGTGAATCGATTCACTTGTACACTGATGGATCAAAAACAAATAAATGATGGGGTAGGTGGGGCTGTATTCTCAGAAAATTAAATCTTAGTCTCTCTTTCCGTCTTCCGGATCATTGTAGTGTTTTTCAAGCTGAAATCATGGCGATTAAGGAAGCCTGTCCTGGCTTGAGAATAACATTACATCCGCCAAGGGTAAACGTTAATTTTCTGACAAGTGCCTGGAATCGGTTTCTTTAAACTCTAAAGTAGCCTTAGACTACCGTTCGTGTCTAAAGGAGATGTCAGAGCAGTTCGACATTCTCCTGTGCTGGGTACCAGGACCTAGTGACATTCCAGGCAACTGTTAGGCTGACGAACTCGTCAAACTTGGAACTGCTCTCTCAATTTCGCTTGATAAAGGCTCTTTATCCATTCGACATTCAAACTCATGATATAACTGGATGCAATAAAAAGAACAAATCTCAGATGGACAAGTGGCAGTACCTGTCTAGTAACGAAACAGATTTGGTTTAAGCTAGATCTTATACGCTCAAAGAGTTTGATAACTCTTAAAAGATTGCACATGGGTGCTACAATCGGTGTTGTAGCACCCAACACCCAGCAGGGCTTGTTGTCGTTTTAAGCGATTTTTGCAGGAGCTGCATGGATGAATAGGAAGAAGAGACCACTCTCCACTCTCTCTGCACATGCCCCGCTCTCTCTAAGGACCGTAATCTTCACCTTGGAGCTTTCTTCTATAAAGATCTCAGTGATCTTAGCACGACTGACCCAAAACTTCTCTTACGCTTCATAGGTAGCTCGAAATGGTTCAACGAGTAGGATGCACATGGTATCACAATGGACCTACATAGGTCTTAGTGAGTTGCGAACCCGAGTTCTTTGAACCCGATAGCCACTTTAACCTAACCTTACCTTGGGTCATAAGCGAACATGCAGATTTCCAGTGAATCATTTAGCGACATTGTCAGAATAAAACCAGTGAGTAAGTGCTACGGTGTGTACGCAGAAGTATAAGCATTATAACTAGTGCAAACTTCGAAAAGGGGCGTGGTTCAACCGCACCTTATTACAAACTATCAATTATAACACAGATATTTTCAAGTTACGCTTAAATGACGTGACAAGAAACTTTTCGGATTAACCGCCTTAATAACTTTTTTAATGAGTACAATACTAGACTCACCCCTGCAGCCGATCTCAGCGATAACACTTTCATAGCAGTTTCCCGGTGACCACGCTCAATGCAACTTGAGCGAAACGTTCGGGGTGAGTCTAGTATTGTACTCATTGAAATTAGTTATTAACGCGGTTAATCCGAAAAGTATATTCTTTAAAAATCGACCCCTAAAAGTGGGCGTGGCTAAATTTTATTTACCTAACCTGCTATTTTTTTTGTTACACGCTTTCCTAAATTAGGCTTATGGCCAGTCGGAATTACGTTTTTGTGGAAAATTTTAGGTTTCTCTTCGATTCTGTCTGCAAATGTGGGCGTGGCTAATTTTTTCAATTTTGAGCGAAAATATTGAGTAAACTACATTTGAAAACTTTCCCTCAAAATAGATGCCACGCCCACTGGAGAAGGTTTATTAATTAAATTTTTCTTTTTTGTCTTTTTTCTTACTTTCATTAGGAGATGCTAAATGTCAAATTTCATCTTTTTAGAACGTCTTACAGTCTTGAAATCTCTGGAGGTAGTTGCGCATTAAGACCGGTCTGTGGGCGGATTGGAAAAAATGTAACACCTGTACTGCTTCAAGCTCAAAACTTAAGCCATAAAAGCGTATGACACACAAACAGACAGATGGACGGACGGACATGGCTTATTCGATTCAGAATCCGGTCTCGATCATGTGCACTTAAGGTCTTGGGGGTCTACAATTATTATTTCACCGTGTTACAAACTATGTGACAAACTTAATATAAGTACCTCCTATCCCATTGGATGGGGTATAAACATTAAACATTATCGTTTTAACAGCGCTAACTGCCGCTTGCATCTTTTCCCTTTTTACCTGTAGATACGTGTGCTATACCAACTCGCTTCGGGGTCACGAATGCCCAAATGCTTGCCACGTACTAAAAATTGATGTAGGTATAGGTTACTTACATTGATGATGTTATGACTCGGGCGTATTCCGTCCAATCGTTATTAGATATCCCTTAAAGTGGGCACTGGTATAATTATTGTCAAAGGCAAACCTCTCTCCGTGGATGGAACTTCAATTGTTGTTCGGTGGCGGTGCTATAGCAGGCTTGCAAAGGAAGATATAGCACCATCATTTCGACACAAAAAGAGGCAAACGTGTCAATGATGGCTCTTAAAACGGTTTCAAAGTTACGATTATCATCGCTTCGAAAACGAAGAAACCATTCAAGAAATCCATATCAATTCTGAAGTCTGAAACTGGCACTCTCTTATACCGTCTCGCTAACTACCACGAATAAAATCTTCAATGAACGTTTACATGTCTAGAATTCGTCCGTGGGGCGATTCGGAGACCATTTCACAAGAAAATGCTCCTATCTACTTTAATCTTTTTTTCAACGATGAAGCCCTTTCCTCAAAATTAGTCGTCCCACCGACATGCCAAGAATCCATTCCATACTTCACTCGTAATCAGCTTTTTCTTTGGCTAAAATTGAGGCAAAATTTGAGGAAGCATTTATCAGAAGTGTCCGGTATATCGCTTTTGAAATAAAGATGACCTGGACTGCACAAAACAAGCAGCGAAAAAAATTCGAAGGCGTCTCAAGGAGGTACCTTAAAAATTCCTAAGCTCATTTCTAAGTCGGTTGTCAAAAAACCGATGAATCTCAAACAATCAATACTTTTGATTTTAATAGGTGCCCAACGAGGGTTCTATCAACGCCATCCATATTTACAACTCTACATACGTTCCTCTAGGACTTATCCCACAAACAGATCGCCGCGATCGAATGCAAAGCCAAAATAAAATTGACTCAGACATCAGACTTTAAATACGCTGAAAAACTTCAAGTGAACATAAATATTTTTCGAATGTTGAAAAAACACTTTCCATCCACATTGCAGTGTGAAACATAAAAAAGTCTTTTCAACATAAATAGACATAGGAAAACATCTTACGCCTAGATGTCCAGAGAGTATTCCATCTAAAATTATTCGTTCCCGGCCTAAGGCCAAAAATAGCCAAGAGCATGCATAGCAGGCTCATACTAGTTGCGATGCTAACGTGCGGAGCCACAGCATAACCATGTGTCTTGACTGCATATTAGAACTTTGCCATGACGTGCATCGGAAATAAAATTTCATTAAGAAATTGCTTACCACATCCACAACTATGGGCACGTCACGTCTTCTACAAGCCCAACGACGCACGTCTGTGATGATTGATTAACTTTGATCTGTCTTTGCGATAAAAGCCCTATAAACCGAGAACGACTTTACATCATTTCTAACATGGAACTTCTTCTGCTGTGCATTTGGCCTTTTGGCCTACAATTAGCCGTGATCCATGAAAGGAGATGAAAAGCAAATGAATTGCTGGTCACCTTATGCGGGTTTCGGGATAAGAAACGACCAAGACCGAGAATAACACAAAATCGATGGGAGTGAAAGAGTTTTTTAGGCTGGCACCGCATGTGCGTCCGGAGGGCATTCCGTTTTCCACCAGCCAGCGCGTGCATTGTGCAGTCTTCAAAGGGTCAATGCCTCCTTGTGTATGTGGTAATTATACTTATCACATGTAGGGAACCAACAAAAAATACATAAAAACGAAGAATAAATATCGGGGAAAAGCCCTTTACATTCGATTGGGATTTGGAGGAATATATAGGCTTTACTGTTTCCGCCATGCGTTGATCTTCTTTTTTGGGATTGCCCATCAAACAGCGCATCTGGTGCCGTCTCTCTAGGGCAAAGGGGAGCTTCCCAACTCCAATCCCCTTTTCATGGAACATTTGCTTCTTCGTCGAAAATATCCGCAATAGAAAAATTGATTAAAAGAGTGTTTGTTGTTGGACTTG
Source organism: Neoascia interrupta (assembly GCA_947623515.1). Taxonomy (NCBI): domain Eukaryota; kingdom Metazoa; phylum Arthropoda; class Insecta; order Diptera; family Syrphidae; genus Neoascia; species Neoascia interrupta. The sequence continues at coordinate 153,816,369 of OX392462.1, forward strand.
TTTGCTTTTATAAGTTTTTTTTTTCTTTCCTTCAAATATTTACTTTGGAATTTCAATTTTAGTCTTGAACTTGGCGGCTCTTGTGGCTACCTCCGGGTACAAACAGCTCTAAATTGCTCAGCTCTATTATGAAATTTACGCTGCTGCCGTAACATTGAATGGGATGGCTTTTGAATTAATGGATTTTCGAATGCATAGTGAGAGGTAGCTATGATAAACTATGTTGTCGGGATGCTGGAAGACTGAAATAGTACATTCACGTTAAAGATTACACAGCCATCTGGAATTTCGCAAGGGGGGAAACTTTTTTAAGTAAATACATTAAGTCGAAGAACCCAATTACAACCTTGTAGGTATCGCTTTGATATTATACGGTGTGGCCAATGAAAAATGAAGCAGAAACTAAGAAACGACGAGAGTTTAGTACACTGGAAGCTTAGTGATTTTGATTATTGAAATTTATGAATCATTTGTAGATACCGAGGTGGTAATTCTTGATAAATTGTAGCTTTGGGCTCAGATTAAGCTATAGGAAGGGAGGTTTTCTGGCAGTGACAGCTAAAACAGCTCTGACATCGCCAAAGACACCTGTAAGGAAATAGAAATTACACAGAAGATATAATATAAACTTAGATTGCTGATGTATCCTGGGCTTACAATGCTTGCTACCGGTACCTAAGCTTGCCAGGCAGGGTTGGATTCAGTGGAGGGCAAACGGGCCTAACAGGGCCCTTAAAACGACTTTGCCCAAAAATGTATTTAAAACTCCTACGAGTAATCCCCATACATAAAAATGCTACAAAACCAAGCATGCTGCATCCCCCACACCCCCCGCCCTTCGGCACAAAAAAAAATAATCTAAAAAACTTTTTTAAATTTTGTGTTAACGTCGCTGATTATACCATTTCAAAGTCTCATGGTAACTCAGTAAAAAGTTAAATGCAATGGGAAAAATCGGTAGATCTGTCAAATGGGCATGTCAGTAGGCGGATTTCAAAAATGTTAACACTTGTACTGCGCTTCGAGACTCAGAGAGAACAGACAACTTTTCAAGTTCTCACTTCCTAGCTCCTAGCTCAAAACTCAAAATTCGGGCTAAAAACTGCCGACAGACGGACGGACGGACCTAGCCAATACCACATGAGTGTATGTAAGCACAAAGGAATGCAAGCTCTTATTTTTTGACAAACTCATTTATCGGAATTTGTGACATGCTCGACGTTGTGGTCTTTCTCTCAATCTCTGTCCCCAGGGCCTCCAGACCTATTAATCCCGCTCGACTGGCAAGACCATTTAGTTTCTAAATAAAAGTTGTACCCAACACAAGAGGAGTCACAAGAGGCTTTCCCAACATGCTGGTCTAGCAGCATTTTGAGTGCTTATATCATTTTAGAAACTAAGACTATTGAACTTATAGCAGACTTCGTGAAATAAAAAAAGAATATGTAAACATTGTTTTATCCGCTTAGAGGCCTAAGTTCTGGGCGCAAAGGCTTCTGCACGAGATTTTGCTGTTGGCGTCAGGGGCATATATAGCTGCTCCGCTATAACTGGTACCTGCAAATATCCCCCAGTAATAGATCTAATATAATCTTACGTTTTCGGCAAAGAAAGAATAATGAAATACAGCAGACTCCTAGTGTTGAGAATGCCGATTTTCTGTATTTATTTCAATATGCATGTCTGGGTGGGTTATGGGTGCGGGTTATGACGATTACATCCTTTATATGTAATGCGAATGGACTAGTCTCGATTAATGTCGAGCACAGCATGTTAGTGCTCAGGTTAGGACTATCTTTCGGCAATAGTCGACTGCAATAACAAGATGGTCCTTGAAGCCCTCTTTATGCGCTCGGTAGTGTTTAGTTCAATGAAAATTTAAAATAGTAGTAGCCAAAAATTGTATGGCTTTTAGGCTGAATTAATGCATTTCCCACTTCACAACAACTCGTTTTCCTCTACTAGCTCCAATACTTAAGTGAGCTCCCCATGCACTCGTTCACCTAGTTGGCAGTAAAAGTGGGATTACCCAGGTACGAAAGTAAGTGTCTCTTCCGTGCCTCAGTTCTAGGAAACTTAAAAGTACACAGTTGCTGTTGCATAGTTCGAATGCAACTTTGAAAAGGTCATATTGACTGTCCGAGCGAAATATATCTTCAAATATATCATTCAAGCATTGATTTATGAATTTTGGACTTAGTCGGACAAAACTAAAGCACGAAATAGTGCTTGCTGACATCTTGTTCAATACATAATTTTATTATTATTTTCGACTATTCTTATAGAACCATTCATCAAATAAAAATAGATAAAACTTTTTAGAAATTTTTTTTAAATTACAGTAATTCTACTTACTCACTTAAGGTGGACCTGGGCTTCAGTTAACAAGCTTCGCCAGCCAGCTCTGTCTCTAGCTAGCCCTCTCCAGTTTCACGCGAAGTTGGCTGAGTCCCCTTCCACTTGCGTGCGCCACCTGAGTCTCCTCTACTGCGCCGTCCCTGCGGGGTGGATTCGAAGATTTTCCGGGCCGGGGCGTTGGTGTCCATCCGCTCTAGATAACCCAGTCATCGTAGACGTTGTGTTTTGACTCTTCTGGCTAGGTCGGTGTCGCTGTACAACCCGTACATTTCGATGTTATATATCTCCTCCTCCACTCTCCGTCTATGCAGACGGGACCGTAAATCGTCCAAAGAATTTTCCTCTCGAAGCAGCCTTAAGTGTTTTCATCCGCCTTTGACAGGATCCATGCTTCTGCAACGTAAAGCAGAACTGGGATGATGAGGGTCTTATACATGGACACTTTAGTTGCTCAAAAGGGGGCTGTGCTACTCAATTGCCTTCTTAGCCCAAAGAAACAGTGATCGGCAAGAGCTATCCTTCGTTTGATTTCACCAATGGTGTCATTGTAGACCCATGTAGACAAAGTCCCTAACTACCTTAACGTTATAGCTGTCGATGGTGATGTTTTGTCCAAGACGTCGGTGTTTTGTATCTTTTCTTGATGACAGCATATACTTGGTTTTGCCCTCGTTGACTGCTTAACCCATATTCGCCGCTTCCGTCCCAATACTCACGAAGGCTTGTTCACGCTTTGTTCTAATTACAATAATTCACTGAAAATTAATGTGACAAAACTAAAGCACGTGGTTTTTTTTAACAAAAAAAAATAAAAACAGTTAGTACTTGGTGGTATATCTTGTACTTGGTTGTTCCTTATTACTTTTGCACAACCTCGAGGCATAGAACTTATTAAATTGTTGATTTTTTCATCCCAAATGAATGATTGTTCCGGGCAATTTCAACTTGATTGAAAAACCAACCATCCATCCGGAATCCTTATTTCGGCAATCATCGCGCACAATCCTTAGATCTACGGTTTCCCATAGATTCTCAACAACATCTCAGCAACATCACAGTTTGGAGTATGTCCTTGCATACGAAGCGGTCCATTAAGAAGATATTTCCATCGAAAAGAAGATAAGCCAGCCTCAACAGCTCGTCTTTGAATGGTCCTAATGCTTTCAGCAGCCAAATGAATCCGTTGCGCCCGTCACGTCGAAGTACAAAACTAACAACTCAGTGAAATACACACGTTCTTATGGAAAGCGACGAACGTCACGAAGTTCTTCTATGGCCTGCTTCCCATAACAACGTGCGTTTATTGAACTCAGTTGTCAGTTTTATACTTTAACGTGACCGATGCAACGGATTTATTGGGTTGCAGGCTTAATGGAGACGGAATAATTTAACTCGCACGAGTGACTTGTTAGTTGTCATCACGTCTTGTGGTTTTGCGTGGCCTAGACAACCAAAAACGGCTTATAATTCGCGAGTTGAAAGAGTGGTGAATTCAAAATTTTGGCGTATTCTTTATCATTGATTCGCCTTTAGCATAATCATTAAAAATTTTTTCTTTTTGTTCCGTTGAATATTTGTTTCTTGCCATTTTAAGCACTTTACACTAATAACTGCGTTTTATGAAAATATGTTAAAAAATACGCAACGAGAACGATAGTTTTGTTAGTTTTATGTATTATGTAAATAATTTTCCTGAAAAAAAAACATAAAAAATAAATGCCTGCAATATAAAATAAGTTATTGAAAACACAATCAAAAGCAAAAAAATGCATTTTTACCTACTTACTTACTTACTTAAGGTGGCGCTTCAGTCTGGGGTGGACATGGGCCTCAGCCAACAAGCTTCGCCAGCCAGCTCTGTCTCTAGCTAGGCGTCTCCAGTTTCGCACGCGAAGTTGGCTGAGGTCCCCTTCCACTTGCGTGCGCCACCTGAGTCTCGGTGCTCCTCTACCGCGCCGTCCCTGCGGTGTGGACTCGAAGATTTTCCGGGCCGGGGCGTTGGTGTCCATCCGCTCTAGATGACCCAGCCATCGTAGACGTTGTGTTTTGCATTTTTACCTACACTTAAGCGTTATTTCGAGATATCTGTTAATACTGATACTTTGTAATAAGGGGCGGTTGGACCACGCCCCTTTTTTCAAAGTTTGCACTACTTATTAAATATCAAAAAATAAAAATAACATCGGCATTTTACAATGTGGGATAGAATGGGGTATTCAACGGTCCGTTTTACGGACTGTAACATCTGCGTATACACTGTTGCACTTACTCACTGGTTTTTACGTAGGGTAGGGTATTTTGCAGGGTCTCAAGTCAAGCTGGCATCCAAACTCAAATAATAAGCGAATTTGATTTTTTATTTGTTTAATTTTTGTAGACATAATGTTTTTTTATTCTATTCATAATTGCGTAGACAGAATTTCATTAATCAATCGATTTCTTCTCTTTTTTCTCAGTAAATGTGTTTTTTAATTTCATAAGCACTCTCCTTGACTTACAGTTTGTTAGGACTTAGTTAAAAGCTTTTAGCTATTTGGTTTTTGTGTGTTGTTTTTGTTTTTTGAAAACTGACTCCGCAAAACTTCAGACGAAATACCCCCATGGTTCCTTTTAACTTTTTGTTTTTTTTTTGTAAATCACCTCACGACACATGTTGCATTCCAAAGCACATGTGTGCCCCCAAGACACAAGTGAATCCAGACTTTCCTCAATTAATTGAGTAGCGTTTTTTCGTCACGTTTTTATTTTTGTTGCCACACTATACAGTTTGGAATTTTCGCTGCCTTCCTGGGAATGGACGCGTTGGGGTCATGCTCATGCTGTAGGGAAAGAAATCATTGCTTTTGTGGAGAAAAATTCAACTTTATTTTTCAGTTTCTGTTTTTGATTAGTATCGCTTTTGCGAGAAACCATTTTGGAGATTATAATCTACCGGTAACGAAATAAGCCCCAAATGGCTGGCAACGAGATCAGAATCCAGTCGAAAAGAATACAAGTCAATTGTCCGGAGACCGATTCTTCATTTTTTGCGTTAGCTTAAATTTTTCTTTATATTTTCATGTCGAAGCTACTTTTTCGTAGTTTCGCGTAGGTAAATAAAATGTAGGTGTCCAGGAACCATCACAGTTTCATAATGTTGGACAAAGAGCTACGATTCGGCGCCTCCCTAGGTGGTGGATAGAGGAACGCTCACCAGGTATGGTGGGTACCGGTATCGAAAAAATCCGGGGTGAACCAAAATTAGCAACAAACGACATACCCAGGAGCCTCAAAAAGGCTGCCTGGTCGTGATCTGTTAACCAGGTAAGGGTCGGTCAAATATTAGACAAACACCATTTCTCTTCCAACATGCGAAGAGAAATGACAACAATAATGTGTATTCCAAAAGGTTTTGGTTTTGTTCAACACTCTCATGGTTAGGTATGTATCATTGCATTTATTCGTAAAGACATAAAACTAACTTAATTCCTGCTCGGAAAGAAAAGGCAACCGAATAAGTCACTTTTCTTAGAGTTATCAGAGTTTTATCAGAACAACGCGCTTGTAGAACAGGCCTTTACAGGAATTTTTTCTCGTTGTCGCTGTCCTCTCTCAGTTCTTTTTACCCTTCTGCGGCGTTTTTTTCACGCAGAGTAAAGGCTATTTTTTTTTTAATAAAGTTGCTGTTTATTTTATGGCTTTTTGAGTCCTAATTTGATACTGTTTTACCCACACCTAAGCTTGTGCTGTACATTCGCCGAATTTCTTAAATTAAGTGGCGTCGGGCATAGCTCTAACCAAAACCAAATGATGCTCTGACTTTCGAACTTAAAGTTTAGCTATAGAACATGAAAAAAAAGATTGTAGATTTCTTATGAGTACAAGAATTGTCTACACCTTTTTCAAAATGTTCTATTTACTCGGTTTATCGTACATACACGTTATCTAAAGCTTATTCTATTTTTTTTTTTTTTATTCCAGCGCATTGTAAGCCCACTTCGACGGACCTCACAGATTATGCGGAAGACGACGACTACAATTACGACGATGACAATATATCAGATGGAGCCGAGAGTAGAGTGCCGATTGAGAGCAACGCTATTCAAAGTGAGCCACCGTATTTTGAAACCTCCGAACTTAATGTCAGAGCTAATGCTGGACAAAATGTCACTCTGAACTGTGATGTTAGAAATTTTCAATGTAAGTCGTAAAGTTTTGTTCCTAACGTTTACAATCTTCTTAATATTTTTGTATGTTTTTCTTTCAAATTTACAGTAAAAAATGTCGTAATGTGGTACCGAAAACAAAACCTCATTGCCAACGGTCAAATATCGTTGGACAAGCGCATTGAGGCATTAAAAAATAACTCCATCAAGATCTTCAACGTTCAAGAGTCCGATGCTAGTACCTACTATTGCACTGTGCTGCCAGAGCAGATCAAGCTGCAAATTAACCTGGCGGTTGGTGGCAAGTTGGCTATTAACTTTGACGGACGTGATGTTACAGAAAAGACTGTAACCGTTCGCCAGGGTGAAAGCCACATGCTGGAGTGCAAGACCTTTGCTAATGAAAACGCCACAATTAAGTGGTCTCTGAATGTAGGTTTATTTTGTCTCCCTTATCTGTAGCATATAATAAGATCACTTATTTTTTTAGGGCGAACGTGCTGAAAACTTTGACATTAAAGTCGACAACGGAAAGCTGATTATTGAGTACTTTGACGCTGAGCATGCTGGTGTGTATCAGTGTTTGGGCGATGATGGATCCAAAGATCCCCTGCACGGTTTGGTGACTGTCGATGTGCAATACGCTCCCAAAGTCTCAACTCATCGACATCATGTCAACACCGAAGCTGGTGGAAAAGCTGAATTGTATTGTGATTACCGGGCCGTGCCTATTGCTGTTGCTCAATGGAAGAGGAAAGGACAATATTTGGAGATTTTCTCCGATAAGTATTTGGTAAAAGGCTCCACGCACAAGGGAAAGAATCGCACGATTTTGATGATTAAGGATGTCGAATCAATTGATTTGGGTGAATACGAATGCGAAGTCAAGGTAGGTTATGGAATAATTTAGAATGCAAAGGAATGGCATAAAAATTAACTACAATTTGACAGAACGCGATTGGTTCGAACGAAGCTAAGATATACTTGAATTACGAACCCGAGAACCCCCAATTCGAAGATATGAAAATTGAAGGAAGGAAAGTAACACTATACTGGCTGGTCAGGAGTGTGCAACCATTGTCTGAAGCCATTATGGACTATAAAATCGATGGGGTAAGTCAATTAAATAATTCTTGTAAAATTAAATAATTGTTTATTTGAGCCATTGTATGCACATCATTCTTTGTGTAATTTCAAACAAGGGATAAGAGATCTTTCCGTGAGCCACAGTGGTTGCATGACAATTTTGTAGTTATTTACACAGATAGCTTAAAATAGACCTACGGTACTCCAGGTTTTTTGCCGGGTCGATATCCCTGATTCTCCCCCAATTTTTTGTTAACTGCTGAATCTTCTTCATAGGATTCTCTCACGCAGGTATAAGAGAAAAAACGAACAAGTGGATTTTCATCCGTGATCCATTTAGTCCCAGCAGTTAAAAAAAGCCGCTGTAGGTTTTTTTATCTCCGTTAAATGCACTGACCCTTAGAGTGACTAAGGGTCTCTATGTATCATCCAAGCTTTTGAGTTAAACCGTACCAAAATAAAAATTCCAGTAAAATTTCAGTGTGGGTTATGTCGGACTTTAAAATGTTTGCAAGTGAGCCTTCCTTGTATTTACTTAGGTTCGATACAACCTCGTTTTGCCAAGATTTTATAAAAACGTAAAGAGTTGTGAATGATGGCAATTTTTTTCAACATGTTAGCCGAAAATTGATAGTCTATGAAAAATAATCTATCCTCAGTTTATCATTACATGCGATGGTATCCCGCAGTTTTAGCATTAGGTACTTGACCCAAAAAACATTAATAAAACATTAAACATTAATACCCTTTTTAGATCTAATCTTTCGGGGTAATATTGGTTTAACTCCTCAAAATTGGATTAAATTCGGAGAATAACAGGAACTGTCTAGTTCGTGCTTTTATGGAAGATAAGAAGAGGACATTAGAGTCGACAAATTTTTTATGAGTCGATAACATCGATTACTATTTCTGCGGAGTCAACCTTATAGTGTATCCCGACTTGATTGTTTCAGTTTTCAAGATTGAACCCCTGTCGTTTCAATCCAAAGTTTATAAATCCTAACTCAATTGTAGCCTGAAAAGCTGAACTTAAAAGGGCTAAACATATTAGTATAATTCACTCTTGCTCCACACTAAGACTGCTTTTGTATCGAACTAACATAACGAAGGTTTTTGTATACAAGGCGGAAATTTGTGGTTATATTCTTAGTCCTTATACATTGGACGTACGTTAAGGGTCGGGTAAGTGGTGACTTCAAGCTTGATGAGTTTAGTTGTGAAAATTTGAGCTTAAAAGGCACATATAGTTTAAAAAGGATATTTTCCTAAAGTTTCCATATTTTCACACCTCATAATGATAAATACTAAATCATAAATTGTAGATGATTAGGTAAGATAGATGGATGCCTCTGTGACAATAGTCACGGCTCACTTAGACCAACAGTGGGGTCCATTGTGTCCATTTGGGAACCATATTAACACCTAAAACGAAAACAAAATCGTTGTAAAATACCCAAAGTGCCGCTCTTTTATACTCGTCCGGCTGAGTACATATATCTTAGGCTGTCTTTCAGATCCTCATTTCTTAGATCTAAGAAATCATGTAATATGCCTAGCTTCTATGATGCGTGTACCATAACAGTACAATGTCCCATAAGGAATACCGACAGTTGGAGGATATCACTGCGGGCTAGTCCGATCGTCTCTTTTTCTTTACCGGCGGCCATTAGCTCCCTTTGTATGTCTGCAAGTATCGAATTCTGTCCATAGTATTTCTGTCCATTCTACTCAAAGATTTAGTTTCTATCTTGCTTTCAAGGTCAGTAGAATTTTTATAAATTTGAGGGCTAGAGATGCATTCACCCTTGACCAAGATCTCGCAAGCTTGCCCACTTCTTCATTTACCGCGATATCGGTGCATAGTTTCACTGCCCTGGACTTTATCTGGCCCGCATCTGGCTCCACGGCTTTCATGGCCGCTTGGCTGTCAGAGTAAATGGTAATGGTTTTGTTTAAGAGCCAGTATTTCTTCATTTCAATTGAAAGCCTTGATTATGGCTGCCAGCTCATATAAAATATTGTCGTCGTCTTTGATCAGGAATGATTTGCTAAATCGCAGAAGATAAGTCTGCACCTGTACCGTCCATCTAGAGCCGTCATAATATATGGACCGCAATCTCATCAACACTTGCGACAGTCGTTTCCTTCCATTCACATCTTTTGTTGTTGAAAGCGAATGTCATAGCAAGGTAGTCCGTGGCTAAGGTATATATATAGAAGCTATAGAAGCTGAGTTCTGTATCAGAGTTTTCACTGAGTTTCCACATCAGAGTTGTGTTGTGTCCATAAGATCTAGGGGACGACAATCCGCATTTCCTTGGATGGACAGTTGGTTTGGCAGCCTTTCTGCTGCAGTATATGCCCGCACCAACCGCGTCCGCAACAACCCAGTCCCCACGTGCTGCCAAACGCAGCAGGCATACAAAGCCACGTATGCCTGTTTGACAAGATCTTCCATATTTTTCCTCCATCAGGCTTTGGCGTCAAATGTGACGCCCCAGTAATAGATTAGGTCATCGGTAACACAATACTCCCCCATTCTGGGTGCCCTAAAGGTGAAAATTGCCCTTTTCCTGGATAACAACAAGAGTTCCGTCTTAGATGGATTTATTTCCAGTCCTGGACTCTCAATCCTGTAGCTCTGTCGATCTCTGAGGATTGATAGGAATTTACGAAGGATCAGGATTGCCATATCGTCTGCGTATATTATTCTCTCACAACAAAGCCTTCCTTCTCCAGGGCATTTAACAATTCATCGACTACCAGAGTATATTTATGAGCAGAGAAAGGACACCTCCTTGCAGTATTTCACTGCTGACGTTTCGTCTGCAGTGTATAGTAAGGTTAGGTATGGTGGCGGTCCCCACTAGGCAGGGACACACTAAGACCAGGGGAGGTCCATTGTAATACCACTTTCAGGATCGGAGTTACCATGCCCGATGACCTAAATGATAACAACCCGTTTTGCGTGAGATAGGTCGAGGCAACCAGTCGATGCCTCGTTTGGTTAGGGCAATCAGTCAATCAATGCTGGATTAGTTTCGGTAGTAACCGAAAACCCGAGATGAAGTTTTGTTTTGAATTGGAGGGAATAACTTGAGGTCGATGCTAACCGTTTTCGGTGTGAACCCGCGTCAATAAGATACTGGGAGGTCAGTAAGAAGTAGTTCTATAAGAGAAGGCAAGGACAACCGATTGCGGTATAAATCCATGCTTATTGCTCCTTGAGGAAGAATTAGCCTTAAGGATGGGAGAGTGCAGGACTCACTTAATATAATTAGGTAAGGCTGATGCAGGGTAACCATACGTCAGACGACTCAAGTCAGAATTAACACCCGTGGGAATGGGAAAGGTAGGGGTAAGCAAACTAGGTAACTATTTATGCTTCATGCGCCTAGCATGCCGCATGAGGTCTATCCGGTCACATAGACAGTATCGCGTCTGCCTCAGTGCTATTGAACGCTCCCAAAGTTTAACCATCAGTAATGTAACCATCAGTGTCACTTTGATGGTTACCATTATCACCAATGATAAATCACATCTCTCACGTACACGTCCATAAGCCACTCGATTACCTTGAGCATGAACGAAGGCCGACTTATGGGTCTATAGTTCTTTGCAGTGGTATGGTTAGCCTTCCCTGTCTAAAGGATGAATATCACCCGGACTTCTCTCCTAACTCATGGAACATAGCATAGCCATAAGCAGGAGTTGTTAACACTACTTAACCATAGAATGGCACTGTTCCCTTCTTTTTTGAGCTTTACTGGTCGAATATTATCCGTCCCTGTTGTGGGGAACGAAGGATTTGATTACCCACGTCAGCCTTTTCCAACAGTTATAGCCATATTCCTTTCCTCCCACAAGAGTTCTCTATTGATGTGTCGTTATCCCCGGGGTCGTTGCAACTTGGAAAGTGGGTTTCCGTAAGCAAATGCAGCGTTTTCTTATTAGTTGTGGTCGAAACGCCAACTATCTTGTGTGAAGACATCGGTATCGACGCTTGGGAGAGGACTTTTCTCTGTCGGGACTCTTCATCTTATGTGGTCTCGTCTCGACTACGACATCTGATCTCATTTTTCAGGATTTATACGCTCTTCTTATTTGACGAGTCCCTCTTCTGCAAGGTTCCATCTAAAACTTGGGCTCTTGATGAGTTCCGTGATATTGGAAGTCCAACTAGAGAGGAAGTTTCTTTTCTGCTGGGCTGCTGTTTGGGCAAGATTTTTCGAAGGAGCTAGAGAGCAACCCGGTAATCCATTCAACTGTATCGTAGATCTCCTTAACGGTTGTGAGGTCTTTGTCTGAGCAGAGGATGGCAATCCTCTGCAGTTCCTTATTGAACTTCACACAGTTTGCAAACATTTTTGAAAACATTTCTAGATCTCAATCTAAGAGTATCTTGAAGAGTAGCGTGCAGTTCTAATCCATTCCTCTTACCTCCACTTTCGTTGTGTCACCTGTGTCAAAATGAGATAACGTGAATTCGTGAAGGTTTTTATTTGCTATGATACAGGTTCTCACCTTACCTTTGTCTTAAATGTGGATGACTTAAAAATTTTGTGACCCTTTTCCTAAAAACCTTGTTCTCTTTTTAGATTTTTAGAATTAGGGCTTGGCCCGGTTGCTCCCTAGCCCGAGAGGAACAGCTTCGGGTTGGCTGTGGTAATCTTAATATGAAGCAGGTTTATTTCGACTACCTTCATCATTGTCTGTAATCTCTACCTCCATTACATCGACTGCTGCTTTTGAGTCTTCGGCAGTTCGCTCTAAGTAGCTTAGGGGTTAACCTCGCTATCTGCGTAGAACAAGAACAACTGCTTGTCCGCTTTAAGGGTCTCAGGCATCTTGCCGAAGGAGACAAAATAGCCCCTGGAACCGTTTCTCGGCTCTTCCTCGTTGATAATTTCCCGGTTCTGTCACCTTAGTCTGGTGTATCATTCAACGTCTAAAACCGCTAGTTTAATTTGAAGGGTCAGGGAATGAGTCGGCTTGGTGGTCCTAATTGTTTCTCATGAGCTTCATGCGCGATCCCAAAAAGGGTCCTCGAGCTGATTCCCGTTTCTAGTAGTCCCAATTGAGGAGTAGTAAGCTGGTATTTCGACAAGCATGAAGTGTGTAGGAGATCTTGGGGGACATGCACAAAAATAAACCATGAATGTAATTTTCAGATGTTGAATCGTGCGATGCTCCAACCTTTCGCCAACCTTTTGCCATGATTTTGTTTCTTGGCTTCCTGAATGGAAGTTTGAAATTTTTTGAGTTTTTAGTGTATAGATATTGGGGCCGGAAAGTTAAGTTGTTACTCTTTCCACACAATATATGCCCTCGTCTTCTCTCTGGTGGCTTTTTTTTAGCTCCATGTTCCCAATGAGTTCTTTTCGTAAGACCAGAGGAAACACCAAGCCACTTCCATCCACAAATGTGTTTTTTAGAGGTAATGTCTGCCGATAGTAATCTTTCCTAATCTTTCCTGATCCTAGAAGGCCTCGATAGCAGGAATATCTTTTGCAGGTACCATGTAAAAAAGCTGGCAACTTTGACGGGTAAAAACTTGCATTTAATTACCAAGACGAAGCCGCCATCTTAGAAGACTAACAATATAGATTAACATGAACTGGAATAGTTAAATGGGTTATAGGTAATAGAGGGACTGGGGCTAAGAGAGTGAAGGATATTCTTCTAATTTATTAGAGTTTAGTTTTTTTTAAATTTGTTATTATTCTTTTATTGCAGTCAAACACATGGAGCGCCGAAAGTGTCATCAGTACAAGCAAACACCCTGAGCACACTGGAGTTTGGAAACTACGACATCAGATCGAACTTTTCCCTGGACTTTGGCACGCACGCGTTAAGACAAGGAACACAGTTGGATGGTCAAAGTTTTCCGCGCAGCACGATTTTAAAATCGACGACTCAATTGAAGATGGTAAGAGCTGCAATAAAATTATTTACTTTGATGACTTAAACAAATTTTAACTTTTAGATGATAGCGAAAATAGCATCCCTCAAGACATGGTGCTCGCCGCTGGAATTGGTGCCAATATGGTAAACAAACCCGATGCCGAAGGAAGATCCGGCTCTAATCGATTAAACCTTGTGCCATCGTTTGTTATCTGCCTTAGCCTGTTAACCCTATGCAAAAAGTTTGTGCCATTTGTTATGAATTTATAAAATCCAATTACAGTTGTATTGAAATGAAATTTCTCCCATGCTAAACTATAAACTATTTATGTATAATACTTTAACAACCACATAGCAGAAAGCAAAAATCTTAAATCAAAAAAATAGAAAATAAACTAAAAGTCTTAAATCATGAAGAAAAAAAATAGCGTATATACACAAGAGTTAAAAGCAAAAAAATATTGTTCCCATTTTGTCGATAAGCAAGAAAATCTAATTAAATTAATTTTATTTAGTTATTAATTCAATATTTAGAGAGATCGATGAATATTTCTTATTTTATAATTTAATTTATATTTAATATATAGACCAAAGCATATGTATATCTAACAAATTTATTATAGAATACATATTTATGTATATTGATGGAGGTTAACGAATCAAACAAATGGACGACCTAGATGTATAGGATTTATTAACTTGATTTTTGTTTATTTGTAAATTTTTATTAAGTAATTGTATGTATGTGTAGGTTTTTTTTTAATTTGAAAATCTAAAGTTATCCTAAATGATTGCGGCATGTTTGAGTAATTCACATAGAATTCGATTTTATTAGGCGAAAATAACTTATTTTACAGCCAACCTTCTGCAGTATTTGATGGAAATAATTTTCTGGCTGGCCTTTAAGGGAAAATTTGACTTAGACCTTTAACGAGCATGGCAGCTAAAAGCCCTAATACCTTAACGCAGCATACATTAAATAGTTCATAAAGTAATAGGAGTTTTACAAAAGTTGTTAAAACTTTAATCAATAATATTTTGAACCGACAACAGTGCTACCATCCGACCTGATTTTTTTTATCTTTTGAACTGAAATAATTGTTTAAAAAAAACCTTTTAAACCAAAAGTATAAAGTAAACTCGTCGTAAAGTAGATGCTTAAAACTTTTTTGATAACACGGAAAACGTCAGCAGCAAAGATCACAAGCAGCAAGAAACTGAAGGCGATTGGTGTAAAAATTTTGAGAACCCTGAAAAAGCTTTCCAAGTTTGTTATCAGGTTGTCACACACGCCACAATACAATTAAGGCTGGAAAAATACGTTCTCTCCTTGGAAGTCTAGTGACTTTGCGAAACTTTGTCTGCGTCTCTGTCTGTGTGTCACAGTTCAGCATACGGGAACATGTCTGTAGCAACACAATGCGTATCTCGCTGTGTCTCTGATTTTAAGTGAAAACTGAAGCGAGATACAGACACTCATTGTTGTCCGGCTTTTAGCATTTGACAATCTGCCAAACAGGAATTTATGACAGCTAGCAGGCACCATTTAGGATATATTTCAGAATCCTAGTGTTACACAATGATTAATTTTAGGCAAGAAAACTCGCTGGTCGGCCATAAACCTAAAAAAGCGTAAGAAATTTCACAAATGTCTTATTAAACAGCTAGATGGCGTGTCCATCGAATTTTCCCTCTTCATTGTTCGGAATTTCCAAAAGGGCAGCGTAGCTCAGAGCCCACTGAACACACCTTCTAAGGAAAAAAGGATTTTCTGTCTTAATCAGCTCAGGAGTAGGTAAGACTTCCTTTGGCAGTTTAACAGTAATGAATGTGAATTTTCTACATTTTATCAACTTCGGTCTTTGAGTCGTTTTTAAGCCTTAGTTATAATTCGGTTTTCCTGATCTGCATCCCTATTGTATTGTACTTAGGCAAGAGCCAGTCTTGCAGTGCGTGATTATCCAAGTTTCGGAATTAAAATGAGGTTAGCGCCAGAAATGAGTTTTTCAGTCAATTTCAATCCGGGTTAATCTCGGCTTACGCGCCAATGAGGGTTAGTCTCGGATCAAACTCTAGGGAACAGTTCGAATTTTTTGCCTGTTCTTTTTCAATGCGCAATGGTTTCAGTGTTCCTGTGTAAAACGACATTTGAGTACAACCTCAACTCTTTTGACTGTTCTTTTTCTATGTGAAGTTATAGTTAAACTACGATTACGCGGTCATTATTTCGCGTCATTTAAATGGCGCTCTGACATCACAATGGCGTCACAAAACCGTCATTTAAATTACGCTCCGTGTGATAACCATTTTTGGGACATAGTTTTCTGTGTCTTTTAAATGACTCTGAAAATGACCGAGAAAATGACGGTTTTTTGAGTCATTTAAATGACATTGAATAATAGGTCTAGAGATCTAAACCTAGGAATCGCGACAGTGACTGACGAGGTAACAAACTTTTATCGTATACTTCGTACTCGACTTTCAGACATTGCAGCCACGAAATAATACGAGCTCTGGACCAAACAAATCTTGCAACTGCAACGAATGAGCTACATTTTTGTCTTTAAATTTATACAGAACACATTCAACCAATTAAGACTTTGTAAACAAATGTTATATGATTCAATAACTATACTTAATGAAATAAAAGTCGTTTGAAATCTTGAATCTACAGGACACATTCACAAATCGGGCACACTTCATACTACAAATTGTCTTCCCTACGCCAATACCGCCAATTGAAAAACAGAAAAAATACTCGAAATCGAAAAAAATTAAATGATGTCATTAATAATAGTGTATCATTTTTAAGAGGAAGGTCATTACCGTGTGATCGCCATTTTTTGGCGTGTATTTAAATGACCTACGCCGAAAATTCTTAAATGACATTCACTCTGCGTCATTATTTTTGGGACAAAAATGGCATAGAAGGTCATTTAAATGACGCACCTTGTGATCGCCATTATTTTAATGACAACTAGTTGCTTAAATGGCGCACGAATTTGCCATTTTTTCATGACGACACAGCGTCATTTAAATGATCCGAAATAATGACCGTGTAATCTAAGCTTTAGGAGAATTAATAATTTCAAGAGTCGAAGATTTCGGCAACTCTATTGATGGATTTAACTCTGCGCTCAAAGCCTTCTCGCTGGGTTAACTCCAGATTCGTTTTGTTCCGGTATAAACAGATCTTGGTTATAGCTTGGCTTAATTCTGCACAGAAAACTGTCCCTAGTTGGTAGTACCTTGACTTTTCACTGCAAAAACATGGGCATTATGGTAATATGGCCAATATGGTAGCCAATTTGATTGATTTAGGATTTCAAAATCAATCCTTCGAAATACTTCGAACGCTTTGGTCCACTATTTTCTGATATTTATTCGTGTCATTTGGCACTTCTGGCCCATTTCAGAGCAGTCATTCGAAGATTCTTAAAACTGTTTCTAAACTACCTAACTGTCATTTTGAAATTTTCCTCTGGGAGATGATTTGCCGCTTTGGATCAAGTTCATAAGCACCAAATGAACCAAGTCAAGCTTTGTCATTGTCGCGAATGTCAATCATTTGCGAATGTCAATCGCAGTTTGACATTCGCAAATGATTTCGAAACTCTTTTGTCACCTCTTCACTTCATACTAACGGGACTGAATTCAGGCATTGCATTGAGAGGTTCTTTTTCCTGTGCTAAGGCTCAACCCTGAAATGAATGTTGAGTTAAGGCTCTTCTGCCTCCATTTTTAAATAAAAAAAAAAGCCGAGTCTTGAATTTTTCAATTTCTTCTCATATTTTTTTATAAAAAATGACAGTTGTGAGAGTCAGTGATTTCTAAAATAAAAGATTCACATTCTTAAGAAGTTTTAACTGCGTTAACCCCAGATTCATTTTATTCCGGGATCAGCAAATATTGGTTTAACCCTGAGTTAACTTTGCACTAAAAAATTAACTCTAAGCAGGCGATTTTTAGTTCTTCAAGTTCTTCAATAAAAAAGAATATCCAAAAATTCGCTTCTGAATTGTTCCCTCTCTTATGGTAAATGTAGATCAGTACTTAAAGAGTAAGGATAGTCTCAAAACCAGCAGCACATTTTCGCTACAGCTGTCTGATGATATCTAGCTATAAGTATTTTATCTTTCTTTATTATGTCTGATTTTTAATTGGACTAAACACTACCACCCAAATGTTTATGAAGTACCTCCCAGCCAGTAGACAACCTGTAACCCTAACACATTCTTAAGTAAAAGAAAATCGAAATAAATATGCAAAATAAAATATCCCTTGTTATTGGGCAGCCTATCTTTTCATTAATTAAAAGTTCAGATCTAAGGACATAACCTTTTGAGCCCTTTTGAATAAGTGTTATTTTGAGTCTCACATAAAAAGAGCCTATAACAGTCTTAAATATAAAGAACCATTTTAACTTTAGAAGAGAATATTAACGACGAGTAATTCTCAAAAGATAAGTTTCAAATAAATGTTAGCTTAAGTCGCAAACCATAATGTGTGCAGTTGTACATCCTGTTTTAGGAAATATAATTTTTCAGGCAGAATGCTAGAGGAAATATCATTTGTTTTCTGATCATTTTTACACATAAGAGAACAATAATATCCATTAATGTAGTTTATATTTTTTATTACGTCAGGAGCTACTTACCTACCCATTTAACATTGGCCGAAATCAAGTTTACTTATGTAAATAAAACAAAAATCAATCAACCTTATAATATGTGCCTCAAAACTTAAAATAATTTCATAGTTTCTTATGAAAGAAAAGAATATATAAAAATAGAAAATTATTTAACATTATTTGTATAGGAAGAAAGAAAATCATTTTAAAATTAAAAGATTTGTATGAATAGATTTGAAAGTTCAAGTATCAAAGTGTACCTTTAGAAAACCCATAAATATTTACAATCACATTTTGGAATCCTTCAATATTAAATATTATTTTTTAATATTGTTAAAAATAATATATTTTTGAATCCATGCAGAAAGAAAAACTCAAGAGCGAATATGTCTTTACATCAAAAAAAAAAAGTTTAAAATTATTGTAAGAAAGATTTTGGGTAACCAATATTTTCATAAACGTTTTATTGAAAATAATTGAAAAACTTTTTTTTCCCCAAATGACCAATAAAAAAAGAAAGGTAAAAAGAAACTTAAGACATTAATTATTTTACTTAAAATAATGTCTTCTTTATGTAATTTACATTTATCAAAGTCAGTATTTATTAAATTTTTTTGTCATATTTTTTTTTATGTTTTAGAAGAAATAATTAAACAGAAAAATATTTACCCAAATATTTTAGTTAACTTAGTGTACAGAAAGTAGGTATGTTCTTGATGAACTGATATCGTGCTTAAGTTTTTTGTTGATTTGATTATTACAACTAATAGTTTCAGAAAAGAAAATATAAAATAAAGAAAATATACAACATTTCAAATATCGCAAAGAAATTAAATTTTATTTGTATATAATAGCTTGTAATGGAGTCAAAATTATTGTATGAAGTCTGGAATGTATAATTTTGAAAAATATAAAGCTAATTCACTATTGGTTGAATGTTTTTTTTTATCATTAATGTGCTACAGCGCAAAGGCTTTCAAAAACAAGAACCAGAAATGCAGCAGGAAAACCATGAAAAATGTTGGCCTTAAGTCAATTTCTTAATTTTATTTTACAGCCAGTCAGTGCATTGTCAGAAAATATAAAGTTTCAATTTTAAACTTTCGACTTAAAGTCTAAAATTTTGGCTAAGAACAATATACGCTTCAGTAATTTTAAAATTACTGAATTATGGTCAACATGGCATTTTAAAAACCAGCAATTTTAGAAACTTAGAAAACTAACTAGAAATTTTACTATATGGGAGGGGCATTTAACAACGAAAGTTATAAACCAAGTTATAACGGATGGGTTAATTGGCCTGAACAATATGCAAGATAAAAATTTTTTTTTTTTTTTTTTCCGTGGGTAGGAAAAACCTTCATAGGCACTACGAGGACCGGCCGCGCGTGCTCATAGTAGTGTGAGATTCTTACTCACTAAAAAACCTCCCATTTTCCGTCAGACTACGACTAAGTTTCCTTAACAAGTAGTTCAAGCTTCTGTAATAATCGCGTGTGGCAGGCTGCCTTCCAACGAAGGCACCTACAATACCGTCAATTTATGCGGTTTCATCTTATGCTGCTAGATCTAACGGTCTCATTCGTTGTAGTCGGCGCGTAAGATTTGTCTGATCCAAAGTTCGGATAATTTCATTGTTGCAGTGTCCGCGAAGACGAGTACTAAGTTTGCGAGCAAAGTTTGTTACCTCGTCAGACACGGTTGCGATTCCTAGATCTCGGTGTAGATCGCTATTTCTTATATACCATGGAGCATTAACGATTGCTCTGAGTGTCTTATTTTGAAAAGTTTCTAAAATAGATATATTGCTTGGTTTAGTACAACCCCAAAGTTGTATACCGTACGTCCAAGATGGTTTTAGCACTTGCTTATACAAAAGCAGTTTGTTATATATGCTTAGTTTCGAAAATCTTCCGATAAGCCAATTCATTTCTCTTAACTTGATTTCGAGCTCGTCGCGTTTCTTTTTAACGTGCGGCTTCCATTTAAGTTTTGCGTCTAGAGTCATTCCTAGATATTTCGCTTCATTTGAGTACGGGATTTGTACCGAGTTAATGAATAAAGGTTTGTTGTTTATCTTTTTGTAAGTAAAGTTAACATGCGTTGACTTAGTCTCGTTAAGGACAACTCGCCAGCTCTTCGTCCAGTCGCATATTTTGTCTAAAGCGCGCTGGAGTTTCCCTGTTGATAATTCAACTGTCGTATCAATAGCGAGAATAGCAGTGTCATCTGCGAACGTAGCTAAAATTGTTCCCTCATCGTGGGGTATGTCTCTTGTATAGAGCAAAAATAATATCGGGCCGAGAACGCTTCCTTGCGGGACACCGGCATTTATCTCTTTGAATTCCAAGTACTCATTTTCGTACCTTACGCGAAATATTCTGTCTTTAAGGTAAGACTCTAAGATTCTATAGAGTTTTTCTGGTAAGCAAAGCCTTAATTTGTACTTCAGGCCTTCGTGCCACACCTTATCGAAGGCTTGCGATACGTCGAGAAAAGCGCTAGTACATATCTTTTTCGCTTCCAGAGCTTTTTCGATTTCGTTTGTTATACGATAGACCTGGTCGATTGTTGAATGTTTTTTTCTAAATCCGAATTGGTGATCCGGAATCAATCGTCTTTCTTCAATGATTGGTTGCAATCTTTTAAGCAACAGTTTCTCGAACACCTTAGCTATTATCGGCAGTAGCGAAATAGGTCTGTATGACTTTTTGTCGTTTGGACATTTTCCTGGTTTCGGAACCATTATGACCTCGGCCACTTTCCATTGCCTTGGAACGTATAAAACTCTCATGGAAGCGTTAATGATATAGAGTAGCTTAACCAAAGCTTTTTTCGGTAGCTCCTTTAGAATTTCGCTAGTAATTAAGTCGTAGCCAGGGGCTTTGTTGTTTTTCAGATTATTTATCGTTTGACGAAGTTCAGCCAATGACACGGTTTTTATTCTATAATTATCTTGTACCGCATAAGGATTGAGCTCCTCGACCAACGGTTCCCCGTCAAACGGTTTAAATGTTTCTTCTAGGTAAACTGCAAATAAATCTGCTTTTTCTTTGTCTTTTCTTGCCCATTCGCCGTTGGCTTTTCTTAATGGCGCAGAGTGTTCTATAGGTTTCTTAACGGACTTAAATGCTTTCCAAAGAGAGTAGTTCGAACCTTTATCGGCAGTCAAACTTTCGAGGTAAGCAGAAGTCTCGCGAATTTTAAAATCTTGAAGTTCGTGCTTCAGTTTGTAAGAAAGGTGGTTCAAGATGGTCTTATCCGGGGGTGCTTGCGAACATTGCCATCTCTTGCGCGCTCTCCTCTTTTCGCATATTAGCTCTTCAATTTCTCGCGGATATATTGTTCCGCTGTTCGATAATTCGGATCTCCGAAAAGAAGTGTTATTCCACGCAGCGCTCTGAATAACTCTCACGAGTTTATCTAATTCGTCTTCTATTTCAAGTGGCGTTTTGAGCGGTACATTTAAAGCTATGTTTTCTTTGCAGTATTTTCTAAAGTCGTCCCAGTCGGTGTTGTTGTTAGTTAATCTAGGCGCTCTATTCTTTTTCGCTAGGCTTTCGCCGATTTTCAAAAGAACTGCCGAGTGATCTGAACAGAGATCAAAGCGTTCTTCTACGTTCGTAAGGTAACGAGGTACCCCCTTGGCGATAAAGAAGTCGACAAGATCAGGTATTTTATTTCTGTCGGTTGGCCAATATGTTGGCTTTCCCGTCGATAAGAAGATCACGCCGCGTTTTGTACTTGCTTTAAAGAGGGCTCTGCCTCTTGTTGAATTGCACCGTGAGCCCCAAAAAGTATTTTTCGCGTTAAAGTCCCCGCCGATGATAAAGTTTGACCCAAGTGAATCAAAGAGCAGAGCAAGATCTTCATCTGCCAGCCGATACTGCGGAGGAAAATAGCTCGTCGCGATGTTGTAATTTATGTGACTTAATTTTACTGAGACTGAGGTTATTTGCATAGAGTCAAGTTCTATTTCTTCGTTTTTGGAGTGCTTTATGCAGTCTTTAATGTAGAGAGAGGATCCACCTCTCGAATTTTCTGAAGGATGATGCGCGTGATAGTCAATGAAACCTTTTATTTTGCGTGCTGAACCCTTTTTAAAGTGGGTTTCCGAAATCAGGCATATGTCTACATTATTCTTCCGTAGGAATACTTCTAGTTCGTCAATTTTTTGCAAAAGGCCGTTTGCATTCCATGTAATTATTTTGATTGACTTTCCCATATTCATGATTTTTTATTAAATGCTTTTCGAGGTTTAAACTCGAGCTCGCTCAATTTGTTGAATATTACTTGATTAAGTTTCGCCTGTTGCTCAAACTTTTCTAAAATCATGCCTAGAATTTGAGAGACCGAATCTGATGCGGCCGATTGTGGCTTACTTTGACGCGACGCGACTTGAGCGTACGATCTTGGACCAACAAGTGTGGATTCTCCCTTTTGACTCCGGTGGGAACTAGGACCAGCGACGTTTTCTTGCGCTTTTTGAATTTTGCCTTTAATCAAACCCTTACCCCTTGTCAACTTAGGGGTTTTTGGCTTATCTACTTTAGGAGGTTTTAGGCTTGGGCCCTTATTTTCAGTATTTTTCTTCGGAGCTTCATGTCGTTTTTGCAACTCAATGGCAATTTCGCAACCTCGGTAGCTCGCTGGGTGACTTCCCCTGCAATTGGCACAAACCGCGGGGGCCTGACTGCTGACATTGCAATCCGTCGAGAGATGTTCGCCGGCGCATTTTACGCATCGCGGCTTTTTCTGGCAGTACGCTTGCGTATGTCGGAAACCCTGGCATCGCTTACATTGGGGAACTAGCCTGTTGCCCTTCCGCTTGGGCTCGATTTTTACCTTGATGTTAAGGATTGATTTAATTTTGTAGATTTCGTTAATATTTTCAGTCCTATCAAAAGAAAGCATAAAAATTTGCAGGCCGCGTCGGACAACAGCGGAATCTTTGCCTTCGTCCGTACGTTGCTTCTCTTTCTTTATTATGTTCACGGCGTCAAGAATTTTAAAGCCTTGGGCTTGAACGTCTTGTATTATTTCGTCCTTGGTACAGGATGGGTGTAGTCCCCTCGCTATAGCCCGCAGCGGCTTTTCGAGGTGATTTTCATAAGTAAACCATTGGATTTTCTCTAAATTTAACTTTTGTGACAGTGACCGATAGGCATCAGAGTCATCGACGTTAACTTTCCACACGTTGTTTCGAAGTGATGTTAAGTTATATTTCGTCGCAAGAGTATTTTTAAGGATGTTTCGCAACTTTCCGTAGTCCGCGATCCCAACGACATTTATTGCAGGTGGTCGGCGGTTTTTTTCTTGGGGTATTCCTGTCGCTTTGTTTGATACGACTGGTGTTTCTTCTTTTTGCTGCACGGTTTCTACTTCGGGTGAAGAACCGGCCTTTCGTTTCTTGGTAAGCCTTTTCCTAAGGACCGGATTCGTTTCGCGTGCAAGTTCTTCCTCGTCCGTCTGGTATTCACATTGACGTTTCGGCGTTTCCTCGCATACTATAGTACCACGGGGGTTCCTTAAGGCTTCATTTTCTTTACGTAAGGAATCTACTTCGCTTTTAAGCTCATGGTAGAGACGTTCCATTTCATTAAGCTTAGCACGGTGTTCTTTGTTTTCCGTTTCAAAGCATTTAATTTTCGCTAAGTCCTGATTAACCGGCGGACTTCCTTTCCCGGAGACCTTTGATCCAGCTGGTGGAGATCGAGGCACCCTTGATTTTTTCAAAAAGGGATTTATAAGCAATAAATGGCTCTCCCCAGAATCCGTAGAGCCTACCTCCGAAGAGGGTGGATTTGCCAGTGAAACTGGATTGCCACCTGGGGTAATAAAATCTTTTGTTTTGTCCATTGCATAGTTTGTATGCGCTACGCGCTCGGCATACGGAGGGTGGATTTTAGTCGCCTCTTACGACAGGCATGCCTTACCTCGGGTAAATTCTAACCCCTACCCGAAGGGGGTAAAAATTAGATAAAAATTAACACATTTTGTTGTCAAATTTACGTTGCTTTCCTCTAAGTTTTTTTCGTCCAGAACAAGCTCGTCATCAACATTGCTTTCGTGGTAGCGATGTTTACAATCCACATGGACAACTTTTATTTTTGGTCCTCTTTGGATTTGTAAGTCGAGATCGAGTTTCCTGGACTCATACCCACGGGCATGAGTCCAGGAAACTCACCAACTGTAAGTGCTGCTGGTGATGGATGCTGGTGATGTGACCGTAACAGGCTGCAGCACTGGCACAACTTTGTCGACGCAGGCGGCCCTGATGGTTAGTGTGCCACTGGAACACCTACACCAATCTTTGTACGCACGGCAGCTAAAGTGTGAGATCAGATGCGTTCTTATCGGAATGCTGCTGTCTCCTCTTCAGCAGTTCAAACTTGGAAAGCAAGTAATGGCAGACAGTTTGAGTGCTACGGAGTGCGAACGCTGCAAAACTCGATTGTTGGAACTTGCGGAGGCAACTAATGCTTGCATTCCTGTGGAAAGCTGTAGTTTGGAGGACGGAACCTTTTGGGTGAAGACCTCGTCACAGCAAACATCTGAAGGGCTACGCAGTATGGTACCGAAAATCCTTACCCTTGGGACCCCAACTTTTAAGGTCTACAAGTCACCCAAGCTTCCGCGTGTCGTCTGCTGAATCCCTGGGAAACTGGGGAAAACGGCGGGTGCTGAAGGGCTTGCGGTCCCAAACTTGACTTTGACCGGAAGGACTATGGTGCTCAGTTGTAGACTCTCGTCTATGGACTTCCAAAATTCCTAGAACCCATACACACAAGCCTACAGGCTCAACCATGCGGATCGATGATTGGTGCAGTAAGAATGGACTTTACAATGAATCCTCTTAAAGCAACCATTGTTCTCTTTACGAAAATGAGAAAGATCATGCTGGCCGGTGTCCGATAATATCAAATTTCTGAGAATAAGGGCCCTACTATAGCTATCATTGGTTTGAACCATTAAAAGCTTTATTTTTGGGTTTTCACACGATTTACAAGCAATTTTGGCTGTATTGGAATAAAAGAAAAGCTTAATTTTGACATAGGAATAGGAAATCTGCGCATAAGTTCTTTGTTGGGCAAAGCAGTAAAGTTTTTTTTTTTGAATACCAGGGTGGACGGAGGCTGAAACTCCAAAACCTTTCAAAAATACCAATTGGCCCACTATAGCAGGTATATAATATCGAAGAAGCCGATATTGGTTATGCCCGATTTCCACGTGCTTAAGAACCACCCATTTATGAGAGACACTATGAAAACTGCCAGAACGCACGTTGTACTTCTAGTTCGTCTATTTTATTCAGAAGGGCGTTTGCATTCCATGTTAGTATTTTAAATAACTGTTTCATATTCAGGGTCTCTTGTATTTTTTTCGAGGCTTTAACTCGAGCTTGCTCAGTTTGTAGAATATAAGTTTGTTGATTTTAGTCTGATCCTCAAGTTTTTCCAAGATTACAGCGAGTATCTGAGACACAGCATCTGTTGTGGGCGATCTTGCCTTGTTTTCGTTTGACGCAACTTGTGCGTATGATTTCGGTCCGACCAGTGGCGGTTTCTCCACTGCACTTGAACTGGCGCCGTTTTTGTTGTGGAGCTTTTATACGCCTTTTGTCGTCGCCTCCTTTGCCAATCTCGCACTTTTGATCGGCTTTGGCGTCTTCGGAGTCTTTGGTTTCGGAGTTTCAGCAGTTTTTGGACGTACATGGCTTGGATTCTGACCTCGAACATTTTCCTTAAGAAGTTCTCGTCCCTTTTGCAGCTCTGTGGCTACTTCGCATCCTCGATAGTTTGCGGGGTGGTTGCAATTGACGCAAACTGCTGGAGCCTTCATGTCAACTTTGCACTCTGTTGAGTGGTGTTTTCCGGCACATTTCACGCAACGTGGTTCTTTTTGGCACTAGGCACTTGTGTGCTTGAATTCTTGGCATCGCTTACACTGTGGTATCAGTCTATGGCCCTTTCGCATGGGTTCGATTTTAACCCTGATGTTAAGTATCATTTTTATTTTATAAATATCGTTTATGCTCTCAGTTCTTTCAAAGGAGAGCATAAAAATTGGAAGGCCGCGTCTGATCACAGTGTCTCTCTCTCCTTCCGTGCGTTGCTTTTCCTTTTTAATGATATTGACGGCATCAATAATTTTAAGGCCTTTAGTTTTTAGGTCATTTACAACGTCTTCTTTTGTGCATGATGGGTGGAGCCCCCTTACAATGACTCGCAGTGGTTTTTCGTACTTATTTTGATAAGTATACCACTCGATTCTTTCTGCATTCAGTCTAGGAGACAGCGCGCGATAGGAATCGGCGTTGTCAACATTTACTTTTCACACGTTATTTCGGTGCGAAGTAAGCTTATAGTATTCTGTTCTCACCGTGTTTGCAAGAAGGTTGTGCAATCTCCCGAAGTCTACTATTCCGACGATGTTTGCTATTCCTTCCCGATGCTGGAGGGGGACGAATTTTCGCTTCTGGTTTAGCTTTGTTTGAGCCAGAGGGCTTATCTTCTGTTTTTATTACTTCGGGAGAGGAATTCGCCTTACGCTTCTTGCTAAACCTTTTCCTTAAAACTGAATCGGTCTCAAGTGCAAGTTCGTCCTCGTCCGTAAAGTATTCGTTTGCTGGTCGGTTACACGAGTCTTTCGTTGCACGACTATTTTTAATATCCTCGTTTTCTTTTCGCAGAGAGTCAACTTCCATTTTAAGATCGTGGAAGAGTCGCTCAATTTCAGTAAGCTTAGTTCGGAGTTCATTATTCTCCTTTTCTAAGCTCTTAGTTTTCACTGAGTCCTGGTTTACCGGTGGACTGCTTTTTCCGGATATGCTCGATCTAGGTGGTGGTGATCGATTTAGTTTTATCCTTACTTTCTCAAAAGGATTTATAAGCAATAAAAGGCTCTTCTTAGAATCCGCAGAGCCTGCCTCCGAAGATTGGATTTTCCAGCATAGCTGGGCTGCCACCTGGGGTAATCAATTTTTTCGTTTTGTTCATTGCCATTATTTGCTGGCATTCTGGATTTTAATTTAACCTTCAGATTCATCTATAAGTTTAAACCTTACTGCTAAAAGTTGCTCCAACTGGAGTAGACTGCGAGTACCTGCGCATTAGCTTAACGGTTTTTATGCCCCATCCCATAGGATAGGAGGTTAAGTTTGGTTCATAGTTTGTAGCATGGAGAAATAATCACCGTAGACCCCCAAGACCTTAAGGGCATATGATCGTGACCGAAGAGTAATTCAAATGAGCCATGTCCGTCCGTCTGTCTGTGTGTCGGTAGTTTTTAGGCCTTAAGTTTTGAGCCAGGAACTATAAACCTTTCTTACCTATGTTCTTTCTACGTCCCGAAGCAGTACAAGTGTAAAAAAATTTTAAATCCGCCTACGGACACGCCCACTTTACTTGATAGCATGAAAATTCAAAATTGTCGTAGGATGTTGAAATTTCACATGCTCTCGCTTAAGTGTATTGTAATTTCCAATTAAAAAAAAAATGCGAAAACCGCCCATATGTGGGCGTGGTCATATTTAATTTGCATTCTAATAAATGGCTTACACTCGATATTTGCTTTAAATCCAAAAAACTTACACTATAAAATGTTCGGACATGTGCCTTAGCTAACAACTGAAATGAATAAATTTTTGCCACGACCACTTTTGAGGGCGTTTTTAAGTATAAACCAAATTTTTAATATGAAAATACAATCACCACGTGTTTACCACTTCTGAAAGAAAATAAGAACAAAAAACGACGTGATTGAAAAGGGGTTGATGCCACCCCCCTTTTTTAAGGAAGAAGATTCTTAATTGGCAAGTTCGTAATACAATTAAAGTTAATAGAAACTGAAATGAAATAACCAAAATTTGTGATGTAACTCGGAGCTTGAGAGTGGGCAATTGGGATGGGGTACCCAAGCCTCAGCGGAATGTAGCCCTCCCACTTGATTTAAGTGGGATTTAAGTGTTTAGTTTAAGTTACTAGTTCTCTAATAATTTTTGGACTAAACGTAGTTTCTTATTTTAAATCCATTCCATCCATATTAATTAATTGAAAATAACACGACTCTTTTGTAGGTAAATGGACAAGAAATGTACGAAACATTTAAGGTTCACTTAACCCTCTGAACTCCACAAAAACAAGTACTGGGACCGTAAGAAGCACAAAAACAAAAAGAAGCTTCCCATTTTTTCTGAAAAAACTTTTCACAAACCCCCCTTATTGTGTTTCAGAACAGATGCTACATTTCAGACATTCTCTGATGGTGTCACCTGCAGGCACGGTATCACATTTGTTTTGACATTCAGACCTGACAGCAAGGCATCTTTTGGCGCTTTGTGAGGGTGACTTAAGCAGGAGGCTGAATTGAAACAAATGACATATTGGTGTATACCTATTTATATCAAAAGCATACACACCTTGAGGAAGTTTCCCTTTGCAGTTGCAGTCTGACTTATGAACATTCGAGTTCGAGAAAGCATAGGTTCTTATGAACAGATTTGTGTAAATATGTATTTGCCGTCAGAAGAAAAGCGAAAAACATTGTTTTTGTTTCGAAGCCATTCATCATGGATGCAAAAGTGCACAAGTCACACAAGTATTCCTAGGGGGCAAGAGTGTGCATATAAGGGCGCCCATTTAATTAAGAAATGTACGACAGCTTTATCTCTTTTAAGTAAGGCAAGGAGAGCTAAAAAAAAAATGACATGATATGTGGTTCAGAGATGAATTGAATACATGCATTTAAGCGCTGACTTTAAATGGCATAAGGGAGTTATTATTCATGTAAATGCGCTAATGGTTTTGTGGAAGAGCATTTGTTTAGGAAGCAGAGCAGGTGAGGAATAGTTGTGGCTTTATTTCCAGGTCGCCTAAGAGAAATGGGTTAAAGTGCTTAAAGGAATAACTTTCTACAAGCGTTGTGACTTTTTAAAAATATCATATAAATATGCGTATTTTGCATGTGCGAAATGCGTTTGCATACCTATATTCTTGCCAAGAAAAAATTTTTGGTCTGAGGAACACTCGTAACTGTAAGAAAATGATTTGGTTTCTAATGATGGTTTAAATACAATGTAAGGTTCAAGAGTAGAACTGTTTTTTTTTTAGTGGAGACAGTTTTAAAGTGGAGACATCTTTTTTTCAATTCGTTTGCTCTTAGGCTCGGAGCTAGTAGAGAGCAAAATGTTTTCATGATTTTTTTGCGATTTTTTCGAAAATACGTCAAAGCTGTTGTTTTAAAACTATTTTATTGTCCGCACACAGGCAGACCCATAGAGCTCGTATGGTTCCTGCTTCTCTGCATATCGTCCAGTATCCGTCGCCATGACTTTTATTTAAGGAGGTCCCCCCCATTTAACTTGCCAAAGAGAAATGGACCGGCTTTGAAGGGTTAATCTTTGACGAATCTCTAATAAGGTGTAGTTTGTGGAGTTTATTTTAACTCCAAGAGTAATTAGCTGTTTTACTACTTCAAAGTTGCTGCTACAAACAGTGACGTGTTGTCCAAAGTATAACACATACACATACTTCATTCACAGAACACACTTCTTTAACATCATACTTGAGAGAGTTGTGCAGAATTCCCGCGCCAACACCAGAAGCACAATCTTTCAAACTGCATACGCAGACGACATTGACATAATCGGAAGCACAAAGCGTGATGTCAGTGAACCCTTCGTGAGTATTGGAACGAAAGCGGCGAATATGGGTTTAGCAGTCAAAGAGCGCACCGACGTCTTGGACAAAACATCACATCAAGGACAGCTATAACTTTGAGGTAGTTAGGGACTTTGTCTACTTGGGTTCCGCTATCAATTCAGACAATGACACCAGCGATGAAATCAAACGAAGGATAACTCTTGCCAATCGCTGTTTCTTTGGGCTATGAAGGCAATTGAGTAGCAAAGCCCTCTCCCGGGCAACTAAAGAACGATTTGCGGTCCCGTCTGCATAGACGGAGAGTGGAGGAGGAGATATAAAATCGAACTTCACGGGCTGTATAGCGACATCGACCAAGCCAGAAGAATCAAAACAAAACGTCTACGATAGCTGGGTTATCTAGAGCGGATGGACACCAACGCCCCGGCCCGGAAAATCTTCGAATCCACCCCGCAGAGACGGCGCAGTAGAGGAGCACCGATACTCAGGTGACGCACGCAAGTGGAAGGGGACCTCAGCCAACTTCGCGTGCGGAACTGGAGACGGCTAGCTAGAGACAGAGCTGGCTGGCGAAGCTGGTTGGCTGAGGGCCAGGTCCACCCGGACTGTAGCGCCTTACTTAAGTAAGTATTATTATTATTATTATAACTTTATTAATCTGTAATTAAATTACAAAATCAATAATCTTAAAGCTAGTACTAGCTGCCAGGGCTTTCGACTAGGACTATACAAAAAACAGAGTAATGCTATATAGAATTTTCAAGCTCTAGGGCATGGAATATATTATATACATGATTTATATTTTCTAAGGTTATATTTGATAAGAGATATGAAAGATTATGGTCTGTTGTGTCTGTGCAAGTTGAATTAACTTTATCGCAGGAAAGTAGATGGGCCATGGTAAGGGTAGGTGAAGGTTGTACGTCGCAAAGATGACATAGTGCGGGAGCTTCCTTGTTAAAAAGGTGCTTATGCGTTATGTATGAATGACCCAGCCTGAGCCTTATGTACATTGTTAGTTTCTTACGAGGGACATTGTTAGGATAGATTGCTTTGACACCATTTGGATTGAAATTTTTGTAAGTATGGTCATAATTAGACCAAGCGGTTTTTTTCTTAATTTTCCAATTTTCGAGAAGGTAGTTCCTGATGTCTTTTTTGTTGTATTGATAGAAGGCTGTTGAAGGTTCATTTATAGCTGCCTTGGCCGCTGTGTCAGCCGCCTCGTTCCCTCTGATCCCGATGTGGCCGGGAACCCAAACTATTTTCAGTGTGCAACTGTTTGATATTAGGAGGTCGCGTATCGTATCGATGATTGGGGTGAAGTTTAAGATGTTTTTTACAGCGGAAAATGTGGATAAACTATCGGAAAAAATTACGGTCTTGGTTCTTTTCGCATACATTATAGCTTTAAGTAGAGCAAATGCTTCTGCTGTAAATGTCGAAGTGAAACTCGTAAGCAGTCCTTTAGAGAGCACGGAACCATTTTCATTGACGACTGCAAATGATGTGTGACTGGCTGTTTTAGAGGCGTCGGTGAAGAGGAGTTTCCAGCCCTTGGATTTGTACTCGTCGGCGATACTTTGGTATAAAGCCTTGTAAATATCATTGCTGGTTGCAGATTTAGCGTACTGGCATAAGTCTGTGTTGATCACCTGGTCTGAGAAGGTCCACGGCGGTTGGCGAATGATTTTGTAATTCGAAGTTAAAATTGGAATGTCCAAATCTTTAGCTGACGTATACGCTTTGCATAAGGCCGATTGAAGCCTCAGTCTTCTTTTCCGTTTTAAGGCTTTTTTTACCTCGATCTGGATGGCTGATTTATGTGGTGAATTGATTTTTTCGATGATAGTTGCGGTAAGAAAGTCGGTTCTGTCTTCTAGTTGAGGGAGCCCTGCTTCGGTGAGTAAATTGTTAATTGGCGTTGAGCGAAGAGCTTTCATACTTGTCCTGACGGCATTGTGGTAAGGTGTTTTTATTAGATGAAGTGAGGATTTGGCACATTTCCCGTAAATTGGTAGACCATAATCAATCTTGGATAGTATAATTAATTTAATTAAAGTAATAAGGGTATTAACATTTGAGCGACTATTTCTAGAGGAGAGGAACTTAATTATATTCACCCTGGCAGTGAGATTTTGTCTAACCTGCGTACAATGATTTTTAAAGTTAAACTTAGAGTCAAATATAAGCCCAAGAATTTTAATGAAATTTACATTTTTTATGTGTGTGTTGTTTAAATTTACAATAATAGTTTTGCTACAAGTATACTTTTTGCAAATGTGTAGTATTTCAGACTTTGAGGAGGAGATAATAGAACCTGAATATTGCCCCCAGGTCTGAAGGGCTTCAATAATGCGACGGAAAACATCTCCTATTAAAGACAGGTCTTTGCATTTTGAAAAAATTATGAGATCGTCGGCATAAAGAGTGTGCCCTACTTTCTTGAAGCTGTCGATGATTAAGCTTATTTCATTAAAAGCTATTATGAATAGCACCACCGATAAGGGCGAACCTTGGGGGATACCATTATTTAGCTTGTGGGTTTTAGAGTAGGTGTTGTAGTATTTTATTCGAAACCTCCTATTGGTCAGAAAAGACTTTATAAAATGGAATATTTTTGGGCCAATTTTCCATTTTAAAAGTTGTTGCAATATAACATGGGCCCCGATCCTGTCAAAGGCTTTGTCAAAGTCTATACTTAGAATGGAAGCATGATTTCTCTCCGACAGCGCTGAGGAGATGAAGTGGTCGAGGTGAAGGAGGGCGTCAAAGGTAGATCTACCTTTTTTAAAGCTGACTTGCCGTGTGTCAACTAGGTTCCCTCTCTCAATGAGCCAAAACAGGCGCTTGGCAATTATCTTTTCCAGGACCTTCCCTGTACAAGGAAGCAGTGAGATCGGCCGGTATCCGGCAGAAGTGGTGGGATCTTTGTTTGGTTTCGGCAGAGGAATGATGCTTGCAACTTTCCAGGCTTGTGGAATTATTCCTGAATTAAAGACATTGTTGTACAGTGACAATAGGCGTGTTTTTTAAAGCGGTGGGGGCATTTTTTATCATTTCGTATGAAATGCGATCGAAGCCTGGAGTTTTGCCTTTCGCCGTATGTAAACAAGAGGCGAACTCTGTCATAGTAATTTGGGACTCAATGGAAAGAGCTGAAGGACTAGGATTGAACTGCAAGCTTGGGTCTGATAACGTTTTTAATTTTTCCCTAATGAACGTCGAGCTGAAATTAGAGTCGTCCCCAAGCTGTTCCCAGGTTCGAGCAAAATGTTCGACTATCTCAACTGGGCAGGTTAATGTCTTATTCCCTGTTTTTATAATTTTGATGGTGTGAGGTAGGTAGGTGCCTGCTAAGGTTCTGATATCAGACCAAAGTTTCTGGGAAGTTGAGTTAGGGTTGATATTGGCGGTGAATCTTTCAAAGCACGCTCTTTTTTCAAATTTCACCATCAACCGGAACTTGGCGTTCAATTTCTTATAGTGTATAAGATTGGAGTCTGTGGGTGTTTTCTTGAAATTGCGCCAAGCTTTTTGCTTTAGCGTGCGGAGAGAGTTTAAGTCCGTGTTCCACCAAGGTACTGTTTTTTTGTGTGGTCTGTTGTTGGTTTGCGGAATAGCGCAGTTTGCTGCTGCCCGAATAGATTTGTGAATCAGTGCAGATTCCTTATTAATATTGGGCGATTCTTTTCTTGCCGCAAGTTCGCTTGACATGGTATTTTGGAACAATTCCCAGTTTGCTTTGTTAAGCAAAAATTTTTTTATATGCCTAGGCTGGTGATTGTTGTTCCCGGAGTTAAGGGTGATGAGTATCGGGAAATGGTCACTGCCAGACAGATTATCAGAAATATTCCAGGTGGATTTAGGGAGGAGTGAAGGTGAGATGAGGGACAGGTCAACATGGGTTAAAGTTTTATGGGTGGAGAAATGGGTGGGCCGACCGTCATTGAGGATCGCTAGCCCTGAGTTAGCAATAAAATGCTCGACCAGCTTACCGCGTTTGTTGATTTTCTCCGAACCCCATGCAGGGCTCCATGAGTTGAAGTCGCCTGTTATTAGGATTGGAGTATTTATCCCATCTATGACATCTTCAAGATCAGTAGTTGAAAAAGTTTGTTCGGGAGGGATGTAAAGAGATATAAAAGTCATTTTGGTGTTGAGGGTGATTTCCACTCCTATTGCTGCTATATTTGAGTTTATTGCGATGGGACTATGGGGGATGGATTTGTGAATAAGGAGGCAGACACCTTGTTTAGAAGTTAAGTTAGAGTTGAGATTATGAAAATACGGAGCATATTGTTTTGGTGAAAAGGGTTGAACACCGAATGGGATATGGGTTTCTTGTAAAGAAATGATGCTAGGACTGAAATCATTAATTAGCAGCTGTAATTCATGGAAATTGTTTTTGTAGCCCTTTATGTTCCATTGTAGAACGCTAAAAGTTGTGCCTGTTGGTCGAGGTGTTTTTTTATCAACGCAAAGGGATTGGCGTTGGGTAAAATTTAAGTAGTTTTTGTTGTTGGATTGTTTATTTTGACTCCGCGGCGCTGGGATTGAATCAGACGTGCTCGCTAGCGAGCCTGTCTGATTCAATCCCAGGACCGCGGAGTCGTTGGTTTGGTTGAATTTGCTAGTTTTAGATGGAATCATCATCGTCATTCATCTTATTAGTAATGAAGTTATCGTGATTTGAGAGAAGAGTATTGGTTATATTTGTGAAAGTAGATGAAGGGGTTGATAGTATTTGTGTTTGAGTGGTTTCAGAAAGAGTGAGTGAGTTGGACGCTGTTGAGAAGCATTGTGTTTTTTCTTTAGAAGCAGGTGAGATGAGAGAAGTGGCAGCCTGTACATAGCTGGTACCTGTTGTCGTAGGGCTGGGGTTACTTTGATTGTGAGAGCTTTGTTTGTTGTGTAGAGTTTGTGTTACCCTGGCGGGCACAGATGGAGGAGAGGTATGGTTTGTGTTGGAGTTTTTATTTTCTTTGTCGATAAGGTTGTTGGTGGAGGTTTGAGCCGGGGGGAAAATTGGAGTTGTATTTGCATTTAAATTGTTGGTAGAAAATTTGCTCTGTACAACAGCAGAGTATGTTGTGGACAGAAACGGGACTGGGTTTCGCTCTCTGAACATTTTTTTTGCTTCGCCCATGCTGCATTTGTTTATCGTTTTTATTTTTAGGATTTCTTTTGCATTGACATACCGTTTGCACATTTTGGACGAGGATGGGTGCTCTTCCGAACAATTGGCGCAAGAAACGCGTGTACAAGCTTCGGTGTTATGGGGGGGAAGGTTGCAGGTTTCGCAGGCGGCTGCGCTGGTGCACCTCTTGGTGGTGTGGCCGAGGAGCTGGCAATTGCGGCAGCGCATTGGGTTGGGGAAATATTCCTCAACTTTAATGGTGTGCCAACCTATGGTGACTGTACTTGGGGTGCGGAAACGGTCAAAAGTAAGGAGAACGAGGCCGGTGCAGCGAAGTTGGTTTTCGGTAGTTGGTTTTTTGAATTTGTACACGTCTGTGACACCTTGCGTTTTCATTTCGCTAATTATTTCTTCCTCGGGCAAGTTGATTAGCCAAGGGGCGTATACTGTGCCCTTAGAAGAGTTAAGGTTGGCGTGCAGTGTAACGGAAATCGGACAGAGATTAGCAAGATTTTTTTTTGACAGGAATAACTTGGCTACTTTCTCGGTTTTCGCGAGGAGGAGGAGGCTCCCGTCACGTAGCTCCGAAATGTTATCATAAGCGGTGCTAATGCCGTCGATAGCTCTTTTAAGTAGGAAAATGCTAATGGAAGAGAGTGGTTTGTTTTGATCGGTGGAGGATATCACAACGAATTTGGGGTCGGCTAGTGTTGAATTTAGTTGAGAGGGTTTGCTAAGGTCCATTGGGGTAAAGGTAGTTTTTTTTCTTTTTTTGTTATCGGGTCCGGATAGCAGCTCGAGATCGAGCGTGCCAAACCTGTTGCCCGCGAGCGTTGGTGGCCCAGGGGCCATGATTTTACCGTTCACTCACTTGAATAGATTTGTTGATTACCGAAATAAGGCGACAACGAAAGAAAAAACACAAAAGGAAGGAAAAGGGAAAGTTGAGAGAGTAACGGGTGTAACTCAGTGACGCAAGTACCAAAATAGATAGAGCGGAATCGATAGCGATCTTGCCGGCTTGAAAGTCAGACGGTGACTGTACTTAAGTAAGTAAGTAAGTATAACACATACTTAGTCTTATTCTCATTAACTACCAGACCAAACAACTTGGCCTGCTCTTCAATCGCTGTAAAAGCCTCTATCACGGCTCGGCTGGAGCGGGCGATAATGTCGATATAGTCCGCGTAGGTACCCCAGTATTTGCAGGAATCTGTTGAAGACAGTGCCTATACCGTGTTGATCTTTCTCCAGAACAGATTGAGGAAAGCACATGACAATACATCCCCTTGCGGGAATCCGGTGCATGTTTGGAATAGTTCCGAGGAGAAGTTCCCAAACTGCACGCTGCACCGCGTATTTTCTAATGTCAAACAAAGCAGTTTGATCAGTTTGCCGGGTTCTTGGATACGGCCATCGCCAAGTTGAGCCCTCTACAATGAACGCTGTCATATGCGGCATTAAATTCGAAGAAAAGGTAGCGTGCCACGACTTAAAATTCATTAGTCTTTTCAAGGATCTTTTCCGGTATGTAAGTCGGGTCTATGGTCGATCTTCCGGACCGGAAGCCACACTGGTAGGCGCGGATAAGTGTGCTTCAGAACGGCTTAAAACAGTTTGATAGGATATAATATGCGAGATTTAACAGAGATATGCTTCAATAGTTCTTGCAAGACAAAGGATCGCCTTTCTTGAAGATGGGACATAAGGAACTGATCGCCCTGTCTTCGGGCGTATGCTTTTCGTCCCCAATACTTGGTTAATGACTTGGTGCATGCAGCCCACCAAAACGTCAGCACCGTACTTAAATCGCTCCGCGGGCAAGCAATCAGAGCCGGCGGCCTTGTTGTTTTTAAGCCTTCTTAGCTAAGCTTACTTCTTCAATACTCGGTGGTGGTACTAGTTTTTGCTAGGCTGGGCTTTCGTGCCCTTCTGGTATAGTTTCTTCTCTCCCTTGTACCTCCTCTATGTAATAAACTTATATTAG
Source organism: Neoascia interrupta (assembly GCA_947623515.1). Classification (NCBI taxonomy): domain Eukaryota; kingdom Metazoa; phylum Arthropoda; class Insecta; order Diptera; family Syrphidae; genus Neoascia; species Neoascia interrupta. The sequence goes on from OX392462.1 coordinate 153,853,282, forward strand.
CGATCCGTCCAAAAATGAAAAAGGGACCTTTGGTATCGCAATGTAGTCCGTCTGTCCCCACCTGTAACTTATGAACGGTGAGTCGAAGAAAGATGAAATTTTGTACACTTATAAGGTCCGTTTTACAACAAAATGAGAATGCATACAAGGGATATTTTTTTACTCTACCCAGGGTATATTAAGTTTGATGAAATGGTTTGTATCTCAACCGTGTTAACAGGACTCAAATTAAATTTTTAAGATGTTAAAAAACGATGTTTCTAACTTAAAATTTTCATAAAAGCTTTGAAATTGAAAAACCCGCATTTAATCCCGCTTACAGAAAACATGTGCCCAAGATATTGTGAAAAAATATCAATTGCTAAGTCCTTCTTGAAAAAAAAGTGAGTAGGTGCAAGAGTTCGTTTGTGACAAAGCATTTTATATATAGCTGCCAGGTTTGAATTCGACCGATCCTAACCCGCATAACAGACGCCGACCAGGAAGCCGCTCGTTCCGAAACAGACGCTCCTGGATTTCTGTTATTTGAAGTTCAGCCGTCCCTCTGGGATCAGACGCTGACCAACAAGCCGCACAATATGTAACAGACGCTGCTGGATTTTATTTAAACCTTCGGGTTCATCTTTTTCAGGTATAACTTTACTGCCATGGGTGGCCCCCCAAGGAGTTTATACTCCTGGACAGCATCACTTATGCCTGAAGATTACTTCCTCCAGTGGATTTCAGTCGGCTCTTACGACAGGCATACCTTACCTCAAGGCTATTCTTAAACCCGACCTTGCAGGCACGGTGACCCGGATCAAAACAGGAACGGAGGGAAGTTGTTGGACTTTTGCTGTGCATATGGCTTGTCCATCATGAACACCTTTTTCCCACACAGAGACATTCACAAATATACATGGTACAAGCACATTTTAAATCAGAAGTCACTGATTGATTTCTTTGTTGTACCATCGTGTGTTCAAAGAATGATTTGTGATGTTCGAGTTTTCAGGGGAGCTGAGTTGTCAACTGATCACCACTTAGTGTTGTGTAAATTGTTTTTCAGTGACAGTATTCCTTTGCCACCCAGGCGAAAACCAAGACTGGTGACCCGCATACGGTGGGAAAGGTTGCAGGATGCTGACTCTGATTTGATGAAGGAACAGTTATGGAAAAAGTTCGGCGAGAAGTTGGAGCACGATCTGCAAACAAGATCTTTTGGCAGACCATTCGCCGGCTCAGAGGAAGGAAGTTAAATATCATCCAACGGGTTAAATTCAAGGACGGTACACTTCTTTCAAGTGAGAGCGATGTCTTGCGCAGATGGAGAGAGCACTTTTCGGAGTTGCTCAACCCCCAACAGGGCACTGAAGATGGCATTCCCACTGCTGACGAGATAAGGGCGGAGAATAGTTCCACAGTAGACGAAGTCACTGAAGCGATTAAATCACTAAAAGTTGGCAAGTCTGCTGGAGTTGATGAAATTCGGCCAGAAATGCTCAAGGCAATGGGTGAAGAGGGTGTTAAATGGCTAACACGTGTCATTAAGGTGGCCTGGGATAGCGGGAAGGCACCTAGCGATTGGCAAACGGGAGTTATAGTGCCCATTTTCAAAAAAGGGAACAGGAGAGATTGCACCAACTATAGGGGCATATCTCTCTTGAGTCTTCCGGGAAAAGTATTCGCGAAGGTGTTGGAAACGCGTTCCAGAGCTGTAATCGAGCCATTGTTACGGGAAGAACAGTGCGGCTTTCGGCCTGGCAGAGGCACAACCGACCAGCTTTTTACTCTGAAGGTTATTCTTGAGAAGGCCTGGGAATATGCCAAACCGGTCTATGCGTGTTTTGTAGATCTGGAAAAGGCGGATGACCGAGTCCCTCGGGATACACTGTGGAGAGTTTTGCAGGACTATGCGCTGAGTGGGCCTCTTCTGAGAGCCATTCAGTCTTTGTATGGAAATTGCAGAAGCTGTGTACGGATAAATGGCGTCAAATCCCGTCCTTTTGATGTGCGCGTTGCACTTCGCCAGGGCTGTGTTCTGTCGCCGCTCCTTTTCATAGCATATATGGACTGGATGGTGAGGCGCAGTCTTGGCGAGCAATGTTTCGAATTGGCTGGCATCAGGATGAGCCATCTGCTTTTCGCAGATGATTTGGCCATCCTTGCATCATCCAAAGAGGAACTTCAACGAGCACTGGATAGGTTTGCAGCCATCTGTGGTGATGCTGGGATGAAAGTAAACGTGAACAAATTGGAAGTGATGGTTGTTTCCCGAACTCCTGTGCAGTGTACCGTGCACATAAATGGAGTTCCATTAAAACAGGTGGAGAAGTTTAAGTATCTCGGGGTCTTTTTCACGAAAGATGGGAGGAGTGATACTGAGTTGTCCTGTGGAATTGGCCAAGCTGGAGCAATAGTAAAGGAACTGCGCCGGCCGGTCATCAGGAAAGCTGAGCTAGGAGTGAAAGCAAAGATCTCAGTTTTTAATTCAGTGTTCGTTCCGACCCTCATCTATGGTCATGGAATTTGGGTAATGACCGAAAGAATTAGATCGCGGGTACAAGCTGCCGAAATGAGATTCCTGAGGTGCGTTGCTGGTGTTACTCTAAGGGACAGAGTGAGAAATGTCAGTATTCGTAGGAATCTTAATGTTGAGCAGCTACTTCTCCGAGTGGAGCGATCGATTCTTCGATGGTTTGGACACGTTGTTCGCATGCCCCCTGACAGACTTCCTAGACAGGTCATGCTAGCCGAGATGCGAGCGCGTCGCCCCCCTGGTAGGCCAAGAAACAGGTGGTGGGATCAGGTAAAGAACCTCTCTGAGTCCCGCCTGGGGATTGCGCCGGAGTCTCTTGAGTTGGTGGCGGAGGATCGAGAAAGATGGAATGACCATTTAGCCACCTTCGCTCCGCGACCCTTTTAAAGGATAGGCGGCATTGGAAAATGATGACGATGAGTGTTTTTTTTCCAGAAAATCGGGTTTTTAAAGATCTAACATGTGAAAAGTGAGCACGGTCGATATTGTGGGCGGTCCAATTTTTGCCTTCTTAAAGGTTTTGGGCCATTATTACTTTATGCCAAAATTAGAGTCCCTATGCCTTGTCCAACTTGACTAAAGGGCAATTTGAAAGAAAATTTTATATAGAGGTTAACTTACATTGAATCTAGTAGTGTGCGTAGCCGCTAGCGGACTTAACTAATTCTCACACTTTGTCTACGCAAAATAAGAACCAAAGTACACTTCAAACTTGAGCCTCCTAGCAAATTTTTAAAGATCTAAAAAGAAGGACGGGCATGGCTTAATCGATTCACCTGTCGGTCTCGAGCATATCTCTAAAAGGTCTTAGGGGTCTACTGTGGTTATTTTACTGTGTTACAAACTATGCATTATAATTAATAAACCCTGGGTCGGGTATAAGCAAATATTGAAAATACTGATTTTGATTTTGAGAAAATGGGTTCCTATCCTTTTTGGCTTTACTTCGATATCAAATGGCTCTTCCTGCCTGTAAATTAAAAACGCATCTTTTCAAAAATGCTTTTAACCAATAGCAATGTCCGTCAAACTTTCATTTTCATGACGATTCCAAGGCGCATACCAAAGGTATAGAATGCACTTTTTAAGCCCTTTCGTGCTATACACCCTACACACCTTGTATGCAGAACTAAAGTCATAAACCATTCTCTAGGTCACGTGTATTAACTCTCACTGCCATAAATAACGAGTTTTAGGGCACGTTGGCATGAGCTCACTCTTCGTTCAATATTGTTAAGCCAAAGAATTAAAGGTCACTTATGTGTTCGGAATGTGAAATGCACTCGCTCATCCATTTATACGCTTCAAAACGTGAATGGGTGTTGCCGGTTGTCCTATTGCAGAAAGTGCTGTTGTTATTTAGAAAGTGTCTGATCTCATCGGAGTTATTTTGCAGCAGGACCGCCCGTAAAACTTGAACTTGTGATTGCTTGTTAGTTAATGGCATTATCAATTCACATTCAGAACTCCCTACGTGCAACGATTCAGAAATGAAGCGCACCCACTTTGATTGGAGTGAAGAGGGTTTATTCGATTTTTGGACACAAAGCCAACCAGGCCCTCACTCGTTTTATTATTCTTAAGGAATTATAGTGTCGATCTTCAGAAAAAGCCGACAAATTAGCATTACAACGACTTAACAATATGAACGCACTGATTGGGATTAATGTCACGGTGCGTCGAAATAGCTAGTTTGAATTTGGGACACAAACGAAAAATTTGCAGGCCACTAGAAATATCCACTAGAAATTGTCTATAAGCAAATCTTAATTTCAAAAAAATATATGAATCAGAAAAGAACTTCGAGGTAGGTAGGCACTTTAGACTTTTAATGTCTTCAAATTCAGTTTTTATTTGTTATAAAGTAGCTACAAACTTTAATGACTGTCGTAAATTGCATATGAGTCACAAGTATATACGAGTTATTAAATATTCGCGAGATATTACGGGCACCGCGAGTTCATTCAAGCTATGAGCTTGGTGTGCGAAGGTTATTTTTTAAAGAGTTCATTCAAGCTAATAGTGGGAAAGTTTTTTTAAAGAGACTGAAATTTTCATATTAGCTATTTTTTTTATTAAAATTGAAGATAATAAAACTGGTTCAAAAAAATTTATCTGAGAATGATCCTTCTGCTGTGAGCATGATCCTTTACCTGAGCATGATCCTTCTGCTTGTTATGATATTAGGTGGGCACTCTTCTGGTGCGATTAAAACCAGTTTCAAGAACCCTGTGGAATAGTTATAGGGTCCATTACTAGCCACTTTCTTACCCGATCCAGTATATTAATTTTAATGTATAGTTTGTACCACAGTGAAATTATCACCTTAGACACCCAAGACTTTCTAGAGATATGATCGAGTCAGAGAGTTAAATCGATAAAGCAATGTCCGTCTTTGACAAAGTTTTTGCCTAAGACCCAACTATGGTAGATTTTAGAGGTCCACAGAATAACCCTGCAGAAGGAAACTCAAAATACAAACTTAAACTAACTAGAAGAGTGAAGACGTAACCTTTGGTAACCCTCTTTAAATAGGCAAATCTGTCTTATTGGTTTGTTGTACATTGCAGGAGACCAAATCTAAGAAGAAAAAACCTTGTCATTAGCACTCTGAGGGTGTCCTAAAAGCTCAAAATGGATCAAATATCCACACCGCGGGAGATCTTGGCTAGAACATAAAGCCCATATTGCTTATATAGGAAATTCATCACCCCAGTCTTTCTTTACGGTGCAGAAGCATGGACCATAGGGTGCATAACCTTTCATAGGAAAAGCGATGAAAACGTTTTAGGTTACTTCGGGAGGAAAATTCTTTTGATCCCGTTTGCATTGACCAAGAGCGGAGGAGAAGATAGTTGGGCGTCTGTTGGGCAAGTGAAAGGGCACCTCAGCCAACTTCGCGTGCAAAACTGGAGACGGGGAGACGGCTAGCTAGAAACAGAGATGGCTGCCGAAGCTTGTTGTTCGAGGCCCAGGTCAACTTCGGACTGTAGCGCCATCTTAAGTAAGTAGTTAAGAACGGCTAAAGACTTTGAAGATGCTCGATAGTTCTTGTAAGACATACGATCGTCTTTCTTGAAAATGGGGCATCATATAGCACCGATTGTGCATCGGGCATTCATTCATTCGCCCACCCTTGACTAATGATTTGGTGTTTGCACCTCACCAAAACATCACCTTCGCATTTAGAGAACTTTGCAGGTATGCCGTCAGAGCCGGAAACCTTGTTGTTCTTAACTCTTTTGACAGCTAAGCAAATTTCTCAGATCGGACTTTTTCTTGGTCGACTGGGCTTTCGTTCTATTCTGGCGTTTCTTCTCGCTGTCTTCTCTCTCATGTACCTGTTCCATTCTGTCTATATAATGACCAAAAAGCAGCTGCTGGAAATGCTGCTTGAACACTTCAACCAGTTATACAGTGACCAGGTTTCATTAGCTATTTTGAAGAGCCTGCGCTCCGGTTATAACCCCGAAGCCAGTTTTTGGCTGTTTTGTAAAACTCCCTGCGATCTTATACCGTTCATCATACCAAGGACTCTTTTTTCAGACTGGCCGAAAACCTTGTTAGTCGATTCATTCTTTTCATGATTTCGCAGTCCTGGTGTCCTGGTGTGCGCTGTCCTGGTATCCTGGTTTTGCGGTCCTGATCTAATATGTTCTGTGATTTTTATTTATGGATCTGTATTTAATGAGAATTGTCTAATTTCCAAGCTGAAGTTCTCACCATCAAAAAACGCGCTTTACTCTGTACTTAATATACATAAGGCAATAAACCATGCAAAACTGTTAACTTTTCGGACTGCTCTAAAGGCGCTTGTCTCATCACTCATAAAACCAAAGCCTCTCCAGGAAACAAATACACATGAGCATCGATGAACTAGCTGAAAACTACCTAAAGAGACATTCCCCTAGGAGAATGAATGCCACTTAAACTATACCTTTAGGACCTCAACCCTTCTGCAGAGTCAGCAAAAGACTTTTGGAAATCTATGCTAGCACAGAACTCCAAACTGTTTTTCACCATATTTTGCCCCGAGAAGTCTACACTATTTAATCTGGACAGTAGCCACCGAAAAATCCTAGCGGAAATGCTCATCTTCACAGTATTGGTCTCTCACCGCACACTATATCTACGTACATCGTACATGCAGAGTGACGATATATGCTGATGAAATGTTCGACTCTTTTTCGTCACAGGCAGAACATCCTTATAAGAATACAATGATGTCATCGGCACATTTTCTGATGTCCTTCCTGTAGAAGATTGGACCCTTCTGGAGGGAATAGGTAGTCAGTTCTGAGACTAACTACCTTAAAAAGATGCCACGCCCAATGAAGGAGGTTTACCAATTAAAATTTTCTTTTTTGTATCTTACATTTTTTAGGAGATGCTACATGTCAAATTTAAGCTTTTTAGAACGTCTCACAGTTTTGAAAGTTCTGGAGGTAGCTGCACATTAAGATCGATTATGGGCGTGTTTGTGGGCGGATTTTTCACCCTCATACTGTTTTGCATGACGTGGACCTTACGTACAAGATTTCAGCACCCTGGCACAAAATTTAAGGCCTAAAAACATGTGACATACAGACGGACGGACGGCTCATTCGATTCAGAATTCGGTTTCGATCATATGCCCTTAAGGTCTGGGGGTCTACCATTATTAGTTCAACGTGTTGCAAACTATTTAATAAACTTAATATGCCTCCATATGGGATGGGGTATAAAAAGCGTCAATGATTGAAATGAGGCCCGACCATTTTGACATTTTAGCATTTAAACATAGGGAAACAGAGAAAAGTAAAATTGATGACGCTACTAACGATGGTTTCGATTCTAAGGCTGGGGCAGGGGCATTCGAAGCTTGCAGGTACAGTTACATAAATGTGTATTTACTTATTTGTATTCTGCTAATTTTTAGCTTTTATTTAAATTGTAACTTAAAATTCTTAATTTATGTAATAGAGAAATTTTATTTATTATTTCTTTTACTTTTTGTATAATAACCGCACCAGGTGCCACACATGCTGTGACCACGTGGATCTGGAAAAATCCAGAAGGATTACGTAACAGACTTCTGCCGTATTGCCCCCAATAGATGTATCCTAGACCCTTTTACAAACCATCTGCAAAATCTAGCTTAGTTGTACCTAGATACCTTTAACACTACCCAGTCATAATGGTGGCAATGATACCAGCTTATCTTTGATTGTCATACTAAAACAAAATTGTCATACTAGTTTTTCGGCCTTTTCAGAACAATTATTCAATATTTGAATCATGCCGGCCCTGACCTATCCAATAGCCAGAAAAAAATCAACTTACAAGACCTTGAATATGTTCAAACTTTAAATGGGTCAGTCAAGTGCTTAGTATGCGAGGGCTAAAAACAGAACAATTAACGCCTCAGTTTGTTGCTAAAAATTATTAACAAAAGCACGGCTCGGCGTACAGCACGGGCGCTGTGAGTAACAAGACTTAAAAATAAATCACAATCGTACTTTCACCACAGAGCATAATTAAATCGACACTTTCGTCAGAACGTTTGCATATAGATTAATCACAAGGTCGCAGTCAAATTATTTTAACCTAAACTGACTCATCTAATTAGTTGGAAAAGTTTTAATATTTCTCGTAAGTGCTGGGGTGACAATATGTGTTGTGAATCTAGTGAATCATCCGGGGATGTCGAAGCATCGATGAGAGCAAAAGGCTTCGAAAGTCACGTCTGCCGCACTAGGTAAAGAACTTCTGCGGTCAATTTTAAGAAAACGAAAACTCATCATTTTTATGGACTTTTAGTCTCAATATTTACATTTGAAATATCGCTGAGTGTTACAATCAAGCAGAAAAACGTGTGACTATTTATTATGTCAGTTAAATAAATCTTTGCTTCCTACAGAGGCTTTCTGCGGAAGTAAAATTAATGCAGAATTATATAGGATAGCTGCTTATTTATACAAACACAATATTTTCGGGTTTTCTGTGCTTGTAAGAAGGTACTTACAAGGGTACTTATCCTTAAAAAAAAGGGATTTTGAAACAGAGTTGACTAGGTGTTTTAAGGTGGACGTAAAACTGAACGTGCTTATTGCTTGCTTTGTAGAAAGGCGTTCAAAAGCTCTAAAGAAGCGTTAGTAGGAATCACATTTCTTAATAATTTTTCTAAAGATTTGGTATTATGATATCTAGGTTCGGTAAAGAAATTAATAAAGTTTTCCATGAGTCAGCCTTGTTATTAATTTAGCATGATTGATTAATCGAATGTCTTTTTAGAGGTCTGTCCAAAAAATGAAAAAGGACTTTTTATGATGTGTCCGACTACGTTGTCCGTCCGATTGTCCGCGTCCATCCAATCGCATTGTAACTTCTGAAAGGTAAGTCGCAGATAGACAAAATTTGGTGTGCTTTTAAACCAAGCAAATGTAGTCAGAGAACGTATACAAGAAAAACTAGTGGGAGGGTTTTAATCCGCTTAAGCGAATCGTTCGATACCTCATCGCAATTGGCCACTATGAACTTCCAAATTGCGTCAAAAATGTTGGTTGTTAAATTTTAGTTTCTATTAACTTTAATTGTGTTTAGAATTTGTTAGTTAGAAATCTTCTTTCTTAAAAAAGGGGCGTGACATCAACCCCTTTTTAATAGCATCATTTTTTTGTTCATTTTTTATCAGATGTACACAGATGTATCAGGTATCCAAATGTTGATTGCAGTTTTAAAATTTGGTTTTTTAGAAGCTACGAATCAAAAGATAGGGTTATGCCCATCCGAATGGACGGTGTAATTGCAGTTTGGAGTTCCTGGGAAAATAGAATAAATGTTTTTAGTATCTTTTAATTTTGAGAACTCTTAGGCACTAGAAAAACTAGAAAACCGGAACCTATTGTCCAAACTCCCATAACACTGGAAATTACTTGTTATGGGAGTAAAATACGTGTAGGACAGAGCACCTATTTAATGGGTGGAAAAGGTTGCAAAACATGTAAGAAACAAAATAAAGATGGTAGACATTTAAAGTTTTGTGCATTTGTATTTTTTATGCTTTTTGAAAACACTGAACACAAGTGGGAAAGTGCAACAATGCGTGCGTAGAAACTTCAGTCCGTCTGCGATGGATTGCAAAATACCCTATCCTACCTAAAAAGGATTTCAGACCGTACTGTTCAATGTTATAGCTCCTCCTACACTTTCCGTCTAAGCAGACGGGACCGTAAATCGTCGGCAGAATTTTTCTGCTCTTAACGAGAACAAGTCTACGCATGTGATAAACTGCGTAGACTTGTAGACTACTCTGTTCATAAATTCTGCACAAATACCTTATGCAAATGAAGCGAAATATCAAGGCATGACACTGAACGCTAAATTAAGGTGGAAACCACACGTAAAGAAAAAGCGTGACGAGCTCGAGATTAGGCTCAGGGAAATTTATTGGCTTATCGGAAGATTTTCAAAACTAAGCATATATAAAAAACTGCTCTTGTACAGGCAGGTGTTAAAGCCGTCCTGGACATACGGTATATAGCTTTGGGGTTGTACCAAGTCGAGCAACATGTCCGTGTTGCAGACTTTCCAAAACAAGACACTAAGAGCAATTGTGAATGCTCCATGGTATATTAGGAATAGTGATATTCACAGAGATTTAGGAATAACTACCGTGAGCGAGGAAGTAACAAACTTTGCTCGAAAGCTAAATGCTCGCCTTTATGTTCATTGCAACAATGCGATGATCCGTACTCTCAACGAGACTCTTAACGATGTAAAAAATGAGCGACGACTACAAAGAACAAGACCCTTCGATCTAGCGACGTAGGGTGAAGCCGCACGAATGAACGGCTTAGTAGGTGCATTCACTGGATAGCAACCTACCCAATGCGATAAACACTACGGAAGCGTAAACTACTTGTTAAGTTGAACTGAAGCCCCCCTCGGTCTCGATTTTAAAAATTTGTACACTTGTACTGCTTCAGATGACAAGGAGCCTACGACAAAGTTTTAACTCTCTTCCTCAAAATGAAAGCCCTAAAAATATTTGACACACAAACAGAGGGGCGAACAGATTGACAGAGCTTATCCGACTCACAATTCGGTCTCGATCGACCATCATATAATGCGATGTCCTTAAGGTCTGTTAAGGTTCTACCTCTTATATTTCACAGAGTTACAAATACAAAGTATGTGACAAAGATAATAATGTATGCATCCATATACTCCCATTGGATCGGGTTTAAAAATACATACTTTTATTAATTTAGAACTTCAATACTGTAAAGGTAGCTAGATCTTGCGAAATAATAATAATAATAATAGAGTGGCGCAACAGCTCTAGGTGAACCAGGGCCAACTTCTCAACAATGTATGCTGCTGTGTTAATTTCTTTACATACAAGGGGAATTTTTTGCCGAATCCGAACGGCACTTTGAGAAGTTTTTCAAGACAAATGATACTCTCGGAGGGCTTGTCAGACCCTCGCGGAGGTGGGGCCGTGAAAAAGAACAAGTCTTTTTTTTCAGGTGACGATGGCAGGATTCGAACCCAGACCTCCGGCGTAGTAAGCACACACACCAACCACTACGCCACGGCACCCCACGATCTTGCGAAAAGCGAAATTTATAAACATTTCTCACACAGCAACACTTTGACAAGAGTATTTTAGATTTCAATTTTCACATCTTATTCTCAGAGTTTAAAAGAGAACTAAACCAAAAATTCACTTAATTTAATACCGCAGCTAAGACTCACTAATTAATTTTCATTTAAAAGTTCATTTCTCACTTCCAGTTGAAACGTTCTCTTAAATAAATTTCCCTCAGTTAATTCAGTTGTCCTTTGAAATAGGTAAGATGACGGAGGTGAAGGCTGGTTTTGGTGTAGTTTGATGGTTGTGTCACAATTTAGGACTAATGTTTATACCAATAAAACCAGCAAGCTGAATCATTTCATCGTCAATTTGATTCTTGTGTTAAAATACCTAGGTACATAACAAGGTCCAAACACGAATCGTCTATAACGAAATTCTGACTAACAGGGAAGTTTATTTGCACTCATACACGACACACCATACAAAACCATAAGACCATTATGCCTCTTTCGTCATACACATCACACATCTTCCGCCATCCAGTCGAAAATTCATCGCATTTGCCGCTTACTGGAATGGAAATGGAATGTGTATTCACTTAGTCATTGTCTTGTCATTCTCACATTGCACAAATATAGTGTTGCCATGGAGCAATTTTTAAATCTGATACACTTTTTCATGCATGTATATATGCATACGCATGTATTTCCTTTAAATACAATAACAATTTCCTTTAAACACAAATCTTCACCAGAGCAAACAACAATTTTAAGGATGCCTAGAAACCCAGAAATTTTGAAAATGTGTTTTGAATAGACTAAATAAATCAACAGTCGGTCTTAAAGACTTATGTTGCTGAAACTTTGAGGGATTTGTGGGGGATTTTTGGGAAAAATCAAACTGAAAAACTGTTCTTCGAAATTTTCATTTTACAGTGTCGTTTGCCCTATCCTCTCCAAACATGTACCAGCGTTAAAATATTTGTCTTTTTGATTATTTCAGTCTGCTAGCTATCGAAATATCTTCATGCAAAAGTTAAAAAAAAGCTCTTCCATATTGTAAATAAAAACCCCTGCCTTCTCAGGGCACTGAAATAGAAATGATTTTAAAAAGTGATCTGTTTATTTTAGTAATCGAGGCAAAGTAGTTCGGGAATTGCATAGTTTCGGCCAAAGCTAACTATGTGCATGAATCCTCGTTTTGCCCATGCCCACAAACTTTCGTATATATGCATGCTCGATACTTTACCTAAAAATCACAAATACAGTCCTAGCTGGCGAGGGTTTCAGCGGGGTTTTTGCGGGCAGAGGGATGTAGAACTTTCTATTTTATTTCTCAAAACTCTCATCAGTGGTTTTGCCTAGCTGACTTATGGATCATTAAGCTTTTTCTTACAGCTGTTCGCATATTATCTACCATATGGGGGCTGCCAGGAATTATTTACCTTTTAATAAATAGATAATGTGAATGTCTAAAAAAAAATTAAGATAAAAACTTAAATAAAAAAAATAAAGATTAAAAATTAAAAATAAAACCTTACACGTACAATAAAACCACTTAAAATAAATACCTGAACATATTAAACCAATCCTATGTCAATCAAAAAAGTACTAAACAATACCTTATTTGCACACCAGCATCACTCTACACTCGCCCATCTTCATTCCATTCACTCTCTCATACTCTTCGGCTGCACTTCCAAATTCATTCAAAAATATTCCCTTGCGGCGACTGGTTGCGACTAGAGTGACGATCACGAACAGCGCATGAGTTTAAAAGAATTTTTTATTTTTTGAATTTCATTTCAAAGTCAAAATATCAATTAAACGGTCAAAAAATCCCCCGACTTACGTCACAGAGATAACTGATAAAATTTGCAAAGATTTTTCGCTTAACCAAAAATTTAAATAAAGTAGTGTTGCGAACTGTGGATCAATTCAATTGCTCAACGATCCGCGATACGTTAAGAAAGTGCAGTGCTTAATTAATTTGTGCAAAAAATAAAAATCGAATACAAATCTACCGTGAAATTATTTGAATTAATTTAATATTTAAATTGCTTCAACAAAATAATTAAATATAAAGTGTTCTCTAAATTTAAATAAAAAACAACAAATTTTAAAACAAAAAATGGAGCTTCAAACCGTTTATCACATCTTAGCTGGATTAATATTTTTCGGCGCATTTAGTCTAGGTAAATAACTTTCTTTTTTCTTTTAATTTAACAGACTAAGTGACTATTAAAAAATATTTTTATATTAAAAAATATTCAATGGTGTTTTGAGAAATTAATGTGAATTTTCACCGCAATAAGAGGTCATAACGACTTTTGAATTAAAAAAATATTGGCGGGGTTATAAGTCTTCAAAAGCAGCTAAAAGCTTGGGCCGCTGAATTGAAAACTTGTTTTGACCAAAAGCAAACTGTTTGCGATTTTCTAGATAGTTAACAACAGTTTTTGGTTGTAGAAAAAATGTTTAAAGAGACGATAATAAATTTTCGTTATCATCGACAGTTGATCGGACTCAGAGGAACTACTACTATTGTACAGGGTGTTCCATAAAGATTGGTAATCGTCTTAGAAATAGTTTTTTTTTGTTTTATTACATATCTGAGTAAATTTACACTTATCGAACTTGATCGATAAGTTTGGAAATTTTTGAGGCTTCAAAACAGTGCCACTAAATATTTGCTTCGAGAAAACTTTTAATAGAACCTTTTCTGGTTTTGCTTTGGGAGAATAGCTATTTTGACGAAAACTTAGCTTGTGGCATACCTATAATTAAGCCAATATATAACAGCTTTTACTGCCATTTCAGCCTTTTGCCCAAGAATGGCTCTTCCAATCTTTAAGCGGACCTTAAAAATCAACCAGTAAATCTGTAAGAATTTTTAGAAAAGGGTTTCTACAAAAACTAGGAGTGACCGGAGTGGGTGTTAAACGTCTGTTTCTATAGTCTGCGATTCACAATCAACAAAAATAAATTAGGGAGTCTAAGAACACAAAACGCATGGCCTTGGCTTATCTTAAGCTTTTGCGCCAGTCCATACTATCCCAAAGGATAAGGTGTAGTTATATGAAGTCTAATTTTTTGCTGCAAAACCCACGAAACTTTTGAATAATATTTGGAAACCCATGACCCGAGATAAAGAACCAAGTGCCAAGGTACCTGTGAGACAAGTTGTGAATATCAAAGGTTAATGAGACTTAACGTTTTAAACTCTCCAATTTTCTTGTAGAGATCATATGGAGATTGTCAGATTAGTGATGATCTTTTACTGCATTGAGAGTCTTGGTAAGCAAAAGGCAGCAAATTTTTTGTTTATTTTATCACGACCGAAGGACATCCCTGATATCGGAGATTAGAAGTGCGAATGTTCTTTGACTCTATAGAAGTAGAAGATTCCCTTGGGGATTGACTTTTTCACGCCTCACTCTTCAATTTTCGTCGAAGCAAGAAAACTGCCTCTAACATAGCGTGCGACCCTTAAAGTCGCTTTGCCACTCAATCTGCCTCTATGATATAGGTACGTTCTATGCCCAGTCATTTCAGTTTGTTACATTTTTCTATAAGGAGGGTTCATTTATAGAGTTAAATTCGTTTTTGTAACATGCCTACATATGTGAAAGTTTGAGGTTTCATTGGTCCATTGATGACAGATCTACCTTGACTGCGCAAGGCCTGGGTTCAAATCCTACCTCGGTCATCTAAAAAGTCGTTCTTTTTCAAGGTGCCCAACTCCGCGAGGGTCTGATAACATTCAACTAAGAGGTTTAAACTTGAAACTTTATACTTAAACTTTTTAGCTTGGAAAGCCCATTTTTCTAATTGATCGAAATATCATGACGCGCTCACAACCGGGGGTCGCAGTTGCAAATATTGTGTAGCTTCAATAGATGCTGTACATTTCCTAACCCATATTTTTGGACGACCCTTTCTTTGCAAAACACGTGACGATATATTCATATGTATTCTTGTTAATAAAAACGTGTTTTAAGTCACCTATCAATTTAACTATTCCAACGCTTAATTCGGCTAAAGTGCCAATCCGAAGACGAAGAGGAATTCTTTCATGTCGACAATTCGCGTTGAATTATCATCAATTCTACGTGTGATATGAGTGAGACCTGAGACATGTCGCGCATTTCGATGGAAACCCTCGTCATCATATCGCGCTGACACCGGCGACGACAACGACAACTACGTAGGTATTCCACATAAGTTTCTGAAATTCAATACCATTCTCATGGTTTACTTTTGATTATCTCCTCTTCGTTCCTTTCGCCTTAAACATATCGATTTTAAGTCTGTTTGTAGTGTACAGCAGAGCACTCTGTTCAGAGACTGTTCCACCTTTAAAGATGATACCGAGATAGAGATTGATGTGCCTTTAACATAGATGTGTGTGCGCTTCGCTTACCTTAACCTTGAACTTGGTGCTTCAATTATAGAGCAAACACCTTTTGTAGAAACTAAAAAAAAAATTAAACCCCAAAACGAATCCGGAATCGGTTTGAATTTCTGAAAAACGGGTAGCCTTCCTTTGTTATTAATTTCGGATTGAAATCAGAAGATGAACCAATGCCATATACCTACCATGGCACAAGGTATCTGCTTATCCCTAAACCATGGAATGGGGACACGCATCATCAGAGAAAAAGAGCAATAGCAATTACACAGAGGTGCAAACAATGGAGGGCCCTTATAAATGGATGAGATGATGGTTAGGTGCTTAAGGGAGTATGAAACCAAAGTGTACACCTATAGCAAAGAAAGGGTTCATCTTTCAGATTTTAACTAAAGTGGTGTAAATATCTGATCAGCTGCTTTGTTCGGAAGAACATTATGGGATCATATGAAAAGGGTGTAGTAAAAAATAATAAGAAAAGTGTCAGATAGGCAGTCCTAAGTATAGTTTATTGGATTTCGGAAGAAGGGAACTTGCGAAAATGTTGCTGAGAATTTTGGTTTGGTATTCGTATAGTAAGGTGACATGCTATGGAATGTTTCTGGGATTTTGAATAATGAACACCAAGTTTTTATAAATTAAAGTTGACTGAAAGCTACATACATTCGCTGACCAAAAAAGGGATGTTTTCCCAAAGAAAAGGCCTAAAGAAAGGGAATTTTTTTTTTCGCATAATTAACTTCATTACGCAGTGTGCGATTTGAATAAGAAATTTTTTTTTTTTAATTTTTGAGCAATTTTGAGTCCTTTGGAAAAACTCTGAAAATACCAAAAATATGTTCTTATTGAAATCGTGGTACAACACTGAATAATAAATTGAATATAATGCAAAAATAAAAATTCTGAAAAAAAATATTGCTTCTTCTTTGGCTCTCTACAGGGCCTATTTCTAACTTTATGAATTTTTATACCCGAACGAGGGTATATTAATTTTAATGCATAGTTTGTAACACATTGAAAAAATCCGTATGACCTTTTGGAGATATGATCGAGGCCTGCAGGTGAATAGATTAAGCCATGCCCGTCCGTCTGTATGTGTAAAGGTTTCAGGTCTTCAAAATCAAGCTAGAGAGCTAAAAACTTAGTACACGGCTTGGATCGTCTGCTGCCCAGATTAAGTTTGAAATTTGCCGTCAAACTTAATCCGCCCACGGCCACACCCACTACTGGCTTCAATGTGAGGCAGCCTCTATTTCACATTTTCTTTGAAAATGCATTTTTGGTCAAGTAAGATAAGTCATAGGAACTTAAATTTTGGTACTGACCAAAACTGGCCCAAGAGCTTTGACAACGCAGAAATTGGACCGCCCATAATTTCGACCATGACCACTTTTAACATGTAAGATCTCAACAAACCCGATTTCTCGGAAACTTGACTCCAAATCGAAAAAAAATTCTATGACAAATATTAAAAATTTTACTATTTGTTAAGTTTGGTCCATACAAAGTTTTAAGCTCCGCCCACTTTAAGGGGGCGCTTTAAGTAAAAAACTGTTTTTGTCCTAAATAATTTTCGGTTTTAACGCATTTTATCATGAATCTAACAAAATAACAATTAATTGATTTTAATTTTTTGTATTAATAACATAAAAATTATAATAATTTTTAATAAAAATTAATAACATTAATAACATAAAAAAGTCATGAATAGCTTCTAAAATTTCCTACTTAAAAAAATTTAACGATTTTTTTCCGTGAGAGGAACCCTTGTAAAGAACAACCAGTGAGTAAGTGCTACAGAGTGTACGCAGAAGTTCATCCTATCCCACATTGTAAAATGCTGATGGCATTGTTATTTTTTGACATTTCATAAGCGGTGCTTATGAAAACTTCAAAAGGGGCGTGGTCCAATTGCACCTAATTACAAACTATCGATTATAAGATATTTCCACAGATATTTCCAAGTTACACTTAAATGTACGTAAAAATGCAATTTTTTGGTTCAAATTCAATATTTTTGAAAAATCGACCCCTAAAAGGGGGCGTAGCTAAAAACTTTTTACGAACGAAATCTGGACTGAAGTCTCGTTTACCTAACCTGCTACTTTTTTTGTTTGATGCTTTCCTAAATTAGGCTCAAGGCCAGTCGAAATTAAGTTTTTCTTTAGGAAAATTTTAAGTTTTTCCTTAATTCTGCCTCCAAATGTGGGCGTGGCCCAAAGACTTGTGTTGATAAAATGTGGAACCAAACGTTTTCTACATAAAATATTAAGCAAATTTTTTTCAATTTCGAGCAAAAATATTGAGTAAAATGCATTTGAAAATTTACCCTTAAAATAGATGCCACGCCCACTGGAGGAAGTTTACCAATAAAATTTGTCTTTTTTAAGTCTTACAATCATTAGGAGATGCTAAATGTCAAATTTCAGTCTTTTAGAACATCTTACAGTTTTGAAAACTCTGGAGGTAGTTGCACATTTAGACCGATTGTGGGCGTGTCTTTGTCATATGCCCTTAAGGTCTTGGGGGCTACCATTAATATTTCACCTATTACAAACTATTAAACGTGTGACAAACTTAATATACCTCCTATCCTATGGGATGGGGTATAAAAATGTGACCAAAGTGACAAAAAACAAAAGAAATACACAACATTTTGCGTCACGAAATTTTTAGTCATTGTCACTCGCGTCACTCTCTAATATTAGCCTACAAAGTGACGCTAGTGACGTGTGACCATAGTGAGAATTCACACTGATCACAGCAAAAAGTTGACACAATAGTAAAGACAATTACTTACCTTTTAATTGACTGCTCCCTCTCTTGTCACGTTGTGACACTAGTGACATTCAATAAAGGCACACATCACTTTCTCTAATAGGGCTCATCACACTAATTCCTTCAGTTACAGTTTTTTTGTTACGCTTAGTAAAACATCTTCTGAGAAATAGAGCACCTTTTTTCATTAGATTTTTTGAAAAGTGAAAAATAAATCAACTGAAGGTTTTAAGTCGATCTTCCAAGGACTCAGAAACCTGTCAGCTTACATCTTCTAGTTTTACCGCTTTCTTTTGCATAGGTATATTGCAAAGTAGGTCTAACGTGTGTTTTTGGCTTTCTCGAAACGAATTTTTCTCTCGAAAAGAATTTTAAACCGATAGCTTCAAGTTTTTTTTTGTGTAGGAGCTTCTGAGTTAATTCTGCAAATTTGTTTGGTTTTTCCCAAATAAAATTCTGAAGGACATTTTATTAAAATGTTTCTTTTTTTGTGTTTTTATAAGAAAATATTTGACCAGTAGGTAGATAATTTAATTTTAATTGAGGTTTAATTATGCCCCCCAAGTCTTACTCAGCTCAGGAGTGAAGCATTTTGTTTAAAAGGCAATGTGGAGTGAACAATTGCAAGACTTATTACCAAAAGCTGCCTGCAAAATGGGCTACAGCGTACAACGTGTCTTTTCCTTGGCATCGTGATCATATTGGAACTACCATACGATCAACTTGTACAGTTCCGCGGCACCTCGATCCTCTTAAAAATTTTGCAGCTAAATAAATGATACGGAATGATTTGCTTACGCCCAGAGCTCCAAAAATGGGTGCGCCTCCGTTTCGTGACTGGTTTATCTATGGAGGTACAGCAATTGGACACCACAGAGCCATGCTCATAAAGTCAAGAAGACCACAGTCCAGAGTCTCTGAAATTGACGCTAGTTTACGCCGCCTCACTGATGCAGTAAGTGCAAGGGTATATATGACATTTAGTAGCATCTAAAAAGTAATGGTCAGGCCGCACTTTGGATTTGATTAGATCGCAGAGATGATACTTCCTCATTCTAAGCCACCACGACCGTGCGATATGTTCGCATGGGTCTTTCTCCCATTTTTTGTTCCTCTTAGATTGCAATTGCCTTCTTCTGCTAAAAAAAAAACAAAACTTCTTGACGGATCTGCTTATATATTCCTCGACCCTCGATTAAGTTACCAATAGTACGAAGTGGATAGCTGAGTTGACTACAGGATTTTACACACCACGCATATATACGCTTACAATGCAACCTTCCTTCTTGAACAGGGTCATTAAAAGTTCATCAGTTGCCAGGATAAGCTTCTCTACCTGTTTCCATAGGACTCCATTAATGTACAGGGTACACTGCACAAGAGTTCGGGAAACAACCATCAATTCGGATTTGCTCAGGTTAACCTTTATCCCAGCCTCACCACAGATGGCCGCAAACCCACACTGTGTTCGCCGAAGTTTCTTCTCGGACGATGCCTATCCTGGCATCGAAAATCTGCGAAAAGCAGATGGCTTATCCTGACGCCAGCCATGGACATCCTTGGATATAGCCTCAATTTTTTCAGGGCTGCGGGGCTACTACCCTGGGAACGGGATAATCGATGTTCCCGAGTGAGAACTTTCCTTACTTTCCGCAGCCGAGATGTTTCGGTTTTAGATCCAATAGATTCGCAGAAATTTCTCTATCAATTTTTCTGAGCATTTTTTAAGGATTTTTATGCACTCTTCTTGTAGGTCGTTATTTCGCAAGTTTTTTTTACCATAGAACTTGGTCTTGAGCTCTTGATGAGCCCCACGGCGATCTCGGAGCTCCGCCAGGATTTTTCAAAGGAACGTGAGATTACTCCTGCTTTGAAGCTGTTTTTAAGTCTATCGTCGTCGATCTCTTGTTTGGTGGTAGACCCCTGTCTTCATTTATCGAACTAAACATGTCAGTTATAGCACCCCTTTACTAGCCATTGAGGGACGCTCTTTAAGTGAAGCAGTTTGTTAATCACAATAAATTAATTACGAAATAAAATTGCTTTATGTATATATTTTTGCCACTTAACGTTTACCACATGTTTTTTTTTATGCCACCGTTGGCAGAGGCCCCAATAAATATTTAAGGTCATTAAGGATCAACTAAAATTTACAATTTTTGTAACGCAGGAAGGTTCACTTATGTCACCCAATGTCTTGTCTCAATATTTCTCAACTAAATCTCCCGCAATCCTCAAACATAATTCCATCTCATAAATTTATATAAACCATACCTCATCCGAATGTGACACCCTTTCGAACGTCCCTCTAAATTTTGGGTTTTTCCCCTTTCTCATCATCAGAAACATCTATAACGCGCGACACTGATATGCTTAAGTGGCTTTAATTATCATCATCAAAGTATGTTAGACTCCTTCAAATAAATTATGTGTCTCATTTACAACATTAAAGTCACCCGCACAGTTTGGTCGACTCATGCCCGAAAATGAGAAACCCCGGTGCTCTGGCGGCCCGCGTCCCATTTTATAATTTTGTATGAGTCATCCACTAGAGTCGGTTAGGAATATGGTTCGATATATGCGTTAGCAAAAACCATCCAATGAGTTTGCAAACTTCTATCCCCAAGGTATACACGGCGATAAATTTCTGGAATTCGACAGACGACTCTGTAATTCGACCCTCGTGGCCGACATTAAATTTGCATAGGGATCACATAATTTGTCGTCTTATCAAATTTTTTTATTTCGCGAACGTCATTTGGAATTAGTCACCCGCAAATCGAGTCGCAATCATAATGCAAAAAGGGGGCGTTTTGACACTTTCCAGTCTAGTCGAAAATAGAATAGATTCGCCATTAACAGATTTGTAACTAGATTCAACTGTCGGTCTGTTGAACAGCCGCCTTCGTTATAGTCGTCGTCGAAGTCCTCGTCCTCGTTCATAATTTAATGAGAGAAAGGAGTTGCCATTAATTGCATCATTAAATAACACGCACACACAGTCACACCGAGCACCAAAGGGCGAATTGCAACTTTTGTGTAGCTCATGTTTCTCGGTTGGGGTTAGAGACCGAAATTGGGTGTGCACAGTATTTCAATTGTGTATCGCCCCAGCCAAGGCTCCGCGCGCTCCCAAAAACCCATCCGAGGGACACACTTTTTCGTTTTTCCCAGTCGTCGTGGTTGTATCTATGGCCGTCTCTCGCCCCCGTGGAATTTGTGTTGTATATTCATCGGGGCCACCATATATCAATCTGCGAGATGTTTTCGATATAAATTTATCATTTTCCGTAACGAACACAAGCCGGGTGCCGACTGCCGATGCCGACGAGTAATGGGGGATATCGAATGCGCAATGCGGGGAAATGGGCGCGATGCATTCGAATTGATTGAAGATCTGAACATGGAGGAAAATTGAATAAACAAAACCGACAGAGACAGAGGCTTTAGATATAGTCGGGCAGAAAACCAGCCATCGATGGATGCGGCCAGGAGTTCAATGTCAAGGAGGAGGGCAAAACCACGCACTATTTCCCGCACACACCACAAATTTATGAAAATATGAAAGTATCTATGGCACAGTATCGAAGAAGAATTTCGACATTCAAGCTCAAGAAGAAGAATCTCAAAACACCACATGTACGGCATTATACTTAGCCGTATATTTCGAGAAGATACAATTATTCAAAACCAACCCCTCCAGGCATAAAACATCTCCGAGTATCAAAAAGTTAAATGAAGTATACGTGCAGGAAATGGAGATAAATCTATAAATTGATAGATTGAATGGAAACCGACCAGGAGGCCGGTGCGGTGGTGGTTGGGGAGACAGATGAGTCTTTTTGCTTTCTGACGAAAGAAACAATTATAATCGATTAAAAATCAAAACAGTTTAATTAGTGAAATGCGCGGCGAGCTATTTTATTATAGTTTTTTTTTTATTGCATTTTTGTCTTGAAGTGAAATTATATTTGGATAGTTTTGTATATAGATTTTGGACTCTGCTGGCCATTAGTTCGTGCTGTAGGTATTAAACTGCTTTTTAATAGCATTAAAAATCCTCCCCAGATATCTTATTTTATGACCTAGCAGGTATATATAGCGGCACTTGTGTGTAATAAATTTTGTATCATCAGAATTGGGATTTTTGTTCCGAATATAGATTAAATTTTTTAATTATTATTATGGTGATGATACAAAAATAGCAAATTTTTATTGGCAATTTACCCTGGGGTCAATGTTAATTTTACTGTTAGAAGAGAACTAAACGATTGTTACTTTATGCGCCATTATAGTTCTTCTCGTTCTCTGTGTCAACTGGAACTGGAGGACTATGGTTAAAAAGACAAAATACAGCCGGTATTGATCTGACGAGTCGTAAATGCTTAGTTTTAACAGGATTCGTGCTGCAGCATTCTCTTTTAGGGCTTATAAAGTCTACTAATAACAAATTAAAGATATGGAGTCATATTATCATTGGAGTAATTTTATAATTATTATACTTATTTTTAGTCTTTTAAAAAATAACTCTGTGTACAATGTCAATATAAAAAGTGCTAAAAAATGTAATTTAAAAAAAAACCCAAAAATATTCTTATTCTAAATGGCTCCAGTATGAACAGGAATCAACACTCCTGTTCATATTAGTCGTTTTACAGTTTAACTGTGTCAAAGAACTGTGAAGAAAAGTAATACAATATGAAAGCTATTTATATTCGACAATAAATGCCTCCTACGTGTCCCGATCCTTTCCATCAGACTCTATACAGTTCATCCACCGCGTTTTTAATTTAAAAACTGCACCTTAAGTGAAAAAAACAAATATTTGTTATTCTTAATCAGTTTATTTGCGTACGGTTATTTGTCTGTTATACTCAGACTGAGGCGACATTAATAAATTGTTTATTTTTTCCAAAAACCATTTACATATCTTCACATTTCATCCCGACCACTAAACGAGGCCATTAATAAGTTTGCAATTGCTGCCCAAAATTCTTACGAAAAGCACAATGCAAACCATTTAATTTGCGGGCACCATGCAGGCAAATTAAATTGGCATGAATGGCGCGACGATTCTTCGGATGGCTTCTCCATAATGCCGGCTACCTCATCTGGTCGGCGCGAAAATCTCGTGATAAATTGCCCAGCGCCAGAGTTTATTAAGTGCCTCTATAGAGGGGCACTTAATAAACTTTGTCCAAGTCCAAAGCTAAATTTCCAATCAACAAAATGTGTCATCATAATCCAGTCGGTATGTAGGTACATCAATTTTTGAAAATTCACGTTAAAAAATAATTCTGTAAGATCACCTGATATATAAACGCACAACTTTTGCTTAGGTATTGGAATTGGAAACTTTTTTCTACCTAAGCCTGAAACAGCTCACTTTTCACTTTTCTTTTGCGACTTTGTGCATGCAATTGTGAATTGCGTGTCGGGTTTTCTAAACGCAACAAATCATAAACTTAACCACAAAGCTTTTTACGCTTGCTTACCCAGGGCTCTAGTGTCGCTGATCAGTATCAAAACCTCATACTAGGCCCGGTCTTAAACGAGTGACAAAACAGTTTTGTAATTTACTAAATGAATAATTGTGTTCATCTGTGTTACAGGAATAAACAGAGTCTTACTAAACGAATCTGACTCGTCGTGAGTTTAGGGAGTTGTTTTGTCTTTTTGTCTTTTTGTTGGAGGCGGCTTGCATAAAGATTTAGGCTTGTCGGTTACCTTCTTTGTCCTTATAGTTAACAGCTTTTATTTTGAACATTTTTGTATGAAGCTTTTTGATGAGGCATGAGGCCATGAGGCAGTCCACAGATACAGAATGGTCTTGCAGTTTGATGCTGCTTCTATTCCTGATCCGGCTAGGCTAGTTTTTCGGCCGTTTAGTATCCCATCTCGCGTAGTTCTGTCAACCAATGATATGGACTCTGTTATTGCTGACTATGCTAAACATAAAAAAACATCTAGCTCGCCTAGGCCTACGATGACCTTAACGTTATGTACCTACAGTATGAAGACAAAGGGAAGACTTTCATTGCAATGAAAGATTATGATACCTAGTTTCCTGATTTATCTTCAGCTAAGAGTCCTTTGTATGCAACCGCGGCTCTGCAGATTTTTTGGTCTGGCTTGGGATTATTTCTGAATGGCTTTCCCACTGTAAAAGGCTTGCGTATATTTCCGCGTTTCAATAGTAAAATTAGTTCTTAGCAATTGGGGTCAAAATTCTTTTAACAAAATCCTGCTTCTCAAAATTCTACATTTAAAAACTCGGCTTTTCAATATTTTGAAGGAATTTTTTCGAAGGAAAAAAGTAGAATTTCGTTCTTAATCGTACTCAATCCACAATTTTACAATTAAAACGCAGAAATCTCTGAAAATTATCATTTTAAATTGTCGTTTATAGACCGCCAAAACCTTAAAAGTTCTTCTGTCTCATAAGAAAGCGTATAATGGGGCCTTTCGTCCGCTAGTCCGTCAGCCTTTTCGTTTCTGATTAACTCACTATAGCCTGGTACCCAAACATTGCAGTATCTATATAAATTTGGGTGCTTCGAGCCCTTAATTCTGAGACGTCCTACATGAGGTTTTACTGCATATGTTGCCAGTGCCATATTTGGACTTGCTCTGTCTTTGACGGGTTGGGGTAAGGCGTTAGGCCCATATAACCTAGTCTACCTGTACCTATCCTACTTGGTTCTCTGAATGCAGCTTGCAGCAGAAGTTGATTGAAGTTTAATCTTGCGGAATCTTGTCCGTGATTGAAGTGTTTAGTAATTTACCTACCCAGTCAAGCTTAGTTTTGGGTTTGAGTCTTCTTCGCAAAGAACACAAAGTAGTTCATCAGAAATCCTTTCTTTATGTGAAGATTGAAGGTCTGGGTAGGCTTAGAGTGACCTCCTGGGCCGCTGTAGGGGCGATTTTCATAGCACACGTTGGGCACGCAGACACAAGCATGTTTGAAGTTTGTTAAGCCTGTTAAACCTAAAGAAGTTAAAAACGGACTTCTTTTGGGGCCACTAAATGTTGCTGCATAAGTGTTACCATCGCTGTTTAGAGTCATGTGTAAATCCCAAATCGCTCGTTATAGTGAATTCTATTTCATCTTCATCATCATTTTCCGTCACCGCTTATCCTTAGAAGGGTCGAGGAGCGAGGGTGGCTTAATGGTCCCTCCATTTTTCCCGATCTTCCACCGACTTCCCGATGTTCCTTACCTGATCCCACCACCTGTTTTTTGGCCTACCAAACGGGCGACGCGACGCGCTTGCATCTCGGCTAACATAACCTGTCTAGGAAGTCTATCGGGGAGCATGCGACAAACGTGTCCAAGCCATCGAAGAATTGATCGTTCCACTCGGAGAAGCAGCTGCTCAACACCAAGATTCCTACAAATACTGATGTTTCTCACTCAATCCCTAAGAGTAACAACAGCAACGCACCTCAGAAATCTCGTTCCGGCAGCTTGTACCCGCGATCTGATTCTTTTGGTCATTACCCAAATTTCATGACCATCGATGGGGGTTGCAACGAACCCTGACTTAAAAACTGAGATCTTTGCTCTCAGTTCAAGCTCTGCTTTCCTAGATGACCGGCCGACGCAGTTCTTTTACTATTGCTGCAGCTTGGCCAATCCTACAGGATAACTCAGTATTACTCCTTCGATCTTTCGTGAAAAAACCCCGAGATACTTGAACTTCTCTACCTGTTTGGGACTCTATTTATGTGCAGGGTAGGGTGCACAGGAATTCGGGAAACAACCATAACTTCGGATTTTCTCACGTTAACCTTCCCAGCTTCACCACATATGGCCGCAAACCCATCCAGTGCTCGCTGAAGTTCCTTCTCGGACGATGCCAGGATACCTAAATCATCTGCGAAAAGCAGATGGCTTATCCTGACGCCAGCCATTTCGAAAGATTCCTCACCTAGACTGCGGTTAACCATCCAATTCATATATGCTATGAAAAGGAGAGGCGATAGAACACAGCCCTGGCGAAGTCCAACGCACATACCAAAAGGTTGGGATTTGACGCCATTCATCCGAACACAGCTTCTGCAGTTCCCATACAAAGACTGAATGGCTGTGAGAAGAGGCCCACTCAGTGCATAGTCCTGCAAAACTCTCCATAGTTTACGAGGAACCCGGTCAAAGGCCTTTTCCAAGTCTACAAAACACGCGTAGAACGGTTTGGCATATTCCCCGGCCTTATGCCAAACCAATCTACGCGTGTTTTGTAGGTCGAGGTCAGAATAGCCTTAACATAAGGTATGCCTGTCGCAAGAGCCTACTAAAGAAGAAGAAGTACTCTTCTCTCTTCTCTCGGAAGAAGTACTCTTCAGCATTATGGGTAAGTGATGCTGTAAGGAGTATATACTCCTGGTGAGGCCACCCTTGGCAGTAAAGTTATAACTGTGAGATAAGCCTAAAGGTCTTACTATAACCCAGTCAAACCCAAACTGGTCTACCGAATACTCGTCGAAGATCTAGTGCACATTAACCTATGATCGAGCTCATGGTCGGGCGTTTACTTACAGTAAACTTTAGGGGTCCAACCCAAATGAGGAATGCCTACCATTTTCAGTGTTTTCTTTTTCAACCCAACCTGTTTTTCTGAAATCTCGTTTTTCTCAATTCCGGGCTTTATAATCTCGCTCACATAACCTTCCAAATTACAGTGAAACGGCAACGGATAAACTTTTAAGAAGCTGGATTGATCGGAACTGGAAGTAAACGAGACTTTAGAAGGCAGGACCTAAAATAGAAAGAAAATTTTTATTGGGATTTCTGGAAATTGGAATTTTAAGAAGCGGGATTCTGATACGCTCTCGTTTATGAGCTGTGACTAAGAATCGATTGCGCCACCCGCGCGCCGGTCAGTGTAAAAATTTTAGAATTATGTAATTTGAAAATTCTACTAAGGCTTAGAGGTTATTGGAATTGGAAGTTCTGATCTGTTCCTTGGTTTAACTTCGGACTTACTTATGAGTGACTTCAAATCGGTTGAAACATTATTTGTTGATTTAAAATCAGTTTGTCGGTTCCTATAGAGCGTAAAAACAAATCTTTTGGGTTCTAGGCAAAAATTTAAGGGTAACAAAACATTTTCTGCAAACTAAACACTCGGAGTTCAACTGCATGAAACCCCTTCTTCTATAACGACACACATGTGGCAGCCAAGTGGCAACGCGCAAAGTATAAATATGGTCGAACGGCCACCACTCGTGGCTTCAATTCCAAACCGTATAAAGCCGCATTTGATACGTTTAACACTCGACTGCGCTTGGTCAATGTGCGTATTACAGAATGAGTTGTTATTAACGAAAACAAAATGCCACCGCGTGGTAGAGGATTTCCGGCGATTCTTTTATCTTTGGCCACAATTTGGTTTATTACCATGCCGCCCCGACTTTGTTTATTTGGATCTTTTGGCTGCCCAAGCACAGTGTGAAGCCTGCCTGTGCACTTGGGTGCATTTCACAATCCTGGGTGCAGAAATATACCTACACATAGAAATACATATATGTTTTTGCGAGCATTATGCGCGTTGATCGGCAGATGCTTTTAATCAAGGTTCATTGGGTACTTTTGCTTAATGCACACAATGGAAGAAGGATTCATTTATGCACACTGATGGTGAACTATGGTATTATGCATCTTATTAACATGGCTAGGTACCTATACCAGAAATGCAAATATTTTTTCCTTTTCTTGTTCCTAGCAAATTTTGTATACCAGAACTTGCTATGTAAGCCTTTTTGGATAACAAGTACCCCGGGGCGATTTTCGAATCACTCTTTCCCATAGAGCACGCGGACACTTTAAATGCTCAAGTGATTATTAAATCCCAATACTCCGCAATAACCATAGCCAAGTTGTATCGCCCAAAATAAACAAATAGGACAACGATCGGATTCGAAAAAATCACGAACTGCGCGTTTCCAAGAGAGCAATCAAGTTGCTGCGTTGCAGTAAAAATACACACGATTATAGACGGGACGGGACTTTGGGTGCCTGTGGTTCATGGTCCATTATGGGCTATGGAGCTTATGTTGTTATGCTGCCTCATTGAGGATGTTTATTAAGCGTTGCAAGTTTTGTGTGTTGTTTGTTTGAATGTTTTTTTTTTTCAAAGTCTGCTGATTCATTGTTTTACAGTCGTGGGCAATTTACAAATCAATGTCATGCGTCAGATGGAAATCGGATAAGTGCCGAGTGGATGCCATGGTGTCAGCGTGTTTAAAATTATTATTCTTCGATTCGATTGTTACATTGTTTAAGAGTAATTCGAGGGGTATATTTTCACTAAAAGGTTTCGGAGGCGTTTTCAGCGGAAATTATTGTATTGTAAACAGACTTTTAGATTGTTTTCGAGAGCAACATCAGCATGAGTGATTTTAGGCTAATAAGAAATGCTGGGCCCTGGGCGATCGTTGGCCAGGATCGTTCCTGGATAAGCTCCAAGAGTTGTTATGAATGCACAATGTACATAAAGCCTTTTCTATAAATGTGTGTAAATCAGTGTTGTCAGACTTTTTTTTTAGATTTTAAGCAAGCAAACAGATTTCAAAACAAACAATATGAACTTGAATTTTATACCTTTAACTCTATAGGTAGGTACAATTATATTTGAAAGCAAGCAGTGTTTGCATTTGTGATTGAGTGTAGAAACGTAGGTACTTATTAGTCTTAGAAAGGATTAAAAAAGAATAGGTATACTTCGTGCAGCTTTCGAGATTATTCAGTATATGTAAAGGGTGATTTTTTATCTGGTTTGGTTTTGGCAACACTGATTTTGACAGCTGACGTGTGTTTAGTACCTTGTGTCACTGTCAAACAGCTTCAGTTTGGTTTGCAATTTAACCATGGATCGTCTTACAAATGAACAACGCTTGCAAATTATTGAATTTTACTATCAAAATTCGTGCTCGGTTCGAAATGTTCATCGCGCGCTGCTTCCATTTTATGGTCGGCATTCTCGACCTTCGGAAGATTGTGACCAGATCGCCTAAATCGTGCGATTTGACATCATAAGATTATTTTTTGCGGGGGTATGTCAAGGCTAATGTCTATAGGGACAAGCACGTCTCGATTGACGCACTGGAAGCCAACATCCATGCATTCATTCGTGAGATACCGGCCGATATGTGTGAAAGAGTATGCCAAAATTGGACTCAGCGGATGGGCTACCTGAGACGCAGCCGCGGTCAACATTTGCAGGAAATTATCTTTAAACTGCAAGGTTCAAACTATCGATTCAAATAAATATTTCATTAATTTTTTCGAATTTTTTGTGTTTTTTTTTTTTTAAAAAAAGTTCTCAACCTCTTAAGAAATCACCCGTTATTTACATTTGGATAATTTTGAAATATCACCTGAAGTTTACTGAGTGCTAAACGTGTCGTAAAATCCGTTAAGTTCATGAAACGCATTTTCAAACACACCGCCAAACAATTCAGACCAAAATGATCTTCTATTAGAACGCATTTTTTATACACATCTGACTCGTGCAATTTTATCCCATTCTCAGAAATAAACGAAAGTAAAAGAAATCAATGGAAAAAAGTCATGAAAATAATCAAAATAATAATTGCAATGGAAAACAACCCCCAAAGTAATTAAAGAGATTGATGTTGTTTACGCTGCAAAAGTCAGCATGCTCTGCAGATGTGATATGGAATTTAAAAAAGAAAAGAAAATACAACAGGATCTAGACTAAACAACTCAAGATCAAGATGCATAATGTCGAAAATAAAATGTTTTATACGCATTTGATATTTTTTAAATAACCCTTAGTCTATTCATTTGTTTTTATGTGGGGCTGTAACGGATTTTCCAAAAGGGACGCTTTGATTTTGACAGCTCGTGGCGGCCATATTTATTCTTTTATTTATTGTGAAAATCTTTGCTTTTAATCAGTCACTTAAGACAAATCATCATGGCTAGTTAAAGCGTCAAGGGGGCATGGCGCTACATGCCACACAGCACGAGCGTTTTCTTGACATGGTTATCACGCACCGAGGCGACGTTGCACCGAGGTCGTGGTCGTGTAACCCAGACTTTTTTTTGTGTGGCTTTCTTAAGTCGCAGGTCTATGTGAATTAGCCGCAATACACTTCGATCCTCAAAGACAACAAATTCGATGCCATCAGTCAAACTCAGTCAACTATTTATTTATGCACCAAAGTCATCGAAAACTGGACCTTTCGAATGCGCGCCAGCGAACCGCAGCGTCTATTTGAACGATGTTTCATATTACACATAATGTCATTGATAGGGCTCAAATAAAGACAAAGCCTTATTGATATCTCATACACAACTTGTTTTATTTAATTTTAGAATCGACCCACACTTAATGGAAAAACCTTTACTTATACTTTAGTTTCTCCGCGAGGGCCTGACAAACCCTCCGAGAGTAATAATTGTCTTGAAAAACTTCACAAAAAGCCATTCGGATTCTGCATTGTATGTGAAGAAATTAACACACACAGCATACATGGTTAAGAAGTTGGCTCTGGTTCACCTCGAGTTGTTGCGCCACTCTATCCATCTATCTATGTATACTTAAGTTTAGCAATGTAAAGTGGCCACCTTATGGCCAAAAGGATTGGGGCAAAATTCCGAAAGCTCAATATACCGAATGTGTTGCAGCTCAACATGAACGCAGTATAACATGAACGTGTTGTAGCTCAAAATGTTTTAGCAACAAGTGAGGAAGTGCAAGAGTTGGTCTGTGACAAACTTCTATGTACCCGACCCTTAAAGTTTTTTGGCCGCCCGAATTCTTATATTATTTGTA
This sequence comes from Neoascia interrupta, assembly GCA_947623515.1. Lineage (NCBI taxonomy): Eukaryota > Metazoa > Arthropoda > Insecta > Diptera > Syrphidae > Neoascia > Neoascia interrupta. The sequence continues at coordinate 153,884,369 of OX392462.1, forward strand.
TAGGCCACGCCCCCAAAAGTGGGCATGGGCTAAAAATTAAAATCAAGAAATGTTATTGCGTTAAAATCATGAGAAAATACGGTAAAAGCGAAAAAATTTTCAGAAAAAACCGTTTTTTCTTAAGAACGCCCCCTAAAAGTGGGCGGAGCTCAAAACTTTGTACAGAGCAAACTTAGCAAATAGTAATTTCTTTAATTTTAATTTGGAGTAAGCTTTCCGAGAAATCAGATTTTAAATTTTAACAAGGCAGTCCAATTTTTGCCTTGTTAAAAGTCTTTGGCCGTTATTGCTGAGTCTTAAACTTGACCAAAAGGCATTTTAAAAGAAAATGTGAAAAAGAGGTTGTCCCAAATTGAAGCCAGTAGTAGGCGTGACCGTTGACGGATTGAGCCAAGTTTCACACTTTGTCTGTGCAACAGAAGAACCAGGCCGTGTACTAAGTTCCACCTCTCTAGCTTGATTTTGAAGACTTAAAACCTTCACACATACAGACGGACATACGGACGGTCATGGCTTAATCGATTCACCTATCGGTCTCGATCATAAGTCTATTATTTCATAAATTTCCCTCATCGAAGCAGAGTTAACTTTTGGTCCCTTTTTATATTCAGTTTTTGTTTACTGGATGGATTTTTTTTTTCAAAGCTAAAACGTATCGTAAATTAAATTTAACAAAATTTTTTTCAATGCAAATCAGTTGGGCATCTGTCCCGTCTTGCCCAAAAACACGAAATTCAGCCAATGCCACGCATGATTAGGTGATGGCCTTCGGTTGAAGGCGTCATGTTGATGGCTCAGATTGAACCGAAAAGACGTTAAAAAATAAAAATCCCGTGGCTAGGATAGAATTTTAGTTTCCAAAAAAGTAACCTTATTACCAGCCAACTAACTAATTGTTAGAGGCATGATAAACAATGTTTATGGGGTCTTTGTCACAATAATATTGTCACGTTCCATGTGAAACACCTATTGGGGTAGAGGCTATTCTAACTTTTCTGTTTGATATCAATCAAAGACCCCATAAACATTGTTTACCATGCCACTAACAATTAGTTAGTTGGCTGGTAATAATGTAACTTTTTTGGAAACTTAAGTTTTTTTTATTTCAAAAAATTTCAAAACTGCCTTTTATAGTTCTTGCGTGCCTTTCCTTGCCGCAGAATTAATGTTTGAAGGACTATTTTTTCTTTGGATATTTTTTTTCAATATTTGGAGTGCTGTACAATCAAATGAAGTGGCATAATACTGGGCTTATCCCATTTTATCCTATATTAAACTGAATTTACCCTGAGGAGACCTGAAATTTGGTGAGTGAGCTGGAAGTCCAGTCCTCAAGATCAAGTTTAATTAAATGAGTTGCATCCGCTCACAGACCCGCCCACTACAGGCCTGTATGTGCGACCATCTCTAATTTTTATACAAAACTTTTTTCAAATCTTAGCTATGTTACAGTAGTGCTAGAGCACTAATTTTTGGTACGTGGCATTGTTATACCCCATCCCATAGGATCGAAGGTATATTAAGTTTGATTGATAGTTTGTAACATAGAGAAATAATTACCGTAAACCCCCAAGACCTTAAGGGCCTATGATCGAGACCGAATTGTTAGTCAAATGTGCCATGTCCGTGCGTCCGTCCGTCCGTCCGTCCGTCCGTCTGTCGGTAGTTTTTAGGCCTTACATTTTGAGCTAATAACTTAAAACATAATATCTGTTCTTTATAGGTCCCGAAGCAGTACAAGTGTAAAATTTACAATTTTTTTGAAATCCGCCCACTGACACGCCCACTTTACTTATAAGCATGAAAAATCAAAGTTGTCGCAGGAAGTTGAAATTTGGTGTGCGATATCCTCGCTTAAGTGTATTGTGATTGGCATTTAAAAAAAAAGCGAATACCGCCCCCTTGTAGTCGTAGTCATACTTAATATGCATTCTAATCAACGGTTTTTATTTGATATATTTGCTTTAAATCCAGAAAACTTGCACTATCAAATGTTCAGATATGTGCGTAAGCTATCAATTTAAGTGAATAAATTTTCGCCACGCCCAATTTTGGGGGCGTTTTTAAGTATAAACAAAATTTTTAATATGAAAATGCAATCAACACGTGTATACCACTTCTGATAAAAAATATAAACAAAAATACGATGTTATTGAGAATGGGTGGATGCCACGCCCCTTTCTTAGGGAGCAGATTCTTAACTGAGAAATTCTAAATAAAATTGAAGTTAAATGAAACTGAAATTTAGCAACCAAGATTTATGACACAAATCGGAGCTTGACAGTGGTTAATTGGGATGGATCCAACGATTCGCCTAGGCGGATTGTAACCCTCCCACTAGTCTTCTAATTGTCTTTGAGCTAGCAGAAAAAGTTTGGACTTTATATTGACCACGCCCACTTTCTAAGGGATTTTAACTTAAAATGACTGTTTTTCAAAAAATATTATAAAATTTGACAAACAATTACATGACAAAAATTGTGGATAGTGCCATTTTCTAACTTTTTTGTATAGGTTGTATATGCCTTCACCCACTTTTTTGGGCGTGGCTTAAAAAAAGTGATTTTTTTAGTGAAAAAAGTGGAGTTTTATTCCAAAATGTAGGCAACCACCTAGCATAGAGCATTTAACAGTTTTATTTTTACATCCCGTCCACATTTTAGAGACGTGGCAGTTTCCTTTTTGATAGGGTATGGTATTTTGTAATCCGTAGCAGACAGACTGGTCCGGTTTTTACATACGCACTGTTGCAATTTCCCACTTGTTTTTATGTAAATTTGATTTATTGTCCTTCTCAAACAAAATCCCGCACAAGAGCTTCCATTTAATATAGAAAAGTCATTTAAGAGAAACTTGTAACGTGATTGTAAGCCATGGGGAAATCCGGCAATAAAGTGAGCTGATGCGAGAGATATGCCTTCGAAAATGCAAAAAAGACAGTCATATTGTTCGTTGTTAGAACAACAAAATAATTTATTGCTTCTAATGATAATCGCTATACGTTTCGTTGGAAATCCAGGTCAAAATTTGCCTGCAAGTCTTAGCATTCATGTTCATGTACAATGCATGTTTACACTATGTATTATTAAGTTTTTAATTATGCACTAAATTCCTCCATTCAATTCTGCACAAGATTTCCAATTCTGTCCCGAATTCAAGAAAATTAAAAAAATGCGTCAAGTCATTATTTGGTGACTCTAATGAGATCACTATTCGATCGTTATCGCTATTAAAACGCTGTTTGTAATTTTTCTAAAAATATACAAGGTCAATTGATGTGAAGTTACATAAGTCAATATGCAAACCGATGCACTTTGTAGCCCAGTGCCTTAACAAATTGCAGCTGATAACAAGCTCGGATTACGAGCTATAAAGACTGATTGGGTATGAAAAGATTTCTTTGCTAAAATACGAGCAAAAAAAAACTTAAAGAAAAGTTTAAATATTTCACGACATGAGTATAAAACGATGTCTGTTATTATAGGAGTCTTGTGATGCGTCGAATTTCAGTAAAGTGTGGGAACGGTGTCAGACTTGAGAATGTTTTTTTTTTTACGCATGCCTTCGTCACGAGTTGAGTAGCTATTTACTCAAGTATCGCATTCACACTCAAATAATGTATTTCCTACATTTTTTAAAGCACCTACCTACTGGTTCTTAAAAAAAACTTGCTTGCCATCATTTCCTGGCTCCCTAAGAGCTCTTAATGATATTCTGTGAGTACATCTAACCTAGATCCATGAAAAAATACACATCCTTACGGAATGTTAACGTATATCGTGCCCTGTATGCTACTTACACTGCATTTCCAGGCGATGTCACACAAGGATTTATTTCATACCTTCCATGTTACACACGACTTCAAAGACAGTCAGCAATTCCTCGTCACTCTTAACTCAATTATACACCAAAGCATAAAATCAATACAAATGACTTCGAGTGTTTCCTAGGACAGGTATAGTATTCCAAATTAGGTCGCCCTTTTCAAGTCGGACCATATTGCTCGATTGTCCATAAAGTAACAATTTTAGATCCCGGCAAATGCAATTGTACAATTGTTAAGCTGGCACTCCAGGACCTCATCAGGATTCCCTTTGTAATAGTGCAATATGCAAATCAGAGAGTGCACCATCGAGTGGATGTAAGGGATTTCGAGGAGGTGGCAATAAAGTACTTCAGTTTGTTGTGGCAGACCTGCTCCTGGGTTCCGTCGTTGCATGCAATTATGTATGTAGCTACTGTGCCAATGAACCTTTGGACACGGGCTGGCAGTATTCTTCGCTTTTATCCATGCTAGCAAATTAATATGACCCATTTCCAGTGCTGCTAGTTTGTTGTGGCAATAATGAACCATGCCGCCACATTAGGCTGTATACAGCGAAACAGGAGCCGCGTTGCATTGCTTATAGAGAACCGACATGGTAAAACAAACGACCCATTGTGGTCGTTAAAAATTATCCATGTCGCCGCGAGGAGCAGACAGACGAGGAAGGCTTAAAAGTGGAACACTTCAGGTTCTATATGGCCGGCACCTCGTTTGTGCAGTCCTACAATGTTTGGCTAGTGTTTTTGGCCACCCAAACACATGTACGAGATTGCCGGCTGTGCTTGCATTCTGTGTTGGGGCTTTGTCCGAAAATACTATCCATATCGGATGGAGTGTCGGTTTCCGGCTCACAACTCTGACCGATAAATAACAAATTGGAATATCTGAGGCCCCTGCTACCCCAGGCTTGTCTACATTATTTTGGTGTTGAAGAGGACACGTATTGTAGTGTGGACCATGGTAGACAATGAAGCTCAAGCATTGTGGCATTTAAAATTAATTTTAAGAAATCTGCATTGTGATTATACGGGCTATAACAGAGCTGAGCTATAGCACAATAAATTCCAAATTGAGTAACAAATTTAAATTAAATCCATGCAAGAGCAAATCACCGACACTAAAGGCAGACATAAATTCTACTTTGCTCTAGGGGAGAAGGAAGCCGATGCCAGGCAGTTGGATTGGAATTGGAATGCAGTTGTGCAATCAGAACCAACACGGATTGCATTGTTGCTTTGTTGCGACGTAAGTATAAAGACCGAGCACGTGCAGCCCAGTTTTTTCATTAAAGGAAAAACAATGCAGAAATTTAGTAATATTGAAGAACCTGAAACCGTACGGTTACTTAAGAATAAATTAAGTCCGATGGGATGCGCTCCACATCGTGGAGTAATTGATCGTCACCAGATATTTGTATCGTTTTACTTCAATAAGCATCTTTGCTGTCTTAAATCGAAATTTGTAAACACGCATTTGCTACACATGTTAAAATGTCTGCAGAAATAGCTGGTAATGTTTTGAGCTCACTGTTGGTCCTGAGCTCTTTTTGGTCCTGCTCCATTTATTTTAGGCTTGTTTATATTAGGCTTATTAAAGGCTTGCTTCAATAAAGGCGGTCTTAAATATTTGTGAAGGTCGCACTTAGGTACATTTGAATCTAAACTTAAAGGTAACCTCATATTGACATGTGACATTGCACGTGCCGTTTTTCGTTTGACCATTCTGATCGGTCATCCAAGGAGGTAATCGCAGCTTTTTTTCCAATATCCAAATAGAATGGACAACAGTCAAACGTATCCCAGATGTTTTTTGGTTATTATCATGGTTTTTTTTTGTTAAGGCATAACACTTGCGGGGGCAGACCTTGGTGTTTCTGCGCAGGGATTTCATGTTTTCTGTTGGCTATTAAAAGGTTGCAGGCCACTATTGCTCTGCATCAAAATTTGACATCCAACGCCTTATCTAACTTGACCAATAGGCATTTTGAAATAAAATGGGAAATAGTGGTTTTCTCACATTGAAGTGGGTGTGGACGTTGGCAAATTAGCCCAGAAAATTCAAGCCGTGCCCCAAGTTTAAGCTCTCTAGCAGGATTTTGAAGACCTAAAACATACACACATACCTACAGACGAAAGGTGGACATGACTTCACTTGTCAGTTTCTCGTCTCGGTCTCGATCATATCTCTAAATAAAAGGACTTCGGGGTCTACAGTGATTATTTCACTGTGTTTTCAAACTATGTCTTCAAATTTAAATACCCTGGGTATAAAAAACCTGCCCAGAGCTCCATTGTAGGAAATGAAGAAGGCTGTTTAACCAGGTTGAATCCTAGGAATATAGTTTGTAGCCGCACGGGCCATTGCTTCGTATGGAGACATATGCCACAAGGCTTGTTGCTCCCTTTGACGATTCTTCCACAAGTTGCAGGGACAAAGAAGAGACCATTATTTTCGACGATGAAGAATTTAACGAAATATTTCCACGACCTAGTAAGGCTCGACTCAAAGAAAATAATGAGTTTTATCTCGCGGTCAAATTGGTTAAACGCCTTATTGGCGAACTACAAACCTCGCCGGCATGGGTTGCCAGCTCCTGCTATCTTCGTCCCCTTATTCCACTTGGGAGTTCAATTGTAGATCACCTAAAACATTCGCCAAGTCTCCCAACACCCAGACCATCCCCTTCCACCATTAGGTTTTCCGGTCATAGGACTCGCCTAGCACGGGCTCACACAAACTACAGTTGTCCGCACCTCGCCGCACCCAGCACGGGAGCACCGACATAAATTGCCTCTTCAAACGAGTTCATACCAAAACTTGATGCCCCTGCATCTCCAATTCTCCCCTGCCCCTGCTCAGTGCCTCTTCCATCCTTGAGCTTAATTCTTACTTGCGTGGCGTCTTAGGCACGGTTTTACACCACAAACGCCGCCCAGCCTTGACTTCTCATTTAGGAATGCTCCTCACTAGCCCCACTTTGTTGGCGTGGGCTTATACCCCGAAATTGTTGTGCCCCCTCTCTAAATTCTATTCTCCTTAATGAATTCACACCGTAAAGTTAATTTTGTACCTTTTTTCCTTCCGCTACCCACGGGCTAACACCGTGTCGGTTGCCCTATTTGGGCTTCTCTTTTGAGAAAGTCCCTCAATGGTCTCCATTATTTTGCTGACAGAGGTTCAGACGAAACGGTTACCCCTCCCTCAAAATCCTTTTTGGGCTGACTTCCTCAAGTAACTTCTGTGGCGATACAGTCCAGGGTCGAGCTGGACCTTACACAAGCTTCGCTAGCCAGCTTTTTCTCCGGCAAGCCGCCTCCAATTTTGCTCGCGAAATTGGCTGACTTTGCCATCAACTTGCGCGCTTCACCTAAGTCTTAGTGCGCCTCTACTGCGCCATACCTGCGGTGTGAATTCGAGATTTTGCGGGCCGGGGCGTTTGTGTCCAATCTATTTAGTAGGCCAGCTATCGGAACCATAGTATTCTGACTCTTCTGGTTTGATAGTCGTAGTCGCTGTACAAGTTTCGATCTCCTCCTTTACTTTCCGTCTTTCTTAACGGGGCCATAAATGATTGGAAGAATTTTGTTCTCGAAGCAGCCTAAAGCGTTTCCAACAGCCTTTTACTGGTGCTAGTTTCTCCACCGTAAAGCAGAACTGGAATGATAAGCGCCTTCTAAATGAACACTAAAGTTGCTCGAGAGAGGTTTTTGCTACTAAATTGCCTCCTTAGCACAACGCAGGCAATAGTTAGGGTTTCAGCGTTTTTGTCGTTGTCTGAATTTATAGCGGAACCCCAGGTAGACAAAGGCCCTAACTACCGCAAATTTATAGCTGCCTATGGAGTTATTTTGTTGCAAACATCGAGTTGCAATGCAATGACATCCTTTTGCTCTCATACATTGCTCAGCCCATATTTGCTGCTTCCATCCTAGTACTCACGAAGGCTTCACTGGCATTAGGCTTTGTTCTTCCGATTGTGCATTTCATCTGCGTATGCGAGTCACTGAACGGATTTTTGAAAGATTGTGCCTCTGGTGTTGGCGCAAAAGATCCGCTCAATTCTGTCAATTATGATGTTAAAGAAGTCATTCCAACTTGAGCCAGAAGTTATTTTTCACATCAAAGTGGTCGGTCTTTAGCGCTCATGACGGAGCAACGTGAGTTCCCGACTGAAGAGTTTGACAGGGATGCCAAAACTAGACATCGTCCCAGATGCTGCCGTACGTGGCCCTGAAATCTATAGAACGGTGGTGGATAACGATTTGAAATTCTTGGATTTTTTTTGGGCGCAGTGTGAATATTTGGTCGATGGTGGACTTTCCTGGCCAAAAGCTACATTGGTATGGATCTATCAGATTTTTAACAAACGGCTTTCAATGTGAAAGCAAAAAAGATCCCTTTCCGGGTAAGTGTCCATCGAATACCCGTCGGAATCTGCCTCGATCTTTTCGTCCAAATCGGGAAGTTTTCACATAGGTTTCCGGTGTTGGTATTCGAGTTTAACCGAAAGTTGGTATTAGAATGAACTTTTTGGGGGACAGTAACCTTACCTTACTTAATCTAACGTTTTATGCCCTCGGTGGTGCCCAACATTAATTTGAGACACTTTCATCGACGCTGCATGTGTTACATCCGAATTTCGAATGAATCATTCCGGCCACCAATAGCTCTCACTCTGACATCTCTCAAGGTTTGCAGCAAAGAATGACGATAGTTCAGTCTCAGGTAGGTAGTGCTAAAAATAACTTCTGAAAGACCGTTTTGAAGAAACGCTGGAGCAGTCGAAGCAGGTTTCAATAGTGTATCTTCCTGTGTTGATCACATAGAGGCAAGTTGTCGGAGGAATTCGAAACTGAAAGTGGTGTACGACAAGGTTGGTTCCTTATACCATAATGATGGAATTTACTAGCCACTTAGCTTCCAAAAGCTTCCAAAATCTTGGTAGTCAGTGCCGACTGATTGTGAAACCAATTGCGCGATTGGAACCAGGGGGGGTCGGCATTTGATACAGATAAACAATGTTATCAGATTGAACACTAAGCTGCAACTATTCCGTTCGATAGTCTGTATATGGGTGCAGAACTTGTTATTTGGGTGGGACAGTGACTCTTAACTATGGTGAGAAAGCTGCCGGTCATCGTTTATAGGTGCCTCTGAAATACGTTAACGATTTTCTTACTGCATATAGAATGGCAAACTTTACTTGAGAATAGATGAGTAGCCTGAAGTCACAACAGTACAACAGCGAACAGCATAAACGGCAGTGCATCGGATACTCTGCGGTGGGAGGTTCCATTGTCAGAATTGCATGAAATGGAACCTTTTAAATTTAAAAGCCGCTAAAAAGAGTCACTCAACCGACCCGAACCCCGAAGCAAAACATAGAACTGTGGCATGCAGGCATCTTGAAAAGCGTTAAGCTTTGTATTGGCCTACAGCTGTGTTGTAGAAATTTTTAATCTTATGATTCTATTTTTTTTTATAAACTCTCTTAATGGGTTTGATCGCCCAGGAAGGCATTAAATTATAACCACTTTTATGAACACATCACACACTTCCTATCCCCTAATAAGGCGTTACCCTCAAATATATCCTAAAACCAACAATTTCACTGACCATGACAAAGCCTTAGATCCAATCCGATTTGACATCGTAATCAGCAGTCAACCATCGTACACCAGCAGATGTCCTTCTGCCGACCCACGCACCACAATCGACAATCGTTTGACCATTTGTAGGACTATTGAGAAAGGACACTTAGTTACCCTATGACCTAATGAACTCTCACATATTCACCCTTAGAATAACGGAAATAACCGTTTGACAGATGGTGCATAGTCACATAGCAACAACATGAACTTCTGTTCCTCGACTAAGTCCCATGTTGAACAATAGCTAACAATGCATCATCCGTCCTCCTCCACGTGATGGCTTTATTCAAGGCTTCTTCCCTTTAATAGCTGGGTACCTACCTAACCTACGTTGCATTTGTTACAGTTACTGTAGCAGAAACATATATAATTGCACAGAAAGGATAATTCAAATGTTTTTTTTTGTTGTTCTTTCTTTTTTTTAACAAAAAAACATTTTGTCCTTTGCCCTAAGATCTGCTTAGCAACGGCAACGTAGAGCTTGAGTCCTTTCAACTGCGAATTGCAACAAAATGATTATTGTTTCATTGGAGAACACAGAGAAATAGAGGATTTACACAATGAATGACAATGTAGTGGGGGGACTAAGTGGTACCCGCCGGATGTAAGGAATTGTGCAATTGAATTGCATTGTTATGTGTGAACAAGTCTTTGTAAACCTTATCTCCCTTTTCTGGTTGAAATCCTTAAAAAGAGCTTTTTCTTCTGAAACGCTAAGTGAGAGGATTTTCTTTTTGTGGGGATTTAAAAAGTTTATGAAGACAGTTTATAAGGGTTCCTTAGTATGTTATCCATATTCCCCTCGTAAGCCCTTTGTAACTCCCTTCTTCTGAATTGTTTTCAACTAAAGTGAATTCTTTTTACTTATAACTTTTATCCTCTTTATCTGTCTTTCAGTGGTAACAAATCCCTTACCCGACACATTCGACAATGACGATATGCAAAGCGACGACGATTACCAATACTCAGACGATGAAGGTGTAGCAGTCGGCCATACGAAATCAACAACGGCCAGAGCGGACCTTGCACAGGTTCCATATTTCAAGGAGAATGATTTAACTGCTTCCACAATTGTCGGCAAGAATGTCACATTGCAATGTTCTGCCAACAACCTTTCAGGTAATTTAAAAAAAGTACTAAGATTCAAATCAAAACTGACTGAAACCATTTTATTTTTTTCAACAGAAAACAATGTCATCCTTTGGTACAAGGGCGACAATGTTATTTCAACTGGAAATCAGCTCCTCAACCAGGACTTTGCCCTGGACTCAAAGAATTTCGCATTGACCATTGTAAACGCAACCGAAGCCAGCCAGGGAAAATATATCTGCGAGGTACAACCCCAAAGGATTCGACTAACCACTACCCTTGTGGTAAGTGAGCACCCGATCGAAGCAATTATTCCAGAGAGTTCGAAGTCAGCACAGGAGTCGTTGCATTTCAAATCGACAACATCCCTGCTAGTATCGTCTGTGATTGGAATTTTATTGTTCCTAAGGATATAGGATGTGTATAAAGCGCGTATTGAGTACACACTGTTAATTGTATTTTTTAATTTGTAATATTTTGGAATAAACGTAAATGTAATTTATTTAATGGATTTGTTTTTTTAATGGAATGGCTGAGGCTGCTGTTTAAACAACACTAAAAGATATAAGCTGCCAAATCACTTATGTTGTATTACTGATTCAAGGATTCCAAATTAGGAATTTAATAAATAAGAATACAAGACTGATGAACAGCACTTCCAAATGACAGAAGCTATCAAGATTGATGGATGTTTAGTGACCAATTTAAAACGACTGGCTCGGTAAAAATCAGCAAACACCTATAGACATTAAAGAGATGAAAGATCGGCCAAGAATATCACGATCACAATCACAGCTGTCCGAGTGCAAGAGATTTCTACAACTCAAGAACTCGGCTGGATGGCGTCTTTGGCTTGAGCCCGTATAAGATCCAACTGACCCCGGATAACATCGAAAAACGATTGACCTACATTGACTGAAATTTGATGATCTCGTAGAATTTTCGTACGCTATTCTTGTACGTCCGTCCGTGTGTAAACAACTTAAAGGCCTTAAAGTCTGAGCTTGAGAGTTGAGCGTTTTGAGCGGAAAATATACTTTTTTCACTGTGTAGTTTTGTTACAATGGTATTGGCACACTGATTTTTGGTATGTAATATTGCTTTGAAGCTATCTTTGGGGCAACAGAAACAGTTTGGCCCAGACATTGACCACGCCCACATTTTAAGATTAAGATTTAAGATTTTACTTAAAATCACGGTTATTCAATAAACTGATAAGAAATTTGATGAAAAATATTACGAATGTTGTAGAAATTAGCATTGCCCTACTTTTTGTTCATACAGTATATGTTTCCGCCCACTTTTGTGGGCTGGGCTTTTTAAATAAAAGTGTTTTTTACCTAAAAAAGCGAATTTTTAGTCAAAGACGTGTATGTAATGACCTATCATAAGGCATTCGAAAGTTATATTTCAACATCCCGTCCACTTTCTGGAGGCCTGGCTCTATGTTTTATAGGTAGGGTATTGTGCTTTGCACTGTTTCTCTTACCCACTTTTTTAACGCATTGAAAAAATAATCGAAAAAAATTATGAAAAAAGACTGCCACTCCATATAATGGGTGCTTTTTGGACAAACCATATGAAGGGAATGGCGTCTAGGAAATTACACATCTTCTTCTTCTTCATCTTTTCATTTAGGCGCCAGATTTTGATCTGAAGTGATGGATCATAACCCTTCCACTCTACTGCTTTTCTAATGGTCCGCTTGTATTGACGCCGATTAGACCTCAGAATATACCGGCAGGTCACCCAGTTTTGCATCTCTTTTCGTGTTACTAAGGCCCAAATAAATGCTTTTGTCGTTGAATTTGTGTGATCCATGAATGTTTAGGCCTTCCTCTCCTTCGCGATTGCGCTGGAATGTTGATTGACATTGCCTTTTTCACAGGGTTTGTAGGACGTAGGTGGCAAAACCAACTAAGCCGGTCGTGGTCCATTTTTCTGGAGATAGGTTCTTTTACATGGAGGCTTCCTCGGATCTTCGTACTTCTTATTCTATCTCGCTTTGTTACTCCCGCTGTCATGCGAAGATCTTGATCTCAGCTGCCGTTAATTTGCTCTCACATTTTTTATACGCTGTCTTACATTGTAAAACATATGTAAGCTCCGGACGCACATGTGCGCTGTAGAGCCTTCCTTTCAGCTTAGGGGGCAATTTTTGATCACAGAAGATGGCGGAGTGTTCTCGCCACTTCATCCAACCCATGGTACGCGGTGATTGATGTCGTCATCACAGTTTGCTTTGCTATTGATCATAGTTTCCCTTACTTAAACTTTTTACACATTTCCATTCAATTTAATGTCTGGAGTTGGCTCGGGTGGGTCAGAGAATGGGCAGCACAGGTACTCTGTCTTGGCCCCATTGTCAGCGAAGAATAACTGATGTATGTATACTTTTGGCTGCGTCATTTTTCTTTCATGCAGATAACCAAGGACTACATGAAAAGCAAAGGACTTAGGACGCTTCCCTGATGTACACCGACTTTAATTGAGGACTCATCAATGAATCCAGAAGGACATCTTACTCTTGTCTTTGCTCTATCATACATGTCCATGATCATCCGCACGTAAGCTTCTGGAACACCTCGTTTTCTTAGCGCCACCCATATCAGATCTCGTGGTAGTCTATCGAAAGCTTTTTCAAAATCAACCAGCACCATATGCATATCTGTAGGGGCATCCCGATGTTTTTCCAATATGATCCTTATGTTTTGGATTGCATCAGTGGTTTATTTGCCCGCTGCAAAACCACACTGGTTCTCAGATAGCCTTATTATTTTCCGTTGTCGACTATCTAGTACCCGCTCGACGATCTTCATTGTGTGAGAGATCAGCTTGATAGAACTGAAGGTCGTGAGCCATCTGGACCCGCTGTCTCCTGTTTTCTTCCAGAACTCTGAGGGTATCTGAACTGGCCCAACCGCTTTCGCTTTTTTTTTGAGTACTTAACCGCCTACCCAACCTCGTCGACTGTGATGTTTGGTAATTCTTCCCGGTTACGTGTAGTTTCTTCCGGAAAGTGTTGCCTGGGAAACTGTTTATTCAAAAGTCCCTCACAATACTGCTGAAAATTTGTAGCGATTTTTAAGATTAAAAGACTCAGACATTTGGCTCGGAAACAAGAAGTTTTGTTCAAACGAAGTTTTGCAAAAACTTTTAGTAGGTATCTTAACGGTACCGAAAACTTTGTTTAAATTAACTGTTATAATAACGAGCGATTGAGCATAACTTGGCATCTAAATTCGACAGATTAATGCCTTGACAATTGTCACGATTTGAAGATTATGGGCAAATGTCTAAAAAAAAAAGAAATAGTCTGGACAATTGATTGGTGTCTCAACTAGATATTTCCAGTCTTACTCCAGTCATTCTCCAATCATGGGAATTGGCAAAGAATTAATTTATCGAATGGAGGCGCTTAGTAAGGGGCAAGATAGATAAGATAATAGATTGTTAGTATAGAGTCTAATAAGGAGCCTATTGTGCCTTCTGCGATGGAATTCTAGTGCCATATTTTTACTTCGGAGGCAGAACAAAAGACAAAATCTTCTCTGGAGATTAGGTTTGCTGGAAAAATGATTTCTTCACCGAGGATATTTTTCCTTAGGCGCAAGAGGGCCGGGCAATCCATCAATTTACGTAGAGAAAACTGATCGCTGCATGTGGGATGCAGTGAAAGGCAAATGCGATGAATATGTTTCTTTACTTTGCTCTGTCCAGGTAAGTCGGGTTATTAGACCAACGGGGGCAGAAGCTGGTAAAGAATTTTTTTTAAAGTAATGTTGTCCAGATGTGTAAAGTCAGACTTTCTCGGATTCGTTTCAAGCTAGGTTTTAAGTAAAGATCTTAAAGAGTCTCTTTCTGACGAAGCCACTAAAAGGCTCTTCATGAACTACAGAAGATTGTGTCTGTGTGGCCAAAATGTTTCAGGCTATACGAGTGGTGAAATTGCCCCAATTTTAGCCAGCAACTCTGCTAATTTGTTGCCCTCAAAGCCACTGTGGGTTGGAATCCAGTGAAGGATAATTAAGTTGGTTTTGGCTGGTTCTTGGATGGGCAAGGCCCATAACTGTTTCCAGAACATGCTTCGTTTTAATAACGTGTGATTGAAGCGCCTGAGTGCTGCTTCTCTAAGAAGGTGGAATATTGTTCTTCTGCTTGTGTTGCTCTAACACTGTAGTTACTGGCAACGACTTCCGCCACGAAGATGGACAACATTTTGCCAAGCCTAGTCCACCTGGGGCAGTTCTCCATGAACTTTACACAAGGACAAAGATAAACCGATATGGATTTGGTTTGAGTTTTTCGCATTGAAAACTTTAAGGTATAACTACGATAACTTTATCTCGAAGCTTTATTCCGGAAGTATATCGTCGAAGACAATTGAGCTAAATGGCCGCCTTTGTAAGAATGGGAGTCTGTGTTGTTCGAATTGCTCCAGTTTTGCTTCTATTCATCTACGCGTTTGAATAGGTGTAAGCCCCAGGATTACCCTAGCTTTCCTGTTGCTCAGTCTACTATATTTGGTGGATTCATTACTCCAGCTCTTTTTAGTGCTGAGCTTCACAAGAAAGTTCTTCTCGAAGCTAAACTTCCTCAAAATGTCATCCTTAAGGATAGCCAGAAGGGGGAGCCTCTATACCGTCGAAGCTGGAAGATAGATCTTTTTCTTGACCAAACCTGATAGCTAAAAGCAAACCTATCAATAAGGTGCCTTACATATTCAACCTTTAAAAATTCCATGTTAAGTAGGTATACCTACGCGTTATCTTAAAACGTTCGAATCCGCTTCATTGCACTGGATTAATGTGATAATTATTACTTTCCCGATCTTATCTACAACGTTGCATAATTTTAATTCTCTCAGACATTCGAGATCACAAAATCAGAAGACTGAATTGCATCATAATCATAAACATAATACAAACCACTGCAAGACATATTTGACTCCAGCCGCTACTTACTTACCCCAGGAGGATCCTCCTGTATAATAAGTGAGGCATGAAAAATGCGGGAAGATGAAGTAACCTATTACTG
Organism: Neoascia interrupta; assembly: GCA_947623515.1. NCBI lineage: Eukaryota > Metazoa > Arthropoda > Insecta > Diptera > Syrphidae > Neoascia > Neoascia interrupta. The sequence continues at coordinate 153,899,972 of OX392462.1, forward strand.
TTGTAATAATGAAAGGGAGATTGTTTTGCAGGGCTCTGAATGTTCCATTGAGAAATAAAGTCGGCGTTGAACTACCAGAATACATAGCTACTTGGCTTTGATCGTGCATTGCATATCGTGTTCCAGTTTGTTCTCCAGTTTATTCTTCAATGATTGGCATCGTGCACGAAAAATCAAGGCTTGAGGAGGTTTTACTAAGATGCAAATAGATAGGAGCATTGTTTATTATATTATGGTCTTAGCATATGCACATGCCCGGCTTAAGTGTGGGACTGCCGATTTTGGGAGGCGCCAAATTATAGGGGTTATTTATTTTAAAGAGCATATTTTTTTTCAAATTTATTAATTTTTTGAATTGATCTCCTTCTTCTTCAGCTTCCTAGTAGTCTCTATGTGTCTCATATTGGCTCCGTAGAGGGTGCTACCACTACAGGCAAATAATATAGTTATGCATATGGCTTTGGCGAAGTTTGAGCAAAGTCAAGTCTATTTTATTGTTAAAAATAAGTTCCCACCTACAGGAATAAAGGCTTTGAATCTGCTCTGCAAGATGCCAAACAATTCTCTGAAAGTCTGGGAGCTGATTCGCGGTTCGACGAGCAGAAGATATTTGTTTACAAAAGTCAAGATGAATCTACAATATAAGTCACATCAAAAGATCAATTCAGATTTGATTCTTCCATTGTTATCGTGATATGTTTAGAAAACATTTAATAATCTGAAAAACCACGAACATTTATGGTTTTTTGAATACGATTTCAAGCCCTTACAAGCCCTCGTAATAACAGGAACTCATTGCTCATTAAAAAATTACACTTAAATTACAATTTGAGTTTTTTTTGTCCCACTATCCGATGTACGTTGCTACTATCCGATTGAGCACTCAGACAAAGCTTGTCCATTGTACTATCATGAAAACACATTAATTGATTTGGTTTTTTTTTAAGATGCGTTTGGCACTCACCATAGTCACCACACCACATAAGCTCCAAAGAACCGCCACCTGGTGCGAGCAATGGCAGGACACAGGCGCATGGGGTTAAAATCCCCTGGCAGGCACAGGCAGGCACAGGGGGTTAAAATCCCCCTGGAAATATCTATGTGATATGAAATGGAACCTGGAAGTATAAAATTAGTTTGAAACTTGAGATTTCTGGAGGAATATTAAGCCCACCCAACCCCCTGGCCAAAACAAGGAGGTCGCAGAGGGACAGGACCCACGAAATTTTTTTCTGTGTTCATCCCTGGCAGGGCAACTACCAGAGGAAGTGTTTCGCTGTATCGTCGTCCTCTCCACAGGTAGGACAAGTGGTGGTTTCACTCAAGCCTAACTCATTCAAGTTCTTAGGAAAAGTTGAGTTGCCCGTATAAAGACGCCGACAAGATGTCTGCAGCCGATCCCCAAAAAGATATAAAAAAAAGATATAAAAAAAAAAAAACGGTGAAAGAAGGGAATGTTTGGATCTGACAGTCGGTTTCGGAGATATTGACATTCAAAGTTGAAGAAAAAGTGACATAATTTTAAAATTTGATTTTAAATTTTCAACGCATTGTGATACTCGAGGCGTTCACAGTTAAAACTCATAAGATTTTCAAATCGTTTGCTTAAGTCTATTATGGGCACCACAATCTTTTGGCAGAACTTGAGTGGAATTTTCGTTGTACTACGACATAAGATTAATCCCGCTCAAGTCTATAATGCTTGGGCCTTTAGTTCAACGAATGCTTGAGTTAAGTTCGAAATTTGGACGATTTGGACGAGCGAAGAGGGTTGAGGTGTGCTTTTAGCGCAGTTTGGCATATCCTTCTTGCCCTCCATCTTTAAGTCACAATGTAGCGCATAACAGCGAAAATCTCCGCTTGAAAGACAGACGCGTATTAAGATATCCTATTAACGCAACATATTGACATCTCCAGTTTTGGAGCTATCTAAATATGGTGGCATGCTATCCCTGACTTATAGCCCAACCGCAAGCCAATGCCTGGAGAAAATGGACGAGGTAGTTCTGTCGCAAAAGGATTTCACGGTTTCATTGCGTCAGAGGGCATATACATTAGACAATGGTTGATGGCCAATTCTCGCACAAGTTCCCCAAAATTCCAATGGTACCAAAGCCACCTCTCCTTAATCAAAAGATGGATTTCAGCGTACACCCCATATGATGAATATAGATATATTGAGAGGAAAAATAATATTGATATTTGCATCATTAAGGAAAATCACCTTAAAAAGGGGTATGGACCCAAAATAAAAGGTTACAATGACTACCACGCACATCACCCTTTGCAAAATTCCGTTGGGTGATCTTCCCTCTACATCAAGAACTGCATAAAGCACTTCAAGAACACAGAAGGTAAGCTAGACTCTATCCAGATAAGTTCACTTTCTGTAAAAATTTACTACTTATTTTAAAACTGACTGGTGGAAGACGATCTTGATCGTATGTATGACTTCATTGGGTCCAATTTTATCATTGGGGGCGACTTTAACGCAAAGCATACTTTTTTAGGTTCAAGATGCGATTCAACAAGAGGGAGACTACTGCAAAAAAACAAACAGTATGACACGTGGTGTGGACTTCTTCTTCACAGGAAAGCCAACGTATTGGCCAATCGACAGGAATAAAAAGCCTGACCTTGACGACGTATAATTATAATCTTTGCTCAGACCACTAGGGAGTAATCTTGAAGATGGTTGGAAGACTGGCGAAAATAGAAAGGGCTCCCAAATTAGCTAGCAAAAACATGAACTGGGACGCCTTCAGAAAGAACTGTAAGGAGCCTGTTGGCTTGAAGGTGCCATTTAGAACACATTTCCAGTTAGAAACCGCAGTTGACAAATTCATTGAAGCAATTCAGAGCGCTGTTTGGAACAACACTTCGTCCCAAAAGAACGCAGTTAGCACCGATGGGCATGTACGAGAAAGCATTTGAGAAACTTCTGCTAAAGCGATTACAACCAATGACAGCAGAAAGACGTTTGATCCCGAATCATTAATTTGGTTTCAGGCTAACCATTCATCAATAGATCAAGTCTAAAGAATAACGCATGAAATTGAAAAAGCCTAAGAGGGATAAAAGATTTGTTCAAGTGCTTTCCTTGACGTATCGCAAGCCTTCGATTAAGTATGAAATATAAGTCACGGCAAAACTTGCCGGAATACATGTTTAGAATACTGAAAAACTATCTCGAAAACCGACTTTTTCGTGTAAGGTGTGGTTCTGAATATTCGAGTTGGAAGCAAATTCGAGCTGGCGTACCCCCACGGAAGCGTCCTCGGTCCGACCCTGTTACTGCGTTTCACAAGAGACAGATGACGGGACAGTTATGGCCACGTTAGCAGACGACACGGCCATTCTGGCAACACGTGAATTAGTCGAGTCATCAACGGGAAGCCTCCAACGAGGATTGGACATAATATGTGTCTGGACGAAGACTGTGCAAATCGCTCTTAACGAGAAGAAGTCAACGCATGTAAATTTTACTTAGAGAAGGATTAAAAATTTACTTCTGGTCATAAACTCTATACAGATACCTTATGCAAATAAAGCGAAATATCTAGGGATGACCATAGGCGCTAAACTAAGGTGGAAGCCACTCGTAAACAAGAAGCGTGACGAGCTCGAAATTAGGCTCAGAGAAATGTAGGTATGGCTTATCGGAAGATTTTCGAAACTAAGCATACATAACAAACTGCTCTTGTACAGGCAGGTGTTAAAGCTGTCCTGGACATACGGTATACAATTTTGGGGTTGTAACAAGCCGAGCAACATGCCCATGTTGCAGACTTTCCAAAACAAGACACTGACAGCAATTCTGAATGCTCCATGCTATAGTAGGAATAGTGATATTTACAGAGATTTAGGAATAGCTATACTGTGAGCGAAGAAGTAACAACCTTTGGTCAAAAGCTAAGTGCTCTTCTTCATTTTCATTGCAACAACGAAATGATCCGTATTCTTAACGAGATTTTTAACGATGTAAACAACGAGCGACGACTACAAAGAACAAAACCCTTCGATCTAGCGGCGTAGGGTGAAGCCGCACGAACTGACGGTTTTAGTAGGTGCATTCACTGGGTAGCAACCTACCCAACGCGATAAACACTACGAAGCGTTGGTAGGATGGCTTTAGAGAGACTTGAGAGACTCTACTATGGTATACGAGGACATCAGCCCATGTCCAAAGATGTTACGTCTTTCTCTAGATTAAAAATATGCGATAATATTTTTTCGCTGCGTTTAATTTCCATCTCGTATTGGGTGAACTACCCCTTTATGTGTAGGTCATGAAATGTTTTGCCAGTTTGCCGCAGGTCTTATTTAGTACAGGGATAGGCTCGTACCATATCTGCAAGAGGTTTTCCTAATTATTCCGAGATCTTGATATATAGCCGAACTTATCTAATTCCTTTAGCAAAGGCATTTACTTCGAAAACTATTTCTCAGTCAGAAATGTTACTGAAAAGAAGCTCAAATAGCGTAGGGCCATAAATTACTGAGTAATACACCTGTAACGAAATTCCTGTAATAAACTTTAAATGGTTATACCTCCCAACTACGAAACTGTCTTACCCAAAAGATACCATCGGATAAGATTGACTAATTAAACGTAAACCACTCCCTAAGCGCATATGCAAATTTTATAGAGTTAATTTTCAACTTTTCTAACGTCTATTGTGAATGTTACATTTTAATCAATTCCAGCCACGTAGCGTAAGTGATGTTATGATAATATTTTCAATTACTTAATAAAAATATATTCACTGGATTGGTATGGTTCGAGGAAACAAACAACAGTTTCAGGGCTGTTTTCCTGACTTAGCCCTACGAGTCAATTATAGCACATCGATCTTATCTAAGCTAACTGGTCCAATTTTAATTTGTTCATGAGACCTCGCACAAAGGTTTGGTAAAAATGAATATCCGGCGCAAGGTAGGCTTTGTTCTCACTTTTTTTCAGTCGAACTATTCCGTCGACAAAGTTATTTGATTAAACGCCGATATGACATTTATAGCGGTTAGATGCACCTGCCTCATTTGTTTATTCATTTCTATACTATGACTTACCAGAAACGTGAGTTGCATGCGCAATGACAATTAATTATTCTATTTCTTTGTACTTGAATACGCATACTACTCTACGCATTTCACTAGTTGACTTCTCAATGGAAGCAGTTAAGTAGATACTTCTGCTTATTTCCAAGCAGCTGACACATTGATGAGTGTATGGAGGTTTATGCAGATTAGGAAAACATAACGTGTTGTAACCATCATTTAAAAGCTAAGGTGTCTGAAATAAAACACTATCTTCTAGTGTTAAAATCTTATTTTTTGCCATAAGCACTTCCGTGGTTAAAAACTTACTACCGTATTTTGCTGTTACCCAGTAAGAGTAAAACACGAGATCGCTCTGAAAAGCGGGACAGATTCCCTTGTAAAATAATTGCTATGATCACAGCATGGTCCTTGTTAGCGTCTGTTAATTCATATTCTTCTGTTTACCTTTAAATTACTCACGTCCCTTTCTTAAAAAAATATAACATTAGCCAAAGCCAAGAAATCAATAAATCAATATTATGTGCTTATACAGAAAATCCGTCACGTAAAGGTACCCCTTATTCCTTGTACCCACTGATTCCTTATTTCCATACCTTTGAACATTTTTTTCTTTTCTAATTAATATGCCATTGATATCTTTGGCGCTTCATCAGTGAATGACTCTTTGAAATAAAAAATAAATCAAAACCTATTTAGTAGTTTTGAAAGTAAACATTCGATTCGTGGTAGAACTCATATCACTTCGCATAGACTTTGGAAATTCCATGGAAGACAAAGGATCATTTACCCTTTTGCCGTCTTATTAAAAGAGGTATTGGTTTCGTTCCATAATGCCATTCTCATGGGATCGATTTTGAAAAAAGAAAAAAAAATAAACATTGCAAGTAAACGTGCATAATTTTCTTTTGTTGTCCCTTTAGAAATAAGGATTTATTTCTAAATTTGCAACGGTACCTGATTAGGGGTGCGAACATTGGTATAAATGTTGGGTTCACATACAATATACCAACAAGATCATAATCTTTGATATTTTGTACAGTTTGTAACGTTAGTTTCTTTTCTCGTTAGTTTTAAATCTTTGCAGTAAGTTTAAGCATTTTGAAATTTGCTCACAGATGCAATATTTACAATAAACTAGTGAATACAAATAAGTGCTACATCGTATGTAAGGCAAAAGTAACAGCCCTTAAAACCGCCCCCTAAATACCCTCTACCCCACAATGTGGGGTAGGATCCCACATTGTAAGTTGCTGATGCTTGTGTTAAATTTTGAAGATTTCTGGTTGATGCCAACTGTTCGAATATTTCCGAAAGTGGTTCCTTATGATTTATTTCAGGAACAGTTTTTTGAAAAGGGGGCGTGTTCTAGCCACCAATTTTTACAAATTATCAATAATATTAGTATTAACATTTCTAAACTAGGCTTTAATACCCGACTTGACTTGACAATTTTCACACTATCTGTGCAACAGAAGAACCAATCCGTTCACCAAGTTTCAGCTCTCTAGCTTGATTTTTAAGACCCGAACACCATCACATATATACCGACGGTTGGACGGACAGGACATGGCTTAATCAATTCCTGACGGTATTCATCGTACCCCTGAAAGTTCATAGGGGCCTACGGTGATTATTTCACTGTAGGTATATTACAAACTATGTAATAAAATTAATATTCCCTGGATCTGATATTTAAAATCAAAAAAAAGTATTTGCCAGCCTGCGTTTCGAAAAAGTTTGTGTACCAAAACTTAAAATTCACCAAAAATAAGAATAGTGGACTTAACATTTTTTTAATAGTAACCACCTTAATATTAATCTAAGAATTTTTTTCTATTATTTTAAATCCGAAAATTGGTAAAATATAGGTTGGGAAAATATCAAGTTGTCCGCCTTTGTTTACTTCACGGCAACATTTAAAAAATCCTATACATGCATAAGATCTGTCGTATACACAGATCTCATGCATATACATTTTCTTGAAATTGCACTAGGTTAGGTTAGGTTAGGTTGGGTGGCAAACTTGAGTGGGAGAGGTCTAGGCAACCAGTGACGCTGTAAACCTGTACCGAAGGTCACCAATGAATTATTGATTCGTTGAACACTTACCCGAGGGTAATGAAGGCTTACGACGAGTTGCGAGCTACGGTGTGAACCACTGTCAGCATGAGTGAGAAGAAAGGGTGGTCTCGTAACTGAACTTGAACTCCAGATGGGAATTTGCCTTGAGGATGGAAGGGGCGGACTTGATGCGGTCAATGAGGAATGGTTTCCATGTAAGAATAGGCCGACAGGGGCAACCGATTGCGGTATAAGTCCGTGTCAATTGCTTCTCTGCTAAGAATTATCCTCGAGGATGGGAGGGTGGAGGGGTGTGGGCAACCTAAGCGGTATAAGAACACACCGGTCCAGCCCTGAAAGGGAAGACCCGAGGATGAGGTGGGGGGTAAAGATAGGCAGAATGGCAATTACTTTAGGAATTCTACTGATTACGTTCCCGGGTGGTATGAGGGACATTAAGGTATCTCTCTCTTTTACGTCGAGTCTAATCAGATCTTTAGATCTTTTGTTTTCTATTACCCTTAAAGTGAGAGTTGGCCTCAAGGATTGTAGAGTGGAGGTGGGGTTACCGATAAGGTACGGCAAGACCGTTGAAGGATTCTTCGTTAAGACGCTGATGTAGAGTAACCGTTTCGGTGTGAACCCCCACCTCAGGTGACTTCTCCTTTCTTGTTTTTCATTTAGGCGCGAGGTTATTGCCTAATAACGGACTGCATTCATAATGGTCCGCGTGTAGGGTACGCCGATTTTACCTCAGAATATACCAGCAGGCCACCCGGCTTTGGATCTCTTCGCCACTGAAGCCAAATAAATTGTGTTGTCGCTGCATTTAATGCTGTTGCCGCTGGTCATGCTCCATTCTTCTGCAGATAGGTTCTTTGACATGGAGGCTTCCTCGGATCTTCGTTCGTCTTACTCTATCTCGCTTTGTTAATCCTGCTATCATGCTAAGCATCTGCATCTCTGCTGCAGTTAATTTGCTCTCATATTTCTTATATGCTGTCCAACATAGTGAACCATATGTAAGCTTCGGACGCACAACTGCGGTGTAGAGCTTTCTTTTCAGCTCAAGGGGCATTTTTCGGTCACAGATGGCGGAATTTTTTCGCCACTTAAACACCCCACGCTTACGCGATGATTGATGTCGTCATCACAGTTTGCTTTGCTATTGATCATAGATTCCAGGTACTTGAACTTTTACATTGGGAAGCACCTTTCCATTCAATTTAATGTCTGGAATTGGTTCGGGTGGGTCCGAGAATGGGCAGCACAGGTACCTCGTACAATGAGGGCAACCGAAGCGGTATAAGCTATAAGCCCACACCAGTCCAGCCCTGTAAGGGAAAATCCGAGGATAAGGTGGGGAAAGTAAAGATGGAGAGAATGGCAATTACTGTAGGAATTCTACTAATTACGTTGCCGGGTGGTATGAAAGACATTAAGGTATATGTCGCCCCTTTACGTCGAGTCTAACTAGATCTTTAGATCTTTTGTTTTCTATTGCCCTTTAATTGAGAGTTGGCCTCAAAGTTTGGAGAGTGCAGGTGTGATAGCGGTAAAGCCGTTGCCGGAGCAGGATTCTTCGTTAAGACGCTGATGTAGGGTAACCGTATCGGTGTGAACCCGTACCTCAGGTGTCTTAAGTCAGAATTAACCTCTTGGGGGGGGGGGGATAGGAGAGGTAGGAGTAACCGAAACGGTATGAGCCCTTACCAGGCCGGTCCTGTTGGGAAGACTTAAAGGGGGGGGGGTGATGGGGAAATATTTTTGCTCCAATGTAAGGTGCTTGCTCGCCCATAGAGTTACCATATTGAGGAGGGATGGGTTTTGTGACACACAATTAGGCGTTTAGCCAGTTTGACCCGGAGATAAAGTTCATTATCCTCTTTAGAGCGAATGGCGCTAGATCATTTAGATCACCAAAGAAGTAATCACCTAAAGTTTTCCTTCGCAATGTCGATATAGGGCGGGACAGCTGCACAGAAGATGAACCATTGCCTTTTCTTCCTCCCCATCCCTGCAACTCCTACAGAAATCTTTGAAGGGATCGCCAAGTCTTCTGGCATATTGCCCTACCAGACAGTGGCCTGTGAGGGCCTCAATCATCTTTCTAAGGTTCAGCCTATTGAAGGAGATGAGTATATTTGTTTTCCTTCGATCAAGCTCTGGGCAAAATGGTTTGGAGGAGTAACATATGCTGATGTTATTCCACCTATTGTTTGCCATTGTGATGTGTTCGACGTCCAGGTGGAACTTTATCGAGCTTATGTGTGCTTCCGGTTCCGTTGTATGAGTCGGGTTAGTATTAGCACCGTCTATAGCTAGTTCGTCGGCTCTGCAGTTGCCTGGAATATCCCTGTGGCCTTTAACCCAGCACGGGGATATTAGACAGCAATCTCGTTTAGAGATTTCGCGGCATTGCTTTATCAACTTGGATCGCATCGTTGGCGATTCCAAGGCTTTTATTGCAGCTTGGCTGTCTATATAGAAAACAATAGCGCTGCAATCTATATTGAGGTAATTGAAACCCAGGCCGCGGCTTCACCCACGGCAGTAATTTCTGCTTAAAACACACTACAGCGATCTGGCAGACGCTTGGAGATACATAGGTCAAGACTCAAGAGTACCGGAAAGTCTCCTGATCCTACTCCAAGTGCTGTTTTCGATCCGTCAGTGTAGATTTCTATTACAGATGCATTTAGGACATCACCAGACTCCCAGGCGGTTCTGCTTGGAAATTCGGTCTTGAATTTGACATTGAAGTCGAGGTATGGGACAACGTAGTCTGAGTTGCCAATAGACTGTGTCGTGGCCATTCGCGAGTCAGTTGCGAAGAATCCCTAAGCCTCTTTCGCTGCGATTACTTTACTGAAGATGTCAGCGGGAAGAAGATGGAGCATTATGTCAAGCGCATCAGCCGAAAGGGTTCTTCTAAGAGCACCTGTGATATAAATACAGGATAGTCTTTGAACTTTCTCTAATATAGCAATATTGCTACTCTTGTTTAGTGCCTTCCACTAGACTAGTACTCCGTACATAAGTATGGGTCTAGCGAATGGGCCTCCACAATAGGATTTTCCAACAGGAGTACAGGTCAATAGAGGCCTTCCTTGCACGGTCTTGCATATTCAGTTTTCAACTGCGTTTCTAATCTATTATAACCCCCAGGTATCTAGCGTGATCTGTAAGTGACAGTTCAACGCCTTTCAGTGTTGGTGGAGTTATGGGAGGTATTTTATACTTTCTTGTGAAAATTATTAGTTCAGTCTTTGCGGGGTTCACTCCGAGGCCGACACTATCTATCCACCTAGCTAATTTGTTGAGGACAAATTGCATTACGTCCCAAATAGTGGGGAGAAACTTGCCTGTTACCGCTATTGCAATATCGTCAGCATAAGCCATAACTTTAAGGCTGTTCTTCTCTAGGATAGAGAGTAGTTCGTTAGCTATGAGGAGCCATAGTGGCAATACCCCAATAATACGCCGCCGTGTGGGTTGCCTCTGCACACGCACCTGTCAGCTAGGCAACTCCCCAGCTCGGCATGGGCGAGCCTGCTTTTAAGCATTTCCTCGATCCAGTTGCAGAGATAGTTGTCAACCTGTTGTCAGCTGTAATAGCTTCTGTTCTGACATTTTTGAAGGCTCCTTCAATGCCAAGAAATAATACTAGAGTGAAATCCCTATCCACAAAGGATTTATCAATGATGGTAAATAAGAAGTGTAGGGCCATCTCTACCGATTTTCCCTTGCGATACGCATGTTGGGAGCACGAAAGAAGCCCGCTGTCTATGTTGGTTTTGATATGGGCGTCGATCAGTCTTTCTAGGGTCTCTAATAGAAAAGAAGAAAGGCTGATTGGGCGAAAGTTTTTACGAGTTGCATGGGAGATCTTACCAGCTTTTGGTATGAACACCACTTTGGCCTTCCTCCAGGATTTGGGTGTATAGCCAAGGTTTTAGCAACTCCTTAAAATAGTATGGAGCCAAGGATTCATCATTCCGAGACCTTGTTGGAGTTTCACCGGTAGTATGCCATCGAGTCCAGGTGATTTGTACAGAAGGAAGCTGTGCACTGCCCACTTTATATTCTTAGGTGTGACAACATCTTCGGGTACAGTATATTGAACTCTATCGTGATTTATTTAAGAGTACACTGTCCCTGCTTTGCTGTCAGGAAAGTAGTTGTCCATGAGAAGGTCCAAAGTTTCCTTGCTGGACATTGTCTAGTTTCCATATGGCTTTTTAGTGAAGATTTGGATAGGATTTTTCTAATCCGGGATGAATCACTTGTTTTCTCTATGTTTTGACACTTAAATTTCCTGGTACTGCTTTTATACAGGTCCCAGTCGACTGGTTACCTAGAGCGTTACACTAAATATTGCACATCATATTAAGTATTATAAGCGAAACAAATGAGCTATCAAGATAAGTTTGAAAATATGACATGAAGGTCGGAAATTGTCATTAAAATAGTTAGAAGAAAACAAGTGGGAAAGTACAACAGTCAACATTTTAAAATTGTACAATTAATGGATTCAAATAAAAATTACTTACTTATACTACTTACTTACAACAGTGCGCATACCCTATCAAAAAAGCGGGACATAAAAATATAACTGTTGAATGCTTTAGCCAGGTGCTTGCATAAATTACAAACTAAAACTCCGCCTCTTTAACTAAAAGAATCTTTTTTTTTTAAATCTACAACTTTTGTTTGTAATTTTGGGCGTGGTCAATGTAAAGGTCAAACTTTTACTGGTGTCTCAATGACAATTACAAGGCAATAGCACATACCAAAAATTAGTGCGCTAGCACCATTTTATAACATATCTAAAATTTGACAAAAGTATTTTTAAAAATTAGAGATGGCCGCACAAACAGGCATGTAGTGGGTAATAAAATGTAATGTTCAAATTTGATCTGAAAAATTGGACTTCCAGCCAGCTCACCAGCTCTTCAGCTTAAAATTTAAGGCCTAAGGCCTAAGGGTCTACGGTGGTTATTTCACTGCATTACAAACTATAAAACAAACTTAATATACCTACCCTGGGTAGGGTATAAAAAGTGACAAGCAAGTGCATCAAGATGGCGCCCTAGTTGACCAACCTTTATTTACCATATTTTCTTACATAAAAAAAATCTTGTTTACAAAGTGGTTCTATAGTAAATTCTTCAACCGACGGACTTACGCAAGCTTTCTTCCAGATTTATCTTGGCTGACACATAGCTATCTCAGGTTGTCGCATCTAAAGACAATAAATTACACTATCAGTCAAAGATAAAACTCAATGCAAAGGCATTTTCCAAGCGCAAAAGTGCATTACCTACAGTCATTTATTGCTTCTGACTCATGCACTGCAAATCCTTCACTATAGAGGTAGTATATCGATCACGTGTACCGTGTAATTCTGCACAGCTTGAGCACATATTTACCTTTTTCTGGACTCGATTCCAATTGTTTAAACATTTCGTATGCGACATTTGTATCATCACTTTTGCATGCAGAATGAATAATTTCGAATTCCTGGATCCGATATTGGTATGCAAACATTTACGCAGTCAATAAGAAGTGTAAGCACCAGGCATATGGGATGAGACAAAAAAAAAATGATTAGTCAGCAAAACATTTATTTGCCGTCCAAATTAAGCTCCGTGGCCGGTGGGGTCTGCCAGAAACTATTTTGCCATAAGCCATTTGAATTTTGAAAGAGCGCTTCATTACCAAATTCATTAATAAATTGATGCCGCTTTTGGTGCCTCTAATTTGCGTACATGTTGAGGGTGCCCCTGACTTACATGGAACTTCGACAGAGGATGTGCCGGCAGCATAGTGTAGTGGATTGAAGATGGTGTTTCTGGATCTGACATCATCGTTTGTGTTTTCAGTTTTTCCGTTCCAGAAAGTAGGTATACTTCTTTTGCGCCTGATTAATTTTTAAGGAACTCGCGACACTTGTTGCAAATTAAGCAGACGACAGTTTTTTATTTTTTATTTTCTGAAGATCATGTGGCATTGAACGACGATCGGAAGAGACGTTGGAATCTTGAAAACACATTTTCACTCCATTTATGGAGCGGTGTTGTACTTTGTAAGAATGCGCCAGCAATTGTACGTGTTCACAAGGCCTTGTATGATTAACGATTGCAAAAATAAATCTTTAGCCTTCGCAATTGGACAGCTTATGAGTAAACGGGTGAATTAGAAATCCTGTAGAAAAACCACCAACGACGCGATGTATGTATACCTAAGCAAAATGTTTAGTAAAAAGACTTGCATTCCGGATGCATAGCAAGTCGACTAGGCTCATCAGCCATTAGTTACCCCCGAACTATGAGTCATTCAGTCACACTTCGTGGCACATCGAAGAGCTCCACGGATATGTCATCATCGAACCCACTCGGGTAATTAAGGAATGCGTTTATGACCCATTGTTGGTGCAGCGGCAGCGGCGCGGGCTCGCTGCAAGACTGCACTCGCACTCCAACAAACCATGCACTTGGGTTGGTTTGTTGGTTTTATTTTGACACTGGCGCAACATCGGATGACAGTTGTTGTTCAACGCCTCAGCTACATGACTGCGGGAAAGGATGGTTTGTGAGCTGAATTCGTAATGATGAACCAGTCACCACATGGATCGACTGAATCGATTCAGATACGAGTGTGTTGGAAAGCTGTACATTGGGCACAGAGACGCAGAGGCTTGGGCTTATTTTGTTGGTGTTCCGTTAATCCATAATTGAACAAACAGTTAACCGAAAAATGAGGCTCAGATGGGAATGTTGTGATACGTTTGAATCATAGAACAGTCGTAGATGGCTGCATGTTCACTGTTCAATTGCGAATTGAGTATACAATAGGAAGATACACATGGTCTAATTGGATGGTACTGTTAGTTTAATGAGATGCCTTTATGGTATTGTTGAGACGCCGCAAATTCCTGGTAATGGCTTTAAGGTCAAGGGAAGCAGCTTCTTTGAAACACATGTACAGGGTGTACCGGAACTAAATACCAAACGGATACCGGGTCATAGGGGAGGTTTTAGCCATACTGGGAAAATAACTGGGGTTAAGGCCCTCTTAGAAATATGCTCGATTAAGCTGAGTCCGTCCGCCCGTCCGCCTGTGTGCATGTGGGATGTTTTAAGGACTTTTATATTGATCTAAGAAACACACTTTAAGAAGGGATCGGGTCGGGACCCAAAATTTAAGGTTACATCGACCGTCATGCGCTTAATCCATCAGAAAATTCGAGAGGCGGATCCTCTCTCTACATCAAAGACTGCAGCGAAGAAATTGAACTTGACTCTGTGCAAAAAACTTCAGTATCGGTAAAAATAGGTCACCTAGATTATAATATTGCCTCGAGTTATTTTCCTCCACAGTATAGGCTAGCGCACGACGATCTTACTCCCCTTTTTGACTTACTTGGGTCGAATTTTATCATCGGCGGGGACTTTAATGTGAAAAACACCTTTTGGGGATCACGGTGCAATTCAACAAGAGGTAGAGTACTCTTCAAAGCTAGCATGAAACGTGGCGTGGTTTTCCTTTCGACGGGAAAGCCAACGTATTGGCCAACCGACAGAAGTAAAGTACCTGACCTTGTCGACTTCTTTATCGCAAAAGGTGTTCCTCGCCACCTCACAAATGTAGAAGAAGGCTATGATATTTGTTCGGATCACTCGGCAGTCGTTTTGAAAATCGGCGGAAGTCTAGCTAACTAATAACAACACCGACTGGGACGGCTTTAGGAAATACTGCAAAGAAAATGTATCTCTACATGTACCACTTACAACCCCTTTAGAAATAGAAGACGAAGTCGCTAAACTCGTTAGAACTATTCAAACCGCTGCTCGGAACAATACTTCTTTCCGGAAGACTGGAGTATGGAAAAGCGGAACAATATACCCGCGCGAAATTGAAGAGCTCATACGCG
Organism: Neoascia interrupta; assembly: GCA_947623515.1. Lineage (NCBI taxonomy): Eukaryota > Metazoa > Arthropoda > Insecta > Diptera > Syrphidae > Neoascia > Neoascia interrupta. Next base: position 153,915,030 of record OX392462.1, read on the forward strand.
AAAAGAGAAAGACGCGAAAGAGATACCATTTGTTTCAAGCTCCTCCTGATAAAACCTTTCTGAATGGGCGAACCTACCTAACGAATTAGAGCACTTACTTCAAGATTTCAAAAGTCGCGAGATTACCAGAGAAGTCCATTAAAAAGCCTAAAGTGCACTCGGCGCCAGTAAGAAAAGATAACCGTGAATGGGTAAACGGGGACAAAGAGAAACCAGATGTATTTGCAGAACATCTAACAAAAAGATCATCTAAGAAACGTTCAAATCTTTTGACGCGGAGCCGTTAGTCGACGATCTGTATCTCAATGCGGAACTAGACAACTGTCGAATGAAAACCGTGTCACTGTCTGAACTTCGTCAAACAATCCGAAACAATCCTAATTACTGGGGAAATTTTGAAGGAGCTACCGAAAAGAGCGTTAGTCAAGCTTCTCTACATCATAAATGCATCAATGAGAATTTCATACGTTCCAAGGCAATGGAAAATCGCAGAAGTAATAATGGTTCCGAAAACAGGGAAATGCCCGAACGACAAAAATATAGACCAATTTCGCTTGTTCGGCACAATCTTTATATCTAAAGTCTTCGAGAAACTTGTGCTCAAACGACTGCAATAATTGAAGAAAGACGATTGATTCCGGATCATCAATTCGGCTTTAGGGTCAAACATTCAACCATTGACCAGGTGGTCTATCGAATTACAAATGAAATTGAGAAAACCTTAGAAGCGAAAATGATATGTTCTACCGCTTTTCTTGACGTATCCCAAGCCTTTGATAAAGTTTGGCACGAAGGCTTAAAATATAAGCTACGGAAAGTTTTGCCGGAAAAAATGTATGAACTCATAGAGTCTTATCTTGAGAACAGACTATTTCGAGTGAGATACGGGAGCGAATACTCAGAATTCAAAGAAATACAAGCCGGTGTTCCACAAGGTAGCGTCCTCGGTCCAACACTGTTTTTACTTTTTACAAGAGATGTACCTCAAGAAGTGACAACGACTGTAGCCACGTTCGCTGACGACACGGCTATCCTCGCTACGGATAAGACAGTCGAACTATTAACGGGCAAACTCCAACGCGCTTTGAACAAAATATACGAATGGACAAAGACCTGGTGAATCGTCCTAAATGAGACGAAATCCATGCATGTTAATTTAACTTACAGGGGGGTAAACAATTTACCTCTATTCATCAACTTGGTAGAAATTCCATGCACAAACGAGGTGAAATATCTAGGCATGACCCCAGACGCAAAACTTAAGTGGAAACCACTCGTTAAAAAGAAACGCGACGAACTTGAAATGAAGCTACGAGAATGAATGGGCTTATCTCACGATATTCAAAACTAAGCGTATATAACAAGCTGCTTTTGTATAAGCAATTGCTATAACCATCTTGGACGTACGGTATACAACTTTGGGGTTGTACTAAACCAAGCAGCATATCTATTTAAGAAAATTTTCAGAATAAGACAATAGGAGCAATCGTAAATGCTCGAAATAAATATCGAAATTTACATCGAGATCTAGGCATCGCAAGCGTGACCGATGAGGTAAGAAACTTTGCTCGCAAACTTCACACTCGCCTTTACGGCCATTGCAACCACGAAATAATCAGATTTCTGGATCAGACAAATCTTGCACGCCGACTTAAACGAACAAGACCGTTGGATCTAGCGTCGTAAGAGGAAACCGCACATAATGAGGGTATTGCAGGTGATTTCGTTAAAAATAGCCTGCCAAAAGCGATTGCTATATACAGAAACTGAACTACTTGTTAAGGAAACTTATTCGTAGTCATACTACTATGAGCACGCGCGTTCGATCCTCATAGAGCCAACGAAGGTTTTACCTACCCACGGAACAAAAAAAAAATGATTCAATTTGAATCTTTAACGCGACGTCTTTATCCGAAGACTCGATGAGCTATACGCTTAACATTTCATTTTTGCTGACTTTTCTTTAAGTCATGCGTTGAAATCAAGTGAAGATTGTGTTTTGGGCATAGGGCGTGACAGACGTCCGCCCAAAGGACTATCAAACTGTCACGCCTGGTGTGAAACACCAATTGGGGTGGAGACTACTCCCGCAATTTATTATAAAACTTTTCAAATATAAACCACAAGCATTTTACATGTTAAATTAGCAATTTGCTTGCTAGTTTACTTGTAAAAATGTTTCAACACTTTGGTAAAACTTTTTTCCAATAGCACAACTATTTGCACTAGCATCGGTTGTTTTTCTCTAATTATATGGTCACCGGTTTTGGCGTAAACGGCTCCTGTAAACAAGCTCCTTTTTTATATCGTTTTAAACCCTATTCCACAACAATGAAGTATATTGAGTTAGATACAGGCGAAAATGTAACATATAGAAATAATAGACCCTCAAGACCGAATTCTGAGTCGAATGAGCCATGTCCGTCCGTCCACTGAAATTTTGCACATAAACTCTGTCATCCGAACCAATACAAGTGTTAAAATTCTTCGAATCCGCACACAGGCACGCGCATAATCGGTTTAAATTTGCAACTGCCTCCAGTGCTTTTAAAACATTTAACATTAAGTACTTCTTAATGTTCATAAATAAAACCTCCATTATATACGGACCAAAGCTATAACATACGCGGTGCACTTACTCACTGGTTTTTGCTACCGATTGCCTTATATATGTCCATTGGTGTTGGGTGTCACCCCCGAATGGGTGCCACTCGAGGCGGACCGCTCCCTAAGCCCCCCCCCCCACCCCATATATACGCTACTGTCGAGCTGACGGCCTAGCTACCGGACTTTTCAATTCCGCTGGCGATGTTCTGGTGATCCAAAAAGCATACCCGACTGGAACGGAACCTCCGCATTGTTTGCCAGATCCTCAAGAAAGGAGTATTTCTGAATTGTTCACACAATAGAGCCATCAGCCTCCTTAATAGCGAAGTTCATCAGGGCTGTACCTAGAGCTTAATTGTAAAGATAGTTCATGGGTGGTTTAAGGTAGGGCGGGAGTAAATTTTGCATGTTGCAGGAGGGGTGACAGATATTTATATAGAAAGATTTAAATTTGCAAATTAATACTTAAGAGGCCAATATCTTTTCAAAGATATAAAAAAAACAATAGAAGGTCCAAGACTCCTTCACGCACGTTAGGGTGGAATGCAAGTTTATTGATTTTGCCCTATTTGAATAACACTAAAAGGCAGCATATTGAAAAAATATGTTGCCATTTTTTAAACCCTCTGCTCTACTATGTACCTGTAGTACAAAGTTTGAAAAACGTGCTCTAAAAATATACTTATTATACTTTATTGCACTGCGTAATAAATTTAGCTATGCGAAAAAATATAATTAATGAAACATAATGGCCTGAACATAGTACATAGGGCCCAAAGTTCAAAAAACATACAAAAAATGCTCTTAGGTCACTTATTAAAATTTGTATTTGGAGTTTAAAAGTATTTTTGGTCTTATCTGATTAAATTCTGAATAAATTTGTGTCTGAATAATTGTTTTAATGAAAAAAAAAACTAAAAAAAATTACATTCGTTAAAACAAATTAAAAGCTTTGAGCTCGGGTAGAGGCTAAAAAACTGTACCGAAATCGAAAATTGAAGCTCCATTATGTTCTACGCAAGAAAATGCAACAAATTGGAGGTGTTCAAGGCCATTTCCTGGGTTTCTACAACAGAAGTTGCACTCTTATATTGAACCGAAGCTCGAAAGTTTATGAAAGTTGATGAAGACTTGATGTACATGATGGCAAAGCTCGAAATGTGAGCTTATGTTCTCGAACTAAACCTTGACTGAACTAGAAATGGTATGAATGGATGAAATTTTTTTTAAAGCTCCACTTTTGATTCGAGGATACTTAAGAACGATTTGCAGGCTTATCATAGTCTAGGTTTATTCTCAATATAAATTCTGTTGTAATGTAGTTGAAAGCTTTCTGTTGGCTTGTAGCCATGAAGAAATCTTGGATGAGTGCTCTTTATCCCATATTGTGCATTGGTTATTCATGGCAGTAGCTAGAGCCTTCCTGATGTTTAGAGTACGAGTGGTGATTCATGAGGTAGGGCATTTGATTTTTAAGGTAGGGCAATGCCCGTAAATGCCCCCCCCCCCCCCTAGCTACGGGCCTGAGTTTATAATCAGGGTTTTAGGCCAAGAAAGTACACCATCGAAAAAACATTCACATTACGGCAGATCTTGCAGAAAACCTAGGAATTTCAAATTGATACCCACCACCTTTTCATCGGTTTCATTGCCGCGTATCACATAGAACCGGGATATATCATGCAATATCCAATTTAGGCATCCCTGCCAACAACTCTCTACTTTGTACAGGATGACGATGGAAAACTCACGCTATTTCGTCAAGGTCGGAAAAACCTCACCAACTAATTTGATGTCACAAAATGATTGAGACAAGGCAACGCCCTGTCATATGCCAAGACAAGAGTCACAATATTTTTTTTTTACGGAGGCTAAGACTCCAAAATCTTTTAAAGATACCAATACGCCCACTATAGCAGGAATATAATACCGAAGTAGCCGATATTGGTTATGGCCGATTTCCACGTGCTAAAAAACCACCCATTTATGAGAGACACTATGAAACAGCCAGAACGCACGTCATAGTAGTAAAGTTTCGCTCTCTCATAATTCTTTTTTACTACAACTAAGTTAACTTAACAAGTAGTTTACGCTTCCGTAGTGTTTATCGCATTCGGTAGGTTGCTATATAGTGAATGCACCTACTAAAGCCGTTCATTCGTGCGGCTTCAACCTACGTCGCTAGATCGAAGGGTCTTGTTCTTTGTAGTGTGTGTTCTAAGTGTCTTGTTTTGGAGTTGTAACAAGCCGAGCAACAAGTCTGCAACATGTTGCTCGGCTTGTTACAACCCCAAAATTGTACACCGTATGTCCAGGACGGCTTAAACAGCTGTTTGTACAAGAGCAGTTTGTTATATATGCTAGTTTCGAAAATCTTCCGATAAGCCAATACATTTATCTGAGCCTAATCTCGAGCTCGTCACGCTTCTTCTTTACGTGTGGTTTCCACCTTAGTTTAGCGTCCAGTGTCATCCCTAGATATTTCGCTTCATTTGCATAAGGTATTTGTGCAGAATTTATGAACAGAGATAAATGTTTAACCCTTCTGTAAGTGAAATTCATATGCGTAGACTTGTTCTCGTTAAGAGCGATTCGCCAAGTCTTCGTCCAGACACAAATTCTGTCCAATGCTCGTTGGAGGATTCTCGTTGATGACTCGACTGATTCACCTGTTGCGAGGATGGCCGTATCGTCCGCAAACGTGGCCACGACTGTCTCGTCACCTAGAGGTATGTCTCTTGTGTAGAGCAGGAACAGTTTCGGACCGAGGAATATTCCCTGAGGTACGCCAGCTCGAATTTGCTTGAAACTCGAGTATTCAGTACTGCACCTAACACGAAAGAGTCGGCTTTCAAGATAGTTTTTCAATATTCTAAGCATGTCTTCCGGCAAGTTTTGCCGTGGCTTATATTTCAAGTCTTCGTGCCATACCTTGTCGAAGGCTTGCGATACGTCGAGGAAAGCACTTGAACATATTTTTTTTCTCTTCTAAAGCTTTTTCAATTTCATGCGTCACAATCTTTAATCTTTCATACCTGCTTGCGGGTTCTGTAACCACAGTTATATGCAGATTGCCCCACAGACCTCTTACTTGAAACCACATTTTGAGGATCTTTGGAACCTTTTATAAATTGCGACAAAACTTGAACTCCTCTAAGTAAGCCCTTCAAAACCGCATATTAATACGTTCCAAACCACAGAAGCTACGTTTAAAAGTCCTTTTTGCTCTAATTTGGAATTTGCTTTTGCTAATCAAGCTTCTTAGTATCTGAGAATGTATTTACTTGTTTACGTATTATAAAGGAAGTTTCGTTTTAGTAAGTGAACCAGGGACTCATTAAAAATTTGTATAATGTTTGAAGTCCCAGCATCACCTGCTCAACCATATAAACTGTTGAACTGTGCCCTCATCACGGGTAAAATAAAAAGAATGTGTGTTGAAAGGCATGTCTCTACCTTTACCTTATGATAATCAAATGATGAAAGTATCCCAAAAATTCTCAAGATAACAAACATTTCGGAACATTTTTAAGTTTTTTTATCTGAAAAACTGTCAGTTCATTGACCCAAAATGAAGAGGCTAACAAGACTTCCTTCATAACTTCCGTCCGACCTCACCGACTCGACGTGTAAACAATTGTTGTTTGCTATAATGCCGAACGACTGAAGGTGCACACGTGTAAAATGACAAGACCGGTGTATTCGTGTTCGTTCAAATAGAACCTCATTGCAAGTGCAGATACTTTGCACTTCGTCGCCGTTCATTTTCCGCCACTATGTCACGACCATTCCCTACTGGAAAAAAAGAAAATTATTATCCATTAAGAACATTGCGCACCGGGGAAAAAGGAAAGGCGGCTATTTGCATGGGTAAAGTAAAATGTTAAATATGGAAATGTTTGCTTATGTGTGTGCGCCCGCCAGGAAAACACGGAAACGAAATGAAACAACAATAAACATAAACCATGCGTGAAAAATTTAACAGAGAAGACTTTTTCAAAATTATTTTCAGCACCTGGAACAGATTTGCTTTCATGAGAACTCTCACCTAAAGGGATACACTTCCTGTCTACAGGTTAGTTGGTGGTTTATGTAGATCATGTAATCATATAATTATTTACGAAGAATTTGTAGTACAACTTAGTTTACTATTGAAGGATCTGGAAAACAGAAGCAAATTAGATTTAGATCTTGTTTTTACAAGGGTTGTAATTGAAATCAATTTGTTTAAGTCCATAGCTATTAGCCTGAAAATGAGCCCGAGATTGTATTAACCAAATGAAGGAGGTGGTGGAGTTCTTCCAACACCTCCCTTAGCCTTAGCCGGTCCTTCCTATTAAAAAGTCCTCGTGCTGTACAAATTGGATATTTCGCCGTTTCAAAAGAAAAAGACCGTCGAATATAAAGTTACACATGGAGCGGCCTTTCTTGTAAGGCTCATCCTTACTATGCAGTTTAAAAATCCCATAGGATAGGAGTTATATTGAGTTTGTCACATAGTTTGTAACACGGTGAAATAATAATGGTAGACCCCCAAAACCTTAGGGGCATATGATTGAGACCGAATGAGTCATGACTGTCTGACTGTCCGTCAGTCTGTCTGTATGTCACACGTTTTTAAGCCTTTAATTTTAAGCTGAAGCTGAAATTTCGTGCATAAATTGATTGTTATCCGAAGCAGTAAGGGTGTTAAAATTTTTAACAATCACTTCACAATGTAGAACTACCTACAGAGCTTTCAAAATTTTTAGACGTCTTAAAAGGCTGAAATCTTATGCTTGGATTTAAAAACCAGTGAGTAAGTGCAACAGTGTAATGGACCGCGGACAGTGACCGCGGTGTACTCTATTCCTATTTTCTTTTCCATTCCTATCCTTTCCATTCCTTTTCTCCTTTCCATTCCCTTTCTCTTTTCTATTCCTATTCTCCTTTCCATTCCTATTCTCCTTTCTATTCCTATTCTCCTCTCCATTATTATTCTCCCCTCCATTCCTATTTTCTTTTCCATTCCTTTTCTCCATTCCATTCCCTTTCTCCTTTCCATTCCTATTCTCCTCTCCATTCGTTTTTTTTTTTCTTGTTTTCCGCCCCCTTCCCGTTACCCTTTGCATAGTTTTAAATAGAAAAAAATGATCCTTTATAAGTTTTTGTTTACTTTTCTTTTTAAAAAGAGGCGTGGCATGTCAAACCCCTTTAACCGAAAATCAATATTAGCATAGAAATATCCAAGTTTGCGGCTAAAATGTACGCAAAAATTTTGTGAAATCGACCTCTAAACATGGGCGGGGGCAAAAATTTTGTAGGAACGAAATCTAGTATAGAACCCGGTGATCCTAATGTGCTTAACTTTATTCCTAATTCTTTTCTAAGTGCTTAACTTTATTTCTAATTCTTTCCTAAGTTAGGCTAAAAAGTAGTCGAAATAAATGTTTTTCTGGAAAATTTGAGGTTTTTGTTAAATTTTGCCTCCAAATGTGGGCGTGGTCCAAAACTTTGTATGAAAGAAATTTAACAAATAGTCTTTTCTACATAATAGTTATATTAAGAAAAAGTTTTTCGATTTAGTACAAAAATATTGAATAAATTGCATTTAAATAATTACTATTGAATTCTATGCCACGCCCACTAGGGGCGGTCTGCCAACTTTATTTTTAATTTTTAAGTCTTATAATCGTTAGGATATGCTAAATGTATACTTTCAGCTTTTCGCGACGTCTTACCGTTTTGAAAGCACAGGAGGTTGTTGCACATTTAGACCGATTGTGGGCGTGTCTGCGTTCGGATTTGAGAAATTTTAAAACTTGTGTTGCTTCGGATGACAGAGAGCTTACAAACAAAATTTCAGCTTTCTGGCTCAAAATTTAAGGCCTAAAAATTGGTGACATACGGACGGACGGACGGATACTTGTACTGCCCACAATCGGTCTAAATTTGCAACTACCTCCAAAGATTTTAAAACTGAAAGACGTTCTAAAAGGCTGAAATTTGACATTTAGCATCTCCTAATGAATGTGAAACACAAAAAAGATAAAAAATTTTTAGTAAACCTCCTCCAGTGGGCGTGACATCTATTTTAAGGGTAAATTTTCAAATGCAGTTTACTTAATATTTTTGTTCCAAATTGAAAAAAATTTGCCTAATATTTTCTGTAGAAAACGCTTAGTTCTACATTCTGTTCATACAAGACTTAAGGCCCACATTTGGGCCCAAATTTTCCAGAAAAACGCAATTTCGACTGGCCTTGGGCCTACTTAAGGAAAACATGAAACAAAGAAAATAGCAGGTTAGGTAAGCGAGACTTCATTCCGGATTTCGACTAAACAAAGTTTTTAGCCACGCCCTCTTTTAGGGGTCGATTTTTCAAAAATATTGAATTTTAATTGAAAATCGCATTTTTACGTACATTCAAGCGTAACTTTGAAATATTTTATAATTGATAGTTTAGGGGCGGTTAGACCACGCCCATTTTTTCGAAATTTTCGGTACTTAAAAAATGTCAAAAAATAACTATGCCATCAGCATTTTACAATGTGGGATAGGATGGGGTATTCAACGGTCTGTAACTTCTTCCGTTTGACGGACTGTAACTTCTGCGTACACACTGTAGCACTTACTCACTGGTAAGCCCAGGGTATATAAAGTATTTGACCTATAGTTTGTAACGCAGTGACCCTTAACATCTTTTAAAGATGTGAATGAAACCGACAGGAGATGAGGAGAATCGATAAAGCCATGTCCGTCCGTCCGTATGTAAACAACTTTTAGACCTTATTATGATTATTGTTAAGTTGAGTTTTGCACTGCAATCTGTTGGTCTATTGTGCCCCTACTAAGCCTTGGAGAGGCAAATTGCCTCAAAAGAGCTCTCAATTCTTTACTTATCTTGGGTTCTGTCTAGCACTGTCTAGCTTCCTGTAGAACTATTATAAGGTTTTGTGTTTTCCGTCAAACATGGCGCTAATTTATTTAGGGTTACCATTGATATTGCACTTGGCTTACCAAGTGCTATATAAGAGTGCAAGGTAGTACTTCGGATGTGTCAAACCTATAGTGTTAAAAAACAGGTGCTATAAAGGTCTGCAGAACCTGAGCTATAGAACCTGCCCCTCAGCACTTATAACCTTAACTTCTGTGCTGGGAACGTTAATAGAACCACGTTTACGGAACCTTTGGTGCTAGCACTTTTAGTTTTATAATTATGGTGCTGTATACGTTTCTATGACCAATTTTATAAGTAAGTTGAGCACCATTGGTACGATAACGAAACCTTGCAAAACCATTTTTGCTACTAAAGAGCATTTTGAGTGTCTTATAATTCCACGGTACCTAGCCTTTCATTAAACATAAATTAGGTACCTGTCTATATATTATTTACAGAACCTCCCACAAAAGCAGTCTCAGAAGACATTTAATATTATGTAGGTTCACATTAAAATTATTCGTCATTTATTAGATACTGTTAGATACTCTTTAATTACCGAAGATAGACCGGCGTTTTATAAATTTTCATCGATAGATTCAATTTGATGAGGATTTTCTTTTAAATATGCATACAATACTATTAAATCATTTCTCAAACAAAATATGCGCATTACAAGTCGGGCCACGACCGACAAAGTTTAACGACAAAGTTTTAAATTTGAATGTCTGTGGCAGTACTTTTATTTTTCATGCCGCGGCAACACTTGCTCCTCTTCATTCTTCAAAGTATTAAATTCTCTTTTCTCTTTCTGGAAAAAAACAGACAAAACAAAATTTTCTTATCCGCCGAAAACCGAATCCGTTTCTCTTTCTCGGTTCAGACTCTTCGAAAGTACAGTTCACTGAAACTATTTCCCATTTCCCATGCTCCATTCATTCTAAAATGAACATTATTCATCTATAGTTCTTTTGCCCATTGGAATGGTAAGCAACTCGATGGTCTTTGAACTCTGATGCATTTCTAGATTTAGCTCGACAAAATTCATTCGAGTTCCTTTTGCGTACGGTGTCGGTTCAGGAAAAAGGAAAATTCGCATCCTTGTTATACAGTGTTGCTTGTGTTTCATAATATTTGTGATTGTTTGAATAAAGAATTGTTCTTTTGCTGACAACTACACTAATATTGTCTCTTTGTGTTGTGTGTGTGTGCATTCGAATTTGCATAGCGAAATCAGATAATTGTGTGCTGACAAGCCGATCTAGACGCAGCCAAATGCAACCAAAAATGGATTACAGGAATTACATCCTTTGTGGACTTATTGTTTTCGGAATGATTGTTACAGGTGAGTGCGGGGAATTTTGTTTGTTATTCTAAAAACCGGAAGCGATGTGATATTCGAGGAAGGAAACTTCGAGAAATCGGAAAATGAGGGGAGATTGATTCAGACACTGTGCATTGTTTTGGAATTCAATGCATAAAATATATCTGGAATACATACCTCCATATCGATTAGGAGTGTTTGATTTTAATCCTATCTATGTTTGTCACATAGGAACTAGTCCTCTCGTTTACCGTCAGTGCAATGACCCACATTAAAAAGCAAAAAACATAGGTAACACAATTTGTACATACATACCACCTAATTATATTGTGTAAATATTCAAATAGAGGTGCATCTACATAAAGACCTTATTACACGAGTGCAGGTTTGGTTTGGTACGGTTTGTTTTTAGGAATGCATTAGGTAAGGGACTTGCATTTAGATCCACGGTTTAATGTGTTTTTTTAGCTGCGAAAAGGGTTTTCTATGTTCAAGAAACCCATAAAATTCGCAAAGCATAGCAATGTGAGTTTCTTTATCCTTCCATCCTTTAATGGGCTGATGGTTATAGCGTTCAAATGACTTAAAGGACTCAAGTAAAGCGAGGGTCAGGAAAGGAAGGCACTGCTTCAGCTTGGTTCCTTAATATTATGCGGAGCTAAGTTGTTTTCTTTGTGTGTGACAAGGAAAATCGACTTGTGGAAACAAAAAGCTGGAAACTAAAGCCGTTCTTCTTTTTGCTAGTCGAGCAAAGTCTGTTTAAATGATTTTTATTTTTGATTGCATGGGTACACTAGTTTTTGTATTTGAGCTTCTCCACTATACTATGCTTGGATGCTTATCGGGTACCTATTTCCATAGATACTAGTGAGTAAGTTCTGCATTGTGCACGTAGAAGTTACAGTCCGTTAAACGGACCGTTAAATACTTAATCCTATCCCACATTCTAAAATACTTTTTTATTTTTTTACATATTATCATAAATAGTGCGAACTTCAAAAGGGGCGTGGTCCAACCGCCCCTAATTACAAACTATAAATTATAAGATATTTTCACAGGTATTTCCAAGTTACGCCTAAATGTACGTAAAAATGCAATTTTTGGTTCAATTTCAATATTTTTGAAAAATCGACCCCTAAAAGGGGGCGTGGCTAATAGCTTTATTTAAACGAAATTTGGAATAAAGTCTCGTTTACCTAACCTGCTACTTTTTTTGTTTTATGCTTCCCTAAATAAGGCTCAAGGCCAGTCTAAAATACGCTTTTCTGAAAAATTTCAGGTTTTTCTTCAATTCTGCCTCCAAATGTTGGCGTGGCCCTTAGTCTTGTATAAACAAAATGTAGAAATAAGCGTTTTCTACATAAAATGTCAAAAGATTTTTTTTTTCAATTTGGAGCAAAAATTTTGAGTAAGCTGCATTTGAAAATTTACCTTTAAAATAGATGCCACGCCCACTGGAGGAGGTTAACCAATTGAATTTTTCTTATTTGTGTCTTACATTCATTAGGAGATGCTAAATGTCAAATTTCAGCCTTTTAGAACGTCTTACAGTTTTAAAATCTCTGGAGGTAGTTGCACATTTAGACCGATTGTAACCGAAACTAAGCTTAGCGCCCCTAGTAGGCGGGCATCGATTTAATAGTAAACATCCCAATGCAATCTGTTCAATATTTTTGTTACAAATCGAAAAAATTTTGCTTAATGAGTTATGTAGCAAATACTTGGATTTATGCTTGGTTCGTACAAAATTTTTGGCCACGCCCACATTTAGTGGCAAAATTCAAGAAAAACCAAGCAATTTGATTTCGACTGCTTTTTGGCCTTACTAGGTAGGTAGGTAGGTAGGTAAGTGGCTTTTAGGTTCACTGAGGCCGAAATAGGCCCGTTGTACAGCCACGTGGATATGTAACCAAGAGAGGGGGTTGATGTGAATTTAATGACGGAATACGAAATAAAATTTAGCAAATGAGGTACACTATTCTAGATTTCTATCATACAAGGTAATCGGCCACGCCCATTATAAGGGGTAAATTTTTAGAAAATTTTTGAATTTGAACAAAAAATGTTACATATTTGCCAACATTCCAGCCGCAACATTAGATATTTTAATGCTAATATTGATTTTAAGTTATGATTTCTAGTCGAAAGTTCAATGCTTATGGAAGCTGGACATGCCACGCCCCTTTTAAAAAATTAATTAAACAAAACCTTATAAGGAATAAAATGTTTTTATACTCTACCCAGGGTATATTAAGTTTGTTGTATAGTTTGTAACGCAGTGAAGTAATCACCGTAGAACCCGAAGAACTTGTTGAAGACTGACTGGAGAATCGATTAAGCCATGTCCGTCCGTCCTTCCGTCCGTATGTAAACACCTTTTAGGCCTTAAATTTTAAGTCCTAATTTCCAGTCCTTCAGTTTGAAAATTAAGTTTGAAAACTAGCTGAAACCGCCCACACGCCCATTACAGGCCTGTATGTGCGACCATCTCTTATTTTAAAAAATACTTTTCTCAACTTTTAGCTATGTAACAACGGTGCTGGGGAACTCATTTTTGGTATGTAACATGACCAATTGTCTTTGAGGTAGCATTTTAGCTTAATGTGATTGTTTTTCAATAATTATTATATGAACTTTGACTAAAAATTGTAGGACAAAAGTTGTAGATACTAGCATTTTTTAACTTTTCTGTAAATGTAGTATATGCTTCCGCCCAGTTTTTGTGGGCATGGGGTAAAAAAAGGTGATTTTATGAGTTAAAAATGTGGAGTTTTAGGACGAAATTTATGCAACCACCTAGTAAAAAGCATTGAACATTTTTATTTCTGTATTCCGCCCTCTTTTTGGAGGCGTGGAAGTTTCCGTTTTTAATAAGAAACATCCATCCGCCGCTTAGGACAAACCTTCACTGTTGGTAGCAGCAACTTTGATTTAGTTAAGTAGTACACTTAGCTTGGAGTTAACATGATAAACCCTGGAAATCTATGCTATTTCGGTATGGCAAATAAATGGGTTTAAAGTTCCTCTCACTATTGACAAAGTGAAAGGTCTATAAAACCCTTATTCTACCGGTACTGCTCTATACCGCCGAGTGCTGTACGATAACCAGAAAATGAGAAATTATGCTCGGTCAATTTATGCTCCTGTGTGCGAGGTGGGCGAATGGCGCAGAGGAGATGTATCAAGATGTGGATGTAGTTAAAAAAGCCAAAACTTAAAACTTAAAAGCCAATAAGACTATATTGGCTTCGTAACATCGAGCGGGTGGACAACAACGCTTTTGTGAAGAGGGTATTCGAATCTAAGCCCCAGGGCCAAGAAAGTCGACCAAGAAGACCAAAACTCTGTTTTTAAGGAATATTTCACCACATTTTCTAATAGTCAATTTGATAACGCCATGTCTCCACCGGACACTTATCCACGATTAATATACATCTTTATTAAATCATCTACAAATCACGCGATTTATCATACAAATTTAAATTCTTTCGGCAAGCGATTAAAAATAAATCCTCTCATATATCCAACTCACCCTATTCACAAAACTAATTTCTGGACCTGTGTAACAGTTTTCAGGATCAAAAAAGTAAACTGATTTGTCCCTGTATGACAAATCTGTCATAAGTACCTTTCCTATTGTGATTTTTACAGCAAAAATCGTTTTTCGCTCCTGGGAAATGCCATCGCCTCTCTCTATTGAGAGCCAAAATGACAGAAACAGAGTGTTCGTTTCAAATTAATTCTATATTTGCTCGGTGCAGCTACTTTGGGATTTATTTATTTATTCATCGCCTCTCGCTAGCCCTGACAGTGATTGTGTGATGATTGTTTGTGATCCAAGAACTTTTATATTATATTTGCATACTGAAATTCTTAATTAGTTTATGCAATGAAGTCAATGAATCTGAAAGTTTGAAAACTGTTAACCAGCTGATGTTGATAGGGTTCAAGTGAAGCTCAGTCTACCCCGACTTATTTCTATGATTTGTCACATCACTTATCACAAATCGCCATAGCCGAATCTACCCATGTGGCCCTGATCCTAACCTCGTAAAATTCACATCGAAGAATTCGCTCGACTATATGGTCAGTGTTTGTAATTAACTACCCTTTAAGTGTAAAAATTATTAAAAATATGACCAAGGAGTACGTAGCTACAAAGAACCTTAGCGAAATTTCCATGAAGCGAAAATTCCATGAATCTGTCGTAAAGCGTAGGTACTTACGCTTTATCTCAATCGGAAATGGATCTTAGCCTTAAAGCAAATATACTTTAAGGTCTTGAGGGTCTTTCATGATTATTTGTCTATGGCTATGCTACTGTTTTGGTAGTCTCTAGGTAACTAAATATACCTACTGTTATACATAGAATAAGCTATAAGAAAAACTAGCAAAAATTTGCAATGGTGTACATGCACAAGGTTTAATCCACCTTCGACTTAAGGAAAATTTGCCGCCCTCTTACGGCAAACATACACACTTGTCACACTCCACCACTTGTCATGCAAGCTCTTTTATTAAATGTCATATGAACTTTTTTCTTATTTGTTTTTTATTTCTGGTCACGCATTTTGTTTAAGGCACATGCAATTGGCGCCCCTGTAAGCTGCCGCACGGGGCACGGGCCCCGGTTTGCCCACTCATAGATCCGGGACTGATTGTTGCACTTTCCCATTTGTTGTTTTGTAGTTTCCCACTTGCCATTTTAATTAAACAAAAAAAAAACAAGTTTTCTTAAAGCCACGCCCACAAAAATGGGCGAATACTTCAAACATGCTAATTAGAACACGCTAATATCTACAACTATTGTCTAATTTTAACTTTAACTTTTGGCCTTTAAAATGAGTGACCAAAAATGAGTGCGCTAGCACCATTGTAACATGGCTAAAATTTGAAAAAAGTATTTTTTTAAATTAGAGATCGTCGCGAATACAGGCCTGTAATGGGCGTGTCTGTGGGCGGATTCAAATAATTTTCAAACTTGATCTGAAAGATTTCCAGCCCAGTCACCAACTTAGGCCTTAAAATTTAAGGCCTAAAAGTTGTTTACATATGGACGGCGGACAGACGGACATGGCTTAATCTTTTTCCCTGCCGGCCGGTCCCATTCATATCTTTAAAAGGGCTAATAGGGGTATACGGTCATTATATCACTGTGCTACAAACTGGCTAGCACAGTATAACAAATAGTTTTTCGATTAAACGTTGAAAGTTTCGGTTTAATTTAATTTAAATTTTACATTAAATAATAAGAAACCGTCGACTCGAATGTGAAAGTCTATGCGTAGGTCATCATTGACCATGGCATAAAAATATGTATGAGCAGGATCCAAATGACACTTCAGTGTTCAATAACTCAAGAGCCTAGTAGGCGAAACTTTTTTTACCTGAAATTTATGCGAACTGAAAATCTTTTGGCTTCCCGGAGATGAGTTCATATTATTGCAATCTGTCAGTCAGTGGTTGAATCAGACACCTCCCGGGTCCCGGCTCCTTCGCAGCAAACATCCGAACTTAACATTGCCCACAGAAGAACAAACTACAACCATGCTAATTCCAAACTACCCAAAAACGCGTCATTTTAATCTGCAGCTCTAATGGCATATGAGTTTGGGATCACTGTCAATTTCTGGCTTGGTTCAGCCCCATTTAGTGTCTTCGGCTTCGTTAGCCAAAATAATCGACCGACATACTGTGTGATATTCTCTTTACGATTCCATTGAATTTGTAATTGTTGTACAGAAGGTAGAATCAATCCTTTATGCCTAATGATCATCTTTTTTATCTGGCAGTTTGCATTGCCCAGTGTCATTTTTATATTATATGGCACAATCAATTTGTCGACTATATAGCCCTGATACAAGTAAACATTGGCTCGTATGCGATGGTATTGGAAAAGAGCTTAGCCTATAGCCAGTATCTATGCATAACAACAATGTTGACATAGTTTTTGTTCTCCGTGTCATGTCTGTGTTTTCGTTGTCATGGAAAGCCCATTTAAGTTTTCAGGGCTTGGGTCATAAAAGGGCAAAAATTTATATCAACAGTGCCGGTTTTTTGTTTATTTGTACAAATTTAAGTTGAAATTTGAAAAAAGATTTACACTTACCTGCAATGTTGTTTGCTTTTTTGATTTCTTCTCTTTAGTGTTTGTATCCACACCTTGAAGATACATTCAGACTTGAACTTGGTGCGGCAAATAATGAACCCATGAATACCACTAAAATTTTAACCTTAATTGCAAAGTATCTGGTGTTGTTAAAAGAAATAACGTAAGTCATAACAATGAAAACAGTATTTGATAAGAGGGTACAAAAAGTCAAAATGTTGACGAGCAATCTAAAATGAATCATGCTTTACGTAAATATTGTGAATGTAGAAAAACAGTTACAGATTACCATCAGTACCCTTTAAAACTATTGCTATGTATGGAATACCTACATTTAGTTTGATACAGGCGAAAATGTCACATAGAGAAATATAACGATAGTCCCCTAAGACCTCTAGGGCTTACGATCGAGACCGAATTCTGATCGAGTCGAATGAGCCATGTCACCAATTTTTAGGCCTTAAATTTTAAGTTGGAAAGCTGACGAACTGCCATCCTTCAACCGAAGCAACACAAGTCATAAAATAAGTCACCACCTCCAGTGCTTTCAAAATTGCTTTCGAAATTTAACATCTAGCATCTCCTTAAAAGACATTAATAAAGTTGGATGAGCGCTCCTTGTGGGCGTGGCATCGGTTGAAAGAGTAATCCTTGCAATGCAATCTATTCAATACTTTTGTTTCAAATCGGAAAATTTTATTTAACATCAAAGTGTATATTCAAAGAACAAAGAAAATTCTTGGTTCTATATTTGGTTCATACAAAGTTTTGGGCCACGCCTACATTTCGAGGCAGAATCAAAGAAAAACCTATAGTTTTCCAGAAAAATATGGATTTCGACTGCTTTTTAGCTCTAGTCATAGAAGAATAAGAAGTAAAAGTTCCGTCGTAAAAATGGAGTAAAAAATCCGTCGTAGATGGACTGAAGCTTTTGCATACGCTTTGTTGCACTTTCCCACTTGTTTCTGCTAATATTGATTTCTGGCTGTTAAGTGGTGTTGGACATGCCACGCCCTTGTTCTAAAAACTAAACTTAAGAACCTTATACCTAAGGAATAAAATATTTTTTTTTGTTGTTTAATGATTCATGAATGGTAACAAAAGAACCCATAGGAATAGGGTATACCGCGGTCCGTTACAGACAGACCGAAGCTATTACATACGCAGTGTCGCACGTACTCACTGGTTTTCCTTGTTTTGGGGAAACAGTTCTGTAGCTTATAACTCATAAGCTTTATTTTGATACCAATAAAAAGCAACATTTTTTAGTTTCCAAAAATTTACCATGCGCATTGACTCTTGCTAGTCAATGCGCATGTGTGGTTTTTAGGGTTTATTAATATAAAATCAAAAAAAGATCAAATTTGGTCTTTACCCTACTTATGAAACCACCGTCTGTTTCGGACATAATTTTCGTTGATGCTCATCAGTGGACAACAGCAAGATTGCTTACAGGCGGTTTTTTGGCTGAAGCCGAACCAAATTTAATATTTATACTGCAGTGTAAATTATAAGCCCTACACGAATTCTCAATTCAAACATTTTGTTCGTGTAGGAATTTACTGCTGTGACCAGCATAAAATGTTTTACAAAAATTTACCAAAAGTGACAAAAAAAGACTAAATTCTTAACTATGCAAAGCATGAATACTTATTATTTGATTTGGCGCGTAGACTCCTGTAGTGAAACCGTTTGTATCACTAAATTTGTAGTCTATTAAGGACTATCGAACTCCTAGAACGTTAAAGCTCCAGCTTTGGCCAAATCTGTTTGGTCGCCAGACTCGTATTATCACCAGTCCATCTAAGATTTTCTCTCTGTATTGCATTCAGTGGGGTGCCGTGGCGTAGTGGTTAGTGTGTGTGCTTACTACGCCGGAGGTCTGGGTTCGAATCCTGCCATCGTCACCTGAAAAAAAAAGATTGTTCTTTTTCACGGCCCCCACCTCCGCGAGGGTCTGACAAGCCCTCCGAGAGTATCATTTGTCTTGAATAACATCTCAAAGTGCCCTTGTAGGTCCCCTTGTATGTAAAGAAATTAACACACCAGCATACATTGTTGAGAAGTTGGCCCTGGTTCACCTCGAGCTGTTGCGCCACTCTATTTACTTATTTAGGTATTATTTGTTAAGCATAATTGCTTGTCCTGGCTTAATAATAACGTTATATCTTCCAAGGATATGCGAATCTTTTCCAACAGTCAGGCGGCCCAAGTGCCTAGAATCAGTCTCTATGAACTCTAGAGTAGCCCTAGACTGCCGATCATCTCTAATGGAGATTTCGGAGCAGTTCAACACTCACATGTGCTGGGTGCCTGGGCATAGCGACATTTCGGGTAACTGCAAGGCTGACGATCTCGCCAAGCTTGGTACTATTCTCAATCTTGCCTGAAAAAGACTTCTTAGGCTTTCCAATTTGCAAACGCAAACTTTTGCTTAAATTGGATGCAAAAGAGGGAATTAATCTCATGTGGACAGGTGGTAGCGCCTGTCTAGTGACAAAACAGGGCCAGAGACATATCTTAAACGCTCTAGAACTTGATCGCTCTTAATAGATGGCACATAAGTGCTACGATGGGTATCATTACTGTATGATAGATAGCCATGCAACAAGGCTTGGTGTCTATTCCAACAGCTGCATGGATGAGGAGGAAAAAGAGACCACTCTTCACCTTTTCTCCGCTCTCTCTAAAAACCGAAATCTTCACCTGAAATCTTCACAAACCGAAATCTAAGCGATCTAAGGACTACCGACCCAAAACATCTCTCACGCTTTATCAATAGCTCAAAATGGTTCAACGAGTAGGAGGGATCTCTAGATCAATGGACCTACATAGCTAGGCACACACAGCATGCGTGGTCTTACGATGCTAGGAGTTAGACCACGAATGGTTCCTCTGAGTTTGTAAGCGAAGTTTTTTAGTCCTTTCTTGTGAATTTGTCGGCGGACAGGTAAGGAACTGAAAGATAGACAAAGGGCGAAAATTACAGTGGTCACAGTAAGGTCACGCTCTTAGGAAAGGAATAAAGTATAGAACTACAATTCAATTCATTGACACAAGGCTTCGGGTCGGGGTCGACATGTTTGTAGTATAGCAGCAGCAGGAGTATATTGGTGATTTTCCAATTGAATATTCGATTTTTTTTTAGCTAATTAGATATTTCTTTGTTATGGGAAAAAGTTAAATTTTGTAACGGAGGCACGCCTTACAATTCTTCTTATTGCGGACAGTTGGTTTAAAACACTTCTGTGATCGCTCTTATTATGCCCTCTAAAGTCTGTTTCAGATTTAAATCTTGGGCTAAATCTCAGGCTCTGGTAAGAAGTAGAGTTAAAGTTAGCCCTTTTCGGGTTCCTAACATGGTTGATTGTAAAACGTAATAACTTACTATGTAAACAAAAGGTTAGGATCCATGTGATCAGACAAAGATATGGCTCACTCGATACTCCTCAGACCTTAAATATTTTTTCTCAGGCTGTAGGTATCTATAACTGGTAGTCTGGGGTCTAGCAGCTCTAACCTTGCTTATAGGCTGGAGCTGATAGTGTTTTTGAAAAAAAGAATGGGGTCTCGGATTTGGCATTCAGAAATTCCATTGACTTCTCCTCCCGAAATATATGGCTCTCTAAATCAATGCGATTTGGGTGCGAGTGGGGTGCCGTGGCGTAGTGGTTAGTGTGTGTGCTTACTACGCCGGAGGTCTGGGTTCGAATCCTGCCATCGTCACCTGAAAAAAAGACTTGTTCTTTTTCACGGTCCCCACCTCCGCGAGGGTTTGACAAGCCCTCCGAGAGTATTAATTGTCTTGAAAAACTTCTCAAAGTGCCGTTCGGATTCGGCAAAAAATTGTAGGTCCCCTTGTATGTAAAGAAATTAACACACCAGCATACATTGTTGAGAAGTTGGCCCTGGTTCACCTCGAGCTGTTGCGCCACTCTATTTATTTATTTTTAAATCAATGCGATGCCCAGATCTTAGTGAGCTTTAATATGCTATCAGAGCGGATGATACTATAAAGCATAGCTAACGTTTACCTGGGCAGTCTTAAATCCTTCAGTGTTTCAACTACTTGTGGATCTGCTCCTTTGTGTCCGTTCGTGCGCTTTAAAGGTAGAGTAGACTGCTATTGAAATGGAGTTTTATGTGGTTTCTATATTACGGCTTGGTTCCTACCATCTTCAACAGCTGTTTTTGGAGTCTTGCAGTCGATTAGTGGCATCCCAAACTGAAAATGTGTGCCGTGGAACTCGAGCTTATGTTAGCATCCTGCGGCTTTTTCATAGACCCTTTTTAAGTCACTAGAAACCAGCATCTGACGAGAATATTCAAAAGGGAAACGTGCGTTTGAATCTTCTTTCTCGGAAGGCTACATTTAAGACATTTTAGCTACTAATAGCAGGCTCCTGCCAAGAGCTGACTTTTTTTTATAAAATAAGGATGAGGGAATAGTAACTTATTCTGTCGTGCGCTCTACTTCACACATCACACTTACTTGGTTAGTTAATAACCTAAGTTCCTCCTGAAACCTCAGTTACATTTTAGTATGGCAAAGAGAATGAGTCATGAGTCAGAAGTATGTGTACCTATCCGTAACCAGCTATATAACAAGTGCTTTGACTTCTTCATGCAGTGAACATTTCCAATGACTCCCATAATTGCATTTATCACCATCAGACATAACTCCAAGAAGATAAAAGCGTACTCATCCTCATCCATAGGCGCAGCGGCCATGCCATCTGAAGAAACAGGACAAACACTCTATTAGCGGATGACACTTGAAGTGCTATCTTCAGAACACACTTTCATGAGCGAATACATAAGCGTGAAGACTGAATCCGAGTCAAATGCAATAATCGGGTGCTTCTCATGTTTAATCTACTAAAGATGATGGTTAATTATTATCAAACGATCCAGCACAAGACAGAAAAACATATTAGAAACTCGACTGATGGCAACTGGTGAGGAAGCTGATGCTCAACCGGAAATGTCGCCATAAATTGTACTGAGAGTGATGTTCGAATACTTCACCGTTCCCTGGTGTTGAAAAGTATTTCTTTTTTTACGGGACATGGACATTCCAAAAGGCTGACATAAGACTCCCTGAAAGAGGGAGTGGTTTTCATGTTTTCAATGGTTTGCCTTGTTTCATGGGCTGGATGTTCAGGATCTCATTATTCATAATTTTACTGAGACAAAAAAAAAACGAAACAGCCGTGCCTACAGCGTTTTGCTTATTTGTAGTCAGGAATACTTAATTCCCTCCATCAGCAAGGAAGCAGGGTATACTATAGATACTGTTTGAAACTCTTTCGAGGTAAGCTGCATCCTTGTTTACGAACGAACAGGAAAGTCCTTTTATGAATTAATGAAAACGCACATCACTCTTCGCTAAAATGCAAACACAATCTCAGTTGTCCAGAGTGGACATTTATAGCTATGCGGCTCAGCATCAGCATCCGTAAAACCCTGTCAGGGCTGAAGGAATAAGAATTCCACCATCAGCCGTAAATGAAATGTGACAGGCGATGCAATAATGTGTGTGTGTTTGGGCTTAAATTGTCTTTAGGGCCGACCGACACGGCGATGGCCGTCGTTATGTTTGCTGAATTAAGTCCATTTCTAGATGAAATGAGAAAACGGGGGACAGTTAAGTGGTTTCTTTGATTTTCGAACACTTGTTGTTGTGCAAATTATAGTCACTTTATGGATTCGTTATTATTAATTGCGAGCTTTTATCGCATGGTGGCGGCAAGTGGACGTCAAATATACTGACGTGACAAGGTCAGGCCACATCCACTTATAGGATATTTTGGGAAATTTCGATTGGGGAAAAGGAGGGTGGAATATTATTTTAAGTGAATGGAAGTACATCTTGCAAAGTGCGTAGTTTCTTTATTATTTTGCGTTTTATCAATTAGAATTTCCATTATATAGCTTGAAGGCAACATATAACTCTAGATAAATAATGTACCACACAAATGCGGTAATGCCCCGAGGCTGGTTTAATGTTACGCGTCAAATCAACGCGCCAGTTGCCAAAATCGTCAATTATCTGCGTAAAACTTCAGAATTAAATTATCAGAAGTGCTTTCAACCGTGACGTGCAGTCTAAATTGTCGAATTATGGATTAAATCCTTTATTGAGTTCAAAAAGTTTCTGAAAAAATTGTTCAGTAAACTGTGGGAGCACGAAACGAACTTTTCTTTTTCAAAACTTTGTTAAGCTTGAAATGCATTTAATACATACACGTGTGTCAAAATTTTTCAATAAAATATTAAAAAAGAAAGGTTAGCTATTTCCGCGTTTATAGTTTACCGGACAATTTTTACAAAAACTTTTTGGAGTCAATAAAGGATTGGATTTTTCATTTATCGATTATTATCGTTTCGCACTCATCAAAAAGTTGTATTATAAAACCGGCGCCCAATGTGGACCACGGTAAGTTTAGGTTATAGGTAAGGTTGATGGATGCCCTTGTGACAATAGTCACCGCTCACTTAGACCAGCGATTGGGTCCATTGTGTCCATTAGGGAACCTACTTAATGCCTGTAACGAAAACAAATATAGACCGCTGTTTAAAGCTCAGAGTGCCATCTTCTTGGATCATCTGGATTTGTGTACAAATCTCAGGAGGTCCTTTAGATGTGTATTACTTAGAATTCCCAGCTCGTCGAAGAAACAAATGCCGAGGGTACTACGCCTAATGCTGTTTAGGGCTGGGCATTGGCGTTGCAGATGACGAACAGACTCAATTTCTTCAACGTCCCTGCAGCTTCTGCAGTAATCGTTATGGAGTATGCCCAGCCGGTCTGTGTGTTGACTCACAGCGCATTGCCCCGTAAGGATTCCCGTGCGTACTCGGATATCCCTACGGGCTAAACCGATCATAAATAGTGATTTCTTTATGTTTACCACTGACCATAGCTCCCTCACATGTCAGCACGCACCAAATTCTGTCCAACGTAGATTGGTTCTACTGAAGGATTCAATTTCTATCCTGCGTGTATCGAGCTCTGCGGTATTCTTAAAGATTTGAAGGCTAGAGATGCATTTATCTCTGACCCAGATCCCGCAAGCTTGTCGGCTTCTAAATTTCCCGGGATATCGGTGTGACCTGAAGCCCAACACAGAGTTACAGTGTTGCCAGGTGAAGACTCGTCCTGAATTGGAAATTCCCTACATAGTTTCACAGCCCTTGACTTCACCACATCTGATTCCATTGCTTTAATGGCCTCTTGTGTGTCACAGTATATGGTGATGATGGTCTGGTTTACGAGGCTGTGTTTCCTCAGCTCAGTGGCAGCTTGGATTATGTATGACTGCCAGGTACGCCTGAAAAGTACTGCAATCGTCATTGATCCGGAAAGATTTGCTTAGTCCCAGAGCTTCACAGAAGATGCCTGCGTCGGCTCCGACGTCCATTTTAGAACCGTCAGTAAAGACGGCGATCTCGTCATCTTCTATGATAGTCTATTCTTCCCATTCACATCTTTCAGGCATTCTAGTAGCGAATCTAACGGGAAAGAGAAGTTCATAGGAAGACAATCCGTGGCTGAATCTATGGACTAGGCAAGGCAACCCATTGAATTTGCGCAGAGGCGTCTCCGGACCGCTGGCGGACCGTTCGTGGAGCTGTATTAGCTGCCTTGCTGCTGCAGTATATGTCCAAAGGTGTGAAGTTCAGAAGTACCTCCAGTGCTGCGTATGGGTGTGGTCCTTAAATAAAAATAAATAAAAAGAGTGGCCCAAGAGCTCGAAGTGAACCAGGGCCAACTTTTCAACAATGTATGCTGTGTGTGTTAATTTCTTCACATAGAAGGGGACCTTCATTTTTTCGCCGAATCCGAACCGCAATTTTGAGAAGTTTTTCAAGACGAATGATAGTCTCAGAGGGCTTGTCAGACCCTTACGGAGGTGGGGACCGTGAAAAAAAACAAGCCTTTTTTTCAGGTGACGATGGCAGGATTCGAACCCAGATCTCCGGCGTAGTATGCACACACACTGACCACTACGTCACGGCATCCCACCGGGTGTGGTCCTTAGGGACCCTGTTATTCCGGCAGGCTGCCCTTTGAGGTAAGATCACCAACCTTGGCTAGGTAAGATCACCAACCCACCATACAACTGCACCATTAGTTAAGATGGGTCTTACAACCACTGGATGTATTCCAGGATGTATTCCAGTGTGTCATGCTGCAGGCGTGTAGGCGTATATAAGGCTTCGTGGAAGCCTGAAGAGGCACCTAGACATTGTTCAAAATAGAAAGACGTTTTTCTCAAACGCACTATCTCTTTTAAGACTCACGTGATAAGTTTTTCAAAGAGTTTTCGATTTTAATCGAGCTCAAGAGCTGCGATCGCAATGTTGTCAGGAATGGAACGATACGAAATTCTGTCTTACCTTGACCCGCTTCTTCCGCCCAGCTTTCTAGCGAATGCCGAACCCAGCCACTAAACGTGTTATGTTCAAGGCTTAGGTATGTGTGGCCTAATCCTAACAACTTAATCCTCTGGAACAAACTGTCCAGTGTCCTGAGGGAGTCTTCGATAAATAGACCGGGTCGCAGTACTTGCACAAAATTTGTAGCAGATCCTTCCTCCTGCTTCTTCTTGACACCAGTTGCTAAAATTTTAGAATACCACGGCCATTCATTTGGCTCATTAGGTTCATTAATGGACTGGATCATTAGTGTTGCCAGAAGACTGCTGGGGCACTATCCGGATCCGACCTTCTTACGGTTATCAGAGAACAGAAGCTGCTCCTTTTATAGGCCACCGGCGGTACTTAGTACTCCCACTTCCATCTTGGCAGCAGATATGATTTCACTTGGCATTGTTTTTTGTTAAGCCTTAAAAAAACAACCGGCCCGACGCGACTCTACGCGAAACAAATTTCGATCTCGAATAAAGATATTGAATTATAAGCATTTGGAAATTTTGCCTTTAAATCGATGCCACGCCCATTGGAGGAGGTTCTTATGTCTTCATTCATTAGGAGATGCCAAATATAAAATTTCAGCGTTTTGAGACGTCTAAGAGTCTTAAAACCTCTGGAAGTAGTTGAACATTTAGATCGATTATGGGAGTGTCTGTGATTGTCAGTCCGTCCGTCAGTCCGTCTGTCCGTACGTGTGAAGTTTTTAGGTCTTTAAAATTTAGCTAGGATGCTCAAACTGGATATATCTTGGATATAGGAGTATATCTTGGTTCTTACTTTGTACAGATAAAGTGTGAAAATTAGTTAAATCCGCCAACGCCCACGCACACCCTGGCCTCAATGTAAGACAGCCTTTATTTCAAATTTTCTTTCAAAATTCCTTTTGGTCAAGTTAGACAAGGTGTTAGAACTCAAATTTTGGTATAGAGCAATAATGGCCCAAAACCTCTAAGAGGGCAAAAATGGCACAGCCCACAATATCGACCATGCCCACTTTTACCATGTTAGACCTTTAAAAACCCGATTTCTCGGAATTCGGGTTTAATTTAAATTTTAGTTAAATTTAAAGTTATTACAAGTTATTATTTATTCGGGACAAAAATATATAAGATTTGGTGTTATAGAAGGGTATATAGAAGTTTGTCACAGACGAACTCTTGCACACTCACTTGTTTTTTTAGAAAAAAAACGATGGGGAGCCCGGACGCTCCCAAGCCTTAAAATCGTTGTGCACAATTTCGATGCAATCGGAAGTTCAGTCAGCCATTTAACTTCTTCTGTGATGGAGTATTATGGCCGAAATTAATCTTCGCAAGCAAACTTGAAATTTTTTGCCAATTCAATCCGAAATAATTTTGCTTCCTATTGCGATTCTAGCATCAGCTTTAAGGCTTAAGAAGATACTCCGTTTGACACCTAAGTGGATTGTTTTTGCATTAAATTCTTTGAACGGCATCAAACTTCCTTTTTCTGAGACAGCAAATATTCTGCCAAAGCATATCATTAACCGATCTGCAATCGTGCCTTTTTCCACGACTGATCTTTGGTTGTTCGAGCAGCTGTCAGCTCAAACATTTTCGCGATTCATCGATTTTAAGAAGTCAAGTCTCAACGCTAACTCAGCACGCTGTATGCTCTATCGCCTTCCCAGCTGGTACACCTATCCGCTTCACCCCACAAATAACCTCTGCGGAGGCAAAGTCATTGAAAAATAATAAAAAAAACTTATTTTGTATGGAATTTGAGCAGGTATTAAAACCTTTTCCAAGGCTTAAATATGTCCAACAACTGTGGCATTATGAAAGAAGTAACCGTTAAAATAGAATCATCACTCCGACGCACCTCTGTCTTCATATCTAAACTTGGGTCGTCTAGAATTAATTAAGCATTTAACTCCAAGCGAGTTAAGTTCATTCTAAAGGTTGAGAGGGTTATCAAACGCTAATTTGCTTTTAAATGGTTGTAGGCATTAATTCACTCCTTCATTAAAATTGTGTAAAAAAGTGCTTTAACAAGAACAATTTCGAAACACATTACCCGGTTACGTATGTAATTTTCAATCTTCCATTACGGTTTCAAATTTAGGCGCACCTTAAAAACCCTAATAACTTTTTAATTAAATGTTTCAGTTGAACTTGAAATTCGGTGTCCAATTTTAAGGCTCTAATCGAACTCCATTATTTATTTATTTTTCAATGGCGAACAATTGAAAGAGACCAATGTGAGTGCGACCCTCATTATATATATAGGAGGTAGGTTAGGTGCCCCTACAATGCCTCTGAAGTGTGAACAATTATTTTGATAGAAACAGACGCATCACAATGTGATGTGCAGTCGATTGGGATCCCATCAATCATCTGTTTGTCCGAGCAGTCACATACAGCCCAATAAACGCGTCAGTCAATTAAACAAAACAAAAAGAGGGCAACAAAGGTCGACGAACAAAAATATTAAAAGGCGAGTAAAATCCCTCAACCAGATCACATACAGAGCGCAGAGGCTCATAGAAAAGACCTCACCCGTAGGGTCATAGTGAAGATAATCATCCGTTGTTGCACCCAGAAATTAATAAAAACCTCTTTCCGGGAACACTTTTCATCGCAGAGATGATGATGTCACCAGCTGTTTCGTCAATTTTTTTTGTTTTTGTCTCATGCCTTTGATCTTTCCTTAGGACGTTCTTCTGTTCTCCAAGTCATCTTATACTTAAAAGTCATTAAGGTATTTGGTGTATGGTATGTTGTAACGATGCGGAATTTTTCGGCTATTACAAGCTCTTGAGCAGATATTTTAAGACTTCTTGCCGTGTAAATGACCCAATTACTTGTGACTGCGCATCATTTCATAATTTTTGGCAGACAAATTTATTGGGGCAATGGCATCAGATATGAGGAAATCGACGGAAC
Organism: Neoascia interrupta; assembly: GCA_947623515.1. NCBI lineage: Eukaryota > Metazoa > Arthropoda > Insecta > Diptera > Syrphidae > Neoascia > Neoascia interrupta. The sequence continues at coordinate 153,943,334 of OX392462.1, forward strand.
GATCCGTGGATAATTTTAAGGTCAGTCGATGTGATGCCGGCATTCTTATAAATAATTTTGCTTTCGCCTTAAATTTTTCTTATAATTATTGCTGACGAAAGGATCGCCAATCGTTCGGACACTTTTGAGGGGAATATTTAGGCCAAGTCATTCGACAACGAACTAAATTGGATGCGAGTTCTCATGATAATTTTTGTTCTTAAAAAGTTATTTATGATCATTTAGCTTTTTTTTATGAGCTTACAAAAAAATAACCCAAACCGTGGAAAAATAAATTATTTTGCATGCATCTTGAGTCAATCAAATTGTAGGATTTCATTTCCTCATTTTGAGGCCAAAAAAAGTCTTAGCTTAAAGAGACAAAGGGCGCCTAATCCACCTGCACAAGAGGATTTTTACTGTGTTAAGAATTATGCTAAACCCGTCATTTTGGTTAGTGACTATCTATACACTATAAAGAAACGAACGACGAATTCGTGGGGTTGAACCAATGTCTCTATAGGGGGGGACCGACAGTATTCTTTCTGGCTCTTCAAAAATTCAAACAACGCATTTTTGGTATGATTACCTTTTGGTTCAATCTCTTTCCAGTATTGTCATGTTTCTGCTTAGGGGTTGTCTAATTGTGTGTGCGATCAGCAAGCGCGATGAAAGAATACTTAATAAGGTAGTGCAAGAGTTCGTCTGTAACAAACTTCTTTATGCCCGACCCTAAATACCGTGTAACACAGAATCTAAAAGCTTTTTGAGTACATTAATTAATTCACTTCCCAATATTAGAAGCTTTTTGGCCCAAATTTATTCATCATTTGTATCGGCCACGCCCCCAAATATGGGCGTGGTCTAAAAATTAAAATCAATTAATTGTAAATTCATGAGAATCATGAAAAGAAGCGTTAAAGGCGAAAATTATTGCGGAAAAAAACAGTTTTTTTTTTTCCCTAAAACGCCCCCTTAAAGTAGGCGGAGATTTAAACTTTTTGTGTATTAAACTTAACAAAGAGTAATATCTTTAATATTTGTCATATAATTTTTCGATTCGTAGTGAGCTTTCCGAGAAACCGGGTTTTTAAGGATCTAAAATGTTAAAAGTGGGCGTGGTCGACATTGTGGTCGGTCCAATTTTTGCCTTGTTGAATGTTTTGTGCCGCTTTTGCTCAATACTAAAATTTGAGTTCCTACGCCTTGTCTTACCTAACCAAAAGGCATTTTGAAAGAAAATGGGATATAGAGGTTGTCTAACATTGAAGCCAATAGTGGTCGTGGCCGTCGACGGATTGAACCAATTTGTACACTTTGTCTGTGCAACAGAGAACCAAGCCGCGTACCAAGTTTCAGCTCTCTAGCTTGATTTTGAAGACCTAAAACCTTCCGGTTCCGAAAGTCACCGATCTATTGTTAGGAACTTACCCGAAAAGATTAATGGGGGCTGGGGGTAACCGTTTCGATGTGAACCACTGTCAGTGGTGGGGTCCAGTAAGGGATTTTTTTTAAATAGGGTCCCGTGCGTGCTGAACCTCATTTGCCTAAGGTATCGGAGGGATGGGTTTAGCATAAATAAGAGGGAATAACTTGAGGTCGGAGGTAACTGTTTCCGGTATTAACCCGCGTCACCAAGATAGTGGGCTGTCAGTAAGGTGTACCTTGTCCTCAAATAGAGGATACGTACGTATTGCACATCAGATAAGAACTAGCCTCGAGGACGTGAGAGTGCTGAGGTAACCCCTTTCGGCGTGAACCCTTGTCGGAGGAGAATTCTGAGGCGTGATGATGATGCAGAGTGACCGTATTCGGTGTAAGCTCGTACTTCAGAAGACTCAAGTGAGAACTAACCTCGTGTAAAAAGGAAAGGTAGTGGTAACCGATGTGTCGTGAACCCGTACAAGTGGAATTTATACCGATCGGTGTTCCCTTGGGGGATGGATAGTTAAGGGAACCGAAACGGTATGAACCCAAACAAGACCCAGTCCTAGTAAGGACTTAGGGGACCTTGGGGTGTGTCGGAGATTTGCCGTTTGCTGTAGGTGCTCTACGATATTGAGTTCTCGATGAAATAAGGGACTGATTGGGTGGTTTACCATTTAGGCGTTTAACCAATTTGACCCGGAGATGAAGCTTATTGTCTTCTTTAGGAAGATCGTCTTGCTAGATCGTCAAGATCTTTGAAGAAGTATTGACTTTGAGTTTTCCTTCGCAATGGCGCTAGGGTGGGACAGCTACACAGAAGATGTACCATAAACTCTTAAATTCCGGACGGTTCTTAGTTCCTGATGAGCCCACAAGTCGCAATGACGTTTATAACTTTTTCTTTAATATAGGTAGAAGTAGATTGCTTACTTACTTACTTAAGGTTGCGCTACAGTCCAAGGTGCACCTGGGCCTCAGCCAACAAGCTTCATCTGCCAGCTCTGTCTCTGCCTAGCCGTCTCCAGTTTGGCACGCACAGTTGGCTGAGGTACTGTTCCACTTGCGTGCGCCACTTGCGTGCCCCCTCGCTACTCCTCTACTGTGCCGTCCCTACGGAGTGGATTCGAAGATTTTCCGGGCCGGGGCGTTGGTGTCCATCCGCTGTAGATGACCCAGCCATCTTAGACGTTCGGCTAGGTCAGTGTCGCTGTACAGCCTGAACAGTTCGATGTTATATCTCCTCCTCCACTCTCCGTCTATGCAGACGGGACCGTAAATCATCCGAGGAATTTTTTCGAAGCAGTTTTAAGTGTTTTCATCCGCCTTTGACAGGGTCCATGCTTTTGCACCGTAAAGCAGGACTGGGATGATGAGGGTCTTGTACATGGACACTTTGGTTACTCGAAAGAGGTCTTTGCTACTCAATTGCCTTCTTAGCCGAAAGAAACAGCGATTGGAAAGAGTTATCCTTCGTTTGATTTCAGCGCTGGTGGCATTGTCTGAATTGATAGCGGAACCTAGGTAGACAAAGTCCCTTACTACCTCAAAGTTATAGCTGTCAATGGTGATGTTTTACCAACACGTCGGTGTCTTTTCTAGATGACAGGATATACTTGGTTTTGCCCTCGTTCACTGCTATACCAGTATCAGTAAAGCCTTCGTGAGTATAAGACTCAATACTCACGAGGGCTTTACTGATATCACGCTTTGTTTTTCCGATTATGTCAATGTCGTCTGCGTATGCGATTAGTTGAACGGACTTTTGAAAGATTGTAGCGCGGGAGTTCTGCACAAATCTCTTAAGTATGATGTTAATGAAGTCACATGACTGCACTTCACCTTGTCTAAATCCTTTTTTGACATCAAAGGTGTCGGTGAGGTCTTTGCCGACCTTGACGGAACAGCGTGAATTTTCCATCGTCATCCTGCACTGACTGACTAGTTTGGCAGGTATGCCCAAACTAGACATTGCGCTATAAGGCTCGTCTCTATAGATGCTGTCATACGCGACCTTGAAATCGATGAAAAGGTGGTGTGTATCGATTTGGAATCGATTGGTTTTGATGGTTGGTTGAATGGTGAATGGTTTTCTCCAAGATCTGCCGCAGTGTGAATATTTGGAGTAGAAGTAGATTACACTAAGGATGTTTACATACAGATCCTGGGATAGACTGTGCTGTTGATCTACTTTCTCTATTGGTATAGATCCACCGCCAATAGATGATTAATCTCAGGTCTTTGGATTATGTTATACCTATACTCCTTTCACATTTTGTTTTTGTTCTTCAGCTTAGATATAGAACAACTTAGGTATACCAGCGGACATATAAGGCTCAAAGGTCTTCGTTAAAAAAAAATTACGCAATCCTTTTAATAGCTTTAACTTATCTTAATTATGTGAGACTCGGACTGCGTGTGTGTGATACAGGCAAAATTAATCAACGTAGGCTCTTAAGTGTGATTTTTATTTAAGTGCCCCATAAAAGCACTCAAAATCGCATGCAAAGGATACCTATGTGATGTGTATCCTTCTATTTTATTTGCAAACCATAAAACACGTTTTTTTGCCGACAGCCACCTTTTATCCAAGAAGCCTCCCTACTGTGCACTAAAAAAAAATAAAACCAATCTCAACGATATGGCACATTCCTCAGCAATCATATCATAAACTCCAATCAAATCCGAATGAAATTGTTCTGATCCGATGAGTCATGTTTGCACTCACAAGCTGGGATACATCCAACAGGAGGCGGCAAGAGGAGAGAGCCGATGAAAATGAAAATGAAAATCTCTTTGCCGTTCGGGATCAATGGAAAATGTCCGTCCTAATTAAAATGGATGAAACGCTTCGACAGTATCCAGTAGTAGCTGCTAATGGAATTTTATTCATTCCACAAGCTGACATTCAATTGAGATACATATACTTTATGCGCTGCATCGTGAGCGGATAAAACAAAACAGAGAAAGGAACCAAAGTCAGGCATTCGTTTCTTTCGTTTGCCAACCCTCATAGTCACCGTCGTCGCCGCGCTGCGCCTTCACCATGCTATGCCACGCCAACTGCCTTCACTGTAAGGCCTGGGAACAACCTTTTTTAATTGATAGACCTAGATGACATTAATTGTCGTATATGATGGTGCGGTTGCCATTGCCAATGCATTTATACGAACCACGACTGCAGATAGATAAATTTGATTTAGAAAAAAAAAACATGAGGGAAGTGACTGCCTTCAAGGCAGCTAAGGGTTGCTCGGGTTGCACGGGTTACACGAGAACAAACTTTAAATAAATTGTTCCTGCAAAGGCTCTTTGGTCTTTGAATGAAGACAAATATTTGAGTCGAGTCTCGAGTTGCATTTCAATTTAAATTTTTATTCCTAAGTCGTGCAGCCAGGAGTGATTCCCTTTTTTCCAGTTTTCTGTTTGTTTTTAGTTTTTTTTTTGTTCCTCACGGGCGTGGACTGAATAAAGTTGGAGTCACCTCTTGGTATAGAAAAGGGAATATGAGGTGTAATTATCGTAAATTTATGGGAATGTATATGTATAAAATATGTTAATACGGGCCTAATGATATCTAGGTGAAGGTGCCTTGGCGGAATTTTCTTCTTTATCGCATCGCAGAATGAAAACAAAGTTTCTTAAAATTTCTTCAGGCCATTATTCCTCTAACCAGGGGTGAAGAAATTCTCCCAAGCTCTAAAGTGAAGTTTCGAGGCGAGTCCCAATTTTTATTCTATTGCCAAAAAGAATCAGAAACAATTTTTCCTCTTTAAGTTTACCTTCCTATTTAACTTCGGACAAAGGATCGTTTATGATTTCCGCGACAGGCCCTTAAAGACTCTGAATTCCATATAGAATGCGTCTAGTTCAAGGCCCATTCTCACAAACAGAAGGCTCTCTTCCCTTTTAGCCCCATGTGGGAATACTGACATAAGCTGAATGCGGAAGAGTAGGAAGGTCTTTAAAGGGCCCTTTTTGAATTTAACTTTTATAAGTGGATTACCTTGGCGTCAAGGTAAGATTTTCTTACCAATCACAGCAAGCTTCATGGCCTCTTCTTTGAAACATAGAAAAAAATAAATGATTCATCCGTGATCAGAAAGATCTTATCCAAATCTGCAGCTTATTATTTAGCAATAGTTTCATCAAGCAGGCAGACAGAAACTGAGGCAATGTTAAGCCAGGAAGCCGTGACGTTTTTTCCAACACCCACTAACGACGGCAAAAAAAAAAGGTAATACACTCCGAGTAAAACCTTAAATGACTGCATAACGAAGGCTAGCGAGACTTCTCACGCATTCACTTAAGGCTTCTGTCCGATTAGCTTTTTTTTATTGAAGACCCTGGAGATACTGGTCATCAGACACATAAGAACCATCATGCATATTATCTTCTTGACGTACCAACCCCACCTATCCCATCCTCAAGTTTAATTCGTATAAGTAGTTCAAAAGTCACAGGAAGTTTTCAGGACAGACCCCCCCCCCCCACTGACCCCCACAATTCTGCTGGCAGTGGTTTACACAGAAACGGTTGCCTCCAGCCCTAACTGGTTGCCTCATCCTTTTGGCCCGAATTGGGAAGTCTTCATTAAGGAGGTCCTCGACCTGGTCAGCCTTACGAAAGAGGGGACAGCCACCGAACATACCCTTAATTATGATACCAAGAGAATTTAGGCGGGACTGTTATAGGTAAGGTAAGTTAAAAGTGGCAGTCGGGACCAAAGAAACCGACACGCCAAAACCTATCTGTTGAGAGTGATCAAGCTTTTAGAGCATTTAAGATCTAGCTCTGGCCATATCTGCTTCGTCACTAGACAGGTAGAAGAAGATATGGGACCGTAAATCGTCCGAAGTATTCTCCTCTCGAAGCAGCCTACAGTGTTTTCATCCGCCTTTGACAGGGTCCATGCTTCTGCACCGTAAAGCAGGACTGGGATGATGAGGGTCTTATACATGGACACTTTAGTTGCTCGAGAGAGGGCTTTGCTACTCAATTGCTTTCTTAGCCCAAAGAAACAGCGATTGGAAAGAGTTTTCCTTCGTTTGATTTCAGCGCTGGTGTCATTGTCTGAACTGATAGCGGAACACAGGTAGACAAAATCCCTAACTACCTCAAATTTAGCGATCCAAGACGTCGGTGTACGGTGGCTTTTCTTGATGACAGCATATATCTACTTGGTTTTGCCCTCGTTGACTACTAAACCCATATTCGCTGATGCTATTCCGTCCCAATACTCACGAAGGCTTCACTGACATCACGCTTTGTTCTACCGATTATGCTAATGTCGTCTGCGAGTAGTTGAACGGACTTTTGAAAGATTGTACCTCTGGTTTTGGCGCTAGAGTTCTGCACAATACTCTCAAATATGATGTTAAAGAAGTCGCATGACAGCGCATCGCCTTGACTAAATCCTTTTTTTATATCAAAAGGGTCGGTGAGGTCTTTTCCGACCTTGACGGAACAGCGTGAATTTTCCATCGTTACCTGCACAGACTGACGAGTTTGGCACGGATGCCAAAACTAGACATTGCGCTATAAAGCTCGTCTCTATAGACGCTGTCATACGCGGCGGTGTAGGGAAATAACTTCACCTCGAGTGGCAAATAGCTTCACTTTTTATTTGTGAAGTTATTGCCCATTGGAGGTGAGCAATAACTCCACCGTTAATTCTGTGAAGTTATTGCCCTTATATTATTTGAAATTTCTTCGATACGTAACAAAGACGAAATAGAGTTATATTTTTACGATTTTTGTATAATTTTATTGATGTAGATTATTATGGATAACAAAAATAATTCATTTATAACAAAGAAAAAATTGCAAATTCATTTACTTATAACGAAATAAACATTTCATTTTAGATCAAATTTACCTGCATTATTTATAACATTTTGCATAATTTCATTAACATAATGAAAAACAAAAAAGAAGATTTCGTATATAACAAAATATAACATTTCATATTGACCAAATAATATCAAATTATATTTTTAAAATAAATACATTTAAACAATGTATAACAATAAACAATAACACAAAGATATTTCAGGTATAAAAAAATTAAATTGTGTTAAATGAAATTATTTCAGTGAAATAATTTGGTTATAAACCAAATATATCATTTCACATTACGGTGCAGAAGCATGGAATTTTTTCTAAGTGTTCAAGAAATTATTAATACTTCCATTGTTATGTCCAGTTAACATTCAAAAAGCATTTGATTTATTAAGAGCTGAGGCCATTACCTTCAATTTGGATTGTGTCACATTATTTGTTGGGTATTTTCAAAAGCAATGGATGTTGCGGGTAAATGTTTCAATAATTTATTTATATGTAATGCAATACACAGAATTAACGGTGGAGTTATTGCTCAGCTCCAGTGGGCAATAACTTCACAAATAAAAAGTGAAGCTATTTCCCACTCAAGGTGAAGTTATTGCCCGTGAAGTTATTTCCCTACACCATACGCGGCCTTGAAATCGATGAAAAGGTGGTGTGTTCTCCTTATTTGCTAACGATAGATTTTTTTATTTTTTTTGCAAGAAAGAGCTCTTCAGTAGCCTTCTGATACTCGCAGAAAATTGTCACCAACGGCAACACGCAAAGGACTCAAAAGTGTCTTGGTGCGTAGACGAAGAACATGAAGAACATGAAGAAGACAATGAAATCGACAGTACAAACTTTACAGGTCTTCTTAGCTTTTGCATGGAAATCAGCTTTTCACCAGTTTTTTTTTTAGGTGTCTGTCTTTTAAAAGCAAATCTTGTTCACCAAATTGCGTCATGGTTCTATAGTGTTGCCTGATAGTTTTTCCACCACAACCTGGGATTGGCCCGCAGACCGCAGTCTTATAGCTGAGCCACAATAAGTATTGGCGTCTGTGTCTAGCAGTTCAGCATACGGGAACACGTATAAAGTAATACAACGCGTATCTCGCTGTGTCTCTGATTTAAGGTAAAAAATGAGGCAATACAAAGACACTCATTATGGCCGGCTTTTTAGGTTGGGAAAATAGTTATTGGCAATCGCTTAAACTACGGCTTGCGGCTTTTAAGCAGTTGAGGTGATGGGTCCATCATGCTAAACTCACTAAATTATTAGTAAAGATTTTTACTTATACAAAGCTCTTGATAGTTTATTGAGGCCGAGATTTTCGACGAAAATCATAATTACGTTATCCTATTTGAGGTAAGTTTCATGCCCGAAGACTTTAAGGGTCTTTTGATTTATTGCATGAATAGAGGAGCGCTAGGAATCCACTTAGTGTTTATTTCTTCATAGTTTTTTCAGGACTCTCTGTGTTCAGAGTGCAGAACTGCCGTTTACAAAGATTCTAAATGCGGTGAGAGAACCACCTGCGATCATAATTGCATCCGATGTATTTAACAATACATTGGAATCAGTCCGTCTTTGCGTCATTATAGGTTACGTTTAAACTGTTGCTTATTTAGTCAAGAATTACTCCAAGTTATGTTACTATCATCTCTCAAAATTCAAGAGTTCTGCGACTTGAAACCAGAACCGCCGCTCGTTATATCATAAAAAAAAGCTTCTATGATAGGTTAGCAAGTAGGCGTTCAAAGAAATGTCCCCTTGAAACTTAACGTGATTTTGCCTCGAATTGACACAGTTTATGTGATGCTATGTCCTTAAAACGGCTTGCAGATTACTCAAGAAATGTAAATGAAAAATGTCCGTGTCTGGCGGTCTTAGTCTTTTTGCGTGTTTCCGCAGGAGACAGTATCCTGTCAGCATTCCAACTAAAGTTCTTAACGTATCCCATGACGACTGCAGTGTTTTTCAGGTGGAGCTATAGCGGCCATAATTTAAGTTGCCACAGAACTGAAGAGGCACAGGTACGAAAACAAGACTATCACCATCTATACTCTTTTGGCCATGAAGTCAGACAACCGAAAAACAAGCGCTGTGAAACTAAGCAGGAAAACTCTAGACGAGAGATCACTCACTTGGCAACGTTGTTACCCTGTGTTGGTTGCAAAAGTCACACCGATATTCTGATGAATAAGAAGCAGACTATAAGAATACGCGCTGCGTTCATTGGCGTGTAGGATTGAAACCCAGTCTTTGAGAACTTACCTTTGTTCGACAGAACTTGAAATTTGCAGACACACAAGAGAGCTATTAGATCAAAAAGAGATCGCTTTTTATAAACCCACTGTTTTCAACCAGCCCTTCTATTCTTGCAAGCCCATCCACAGGTTCTTTTCCTTAACAGTGTCCAAGCGCCCAGCACAGTCTGACTTGGTTCTAACTGCATGTATACGGCGATAATTACATCGATCTCAGCTTAATTATTTTGGCCGTTCTCTAAGAACATTTAGAGCCTCTTATTGCTGAAGCTGCTTGTTTTGTATTTTAGGATAAACTGAAGAGCTTTATTTTGCAGGCCATAAAGTCCTCATACAGTAACTGCAGAATTTCCCTTTTCAGCGTGAATCGTATCCTTTTGCTGGCACCTCCTGGGTTGACCAGGGTAGACATATCCATACCTCATGTTTCTGTTGTATTTCGGCACATCGCCTCTTCTGGGTTTGCTGGTCCCCGATTGGGCGCCTCCCCAGGTGGCGGATAGAGGAATGCTCACCAGATATGGTGGGTACTGGTATCGAAAATATCCGCGGTGGACCAACACCAGCAACAAACGAAAAATCCAGGAGCGTCTGTCTCAAAATGAACGGCTTCTTGGTCGGCATCTGCTAGCCAGGTTAGGGTCGGCCGAATATTAAACACTTCTTTCTCTTCCAATACGCAAATAGGACAAGATGCATGCCAGATGCATTTATGAAATGCTCTGCTAGTTATATTATTGCTTTTCTCCGTTAAGGCATAACACTTGCGGGGGTAAGCTTTGGTGCGGATCGGCATGCTCTGGATCGGCTCTTCAACTTCAAATTCTTTCCGCTTGCGATGTGCTAGGCATCTTAAGGGTAGTCATAACCCCTTGATCGAGAGTTAATTATAAAAAAAAAAATTGTCGACGTCGAGTTGTTTGGCATGATACTTGGGTTGGTTTTAACTCCTTTTCACAGATATGTTCTTAGTATGCAATAATATGTTTTCACTAGATTGTCCTTCGTTATATTAATGGCATTTTCCTAGTATTGCTGAATTCCATAACGTAAACAAATTTAACTACAAGATCATTAATCTGTTTCAATTGGCAGCTGTCACAGATAATGCAAACAAAACATCAGTCACCAGCTTAACGCACATGTTTCCACGCATGACCACTGCGTGAGGACTAACACACTTCAAACATAAAAAGATTTTTTTTTAGTTTCTATGCGCGCTGCTAACAATAATTATTAGAACACCAACCCACATTCCCCCAGCTATGTTCCCAGAACTCAGCGCATCAAATTTTACCAGAAACAAGAAGACTTCACATTGTCGTGGTCATTACCACAAAAAGCTACCGAAGACCGAAGCAGACAAGATAATCATAAAAAACTGCATACGACGCACTTCTGCCCGCGAGTGTATTGCGGAGGAGTTTGAATTTAGTACGGGAGGGACTATGGTGGCTGCTTTTTGCCCATTTTCTGGAGGTCGAAATCAGCTTGCCCACAATTGAGGAATGGAAATTCAATAAAAAGAAACCATAAGTCGCTTGCCTGTTGCCTCAATCCTGACAAAGACCGGCAATCCGGTAAGCTACGCGGATGCCAAGTGCCAAGACCAATTCGTTGGATCATCTCCTCTCCTCATCTAAACTCGAGTTCTGTTTCATTTCGTTTTGCTTTGTTTGGTTTGTTTTACGAGTGTTTTTGTTTATTCGAGCGCGTCGCTGAGTAATAAAATTCCCACCGCCAACCGACCGGCTAAAGTGTTTATGAGTTCAAATGAATTGTCGTAAATGCTTGAGGAGCTCGCGTACACTGGTCTGACATGAACCCTTTGAAAAGGCCTTAATAAAATATTTGCATTTCGAAGAAGTTCATTGGGCCCTGGGAGGATGCTGTGTGTGTTTTGGTTGACGACGACGGCTAGAACCAATTTCAAATCCGTATGGTTCTGTGAAAACATCAGAGTTGGACATTTATGAATCAGCCATGCCATGCATCACTTAACATTCATGGGGGACAATTGTTGGCGTGCTCTCATCAACCATCTACGCATGTGCATTGTGTACATAACAGCGTACCTAGCTGATGTCGTCACCGTGCAGTTCATTGAACAAAACTATAGTTACCCTTCGCAGGAAGGAGTACAACTGATGGAAGAGGAAGGAAAGACGACGTCACAATACAATACCCTGCAGACCGCAGTATCACCATCACCTACAGGCCACAGCGAGATGGAAACGAATCAATAAACTTTTCTGAAATGGAAATGAAAACCAGTTTTTGTACGGATTTGTCCGTGAAACGAAGTTATGAGTATGACTCACAAGAAAGGACACACTTTAAACCCATTAAACATTCAATAGATAAAATACTCGTACCTCTTTGTGTATATAGAGCTCGTAAAGTTTATGACTTTCTTTGCATTGGCGTCTGTATGTATAGTATATAATGCATATAAAACCATTTACACAGACTCATGTGCTTGGTCACATTACTGAGTAAATCCCAGAGCTTGGGGCGCTTACATCCCACCACTTGCTGGGAAAAATATTTGCCAACTTCATTTTGTCTTACAGTGGGCTCCGGTAACGGCAAGGTATATCACCATAATCACAAATGGTTTTTCAATATCCATAACCTAAAGTCTCATTTTACGCAACGATTTTCCCTTGATCATTCTCTAGATCGAGCCTTGTAGCCCTGAAGCTAATTTTATACCCCATAGGATAGGAGAATAGAGTTTTACTTAAAGCTTGTATACATAGAGAACTATTATCACACTAGACCCCCAAGACCTTAAGGGTATATGATCGAGAACGTATATTGTAAGTCGAATACACTATCTCCTTCCGTCTGTCGGTAGTTTTTAGGCCTTAAATTTTGAGCTAGAAACTTGATGCTATCTATTCCTTCTTGGTCCCGAAGCAGTGAAACATTAAAAAAATTAAATCAGCCCACTGACACGCGCACTTTACTTATTAGCATGAAAAATCTAGATTGTAGGTAAGTGATATCCTCGGTTAAAGTGTAAGGGTTAAAATTCGCTTAGGCGAAATTTCAGCTTCAATTAATTTTAATTGTATTTAGAATTTGTCAGTTAAGAATTTCCTTTCTTAAAAAAGGGGCGTGGCATCAACCCCTTTTCAATAAACACCGTAGAACCCTAAGACCTTTTAAAGATATCAATGGGGCCGACAGGAGAATCGACTAAATTTTAAGGTGGAGAACTTAAAATTGGTTAGTGGCCGCAAGTCCATTGGACCAGATCAAGTTTGAAAATTAGCTGAATCCGCCCACGGCCATCTCCAATTTAAAAAAATTGTTTTTCCAAATTTTAGCTAAGTTACAATGGCGCCAGCGAACTCATTTTTGGTATGTAACATTGCCTTGTAATTGTCTTTGAAGTAGCCAAGAAATTTTAGCCTTTTCATTGACCACGCCCACTTTTTAAGGGATTTTAGTTTAAAATGACTGTTTTTCAATAAATATATAAAAAAATTGAGAAAAAAATATATGACAAAAGTTGTAGATATTAGCATTTTCTCATGTATATTATAATATACTTTTCTTTTAGTTAAAAAGGCGGAGTTTTAGGCCGAAATAGCATTTAACAGCTATATTTTTATATCCCGCCCACTTTTTGGAGGCGTGGCATTTTTTTTGGTATGGTCGGGTATTTTGCAATCCGTCGTCGATGGACTGAAGTTTTTGCATACGCACTGTTGCACTTTCCCACTTGTTTTTTATTTTACAATCATTAGGAAATGACAAGCGTCAAATTTTAGCCTATAAGGCGTCTTTAAGTTTTGTGAGCACTGGAGGTAGTAATATATAAGCCGGGGCGTAGGTTTATTTTACGGCGCCTACGCCTACGTGTCTGTGGGCGGTTTTAAACAAATTTAACACCCCCACAATCGGTCTAAATGTGCAACTACTTCCAGATCATCAAGCCTATATTTTAAAAGAAAAGAACAAGAAATAAAAATAAGCATTTCAGGTTAATGTTATTCCGGGCTAGATTCCACACTTTCAAAATTTTTTGCCACGCCTCCTTTAAGGAGTCAAATTCACGAAACTATTGAATTTAAACCAAAAAATTCCATTTTGCTTACATATAAGCGAAACTTTGAGATATCTACGCTACTATTGATAGTGTGTAATAAGGGCGGTTGAACCACGCCCTTTTTCAAAGTATAAGATGGTTAAGGATATAAAAACACTACAGCACTTACTCACTATTTCTTATATACCTATGCGTCTTTTTTGAAATAGTTGTTACTGAATATTAAAAATATTGGCCAAATACCGAATAATAGACGAATATTCGGCGGCTTCACTAGTTTATACAAAATAAAAGCGAGAAAATAGACGACGAGTACTTTGACTGTAGATTGATACGCCACCATTGTGAATAGCCTCAAACATAGCCTTAGACCTGCAAGCACGGCTGTCAAAATCTGATGTCTTTCGCATTTTTCGACTTAGGGATGCCAAGCAAACCGCGTTTTTATATGAAACCAGTGAGTAAGTGCAACAGTGCGTATGTAATAGTTTCGGTCCGTCTGTAATGGACCGCGGTATACCCTATTCCTGTTCCTATTCTCCTTTCCATTCCTATTATCCTTTCCATTTCTATTCTCCTCTATTCGTTTCTTTTCTTGTTATCCATCCCCGTCCCGTTACCATTTGCATCATTTTAAAGTAAGTGCAACAGTGCGTATGTAATAGCTTCGGTCCGTCTGTAATGGACCGCGGTATACCCTATTCCTATTCCTATTCTCCTTTCCATTCCTCTTATCCTTTCCATTTCTATTCTCCTCTATTCGTTTATTTTCTTGTTTTCCATCCCCGTCCCGTTACCATTTGCATCATTTTAAATAAAAAAAAAAAAATATTCCTTATAAGTTTTTGTTTACTTTTTATTTAAAAGGGGAGTGGCATGTCCTTGTCCAACCCCTTTAGCTGAAAATCAATATTAGCATCGAAATATCCAAGTTTGCGGCTAAAATGTACGCAAAATTGTAATTTTTTGGTTCGAATTCAATAATTTTGTGAAATCGACTTGTTAGTATGGGCGTGGCCAAAAACTTTGTATGAACGAAATCTGAAAGAGCATCAGGTGTGCTTTATGTGCTAAACTTTATTTCTTAAAGCAGTCGAAATCCATGTTTTTCTGGAAATTTAAAGGTTTTTATGGAATTCTGCCTCTCAAGGTGGGCGTGGCCCAAAACTTTGTATGAACAAAATGTAGAGTATTTTCTACATAACATATTAAGTAAAAATTTTCAATCTGGAACAAAAATATTAGATAAGTTACATTTGAACAATTACTCTCTAATTCGATGCCAAAAATGCAATTTTTTGGTTAGAATTCAACAATTTCGTAATATCTACCTGCAAACATGGGCGTGGCCAAAAACTTTTAGGTACAAAATCTAGTATAGAACACGTCAAAGCTAATTTGCTAAATTTTATTTCTTATTCTTACTTAAGTTCTTACTTAATCCATGATTTCTGGAAAATTAGAGGGTTTTCTTAAATTCTGCCTCCAAATGTGTGCGTGGCCCAAAACTTTGTATGAAAGAAATTTAAAAAAAAAGTGCTTTCCACATATATATTAAGTAAAAAATTTTCAATTTGGAACAATAATATTGAATAAATTGCATTTGAAAGATTACACTTTCAATCGATGCCACGCCCACAAGGGGTGGTCTGCGGACTTTATTTTTATTTTTTATGACTTGTAATCATTAGAAGATGCTAAATAATAAATTTCAGCTTTTCACGACGTCTTAAAGTCTTTAAAGAACCGGAGGTTGTTGCACATTTAAACCGATTGTGGGCGTGTCTAAAAATTGGGCGGATTTAAAAAAATTAACACTTCTATTGCTTCGGATGACTTCGGAGAGCTTACGTACAAAATTTCAGCTTCCTAGCTCAAAATTTGAGGCCTAAAAATTGGTGACATACGGACGGACGGACGGACATCGCTCATTCGACTCGCCCTTAATTTCTTGTGGGTCTATCGTCATTATTTCTCTATGTTACATTTTCGCCTGTATCAAACTTAATATACTACATTCTTGTGGAATAGGGTAGAGGGAAGTGTTCCGAAGATGTGATCTCCTTAAATCCGTGTGCCCTTATGAGGTCGTATGCACTGTTTTTACAACTCTGTTTTTTGTGCAATGAACAAAAAATAAATGGATAAAGAAAGCTTAAAATAATTTTTGAATAGTTAAAAAAACACTGCAAAATGATCAGTGATCCATTTAAATTTTATCTGAAGAACAATATACTTTATCCTTAAGTATAGGTAAAGACTTTGATCGCTCAAAGGCCTCTATACAATATGCTGCTGGTGAAATTCAATGCCTCGACGGATGTCTGCTAAAAATGTATTCAGATGTTCTTAATGGTAGACACACGGATTGCAAAAATAAAAACAAGCAAAAATCAAGATACCCGCGCATATATCTATAATATGATCAGCAATTGAAATGAATCGCATCTCCTACACAGTTGAGTGGGGTTGTGAACAACTGGCAGTTCTTTTCAGTCAAGCAATTGATATTCAATTGAATAAGCCGAACACGGACGAACGAAAATATCTGCTTACAGATTGAAAAACGTCGGTTTTATTTACTTGCGATAATGTGAAACTGATTAGCAGCAGCCCTCACAGAGCAGATGTCCTTTTTTATTATTTTTTTTCTTTTTCTCGTTATTAAAATGATTTTAAACTCGATAATGTTTGCCATTTGATCACTTCCTGTATGGTGGGTGAATCTTTGATATCAGAGATCGTGCGCATATTCAGGGTACAGTGCAAGTTAATGTTAAAATATTAAATATGTTTTAATACAGATTTCTATACACTGTTACTATGCAAATGATGATCCATTTTAAATGATCTTGAGTCGTACTGCATCAATATTTTTTCTGTCCTTTGTTAAAATGATTTTTTTTTTAATTCTTAGTAGCTCACTAGTATTAGAAAAACTATAGTATTTTAAGCTCGGCCGATGATAAGACCTCAAGCTCTACGATTTTATCCGATCTGCGAATCGATAGTCTTATATCTGGCAGATGATGAGTAGGTTACTTAAATGCCTCGCTTTAAGCATTTGAGTAGAAAGCTTGAACCAGATCACACCTTTCAAATTTGTATATTCGAAGTAGGCCTACTCTACAGGGTGTTTCCAAATTCGATGCAAATATTTTGACACAAGATTCTTGGGTATATTTGAAGAAAAAAATTGTTCTACAGTATGGGCCTATCTCAAATTTTGATACCACTTATTGGGAATTTAAGAAAACACCGACTTTGAGGTACCTTGACCCATACTAACACAAATATCTCCGCTAACACTTACAACAGGTACTTCATTTAGAACTTAAATTTTAGAAGAAATAGTACTTCTTTTAACTGCATTAAAATAAAATTAATGACTTTTTTAACTTTCGAGATATTTGCTTTTAAGTCGGATCCTTTCTCCCTTCCCATGACATTTTTTTGACTTTCAAGACACATTTCTGCGAAAAATGCGTAATAAACATATCGGTAATTTTTTTTTTCTAGTGCACCTAACAATACTCAATAAAAATTGCTAAGGCAAGTTACCCGAAAAACCCACAGATTTTATGATACTTGGGAAATTCCATAGCAGGTAAAATTATGAAAAACTCTTTTCACGAAGCAGCGACAGGCATAAGGTGGAAATATGATTTGTTACCTACTTTTTTAACCGCAATTGACAACAAGAACGATTTTTTGACTATGTATTAATAATTTGCGTAGGTTTTAGAGCATGCAATTTTTATTAGACTACCTGATAAAAAGGTAATTTCCCTATCATTTTTCTGTTAAATCCCAAAAAGGACTAAGTTTGAGGTTGGTCGCCTAGTGGAAAATTTACCTAATGTAAATTGTATAAAAGGTTAGAAAACAAAATTTAATCCATCAAAGTCATTTTTGAAGCCGAGGTGACACAACAGTTGTTAAGAAACCCTACTTGAAATGGCATCTTTTACAAACGAAGAATACGCCGATATTATCTACGTTTATGGGATGTGCAACGGAAGTTCTATTAGAGCACAACAAAGATACCATCAGCTTTATCCTAACCGAAGAGTACCTAATCCCCGCGTATTTACAAATTCGTTTCGAAGACTTCGGGAAACGGGATCTGTTTCAACAAGACGACCTAACGCAGGAGCTTCACCAGGAAGAATTGCAGTTGATGAAAGAATACTGGAAGCGGTTGCAAATGATCCATCAATCAGCATCAGGCGCTTATCCTTGCGATTTAATGTTTCAACACATAAAATTGTTCGTCTCCTGCATACGGAAAACTTGTATCCATACCACCATACACCTGTGCAGGAACTGCTTCCGAGTGATTTGGAGCCGAGACTTGAGTTTTGCAACTGGTTGTTAGAGCGGAACTTGGATGACAACGGTTTTATAAGCAGAATCCTATGGACGGACGAATCTCAATTTACTAGAGATGGGATTACAAATTTTCACAATCTACACACATGGGCTGCGGAAAACCCACACACAAGGAGAGAGTCATCATTTCAACACAGATTTAGCGTCAATTTGTGGGCAGGTGTTATTGGAAACAACTTAATTGGTCCCTTCAAACTGCCTCCCACACTGAATTCTGCAAACTATCTGGAATTTTTGCGCAATGATTTAACAGATCTACTGGAGGATGTTCCGGTAACTCAATGAGCTTCGTCATATTTTCAACAGGATGGAGCCCCAGCCCACTTTGGTCGCGAGGTTAAGAATTGGCTGGATGAAAAGTACGCTGGTCGTTGAATAGGAAGAAATGGACCAGTTCACAGGCCTGCAAGATCTCCAGACCTTACAATTATGGATTTTTTTTTGTATGGGGGAGAATGAAAGAACTTGTTAATTCTACAGAAATATCAACTCTAAATGATTTAGAAGATCGTATTCTCCAAGCCTCGTCACAAGTGAGGCAGGAGTTATCCTCAATAAACGTTGACAGCGCAATCCAAAAACGGGCTCTAGCATGCATACAAAATGGAGGAGGACACTTTGAACACCTTATTTGATTGTAAAGTTAACTTAATGAAATAAAAAAAAACATAAACCAAACACAAGCATTTTTATTCAGAATAATAGGAATTGAACACTATGAATCGAGTTTTTCATAATTTTACCTGCTATGGAATTTCCCAAGTATCATAAAATCTGTGGGTTTTTCGGGTAACTTGCCTTAGCAATTTTTATTGAGTATTGTTAGGTGCACTAGAAAAAAAAAATTACCGATATGTTTATTACGCATTTTTCGCAGAAATGTGTCTTGAAAGTCAAAAAAATGTCATGGGAAGGGAAAAAGGATCCGACTTAAAAGCAAATATCTCGAAAGTTGAAAAAGCTATCAATTTTATTTTAATGCAGTTAAAAGAAGTACTATTTCTTCTAAAATTTAAGTCCTAAATAAAGTACCTGTTGTAAGTGTTAGCGGAGATATTTGTGTTAGTATGGGTCAAGGTACCTCAATGTCGGTGTTTTCTTAAATTCCCAATAAGTGGTATCAATATTTGAGATAGGCCCATACTGTAGAACAATTTTATTCTTCAAATATACCCAAGAATCTTGTGTCAAAATATTTGCATCGAATTTGGAAACACCCTGTATAACTATAATAAAAACCAACTTATAAATGGTCCGTTTCAGGTCCTGCAAGGATTTCGAGATGATGTTCATACCATAAAGGTTGACGACCATAGTGGTTGCTGTTCCTTTAATAGAGTCTAGAATTTTATTTATTTATCTATACAATTTTGGTGGTCCTGTATTTTGAGGTCCTGTAGAATAAAAAATTGGGTTGGATTCGGTTTACATTGACGAATGTTCAAGGTGTCACAACTCTTGTCAATCACCTTACACCTACTATTTAGTCTGTCTTGTGTACCATGTAAGTAGTTTGCGCAATTACTTTGGAAAATATGGTTAAAAAATTCAATTGCAATTTATTTAAGCTCTCTTTAAAAATTTTCTTATGTACTAGGGTGGGTTCTAGGGTGAGTTCTTGTAAAATCATCCAGATTTTGTCAAAACTTTATGATAAGTGGGTTTTTAAGGGGGCCCACCTTTTGCATGGTTGGTTTCGTACACATTCTGGGCAATTAAGTGTTAACTTTTTCGTATATCCATTATTTCCCCTTTAGTAAGTAATTCTTAAAAATAAAAATAAAATTATATATAAAAAAACGCAGCTTTACTCGAACCCGTAAATCTCTAAACACGATAAGGAACTCGTGTTCGTAGAAGCAGAAAACGCAATCAACCGACAGAGGGTATGATAAAACTAACTCGGAAACCTGCCACAAGTGCATTTGGGTGTATTTTTTTTTATTCAATCAAGACACCAGAAGGTTGCGTTTCAATCCACTTGCCACTATACCTACTACCCCATAATATGAAAATATGTACCAACACCATTAAAAGGAAAACAAAAAACCCAACAAAACATTCTAAAACAAAAGGGCGTCTTTCTTTTCGTTTGAACAAAGTGGTGTTCCCCCACTCCCGAGCTGAGTTTGAAGGTGAAATTTAGACACAAGGTGATAAATTTGACTCAAAGGAAACAATACATGCAGCGGAGGTTTTCTCTTATTCAGACCGTGCTTATCTTTATCCATTTATTTGCTCTAAAAAAGAAATAATAAAAGAAAATTCGGATAAGAATCAACGGACACTGCAATCAGATGCATGGTGCCACCTGCATAGTTGCATGTAAACACGGCTCTTGTACAAGATCTTCAGGTACAAATAAAAAATCACTGTGGAGACTAGTAAAATCAGAAAAAAACGATATAAAAGAAACAAGCGTCCATTGACCTGACCGGGATATTACATGATGAGCCTTTAAGGTACATTGTAGAACATAAGCGTACAATATGTATTGTAGAGTTCTATGTACGAACACAATTCAGATATTCAGTCATTTTGCAGAATAGTTCGTTCCTCAAGTTCATATTTCCATGTTTTGTAAAGGTTCGACAAAGTGGCATAAGCATGTATGCAATAGAGGTCCTAAATTGCAGTTTTCAAATTCCGCCTGTTTTCCTAGCGAACACATTTGAATCCTGTCCTTTATGTCAGCCATACAGCAGGTTGTGTGAAATAGCTTTATTTATCATTGAAAATAGACATACCATCACAGGCAGGTATCAGGTTTAGCGGTCCCATATTCAAACAAAACGTGAATGTTTCCTTTGATGTCTGGAACCGGAAATGAAATAATTTGAATACCAAACAGGAAAACTAATTTTCACATTCCTGCGTACTAAAATCGCGTGCAATAGACACCTTAGCACAAAACTCTCGCACGTTTTTTTAGGATATGTGTTAACTCGTTCAAAACATTTGCGTTTTTTTATTCGTTGCAACAAGAACTTTACTGTCTTTACAGTTTACAAATATTGAATTCGATTTAAGACACAATTCTTTATTTCTTTTCAATCTTTATGTCAAGAAATTTTGCTTATATCACTGATACATAAGTGGAGGGACGGCTCGGCAATCGGTACTAATGCTCTAAATTTTATGCAGGCACATTTAATATGGATCGAACTAATCTAACGTAGGGGACGTTAGATCAGTCTGATCCATAAAAATGCTTTTTACATTAGCTGCATAACTACCACGACTGTAGGTATTTCCTTTATTGATTCACAAAAAATTTCAAATAAGCTGCAAACTTTTTAACAACTTTACACAGAGCCTTTTTTTTCTAATTTCAAACAGCTCCATTGTCAGGTTACATAAACATAATACCGTCTCACTACATAAATCTATTCCATATGTTTCAGAACAACGCACACGAGTATACTTTCCTGCCTCACCCTAACCCAAATCCAATGCAGACAGTATTTCATGGCGTGACCCTCGGATTATCTCTGAAAATTGGGGAGAACGATGGGCTTTCACGCACAGCTATTTGGTGGGGTGTTTTAAAAAGCACTATAGGTACATATAGTGCGCAGAGCCTGTCCTGGAATTCCCTAATTTTACTCGAAACCAATGTTCACGTGTACGGTTCTACTTTGAAACATGTCCGTCATCCGAGTCCAAAAATCCATCAACGACCGATATAGTATGGGTGTTTTCAGCAAAGTGCAGCAGAATCAATCTTTTTTGTATGTTCACTCGTTTAAAAAAAAAAATTTTAGTTAAAAATTTTAATTATCATATGAAAGAGTAGATTGTGTTTTGGAATACCTATTTTGGAAACTGTTGGAGAATTTTGAGAGTATGTATTCATATGGCTTGAATCCTGATGAAGGTTTTTATTCTTTGAACTGATGAAGGTTTTATTTCCCTTTGAGTCTCATTTTAGTGAAATTGTCTTACAAATATTCATTCGTTTTATAGTTGTAAAATACTCTTTCAATTAATTAAGTTAAAATAGTTATATTGCCTTACTTCACCTCACCGTTTGTGATGCCAATAATCATGTTTTCTAGGCTGCCCAATACCCATGTCAGGGAACATTAGATAAGTTATATGTATGAATCAAGGAGAAGGTTTGCTTGTGGGCTGTAGGCACTGAATGAAAGGAGTCAGCCTGGTGACGTCCAGTGTTGTACCTTTTACTATGCACATCAAGTAATTACCTTGGCACGAAGTTACCACCGGATACTGGGTCTGTCCTTCCTTGGACTTAAATTGCTGAACTGCAAAGTGTTGAGCAAAAAGACAATTGCAACGCTACAATTGTTCAAAATTGTTGGCTGTTCGAGTCTCAGTTCTCAGAAGTCAATTCGAAAGGCAAAAAGGGATAAAAGGTGTTGTCAACAGTCAGAACAATAGCTACCTTAAGAACCCTGGACTTATTTGGAGCTTAGGTCACTTTACTAGCCAGGATGAGCCTAGTGGAACAGTTAGGAGTGGAAAATGAGCTTCTGAGTGGGTTAACGGCAGATCACACATCCCGAGAAATGGACTATGACTCTGGCGCAACAGTCCTGCTGTCCTAGGGCAGAAACATGAACATGGCCTCCACAGTTTGAGGGTTTGTGGCTTGCTGGTAACTTCCTGGCCACGTAAAAAAAAACTAGTTATGAGAGTGGAACAAAGCAGCTCTGGATATTTCGAATTATAATAGTCAAACGACTATCAGACTAAGTAGGTTTAAGGACCAAGAGATGAGAGTTATTACCTAAAATATAAGGAACCTCTACACAACGGGTGCAACTCAAAAGCTTGAGTACGTTCTCCTGAGGTGTAACGCAGAGTTATTAGAGGAATCCAGGAGATACGAAAAGAAAACACCTGTTGACATTTATTAGTTGCTATAAAAAACTGCATATATAAGGATGCGTATTCGACGTGGGGAAACCTAAGGTCAAAATAAATTGACTTTTCTCCAGTTAGTGATCGCCTTGATGCTGTGATCCGAATCAAAGGTGCTTTCCTAAGTTCCGGCCTTATATGTGCACACGCCACTATCGCAGCCGCCGTAAATCTTGACGAAAAGAGATTAAGTGTACCTACGGAGCTTTTCCGGGGTACAAAGTCAAAGTTGTACTCGGGGACTTTAGTGGTAAGGTCGGTAAGGAGAACATCTTCGAAAGATAAGACGGTGCAGCATCCACCAAACAAAAATAGATAATGGAGACTGACTATCAGATTTTGTAGCTACTCGTAGCACTGTAACAATAAGGACTGGATTTCCAAGACTCCGAATCCTGGCGATCGATCCACCAACTAAATTGACTATCGTGTAAAAGCACACAATTTTATTTGACTATTTTCTTGTCCTAAATTTAGAGATAATCTTTTTAATGAGAAGAAGCTGCAAACCGCCCAGAAAAGGAAATTCAATGTTAGATGCTCAAAACACCTGGAGTAACTAGAGCCCGCATAAAGAGCGCTTGAGTGCGCAGTACCGCGACACCATCAAAAACGTATGTGGCTGAATAAAATTAATGTTTTCAACCAATCCCTAAAAAAGAGTCCTTGGCACGATGATGATTGCGTGAACAGGAAAAAGACGACAGAAGATGCATATGCATGCGAAAAAGTTGCAACGTAAATCAAGGCCATCTTATAAAGAGGAACGACCCAAGAGAAAGGAGGAGAAAAGGTCATTGCGTTGAAAGAAGACGGCCTGTGCAATCTCTTAGCTCACGGAAATCGAAGGGTCTAGCGACTGAAAAAAAAAACATTACAGCTCCATAACATAACATCCAGGAAAGGTTCGGCCGAATATCAAACACTTCTTTCACTTCCAATAGGCAAATAGATTGGAAAACGATTCCATGCATGCCAGTTGCATTTTTGAAATACTGCTTTTCTCCGTAAAGGCATAACACTTGCGGGTGTAAGCTTTGGTGTTTCTGTGCAGAATTTTCGTGCTCCGTACTGGCTCATCAACATTTGTGTGTTAGATGGAGAATTGCTTTTCTCTTCTTTCTTTGCTATCCTCAAATTCTTTCCGCTTGCGATGTGCTACGCATCCTAATTGTAGTCATGACCCCTTATCGCGAGTTTATTATAAAAAAAGAATCAGGTAGAGGGCGTGATTGCTTACAAGAGACAGAAGTTCAGTCGAAATTACCCGCTTAGTACCTATTTAAGACGTTCTATGACCGGCTTTGATGGCTTACCTGCGATAAGCTCTTTAAATACGGAAACTGTGTTTTGGTAGTATGCATGGTATGACAACAAATCAATAACTAGGTGTGATTGTCAGAAACATGCTTGATTACTATCAGCTCAATCAGCCCCATATTTGCTCCATTTTCTAAAAATATGTCTTGCAAGAATTATCAAGGTGTATCCCTGCTAAATGTAGCATGGAAGATCCTATCCAGCGTACTGTGCCACTGCTCTAATCCGTTCTGCGACACACTAATCTGGAAGTACCAGTGCGGCTTCCAGCTCGGCTGATCGACCAATGAATTTCAAATCCAGTCACATTATTTCTTCATTGATTTAAAAAACGCATATGACAGCATTCTTCGTCAGGAGTTCTACTTGGCCTCATTCAAGATCCCGACAAAATTGATCAAACTGCGCCGTGAAACATGAGCAAATACGCGGTGCATGCTGCAAACGCTTGCAGAACAAGCGAACTTGGTTGGTCTTGACGTAAACGAGAAAAACAATAAACAAGTTTGTAGCAGCAACTGCGAGCTACCTAAGGCGTTCATCTAATGGAGATAACATCAACTCCACCTTGCACCTTATTGGAAATTCATCGAAAAATTAGTAAACCAAAACGGTTTATTTCGGTCTGACAAGAAGTCTAAGTGCCTGTTTTTATTTGGTTTATCCTAACCTGATGTGTCAGAATTAAGAAAATTGAGAAATAAATTTTGGGTTAGGTTAGGATAAACCAAATGAAAACAGGCACTAAGAGTGGAGTTGAAATGTTAGCAGACGGAAATGTCGAAATAAAAAACCGTGTGCGGTTCACCGGCAGGGTACGATCCTTCAAGCCTCACTTGTCTCGAATAATGCTCTACCAGTTGAGCTACAGTTAACACGATTAATTCTTCGTCCAGATTCGACCACCTCACTAGTTTTTGCCTTACGTATTCTATATTCGTTGGTTTTCTTTGTAACTGATTAGGAACGGTGCATAGAAGACTTGTGTTAGTGAATTTCGTGCATTGCTTCCATCTCGGGAAAAACTCACTAGCTCAAGTCTTCTACAAGTCTTTAGACCTTCTTATGTGTAAAGGACTATTCCTGCGGTCTAAAATAGTCTAAAATCGAAGCTAATGAGAATGACGTCTTTACTCAAACCCACGGAGGACTGTTCAAGAGCGGATTTGCATTGCTTTAATAAACTTATATCTACAATGTACCTAGGAGGAATCCTTTCTGGGGTTGCTGGTCCCCGATAGGGCGCCACCCCAGTTGGGGAATAGAGGAATGCTCAGGCTCACCAGATATGGTGGGTGCTGGGTACCGGTATAAAAAATATCCGCGGCGGACAAAAACCAGCAACAAGCGTAAAATCCAGAAGCGTTGGTCTCAAAATGAGCGGCTTTTTGGTCGGCGTCTGGTACCCAGGTTAGGGTCGGTCGAATACAAAACACCCTTTTCTCTTCCAATATGCAAATAGAATAGACAACAATTAGATGCATGCCAGATGTTTTTATGAAATATTCTGCTGTTATACTATTGCTTTTCCCCGTTAAGGCATAACACTTGCGGGGTAAGTTTTGGTGTTTCTGTGCAGAGGTTTCATGTTTGCCTCATCAGCGTTTGTCTTGGATCGATATTTACTTTCTTCCTCTGTCTTTTCTATCCCAAAATTCTTTCCGCTCGCGATGTGCTACGCATTTTAGGGGTAGTCATAACCCCTTGATCACGAGCATATTATAAAAAAACCATTCTACAGCTTCAAAAAACGAGTAAATGTTACACAATAAAATCGAAAAAACATCCTTTGGCACTTTTTCACTTAGTTAAACATTGTTTATTACACCAGGGCCAGTAAAATTTATTTTAAAATGAATTGAAAATTGAAAATTGGCAAGTCGCACTAACAGATTGTTTTGTGTTCCATCCCCCCGCAGAACAATGCAACAATCCTGTGCGGTTGAGAGCTTAGCGAATCCCTTCACATAATTTTTACATTCATGCTAATGTTATGGCGTTTTACAGTTTTGAATACATTTCCCATAAAATACATAATTCGAGAATGGAACAAACGAACTGCAAATCCCCATTTAAAAAGCGCCTTGTTTAGTTCGGAACCATTTACGCTTTGTTCGTCATTTGTTTAACGAACCATTCAACAGGAATGGAAGCATTTTTGTTTTGTTTTTTTTAGCCAAATGGTCTCAAAATTCACAGCAGCGTAAGAAGTGTATGCAAATCGCTGTTCTAAAATTAACAAATTTTGACGGAACAATAGAGCACCCATAGGAACACAACCTCGAAACTGTAACCTATTCGTCAAGTTGTGTGAAAGCTGTTAAAGGGAACTTCATGTCACGGTCCTTTACAGTGAGTGATTATACCTTTATCAACCTACTTCAGACTATTAATTTATTCTGTTAGCGTAAGACTAAGTCGTATGCTGCACTGGTTGCATACAAGAGAGAGGAAAGATGCTTTAATTAAATTTATTATATTAATGGACCTTGACTCCTGCAGTGCAGAGCGCATTTGTTTGAATTCGATAGAAATACTCTTCAAAGGTAAAGTTGTGTGTACCTAACCTACTTAAGCAAATTGGGAGGGCATACAAGCATTCAAGCATTCACAGAAAGCGATATTAAACCCGTAGATATAGTGATATACCCCGATAATGTAGGGTTTGCTTGCTAGATATTTTTATGGATGGATAAAGTGAATGGAGCCTTTTCTTTCTTTTCGTCCTTTTCAAGTGAAATTTTCAATTCAAGTGCTCCTGGTATTGATTCCTTGCGTTTTGTGGATTGAATAGAAAAGGAAATCTGGCATGTCTAAGAGGTGCCTTAAGAGTTTTTTGTGAACCGAATTGAAGACAAGGTCAAAGGTTTGGAGTGGTGATTATATTAATAGTGGAATGAAAGCTGGAATCTTAAAGCGATTGAAAATATCATTTTCTTTGCAATCATTTTCCAGCGTGCATCTTTACTATTTCTATACTCCACTTTT
The DNA here is from genome assembly GCA_947623515.1 of Neoascia interrupta. NCBI lineage: Eukaryota > Metazoa > Arthropoda > Insecta > Diptera > Syrphidae > Neoascia > Neoascia interrupta. Next base: position 153,970,481 of record OX392462.1, read on the forward strand.
TTACAGTATTTTAAGATACTGTAAGCTTGATTTCGAACCATTAAAAACATTGTAGGGGTCGCTTATAGTTTTAATATTCAGTGGGGAGCTTGCACAGCACAAGCATATACATAATTTAAAAGCTGAAAACGCAGTGGGATTCTTAATCAGAGAGAGGTCTCTCATGACAAATGATACTCAAGGAACGTTTGTCCGACCCTCGCAGAGGTGGGACACCGTAAAAAAACTTTAAATGTACCGGTCGGGACCTGAACCCGGGACATGTACACAGTAGACCGACACACTAACCAGTGCATCAGGGCGTCCACCTAGTCATAGTGTCTATCTATATCCAGGTTCAGACAATGGCACCAGCTCTTATCAAGCTATTAACTCAAGCCCCTTTTTACTTTACTCTTGCTAAATCGCTGCTCCTTTTGACGAGCAACTTAAGTGCCCCTTTATAATTCTCTCATCATCCCAGTTCCATACTTAACGGTGCGACCGATGACCATGTTTCTTTGTTGAAGTATGAACATGCTTGGTTGGTATGCTTGCTACGGTTGCTCTTGGAGGTACAGGAGGAGGTATAGCACCAAGATTTATGGGTTATATAGCAACCCCAACCTAGCCAAAAGAGTTCACAACGATGGCGATAGCTGAGTCATACCAAGCGGATGCACATACTTTTGTACTCTCCGGTGCATCTGAGACGGACACTTTTCTTTTTATAACAAATAAAAATAAATAGAGAGGCGCGAAATCTCGAGAGCTGGACCAGGGCTAACGTTGCAACTTTAGGTATGTGTATCTTCACATACAAGGACAATAATTATCTTTTAGATGGGCAATTATCGATAAGCATATTATCCTTGAATACTTAAATGTTATCAATTGTTTGAGAAGTAGGAAAATTACACAAAAATTGCCCCTTCTTGAACAAAATCCTGAGTCCGCGCCTGACTCTCGTCATAACACTGTTGAGACATGGTCGTAAGGAAACAAAGCTTAAATAAAGTTAAAGGTTTTTGCGCTAACAGACAACTTACCTATATTTTTGCCTTAAAAATTTTATCTTGAATTTTCTAATCGCCAAAGGCTACCTTATTACCGCATGTTCCATAAACTATTTTCAAACAAGTAGGTAAGTGCAAGAGTTCCTATTTACCCTCCAGCACCAAATTTAAAAGTTTTTTGGCCTGATTCCATATAATAAATGTTAATTATTTGTGTTGTTCACGCCTCCAAAAATGGGCGAGGGCTAAAAATTAAAATCAATTAATGCCAATTTCGTTTGAATATCAACGCTTAAAAAACAGGTTTTCCCTAAAAACACCCCCTAAAAATGGGCGGAGCTCAACGCTTTGTACGTAACAAACTTATAGAAAAAGGTTATGGCCTTAATTTTTCTCCATATTTTTTTTTTCTAAAGATCTAACGTGATAAAAGTGGACATGGTCGATAGTGCGGGCAGTCCAATTTTTGTCTAATTAAAGGCTTCTGGCCGTATTCGACTAAACTTGCAACTCGCTAGCCAAATATCAAGCAACCGGCTGATTTAAAAATACCTGTTTGTAATTGGCAGTCCCACCCATTTATTTGGATTCAGAACTAGACCCTTTTTTAGGGTCCCTTCATGAAGCCCAAAAGATCCAAATTCAGCAGCGAGACGAGTTGATCTAACATTTTTATAGGCCCCTACCTACACACGGACTTGTAAAAAGGAGAAATAAAAACAATGGAGCAGTGTTTGCATACCAAAGGTAATTCGTTGAGAAATATGCAAAACAAAATGGGTTCGAGAATATATCCCTGAGGTATTCCTTGTTACAACTGCTTAAATTCTGAGACTCTTTGCAACCTATTTGTAAGAAAGTCTCGTAAGAGCTTAACAGCCCTCTCACTGAATCAATTTCCAGCAAAGAATACCATGATGCACTTCTTCGAAAGCCTTTGAAAAATGAAGGAATCACAGCCCTTATCGAAGTCTTTTTGAACATCTTCCAATTGACTACTGTCGAGGAACAGTAACCTGTCCGAAATACTGATTGAAAAGGGTATAGAGCAGAGAGGATGTGACAAGTTAACCGAGGATCTGTCGAGCTAGCACCTTCTCCAGAACTTAAGACAAGCACAGCAAGATACTTAGTGGTCTGAATTCATTAGGAATTGTGGCATTTATTTTTTGCAATCTGTATCACTTTTGCATGCTTCCAGGCTTTAGGAAAAGTTGACGTAATTATTCTGAGATTACCTTACCTATAACTTTGGGTAAAATAGCCCAAATGAAAAGTGATATACCGTTGTCGCCAACAAACCTAGATTTGATTGATGCAACTGCAAAAAGCACTTCATTTTCAGTCAGTCCTGCCAAGCTCTTCAGAAGGTGCCCGGTCATAAGAATTCTGAATCTACCAAACACTCGAAAACCGGTTTGGCATATTCCTAGATCTTCTTAAAAATAACCTTATGAGTGAAAAGCTGGTCAGCTGCGCCTCTGCCAGGTGCGGAAAGACACACTGATCCTCCTGTAACAATGGCTCGACTACAGCTCTGGAATGCGTTTCTAATAACATTGCGTAAACTTTTCCGGAAAACTTAAGAGCGATATACGCCTACAGTTAGAGTCATCACTTGTATCCCCTTTACCAGTCGTTAGGTACCTACTATCCCGCTTTTGCAGGCCCCTTGAAACCATTTAACAACTTCAGATTTCATCAACACAGGCTTGACAATTTTTAGCATTTAAATTGCGTTAGTGACTTTATCTACTGTGGGACATGGACCAATATGGTCAGAGTTGGGATTTCATCTTCAGTGGGGTTTGAGCAGTTGGGGCTTTGAGCATCTCCGAAAAGTGCTGCGTAAGACATCCTCTTATTTGATAGAAGTGTATGCCGTCTTTGGATTTAATCTCTTGTACGATATTCAACTTCTTTCCTCTGAAAAGGCTGCCAACTCATCTTATTTTCAGACAGGTTATCATGCTCCAACCTCTGCAGACTTGCGGCATTTTCCCTAATCGCGGTTATTGCCTATGCAGTATTCGTGACATAGACATTCGTCAATGATCCCTCACGGAAAAATTCGTGGGCATCCCTTAAGCTTAACTCCTGAAGTTCTTGATAAGATAGATCTAAAAATGAAGGATACAATGCGTTGGAATCAAAAGTAGATTGTAAAGTAGACTTTAAGCGCAATACCTTAAAAGGCTACAATTTAAGAAGCCAACGTCGATTCAAGGGAACAGAGAATTGCGTGAGAGCTGACGAATATCAAGTTTCTTCAATTTCAACGCAAAAACTCCCTCAAAAACACCTCTGTGGCATACCTAGAGAGTGTTATAATATAGGATCAAATTGGTTTCCGTATCTAGGTGAAACGAAAATGTTGCAAAACGAATCAAATTTAGCCTCTAGTGAAGAAGACTGGTTTTGTAGGTCAATTCAGCTATTTTGTTAAACTCAGCTATTCAATTAGGATGAAAGCTGCAGTAGCAACGACACTAATGTAGGTTTTCCTAAGATGGCTAAGGTTCAAATTATAATAGAGTTGGTACTCTCCTTTTGCACGTATATCGTGTTTCTTTTTAATATCAAGTATCCTTGCATAATATAACGCGAAACCCGTTGCATTGAAACTTCAACTAAAGTATGAGACTGCGAAACGAGCACAATTGTGTGCGGTGCTTCAAAATTTATTGCAACATGAACAAAGCCACACAAAACAAGTTTTACCGAAGAACAAAAAACTTTTATTCATCTCATGAACTCGTGTATATATACAAAATCAACAACTATATACAATATGTATACAATGCATTGCACAAAAGTTTATGCAAATCAAAAAGCATTTTGCTTCTTTCTACATGACGTCTCTTCCTTTGCCATGGCTTCAAAATGCAGCTCCACTCGTGCACTTTTATTTGACGCCTGCATCCTGGCTGCAATTCAACTTTGACTATATTAGAGACTTCCCCATCATTTCCACAAGCGAAACAGAAGAACAAACTTTTTTTTTGCCTTCTACAGCAGCAGCGGGAACGGGAACACAATGAAGTCCTGATTAGTTTTTTGTTTGTTTTTTTTTTTCGTCTTATGCACTCTCTGGGCCACCACCATACGAGGAAACAAAAAACAAGTTGTAAAAAAAATAAAAACTTTTCTCGTAAGTCAGCTTATGATGATGATTATCCTTCTCCCTCTCCCGGTTGCCTTGAATCTTTTATCTTTAGCCTGGGAGTGCTCTCTGCGTGCCCCATACCCGAGATGCGACCCACTCCTGCCTAGCAACTATACACTTCTCGCGGTAAATTGCAGACGATGTTCATTCCACTTCGGTTGTGCGATGCATTAAATATGAGAACAAGAATGACAAGTCGCATAAATTCTGGTCGTGTTACAAAACGAGCAACCATCGATATTCGCCAACGTTTTCTCAAGGTGGGTGCATGCAGTGCTCGAAAACGGAAAAGTGGCATGCCTTGTGGTCATATTAGCGAAGTTTCATTTTAAGTATGTGGGAGGAAGTGTCGAATGCAGCACAAAGGTTTTACCCGGAACGTTACATTATCCTGAATCACATCTAAGAACTTAGTTGATACAGACAGAACTAACCAGCGCCAAACACATTCAGGTCCTAAGGGTCCGGCATTAATTGATATTTTTCGTTTGACAATTGTTTCCGTTGCTTATAAGCAACAATGTTACGAGCATGCCGCAGAGACATATAAGTCCGCAGAAATGTTCATAATTCAACATTGTTGAAATTGTCCACAATAATTATTGTTCCAATTAAGCTTACTTTTCTTCCTACAGCCCGAGGCGAACCTATGGGCCTCAACCAAAAATGCTTCGCTATCGCTAGCCAGCTCTGTTTCTAGTCGTCTCTCCTTCTACTTGCGTGCGCCTCCTGAGTCTTGGTGCTCCCCTACTACGCCGTTTCTGCGGGGTATAGATTCGAAGATTTTCCGGGCCGGGGCATAGGTGTCCATCCACTCCAGATGACGCAGCCATAAAAGGCGTTTTATTTCTGGCTATAGCTGGGATTGTATCGCTGGCGCATATAGAGTTTGAACTTATATCTCCTCCTCCACACTTCATCTATGCAGACCGGGACCAAAAATCACACGAAGGATTTTACTCTTGAAGCAGCTTTAAGCGTTTTCATCCGACTCTGATGAAAGGTCCATGCTTCTGCACCTCAAAGCAGTAATGGGGTGAAGGATAATCTAATAACTGGACTTACAATTTTAGTTTTCACCTTATAAGACACAAGGTTTGTAATGCCCCGAACCTTGTAACTGCCGCAAATTTGTGTCAAACACTGTGTCATTAGAATATGTATATGAGGCGCGTTCTGCCCCCTACAGGCCAACTCTGCTTGCTGTCTTAGCTGTCTTTAGGAGGAGGATGGGCAAGAGAGTCAATGGGACTGAAAAGGTCTCCATCACATTTTCTGTCGACATGAGAAGAGACCTACATAGAGGCTGTGAGCTGTGACCAGATATTTGTTACAAAACCTTTTAATTTTATTAGCCTTGAAGGATTTCTGTAAGAGCAGATGTACCTTTGGGTGTGGAGTTAATTCATCTCTATGGTGTCTGATCTAGTATCCTAACAGGTCCTGTTTAAGTGGGTTGGTAACAAAACTTCGCTGATGTTTGATGGTTCGATAAAAACACACGGCAAATCAAGAAGTCTTAAACAAAGTAAAGCATTTTTGATGAAGGGAAAGGGACACAACTGAGGTGTAAGAAACCAAAGCCTGACTTTATGGCGAGGATTTTTCAATTTGAAACAAGTCCAAGTTCGTTATACGCACTAGCTATAATAGTCGTAAATATCAATCTCAATTAAGAAGTCGGGGAGCTTGTACACGATGTCTGTTTCTATTGCAGGCGCCTCAGGACCATTCAACTGAACGAGCAAAAGTATAACCTTTGTCTTTATCTATTGACCCTATATCTGACTCACAAAAGGTGCCTCCATAAAACACAATTATTTTCCCATCTATCCTCATAATAAACTGGCAACTACACCACGCGTGTACTAATCCATCCACCTAAAGCCCAACTCCAACATCAAATGCCAAGAGCGAACATACCAAAGACGGCAGACCACGGCGAGGTCAGAAGGTCTATTACCTCTTCTTTATTTTCTTCAAAACATGTGTACGGAGTGGTTCATCTAAATGAATGATAAATCGAAGAACACACAGCGAATACTCTTAAGCAAACTCTTCCAAGTAATATTGGTCGCGGTCTACCTCTAATTAATTAAGGTGGCATTTCATGTCGTGCCAGCGGCCGATAAAACATATCCCTGGACGTTAATATCTCGCCAAATTTTATAGCCATAGCTTGGCATATAAAAACAATGAAACAATGTGTAATAAAGGCCTTTTTTCATTCGTTTATTTTCTTCCTTTTATTGTTCCATCGACGGACTATCTGCCTTGAACTACTGTATGCCCAAATTACACACAAGTTTGGTTTTAAATTTGTTTGTTCTACGGCACCGGTGTGTTAATTAGTTCATTCTTTCACGCCGAATATAACACCATTTTTGTGGTGTTTCATCTAATCCAGGGAAACCGTGGCACAGGCCGACCATGGCGGAATGCATTGGTTAATTAAAAAACAAAACAAGAAAACAAACAAATGTCCAATATGACACTGTGCAACCAAAAATAGAGCACAATGACAAATTTTCATCAATGCGATATGGCCCAACTCCTCAAATCACGACGAAGACGCGGCTAATTTTCCCGCATTTTATGAGCCATAAACATTTTTGGTTGGAAAAACAAAATTTTGAATTTTTCTCGTTTGTAAAAAAAAACAAGAAAATTCTTTGGATGGACTTTGGGCCCAGTTTCCTAGTTTTATCGTATCTAGCTAACAGCTGGAATAGTGCAACAGCGTAAGCCATTACCAGTTGACAGATACATTCGTAGATGATGAGTTTAAATAACTCGACGAAGCTGGAGCAGTGCCAAGTGCGAATGATTTGGGATTTTTTTAGGGATTCTCTACACGTTCCACGGAAACACAAACATTTTCAATTTTCTCTTGGAATCTATGATCACGACGATGACTAATGGTGGTGTGGTCAGACTAACGTTGTTGGAGGATTAAGTGTGTGTAATGACGTACGATACGAGAGAGTCATATTTAGTCGAAATCTGAATAAGTGCTCTAGCTGCATGCTGACGCTGTATGATAGTTTTAATTATGGATTTTATTTATGGTGAGGGGTGCATGTCTAGAGTTTCTTGACTTCACATGGTCTTTGACTGTCAATGCTCCGGTCATTGCACGCAGAAAGACATATGCGTGAGATGTTTAAATAGATCTTAATTCCAATAGCGTGCAGTAGTTGGTCATTTAGGTCGAATCTTATAACCTCGTGTCAGAATTTGCATTTGAACAGAATTTCAATAAACGCAATCACACATAGATTATTTGACAAACGCATGGCAGAAAGATAGCTGACCTTTTAGGATTTGCAACTTTATTATAGGACTAAATACTATAAAACTGGTAGTTTTTAATGTAATTCTAAGAAGCTTTGACGACACAATAAATTGCATCTGCTATATTGTGACATTGGTACCTTAAACAGCTTTTGTAATTTGACACTACCGTTTGCACCTAACGTCATTGCGATGTCAATTAAGTAAAAGCCTGCCTGGTATCTGTTGTCACGTCTGCCATTGATACTTGGGTTTCTCAAGAGCACAGGACTCGTTGGCGTGACTGCGATGGGTGCAGACAGACTAACCGACTACGCCCGGATATCTGCAAGGGGTCAGCGTCTTTTCTTCTATCTCTCAGGAGAATCGATTGCAGACTTCTTGTAGGCGTCCTTATGGGCCACCAAGCTTTCGCCAAGCACTTGAATGTGCTAGGCTTGAGCGAAACCACCACATGTCCTGCCTGTGGAGAGGACGACGATACAGCGGAACATTTCCTATGTAGTTGCCCTGCCTTTAGTTGCTCGCATCAGGTGGCGGATCTTTGTGGCTGACGTGGTGAGTGCCGAACACCTAAGCTCTTCTTCACTGAAGCTCCTTCTCGTTTTTCTTCGAAAGACGGGTAAACTAAATACATTAAAGTAAGGTGTCCGCGTGATAGTACAATGGACCAGTAGTTGTGTCTGGGTGTTCCATCGGATAGTAGCAACCTCCGACAAATGAAAAAATGAAAACCTGCATTGATTTTGGAGCCGGCACGAAAGCACCGTCTGTATCCGGAGTGTGTAACCGATTCTCTGACAACTTACACTTTCGTTACAAAATGATTGATGACTTATCCAGGCTCGCCTGACGTACTCCGGGTAAAGGTAGTTTCTAAACAGTCATTAAGATGCTAAGAAGACAATTCGTTCTAACGATTTTCACCTTCTTTAAGGGTAAATTCGGGGGACATGGCAAGCCTGAGTTGTTTTCTGAATATTTCCAAAACTAAAAAAAAGGTGAAAAGAAATTATTTTCTATATTAAAACGTAACGTACTCGATCCACTAATGTAAGAAGAATCACAAATTTCAATTCAGACTTTTTTCTAAAAAAGCCCTTCACGTATGAAAACATACGCGGAGCAGTCCGTCGTCTTTTGCTGTAGGTGAGGCTACCTTTATCGTGTAGTTGTTTTTTTAATGCTTTTTGTTTCCCTACTTTTATATCTTGGAATATTTAACATTCTTTTGTAGTCACATTCTTTTGTAGTCACTTTGTCACAAAAAAAGGGTGGCATAAAGCTTTTCTTTTAATTTTTTTATATTTTTTTTCTTAAAAATGAACTGTTATAAGCTTATTGTTTTTTACCAAAGCTCTTATATTAGGTAACGTTCATGTGGTTGTGCCATCAAATTTGGTTGATGTAAAATAAGTGGGCTAGAAGTTACTATAGATACTTGCTAGCAGCATCATTCTAGTCAGTCAACTAAAGTTTTGTTTGGTTTTAATGGTTTTCTAGATGTGTTTTCAAGCACATCTAGAAAACCATTAACTATTTCAAAACTTCTTCAGTTTTTTTTATTTCAAAAGATGGACTACGTTCGGTATTTATTTCAAATTTTTGCCTCTTACCATTTCGAAAATAGAGGTAAGGACATACATTTTCTTTGCCTTTTTTACCATTTTTTAAAATTTATCGATTTTTTAAAATTTTTTTTCGATAAACATAAGTTTTTTTTTTTAATTTTACAATCAGCTGCGTTCCATTGTCTACTTTTCTTTAATGCTACGGACATGGATTTCTGAGAAAACGGTAGAACATGTTTTTTATTTGTTTGTTTAAATAGGTTTGTTTAAACAAACGAATGTTTAGGGTTGGAAACGGCAATATTGAAACTTTTCAAATGCAGAAAACTTGCGGTGTAGGCGCATCATACTTCAGCCAAATTTACATTAAATCGTCAATACCGTTAACAGACAAGGAAGCTTTAAAAAATCGTTTTCGAAAATATTTTTTTGTTTTTGAGTCAAATCTTCGAAGATTTGAATATTCGAAGTTCGCTTTGGATTGACATGAAGTGTTTAAATATGGACAAATTCCCGTTATTTATTTCAAAGCCGTACTTTATACCGTTTGGGAGCTGGAGGGGGGAAAAACATCCTTTTGACCTTTTTTATGATTTTTTAAATTTCAAATCCATAAAAAAACTATTTTGAATTTTTTTGGTTCCCGTTAGACTTTTTTCCAATAGCGCAACTACCTGCGCTAGTATTGAATGTGTTTTTTATACTCGACCCAGGGTATATTAAGTTTGATGTATAGTTTGAAACGCAGTGAAATAATCACCGTAGACCCCTAAGAACTTTTAGAGATATGAATGGAACTGACAGGAGAATCGATTAAGCCATGTCCGTCCGTCCATTAGTGTGTAAACAGTTTTTAGACCTTAAATTTTAAGGTAGAGAGCTGAAGTTTGAAAATTAGCTGAATCCGCCCACAGATACGCCCACTACAGGCCTGTATGCGCGACCATCTCTAATTAAAAAAAAAAAACTTTTTCTAAATTTTAGCTAAGTTAGAATGGTTCTAACGCATTCATTTTTGGTATATGACATTATCTTGTAATTGCCTTTGAAGTAGCTAAAAAATTTTAGCCTTTTCATTTACCACGCCCACTTTTTAGGGGTATTCAGCTAAAACTGACTGTTTTTCAATAAATATATGTGAAATTTGATTAAAAATTTTATGACAAACGTTGTAGATATTAGCATTTTCTAACTTTTATGTATATATTGTATGTGCCTCCGCTCACTTTTGCTTCAGCCTAAAACTCCACCTTTTTAAAAAGGTGGAGTTTTAGGCTGAAATGTGTGCAACCACATAGTATACAGCATTCAACAGTTATATTTTTATATCCCGCCCACTTTTTGGAGGTGTGGCAGTTTCCTTTTTGGTATGCTCGGGTATTTTGCAATCCGTCGTAGATGGACTGAAGCTTTTGCATACGCACTGTTGCACTTCCCCACTTGTTTTAATTTCGTTTTTACATAGGCTTCGCTATAGGGGAGCTACCCTACGTTTTTTATTAATTTTTTCGCGATTTTTTTTCGAAAATGCGTTAAAACGGCAGTATTAAAACTTTTTCCAAAAAATGTTACTTTAGCATTTAGTTTGCTTTGTGTTGCTTGATACGTGTGTTCAATATTGTCTCTGTACACTAAGCGGTTTGAGAGTTATGGCCACAAGCACTTTGAAATTAGATGCATGCCAGATGGTTTTATGAAATGCTCTGCTGGTCATACTATTGCTTTTCTGCGCAAAGGCATAACACTTGCGGGGGTAAGCTTTGGTCTTTCTGTGCAGAGGTTTCATGTTTGGCTCATCAGCGTTTGTGTTGGATCGAGAATTACTTTCTTCTTATATCTTTTCTATCCCCAAATTCTTTCCGCTCGCGATGTGCGATGTTCTATGCATTTTAAGGGAAGTTATAACCCCCTGATCACGAGCATGTAAGAAAAAAAAGTTATATTTGGGCGGATAAGCACATGCAATGCCTACGAGCTATAGAAATCAATAGAAATTTTAATCATCTCTGCCGGTTGTGCAGCAACTTACACTTCAGCTTGAGTCGGTTAACTTGTTCTAGTGCTGTTGTGCTGATTCCTACATAAGAGTTCTCCACGCACCTTCTGAAAACCACGTGCTGTGGCTTCGTTGTTATCGATCGAAAATTCCTTCGCGCCGCTTGCAAACATTGCATCTGCGGCATTCCAATGTCTGCAATAATAAATCGAAGTTGTGGATTCAATTGAAGCTTGTTAGGCTTTTAGTCGAGGCAGAACTAGTTTTGTGACAGGTGTTCTCTAAAATCGATTCACCAATGGCATTGCAAAAACTCATTAACCTTTTACCACTGTTTGAAGTTGCGCACACACCACTGTGGCCTCACCTAAGTTACGCTCTTTCTTATAACCTTTTTTAATGGCTCATTATTTTGTTAAAAAAAATTCAATGGTTTTTTCTTAGAAGTTCTTAAGTTTGTCGCCTTTATTATGAGAAAAATAATAACCTGCTTGTTTGTGATAAATGTTTGCTGGTAAACATTTTCCACCAAATATAGGAGTGAATTTCCAATACAGAGCGAAAATCAGTTGAAAAATGTGTGGCCTATCCATAGTGATCGGCAAAGTGCAACATGTTTCTAGAGTGCATCATTTAGTAATGCAACATTTTGCAGAGTGCAGTATTCTAGGCCCTATAGTTGTTACTTCTTGCATAACCGTTCATTGCATATCACCCCCATTCCTCTCGTACGGTCTCGAATCGGAACCAAAATGTTCTCATTATAGGAAAAGCTGTCGATTGAGTGCCTTGCAGTTGACTTGTCTTGAACTCGTTGTTCTCTAATACGGGTCATATCCGCCAAATTCCTATCACCCTGAGGATCAATATGAAAGTTGCTTTTTCTTTTTTGTACTGGTCTCGTTCTTATTTCTGCCAGGACGTGAAAATTGTCCGTTGGTTATTGCATGGAAATAAAAAATCCATTAGATGTTCACCACCTGTTTTTACCACACCAAACTGGCCATTATTTTCTCGAATTAAGCGGACTATCTTAAAAAAATTTTTTGGAAAGATCCTTGTTAAAGAAAAACTGCCTTACACGTACTTTCCTGCGCATAGCTTCGACTTTCAAAAAATACAATTAATTTTCTTTTTCATTCCAGGTAAATCAATTTAAATATTCGTATTGTGCTGTCTACGCTGAGTGAAAGGTTGAGTATCAAATCAATATGTTTCGTTTTTTTATAATATAACAAATTTAAATGCAACAGCAGTTCTCCATATTAACTTAAATGCATTTTCCGTACGTGCGCTAACTGAAAGAACTGCGCCGCCTTTTCAAAAGATATTTCTTTACACAGTGGAGTACGGCTGACTGCAGGGTCGGGCTGATACTTTTTTTATAGGTGTCTTGTCACTTTCGTCTTTAGACCGAATCGCACGGTGCCAGATTCATTCATTCTAGTGATTCATTATAATTTCTCAAAGAAGGCATTAAAAATTTAAAAATCACGTATTGATTTGCAGCAACCGAAAACAATGTGGAAACACCAAAGGAAGATGTCAAGCTAATTTATGATAATTTTTTGGTCATCTAATGGTGATTACTTTCGAAATTATGTAGAAACGCTCATAGGTTTCCCGTTTGTCTAGGAAAGATAAAGAGCTGCCAACACCGTGCACACATCAAGAGCTATTTTTTATTGGCATACGTCAACTCATAAAAAGTATTGAGTTTGACGTTAGCAATAGGTTGGGCAATCTGAAATTTTCTCAATTTCAATGCTTCATTTAGTTCTTGATGGATTCTCTTTTCAAGGTGTGATCTGGCCGAAAAAATATTGTAGACGACTCTGAATATTTGAATTCAATTGCATTCAATTTGGCGCGGTTATTTTTGTTGCATTGATTTTGTTTTAATTTCAAAATCGTTTGTATTTTGTTGTGAAATGGCGTGGCTTAAGAAAAAAATCTTTTTAAGTTATTTCGATAAAATGCCCAAAGGAACATTCGTCTGATTTCTAATCAAACGAAGGATAACTCTAACCAAACGCAGACGTGTCATTCTCTGAATTAAAAGCGGAACTCAGATTGATAAAGTGAGTAGCTACCTCAAAATTACAACTGTCAATGGAGATGTTTTGTCCAAAACGTCGGTGTTGGGTGTGTTTTCTTGATGACAGCATATACCTACTTGGTTTTGCCCTCGTTGGCTGTTAGAGGCTTCACTGGCATAACGCCTTGTTCTTCCAATTATGTCAACGTCGTCTTGTTTTCGAGTAATTGTACGGACTATTAATAAATTGTACCTCTGGTATTTCTGCGGGAGTTCTGCACAATTTGGTCAAGTATGATGTTAAGTCACATGAAAGCGCGTCGCCTTGCATCAATCTTTTTTATACCCGACCGAGGATATATTAATTTTAACGCATAGTTTGTAACACAGTAAACTAATCACCGTAGACCCTTAAGACCTTTTAGAGATATGATCAAGACCGACAGGTAAATCGATTAAGCCATGTCCGTCCAACCGTCTGTATGTGTGAAGGTTTAAGGTCTTTAAAATCAAGCTAGAGATCGAAACTTGGTACACGGCTTGGTCGCACAGACAACGTGTGAAAATCGGATCAATCCGTAGCGGCCACGCCGACTACTGGCTTCAATGTGAGACAACATCTATTTCACATTTTTTTCAAAATGCCTTTTGGTCAAGTTAGGAACTTAAATTTTGGTACTGAGCAATATTGGCCTAAGACCTTTAACAAGGCAAAAATTGGACCGCCCCCAATATCGTTCTTTAAAGATATTTAAAGACCCGATTTCTCGGAAAGTTGACTCCAAATCGAAAAAAATTATATGACAAATCTTAAAGATATAACTATTTGCTCCGCCCACTTTTAAAGGGCGTTTCTGAAATAATTTTCGCTTTTAACGAATTTTTTCGTGATTCTAACGAAACTACAATTAATTTATTTTAATTTTAAGCCCATGCCCACTTTTGGGGGCATGGCCTGTACAAATAATATATGAGTTCGGGTCAAAAAACTTTAAGATTTGGTGTTACATGGTTTATAGGGTCGGGTATATTGAAGTTTGTCGCGGTATCCATCCGATTTAGAGATTGCCGCTGATTTCTTACTAGGCCTTCTTTACGTAGCCGGAAAATCAAGGCGCGATACCCAACCTGGATGAGCACATCCTTTAAGTAACTCCAAGGCCACAGAACCGGATAACCCGTTCTTTATAGGCCTGGGCCATCAGAACACGTCGTAGGAGCCCATAAAAGGTGTTCACTAAGTTGATCTACCGGTCTTGAACTGTAGACACCACTGTTGATTCCATCTGGGGAATTCCTCCGCTGCCGTTCGGATGCAAGGAAAAGTGCCTTAAAGGGAACACTCCCGCCCTCCTGGGGAACTTTCCCAAAAACCTTTCAAAGCGATTGGAACCCAATCTCCAGTTGAGGTACTGGGCACCCGGCATTCACCACGGATAGTTGGAGTTGATATACAGAGGTGGGCCTAGAAACCCTGGGGATGCTTGTATCCTCTTGAGTGCACACGTCTGTCCTTTGACCACTAAGTCCATCTACCTGTACGAAATTTGCTTAAGCTTTCAAAAAAAACTTCAGAAGATGGGCAATGCCTGTTTATATTTATTTGAAAATTATATTTTGTACCGTGTGGCATATAGACAGGAGACCAGATAGAGAGGACCATCAGCACACAGTCTTAAGGCCCTTTTGGCATTTTTTTTAAATTTAAAATTCATAAAAATATCTCGATTTTTCTTTCCAATTGCCCTTATACTTTTTATAACCGACCGGGGGTATATTAATTTTAATGCATAGTCTGTAACACAGTGAAGTAATCACCGTAGACCTCCAAGACCTTTTAGAGATAGGATCACGATCGACAGGTGAGTCGATTAAGCCATATGCATCCGTCCGTCCGTCCGTCCGTCTGTCCGTATATGTGAAGTTTTTAGGTCTTTAATAAACTTGGAGTAAATCTTGGCTCTTATTTTGTTCAGACAAAGTGTAAAAATTAGTTAAATCCGCCGACGGCCACGCCCACTACTGGCTTCAACAAAGACAACCTCTATTTCAAATTTTCTTTCAAAATACCTTTTGGTCAAGTTAGACAAGGCGTGGGAGCTCAAATTTTGGTACAGAGCAATAACGGCCCAAAACCTCTAAGAGGGCAAAAATTGGACCGCCCACAATATCGACCATGCCCACTTTTACCATGTTAGATTTTTAAAAACCCGATTTCTCGGAAAGTTTACTCCAAATTGAAAAAAAAATTATACAAAATATTCAAGATATTACTATTCTCTAGGTTTGCTCCATACAAAGTTTTGAGCTCCGCCCAATTTTAAGGGGCGTGTTTAGGAAAAAACGGGTTTTTTTGCAATAATTTTTGGGTTCAGCGCATTTTGTCATGATTCTAACAAAATTACAATTAATTGATTTTAATTTTTAGCCCAGACCCACTTTTGGGGGCGTGGCCTATAGAAATAATACACGAATTCGGGACAAAAAAAATTAAGATTTGGTGTTACACCTCATATAGGGTCGTGTATATAGATGTTTGTCACAGGCGAACTCTTGCACTTACTCACTTGCTTTAATGCATAGTTTGTAACACAGTGAAATAATCATCGTAGACCCTAAAGATCTTTTAGAGATATGATCGAAACCGGCAGGTGAATGGATTAAGCCATGTCCGTCCGTCCGTCCATCTGTATGTGTGAAGGTTTTAGGTCTTCAAAATCAAGCTAGAAAGCTGAAACTTGATACACGGCTTGGATCTTCTGCTGCACAGACAAAGTATGAAAATTGGCTCAATCCGTCATCGGCCACGCCCACTACTGGCTTCAATGCGACACAACTTCTATTTCACATTTTCTTTCAAAATGCCTTTGGTCAAGTTAGACAAGTCATAAGAACTTAAATTTTGGTAGGTACTGAGCAATGTTGACCCATGACATTTTCCAATGCAATAGTTCACTCCAAATCGAAAAAATATTACATTAGCAACTTTACTACTTTCTTAGTTTGCTCCATACAAAACTTTGAGCTCCACCAACTTTTAAGGAGCGTTTTTAGGAAAAAATTGTTTTTTCCTGACACAATTTTCGCTTTTACAGTATTTTCTACCCCTTCGGGTAGGGGCTAGAATATACCCGAGGTAAGGCATGCCTGTCGTAAGAGGCGACTAAAATCCACCCTCCGTATGCCGAGCGCGTAGCGCATACAAACTATGCAATGGACAAAACAAAAGATATTATTACCCCAGGTGGCAATCCAGTTTCACTGGCAAATCCACCCTCTTCGGAGGTAGGGGGAGAGCCATTTATTGCTTATAAATCCCTTTTTGAAAAAATCAAGGGTGTCTCGATCTCCACCAGCTGGATCGAAGGTCTCCGGGAAAGGAAGTCCGCCGGTTAATCAGGACTCAGCGAAAATTAAATGCTTTGAAGCGGAAAACAACGAACTCCGTGCTAAGCTTAATGAAATGGAACGTCTCTACCATGAGCCTAAAAGCGAAGTAGACTCCTTACGTAAAGAAAATGAAGCCTTAAGGAACCCCAGTGGTACTATAGTATGCGAGGAAACGCCGAAACGTCAATGTGAATACCAGACGGACGAGGAAGAACTTGCACGCGAAACGAATCCGGTCTTTAGGAAAAGGCTTACCAAGAAACGAAAGGCCGGTTCTTCACCCGAAGTAGAAACCGTGCAGCAAAAAGAAGAAACACCAGTCGTATCAAACAAAGCGACAGGAATACCCCAAGAAAAAAACCGCCGACCACCTGCAATAAATGTCGTTGGGATCGCGGACTACGGAAAGTTGCAAAACATCCTTAAAAATACTCTTGGGACGAAATATAACTTAACATCACTTCGAAACAACGTATGGAAAGTTAACGTCGATGACTCTGATGCCTATCGGTCACTGTCACAAAAGTTGAATTTAGAGAAAATCCAATGGTTTACTTATGAAAATCACCTCGAAAAGCCGCTGCGGGTTATAGCGAGGGGACTACACCCATCCTGTACCAAGGACGAAATAATACAAGACGTTCAAGCCCAAGGCTTTAAAATTCTTGACGCCGTGAACATAATAAAGAAAGAGAAGCAAAGTACGGACGAAGGCAAAGATTCCGCTGTTGTCCGACGCGGCCTGCAAATTTTTATGCTTTCTTTTGATAGGACTGAAAATATTAACGAAATCTACAAAATTAAATCAATCCTTAACATCAAGGTAGAAATCGAGCCCAAGCGGAAGGGCAACAGGCTAGTTCCCCAATGTAAGCGATGCCAGGGTTTCCGACATACGCAAGCTTACTGCCAGAAAATGCCGCGATGCGTAAAATGCGCCGGCGAACATCTCTCGACGGATTGCAATGTCAGTAGTCAGGCCCCCGCGGTTTGTGCCAATTGCAGGGGAAGTCACCCAGCGAGCTACCGAGGTTGCGAAATTGCCATTGAGTTGCAAAAACGACATGAAGCTCCGAAGAAAAATACTGAAAATAAGGGCCCAAGCCTAAAACCTCCTAGAATAGATAAGCCAAAAACCCCTAAGTCGACAAGGGATAAGGGTTTGATTAAAGGCAAAATTCAAAATGCGCAAGAAAACGTCGCTGGTCCTAGTTCCCACCGGAGTCAAAAGGGAGAATCCACACTTGTTGGTCCAAGATCGTACGCTCAAGTCGCGTCGCGTCAAGTAAGCCACAATCGGCCGCATCAGATTCGGTCTCTCAAATTCTAGGCATGATTTTAGAAAAGTTTGAGCAACAGGCGAAACTTAATCAAGTTATATTCAACAAATTGAGCGAGCTCGAGTTTAAACCTCGAAAAACATTTAATAAAAAATCATGAATATGGGAAAGTCAATCAAAATAATTACATGGAATGCAAACGGCCTTTTGCAAAAAATTGACGAACTAGAAGTATTCCTACGGAAGAATAATGTAGACATATGCCTGATTTCGGAAACCCACTTTAAAAAGGGTTCAGAACGCAAAATAAAAGGTTACATTGACTATCACGCGCATCATCCTTCAGAAAATTCGAGACGTGGATCCTCTCTCTACATTAAAGACTGCATAAAGCACTCCAAAAACGAAGAAATAGAACTTGACTCTATGCAAATAACCTCAGTCTCAGTAAAATTAAGTCACATAAATTACAACATCGCGACGAGCTATTTTCCTCCGCAGTATCGGCTGGCAGATGAAGATCTTGCTCTGCTCTTTGATTCACTTGGGTCAAACTTTATCATCGGCGGGGACTTTAACGCGAAAAATACTTTTTGGGGCTCACGGTGCAATTCAACAAGAGGCAGAGCCCTCTTTAAAGCAAGTACAAAACGCGGCGTGATCTTCTTATCGACGGGAAAGCCAACATATTGGCCAACCGACAGAAATAAAATACCTGATCTCGTCGACTTCTTTATCGCCAAGGGGGTACCTCGTTACCTTACGAACGTAGAAGAACGCTTTGATCTCTGTTCAGATCACTCGGCAGTTCTTTTGAAAATCGGCGGAAGCCTAGCGAAAAAGAATAGAGTGCCTAGATTAACTAACAACAACACCGACTGGGACGGCTTTAGAAAATACTGCAAAGAAAACATAGCCTTAAATGTACCGCTCAAAACGCCACTTGAAATAGAAGAAGAATTAGATAAACTCGTGAGAGTTATTCAGAGCGCTGCGTGGAATAACACTTCTTTTCGGAGGTCCGAATTATCGAACAGCGGAACAATATATCCGCGAGAAATAGAAGAGCTAATATGCGAAAAGAGGAGAGCGCGCAAGAGATGGCAACGTTCGCGAGCACCCCCGGATAAGACAATCTTGAACCACCTTTCTAACAAACTAAAGCACGAACTTCAAGATTTTAAAAGTCGCGAGACTACTGCTTACCTCGAAAGTTTGACTGCCAATAAAGGTTCGAACTACTCTCTTTGGAAAGCAGTTAAGTCCGTTAAGAAGCCTATAGCACACTCTGCGAGATTAAGAAAAGCCAACGGCCAATGGGCAAGAGAAGACAAAGAAAAAGCGGATTTATTTGCAGATTACCTAGAAGAAACATTTAAACCGTTTGACGGGGAACCGTTGGTCGAGGAGCTCAATCCTTATGCGGTACAAGATAATTATAGAATAAAAACCGTGTCATTGGCTGAGCTTCGTCAATCTGAAAAACAACAAAGCCCCTGGCTACGACTTAATTACTAGCGAAATTCTAAAGGAACTACCGAAAAAAGCTTTGGTCAAGCTACTCTATATCATTAACGCTTCCATGAGAGTTTTATACGTTCCAAGGCAATGGAAAGTGGCCGAGGTCATAATGGTTCCGAAACCAGGAAAATGTCCGAACGACAAAAAGTCATACAGACCTATTTCGCTACTGCCGATAATAGCTAAGGTGTTCGAGAAACTATTGCTTAAAAGGGTGCAACCAATCATTGAAGAAAGACGATTGATTCCGGATCACCAATTCGGATTTAGAAAAAAGCATTCAACAATCGACCAGGTCTATCGTATAACAAACGAAATCGAAAAAGCTCTGGAAGCGAAAAAGATATGTACTAGCGCTTTTCTCGACGTATCGCAAGCCTTCGACAAGGTATGGCACGAAGGCCTGAAGTACAAATTAAGGCTTTGCTTACCAGAAAAACTCTATAGAATCTTAGAGTCTTACCTTAAAGACAGAATCTTTCGCGTAAGGTACGAAAATGAGTACTCGGAATTCAAAGAGATAAATGCCGGTGTCCCGCAAGGAAGCGTTCTCGGCCCAATATTATTTTTGCTTTATACAAGAGACATTCCCCACGATGAGGGGACAATTTTAGCTACGTTCGCAGACGACACTGCTATTCTCGCTATTGATACGACAGTTGAATTATCAACAGGGAAACTCCAGCGCGCTTTAGACAAAATATGCGACTGGACGAAGAGCTGGCGAGTTGTCCTTAACGAGACTCAGTCAACGCATGTTAACTTTACTTATAAAAAGATAAACAACAAACCTTTATTCATTAACTCGGTACAAATCCCGTACTCAAATGAAGCGAAATATCTAGGAATGACTCTAGACGCAAAACTTAAATGGAAGCCGCACGTTAAAAAGAAACGCGACGAGCTCGAAATCAAGTTAAGAGAAATGAATTGGCTTATCGGAAGATTTTCGAAACTAAGCATATATAACAAACTGCTTTTGTATAAGCAAGTGCTAAAACCATCTTGGACGTACGGTATACAACTCTGGGGTTGTACTAAACCAAGCAATATATCTATTTTAGAAACTTTTCAAAATAAGACACTCAGAGCAATCGTTAATGCTCCATGGTATATAAGAAATAGCGATCTACACCGAGATCTAGGAATCGCAACCGTGTCTGACGAGGTAACAAACTTTGCTCGCAAACTTAGTACTCGTCTTCGCGGACACTGCAACAATGAAATTATCCGAACTTTGGATCAGACAAATCTTACGCGCCGACTACAACGAATGAGACCGTTAGATCTAGCAGCATAAGATGAAACCGCATAAATTGACGGTATTGTAGGTGCCTTCGTTGGAAGGCAGCCTGTCACACGCGATTACTACAGAAGCTTGAACTACTTGTTAAGGAAACTTAGTCGTAGTCTGACGGAAAATGGGAGGTTTTTTAGTGAGTAAGAATCTCACACTACTATGAGCACGCGCGGCCGGTCCTCGTAGTGCCTATGAAGGTTTTTCCTACCCACGGAAAAAAAAAAAAAAAAAAAAAAAAAAAAAAGTATTTTCTAATGATTCCAGCAAAGTTACAAAGTTACAACTTTTGGGGGCGTGGCCTATACAAATAATATATGAATTCGGGCCAAGAAACTTTAAAATTTGGTGTTACACGGCATAAGGGTCGGGTATATAGAAGTTTGTCACAGACGAACTCTTGCACTTACTCACTTGTTTCTCTTAAAGTACAAATATCAATAAGTTTTCTACAGAAACAAACAATAATACATTTTTTTTTCTTTTTAACTTTTTTTTTAAAAAAGTTTAGAGAAACTTGGGTTGTAAACGATACTTTTAAAAGAATTAACGCGAACAGCTTTCTTTCACGCTTTGTACTTTTTTCTTATACCAGCAGAATATTTCGTAAACACATCTGACATGCATCTAATTAGTTTTGTATTCAACTGAATATAACCTGGATAAAAGAGGCGGCCGACCAGGAAGCCGCTCATTTTTCGACAGACCACAGACACTCCTGGATTTTCGTTTGTTGCTGGTTTTGGTCCGCCCAGTCTTTTTTCATCAAGATCAATATTTACTAGACCTAATTTTCGTTTTTTTTTTCGCCTGCAAATCCCTTCGAAACAAAGAGGGAAAAACATTTGGTCCATTTTCCCATGAAGCTGTAAACTGTACTTAAACCGTTGTGTGCATAAAAATAATTGCCCGAATATGCAGTTTAATAGCATAATTTGACTTTTCTGACTTAGTGTTCAGAAGTTACAACGCAATGGTCGCGCGGACGGACGGACGACGTAGTGGTCCTTTATTTTCATAAGAGGTCCTTTTTCTATTTCTGGATGGACCGAGAAAAAGACTAGTGTTGTTAAGATGCTCTTTAGACTGGAAGAATTGTGGCTAGAATTTCACGGCGCGGTATCATGACTCAAAAACGAAGTTTCCATTGCCGGCTAAATGCCAAATTAAAATGCAAGGGTCAAGTCCATTTGCGAAAGAGGTCGCATTGGTCACTTTTCTAGGGCCATAGGCAAGCGTAAGGAAAGTAAACAAATCGTACATATTATAGGAAATTTACATCCATTTAGGGAATTAAACCCATTTTTGGTCCTTCGATCTGAAATTCTTTCTTTTATTAAAAGATAAGTTAAACAAATCAGTGTGTGCAAGAGTTGGTCCGTAGGGACTTCTAAATACGCTACCCTGTTTACCCAGCAACGCCAAGTTTTTAAGTTTTATTTTCGTGAATCCATACATTCAAAGTCAGTTATTTGTATGGGCCACGCCCCAAAAATGGGAGAGGACTAAGAATAAAATCCTTTAATCTAATTTCGTTTAAACCGTGAGGAAATTTGTTAGACGTGAAAATTTAAGCCAAAAAAACAGTTTTCTCCTAAAAAAGTGTTTTTTTTTCTCCCCCTCAAAGTAGACGAAGCTCAAAACTTTGTATGAAACCAAATTAGAGAATTTTCATATCTTTGATATTTCTGATTTTTTTAATTTAGAGCATTTTCAAAAAAAAAAATCAAGTTTTTAAAGATATATTAATTTATAGTATAAAGTATGCATGGTCGGTGGTGTGGGCGGCCGTATCTTTATCGTGTTAAAGGCTTCCATCTTCAATTTCCACACACCAAAATTTAAAACAAGGTGTTTGTAGGAACCTACATCTTGTCTAACTCGGTCAAAAGGCATTTTAAAATAAAGTTTAAATTTTAGGTTGTCTTACATTCAATTCAATTGTGAGTGTGGCTGCTTTGGTTTGCGAATTTCATACTTTGTCTGAACAGAATGATGACCAATCTACGCTTCGCATTTCAGCTCTCTAGCTCAATTTTGAAGATCTTAAAACATCATCATCAAAAAAGCTTTTTAAAGCGGAAGTTCCTATCGAGTTAAAAATTTAGAAAATAAGTCAATGCAGAAATCTACCTATATTTTGTCGCTTTAATTTTAATATTCAAAAAAGACATATTTGAGCCCGTAACATTCAGTTATCCGCTGAGTTCTAAAGTACCTAAAAGATTTATGTGACTCACTCCATACTTGAAGCATCCTGCTGATGGTAGAGCTGATGTGCGAATTCTTCAATCAACAATTTTGTTTTGCGTTTTATAGCCTGGTGCCCCAAATTTATGTTATTTTTCCATACAGCATCCTTAATCATGCGTCAATTTATTTACACTAGTCGCTATGTGTATGTTTTTTCATCTGTCTGACAAAGTCGTAAAAATTTTGCTTCGTTCCAATGCAACCTCCAGACCCGCAGAGTAACTTAGGCCCAGACCACTGTCGGTTAATGATTTTGCATTTTTTTTTTTGCTTTTCCAAACATGACGACTTGTTTACATACAAAATCATGAAAGCGAAACTCTCGGAGACTCTTTTAAATAAAATGCGCCAAGCTATGAAATAGACTGCATCCCCTTGGGGCCGGGAGGCAGCAAAAGGCGTAATGCAACATAAACGATGCCAATTCAACACACATTACTTGGTAGCCGTTAGCATCGTGAATTGCACAACGCCATGCACTTTCGAGCACATGTTGAAGCCGCGACTTACCAGTCCGGGCATTGTAGTGCAACGATGCTGTGCCGTGCCTGGCCATGGATCTCTGGCACAGTGCCGTGACTCTTCGGTGAACTTCATCAATGTGGCGGCGGCGGCGGTGATGAGCTCGAAATGGGGCAAAACTCAACGGCACAATGACAGGCTGCTGCTAGGTGGTATTGGATTTGTATCCCCCACAGAACTTGTTCTGGCAGATTTTCATTTTAACGGACTCCATAGCTCTCTACACTTGTTATAGTCCTTCTCACACTCGGAATACCACGTGATTTGCATCGAGAAATCATAAAAAGTCACATGTTTTTGAAATCGCGTTTGTGGACCAGTTTCGCAAAGTTTTTCATTTCTCTCTGGTTATAAGGTGCCACAGGATTGATTAATATCTATTTCGCCTGCTTACCAAACACTGAGTTTATGCAAGTTGAAAACGAAACGACAGTTGATCAATTTTTTTTTAAATTGCTTTAAATAAATTTTTATTATATAATAAATCTGAGTCGTCAAAGTTACTCGTAAACGTAAGACAAACAAACCCAAGTGGAGCAGAGGTTAAACTAAAGTTGAATAGAGTTTCTTATGAAAATATTTAACGATTGTCAACCAGAGTCATAAGCATAACGTAAACAAAGAAAAATAGTTTTAAAAACAACTTTATTTGATCTTGTGGAAAACAAAATGTGTATAGGAAAGAAAATACATTAGGTAAGCAGAGTTTATTTTCGAGCTGTATATAAAAGTTGAAAATCGTGGTGGTCTAACAAGCATAATGACGTTGGATAAAACTGTCGACACCGGCGGGTGATGAATTTGTTCTCTGCGGCCACACTACAGGTGAATGAGACTCCCTCGACATTTCGCAAAATATCTTCTACCATAAGGCCATGCAACCTTTTGGTCTTTTAGGCCAGTGAAGTTTTGTCAGTCAGTCAGCCAGTCACATTACTACCTCCATTAAAAAACCAAGTCAAACGCTATAATTCCTTCATAATTATTTATAAAAATAATTATGATGGAGATGGCAAAGAAGGAATAAAAGACAAGGAATAAAATGACCTTTAGTCGTTAAGTTGAGTTGGAATCCCCAGCTGGCGAACTGTCTGAACAAAAAACCGCTTTATGCTAGCCGTCAGGGCAACATCTTGCTATAACTTCACCTATCGCGGGTACTGCCTTAGCCAATGAAGCTATAGTGACCGGCCGGCTTATGTCACAAATTTGACAGCTCACTAGTAGCCATTACAATATTCATGGCTTTTTTTGTAGCTGATCAGGCAATTCCTATATTCATAATCATTTTAATGTAATAACACCTTCTTGTTTAGTGTGCGGACAGCGGACTGAATGTGTAGAGAAAACAAATAAACTATTTCCTTTCACTTCCTGTGAGGTGCTAAAATTTGACGACTAATAATACGACACGGCCTTATACGACATTCCTCATCACCCAAGACGAGGATTATTTTTTTCTTAACTTAGTCCTTAATCGAGTCATTAAATTTGCCCACGAAAACTGGTGCCAGAAACTTAATATTTGCCCGCTTTGTAATCATTTCCTGTACGACTTTCCGTTATACCCTTTATCCTATTTTTTTTTTTCATATAAGTTTCTATTCGTTAACACTTTTAAGTGTGCTCGATACACAAAAAAAAGGACGAATAAATATTTTTTGTTGTCACGGTTCAAACGAGAAAATCGTTCCTTTTTTAGGAATTACATCACATCCATCCCACGATGTTTGCCAACTTCCTTTATCCTTGTGTCCCTGATAGCCATAAAAATTAACAGGTCTCTTTGCTAAGGTTAAGGCCAACACTAACGCCTTATTTATATGCTATGTGTTGTGTTTGCCTATCCGCGCTCACGCCAAAATCCGAGGTGGTGGAAGGCAAAATCTCACCTTTAGATATATTAAGCGAGGTGGGTAGATCCATAGCAATACAACACTCAAGGAGGTGGTAAACATTATTCTCTTTAATATCCTTAACTCCTCCGCTTTATTTTGTTCTATAGCTTTTAATTTTCTGCACACGATAGCCGTTATAACCACCCCGAAAAAACAAAATCCCACAGCGCTTAAAGACGTAATATACATTGTATTGGGCGCGGTCTGATGTCTGACGTGTGGTTCTCGTAATTTTCTTAAAGCCATCCAAACACTTACACAGGACACTGATGGTTCCGGAACCTATTCCAGGTCAACATTCAGCTAGCCCCTCGGTGCGACTAGGGATAATGGCTTAAGGAGTGGGCCAGCATTATTTCAGCATTAAATTTTATTGATGGATGAATGTTTCCGTTTCGAAAGGTATTTATCGAGAGTAACCTAGAAATCCTAGCCCCGAAGACCAAAGTCCTCTGCGGAGTACAAATTAAAATTGATTGTAATTGCAACAGAGAATTGGAAATAAAAAAAAATTCTTATAAGGAAAGCGAAAAACAAAATAGGTCAAGTGTTGCATGCCCCATAGCGCACGATACTATCTTGGGGTTTATAGTTTTGGGTCATTAGAACACAATGTAGACGTATATGCTTGGTGAATCTTGATGCTTATCATACCCATATATGATCCTTGAGAGCATACATATTTCAGAATGCGAAAAAATTAAAACTAATAGAGCAAGCTTATCCAGTGTGATCAGATATAAAATTAATGTAATGAAAGAAATATTCATCACGCATTTCAGGATTGGCAAGTTTTTATGTCCCTATTATGCTGACACTGTCCGTTAACCAGAATTCTTACTGGAACGAATGAGAGGCCGAAGAGGTAAGCTTTTAAGTGACCCGTCTTTAAGTCATTGCGTCTTATAAAAAAGTCATGCCTAATCGCAACTAAAGATCTTGACAAACTTTGACAAACTCTTGACAAACAAGCCCATGACAAAAAACTTTTGTGAGTCTTAGGCGGGTTTTCAGTGCAGAGTTAAACCTAGCTTGAACTAAGATCTGGAACAAAATCAATCTGGAAATAACCCAACGAGTAGTTTTTTAAAGCAAAGTTAAGTCCGTCTATAACTCATCTAAAGTATTGAGCGGAGCTTAGCAATTAGCAATATATTTTGTCATATAATTGTTTTTTTTTTTTTAATTTTAACTTTCTGAGAAATCGCGTTTTTAAGATCTAACATGCTAAAAGTGGGCATGGTCGATATTGTGGTTGGTCCAATTTTTGTCCTCTTAAAGGTTTTGGGCCAGTATTACTCTGTGCCAAAATTTGAGATTCTACATTCCTGCATTTTGAAACAAAATGTGAAATAGAGGTTGTCTTACATTGAAGACTGTAGTGGACGTGGCCGTTGGCGGATTTAAATTTTCACACTTTGTCTGTACAAAATAAGAGCTTAGATACAATTCAAATTGAGCGCCTTAGCTCAATTTTAAAGACCTAAAAACTTCACACATATGAACAGAAGGACAAACGGACGGACGGCCGGACATGGCTTAATCGATTCACTTGTCGTTCTCGCTATCTCTAAGTTCTTTACTCTACGGTGATTATTTCACTGTGTTACAAACTATGCATTAAAATAAGTGGGAAAGTGCAACAGTGCATATGCAAAAGCTTCAGTCCATCTGCGACGGATTGCGAAATACCCATATTTGGCCATACCAAAAAGAAAACTGCCACGCCTCCATAGAGTGGGCGAGATATAAAAATATAATAACTATAATAATAACTCTACTAGGTGCTTGCATACATTTCGGCCTAAAACTCCGCCCTTTTAACTCAAAAAATCAATCAAAAATCAATAACGCAGGCTTACAAAAGTGGGTGGAGGCACATACAACACATACAAAAAAGCTAGAAAATCCTGATATCTACAACTGTTGTTATATAATTTTTTGTCAAATTTCATATTATGTATATTTGTTAAAAAACAGTCATTTTAAGTTAAAATCCTTTAAAAAGTGGACGTGGTCAATGAAAAGGTTACAATTTTTCATCTACTTTAAAGCCAATCACAAGGCAATGTTACACACCAAAAATGAATGCGCTAGCACCATTGTAACAGAGCTAAAATTTGGGAAAAGTATTTTTTTAAATAAGAGATGGCCGCACATACTAGTCTGTAGTGGGCGTCTCTATGGGCGGATCCAGCTAATTCTCAAACCTGATCTGGACGAATGTACTTCGAGCCAAGCCCCCAAATTTCAGCCTTCTACCTTAAAATTTAAGGCTTAAAAGTTCTTTACATATGGATGGATGGACGGACATGGCTTAAACGATTCTAACTTTTTTGTATGTATATGCTTCCGCCCACTTTTGTGGGCGTGTCGTTAAAAATTTTTGGAGTTAAAAACGCGGGAATGTTAATGGAAAAACTAAAAAAAAATTTAGGCCGAAATGTATGCAACTGCTTAGTATAAACCATTCTACAGTTATATTTATATATCCCGCCCACTTTTTGTACTTTGTAAGTATTGTATTCTTCCACCCGTCATATCATATAGGTATGGAGTGGAAGCGTGGTCTTGGCACGGAAAGGAATGCTTCGAAAGGGCTTGCATAAGAGCCTTTACATCGTTCGAACTTTATCGAGCTCAAGGACGGCCTCTGAAAATGCTGGGAAGAAGTAAGGGCGAGCAAATCGAAAGGTTGTTTCTTCAACTCCTGCCTAGACTTCATCTCCCATTTTGCCTTCAACAGGCGAAACACGTTAAGTGTCTTCGGATACTTTTCACGAATGGTAGGATAAGTGATACTGCGTTATCCTGTTGGTTTGGCAGGTCATCAAGGTGATCAAGAAAGCTGAGCTTGGACGGAAAGCAAATATCTGAGTTTCTTTTTTGGTTTTCGTTGAGTCCTCATCAATAATCTTGAGATTTGACGGAAATCACGGAGACTTAGACCACGGTACCAAGATCCCGAAAAGAGATTGCTGAGTTGCTCTGCTGGTGTAACCCGTAGGGATAGAATCAGACGCTCATGGGATTCTCAATGCTGACCAGCTATAAGTTCTCAGAGTGGAACTATCAATACTTAAATATGGTTTGGACATTTTGTTCGCATGCTTCCGTCAAGATACAAACAGACCGCTCCCCTGGTAGGCCTACAAGGAGGTAGTTGGACCAGGCCAAATACCTGCCCAGGACCCGCCTGGCGATCGCACCTACAGCTTTCGAGTTGGTGGTGAAGGATAAGGAAAGATAAAAGCACCGCTTAGCTTCCCTAGTTCCGCGACTTTTCTAGTTTGAAAAGCGGTTTCAAAATATAATAATCTCATTTTTCGATGCACATAACATTCAGAGGTTTACTTATTTTTATCATCCATACGACTTGAGGTACAAAAACTACTTTTACCTTGAACCGGAGCCAAGTTCTCAACAATGTATGCTGGTGTGTTAATTTCTTTATATACAAGGGGACCTACAATTTTTTGCCGAATCCGAACGGCACTTTGACAAGTTTTTTTTCAAGACAATTAATACTCTCGGAGTGCTTGTCAAAGCCTCGCGGAGGTGGGGACCGTGAAAAAGAACAAGTCTTTTTCAGGTGACGATAGCAGAATTCGAACCCAGACCTCCGGCGTAGTAAGCACACACGCTAACCACTACGCCACGGCAACCCACTAGTATAAAACACAAAAATAGTCCTTTTGTGTTTTATCCTAGAAACCGCATGCATAGTTCAACATAGAAAGAAAGGAAATTTGAAAACTCCACGCGAATGGGACAGCGCGGAAGTGTCTAATCCAATGCTTTATTCAAATATACAGTACAAGATATAAGATGTTTAAAAAAAGAACACACTCTCATTATTTTTGGAATTATAACAACAATGCCCGGTTTGTTAAATAAAATAAAAACAATTAAAACAATAATTTAACTCTCTCATTTAAATTACATACCTGGCCATAAAAATTTCTAGACTAACTTATGTACAGTACATCCTTGTTACTCTTTAGCAATTATTGTTAAACTTCTTCTGTTTATCCGACAGGATTTGAATTGTCACACGAGCACGCAGACCAAATGTTTGCTTTCAGTTATTGCATCAATTTCAACTGTACTATTTTCATAAACCGTTGTTCTGTTAACATACTTTTTGTTTAAATAGCACACTCAATGTTAATAGGGTAG
This sequence comes from Neoascia interrupta, assembly GCA_947623515.1. Classification (NCBI taxonomy): domain Eukaryota; kingdom Metazoa; phylum Arthropoda; class Insecta; order Diptera; family Syrphidae; genus Neoascia; species Neoascia interrupta. The sequence continues at coordinate 153,999,881 of OX392462.1, forward strand.
GGTGGCTATAAGCAGTAAATTAATTAGAACCTATCCAACCCTAATTTTTTTTGGAAAACAACAATTGAAAACGAAGGCTTGGTTTGACACGAATTATATGTCACCTGCTATTTACCAATTAGTAGGTAGGTACTTTGTATTTCCAGGTGTTATTAAACAAACAAGAAAAAACCTTATTCCCCAGAAATCTAAAACGCTTAGGGTAGGTCGCAAGATATTCATGGGTATGTCCTTCGTAAAGTCTAAAATGAAAAACATTTTCATTAAAAAAAATGCTTTTAAATTATGTCGATATGAGAAACTTTAACTGCAACAGAAAAAGGATTATCAGCAATTTAACGGATTATTAAATCATAAAATATGCAGAGTGTAAGATGAGCAATTTACGCTCCAAAGGGAAATCCTCTTTTGGTAATATGCAAAATATTAAAAACCAAATTAATGCAGAATGCAAATCTGGGATAAATGCAAACAAATGGGATAATTTCCTTTGTGTTGAATGCCGTTTTAAAACGAACTTAACGCTGCTTTTATCGAACCTTTGTAAGGATAACGTTTTAGGATTAAAATAAAATTTCTTCCGTGTTGTTGGTTTATGTGCATTATCTATGCAGAGAGATCATGTAGGCTATTTGGACACCCGAGATGGAAGTGGGCTGTTGTGCAGATGGAAGCACCTATGACCGACAATTGGGAGGTCCTTGGTTCGAATAGAGGTCCAATAAATATTTTTTTTTATTTTTTATTTATTGCCAACATGTCTTGTTAAGTAAATTATAACAATTATGATGACAACTAAGCCATACAGGACCCTCTATTTTTACGTTTAGAGTGGAGTTGAAATGTTAGCGGACGGAAATGTCGAAAGAAAAGGATTTTAGGATTGTACGCTGCCAGTGACCCACACACGGTTTTTTCTTTTCCGTCCGCTAACATTTCAACTACACTCTACGACTAAACGTAAAATTTCTTCCATTTAGAGATTGACTTAGTTTTTAAGTAGGTACGTGAAAGAATCTTGGCAAATCTTTCATCGTGTTTTCTTAAGGGTGTTTGAGGTGTGAGTTTCTCCACTTTTTCTAAAAGCTTTCTCGTTCTTGTTTCTTTATAAAGAGGTCATGACCATTCAGTAGCTCTGCCAGCCTTAAGCTTCACTGTATTAAACGGTTTTTGTTTGGAGTGGTCGAAGGTTTGACAGGCTGACATGGAACCGTCCTCCTTACATTTCTCAGCAAACATTTTTCTGAGGGTTCAGATTTTGTTCACAAAAAATTAGTGAACCATGAGTGGATGTTATAGATCCATTCTGATCATTGGACAACCTTTTTCAAAAACATCTGTGAATGCCTTTTCTATATCCTCTACAAGGGCTGAATAGGTGTCGTTTTAAGAGACCGCAGGGCCAGAGCCCCAGGAAAGCTCTCCCGGGTAACAATCTAAATGTCCTCTATACACAGCTTGTTACAGTTCAAAATCATGAGATGGTGCCTTACTTATGCTAATATGTTTTGAAATATTTTCAATGGACGTAAGGTTTTCAAGAATCGTTGGTTTTCAGCACATGTGTTGTCCGGTGATCACCGAAGGATGACTCACTACATATACTCTTCAGTCTCGAACATATCTTTACTCAGGTGTGTCTGCATGTCTACGGAAAGTGTAGCTTATTTCCCGCTTTCATTCGGTTATGTCAGTCATTTGATCACACAGTTGTAAGGTTAAGAAGACCCAAGTGAGTTATCGTTGGTGGTGGCAGCTGTAAAATCCTTTCATGAATAATATACCTGAGGCATTGTTATTTGAAAGATTTGGTCCAATGAGAGTTTGAGGTTGTCAACTCCCTGGCAAATCCTGTAATCGACTTTTCTGCTATATGAATCCTTTTATGAATGAAGTCAATAAACAGCAACTCAACCCATAAAACTTGTCCCTCTGCACAATTTAAAATATGTCTTCCCTCTTTTTTTTGCAGCCTTTTCAAGCCCTGCTTCAAATGATCGCGGAACAGCTGATGGTGAGACCCAAAATGACGGTGAAACACAGAATGATGACTACGACTACGAAGACGGCAGTCAGTCAGCCGATCAATCTAAATTGACAACTTCAAATCCTAAATCAACGATGGCACCCTACTTTGATTCTCAGATTATCAGGCGAACTGTGAAGCCTGGTGGAAACTTGACTCTAGAGTGTCCCGTGAAAAATTCAACAGGTAAGAATAGTAGAGGGTCCATTTCGCAGGTGTGGGTCCTACTTCTTAGACTTTAAATGTAATACTTATGTGTTTTTTTTTTCTTTTATTTGTAGAAACAAACGTTTTCCTTTGGTACAAAGAAGACAACCTGATCACAAACAACAACAATGTGCTTAACAACGCCTATGAACTGTCAAAGCAAAACTTTAGTTTAATCATAAAGAACGCCACGGAGTCCTTTGCAGGCAACTACTATTGTGTAATAGCTCCGCAAAAGGTTCGATTGCAAACAATTTTGAAAGTAAGCAACGAACCCGAACCAGCAGTACCAACCACTCCAGAGTTGCCACAAATCAAAGAAGCTGCTACAGCTACTGAGTCAACCGGTTCAACGGCGTCTGACCCTTGGACTCAATCGTCACTTCTTCCTCTGATCTTGGTATCAATTTTAATGTCAAAACTTCTATCACACCGGAAATGCTTTCACTCGTTGCTAACTTTTTAATTATTTTTTCCATAAATGTAGCTAATTTAAGCACAAACAATTAACCTTAAGTTAAGAAAAAAAAAAACTTTGTATGAATGTAGTTTGATTGGTTCGTATAGGTCAGATAGTTCGATTGTCTCCCAATTGATTGTCAATCAAACGATATGAGGAGCCATCACCAAAACCAATTAAAAGACAAAATTCCCAATTGGTTAGTTAATTATTAATTCGTAGAATTGAGCCGATGACCGATCGAATTTGTGAATCGATAACCTTCAAAATGGCCAGCATATTTAAGTTTTTGTTAATGAAAATGGTGATACATACACAAACCCACTGATTTTATTTAATAAAGAAAAAAATTAAAATTACTTTTAAGTTTTTAAACTGAGCCTTACCAAAAAGAAGTACTGTAACTTTTTCTTCTGCTTCAACTACATTAATATTTAAAATTTCTTACTAAAAAATTGGAATTATACATTCTTTTGTTAATTATATTTTAATTCTGTCAATATTCGAACAAACAAAATAATGCACATAAGAAATACTTTAAGTACAAATTGGTTAGTTAAAAATAACAATTTTGATATACTTGTTTTTAATTTTAGCTTAAAATAATGAACCGAATTTTTTAGTCAGTAAATCTTTGTATGTTTTCTAGTCAGTAAGAAAAATATTATACGCATTGTCAGTTTAGCTTATGCGAATTCAAGGTATAAGCAAAATTGTGTAAGCTATAAAAAAAGGGGCCAAGTCAGTTTACGGTCCTATCGTGTATAGAGGAGATCGAACCTAACTAACCTGCTAAATCTTACTGCACCAAAATAGGCTTCCTTCTTAGGATTTAAAAATTTTTTCGTGGCTCAACGGAATAGAATCAATTTTATATATGGGTTATAATTATGGCGCGAATACATTATCATAATTACGAGCGACAATTATTGTCAAAGCCCCTACCGGCTGCATCAAATGTTCTGAAAAAGGTAAATCACAATATACTGCAGCAAATCTTGTTGAGTAATCAATTTTCAATTAGAGACTTAAGAAAATTCTTCTTAAAACGAAAACAGCAAGCTGTACCAAACGCCATGGGCGTTTATTTGACGTATTTTGGCGCAGTCTGAAATGCACTTGTTTATGGGCTTGAAAATAGTTTTGTGTCATTTTGACATGCGTCTTTTGCCGTTGACTTAAACAACCTCCCAGTTTTTGCTTGCTAAAACTTACTAGTCAAGGTTAATGCGGTGAAAAATTTGACACACCGCAGCTGCGTCACCGTCACCTTCCCTTGAAGTCCCCATTCCTAACCAAAGCTTTGCTTCAGGTAAAGAAAGCCACACATATGTCTTCTTTATTAAGTGTTCAAGGCTGTTTTTCGAGTTAAGTTAGAGGCCTAACATAATACTCAGGTTGCCTACAGCTGGAACTGGAATAAATGGCGAGTACTTAGACGGAGGAGGGTGATTTAAATGTTCGTTTTGCTTGCAACATCATTTCGATTTAAGTTTCAGTTAAAAGATTAAATGACGGCGTATGGCCATCGTTATTATTTTGAGCATAGATAATTATTCTGAGCATAGACATTTACTGGTGAATCCTACTGGAAATGGGATAGCCTTAATGTAAACCAGAAACCAGGAGAACACCTGTATAGAACATCTGGCATCTGTATAGGACATCTGTATAGAACTAAGAAACTCCACGACTAATTTTACTAGTCGTGGAGTTTCTTCGTGGAGGTCATGCATCCAGAACTTCTGGAAAATACGTTGGGGAGTATAAACTCAGATTGGTCTACGTAGTTTTCAGCTTTTCAATTATCAGTTGTCCATCCATGACCCACATAATTAAAAAATACGGCAAAAAGCTAAGGACATAGGTCATTGGCCTGGAGGGTGGTGGGTTCTAAATTGAACTTCGAAATTTACTTTGGTAACTCGGCATTTATGGGCATCTTCATACATGCTCACTTTTAGCCGTAGGAAAACAGAACTCGATGTTTTCGATCGTCCCCAATATCAGATCTCCAGATTGAGCTTTTCCAAAATCAACCATTAGAGTATAGGTACAGACCCTTGAAGGGACCACTATGTCTATATCTTTTACGATCTTTGCATTGCGTGAGGTGGTGAACTTACCCGTGTCAAGCCCGGAATACTTCATAGTCTTACTATCTACATACACACACAGAGTCCCAAGTTGCTCACTCTGTCGCGGCCATAAGAATAATGGACTAGAATATTGGACTTATAAGAAACTCACTTGCGTTTTCAATAATACTTAAGGTGTTGTAAGCTTTCGTTATCGTCCCATGGGTGCTCAGATTGTATATTCATAAGCTTGGTCATAGAAACCTTTACAGCACTGTAGTTATTGGTGGGGCTTGATGCTTCAAACTTTGATAGCTGGGAAGGTTTATAGCACCAAACACTTGGCTATATGTGTTGAAGAGTAAGGTCCTTTACAACAGGCTCTATACCATTGTATAGATTGGTATAAAACACAATATATTTATATATTGTGTTCTCGTGGTTAAGTAGAGTACTCGAGTACTCGAGAGCAGAGTTTCTAGAGCAGATTACTGAAAATGATCGTCTTAATTTCTTTTGGGAAATGATCGAGCGGCTACTTTAACTCCTTCAACTTACCTGGAATGAGTTCTTATTCTGACCTAAATGGAACTAATGAAGCAGGATAATCCCTCATCGCCCATGTTCCCCGGGCGACTTATTGCTCTAGGATGCTGCTTTTTTAGCCCCCTGATTTTTTTCCCGATAGATTAGAGCTACTTAAATATCTTTTTAATATGAACTGTCAGCCCACAAATAAAAACCACAATTTCTTAAAGCAATGCTTGATGGGACAATATTTGAAGTGCAAGAGCGGCCGTTTAGCCGATGCATAACTAAATAGGAAGAAAGCCTCTAATCAGCTTGTAAGAGGATCATGACTTCATGATCCTCTTACAAGCTGATTCACTTCATTGTTGTCTCCTCTTTTTTCCAGAACTCTGAGGGTGCCTGACCAAGCTCACCAGTTTATAGTTTCTTTTTAGCCTTCCTAAGCCCTTTAACATAAATGCATGTTGCATCTAGTACTGGTTTCTTCTGGAAAGTATTGCCTCTTAAACTGTTCATAAGTTCGACGCAACAGCTGCCGCCAACTGGGAGTAGGTATCGTCATAAATTATCGAGTATTGTGTATCGCGTGAACTTAAACTTATACACACCAAACCAAGTACATGAGTTCGTCTAATTACCTGTGTGCCAAGGTAAGCCAGCTATAATTGAAAATCAGAATGTTTCGTCAGAGTATGGCTTAAAAACCCGGTCACCACTCTGAAACATAAACACTGGAAACATGGAAAAATTAAAAAGATGTCTTTCCAGCCTAAATCGGCAACTAAAACGTCACGTCATCACATCAATGTCAGCGACTTGTCAAGACTTTAAACTTAATTTTTTTAGCCGAACCCGAACGCCGCTTTTGAGAACTTTTTGAGAAAAATTTTCCACCCTCGCGGAGGTGGAAACCGTAAAAAAAGGGTCTTGTTTTTCATATGACAGAGGCAGGATTTTAACCCATACCTGCCACGTAGCAAGCGCCACTGCACCCTCAATTTTTACGTTACTGTATATGAACGTTCTGTAATAGTTTTAAAAGAAACATTTACTCGATACTGAGTTGTGTTGATACTTTTAGCTCAATAGTTTTGGGATGCCAATACTCAGATGTTCGATACCGAAGGCTACTCGGTATCGATACCCATGGCCGATACCTTAAACTCTAGCATAGCAGTAGGGATTCACCTTGCTTGAAGTTGTGCACATTTTTTCTAAGCCAAACTTTATCACTTAAAGATGATAAAAAATGTGTAATTTAATAAAACCCGTGTCACTGTTCGATAAAGCTCCCTCTATCGTGGATTTCAAATCATTTTGATGAGGCCATTGGTCTTTTAAAAACGTTCATCATTTTTTTGGTGCTGGAGAAGCACTGACTTGACAGACTCGCAATATTTGGTTGGCTAGCTAAGGCCTAAGGTATTGAAAATTTAGAAAGCAGTGTAAATAACACTGAAGCCAGCATTTTGTTAGGAGTGGAAAGAATTTCATAGGACCTTATTCGTTGGAAAGATTTTTAAGGGATACAACCTTAGGCAAAAGGAAAAATATTATGTCCTTGTATTCCACGGAACATTCGGGACTGTTGGTCTACAATGACAAAAACCACTCATTTGAACTGCTTAGAAAACAGTTGAAACTGCCTTTAAAGCCCTCACTGTCTTATATTTTTGACCTAAAAGATTGTCGAATACAATCCATTTGAACTTACTCTTTCAATTTATTTTCTATTTCTTTTCAATAAAAAAATGCTCCATTTATAATTTCAAAAACAAAAAATGTAAACAATTTATTTTAATATCTAAATTAACGCTAAATGTAAGCTGTACAATTATTTAATAATAAATAATGATATGATGAACATACCTACATGAATAATGATATGAAATTCCATTTTTTAAACAAAAAATTTAAAAGTGCTTCTTAGATATACCTGTAGGTAAAATAGTTTTTAGTCCATAAAATTATACACAGCTCTGTGGTACAATTTTACATGAAATGTGCGTACACATTCATTTATACACAACTATGTTAATAAAGTTTAGTTTGTAGGCTAACGCGGGTTGGAAATTAAAACAAAAAATTTTAAATTGAGTCGAACAAATTTCATGGTATCTCTTTTGTTTTATTTTGAGCAAACACACAATATGTTAAGAACAAAAACGACACACCACATAATAATTTTATAGCAAAAACTATTTAAGAACCTAAACTAAGATTTAGCTAAATTTTCTTCTTGGACCCCTGAATATACAAATATTCCTGTGAATACGAAGGTGGGTTCCATTATGGCCATTAATAGCAGGCAGCTTTGAGAACATATTAGTAGAATCCTACACAATTTATCTTTACAAAAGAGTAAAGTTTACAAGCTTTTAATATATTGCTTTTGATTATAATAAGCCCATGCAAAGATGAAACCCACCTTAAACAGCATTCATGAAAATCGAAAAAGAAATAAACCACACTGTAAGACACAACATCAAACTATTATCAATTTATCATTAAAAAAAAAACTTTACTTATATTATACAAATATACAAAATATTTATATTATCAATGTGTAAAGAGCTCTCATAGTTATATAATCATACCAAATATACTAAAATAAAAAACAGCACAAAATTACTTTCACCATAAAAGAAGTTCATACTTGTATATCACGCACGAAGTTTAATGCATTCTCATTATAAAAAAAACTACAGATATAAGTGTGCAGCTAATATATATTTATTTCAAAGATTTAGGAAAGAGTAGATTAGTTTTTACGGTGCTAGGAATACAAAATTACAATTGAAATGAATTTTTTTAAGCGAACATTATTTTCCAATAGGTATGAATGCTTTTTACTTTTTTAGTTAGTTTTAATTTAACTTGGTCTTACTTTACTAAAAAAAAATTGAAAAAGGGTATTTTAAGGGCAAACAAAAAGTCAACCAAAATCATCACTAGGAGTAGTAAATTCTGTAACTTTACTTACAAATATTATTACATTTCATGATTATAAGAACGGTACCTATTAGGTATGTTACTAACTTCCCTTAAGGCTAAGGAAAAGACAGATTTCAGCAATGATGGCAGAGATTTTTGGTACATATTCCTAGTTCACGAGGCATAGCCACTATAATAAGCTGGAAAACTTTAATTCTTTAAACTTCAAAAATAACACAAACTTTGTTTTTTCCATAAGGAGAATAGTGTTCGTTTTTAAAATAATGCACAAAAGGATAAAGTAATTTTATTGGGAATATTTAAACAGAATGCGTAAGGAAAAAATTCATTATTGTTTAATTTTTCGTTACTAGGTACATAATAATAAAATTATTAAAATATTAATTAAAACAAAAATCAATTGTAATAAAAAAAAAATTATTTGGAAATATTGTCAAACAATAAAGTTACCTATAAGATTTGGTTTGTTTAATTTTTCGTTCAGCTAACTAAAGATCATTAGGATTGAGGGAAAGGCTCGTTGAGTAATGGTAAAATATTTATGTTGCGTTCTTAATGTCTTAGTTTCTTAAGGCCTACAAGTTTCATGAAGAAAAATTACAAATAAACCAAAGAAATAGTTCCAAACTATACAGCATCGCCATTCAAACCGATATGTTTCTTTCAGCTTAGAGGGCATTTTTCGGTCACAGAAGATGGCGGAGTTTTCTCGCCCCTCTATCAACCCCACGCACAGTTTGCTTTGCTATTGATCATAGATCCCAGGTACTGGAAAGCACATTTCCATTCGGTTTAATGTCTAGAATTGGCTCGGGTGGGACAGAAAATGGGCAGCACAGGTACTCTGTCTTCTTTTGGCTAATACGATATTCGCATTCCCCTCTTAAACATCCACCCATATATCAAGTACTCGCTGCAGGGATGAATGATCTTCACCTGCAATGGCCCCATCGTCAGCGAAGAATAGCTAAAGTACTTTCGGGTCCATCAGTTTTCCTTCAAGCAGATAATCAAGGACTATAATGAAAAGCGAAGGGCTTAGGACACTTCCCTGGTGAACACCGACTTTAATTGAGGACTTATCAGTGACCATGATCATCCGCACGAAGGCTTCTGGAACTCCTCGTTTTCTTAGCGCCTTCTATCGAAAGCTTTTTCAAAATTAACCAGCACCATATGCAAATCTTTATGGGCATCCCGATGTTTTTCCATTATGATCCTTATGCTTTGGATTGCATCAGTGGTTGATTTGGCCCGCAACAAACCCACACAGGTCATCAGATAGCCTTATTATTTGCCTTATTATATTATTATTAGCCTTATTTTGTATTGGATCCCCTCTTATTAGTTCGCAGATGAAGGTGGACCCACTTTCTCCTATTTTCTTTCAGAACTCTGAGGGTATCTGATCTGGCCCAACCGCCTCCCCAACCTCGTCGCCCTCCCAACCTCGTCGCCCTCCCAACCTCCGTTCTTCCCGGTTAGGAGTAGTTTCTTCTGGAAAATGTTGTTTGGGAAAATGTCCATTCAAATGTCCCTCAAAATATTGTCGCCACCTGTGAAGAATTTTGTCGTCATCCACAAGAAGCTGTCCCTGAGCATTGTTGATGAACTATGGGCGTTTACCTTCATCTGAGCGGCAATTTTCGAAGACTGTAGCAATTTTGAAGAAGAAACTTCCTCTAATTCCTGATACAGGCTCTCCATTTTCTTAGCTTGAACCTGGCGCACTTCTTCTTAGCAAGACTCTTGAGGGGTATATATTCCAGGCGAAGCATTTCATCTCTGTTGTTCGAGTCGAGGAGCACTTCTTCCAGGCCTTGAATTCCGCTTTCTTTTCACTGATCACTGCTTTCTCCTCATCTGACCACCAACATGTTTCATTGACCTGTTTGCGGTGGCCTTTTGAAGTCCCTAGGAGTGATTTGGCCTTCTCTATGCACGTTCGCTGTAGGTCATCCCTATCATATCTTGTGCTCTGCACTCTACATCTTCGTTTTCATCAATGATGAAACAAAGGTAATTTTGCGTTGCCTTTTAAAAATGCTTCGCCTTTTTTCTTTATCCAAATTGTATCAGTTGATTCTCGCCGATGCCTTTGCTTGCCTAATTTTCTTTTTTGACGATTCCATAAAATGACCGTCAGCAGCAGGCGGTCTTTTTGCTGCTAATCGCCTCACCTAAAATCACTTTACAATGTTTTACCCGCGGTTTAAGGGAACTGTAAACCAAATGATAGTTAATCTGGGTCTCATTCCCACCGCTGCTGGAAGTGACCGAGTGCCTGCTTTTCTGAACATATGGTTTAAGGTTCTGAACATATGGTTTAAGCACGATAAGACCGTATGACTTTCAGATATCTTCACCAGAAGAGTTCCTAGTGCCATACCCCAGTCCACCATGGCACTCATTATAGTCCTCGTTAGATTTTCCGACATGGCCGTTCAAGTCTCCGCCTACAAACAAAAGCTCTTCCGTTGGGATCGCCTTCATGATATTATGAAAATCTATCCAGAATGCATCTCTTACCCTCTGCTCACATCCACTTTGGGGAGCATATGCACTTACGATGTTCCACACCTCACCTTGCATCAACAGCTTGAGAGATATCAACCGATCGCTTGGCTTTGAAATATTCAAGATGCCATCAAGTAGCTAGCATTGCCGCAAGGATGATATCGATTCCGTTCCTACCTTGTTCAGATCCGTAGTAGTACATATTGAAAGCTTTTGTCTTTACATCCAAGAAACGAGCCCGATTTCCGGTGTTCAGCCATTTCGTCTCTTGGACACACAAGACGTCCACTCGCTATTAAACCATCATCTCTTCAAGTTCGTAGCTGCGACCAGGCATGCTTTCAACATTCCAACTCGCGACTCTGAGCTTACGCTTAGGTAATTTGCATTATTTTGCTATCCCCCGGAATGCAGAGCAAAATACATACCTACTGTTTCAGAGCAGACTCTGAATTTCTGAGTTGGTATACATTTTGCTCAACTCTAAGAGCAAAGTACATGCGACGCCAGAAAAAACCCCTTCAGCTGTCTTGTTGCCTACGACTCTGATTTGCTCTGTACAGACTATTTGGTGTCGTAACACATTAATGCAAAGCAGAATACCTACATACCTACTGTGTCAGAGCAAACGCTGGCTGCTGGTTTTCTGGGTTGGGTTGGTATTTTTTGCTCAACAATTCAAAGCAAAATATTGAATTTGCCGTAACTTTTGATTCTTTTTATTGACACCCACGATATTCGTCGGTCGGCCTTTTTATACCCAATCTTATGGGATAGGAGGTATATTAAGTTTGTCATATAGTCTGTAACATGGTGAAATAATAATTGTAGACCCCCAAGACCTTAAGCACATATGATCGAGACCGAATTCTGAATAAGCCATGTCCGTCCGTCCGTCCGTCTCTATGTCACATGTTTTTAGGCCTTAAATTTTGAACTGAAATTTTGTACGTAAGGTTCCCGTCATGCGAAGCAGTACAAGTGTAAACATTTTTGAAATCCGCCCAAAGACACGCCCACAATCGGTCTAAATGTGCAACTACCTCCAGAGATTTCAAAATTGTAAGACGTTCTAAAAGGCAGAAATTTGACATTTAGAATGTCAAATTTCTGCCTTTTAGAATGTCACTTAATGAATGTAAGACACAAAAAAAAACTTAATTGGTTAACCTCTCCCAGTGGGCGTGGCATCTAATATAAAGGTAAATTTTCAAATGCAGTTTACTCAATATTTTTGCTCCAGATTAAAAAAATGTCATTTAATGTAGAAAACGCTTAGCTCTACATTACGTTCATACAAGACTTTGAGCCACGCCCACATTTGGAGTCAGAATTGGAGAAAAACCTAACTTCGGCTGGCCTTGAGCCTTGTTTAGGAAAGCATGAAACAAAAAAAGGAACAGGTTAGGTAAACAAGACTTCACTTCAGATTTCGCTCATATCAAATTTTTAGCCACGCCCTCGGGGTTGATTTTTCAAAAATATTCAATTTCAACTAAAAAATTGCATTTTTACCTACATTTAAGCGTAGCTTGGAAATATCTGTGGAAATATCTTATAATTGATAGTTTGTAATTCGGAGCGGTTGGATCACGCCCCTTTTCGAAGTTTGCTTATAAAATATCAAAAAATAAAGCCATCAGCATTTTACAACATGGGATAGGATGGGACTATCCTATATATCCTATATATATATCTATATTTACGGACTATAACTTCTGCGTGCACACTGTAGCACTTACTTACTGGTTTGCTTTTATATGGTGACATGTGCTTTTTAACACTTATACGGATTAGAATTAATTTATTCCTTCTGAAAAACTGACTTTTAAATTTTTGTCTAATTTTTTTAATAAGTTTTTGTTAAAGTTTGAAAATCGCGATTTTAGATTTTAAGAGTTCGTCCAATTAAACCAAGAATAGTAGTAGTACATAGTAGTAAAGTGTGATTTTATTAAGTTCAAAAGTATTTTGAGGTTATAACCAAGATTAAGCTAAATTTTTAGAAATATTATTAATATATCCTCTTAAGGAGACGTTTGAAATTTAAGCAAAACGCATTTTTGCTTAAAAATGTGTTCAAAATATTAAAAGACAACAAGTTTGCACAAAATAACTCCCAGGGACTCCCAGGTATTTGTGCGACTTTTTTCACCCAGTGAATTAGGGGTTATGATTGCAAAAAGATGCGCAGATCGAAGAAAATTGGAGTTCACTCAACTTCATTAAACAAAACTGAGGCTTAAGCAAAGAAAAAGCGCAAGCAGCTGCAGCAAAAAAGCAACACAAACAAAAAGTATTAACTTGAATCAGCCGAATGCACGACAAAAAATGAATTAATTTTTTTTTAACCCACATAACAACATAAACATACTTATTTTGTTATATACTGTTATTTCAATTCAATTCAATTCAACATTGACTAAATCTTTTGAGAGGCTATGCGATAAATCGCCCAATACGAAATCGCCATAAACCAAAAAATGCAAAATGACCCAATATTTTTGCGCAAAATTTCAAAATGAAGGGAACCCGCAAAAATTATGCAAAGAGACCCAAAATGTAATGAAAAATCGCGCAAAAAGTAAAGGATGTTCCGATTTCAACATTTAGGCCGGTGTTTCTTTAAGAAAATTCGCCCAAACGCGAATGAAAAATCACCCAAATTTGTTTTTGGGCAGTTCTTCATTTTTCAATTTTGGGCAATTTCAGCTTCATAAAATAACATATACCAGAGCCAATTTCTTATTCATTGAAGCAGATTACATACGAGCACAAAGCAATCTGAAATAGCACATATATACTTATTAAGCCGTTTAATTGTCTGCAATAGACTCCTCTGTTACTTGTGTTTAAAAGACTTTGAACCACAATTAAGGAATGTGGCCAACCTATACAGTGTGAAATGTCGGACCGCCCGGAAAGAGCACATATAGTTTGCTTCAATTATTTTCACATTTAGCAGGCAAACCGTATATAATCACAGAGCGATCTGTGGTAGCATACATTCTGCTCAAGTTGTTTTTCAAATGTGAGAAGCAATAATTTGATTGGCCCAGCCGATGGGAGTCTGTGCTGATATACAGTTTGGCAGTACGCCCCCCGGAAAGCTCTAAACCGAGCATTGATTTTCGTTTCACCTAATCCTTACAATTTCAGATCTGTACCCTCGTTCCACCTAATTACCCACTGGACTTATTATGGTCTGTTTGCTTGTATTAAACTTCATAAAAATGCACTCACGGGCACTAAACTAAAGTCTGAACTTATCTAACAAAATACGTCGGAAGACGATATCTCGAAAAATAAAATGAAAAAAAGAACTATGTAACGGGTGATTTTTAAGAGGTTGAGAACTTTTAAAAAAAAAACACAAAAAATTCGAAAAAATTAATAAAATATTTATTTGAATTGATAGTTTGAACCTTGCAATTTAATGTTTAAAGATAATTTCATGGAATGGTTAACCGCGGCTGCGTCTCAGGTAGCCCATCCGCTGAGTCCAATTTTGGCATACTCTTTCACACATATCGGCCGGTATCTCACGAATGAATGCATGGATGTTGGCTTCCAGTGCGTCAATCGAAGCGGGCTTGTCCCTATAGACATTAGTCTTGACATACTCCCACAAAAAATAATCTAATGGTGTCAAATCGCACGATCTAGGCGGCCAATTAACCGGCCCGAAACAAACTCGCCGACCATAAAATGGAAGCAGCGCGCGATGAACATTTCGAACCGAGCACGAATTTTGATAGTAAAATTCAATAATTTGCAAGCGTTGTTCATTTGTAAGACGATCCATGGTTAAATTGCAAACCAAACTGAAGCTGTTTGACAGTGACACAAGGTACTAAACACACGTCAGCTGTCAAAACCAGTGTTGCCAAAACCAAACCAGCTAAAAAATCACTCTTTATAAATTCCAATCGCTATTATTCTGTAGATATTTTCAAGTATTTGAAAATATTTTCAGAAATTAAAAAATGTAAGTATTATAACGAGTCCTCTTTTGCACGATTGATAAAGACTCTGTCTAACTTATAAGAATCTTCAAAAAATTTAATCGGATTAAATGGAATTTAATTACAAGGTGCAGTTCCATGTCCACTTTGAAACACTTTGCACTTTACTATTTCAAAATTCTCACTTCTGAGAACAAGTATGCTTTGCTTATTTATTAGCTTCATTTGTAAAATTTATAGCTAATAACAAGTGTTGGAAAATTATTTCCGAGTAGTGAAATCCAAAGCATACTTGTTCTCTAAAAGTAAGAATTTTGAAATAATAAAGTGCAAAGTGTTTCGAGGTGAACAAGGACATGGGACTGGTGATTGCTTTTGCTTGACTTTTGTAAAATCATTTCAAGTTATTCAAGTTCAATGGGCAGTTAAGGAAGTGACAGTTCTCTAGCATCACCAGTGCCCAGTTGCTTCCGTAACTGCCCATTAAGCTTGAATAACTTGAATTGATTTACAAAAGTCAAGCAAGACCACTTATCAGACCTATGTCGACCTCGAAATACTTTGCACTTAAGTATTTCAAAATTCTTACTTTTAGAGAACAAGTATGCATTGGATTTCACTACTCGAAAATAATTTCCCAACACTTATTATTAGCTACAAATTTTACAAATAAAGTTAATAAATAAGTAAAGTGCAAAGCATACTTGTTTTCCAGAAGTAAGCATTTAGAAATACTCAAGTGCAAAGTGTTTCAAAGTGGACCATGGACATGTACTTTTCTATTTAAAAATTCTTACTTCTAAAGAACAAGTATGCTTTGGATTCTGTTAATGTTAGATTGTTAATGTACAATTAATATACCCTGTACCCGACCCAGGGTATATTAATTTTAATGCACAGTTTGTAACACAGTGAAATAATCACCGTAGGCCCCTAAACCTTTTAGAGATAAGATCGAGACCGAGAGGTGAATTGATTAAGCTATGTCCGTCCGTCCGTCTGTCCTTTTTTCGTATGTGTGAAGTTTTTAGGTTCTTAAAATTGAGCTAGGACGCTCAAACTTGGAGTGCATTTGGGATCTTATTTGTACAAACAAACTGTGGAAATTGGTTGAATCCGCCATCGGCCACGCCCACTACTATAGAGGTTGTCTTACTCAATGTAAGACAACCTCTATTTCAAATTTTCTTTCAAAATGCCTTTTGGTCAAGTTAGACAAGGCCCAAAACCTCTAAGAAGGCAAAAATTGGACCGCCCACAACATCGACCAAGCCCACTTTTAACATGTTAGATCTTAAAAACCTGATTTCTCGGAAAGTTCACTTCAAGTCGAAAAAAATTATATGACAAATATTAATTATATAACTATTTGCTAAGTTTGTTATCGAATTTTTAGCCCTTACCCCCTCTTGGGGGCGTGGCCTATGCAAATAATATATGAATTCAGGACAAAAAAATCTAAGATTTGGTGTTACACGGTATATAGGGTCGGGTATATAGAAGTTTGTCACAGAACTCTTGCATTTACTCACTTGTTTTAGCATCAAAAACCTAAAAAGATGCTGAGCAGGTTAAGGACAAGTTACAGAACAGTTTCAGAACAAAAAAATATGTCTTTTACGTTACCACGCTACCGGAGTCATCAGGACGCCGAATCCTCAACCATATCACTTTATTTTGAAAAGTATATACCTACCAGGTCAACACGGATGGCGACGATTTGAAGCGCCTGACAGCGTTGACGTTTCGGATATTCGAGCCAATATGAAAGTATGTTGTCCGAGTAAATATGAAGTTTGACCCGATATAGAACCAGCTTCTGAAAAACGCTTCAATGCACCATTGCACGAAGTCTAGACATTCAAAAGCTTGCTCCCGCGAATGTTCTGCGATTTTTGTGGGAGCATTGGTAGGTTTACAAATCGAGCAAACTAATTTCTTACGCCGCACAAAACCATTTTTATGCTCATTGGCGAATTGACGATAACTTATTTTTGTATTTTATATTTAGTAACAACATTGTATTTTACACAAAAGAAATTGTGCAACTTTTGTTGCGATGCCCTTGGGAATAACCGCCTAATATCCTTCTTTTCATAGGCTTATTGATTGTATTCAAAACCGATTGCACTGTATAATTTTGCCAACTTGACAAATTCAATTCGCTATTATTGTTGACACCCAAGTATCTCCCGGTTGTTATGTGCCTTATGCGCATTGGATGGTACCAATTTATAAAGCCACCAGTCCACTTCGTCCTTGCTAGAAAATCGTGTAATATTTCTACCCCGCTATATTTTTTTTTGAACCTTAAAAAATTGTATGTGTCTGAGTTTTTTTTATATTTATATACAAAAAATATAGAAAATGCTAATATCTAGAACTTTTGTTGTAGAATTTCTTATCAAATTTCATAAGTGTATATTTTTTGAAAAACAGTCATTTTAAGTTATTTTAAGTGGGCGTGGTCAATGTAAACGCCAAACTTTTTCTGCTGCCTCAAAAAAAATTACAAAGCAGTGTCACATACTAAAAATCAGTGTGCTAGCACCATTTTAACATAGCTTGAGTGTGAAAAACGTTAGTTTTTTAAATTAGAGATGGTCGCACATACAGCACTGTAGTGGGCGTGTCTGTAGGCGCATTAAATTTTCAAACTTGATCTGGTCCAATGGACTTCCAGTCCACTTACAAATTTTCAGCTCTCTAGCTTAAAATGTAAGGCCTAAAAGTTGTTTATATTCGGACGGACGGACGGACGGACATGGCTTGAACATGTTCCAGTCGGTCTCATTCATATCTCTAAAAGGTCTTAGGGGTCTACGGTGATTATTTCACCACGTTTCAAATTAAACAGCAAACTTAATATACCCTCGGTCGGGTATAAAAAGTCAAACGGGAACTGGTAAGAAACTTCGAAATAGTTATTGTGTGGATTTGAAATCTAAAAAATTATAAAAAGGGTCAAAAGAAGCTATGTTTTCCCATAAGGTCCTAAACGGTAAAGCTATGAAATAAAAAACGGGCAAAGACCATCTTCTGAAATTTCATGTTAAGCTAAAGCAAACTTCGAATGTTCAAAAACTTTGAGAATTTGACTCAAAAACGAACATTTTCGAAAACGTTATTTTAAAATTTGCTAGTCCGTTAACGGTTATGACGACCTATTTTTAATTTGGTTGAAGTATGAAATGTTTAAAACGCAAGTTCGCAGCATTTAAAAAGTTTTAATAGTGCCGTTTTCAACCTTATGTTTTTTGTGTCTATTTCAATACACCAAAGTGCACCTACCTTTTTTTTTAATTGACTTTTATTTCACATAATTTACAATTCATTCAATATATTTTTAGTTTCTTAGTCTATTTTGGCATGGCCGTTTTCCAGATTGGCAAAAGAAAAAAAAATGACATTGTAGTTTATAATTATTTCAAGATACATTCAACTAAGTCTTACAAACAAAATTCCAGTTCTAAGTCTTGAGGTTATAAAATCGATAAGGGAAACAAAAGGAAAGCAGGGTGAAATAGGCACAAGAAGAGAAATTTAAAAGTTTCCTTCAATTATGCGTTGCCTGTAGCACAGAGCACTGGATGAGTAAATATGCAAAAGCCAACCTTGGCTTCCATTAAGAATGTTTAAGACTTGTTCAATCCCCAAAGTAGGTACCCCGAAGTACAGCATGCAGAATTCTTTTAGAATAGGACAGACTGCTAAGAAATGAAATATTTCCTCCCTATAAGGTTGCACAGGTCACACAGTCTTGGTAGCTCAGGACGATGTGGCATATAAAATAGGTTCAGTAGTTCTCCTCGCATTTTAAAAATACAACCTATTTTTTCGACGGAGTTTCTACTTGTAAAATATATATTATTTTCTAGTCTGTAATTTAATCTGCTGTAGTAGCTTCTGTGAAAAGACTGTTGAGCTTCGGAGACGAAGTCCGTATAAAATTTGCACCCAATTGCTTTGAGAAGCAATTGGGTGCTTCCGCGGACTTAACTTTAAAATGTCTGCTCAAGTTCATGTTTGGTGCAATTAGAACTCCAAGATATTTGTATTCACGAACCACTTCAACGGATTCTCCACCATAAAACGATTTTTTATTTCGTGAGTGTCTACCGTCTCCATCCCTGAATATCATAACCTTGGATTTATCCAGATTGACAACCAGATTCAAGGTTTTACAATATGTCTCTAGTCTGTTGATCATCAACTGCAATTCACCTTCTTTATCCGAAAAAAAACAAGTGGGAAAGTGCAACAGTGAATATGCAAAAGCTTCAATCCATCTACGACGGATTACAAAATACCCGACCATACCAAAAAGAAAACTGCCAAGCCTCCAAAAAGTGGGCGGGATATAAAAATATAACTGTTGAATGCTTTATACTAGGTGGTTGCATACATTTCGGCCTTAAACTCCGCCTTTTTAACTAAAAAAATCACTTTTTTTAACGCCACGCCCACAAAAGTGGGCGGAGGCACATACAATTTATACATAAAAGTTAGAAAATGCTAATATCTACAGCTTTTGTCATATAATTTTTTGTCAAATTTCATATATATTTATTGAAAAACAGTCATTTTAAGCTAAAATCCCTTAAAAAGTGGGCGTGGCCAATAAAAAAAGCTAACATTTTTTGGCTACCTTAAAGAAAATTATAAGGCAATGTTACGTACCAAAAATGGATGCGCTAGCGCCATTGTAACATTGCTAAAATTTTCAAAATGTATTTTTTTAAATTAGAGATATTCGCTAGATATTTTTTTTAAATTAGATATATTTAAGGCCTAAAAGTTGTTTACATACGGACGGACGGACGGACATGGCTTAATCGATTCTCCTGTCGGTCCCATTCATATCTCTAAAAGGTCTTAGGGGTCTACGGTGATAATTTCACTGCGTTACAAACTATACATCGTCAGCGTATTTAAGTACAGGGATCTTAGTTCGGCCGAACTCGATTCCACCTCCTACATTGTCCAGGATGTCATTGATAACAGGAGGAACAACAGAGCGCTAAGTACGCATCCCCGTTTTACTCCCGTCGTAGTTTCAAACTCATCCGATAAGAACTCGCCATCCCACACATAAGCCGTGTTGTTCGCGTATAGATCCTTTAGCATACTTATGAATTTTGACGAGATTCCGTTGCAGTAAAGTTTGTAGAACAATACATCACGAACAATGGTGTCAAACGTTGCCAGAAAGTCTACAAATAAGCCATAGAGTTTTTTGTGTTTTAGCTTATACGAGCTGACGATATTGACCAGTGGTCGATGGTTGAGAACTTCTTTCTAAAGCCTGCTTGGAAATTGTTTTATACCTTCTTATCCTCGATCCACCGCGACAGCGTATTGAAAAGCAGCATGCCGAATAGTTTCGCCGAGGTGTTAAGGAACGATATTCCCCTATAGTTTGATGGCTCCTCGAAATCTCCTTTTTTATGCAGCGGAAAGATAATTGGTTTCTTAAGGCCGTTAGGAACAACAGCTGAAGATTCAAATTCTAATGTACTGTTTTTGTATAGCTAGAAAAGGATCCTGTCATCACCCGGGGCTTTATTATTTTTTGCTTTTTCAATGGCCTGGCTAGCCTCGTTGATGGTGAATGGGGCGGCAAGGAGTCCAAAAGACTGAAGCACACAGATCTAGCTTTCGCTACCGGGTGACAGTTTTGCTCAGTGGGGAGGTGCATTACAATATTTGTTTCCATGTTTTTCAGCATAAGTTTATCAAGTTGAGACTCGAGGAACTTATTCCAGTTTTCCAGGTCGGTTATCCTTACGAAGATGTCTCTGTGTCTTGCTTTAAGATCGGCTATCTCAGAGTTAATATGACGATGACGTGAGTTTCAAAACGATGGCAGAAGACTTTTTCCTTTCTGCGCAGCCTAGAAGTATGTATGTTTGCTTTCAAATGCATACCGACTCAAAAAAATCATGTGGCATAACTTTAGGCGAACACTTGGAGTTTAAATATTTTTAAACAAATTTACCGCACGTCCAAGTTGGATTTGTTGGATTTTATTATTCTATCCTAATAGGAAACTAGTAATTTATTTATTTGAGTATCCTGATCCTGATTATTAACTTCAGGAATATGTTACCTATTGCCTGTTTTAAACCCGCAAATAAATAATTTAGTTTTTGTAATAAAAATGTTTTCACTTTTAACTCTTCTTCTTCTTCTTCTTTTTCTTTTAGGCGTGAGGTTATGATCTGAAGGGATCGATCATAACCTGGCGCGGATCCAGGGGGGGGGGGGGGGGGGGGATGGGCAATGGGTGCTATTTCTAAAAACGCTACTTAAAGTGGGCGGTGCTCAAAACATTGTATAAGGCAAACCTAGAGAGTTCCAATATCTTCAATATTTGTTCTACAATAATTTTTCGATTTAGAGTGAATTTTCAGAAAAACCCTGTTTGAAAGACATTTTAACACAGTAAAGGTGAGCATGGTCGATCGGGGGAGCGGTTCAGTTTTCGTCGTGTTAAAGGCTTTTAGATGCAATTTCTATAAATTTGAGTTCCTATGCGTTATTTAACTTGGTCGAAAGTTCTTTCGAAAGGTCTTTGTAAGAGGTTGTCTTACATTGAAGCCTATAGTGGGCGTGGCCATCGGCGGACTTAACTAATTTTTGCACTTTGCAGGTGCAGCATAAGCTTAATTTTAAGCTCTCCACATTAATTTTGAAGACCTTAAACCTTTACACATACAGGCGGACGGTCATGCCAAAATCACTTCACCTGTCAGTCTTGAACATATCTCTAAAAGGTCTTGGGGGTCTAAAGTGTTTTCTTATTTCCCTGTGTTAAAAACTATGCATTTAAATTAAAATAGGTACCCTTGAAAAAGCTCAAAAAGACTGCAACCTCATTTCAATTTGGCTTAAAACAAATCGTTTTTCATTCTATTTGGCGAAGAGGGCTTTTGCGAAATGGAATTTGGTGAAATGGGGTAAAACCAAATGGAGATCGACGGGAAACTAAAATATTTGAGATTTTTTTGCAACACTTTATCAAGATTTCCCCCCCTGAAAGAATTCCTGGATCCGCGCCTGATCGTAACCCTCCAACTCTACTGCATTCCGAAAGGTCCGATCGCTTGTATGCCATCAGAGTATGCCGGCAGGCCAACCGGTTTTGGATCTCTTCGTCACTGAGGCCAAATAAATGCTGTTATCGTTGTTAAATTAGTGTGATCCTGGAATTTTCTTTTTTTCTTTCGCGACTGCGCTGGAATGTTGATTGAAATTGTTTTTTGGCAGGATTCGTAGGATCTCTTCTTTGAACATGGCAATACCAACTAAGCCGGTCATGCTTCATTTTCCTGGAGATAGTTTCTTTTACATATCCTTGTATCTTCGAACTCATTCGTACTTCTATTTTATAATAATAGTATAAAATACATATATCATATATAATATTAACGTAAATCATAATTTTAGCTTTTTCGGAACCAGGACACTATTAAGTTAAAAAGAATTCAACAATTTTAAATTAAATGAAACTGCCAATTTGCTACCTAATTTTTGTAGGTTGGTATATTTGATAAAAGAGTTTGAAATGAGAAACCCACTGGTCAATAAACTGGGGCTAAAGACCTTAATGATCTTATATGAGTTTAAAATTTTTTTTTATTATGTTATTATTCAAAAAGAAAATCAATCGATTTATACAAATTGGTAAAAAAGCATGTCATTATCATTTTCATATCGAATACGAATAAGGATTAAAAAAAATAATACACTCTTTATAGGTATACCATAAAGGAGCTTTGAAGCTAACATTGCCTGTTTTAATTATTCTAAATTACCTGTATGAAAAGAAAATACCCAAGAAAATAGGTAATCAAAGATACTATTGTATGATCCTGCGAAATTGAGTTATGTACACCTCACTCTATATGTAATAACTATAAGAAGTATCTATACAAGTAATAGTTCGACTTTGTTTATTTATTTGGTGGATTCTGCATGTATTGTACGAGTGTTGGTACTGGCAATTTTAATTCAAATAATATAAAAAGAAATGATTTATTCTTATAAAGCTAGATTTGGTACGCACATGCACGTGCTTGTAAATCGCTCATCATACCAGATGAAATCGCAAAGCGCTCCCTTTATTTCCCATTCGGAAAACTAGTTTTATCCCTACATTAACGTTGTGTACCTATCTTTGGAAAATGAGAACCATTCCATACACAAGGTATAGGGCCACGACCAACATCAAAACTGAATTCGAATTCCAAAAATAATAACGAAGGAGTCTCGGCAGACACATGTGCTCCTAAATTATTTAATGAAATGTTTCGGGCATCTAGGGGTGAATTCATATAAAACTGTTATCTTTGTATTTGCCCTTAATGTCGAAGGGATGCAAGCAAATGCTGCTGCTTGCAGCTGTCATGGTTACGTAAGGTGCTGCTGTCATCAAATAGGTGCGATGGTGCTGTGTACAACTTGGAAAGAAATAAGGGCCCAGTTGAAATTACTTATTTTTTTCTTCGTATTTTCACAAAATTATGCCCATTAATTCATGAAAGTGACAAAGATATTAATTTTTTCACAAATAGGTGAATTTGTGAAAAAATTAAACTAATTTTCAAATAAGATTCTGATATCGCACCCCTTTTAAAACCAATCTAGTCAGAAGTACAGTATGTATCAAGAATGTCCAAAAAATTTTTGCAAGCATGAATTAGGCTTAACACTGAACTTACATCTTTCATATAAATTTTGTGCAACATGGTAAAGAGGGTCAGGTATATTTAGAAGTTTGTTAAAGACGAACTCTTGCACTTACTTATAGGTAGGTACTTGTTTTTTCTTATTCTTTCCAAAATAAGGCTAAAGCCCAGTCAAAATCCTCGTTTTTGTAGAAAATTGAAGGCTTTTCGTTAATTCTGCCTCCAAATGTAGGCGCGGGCCAAAACCTTATCTGAACGTAATGTGGGACTAAGTGTTTTGTAAATAATATGATAAGCACTTTTTTTTCAATTTAGAACAAAGTTGTATGCAACTTGACTATCAGATAGCTGACCCGGGTTTGAATCTAAGCAGGGGCAAAGTGTTTTTTTTTTTGCTTCTTTCGTAGATTTGTTCTGAAAGCAATAGCCACTAGCAACAGCTACGATAAGGTTTGTAACAGAAAAATATTTTAAAATCTTTGCAAGACAAACAACGTGCTTTTGAGGCAACAGTTAACATTTCTGTTTTGACATTTTTCATTTTTGAATCAAAAATATAAAAGTTCCTGTTCAAAGTTCATTTTCATTCCTTAACCAAAAATTTAAAGTTCTTGGGTTCATTTTAACCACGAAAATTGTTGGGCCAAATTATACAATTCTTGTTATTTTTTTATTTTTTGAGTGTAGGATAGGAGGTGTATTAAGTAAGTCACCTAGTTTGTAACACGGTGAAATAATAATAGTAGACCTTCAAGATCTTAGGGGCATATTATTATCGAAACCGAGTTCTGAATCGAAAAAGTCATGTCCGTTCATCCGTCCGTTTGTCTGTATGCCACACGTTTTTAGGCTCTAAATTTTAAGCTAGGAAGCTGCAATTTTGTGCATAAGTTCATTGTTATCCGAAGCAGTACAAGTATTAAAATTTTCAGATTCGCCCACAGACACGCCCACAATCGGTGAAATTGTACAACTACCTCCAGAGCTTTCGAAACTGTCTTAAAAGCCTGAAATTTGATATTTATTTTCTTCTGATTTAAAGAGTATATTTTAAATGCATTTATTCAATATTTTTTTTCAAATAAAAAGTTCATTAATTATTTTCAAGGAGCTCGTCTGAAGGCGACTGCCTTGACATGCAATTTGATCGATGTTTATCGATGCTCCGTATAAACTTCATTGCAAAAAGCTAATGTGAAGTACAAGTTTGCCACGACCTTCGGTTGAAGGCAAAACCGTGGAAATAATATGCCTGTGACCTTTATTTAATTGTTGGCTTTTATTTAATTGTGCAATGCCAGGTCACAGGCGTATTATTTCCACGGTTTTGACTTCACGTAACTTCTGCGTACACACTGTAGCACTCACTCCCTGGTCTTTATCTTAGAATCACCTATTACAGTAGACGCTCGATATAGTGAAACTCGTTGTAGTCCAGTATAGTGAGCACTCAAAAATTTATTCAGACTACTCTAAATAGTGAACAATAACAATCTACATACAGTAAACACACAATTTTTCGAAGAAAAAATATAATAATATAATATAAAAAATAATAATATAATATCGCAGCTGCAAATTGTCTACGACAAAGGGTCTACCTCCTGCCTTTTGACGTTTTAATTGCGTTGCATCTGTGTTATTGTATTAGAGCAGACCCGTTCATTTAAGTTCTGATTTTTTCGCGAAAAGTTGTGTTCAATGTGTTTTAAAAATGCCTCGCAAGCATTTAGCGCTACTAGAAAAAACTGATGTACTTAAGGAGCTGTCAGCAGGTAAGATCGTTTTTTTTTTTTTTCAATTCAATAATATCAAATTGTTTGTGCTACATAATTTTTTTTGTAAGGTAACTCAGAAATTGCTTTGGCGAAACAGTAGGTACGGAGTAGCCAGATCCACCATAAATTCAATTAAATGAATTAAAAAGAAAAGCCCGTGCATCTTACTGGCTCAAAAATATGCAGTTTTAATAAAAGTCAACTTTGGAAAACCGTTTTAGCTTCTCTCTCGAAGTATTGAACAATCTCGAAAAAGTGAACATGCCTGGTTTTAATTACTTCACTTTATCGAGCGTCTACTGTAAATGTCAAATTTAAGCTTTTTACGACGTCTTACAACACTGGAAGTAGTTGCACATTTACACCGATGTTAATGTAAATGTTAATGTACTGCTTTGGATGAAAGGTTGCCCAAGCAGAAAATTTCAAATCTCTAGCTCAAAATTTATGCCCTTAAAACATGTGCCACACAAACAGACGACGGACGGACGAACCGACGGACGGTCATTGCGTATTCGACTCCGAAATAGGTGTGGATTATATGCTCTTAAGGTTTTGGTAGGTCCCCGATCCCCCCCTATTATTTCGCAGTGTTACAAACTAAGTAACAAACTTGTTCCACTATATCTTCATGACAACGATTGCCATTAATCAGCTACAGGGAATCCTTGAACACTTTTCCTATTATCAGCACTTCTGCAACTTAGGTATAGTACTTGCATTCCAGATCTAACGCCGCCAGAAAGTTGCTGGAACGGAAAAATTTCCGTTCTTTATTTTGATCACTAGACTTTTCGATCTGCTTTGAGCTTGAGGACTATAAATGAATTGCGTTTCGAAAAGTCATGCATATAAGTGTTCTCTGTATAGTCGGCCTACTCCTTTTTTCCCCTTAGCCGCTTGCAGCTCCTTCCTTAAATAAATAAATAGAGTGGCGCAACAGCTCGAGGTGATCCAGGGCCAACTTCTTAACAATGCATGCTGGTGTCTTAATTTCTTTACATACAAGGGGACCTACAATTTTTTGCCGAATCCGAACGGCACTTTAAGAAGTTTTTCAAGACAAATGATACTGAAATGATACGAGACAAATGATACGTGAAAAAGAACAAGTCTTTTTTTCAGGTGACAATGGCAGCTCCTTTCTTACTTCTCTGAAAATCCGAGGCTTAACTAAGCTAAAAAGCAAAAAATATTACCAGACCTATTAGTTCCTATTTCAGAAGCAAGTTCGAGGTCATGTGTGACTTTCTCATAACAAGTCATTCCCCGATTATGCAGCCTCAGAAGCTTAATGCCCAGGTGCATGTTTTGACCATAGCTCATAAGGGCTGGTGTGGAAAAGTCATTAACTCAGCTCAGAAATGTAATGTAATGACAGATAGGCGCTCAAACATGCCAACATCCCGAATATGTGTCCTATAAAAAGATATTATTTTCCTGTCTGTTGATTTTGTGGATGAAAAGATCCTCGCCTACCACCGCGAGGGTCTGACAAAGAAAAAAAAAATAAGGAACGGCTTTAACGCAGCCAGCATTCATGTGGTAGTGAGATGTCAGGCCAATACCTCGTTCTGAGTTTCAATGTTATTGCTCCATTTTTTTAGTCAATTTTGTAGTCTGTTGACAGCACCTTTGACGCGGATTCAAAAATTTATCAGATAAAATTTGATTGACCAAAAATCATCATCATTTTCGGTGACCGCTTATCCTTAGAAGGGTCGCCAAGCGAGGACGGCTAAATTTTTTTAGACTAGAGTACAAGTTTCTTTTCAACAGTGTTGTAGAAAATCCTAATACTATCTACAAAATATAATTTTTTAGTCAAATTTCATATATATTTGTTGAAAAACAGTAATTTTAAGCTAAAATTCCTTAAAAAAGTGGGCGTGGACTTTTTCTGCCACCTCAAAGACAATTACAAGGCAATGGTACGTATCAACAATGAGTGCGCTAGCACCGTTTCTTCTAAAAAGTAAGAAAAGTGTTTTACCCAAGACGCTACCTTGTGGAACTCCGGCTTTTATATCCTTGAATTCTGAGTATTCGCTCCCGTATCTTACTCGAAATAGTCAGTTGTCAAGTTAAGACTCTAAGAGTTCATACATTTTTCCGGCAAAACTTTCCGTAGCTTAAATTTTAGGCCTTCGTGCCAAACTTTATCAAAGGCTTGGGATACGTCAAGAAAAGCGGTAGAACATATCATTTTCGCTTCTAAAGCTTCTAAAGCCAATTTCATTAGTTATTCGATAGACCTGGTCAATTGTTGAATGTTTGACCCTAAAGCCGAATTGGTGATCCGGAATCAATCGTCTTTCTTCAATTATTGGTTGCAGTCGTTTGAGCACAAGTTTCTCGAAGACTTTAGATATAATCGGCAGAAGCGAAATTGGTCTATATGATTTTTTGTCGTTCGGGTATTTCCCTGGTTTCGGAACCATTATTACCTCTGCGACTTTCCATTGCCGTGGAGCGTATGAAATTCTCATTGATGCGTTTATGATGTAGAGAAGCTTGACTAACGCTCTCTTCGGTAGCTCCTTCAAAATTTCCCCTGTAATAAGGTAAAACGACAAATTATCGTAGTCGTAGCCGCCATTGTTTGTTGTCTGCTACAAAAACGCTCGAGCGGACCACAACTTACCACACGTTTTTATACCACATCCCATAGGATAGGAGGTATATAAAGTTTGTAACATAGTTTGTAACACGGTGAAATAATAATGGTAAAGACCGTAAGGGCATATGATCGAGAACGAATTCTGAATCGAATGAGCCATGTCCGCCCGTCAGTCCGTCCGTCTTTAGGTCACATGTTTTTAGGCCTTAAATTTTGAGCTAGGTGCTGAAACTTCGTACGTAAGGTCCACGTCATGCGAAGCAGTACAAGTGTTTTGAGCGAATTTCAAAATCTTTGAAATGCGCCCAAAAACACGCCCTCAATAGCTCTAAATGTGCAACTACCTCCAGAGTTTCCAAAACTGTAAGACATTCTAAAAGGCTGAAATTTGACATTTAGCATCTCCTGATGAATGTAAGGTACAAAAAAGCCAAATTTTATTGGTAAACCTCCTCTAGTGGGCGTGGCATCTATTTTAAGGGTAAATTTTCAAGTATTTTTGCTCGAAATTGAAAAAAAATTGCTTAAAATTTTATTTCGAAAACGCTTAGTTTCACATTTTGTTCATACAAGACTTTGGGTCACGCCCGCATTTAGAGGCAGAATTGAAGAAAACCCTAAAATTTTCCAGAAAAACTTAATTTCGACTGGCCTTGAGCCTAATTTAGGAAAGCATGAAACAAAAAAAAGTAGCAGGTTAGGTAAATGAGACTTTATTCCGTATTTCGTTTGTAGAAAGTTATTAGCCACGCCCCCTTTTAGGGGTCGATTATTCAAAAATATTGAATTTTAAACAAAAAATCGCATTTTTACGTACATTTAGGCGTAACTTCGAAATATCTGTGGAAATATCTTATAATTGATAGTTTGTAATTAAGGGCGGTTGGACCACACCTCTTTTGAATTTTGCACTATTTATGATAATATGTAAAAAAAATAACGAAGCATTTTACAATGTGGGATAGTATGGGGTATTCAACGGTCCATTTTATGGACTGTAACTTCTGCGTACACACTGTAGCACTTACTCACTGGTTTTGTCGTGGTATGGTCCTGGCTATCGGGAAATTAGTATAGAAAATTCATATAGGTATAAATTATGGCCTTCGTTTTTAGAGACTTTTTGTAGAGTAAACCAATTGAGAAGGATGCCATACCTACAGATAATCGAGTCGGAAAAGAAAGCACGATTGAAAAGCGCGATAATCCCATAGGAATTGCGTTTTTAGTTTTCACTTAGTCCATTATCTAAAAGGAAATAAACTTGCACACCAGACTGTTTCATAGTCCTTTGTTGTCTACGAATTATTTTTGGTTCCTTCCCTTTTTTGTTATGCTTTGATTTTTCTCTCTCTACCCTTACACACTTTTATAGCAGATGCGTGTGCCTGTTCGTATAAAAAAAACAGGAGCACTTCTTCCTCTGCAGACAAGGAACCCTCCTCATTTCCCGTGCACACCGTGCATTTGAGAAACTTGTTCCAAAATAGGAAGCAATGTGCATATTTTAGGAGGGTGAGTGAATAATGCCTAGTGGTGGCTTACAAGACACGCACAGAGTGCAGCAGTCGCACACGGCAGACGGCACACGACCAAAAATTCATCGTGGATACTCTTTGCTGGTGTGTGTCATGTGTCAGTCCCGCAGTCGCACTATTTCAGTAGGGGTCGAGCGAGGTCGGCTTGATGGTACAAGTTCTCCACAGTGTGCAGTTAAATCGATTTCGGCTTTCGTTGCGATCACCTCGTCGCATCCGGTTGGTACTCATTTCCGTTCGACTTTATACCTATTTTATTTTATTCGTCTTTAAACCCTTTTTTTGTGTGTAATGAAAAATTTGGTATAAGCCTGTGCACCGATCGTATAACACAACCAACCAGTCGAAAGTAGTTTCGCGAATATGAACGGAAAGCTTATACTTAAAAGAAAGCATGACCGACAGCAATCAATATCTGGGGATTCCAAACGCGAAAGGATCGAGTGTGAGCCTCAGCAACAGCAGCGGCCATCAGTTATCAGTGAAGTTCGAAGATCTCCACCCCTTTCTCCACCTCTTTCACAACGTGACCCAGTGATAGTCCCGAACACGAGAAACAAAATTCTCCTCGAAGCTCTGCAGAAAATTGTCGAGCTGCAAAAGGAATTAGATGACTTCGAAAACGAATTGGACTATAACGACGAACATGGATTTCCCGACGATTCTAACGACGACTCTGAGATATCCTTCATTCTCAACGATCACCACGATCAGGCTGAGCAGGAGCAGTATCAACGACACGAAGCTGAAGCCTTGGGCTTTGCAATGTGTGCCCGTGAGACGTTGTTGTTCCTTCAACAAGAGGGCATTTCCCAGGACAGTGTGGTCTACCAAACGCTTCGTGAAAAGCTTGTTGGACAACTCGACGACAATATCCCTATCTAGCAACGTATTTTGTTAATTTGTGCACCTAGTCTAAAGCAAACTCTAGTCATAGCCCTAAGTGTGATCCTTGTAAATAGTGCTAAAAAACCAAATAAAAAGAACAGAAAATACGACACCAGCTTATTTTATTTCACTTTTATTGCTTTTAACGTTTAGATGGCAAATTGTTTATAAATACGTAAAAACCGCACCCTTTGGTTTATAGGCACAGGATAATATCAATTGACTAGTTAATTTGAGAACAAATACATTTTTGGTACATATATTCGAGTTTCACTAAAATAAATGAGAAACTAAAAATAAAAATTCATTGCACCTGGAGTCCGTGCATGAACGACATTCATTCATTCAACATCAAAAAGGATATCCGTCGCTGCTCCGTTGATTGTCTGCAACGTTCAGTCGGTGTTGTTACCCTCTTGTTTTGCTTGTTGTTTAGAGGGGTTCTGCGGCACCTGCTGCTACCCCCGGACTGTATGTTAAACTGGGACCCGTGAATGCAGCCAGCCAGACGTGTTTCATATCGATCTGTTCGTCCTTTGAATTCGATTGTTGTTGATTACAGGCGATACGAAGCAGCTGTTTGTACATTTGCCATGCCATCTGCGGGCGAGCACATGAACTCGAATCATAGTACTCAGGTTCGTGTCGGTGTGTTGGATTAATATTGCCGTCAGCTATGCTGATTAAAGATTCAAAGGATGGTGGCAGCATCTGGAAAGAAATTTATAATTACATCCAGGAATAAACATTTGTTTATAATAGTTGGGCATCAGTGGTGTGGCAAGTGACAGCACGATTCCAGGTCGCAACAAGGCATTGCTTGGAAAATTCAGAATAGGTATAGGTACCTGGTTTCGAACATTGATTTCGAAGGTAGAGACTTCATTGAGGAGTGTAATTTCTATATGGTCTATAATAATATGAACGTACTAAGCACCGAGAGCGGTTTTTAGAAGTTGAAATATCATATGAACAGTGTAAGTGCGGGTCGAAGCCAATTTGAAGGACACGCTTTGTACCTGTTGCATTTAATATCACTACAATACTGACTTGCTTATTAGTCTTTACCATATAAGTTACTGCATACCTACCTAAACGAAAGTGCCATAGGTACTGTTGGAAGAACGAGGTATAGTCCTTGGCAACGAAGACCAAAAAAGACCGAATTGGGGAAATAATTCGTGTAGAAGCGAATTTTGGCACAGTTGTAGAGAAAGGTGTCCTGAACAACATACCGAGAGTACTGGTGGGTGGGGGTGGAGCTAACGGGTGCGCGGGGCTTTTTAAGTCCCTTTTTCAGTTTTTAGCAAATATCTATCGAAAACTATAGCTCATAGCGAAAAAATGTTAGCTACTAAATTAATCTTAACAAAATTATATACACTTTTTCGGTGGGATGAATACTTAAGGAGATACAGAGGTGGGAAATAGACACTTTTGATTAAAGTGACTTTTAACATGAATAAAAAATATAAAGATTGAGTCGGATATTTTTATATACTGTAATATTTTCGGCCTGGGGTTCGTCGAATAAAACTCAACTTCACTTTTATGATTTCACAATGAAACACTTTATTTATCAAACAAAACTTATTTAAATTCAAATCACACTGTTATTCAACTTTACTACTTAGAATTCAACACTTTAATTCAATTCAATCACTTTTCACTTTATAACCGATTTTCACAAGTCAACGTTTAAAATATAACTGTCTCGTACGAGCCTGCCACCCGTGTATTTATACAAAATTAAGCACCTTCTAGTACGTTCCATACCCCCTTTGGTAATTTTCCATTGGTACTCCTCCGCTGAATTCCAAGGAGGGGAAATCGAAATTCGAACTTCGAATATGACAGCTGCTGTCAGATGACTGGAATGACAGTTGGGTATGTTCATTTAGTGAATCGAGCGGGTGCGTTTGTAGATTGAATCGATGGGTGCATTCAGGGACTCCTGCGAGTTGTTTTATTTCTTGTCGCCACATAACATTGCCCCCCTCTTAGTTTTGTTCGTCCCGAACAAGTACGTCATCATTGCTTCCGTGGTAGCGATGTAGGCGATCAACATGGACAACTTTCATCTTCGCTCTTGGTCCCCTTTGGATTCGGAATACGACATCATTAATTCGCGTTACAACTTGGTAGGGACCTTCCCAGTCCTTCTGAAGCTTTGGCGATCTTCCCTTTTTACGATGTGGGTTGTAGAGCCATACCAGATCTCCCTCGTTGAACTCGGGTGCCGTTGCTCGCGCATCGTATCTCGTCTTCATGCGGTCGCTTGCAACTTTTATATTGCTTCTGGTTCTCTGGTGGATGTCATTAATCCTTTCTCTAAGGTCAACCACGTAGTCCTCCTCGCATGTTGGGTCTTCAGTGGGAAATCCGAATTTAAGCTCACTGGGTAGCCTGGCAGTTCGTCCAAATAAAACTTCAGATGGAGTGTACCCAGTTGTACTGTGAATAGCGTTTCGATAGGCCATGAGGAATAAAGGTATTCGCCGATCCCAATCCCGTTGATTCTCGTCCACTACTTTGGACAGATGTTCTTTTAGTGTCTTGTTGAAGCGTTCCACCATTCCATCTGATTGTGGGTGAAGAGGTGTGGTCCGTGTCTTCTGTAGTCCGATTGCTGCGCATACTTCCTGGAATATCTTCGACTCGAAGTTTCTTCCCTGGTCGGAATGTAATTCCATTGGCACTCCAAACCTGCACACCCAGTGGTCCACTATCTGATCGACAACGGTTTTCGCTTCTTGCACTCAGCCAATAAAAACGTTCCCGTACTTTTTCCAGGGTTTTGTTGATGCCCAAGTGCCCACCAGACACTCCATCGTGCATTTCCCGTAGAATCTCCTGGACTTTCGACCGTGGAACCACAAGCTGCATCTTAAAGGATTTTCCATCCGGCATTTCCCATTTTTTTCGCAGAACGCCATCTTGTACATGGAGAGAGTCCCACTGCGCCCAATATGCCTTTAATGTGGGACTTCTGTCGGATATATCCCTTGCGCTCGGTTTCTCCATAGATTCCTTCCATGCAAGGATTGGCTCAATGTCAGGGTCTTCTTGTTGTGCGTTGCGAAGTTCCTCAGTACTCCAGCCTTCTGCAGGTTCGGCTCTTACTCGCTGGACAGTACATTCGTTCTTTTCCTCCTGTCGCACGCAATGCTTACAATTGGGCTCACATGGTCTCCGGGATAATGCGTCCGCGTTGCAGTGCAGTCTTCCTTTGCGATGTTGTATCTCGAAGTCATAAGCCTGCAATCGCTCGATCCATCTTGCGACTTGGCCCTCTGGATTTTTAAACTGCAGTAACCATTTGAGCGCGGCGTGGTCGGTACGCAAGATGAACTTCTGGCCGCTCAGGTACTTCTGGAAATGTTTCGTCGCCAGTATTAAAGCAAGGAGTTCTCGCCTGGTAACACAATAATTTCTCTCTGGTCGGGTAAGCACTTTGCTGAAGTATGCTACGACTTTCTCCTGCCCATCGTGTAACTGCGACAATACTGCGCCAACACCCACATTGCTAGCGTCTGCGTCCACAATAAATGTCTTGCCGGGGATGGGGTAAGCTAGTACCGGTGCTTCGCAAAGTCGCTGCTTCAGATGCTGAAAGCTTCTTTCGCACTCACCTGACCATTTAAATTGTCTTCCTTTCTCAGTGAGCTGGTGCAGACACTTTGCAATCCCGGCGAAATCTTTGACGAACCTCCTGTAGTACGTAGCAAGACCGAGAAAGCTCCTTAGCTGGTGTTTGTCCTTGGGAACTGGCCAACTTCTCACAGCTTCGATTTTCTCTGGATCCGTCTTCACGCCATCCGTCGATATCACATGCCCCAGATACTTTACTTCTGCTCTGAAGAGCGCACACTTCTTTGGATTGAGCTTTAAGTGTGCTGCTCGAAGTCGTGAGAAGACCTCCCTCAAGTTGTCTCGATGTTCTGCAAACGTCTTTCCCAAAACGATGACGTCATCCAAATATACCAGACAGGTTTTCCACGTCAGACCATGTAAGACACGTTCCATAAGACGCTCAAAGGTGGCCGGAGCGTTACACAGACCAAATGGCATTACTGTAAACTGCCAAAGCCCATTGCCAGTTGTGAAAGCGGTCTTCTCTTTGTCTTCTGGATGGATCTGTACCTGCCAGTAGCCACTTTTCAGGTCGAGAGTGGAAAACCATTTTGCTCCAGAGAGTGTGTCCAATGTGTCATCTATTCGAGGTAAAGGGTAGCTGTCCTTCTTTGTGACATCATTAAGCCTCCGGTAATCCACGCAGAATCGAGTACTGCCGTCCTTCTTTTTCACCAGTACAACAGGCGACGCCCACGGACTTTTCGAGCTTTCGATCAAACCTTCTCTTTCCATGGTCGATATCATCTCGGCGGCCTCGTCCTGTTTAGCCAACGGAAGTCGTCTGGCAGGTTGGCGGATTGGTCTAGCATCTCCGGTGTCTATGCGGTGTTGTACTAAGTGTGTTCGACCATAGTCTCCATCCTGTGAGGCAAATATATCAGCAAACTCGCCAATGAGATTTTCCGCTATGGTTTGCTGCTCCTGATTTAGCTCACAGTCTCCGAGTATAGTCTTACATACCTCGGCCAATTTAGATGGAGAGACAGGACTTGCAGGCTCACTCTCAGCTATTGTCGAAATGGCTGCAACGGGCACACATCTTCCGATCACCTCTCCTTTTCTGAGCTTAACGGTGCGCTTATTTGGGTTCATCAGTCTTACCGGCACCATGTTATCCCTGGGCTCTGCAAGAATTTTTCCCACGACGTAACTTTTAAATTCACTTTTGTTGTCTGGCTCGATGAGATAGAATCGGTGGTTCCCAGGATCACCCTCCAAACGTGTCCAAAGAACTGTCTCTGAAGAGGGCCGCAGAACTTCATCGCCTCCCAGTATTGCTCGAAGATTCACAGCGTTGTCGTTTCCGTATACCATAGGGATCTCGATGCTTCGATACCTTAGCACCTGCATTCGAAGGTCAAGAATTACCTCGTGTGCCTTCATGAAGTCCACTCCAATGATGCATTCGTCGCATATGTCGGCTACCAAGAATGCATGTGAGAAGGTCAGTCCCTCTAGTTGTATCTGTAGCTGCACCTCCCCGTATACTTTCGCCGCTTCTCCTGTAGCTGTCTTCAGACTGTAGCAGCTGGTGTTATGTAGCCATGACGTCTGAACAAGGTCTCTTCGGATGATGGAGGCCGTGGCACCTGTGTCAATAGTGGCCACGCATCTTCTGTTGGCGATGATTGCCTCTACTGTCAGACTCTTGTTGCAGCGTTTTGTTTGCGAGACTTGGATGATGGTCCTGGGGGCGTCGATTCCATCAACCAACTTCTGCCCCGACATCCTGCCAGATGCTTCTTCATTCTGTCTCCTTCTAGCGCAATGTGGGCAACCCGCTTGTCTTACTGAGGCTCGGCACTGTCGCTGCAGGTGTCCCAGTTTGTTACAGTTCCAGCATCTCATTTGTCCCCGAGTGGTGTTCGTGTTTTGCCTTTCGATGTCGATGCGTTGACATGAGCACTCTAGACCAGCCATTTCCCTTATGCGATGGCAGCCTTGCGAAGCTTGGTCTGCAGCTTCCATTGTCAGGGCGAATGCTAGTGCTTCAGCGAGAGTCTTCTTACCTGCCATTCTTACAGCCATTTGTAGCTTTCCATCCGCAATGGCATTGGCAAACGCATCGGTTGCCAACTCGTTTATTATCTCCCTGCTGGTGTTGGGATAAGACAAATTCGCTAATCGCTCGATGTCGGCTTGCAACTGCTGAAGCGTCTCACCCCTTCTCTGAACTCTTCGGCGCAACTGGACCCGGTAAACTTGCTGCATGTGGTCGTCGCCAAACCTCATCTCGATGGCCTTCACCATGGCATCATAATCCTTCTGTTTTTCTTCAGGAATAGTTTGCAGCAATTCGGCAGCTGTTCCTCTGAGAGCAAGCGTGAGAGCAATCGACTTCTCTTCGTTGTCCCAGTTGTTCGTCATTGCGGCAGCTTCAAATTGCCTCTTATAAATCGGCCATGACGTTTGACCATCAAAAACAGGAGGCTGCATTTCTTTACGCCGTGGACTGTCGGGCAAACATTCTCGCAGTTTCTGTTTCTTAACCAACTCCAGTTCCTTAGCCAGCTGTTCTACTTCCGATTTGACTTCAGTGAACTGTTCCTCCACACTTTCAATTTTTCGATCCATCGTTTGGAACTTTTCCTCAAAAAGTGAATTCTGGGAATCGAGTTTGCTTTCTAGAATTTTTTTCTGCTCATCGAACTTAGTATCTAGCTTGTCGAACTTGTCTTCAAG
This sequence comes from Neoascia interrupta, assembly GCA_947623515.1. Lineage (NCBI taxonomy): Eukaryota > Metazoa > Arthropoda > Insecta > Diptera > Syrphidae > Neoascia > Neoascia interrupta. The sequence goes on from OX392462.1 coordinate 154,036,452, forward strand.
AGCATTCTTTTGTTCTTTTTGGCCGCTCTCCAGCTTCTCAAATTTGTCCAGAAGCAACTTCATGAAAGCGGGCATTTCATCGGCAGTACTTACTGTGCTTTGTTGCTGTTCTTCTTGAACTTCGAACAGCATCGTGTCTGGATGTCCACCTTCCTCGGTAATAGCGTCCTGGAGTCGGAGCAACAATTCCCTTTTGAGCCCCGAAGTCTGGAGGTTTCTTTTACCCAATTCCGCTTTTAACTCAGCTGTCGTCAATTGTTCAATTTTTCGACCCATTTTGAATTGTCTTCACACAATTTTCACAACACAATCTGTTTATGTCTTATATCTGTTCCAGAAAATTCACTCGCGAATAAACAAATCACTGAAACCGTTTTTATAACTTAGTTAATTATAGCTTTATCGCACAATCAGCTTCAATGTATCCGGAATATTCCACAATCAAATTTGTATGAGTCACCGACACTGTTTAGACACACGATATCTCTGGAAAATTCCACTGCACAAATAAATCGTTTTAGTCACCGACGCTATTTACGCGCACTTTTTCTAGAAATCTCCACTTAAAACTGTTTGACACACTAACACTGTTCCGGAAAATTCCACTGTAGAATTTACCCGCACAATTATGAGTTTTATCCCCAATTTCTGACACCAATGTAATATTTTCGGCCTGGGGTTCGTCGAATAAAACTCAACTTCACTTTTATGATTTCACAATGAAACACTTTATTTATCAAACAAAACTTATTTAAATTCAAATCACACTGTTATTCAACTTTACTACTTAGAATTCAACACTTTAATTCAATTCAATCACTTTTCACTTTATAACCGATTTTCACAAGTCAACGTTTAAAATATAACTGTCTCGTACGAGCCTGCCACCCGTGTATTTATACAAAATTAAGCACCTTCTAGTACGTTCCATACCCCCTTTGGTAATTTTCCATTGGTACTCCTCCGCTGAATTCCAAGGAGGGGAAATCGAAATTCGAACTTCGAATATGACAGCTGCTGTCAGATGACTGGAATGACAGTTGGGTATGTTCATTTAGTGAATCGAGCGGGTGCGTTTGTAGATTGAATCGATGGGTGCATTCAGGGACTCCTGCGAGTTGTTTTATTTCTTGTCGCCACATAACAATACTTTTATTAACATCGCATTGTCTTCGAAATTTAAAGAATTTCGAAGACAATGCGATGTTAATAAACGCCACTTTCGTATTCAAGGTTCAGCATCATGTGTGTCTTCAACTTGTGGTGCATTTTGTTCCAAAAGCCGAGGCATAACAACACCCAGCCGTGCACCGACAAATTATCCTGTGGATAATTGCGCCGTGCCGGTGCATTTTTTGTTCAAGATATTCTGTGAATGTGTGGAAAATGGGTCCGGGAGATGTGACCCACTTCAGAGCTGCAAATATTTCCAGAATCAAACGGAATGATAGACTGTTGGTAACCTTTTTTCTATTTATTAACTCACCACCAAAAAAATACAGCACTATACACGTTAGAGAATGCTTACAGAAAAAGTAGGAAGATCGGGCTCACATTTTGTTCCGCACCTTCTACCTATAAGCTAGAGATCACGGATGGGAACATTGTAATACGTGGTGGGTGCCACACACTGGGTTGTTATCCTTAAAGGCATGAATTGGTCACATGGTTGGATCTGGACTGAAAGATGTTCTATGTCTAGTTTTTGCCGCATAATTAGATGAAAAGGTTAGGTCCTATTTTTGTCGAAGGAGCAAATGTCTGAGGGGAATAAAAGAAGGTTATCTTGAGGGTAACGTGTGTTGCTAGAAATCGAAGAACTTCTTTCAGACAAAGAAGTGGTAGAAGTGGGTTGCCGTGCGCTTATTACGCCGGACGTATGAGTTCAAATCCTACCGTCGTCACCTGAAAAAAAGACTCGTCTTTATCACGGTTCCCACCTCCGCGAGTGTCTGACAAACCGCTCAAAATTTCCGTTCGGATTCGGCAAAAAATTGTAGGTCTCGCAACGAGCTTGCGAATCACCGGGAAGCACTGCCATACGCGCTTCATTGGAGAACAAAAATAGATTTACTCAATAGACATCTGCAATGAATGTCTTGAAATCAGAAACGCACTGCACACAAATTTTGAAACGTCAAGTGAATGGATCACTTGCTATTTATTTTTTTTATGACTATTGCACTCATTGACAATAAAACAATTAGTTCAGTGCATCTACGTACAGTGGGTGCCCTGAACTGAGTGCGCTGAATCAAATGAGTGCACTAATGAAATTGGTTTGAATTTGTGCACTAATTGAAATGAGTGCACTCATTTAAACAGTGCACTCAGTGTCTTTTAGGAGTTAAAGTTGTGCATGTTCTGTTTAAAGCAAGCACCCAACTGAACAAATGAAACCAAGAAGTGTTCTTATTTTGGTGTAAGCTAACAGAGTAGTGTACAGTAACTGTCTCTTTTGACATAGACCTCATTCAAACACAAGTCTTGAACGTATAATTTTACTGAATAGAGTGCAATGAAGTACTGCACACGTTTGAAACAATGAAATGAGTACATTCATGCAGACCTTTATTACTCAAGTCATTGTCCAGTATCCTAGCAGTCAAAAAAACAATCTGCCACCGAGTCGTGAATATTGCAACCTTAAATTAAAGTTTTATTGAAGTGACATGAAGTGGTTGGATCAAGCTACTATATATCCAAATGTTTCAGTGATTGGCGAGGATATAGACTTTATAGTCCTTCTCAGGATTGGCGCCACCATCTACAAACATATTATTTATGAATCCAACATCTAGGCGGTGGGAAGGTGGAGACCAAAGTGATTTTAGTTCCTACATGACTCTTTCATTTGCACAAATGACCCTCTTTCTTCAAAAGTTTTTTGGATACGACACTACTTTGGTGAAAATAGGAATTGCTAAGTTTCTTTCAGCCAAACTTGCCTTGAGCAAGTAAATCTCACGTATTTTTATTAATCCCTCATCATCACCTGAGGCAATTGAGCAGGCTGGCAATTAACGGGAAGCGAGCCCTGCAGGATGACATAAGGAAACCCAAATGATGACATAAGTTAGCCCAAATCTAATCTGGTCAATCTTCTTTCAACACGAACGGCTTCGAAGCAGCACTCTCCTAGATGTTTCACAAATACCCGTGGAAAAACATTCACAGACCTCATGCTTGGAATGTACATCCTTTGGTCGCCTTTGCAGGTGTAAGAATTCTCCCCAGTAGCCCTTGCCCTTACGAATGTCCTTCCATCGATCATGTGTCCGGTACAGGTTAGCTGGCTGCCGGATATGTGTGAAATAGTCCTAAGGATGCCTACAAAGGTAAATCTGTTAATGTAACATAGTATTGTCAAATACTGCTTTCTTCGAATCGCGTGGATAATATATTTCAGGCTTGAGCTACAGATACAAAATACAATGATAGCTAGGTATAGAGCTGTACGCCAGCTTCCAACCACTCACCCAATAAGGTTCGAACACAGAGATTATGGTATTAAGCACGACGACAAGCATGGGAATCAATTCCAAACAGCATTTCTTTGCCGATGCATCCTGACTGCGGGTGTGGGTATGCCTTGGCTCCTGCAACAATGCACCACAACTTGAAGACGCACCCGACTCTATACCCCAAGATTCTTCTGATTTGGAAGACAAAGCGATACAATGAAAGTATGCACGTATCCGACTCAATCTTTTTTTTTTTTATGATAAAAGTCACAATTAAAAGTGTCTATTTCCCAAGTGTTCCAAAAGTGTTTGAGTATTTTTGAAATGTGATGTATCTGATCGCAGAGTTTTATTCCATTCATTTATGTTTGTTAAATTTGTTATTGCGTTAAAGAGGAAGAACAGAACTCATCGCGTTCTGTTCCAAGCTGGACAGCGCCTCTTAATAACCTCTTAATAATGTTCGCAATATTAATCTTAAAGAACTTTTCCTCCCATACAATAAGCTCCTCCCCTTTGGGCCTTTTAAAGTCTTAAAAGGCTCTTTAAGATATCATCAAGATTTTGTTTGCATTTGAAAAAGTGTTCTTGAAGACATCATTAAGAGCCATTTGTGTTGCTTGGGCCACCTCTGTATCTCCTTAAGTATTCATCACACCGAAAAAGTGTATACAATATTTGTTGAAGACAATTTTGTTGTGATTAATTTAGTGTTGAACATTTTTTTGCTATGAGCAATAGTTTTCGAGATATTTGCCAAAAACTGAAAAAAGGGACCTTTAAGGCCCCGCCCAGCAGTAGCTCCGCCCCCACCCACCAGTAATTTCGGTATGTCATTCAGGACACCTTTCTCTGTCTTTGTCTTTGACTTAATAAAAGCCCGGAATAAGCTATATTCTAGATGGAGACGATATAAGTGCCTTGCAATACTGAATGAGTTCAAAGTTGCTCGCAACGCAGTAACATCTTTAATCAGGAAAAATAAGGGGAAATTTTATGCTAATAAGTTTAGCTCAACGAGTTCTAGTTCTAACTTTTGGAGGCAAATCCGGTCACTAGGGATGTCTACAGAAAAGTCATCGCTTCCGGACAACATAGATTTAAATGAGCTTAATGATAAATTTGTATTATCCGGCGACTGTAGCTCAGCTCACTGTAGCACACCTGCCACCCAATGTTGGAACGAGGACACATTCTCCTTGTCTTGTGTAGATGAGGTTTGTGTGGGTAAAACGATTTTAGACATCAAATCAAATGCAGTAGGCTCAGATAATATTGTGCCTAAGTTTTTAAAAATTTTATTGCCTGTCGTGCTAAGTCAAATAACCCACATTTTAATACGGTAATAACCACTTCGAACTTTCCTGCATGTTGGAAAATTGCTAAGGTGCTACCAATCCCAAAGTCTTCGTCATCCCAAGCTATACCGGAGTATCGCCCGATTGCTATCCTCCCGTTTCTAAGTAAAGCCTTCGAGACCATAACAAGCTAACAAATTAAAGTTTTTCTAACTGAAAAAAAGCTCATCACGAGAGTCCAGTCGGGATTTCGCGCAAAACATAGCTGTACCACAGCGTTACTTAAAGTCTGCGAAGATTTACGTGGAGGTCTTGATCAAAATATGCTGGCAGTAATAGTTTTCTTAGGCTTTTCAAAGGCTTTTGATTGTGTGGACCACGCGATACTACTCGAAAAACTTAAAACGCAATTTTGGTTCGATAGGACTCTGTGTACTTTAATGTCGTCATACTTATGTTGTCGCTCGCAGTATGTGTCTCATGGTGTTAAATATTCTTCCCGTCTTTTAGTTCCGTCTGGTGTCCCCCAAGGATCTGTCCTAGGACCGCTTCTTTTCATCTGTTATATAAACGATTTAGTGCAACGTCTTGTGAACTGTGAACGCCATTTATATGCAGATGATGTGCAGATTTATTACGTCTTTCCAAAGTCTCAAATAAACCAGGCAATAAATAACTTGAACAGACAGCTGACATTAGTGTGTAAGCTTAGCCTCAATGCATCAAAGACTAAAGCTATAGCTATTAATGTTGGCCGAAATAGGGTAACCAAGTCACCACTATACATAGATCAAGCACCTATTGAGTATGTAGAAAACTTTAAAAATCTAGGAGTGTACTTGAGCCATAACTTTACTTGGAATGCCCATATTACAAAAACTGCATCAAAGATTTTCGGAGCCCTAAGAGGCCTAAGCCCAACCTCCAAATACCTTCCAACCAGCGTTAAGTTAAAACTTGTCAAGTCTTATATACTTCCTATTCTAAATGAAATATTTTCTAACATGGATTTCGAATCAAAACGTAAACTAATTGTTGCCTACAATAGCTGTGCGAGGTATATATTTGGGATCGGAAGATACGAACACATCTCCTCTTACAATTATCAAATATTAGGGTGCTCCTTAGATGCAATTTTGAAATACCGCACTGTGCTATCACTGCACAAAATAATATCTACACAAGAGCCGGGATATCTATACGAAAAACTTTCATTTGCGCGGAACACGAGAGCTTTCCAATTAATAATACCAAGGTGCAAGTATGTTAATACCTCACGGCAATTCTTTGTGAATGCGATTCGGCTTTGGAACACTCTACCCGTCGATATAAAGCGCACGATTAACAGAACCGCCTTTAGCAAAAAACTGTTTGACAACTATAAAAACAATTCTTAACAGATTTATCTATACTCCTTTCTACTTTCTCTCTATATTCTATTCTATACTATTTCTTGGCTTTGTTTTTAAAAAAAAAAAAAGTTTGTAAATTTAATTTAACTTTTAAATCTTATTTTATTTATTATTGTTTTGTGTTAAATTTTTTAATATTGAAGCAATTTTTTTCTGCAATGCAAATAACTGTAATATTTCTAAGCGTGTTCTTTTTTAAAAGATGTGTATTGTACAGGAGTTTAACAAGAACATTGAATACAAATAAATGATATCGTATCTAATCTAATCTCTACAACTGCGGCGAAATTCGCCTCTACACGAATTATTTCCCCTATATTTGCTTAAATTTGATATTCGGAAACAAAACAATCATACCGCAATTCTTTTCACCGGCGGTTAAGCAATCTATACTTGCAGTTACATCTTCGGCAGAAATTGGGATCCTAGACCCAGAAAAAGAAGCACTGTTGCACTTGATGTCCGCCTGTGCTGCACAAGCCAGAGGCAGACAACGGACGCTAGGAAAACCCTTCTTCCTCACAATCGAGGAGGTCTCAGATAAGAGTAGATATCAAAGACCTATTAAGACCTTTACCTTAGTTCTATAAGTTGGATCTAGATTCTAGACCAAATAAAATATCGAGTTAACGGGAGCTGTGGTCGGTATGGAAACTGAACTTTCAGCGTTGCCACTTCTATATACCTACCATAAATTACTGAATAACTAGATATTCAACTTCGGAAATGTAAAAGCTTTGCCCACAAGCTAAAATTGATGAATTTACAAATGTGAGTAAATTTATGAATTCGTCATTTCCATGCAATTTCGTTTTGCAGCTTTTACATCAGCTGATCGTGTAAGGTAAATTGTTGTTGTATCTTTTTACACGTATTCACCGCCACGGAAATTTTAAGCTTTAAAGGATTTATAAAAAACGTAAACAAATGGGTGTTGGAGGGTAAGAGGGACGCAAGTTGAATATCTAGTTATTCAGTAATTTTTTGATACCTACCTACGGGATACCTCGGCTTTCACTTTCGTTTGCCTTTCACATACGTAGCAATAGGTAGAAATGTAAGGCCAAGGGTGGAATCGGCTTAGATAATCTATGATAATAAGATAATAAGTGATGTCACAAATCACTTAAAATCGTCTGCGTTAACTGTGATCATCTTATGACAGCTCACGATCAATCACCGTCAAAATCAGCTGGTCGCCAGTTTTCGAACTTTCCGGCTAATTGGTTTTTTTGCCTACACTTGGGATATAAAAAAAAAATTCGCTTACATCACAAGCAAGGCAAGGATTCGGATGAATATTTTAGTGATCACGAATCGCAGGCGGATAATTTTGTTTATTATTAATTGTCACAAAACAAATTGGTTCCATCTCTGATCTGGAGTCGATTATCACTGTTTAAATTGAGTCGAAAATTTTAGAAATTCACTCTTATTTACCGTACGCACTCCCAACTTAAGGAGTTGTTCTTAAGGGGTTGTTCTTGTTAGGTACAAAATAAGTCTAGGTATTGTTTGTTTTGTTTAATTTCTATACGTATCGGTATCACCCTTTTATAGTGACAAAAAAAAAATTGGTAGGTAGGTAGCTAGATCTCAAATAAGACACTGCGCAAAAGCAAATTAACGATAGTGATGTTGATGACTCGAAAAATAAATCTGGACTTTTTTAAATTATATTTTAAAAAATAAGTAATTACCTACAAGTTGTTACTCACATTGGATAGGGTGACGATAAGAGACTAAGGTTCCAGACAACACTTCCGTTTCGGTATCAGCACCTCCGGTCCGCAGTTATAAAATACAGCAGAGATTAAAATTACAGAAATGCAGACACAGACAAAAACATATGTTCTGCACACAAGACACAACACAGCCGTCCAGCAGTAATAACAAAACAAATCTAACAACAAGACTTGCGGACAGGGACAGTACTGGGACCGGCGCACAAATCGGTAGCGTTCACAACCTAATAACGCACTCAAAATAAAAAGAGCTCATTTTGCAGCCGTCCGTTGCTGATGTCGTGTCATTAAAAGTGCAGATGTACATTATAGACTTAAAAAAAAAAAAATCTTTTGGAGGGGACACATACACACTGCAGGCACTACAGGAACAAAACAAACAACTCATATTATAGGGAAGCGGGAACACATCCACTCAATGCAACCGTGTGCGCTAGGCGCCCTCTCCGTCTCCTCTATCATGAACAAATACCTACCCATTCAAAGGGATTATAGTTAACGGACAAAACGCTCTCACTCAAATGAAATTAACCCAAATGTGTGAGTTTCAAGTTCAACGAACGTGAAATACCCCCAGGGAGGACTTCACAATAATATGGATAGGGATAGGGAATGACCAACATAATGAACGGCACACATATGCTTTCAATATGGTAGGTATAGGATACGTATCCTGGCGAAATTCCTGTATGTAGATTCTCCATGAGAAAGAGTTGCCGTCACTATTTTTTTTGCTGCTTCGGTTGTAAATTTGACTTAGTACGTATGCTCTAGGTACGTTTAATTTCACCAGTCATGACATGATGACACGTTGATGGTTCAATTAAACCGAAAGAAGCTAAAAAATATGTAAAAATTTAAACCCCGTTGCTAGGCTATTTTTTATACCCTACCCAGGGTATATTAAGTTTGATGTATAGTTTAAAACGCAGTGAAATAGACCCCTAAGACCGTTAAGAGAGACCGACAGCGAGAGGGGAATAGTTTATGCCGTGTCGTGTCCGTCTGTACGTTCGTGTGTAAGCATTTTTTAAGTCTTAAAATTTGAGCTAGAGAATTGAAATTTGGTAGCTGCTCGTTTGGATAATTTTCCGAAACACGGACAGGAAAAAATCGGATTTAGATTGCCGCGCCTAACGAAGCAGGGCAAATTTCCATTTCCTTTCCCTCTTCTTCAACTAATCTTTTCCGCTCGTGAGATGTGAATCTACACAAAAATGGGTAACCAATTAAGGGTAACCCTTAATTCGCGAGTGTACTTGATGTATATAAAAAAAAACCTCTGACAACTTTTTAAACGCCTATTCACCTAAACCATTTTTGTTTTTTCATATGTTTTGCCAGTAAATTGCCACATCCTCATGAAGTTGATTGTATTTCGACTGTGAAGTAAAGGAATTTTCAATTGAAACTATTGTAATGGGGAGCGTTCAGCTCAATCTTTCCGGAAATGGAAACTAGCAAAATGTATGGCTGTAGTGTTGTGTATGTAGAGGTTAAAAATAAAAAGGGCAGTAGGTACGCGACGGAAAAGAGTAGTACGCATACTAAACTTATTGAACCGTACTCAAAAAGCAAGATCGTATAGTACGGGAGAAAACACTGGGCAGGGGTATGCAGAGTTGGCTATCTCAGTCAACTACGCGGGCAAAGCCGGAGACTTCTAGCTAGAAACAGAGCTAGCTGACAAAGCTCGATGGTTGAGGCCCTGGTCCACCCCGAACTGTAACGCTACCTAAAGCAAAGTCAGTAAGGGTAAGGTATAATGCAATCCGTCGCAAACGGACTGGAACCTGTACATACTTAATGTTGCACTTTTCCACTAGCTTTCCTTCAAAACAGTAACACTTGTATCCTATCCCAACTTCAAACATCTAAGACTGTTTGACGGCAGTTGCCCAAGTACCTACTTATCAAGTAGCTAGGATCAGACTCATGGTTGTCGCTCATGAATCGCTATGTTGTCATAGCTTCGCTCATGAATTTAGCTTGAGCTTGGGATACTGGAATAGGAACAGCCTTTTCATGGTTCAAAGTTGTCAATGTTTTTCTGTGCCTACCTGGGAGGGTTGTGTGGTAAGTTAGTCCCTTCGATGATAGGTGGCGCAGGAATTTGAAAAAATTTGGTTGAGATTTTATTCCGCGTTTTAAGAAATAACTGTTTTTTAGCTGTAAAGCCATTTAATCGGCCAGAAAAAAAACTGAAAAACAAACGTAACATTGGTTTGGTTTTGGCTCTCTCGCAGCTCATCAGCACAGCAGTAGCAGGAACAAAATCAGCTGAATTGCATCATCAACTTCCGCCTTTTTTATTCGGTTCTCCAGACATGAGTATGTTTAAATATAAAATCGTTTCCTTAAATGAGGAAATTGCTTAGTTCGCGGGAAAAAAAATTCCATCAATTGAGTAAATTATCGATGAAACAAGTACGTACCTATATATTTAGCAGAGCTTTAAAATGTCTGTTTTTCTGGGAGAGTTGAGAAAGTTAGAACACCATTGAAAAATTGAGATTGCGCTAAAATAGCATCGCTTTAAAGAATTAACTAAGTTAAAAAGCATGCAGATCACTTCAAAGCCACAGACTTATCAAATATTCTGCGTATATATGGGTATATACGCAGAAAATGGGTACATAAAGTTACAATCTTTAATTCAAATAATTTTAAGTCATAAAAGATCTACTGTACGGAGGAACTTCATTCATTCATTTTATATTTTATTCAAATTCACTTAAATATAATACAAAGTTCTTAAGAATAAACAAAATTATAAAAAATAAATAAATAGAGTGGCGCAACAGCTCGAGGTGAACCAGGGCCAACTTCTCAACAATGTATGCTGGTGTAATAATTTCTTTACATACAAGTGGACCTACAATTTTTTGCCGAATACGAACGGCTCTTTGAGAGGTTTTTCAAGACAAATGATACTCTCGGAGGGCTTGTCAGACCGGAGGAGGGACCGTGAAAAAGAACAAGTCTTTTTTTTTCAGGTGACGATGGCAGGATTCGAACCCAGACCTCCGGCGTAGTAAGCACACACACTAACCACTACGCCACGGCACCCCACAAAATTATAAAGCGAACTTTTATTTTAAAACACATAATCGCGTATCGACTGAAACGTCACTCGGATTATTGTACATACCTACACTTACAATGTAGGCATAAAATAGTTGGCAACTCTACTCTGTGAAAAATATTTATCACTTAAAAAAAATAAAACTATTAATACTGAGCTGCCCCTATTTTAGCGCCCTATGTGTGTGGTGTGACGCTGACGCAGCACAACGTCTTGTTATTGTGTCTGGTCTGGTCATCTGGTTATTTTAGCAATTAATACTCAAGCCAGTGCTCACTCCGTAGGGGGATGATTGAATGAGTGATAAAAATTTCCATTTGAGTTGAGATAAACTCAATATTGAAGCATGCGGTATGCAATGAAATTAATGAGATTAAAGGACAACAATTGACCAGTAATCTGTTTTGTATTATGTGGGTGGGTATGAACAGGGCAAAATATTATTCAGGCCCTGATAGGAAACATATTCGGGCCCCCTTTTAAGTTTCGAACACATTCATAACTTTGGAAGCGAACTCAAAATCGCATAAACTCTTCTTCGCTTTCTTCACGACGACGCCGGCGAAACACAACGCACGGTCGAGTGTATCGAAGTTCCAACCGCAAATGTAGTGGGTAGGTATGGAAAAAACGCAATTTTTGAGGGTTTTCGCGTACCTAACTTTATACTCTGCAGGTACAGTAAAGTGCTGGGGCAAAGATCTAACATTTTTTCTAACCGACATAGGGTATATTAAAACGTATAGTTTGTAACACAGTGATAAAATCACCGTAGACCCCTTCGACCTTTTACGGGTATGATCAAGACCGACAGGTGAATTGAATAAGCCATATCCGTCCGTCCGGATACACATCTTCTACGGTTGCATAATGCTTAGACATTAGACTGCACAAGATAGGTAGATCAGGGCGATGTGAAAAGTGAAACAAAGTTGAGTTCAAAAGTTCTCCTCTGATATTAAAAGTTGTGCTCATCTTAGAGTTGGCGTTATAAGTCAGGAAGTACATACGTGTCGTTACCCAGACAGTGAAAAGGCTTGGTGTATATTGATCCCTAGGGTAAGGGTCAACATTCTGCCAGGGACAAAATTCTAATTTCAGAATTCTGGTTTCAAAATAGTTTCCTATCTCAGGGTATTAGGTAAAGGTAGGTATATTAAGTTTGATTGATAGTTTGTAACATAGAGAAATAAATCACCTTAGACCCCCAAGACCTTACGGGCATATGATCGAGAATTGTATGACCAAAGATCCATGTCCGTCTGTCCGTCCGTCTGTCGGTAGTTTTAAGGCCTTTAATTTTGGCTTTGGGGGTCAATGGTGATTATTTCTCTATGCTACAAACTAATCAAAGTTAATATATCTCCTATCTTATGGGATGGAGTATAAAAATACGATGTTATTGAAAAGGGTTTGATGCCCCTTTTTTAAGGAAGAAGAACTCTTAACTGATAAATTCTAAAAACAAATAAAGTTAATAGAAACTTAAATTTAACAACCAAGATTTATGACGCAATTCCGAGCTTGACAGTGGTCGATTGGGATGGGGTGGTCAACTATCCGCCTAAGCTGATTTTAACTCGCCCACAAATTAATATAAAAATGCAATCAACACGTTTATAGGTACCACATCTGATAAAAAAAATATGAACAAAAAATGTGATGTTATTGAAAACGGATTGATGCCACGTACCTTTTTAAGGAAAGAGATTCTTAACTGATAAAATCTAAATACTATTAAAGTTTATAAGAACTAAAATTTAACAACTAAGATTTATGACGTGATTCGGAGCTTGACAATGGTCAATTGGGATGGGTTATTCATAGCGCGTAGGCGGATTGTAACCCGCCCCCTTTTTATATCCGACCCAGGGTATATTAAGTTTGATGTATAGCTTGTAACGCAATGAAAAAAATCACCGCAGACCCCTAAGGCCTTTAAGAGATATAAATGGGACCGATAGGAGAATCGATTAAGCCATGTCCGGCCGTCCGTATGTAAACAACTCTTAGGCCTTAAATTTTAAGGTAGAGAGCTGAAATTTGGTGGGTTGGCTGGAAGTCCAGTCCTTCAGATCAAGTTTTAAAATTAGCTGAATGCGCCCACAGGCACGCCCACTACAGGCCTATATGTGCGACTATATCTTATTTCAAAAAAATTTTTAGTTATGTTACATTGGTGCTAGCGCATTCATTTTTGATATGTAATGTTGCCTTTAATTGTCTTTAAAGTAGCCAAAAAAGTTCGGCCTTTTAATTGACCACGCCCACGTTTTTAAGGGATTTTAACTTAAAATTACGGTTTTTCAATATTTATATATGAAATTTGATTAAAACATATATGACAAAAGTTGTAGATATGTATTAGTATATTCATGTAAAGTAGTATGTGCCTCCGCCCACTTTTGTGATTTTTTAGTTAAAAAGGCGGATGTATGCAACCACCCAGTGTAAAGCATTAAACAGTTATATTTTTATATCCCGCCCACTTTTTGGAGGCGTGGTATTTTTTTTTTTTTTTTTTTTGATATGGTCGGGTATTTTGCAATCCGTCCTAGATGGACTGAAGCTTTTGCATACGCACTGTTGCACTTTCCCACTTGTTTTAGTTATTTTTTCCCATAACTTCTGAACAAATCGAGTCCGACAATTTTTAATAACATATTCGGAGTCAGGACCCCAGAATCCACACAGCTATTAAGATACTTAAGATACAAAATCAAAATTCAACGCACGGTTTACTTATGCCCAAAGAAATGTCAGAATTTTTGCTGATAATCGCGAAAGAAAATTGAGTCAAAACGTCACTTCCCATACACAATGAAAGTTACACCCAGCCTCTTCCGTCAAATACGGTGGCGAAATTTCGAGATGGGTGTCTTCACCATTTAGGTAGGTACATGAGCATGATTGCGTTCAGGTGTACGAGAAAAGAACAATGTTTTACTGTTTTCCACACAAGTTGTACGATTCAGTGTTGAAAGGAATACGCCATTACATATACATTAGCAAAATTCCGTGTAAGTGTACGGGAAAAGAACAATTTTTTTTCTGTATGTATTCACACCGACATACACCACAAAATCTCGAATAAAAAAAAGTCTCAAAAGACGAAATCACGAAAAAATCTCGAATAAAAAAAGTTTTTCGACATTTTTAAGTTATTTTTAAGTTTTTTTAAGATTAAAGTTGGTTGAACCTAAGGGGAGACAAAACAAAGTCTTTTCACAATTTTTTCAAACATTTGTGTGTAAATATGTATAGGTATATTAATTCGAGATTTTTGTTGTCGAGATTTTCGTTCTCCAGATTTTTGCTTTCGAGATTATGGTATTCGAGACATCGAGGTACAAAGATTTCGCCATAAGGCTATGCTTTTATTTATTTATATTTCAATGCATACCGCAGTGGGCTACGCCCGCCTAAAAGCATGCAACACCAAAGAACAACTTTGTTAGCAGAATTCTAGCAGAATAATGCTTGGTAACAGAATTCAAGCAGTCACTAGACAACCTGCTGAAAACATATTCTTATTCTACAGGGTCATGTAGAATCCATCTCTGTGGCACAATACATGGAATAAATTTTTATTTTTGTGGCACTTAAAACCGCACTTTTAGAAGCGTTTTCGGACGAATGCTAGGAGATCTTGATTTCACAGTTCAGCTTGATTGATTTCACAGTCTCTTATAAGAAAGATTGCTTAAAAGAAACGAATGTGAAAATACCGTGTCTTTTCACTCTTTATGCATATAAAAATAAAAAGGCGCTGATTTAAGAAAGTCTTTTATTATAAGCAATAATCGCAAATAAGAAAAGATCTTTTAATCACAAGATCAACTATTTAAAACTAAATTCAATGCATATCGAAACATGATATTTTGTTTGTTGAACGCGTCTTGATTTCTTCATTCCAGCATGAATGCGTAAACGCTTTATTTCAAGCCAGCAACAAAATATGAACATACCCGCCGTTTGCGTTTCGCCGACCTATCATACAAAAACTTTGTTTCTTATACCAGTTAATTTTTCATATAAGACACCTTTTTTCTTATAGAGGTTCTTTTGTATAAGAACAACTCGGATATAAAGTAGTTTCTTATATCCGTGTTGGACTGTAGTGTATACATTTAAAATAAAAGCTGTTTATTAGTATGTTAATGATATGTGACCACATGGAGGAATTTTTAAACTTTTTGAAAGACCAGACACAATGTGTTAAAGGAAGAATACAGCACACGAAATTTTATGGCGTATTCTTTTGAACACCGAACTGCCACACCGAGCTGTCAAATAATACTCGGTGTTCGTGAGACTTCCAGCGTGGTGTACACTCGGTTTGATTGTGTACAGAACGACAAATACTGCACCGGCGCGCAATCATCACTTAAGTGTCTGCTTTGACTTTATTTTGTTTAGCTTTTTTTTTCATTTTGTAACGTGATTTTGTTGCCGTCGGTTTTTTGTACTTTTTATTTAAAATGAATTTTGATAGCTCTGAATTTGAGTTTTTATCGATTTCATACAATTTCAGTCGTGTTGTAAATAATCACGAATGAAAATTGAATCAAAATGTCACTTCACATACGCAATCAAAGCTACACCCAGCCTCCACGTCAAATACGACGGTGGCGAAATTTCGAGTTCGGTGTCGACACCGAATTAATTCGGAGTTCAAAGGTGTACGAGAAAAGAACATTTTTTTACTGTATTCCACACCAGTTTCACCATTCAGGGTTGAAAAGAATACGTCATTAGTGTACTATGGTGTGTAGTGTACTATAATGTACTTTGATTTTCCATGCTAATACGCGTAAAGTACTGCACTCTTGTAGTGTTTCAGGACCTGGGAAGAACAGATAGATAGGAAATTTTCAAATTCTTAAGCTTAAAATTTAAGGCCTAAAAACTTCACACAGAGGGTCGGGCATGGCTAATTCTATTCACAATTTGGCCTCGATCATAATGCCCTGATGATGAAAAATAGCTGAAAGCTCCATTATGAACACACACATGCAGATTTTAACAGTTATTCTAAATTTTTGCTAACTTTCTTATCTTTTAAATGTCAATCTCAATAACGACTGGGACTCCTCTCATTTCTAGTACATTTACAAGAAGGTTTGGCATTGATATGGTCAGGCTTTAATGTTTTTGGCGACCAAGCCTTTTTAAGATGATCGACTTGGCTAAAAATACTCTGATTTGCTCATGCGCCTAAACCTCATGGTTTAAGTACTTTGGGACCATCTTTGATCACACTTGCTGGAAATTCAGAATTATAAAGTTGTTTTCTAGCACACAGTACAGGTTTAGGTATAATTGACCTATTTATATGATTGATGAAGCATCATATAAATAGCTTAGATTGACGAACTTAAGTTCGTCTAATTTGCCTTAAGCTCATCTTACTTGTGACGTTCAAATGTTGGTCACTCCCGAAAGCTCATAAAAAAATCTTTGCTTTTTAACATTCTTGCCGTCCTTGAACTTGAAGGCCAAGTATAGGTTCTTGCAAACATTTCTGTACCCGCGATAATACAAATTTTAATATTTCTGTTTTTAAAATATTCCGCATCATATTTTTTGCGATAGGGGCATTATACTGAATGTTTCACATACTTGGGAGTATACCATAATCAGTGAGTTACCTCATTCAAGCTTTGATGCCACAAATAAATATCTACATCCCATATTGCTTGTATCTACATGCACACCAACATGACTATGACATTCAACTGGTTCTTATCGCTTCCTTGAATTGGTCAGAGGCAGATTATCTTTGGTTTTAACTAAAATAAAAACCAAAATCCGTTCTTACTCACAGAAATTTTTTGCACACAGTTAGTTTACATTAATCGGTTGGACATTGCGGTAGATACGGGCGAAATTGTGTTTTAGTTTGTAGACTTCCTCGAACCGGTTGTTTGCGAAAGAGTGAAAGTTACGAAACCTTTAAGGTAAGAAAACTTCAAAAAATGTTCGTGGTTTGTTTTTACAGTGCAGCGATTTATACCTATGTTCTGTATCTGTAGTGCAGTCAAGTTTTAAGGTTCAGAAAAAAAAATTCCCTTTGTCTTAAACAAAATAATATTCTTATAGTTCGGCTGGTAAGACTGTTTTTAAAATCAACATAATCGAACAGTGAATGCAGCCATAGACAGAAGCCCTTAAGTTATTTGGTTTTAGCTGCCGGCGTTTGACGTTCTTGGTGTTTTACCCGTTAGATATGTTAAAAATCTATATACACGTCAATAACAAATCCTTGCCTTGAACTACATACATACCTTCGGCATAGAATACCACTGTCAACTTTTCACATCGCTGCCAATGATTTTTTCGTGACTAAAAAAGTCATTCATTTGTCAAAGCACTGGCATCGAAGCAGAAAATTTGTGATGATGTTCTGTCCTGAACCGGGTTATTTTTAGCGAAATCGTTCTTATAGCATTATGATTATGACAACTTGCACATAGTGGAAGATATGCCTGAATTGGTTTTTCCAACCAACTAACGCCACATTGGTTTTTTTTTTTGCAATGTACGAGTTATTAAAAAACACCTGTCAAAATAAATTTAGGAAGTTTTAAATTCAAACTTTTTTGAATCTGCAGATTTTGGCAAATTCACTTTTGCTATTTTCGCTTTAACTTTAGTCTCTTTCAAGGGACCTTTTTTTGTCGAAGGTAGCTACCTATACTATACGATGGAGCTCTCAGAGGCAAATATTGTTCCATTGTACTACCATGCAGACAGCTAACTTTGATTTGATAGGACTTCAGTGATGATTGATGAAGAGCCTATGTTCGGCGCTCGCCACGTCTTGTCAATCCCAGAAACTCACTTCTTTTTGCGTGTTTGTTGAGCAAAAGAAGAGGGAATGCCCAGGACTCGTTTGTTTCAGTTGGTTCGATTCACCGACCTGTCCCATTTCATAGACGACACTAAGGGTTCGGGGTTGAACCCCAAAAACAAACTAGGGTCCACGGGATCGTCTCTCCCGCCACCTAAGTGAACCGCCCTTGCGGGAAGGAACTTCAAGGGAGCTTAGTGATACTTATTTATCTTTTTCGTTAAAACGCAGCCCCTTAGTTCAGTAGATAGTAGAATGAGATTGATTTTGAGATGGGATTGTTTCACCAGAACTTGTGGTATTCTTCTAGACAAGAGTTTTGACGCAAGTTGCTATTATTGCGACATGTTGAATAAGCAACGGTTTCCAAAAGTTTTCCAATTCGGTTTCCAATTAGTTTGCCATTTTCAGCTGCCTTTAAAATTAAGGCTAGAGTTAAAGTTTAGTATCGCGAAGTGTTTGTGAGGCGTATCCGAAAATTTCTTATATTTTTTCGGTGAACCTAGGCCCTAACCAATAAGTTTTGACAGTCCAGCTCTGTCTCTAGCGAGTTATCTACAGATTTATACGTAAATTTGGCTGAGGTGTCATTTGCGAGGGTCATGTGTCTGTCGGTTTTCATATATTGCCAGCGCCGCGCCGAACGGGCGAGATCCAGAGTGTTCATACACTCTAGATACTCCAGCAATCAAAGCCCTCCTTTGGGATTTTTCGGGGGTCGGGCTAGGTTGGGTTTGCGGTGTTGATCGTTGAGTGTTTTACCTGGTCCTCCAATGTTAATTTTATGCAGGTCGTACCCAAAGTCATCCTTAAGGACTTGACGTGAAAACGTCCTCATCCGGTCCCTTTAACAAACCATGCTCTGCTTCTGAACCGTAAAGCGATACCTACTGGCATGAATGAAGGTCTTTTTTTGATAATCATACTTAATTGCCTTCTTAGCCCAAAGTAGCAGCGATTGGCAAAGCTAATCTTAGTTTGATCTACGATAATGAGTCGTTGTCTGAGTTTTTCACGGAGCCCAGGTAGACAAAGACCAAGATGATATTTTATCTGATAAAAGCGTGTCGGTGCTGGGTGTGTCTCCTTGGTGACATCAGCATGAGCTTGGTTTTTCCGTAATCCTAAAAAAACAACAGAGTTTGTTAAAAATGAACCTTGCCCTATATAACTCTTATCTACCTACTTATAGATGCTGTCCCTTGGAATGTGGACTTTCCAGGCCTAGGGCCAATTCGATATGGACCTAGCAGATTGTTGACAAACGGCTTTGGAGATTCTTAGACTCCGATAGAAAAGATCTTTTTGGTGTTATTTAGAAGACTGGTGACGCTATAGGTTGAAGAGACCTGGTTCAAAGGATCTCCTCAATAAGCTAAACTTATTCCACAAAATAATCACAGGGCATTCCAATTGGGCCCGTTCAGTAAGCCTTGTACTTGTCATGAAAAGAGTGATATTCTCAAGACAGTACCTTCTTATGTCACAATTTCTTGGGCAGATGCCTAGGAAATGTACAATGTTTTCCTTTTGCGACACGTTACATAACGAACATAACAGTGGAAGATAATCTCTAAGCGGCATGAAATTTAGGGGCAATAACTCACCCCTTGCTCGGAAAAACAGAAGAAATGAATCCCACTTTATTTGAGTTCTTAAAGTAGTTTGACGAGCGAAGGTTGAACTGCAAAGTTCTAGAACTCTCCCTATGAGTGGAATCAAGGACTTTCTCAACATATTTTTGTCGAAAATACGAATCTAAATGCGACATGAAATCGTACAGCTGACTTCTCCAAATTTCCCGCGCATTCAATTAATTCCAGTCCCAAAACGTAGTCAAACGTCTCCGCCAGATTCAAAATTTCTCTATACTGCGAACTATTTGACGATACTTTCAAATGTTCGGTAACTATTCTTGGTAATCCTTCCTCTCCCATCCTGAATGTGCTTTTAATATAGTTGACCCTGCGTTTAAAAGTTTGTAAAAATAGCGTGGCAAGATCTGTTTTAATCATAAGCATGTAAATAGTTAGGGGCGTCAGTGGGCAATAGAAAAGTCCGTCTTCACACTGCTTCAAAGATTCTGAATTTTGCACTGTGAGTTAAACTGTGATTTCAAAAACCGTTTCTTCACGTAGCTCTTATAGCACATTTTGATTACTGAAGCTTCGATTCCAAGTGAGGTTTTATACTCAGATTACTGCAAATCAAGATTCCAAGGTATGTCTTCGAAGTAAATATTAAATGGTATGGAGCTTGCGTTGCAGCCTGAATCCTTCCGTAGAAGCAAACCATTCGGATAAACTTTTTCTTTCCACACCGCTGACTTTATGATATTATAAGGGTTTTCTATTACCTTGCCGAATTTGTGTGACATGCTAATACTCTAAAAACTGATGAACATTTTTTTTACTAATTTCAACAACTTTCAAACCTTCACAAAATTGTTGTCCTGAGTTAGAAGATCACAAAAATAACATTCTGTCGCCTGGTACTGGGGGCCTCTGGGAGATGCACCGACTTAAAGTTGCACAAAAAGAAAGAAAGTTAACCCATAATAAGACGACATACAAAGCTGAAACTTCGTATTTAGCATTTCGCTGCGGTTCCAAGTCGTAAAAAATAAAATCATATCGGTAATCCTCTCGTACTGGGCGTGGCATAGATTTAAATAATAATTATTTAAATCTATGCCACGCCATGCATTTTATGCAATATTTTCGTTCAAAATCGAAAAAAGTTTACTTAATATTATTAAGTAGTGTTTTCTACAGTTCCTACAGTGTTTTCTACAGTGTTTTCATTTCTACAGTTTATTTGTGTAAAGTTTTGAGCCATGCCCACATTTGGAGGCAGAATTTAAGGAAAACCTTAAATTTCTTAGAAAATCGTTTATCTTAAGCCTAATTTATAAAAGAATAAGAAATAAATTTTACCACACAAGTTAGACCAGACTTCATTCTACATTTTTTAAATACGAAGTTTTTTGCCCCGCCCATTTTTAGGGGCCGATTTTACGAAATCGCCCGCTACGAGATGCTAATTACTAAATTGCAGCTTCGTATGACATCTTACTATTGGTTCACATTTTTACTTTTTTTACTACATTTTTTTTATGCAACTTTAAGTCGGTGCATCTCCCAGCGGCAGGCGGCAGAATCTTATTTTTGTGATCTCACTCAGGACAACCAATTTATGAAAGTTAGATATTGGTTGTCCTGAGTGGGTTTTTTGAAATCAGTTGAGTTTTCAAAAATCATATTGAGTTTTTGAAAACAGTAAAAAAACTGTTCTACCCCCACCTCTGCGAGGGTCTGACAAGCCCTCCGAGAGTATCATTTGTTTTGAAAAACTTCTCAAAGTGCCGTTCGGATTCGGCAAAAAATTTAAGTAACTGCACACACAGCATATATTGTTGAGAAGTTGGCACTGGTTCACCTCGAGCTGTTGCGCCACTCTATTTTTATTTTTTTAAAAAAATGTTCATCAGCTCTCCGACTTTAAGCTTTTGCAAAGTTTTCCCTTTTGCTACTGGCCATTGGACTTTTTTTTTAATTTTATCAGTTATAACACAGTTTGGTAATTTTTCGCAGAGATGCTGAATTTGGCCATCGACAAAAAGACCTCTTGACGTGAAAAAATTTAAAGTCGATTAACAATTGATCAAAATATTCTGCCCGATCCATGGTCGATCTGTCAAGCCTAAAGCCCCAACGACTAGTGGGTCACAGAAGAATCTAAGACGTTTGATCGATAGTTAGGTACGTTGGATACGTCTTACATAAAACCTCTGCTTGAGGATTGGCATCCATAGGTATATGATACTTTTGTAACAATGTCATAACTCTCTACTCTCCTTTAAGGATATATCGCTGCCTCTTATACCGACCTAGGTATTCTTTCGTTTTTTTTAAGGCTTCACTTTCACGTGCGTTGTAAAAGATGTTCACCGTCAATATCATTAAAAAGGAAAAACAACGCACGGAAGGAGAAAGAGACACTGTGATCAGACGCGGCCTTTCAATTTTTATGCTCTCCTTTGAAAGAACTGAGAGCATAAACGATATTTATAAAATAAAAATGATACTTAACATCAGGGTTAAAATCGAACCATGCGAAAACGCAATAGACTGATACCACAGTGTAAGCGATGCCAAGAAATTGTGTGCCTACACAAGTGCCTACTGCCAAAAAGAACCGTGAAATGTGCCGGAAAACACCTCTCAACAGAGTGCAAAGTTGACATAAGGCTCCAGCAGTTTGCGCCAATTGCCACGGAAACCACCCCGCAAACTATCGAGGATGCGAAGTAGCCATAGAGCTGCAAAAGGGACGAGAACCTCTTAAGGAAAATACTAGAGGACAGAATCAAAGCCTAGGACGTCCAAAAACTGTTGAAACTCCTAAGCCAAAGACTCCAAAGACGCCAAAGCAAAAGGCGTAAAGCTCCATAAAAGAGCGGCGCCAGTTCAAGTGCAGCGGAGAAACCACCACTGGTCGGACCGAAATCATACCCACAGGTTGCGGCAAACGAAAACAAGGCAAGATCGCCCACAACAGATGCAGTGTCTCAGATCTTCGCTGTAATCTTGGAAAAACTTGAGGATCAGACTAAAATCAACAAACTTATATTTGACAAACTGAGCAAGCTCGAGTTTAAGCCTCGAAAAAATTACAAGAGAACATGAATATGAAACAGTTATTTAAAATACTAACATGGAATGCAAATGACCTTCTGAATAAAATAGACGAACTAGAAATATTTCTACGGAAAAATAATATTGATATTTGCATGATTACGGAAATTCGCCTTAAAAACGGGTCTAGACCCAAACTCAAAGGTTACAATGACTATCACGCACATCACCCTTCGCAAAATTCGAGAGGAGGTTCCTCCCTCTACATTAAAAACTGCATTAAGGACTTCAAGAACACAGAAGTTGAGCTAGACTCTATGCAGATCAGTTCCGTTTCTGTAAAAATTGACTGCTTAGATTACAACATTGCATCTTGTTATTTAACGCCAGGATATAGACTGGTGGAAGACGATCTTGATCGTATGTATGACTTCATTGGGTCCAAATTTATTATTGGGGGTGACTTTAACGCGAAGCATACTTTTTGGGGTTCACGATGCAATTCAACAAGAGGCAGATTGCTGTACAAAAACAGTATGAAGCGCGGGGTGGACTAAGGGACTGTTGGGTAAGCCAACATATTGGCCAACCGATAGAAATAAAAAGCCTGACCTTGTCGACTTTTTCATCGCTAAAGGGTACCCCAAATACCTTAGAGCTTATAGATTAGCTAGCAAAAACTTGAACTTGGACGCCTTCAGAAAGGACTGTAAGGAGAGTGTTGGCTTGAATGTGCCCTTAAAAACTCTTTTCGAGTTAGAAACCGCAATTGACAAATTAATTGAAGCAATTCAGAGCGCTGCTTGGAACAATACTTTGTCCCAAAAGAACGCAGTAAGCATGTACGCCGGGCATGTACGCACAACATATCCGCTCGAAATCGAGGAATTGATTCGTGAAAAGAGAAGAGCGCGTAGAAGATGGCAAGGCACGATTTCAGCTTTGTATGTCGTCTTATTAACCCATAATAAGACGACATACAAAGCTGAAACTTCGTATTTAGCATTTCGCTGCGGTTCCAAGTCGTAAAAAATAAAATCATATCGGTAATCCTCTCGTACTGGGCGTGGCATAGATTTAAATAATAATTATTTAAATCTATGCCACGCCATGCATTTTATGCAATATTTTCGTTCAAAATCGAAAAAAGTTTACTTAATATTATTAAGTAGTGTTTTCTACAGTTCCTACAGTGTTTTCTACAGTGTTTTCATTTCTACAGTTTATTTGTGTAAAGTTTTGAGCCATGCCCACATTTGGAGGCAGAATTTAAGGAAAACCTTAAATTTCTTAGAAAATCGTTTATCTTAAGCCTAATTTATAAAAGAATAAGAAATAAATTTTACCACACAAGTTAGACCAGACTTCATTCTACATTTTTTAAATACGAAGTTTTTTGCCCCGCCCATTTTTAGGGGCCGATTTTACGAAATCGCCCGCTACGAGATGCTAATTACTAAATTGCAGCTTCGTATGACATCTTACTATTGGTTCACATTTTTACTTTTTTTACTACATTTTTTTTATGCAACTTTAAGTCGGTGCATCTCCCAGCGGCAGGCGGCAGAATCTTATTTTTGTGATCTCACTCAGGACAACCAATTTATGAAAGTTAGATATTGGTTGTCCTGAGTGGGTTTTTTGAAATCAGTTGAGTTTTCAAAAATCATATTGAGTTTTTGAAAACAGTAAAAAAACTGTTCTACCCCCACCTCTGCGAGGGTCTGACAAGCCCTCCGAGAGTATCATTTGTTTTGAAAAACTTCTCAAAGTGCCGTTCGGATTCGGCAAAAAATTTAAGTAACTGCACACACAGCATATATTGTTGAGAAGTTGGCACTGGTTCACCTCGAGCTGTTGTGCCACTCTATTTTTATTTTTTTAAAAAAATGTTCATCAGCTCTCCGACTTTAAGCTTTTGCAAAGTTTTCCCTTTTGCTACTGGCCATTGGACTTTTTTTTTAATTTTATCAGTTATAACACAGTTTGGTAATTTTTCGCAGAGATGCTGAATTTGGCCATCGACAAAAAGACCTCTTGACGTGAAAAAATTTAAAGTCGATTAACAATTGATCAAAATATTCTGCCCGATCCATGGTCGATCTGTCAAGCCTAAAGCCCCAACGACTAGTGGGTCACAGAAGAATCTAAGACGTTTGATCGATAGTTAGGTACGTTGGATACGTCTTACATAAAACCTCTGCTTGAGGATTGGCATCCATAGGTATATGATACTTTTGTAACAATGTCATAACTCTCTACTCTCCTTTAAGGATATATCGCTGCCTCTTATACCGACCTAGGTATTCTTTCGTTTTTTTTAAGGCTTCACTTTCACGTGCGTTGTAAAAGATGTTCACCGTCAATATCATTAAAAAGGAAAAACAACGCACGGAAGGAGAAAGAGACACTGTGATCAGACGCGGCCTTTCAATTTTTATGCTCTCCTTTGAAAGAACTGAGAGCATAAACGATATTTATAAAATAAAAATGATACTTAACATCAGGGTTAAAATCGAACCATGCGAAAACGCAATAGACTGATACCACAGTGTAAGCGATGCCAAGAAATTGTGTGCCTACACAAGTGCCTACTGCCAAAAAGAACCGTGAAATGTGCCGGAAAACACCTCTCAACAGAGTGCAAAGTTGACATAAGGCTCCAGCAGTTTGCGCCAATTGCCACGGAAACCACCCCGCAAACTATCGAGGATGCGAAGTAGCCATAGAGCTGCAAAAGGGACGAGAACCTCTTAAGGAAAATACTAGAGGTCAGAATCAAAGCCTAGGACGTCCAAAAACTGTTGAAACTCCTAAGCCAAAGACTCCAAAGACGCCAAAGCAAAAGGCGTAAAGCTCCATAAAAGAGCGGCGCCAGTTCAAGTGCAGCGGAGAAACCACCACTGGTCGGACCGAAATCATACCCACAGGTTGCGGCAAACGAAAACAAGGCAAGATCGCCCACAACAGATGCAGTGTCTCAGATCTTCGCTGTAATCTTGGAAAAACTTGAGGATCAGACTAAAATCAACAAACTTATATTTGACAAACTGAGCAAGCTCGAGTTTAAGCCTCGAAAAAATTACAAGAGAACATGAATATGAAACAGTTATTTAAAATACTAACATGGAATGCAAATGACCTTCTGAATAAAATAGACGAACTAGAAATATTTCTACGGAAAAATAATATTGATATTTGCATGATTACGGAAATTCGCCTTAAAAACGGGTCTAGACCCAAACTCAAAGGTTACAATGACTATCACGCACATCACCCTTCGCAAAATTCGAGAGGAGGTTCCTCCCTCTACATTAAAAACTGCATTAAGGACTTCAAGAACACAGAAGTTGAGCTAGACTCTATGCAGATCAGTTCCGTTTCTGTAAAAATTGACTGCTTAGATTACAACATTGCATCTTGTTATTTAACGCCAGGATATAGACTGGTGGAAGACGATCTTGATCGTATGTATGACTTCATTGGGTCCAAATTTATTATTGGGGGTGACTTTAACGCGAAGCATACTTTTTGGGGTTCACGATGCAATTCAACAAGAGGCAGATTGCTGTACAAAAACAGTATGAAGCGCGGGGTGGACTAAGGGACTGTTGGGTAAGCCAACATATTGGCCAACCGATAGAAATAAAAAGCCTGACCTTGTCGACTTTTTCATCGCTAAAGGGTACCCCAAATACCTTAGAGCTTATAGATTAGCTAGCAAAAACTTGAACTTGGACGCCTTCAGAAAGGACTGTAAGGAGAGTGTTGGCTTGAATGTGCCCTTAAAAACTCTTTTCGAGTTAGAAACCGCAATTGACAAATTAATTGAAGCAATTCAGAGCGCTGCTTGGAACAATACTTTGTCCCAAAAGAACGCAGTAAGCATGTACGCCGGGCATGTACGCACAACATATCCGCTCGAAATCGAGGAATTGATTCGTGAAAAGAGAAGAGCGCGTAGAAGATGGCAAGGCACGAGGGCTCCCCCAGACAAAACCCTCTTGAACCACCTCTCTAACAAACTGAAAGGAATGTTGCAAGATTTTAAAACTCGTGAGACCACTGAAGCTTAAACTACTCGCTGTGGAAAACAGTTAAGTCTATCAAGAAATCTATAATCCACTCGGCACCAATAAAATAAGCTAACGGCGAATGGGCAAGAGAAGACAAAGAGAAAGCGAATTTGTTTGCTGAACATTAATACGAAACATTCAAGCTTTTCGACGGTCCGCCGTTGGCTGACGTTCAAAACAACAACGCGGAAACTGATAGTTTTAGAATGAAAAAAGTTTCGTTAGCTGAACTCCATCAGACAATAAGGAAACTTAAAAATAATAAGACCCCGGGTTACGACCTGATCACTGGCGAAATATTGGAAGAACTACCAAAAAAGGCACTAGGTAATCTACTTTAAATGGTAAACGCTTAGATCAAGTCTACAGAATAACGCATGAAATTGAAAAAGCCTTAGAAGGGAAAAAAATATGTTCAAGTGCTTACCTCGACGTATCGCAAGCCTTCGACAAAGTATGACACGAAGGCTTGAAATATAAGCTACAGCAAAATTTGCCGGAAGACATGTTTAAAATATTTAACTCTTTCGTGTTAGGTGTAGTAGTGAATACTCGAGTTTCAAGCAAATTCACAGAATTCATAAATTCCTGCTTATACTTTTACTTTAATACTTATAGTAGTGGTTCAGAGAGGTCTTTGAAAATGTCGTTCGTTATTTAATTGAGATGAACTCTCAAGCAATTGGTAGACCATTTTCATAAAGATCCTTGCAAACTCTTATATATAAAAACTTACAGACAAACGCTGACTGAAAAGCGTCCACTAAGTTTGGAATTGGAAGTATTTGCACTTGCACTGGTTAATGTATAGTAGGCATAATAAATACATATTTTAGGAACGATTTTATTTTAATAGTTTGATAAGTAAGCTCTAAAAAATTTCATACTAGGTTAGGTATGTTAAGTAATGAAAATTTTAAATTGCATGTCAGGCAGCATGTTTTTATTTGGCTGTGAAAAGCAGGTTAGCGTTTTGAATAGATCAAAGAACAAAAAACTAGTGACTTGGTAGTCCTATATTACGTTGGTAAGCTATTTAGGAACTTCTATACGCCGTGAAATATTAAATTCTTATCGCAGTAGGTACGACTTTTCCCAAATATAGTTCTATCAAAAGACATTTGAGTTATATTTTTGCTTATATTTTACCAGAAAATACCATATGACTACAAAAATAAATTATATCAAAGCAAAGAGAAAAGCAAAACGATGGAATTCTTTTAACCAAAACATAACTAATAAAACTTTGCGTGGGAGGCTATTTTCTATAATGAAATTAAAATTAATGGCTTCAGAGATTAGTCTGCAAAAATACTTTATTTTATAGCCCATCAGTGGTTGGCAATAAAGTAAACTTTTCATTTATAAATACAAAATTATGAATAATGAAATTATGAGATATGAAGCTATTCCATATTCAAAATAGTTCTGAATTAGTTTTATTTTTATTTATGTTTTCCACCTAAATATAGAGTGCGCGTAGGGGAAAATTGAGTTAATTTAAATGCATTAAATGGAACACTGATTTTGTTTCTTGGTGAGCAAAGAGGAGCAGCTGCAACTATGCGACGAGGTCAAATCCTTGAAAGTCTATCTGCGCGAGTTATTTCCGTGAGATTTGCTTGAAAGCTACTCCTCTCCTCGTAGTTTTACCAGTTTTACCCTCTTTTAAGTGGGCACGCGTCTAATATAATATGTGTGATCTCACTCCAATGTGTAACATGTTTGTCAGTACACGGCTGTCAACAGTAGTCCGGAGAGCTGCGTAGCAGCTTTAACAAAACTGCAGTAGCCTTGTAGTCTAAATTAGATGCTCAAACCAGGATAGGTTGAAAGTACTTCAGCTCATCGGCAAGATTATTCAGTTCGTAAAGTCATTGATAACCGATTTCTTTGCCCGATTCTGTAGTCTGAAAATTTTTGTTATTTTTTTTGACGTCCAGTCAAGGCGCTACGCATATGCCATGCATATGAATAGATGTAAGGACATTCTTGAAGGGCTGAAGGGCAGTAGGACTATAGTACCTATAGTAGCAGAAACGCCGCGCCGTCAGGCACAACGCTGGTTTCATTGTGACCTCTCCACCTGCCAATGTCGATAATGTTATTCAAGTCTCCCATTCCATCCCATATTTCCTTGCTTTTCAAATTCTAGTTGAGGTCTGTCTCTACTGCAAAAGCAAAATATCTTGACCCTTTCAAGACTGTGTTGGGATCCACACGCTGGCCTTGTACTGAAAGTACTGTTTTCTGCGTTTTGCAGTTAACATTCGAGTTTACAGAGATGCAGGTGCCCTATCGATAAGCCCTGTCATGGCCATAACGAGATATGCGATGCACTCATAAATCTTTACACTCACAAACAAAATTTTGAACTGTACACGTACACTTAACCAGTAAATTTACAAGCAATAATGTAATGCACCAGATATCGGTATGAATTATAACAACTCATTCATAAATCTTACATTTGCATAATTAATGAAAAAGACTGTGTAAACATACGCCAGGACACAGCAACGAGGTACTCGAAAATATTGCACTACAATATTGAAGTGTCTATTCTAAGTGTACAAATATGAAGTGAAGTTATCTATGCAGGTAAGGTATGGAGTATTCTAAATAAAACTAGCCACTGCAACGCTATATGAAGTAATTTTAATCCGCTCCCAGTGATGTAGATACAACGCGGCCCTAAAAACTCTTGAGCCATTTCAGAGCTCCATTATTTTAGCCATATTAGACATTTTTCAATTCATTCCTTTCGGCTTTATTGAAACACTTTCGAACGCTTTGATTTTGTGCTAGAAACCTGAAACTTCGCATTTAAGACCTTAGGTATATGCAGCAGTACGACTCCTTGCATAGGTAGCTCTGGTGTTTTAATACCCCATCCAATTAAAGTATATTAAGTTTGTCATATTGTTTGTAACACTGGTAACCCTTGGACCTTAAGGTCATATGATCGATCCCGGAATTCGGAATTGAATTAGCTAGGTCCGTCCGTCCTTATTTCTGTGTGTGTCCTTAGATGTAGACAGTATAAATGCTACAATTTTTGACTTCCGCCCACAGATCCTCCAACAATCGGTTTTAATGTGCATCTCCTCCAGTACTTTCAAAACTGGATAACGTGTAAAAGGCTCAAATTTGCCCTAAACCGCCCACTGACACGCCCACTTTACTTATTAGCTTGAAAATCAAAGTTGTCGTAGCATGCTGAAATTTGGTATGCGATATCCTCTCTTAAGTGTATTGTGATTATCATTGAAAAAACAGTGTAAACCGCCCCCATGTGGGCGTGGTCATATCTAATTTGAATAAATGAATAAATGATTTTTATTCGATATAATTGCCTCAAATCCAAAAAACTTGCACTATAAAATGTTCAGATATGTGCTTAAGCTATCAACTGAAATGAAAAAATTCCACTTTTGGGGGCGTTTTCAAGTATAAACCAAATTTTTAATATGAAAATGCAATCAACACGTGTACACCACTTCTTATTAAAAGTCTGAACAAAAACCCGATGTTATTGAAAAGCGGTTGATACCGCACCCCTTTTTTAAGGAAGGAGATTCTTAGCTGACAAATTATAAATAATTAGAGTTATTAATAACTAAAATCTGAAAACCAAGATTTATGATGCAATTCCGACCTTGACAGTGGTCAATTCGGTCGATTCACCTTAGCGGATTATATCCCTCCCTCACTAGTTTCTTACAAAACAAAAATGAAGAAACAGGTGAGTAAGTGCAATACTTCGTGTGTGACAAACTTCTATATACATTTGATTTCCCTTTCACCTAATCCTTACAATTTCAGATTTGTACCCTTGTTCCACCTAGCTACCCACCTAATTATCGTCAGTTTGCTTTTATTTAATTTCATAAAATTGCTCCCACGGGCACTAAACTAAAGTCTCAACTTAACAAAAATGTCGAAGGACAAAATCCAATCACTATTTCACTGTAGATGTGTTGCTGATTTAAAAATATTTTAAAAAATTAAGAAATGTAAGTATTGTAACAAGTCTTCTTTTGCAGGATCGATAAAGACTCTGTCTAACTCATAAGAATCTTAAAAAAAATTAATTGGATTGAATGGAATTTATTTACAAGGCGCAGTTCCATGTCCACTTTGAAACACTTTGTACTTTATTATTTCAAAATTCTTACTTCTAGAGAACAAGTATGCTTTGCTTATTTATTAACTTTATTTGTAAAATTCTTAGCTTATAACAAGTGTTGGGAAATTATTCTCGAGTAGTGAAATCCAAAGCATACTTGTTCTCTAAAAGTAGGAATTTTGAAATAATAAAATGCAAAGTGTTTCGAGGTGGACAAGGACATGGGACTGATAAGTGCTTTTGCTTGACTTGTGTAAAATCAATTCAAGTTATTCAAGTTCAATGGGCAGTTACGGAAGTGACACTTCTAAAGCATCACTAGTGCTGCCCTAGATGGCAACAACTCAGTAAAAATATAAACGCGAAGCGGGAGGTTGGAAATCGGTCCAAAAGAGCGTGTTTTCTTCGTTTTCTTATTTCTTCTCTTAGGCATTTATCGCACTTGAATATTTACTTAGATACTTCTTATATTCATTCTTATTTATGAACTTTATTTTTAAACATTTGAAGCTTGTAAGTGTTTTTATGTGAAATTATCTGATCTCTCCGTCTATCCGTATGTGTGAACATTTTAGGTGTTTAAAATTGAGCTAGGACGCTCAAACTTGGAGTGTAGGTAGGTTTGGTTTTTTTTACAGACAAGTCTGAAAATTGGTTTAATCCGCCCACGCCCACTACTGGGTTCAATGTTAGACAACCTCTATTTCAAATTTTCTTTCAAAACTTAAATTTTTTTTTCAAATTTTGGTATAGAGCAATAATGACCCAAAACCTCTAAGAAGGCAAAAATTGGACCGCCCATAATATCGACAATGTCCACTTTTAACATGTTAAATCCTTAAAAACCCGATTGCTTGGAAAGTTCACTCCAAATCGAAAAAAATGTTATGGCAAATAATGAAAATATTACTTTTTGCTAAGTATGCTGCATACAAAGTTTTGAGGTCCGCGCACTCTTAGGGGCGTTTTTAGAAAAAAACTGTTTTAACGCATTTTGTCATGATTCTATCGAAAATACAATTAAGTGATTTTAATTTAAAGCGCTTACCCACTTTTGGGGGCGTGGCCTATATAAATAATATATGAATTCGGGATAAAACATTTTAAGTTTTGGTGTTAAACGGTTACACGGTATATAGGGTATAGTAGAAGAAGTTTGTCACAGACGAACTCTTGCACTTACTCACTTGTTTTTTTTTATAACTAACTCATGATCAAGGGGTTATGACTACCTCTGCGCACCTTGCGCAGCACATCGCGAGCAGAAAGATTTTGAGGATAGAAAAGATAGAAGATAATAGTTATTCTCCATCCAACACGCAAATGCTGATCACGGAACATGAAAACTCTGCACAGAAACACCAAAGCTTACCCCGCAAGTGTTATACCTATACGGAAAAGAGCAGTTATATAGCTGGCGTATTTTATCTAGCGTATTTTAACTATTGTATTTTATAAATGCATCTGGCTTGCATCTTATTGTTGTCCATTCTATATTCGCAAATTGGAAGGGAAAAAGGTGTTTAATATTCGGCCGACCATATTCTGGATAACAGACGCCCATCAAGGAGCCGCTTATAATGAGACAGACGCTCCTTGGTTTTTTGTTTGTTGCTGGTTTTGTCCCAGCCCGGAAATTTTCCATACCTGTGCCCACCATATCTGGTGAGTATTCCCCCCTGGGGAAGACATGGATGAATTTTTGAATTTTTTCAGTATCAAAAACCTCAAAAGATGGTAAACAGGTTAAGGACAAGTTTCAGAACAGGTAATTATGTCTTCCACGTACCGACGTTACCACAGTCAGGACGCCGAATCTTCGACCAGATCACTTATGGAAAGTAGAGGGTCCGCCAAATAACTTTTTTTTTAAAATGCTATAAAAAAAACTACTGAATATTTTCTCAAATTTCTTCTTTTATTTGAAAGTACAATCCTTCCGGTTAATAATTAAAATAATTTCGTTCAAATAGCTGCCTCGGCTGGCCATGCAGTAGCTTACACGATCGGTCCAACTTTTAAGCACATTATCGATTGTGTGCAGCAGTATTTCAAAAATGGCTTCACGAATATTGTCCTTTAAACCGTCAATTGTCTCTGGCTTGTCGACGTAACACTTATCTTTTACAAATAATAGTCCAACGGTGTCAAATCGCAGCTCCGAGGTGGCCAAACGAAATCAGCTCTGTGGCTTATGATGCGATCTTCAAAAACAGAGGGCAAAACATCGAGCGTAGCTTCGGCTGTGTGGCACGTAGCGCCGACCTGTTGAAACCAAATGTTGCCAATATCCTCCTCTTCAATTTTTATGAACAAAACTTCGTTCAACATGGCCCGATAGGAATCGCCATTGACTGTAACGGCCACTCCTTGCTAATTTTCGAAGAAAAAAAAAGGCCCAATTACGCCTCTGGACCAAAATCCGCACCAAACAGTCACTCGTTTTGGGTGTATCGGCTTTTGAATCTATGCGTGCGGGTTTTCTGTGCCCCAAATATGACAATTTTGCTTGTTTACATACCCGCCAAGATCAAAATCAGCTTTATCTGAAAAGATGATTTTTTTTGGTGAAAAGATGATTTTTGATGGTCGATTGGCTTTAATTCCTGAACCAATTGGACTTTGTATGGCGTCATATCAAGGTCTTTTTGCAAAATTCACTGATGTCTCCGAAATGTTAAATTGTTGAGAACGACGCACGGTGAATTGATGTTGATGGCGCTTCAAGCACACTTTCTACCACAGCAGCAATTTTCTCGGGTGTACGCACTGTTTTTGGCTTTTAACGTTTTGGTTTATGGATTAGGATGCCAGTTTCTTTCACTTTTTTCATAAGATAACGAACATACGGAGCTGACGGTGCTTCCCTTCTTCCAACATTACCATGATTTTCAAAGTAATGTCGCAATATTTCCCAGCGTTGTTCAAGCGTATACACAACCATATTCGTTCAGCGGAAGGATAAAACTAATTATCTGTCAAATCAGACATGAGCTAAGTGCTACCATTCACGAAATAAGCAATAGTTGAAAAAAAAAACGTTAGATGGCGGACCCTTTGTATACTGCGCTCAATCATCTTTAAGGTGGCAGCGCTGTTGTAACCCGCCGACTAGTTGATCTAAGATATTCGTCTTCAAGTGGAATTTCAATATTTGTACGACTTTTCTCTTATATGCCCGGCATTCCTATTATACCTTTAAAATATTTAATTAAAACATGTAGGTTTACAGAAAATATGGGAATCTGAAAACATTATTATTTGTGATGTGACCTTATGTTGTGAAACTTCCATATTAATCGCAACATTAGGCATGTTTTGGACCATAAACTATATTAAGCCGTTTGACTCCAGTTTTTTTACGTTGTCTAAATTCATTGTACATATTGTACATACATTGTACATATTGTGCATAATTTTCAACTAATTTAGTGAGTTATGTTGTTACATAAAATTGTCATATACTTGTTTTCATGTTCATAAAACAAGAAGCATACAATTTAGCCAGTAAATTAATATTCAGTCAACATAAAAATGTTAAACAAAACCAACAAAAACACTAGTTCCACAAGAAATACAAGAACACAAATCAAAGTGTTGAAATGTTAATTATTATAAATAAGCCAAATGGAAACGACAGGTGGTTAAGAAACGCTCCGCTTGTCATAAATTTAAAAATATTTGAATGAGTTTTTATTTTTTTCGTTTTATTTTTGTATCATTCATGAATGGGGACACATTTTAAAATGTTATTAGCTTGTTGGTATTGTGGGTGTAAAGATTTGTGAAAATCAGAAAATATAATTTATATGCATTTGCGTTTATATTTATACGCAAACGCATTCATTTAATTTGAGTTCAAAACCGTCTTATTGATAGTTCAAACTTTCGATTAGGCCTTAGAGACTTAAGCAATTCTTTGTTTTACCCATACTGAAAGTGACCCATACAAAGCAGTATTTTATAGTAGTTTTAAATTTGTTTTGCAATCTTTATAGAACGCCGCACCAATGAAAACATTTGTTTATTATAATAAGACACCACTAGCTTTCCAGTATGTGTGCACAATTTTTTGACATTGACAGTATTTGGCTGTCAAATAGGTTTTATAGGGGCTCGATGTACGACCAAATACGAACCTAGTTTTTATAAGAGAATTCTTGTACACGTTCCTGTTACCTTTTGGGGCTGATTCTTGTTCCCTTATAAGAGGCTAAGCTAGCACTCATAGGGAACTAAAGGAGTTATGCATAAGCGTCTTATAGCACCAAATACAGAAGCAAAATAAGTGCTGAAAAGAGCCACATTTGGCTTATAGGGGACTTGTAAGGGGCCCCATTACTTATGTAGCACCAACATCCAAATCCTAAGGTTTCATAAAGTGTTGTTGAAAAGGCAACCATAACCATTAAAAGAACTGCTGTGTTACTTGGGCTTCGAGATATCGCTACAATAGTTTGGGTTAGGAGGGTATCTCATTTGCTTGAAACACGAGCTGGAAACGGAAGTACTCGTGAACTTATTTTACTTGGGAGAAACTGTAAGATTTGTTTGGATATTCGAAACAGTAATATTTCAGGCTATTCTCAGGGTATATAACACCTTCCTGATCAAATTACCCAGAACCCATTGCTGATCTACTTACATAAAAACTCCTTCCAATCATAGACTAAAAGTGGAATGAAGTATCTAACTAAATAAAGTATTAAACGAATCTGATCAAATACAAACCGCTTCGGCCGACGGTTTTTTAAAATCCCTTTTCCAATTTGATATAAAAAGCTAATTCAAACCACCTTTTTTCTGTTGTCATGATGGCTTTGAAGAATTTTGTTCAAGTTACTCACTTTGAGAAAAATTCCCCAATTAAATAGATTGACATCTCTGCTTAACTTATCGTAAACACATTCAAATCACCATTAAAATGTAATATATAGAAATAAATAAAGAATTTCTTAATGAACTTAAGGCAGCTTTGTTAAGTGAAACGAAGTAGGTAGCGATCAATCTTTTGTCTTTCGTAATTAATCATTTTCCGGTTTATCTGACGATGAAATCATGAACCTTGTCGAAAGCTTCAGAATTGCGATATAATTGGGGGAATAGTACAAGTTTTTGAATTGTTAACGTCAGAATAAATAATTTCATTAAAGTTAAATTAAAATAATAGCATTAATTTAATAGCATTAGTTATATTTCGGG
The DNA here is from genome assembly GCA_947623515.1 of Neoascia interrupta. Lineage (NCBI taxonomy): Eukaryota > Metazoa > Arthropoda > Insecta > Diptera > Syrphidae > Neoascia > Neoascia interrupta. The sequence continues at coordinate 154,072,353 of OX392462.1, forward strand.
TTTAAGAAATTTAGTTTGGCTGACTAATGATTGACGCTGGAATCTAGACGAAACCGCTATACGTTTTAATATTATCCCGTTTATAATGCAAACAAAGAGTGAAGCTGCTATTATAAACCTTCATACCACCTTCATACTTCAACTGAATTACAGACGCCGACCAAGAAGTCGCTCATTTGAGACCAAAATCGATTTTCTGTTCGTTTCCGTTTTTGGTGGACCCAAAAAATTTTCACGCTTACCATACCTGGTAAGCTTTTCCCTATCTGCCATTTCGGGAGCAGTCATATTAGAAATAGACGCCAGATTCAGAAAAGCAACACATTTCTTAATTAATCTTAATAACCTACTTATAAAAAAATCTTACGACTTCTGTTTGCTTGTATTAGTTAGTTATTTATTACTAAACTGTTACTTTAAGCTGTTATAATTGTCTGCAAGAGACTCTCCTGTACTTGTATTTTAAGGATTGTGGACAAACCATGCAGTGTGAAGTGTTGGACCGCCCGTCTGTAATAACCTACTTTCGTTAAGGGATAAATGATATATTTAGCTATTTTGGTTCAGCAACCGAAAACAGATTTTCCAATTAATTAGGTGTGTCCAACTGCGGGATTACAGCAACTTCCTTCTGGCCTAGGCAGTCGACGTATGTAACCTGCTAACAATTTAAGCAAGCTAATGCTAGAAATTCCTTAAAAATTGAATGCTTAAATGAAATAGTTGAAAGAGTTTTATTTTCTAAGTGCACTGAATGAGGTATAGGTTAGGCTAGGTTGTAGGGTTGATGAAGCGAGGTAACCCGCGCCTCATCGCACTTAGGTCCATTCTGATCCATTGTGATACCCAGTTGGGGAATATCCTTGCGTTTTGGATGCTTCCAATTCCTTTTTACGCCGTGTTAAGTTCCTTGAGCCACCTTATTCATTTAACATACCTGGAAAGAGACGTAAGAGGTGCGTTTGAAAGTTCTAAAATGTCGTGGAAGAAGTAGCTTGCTAAAGTTCTCTTCCTCAACAGACTTCAACTGGGACAGTGACACAGAAAGTGAGGTGTGTCCTCGCAGCAATCGCCACATCCTCTGCAGATGTCATCATTGTCGATTTATATCATGATGTCTCAAAAGATTGTGACCGGTAAGTATCCCTAATAACAACGACAGAGTCTTCCTGTGGCTCTTGATGAGCGCGTTAGTTCGGGAATTATATCTGTCTTGAGATTTCACAGGTGGACAAGGATGCCCATCTTGTATTTGCTCTAATCCGCGTCTTGTTTTCCACCCGCCTTCTTAGGTCACAGAGTGGGGGTTTGATCCATTGAAGGGCTTGTTGAGGTTCTAAATGTAGATTCATGACGTGCAAGCTCATCGGCTTTTTATTGCCTCGAAAGTTCCTGTGGCCAGGAACCCAGCTTTACATTATGCTGTGAGCCAAGAACCTTAAGCTTTTTAGTAGTGACCCGCACCCGTGCCTATGCTTATTTTTAACCCATCTGTATATATGGCTATGGATGGGTTTCTGAGCGGTTCCCCCGATTCCCATTCATCCCTACTAGGAAACAAAGGCAAAAAAGGAAACAAAAGGCGTTTCGAAGTCAAGATAACTACCTAGTCAGTCAAGATGACTACCTTAACCCTTATAGTCTTGCACCGACTATAAGGGTTAAGGTAGTCGGTGCAAGTGTCGGTTTCTACAACGCTGCGATGGATCTGCGCATGACCAAATGAGCTTGGGATCCATTCAGGTGACTGACTGAGCCTCAAGGCGCTTTTGGCAGCAGATTCTTGCATATAGTGATCGAGGGGTAGCATATTGAGAATAGCCTCCAGCCCTGAGGTTGATTTCGTTCTCATTGCAGATGTCGTACCAATACATGCAGCTCTCTGTATTATTGTTATGCAGCGTAGGTTTGTACTTTTTCCAGCTGCTTGACACCAGGCTAAACACCCATACGTCAGTAGAGGTCTAACAATTGCAGTGTACATCCAAAGGATAATTTTGGGTCTACGACCCCAATTTTTGCCGCAAATGCAACTGCAAGTATAGAATGCGATTGAGGCTTTCCTTACTCTTTTCTCAACGTTGAGTTTCCAGCTTAGTTTCCTGTCAGGAATCAACCCTTAGTAGCATGCTCTATCGGAGAGTTAAAGAGAGGTTCCCTCACTCGCCGGTTGAGAGAACTGCGGTATTTTTTTTTTTTTTTGCTTGTGAACAGCACGAGGACGGTTTTTTTGTGGATTGACACCCCAACCGCAGTGCTATTTCCACGAATTAAGCTTCGCTAGGGCTTTTCCTAATAGTTCGCTGATATTGAGTAGGGATTTTTCTTTGATCAATTAACAAGGTCAACTCCTCCTTGTGGGTTGCCTCTTGAGGCAGTCACCTTAACAACACTATCGCCTATGGATGCATTGATCTATTGTTAAGAAGATTTATAATCAGATTGATAAGAGCTTGGTCAACGTTAATATTTTCTAAATTTCGTTTAATTGCGCAGGTCTTGACATTATCAAAAGCACCTTCAATGTCAAGGAAATCTTGTAGTGACTTCTCAATAACACTGACTACTTTGTGCAGCGCTGTTTCAACGCCCTTTCATTTAGTGTGATCATGTTGGGCTGCTGATATCAATGTAGACATTGCTGATGTCAATGTCAATTTGATTGCGAATGTGTACATCCATTAGTTTTCTAAAGTTTTTAGCATAAAGGATGATAGGCTGATGGGCAGAAAGTCCTTGGCAGTCGTGTGGCTCGATTTCCCTGCTTTTGGAATGAAGATAACTCTTACATACTTTGCATACTTTGGGTATGTGACCAAGTTGTAGACAGCGGCAAAATGGTTTTTTAGGTACGGATAAAATAATTGGCTTGCAAAAATTTATAATTTGTCGACAGTTTCTAATGAAGAAGTTGCAGTTCTCCTCGTCATTTTTGTCTGATCAGTTGATAGGTGCCAATTTCAGCTTGTAAGCCTCAACTACTCCTATTTTTATAAGGTTAAGATGTGACATTCTATTCAAACGCGAGAAGGGACTGCACTTTAAGCACTTTGTAATTGATAGCCTTGAGTGCAAAGTTCACCGGAAAGAGTACACCGTGATTGCAAACTTGAGATGGAGAGCCACTTTTGATAGCAAATGCTATTTTCCTACACAAGTATAGCATTATGCTACAGACGTAACATAATATGACGTTTAACAATAATCGTATGCGACAGAGTAATATTAGTTACCTTTGCCATATTTCATGTGATGCATGATGGTCGGAATAAAAATTGAATTAAAAACTGATATAATTTGCGTTTACCTACTTATCTTTCCTGATGGCCGGCGTATTGCTTTTTAATTTGCTCAGGTTCGACCAAATCTGCAGCATAACTTAGTATCAGATCTTCCACCTTTCGGAAAAAGACTTCGAGTGAAAAGTCTCCATCTTTTTCAATTGGACTTAATTAAGGTGCAGGGTTCGGAAAGCAATGATCACATCTGATTTGCTCTTGTAAGCCCGCGTCCCAGCATCATCACGGACGAAACACATACAGTGTCCGCTGACGTTCCCATCGCTGAAAGACAAAAAACAGGCCCTCTGTCTCTGTGACCATCAGTTTGGTTTCATAAATGCTCGAACCACTGTTTAAATGAGCTGGTTCAAAGTCAGAAGATCCTCCGAGCTCCATATGCTACCCCCGGCGTATTATGTAGACAATTATTTGATAAACAACAAGGTCCAACATGTGTATATAAGCATGAAGTTTTTAAATCTAGCACAGGAGTTCCATATGGATCTGTCTTAGGTCCATTGTTGTGGGGCACAATGTACTATGGAATCCTACGATTAAGTTGACGTGACCTTATAACAAAAATTAACTTCGCTGATCCCACTAAGTAGGTATAGCTAGATCGCTGTGACAGAAGGTGGGTATAGCTAGATCCACGCAGTGCAATTCCTTCATTCTTCCCAGTGGCCCACTTATAAGGGACGCCGATTGTGTCTCGCGGTCTATACCGGCAGGCCAATCGGCTTTGGATCACTTCATCACCGAGTCCAATTAAATGCTGTTTTCGTTGAATTTGTGCGATCCACGAATGCTTAGGCCTTCCTCTCCTTTGCGACTGTACTGCAATGTTGATTGACATTGCCTTTTTGACAGGGATCATAGGATCTCTCATTTGAATATGGCAATAGCAACTAAGCCGGTCGTGCTTCATTTTCATGGAAATATGTAGGTTATTTTACATGGAGGCTTCCTTGGATCTTTGTACTTCTTATGCTATCCAGCTTTGTTACTCCTACTGTCATGAGCATTTGTCGAAGCATCTTCATCTCAGCTGTCGTTAATTTCCTCTCATATTTCTTAAACATGTTTCATATGTGATCGCCGATTGCAAAACTGAGGTGTTGAGCCTTCCTTTGAGCCTAGGGGGCATAATTTGGTGTCAGATGACAGCGGAGTTTTTCTCGCAACTTCATCCACCCTACGCTTACACGATGCTTGAGGTCCTCATCACAGTTTGCTTCGATATTAATCGTGGACCCCACAGGCACTTAAGCTTGGGATGCATATTTCCATTCAGTTTAATGTCTAATGGCCTGGATCAGAGACTGGCTCGCATAGGTACTCTGTCTTCTTTTCGACACCCATTGCCCTCCAAAACATCCACCCACCTATCAGCGGTCGCTGCAGGATTGCATGATCTTCACTTAGGATTTTCCCATCATCAGGGAAGAAAAGCTGATGTTCTTTAGGTTCCAAGCAGAAAATCAAGGACTACAATGAAAAGCAAAGGACGAAGAACGCTTATCTGGTATATACCGACTTAAATAGTGACTTCGGAAGGACATCTTACTCTTGTCTTTTCTATATCATACATGGCCATGATAGTCCGAAAGTAGGCTTCAAGCTCTTCGTTTTCTTAGTGCCTCTCATACCAGATCTCGTGGTAGTCTCTCGAAAGCGTTTCCAATATCAACCACCATATGGCGGAAATTATGGTGGAAAAAATATGAACCTTAAAATTTCGATTGCACCAATGGTTGAATTGCCCGCGACAAACCCGCGCCGGTCCTGATCGAGCCGTATTATTTATCACAGTCAACTATCTCGACGACCCACTCGACGATCCTTATTGTGTCTGACATCAGCTTTATATAACGGTAATTGCCAGAGCTTTGTGTATCATATTTTCCTTTGCACAAAGGAAGAAAATAACTTTTCCTCCACTGATAAAGCATCGGATCACCTCTTATTAGTTTGGACACGAAGGTCGTGAGAAATCTGGGCCCGCTCTCTCCCATCTTCTTCCAGGATTCTGAGGGTATCTCTCTCCCATCTTCTTCCAGGATTCTGAGGGTATCTGATCAGGCCCAACCGCTTTTCGTTTTTTTGAGTACTTAACCGCCTTCCCAACCTTTTCGACTGTAATGACTGCAATACTGCCGCGACCGTGTGAAGAATTTTGCAGTGATCTTAAAGCTGGCCCATCTAAAAGCTGGCCCTGGGCATTGTTGATGAACTTTGCGAATGAATCTTCTGGGCAATTCTCCTCCTCAAATCAATCAATCATATTCTGTGCTTAAGTGCTGCTTCCAACTTTTCCGATCCAGGCACACCCACACAAATTCGGTCTTTCTTGCTGTGATATTCTTGCAGTTCCAAAAGAGGTTCATTGGACTTGGTCCATCAGCCATACCTCTTTCTTGGCTAATTTACAGGCCCTTTTCTGATAGCTTTGACTCACGCCACGACTGATCTGCTTCTTTCGGACACTACCCAAATTTCAAGACTTTATGGGGTTTTACTTGTTTCAATTTAACCAACTCTTTCCATATTCTGTGGGAACGAGCCCACAGTACCTGCTTGAACCTCTTTTGAAGTCTCCACCCTTTTCAGTGGGGCTCTAAAAATCCAATAATGCAGGGTTCGGGAAGAGTCCGGGAAACAACCATCGCTTCTGATGACTAAAACAAAAAGCTGAAAAAATGGATTTGTCTCTAATTTATCCACTACGTCAATATTGAGTGTTAAGTACTAATTGCTATTTACTTAATGTTTTTAATTTTCTATTTAATAAGTTGACACAGCTAATTAGCTACTTTTATAATTTTTGACAAAAATTTAAGGCCAAAAACACAATCTGCAACGATTCCCAAGTTGAAGGCGTTTTTTTAACACTTTGGTTAAGAGATAATCAATATTTGCCCAGCAATATAATGACGTGCGTTGTTTAGCACCTAACATATTATATATCAGCAATATTGACATAACAGCGAAATAAAAAAAAAAAAACATCTCGAGTAGCCAAGGCATGAGAATTTCAATTCGAGCAGAACATCTGAACCCACCTTAAGCCAAATGTCAATATCGTCTATAGTGTTTCTACAGCGAAATTTATGAAATGTAAACAACACTTGTTTTTCTAGTATCATGATCGTCAAAATGTGTTTTTCTTAAACAAACATGGATCTACTTCAGGATAATTAACTTAAAATACACCACAATTCAAGCACAACGCAAAATATACTCTTATTAAATTGCAACATTTTGCTTGTAGATACTTTTACACTTATCGCATCTTACAATCAGATAAGTGGCAACGTGGTTCGCTGCCGATAATGAATAAATAGATTGTAATCGTTTATCTACAACAAATTCCTTTATTAACTTAGTCGCATTCGCATCTAATGGGAGTATCTTATCAACACAGTTTTAATAAAAAAAAAATTATATATAAGCTTTCCTGTATAATTCTGTCCTTTGTTCGCGATAACAATAAAAATTCGAACAAACTATCTGTACATTCATGCGCTCATGTTCTTGCCACCTTTTTAGCGTAATTTGATGTTTGTTTGAATCAAAACGGCGAGCGGCAAGTTTCTGTGTTCTCGACGAAATGGCCATATTCCAAATCGAAAAGTCACACAACGTTTCATTCAGATCTGCACCGACCGGCAGTACAGAGGTTCAGTTCGGCAGATCGGTATCGCCGCGTTTATTTTTCGGTCAATTCCCGTAGTGATCGTGCGATCTTTTGCTGTCTTCCGATAGTGTCGGGTAATTAAGAATGATGAGCACTTGCTTTTTTCGGCGGAGTGTCTATTAGAACTTGTTTAAGCATTTTTTTTTGTTTTTAAAGATCATCAGGTAGGTTGGCTTGGCACGATCTCACTGATCAGTGTCTAGTCATGGTGTGTTAACCTCTCAATCGATTAATATTGGCGTGTGGTAATTAAAAAAATCGATCTTCTGGTTTGCAAGATCACCGTCGTCAGTCACTAACTGGTTTCAATCTTGTTATTGGTACACCCAGTCTGCATCCATTCAGTCTACACTATAATTAGACTGAAAATTGTATGTAATTCGTCATCTGAAAAGATCCGCTGGCATATCTGTCGAATGTTATCGGTTTTAGCTTGGTTTCCTTTATACTTTCGTCATGCTCTTTCGAAATTTTAATGGATCATCATTATGTTGTTTTTTCTTGGTAAAATTTACGAGGCCAATGTAAACAGTGATAGTGCTATATTCGATGTTTTTGAATGTGCAATTTTGTGGTGTTATGGCGGGGTAATTATAGAAATAAACTTACTTGAACGAGACGTGGTTCGTTCAAGTGTAAGCACATAAAAGTGTAGAAAGGTGGAAAAAAAGCCAGAACATTTTCAAGTGAATAAATTCAATCAGCATATTTCGGATGCTAGAATGAAATTTGGAAAACATTCTGCATGATCAGCATAACTGTATTACTCGTCCGATTGAGTTGAGTTAATGAAAATTTGCTGCAAGGAGAATAAACGCATTCTGTAGTGTGGGCGGCGTTGAGGCAATGTATTCTGCGTTAGATACCGAACTGCTTGGAGTGTGAAAGAAAATTGAACAGGGCCACCCATAAATTGTGTTCACTAGTTCAAATTCAAGATAAGTCCAGTGAATTTATCTTGAATTTGAACTCCCAACAAAAAGATAAATTAGAGGTATACCCTTTTACATTTTAGTATTGGTTCATTATTTTAACTTAAACATGAACTTCATTTTACAGCTTAAATAATGCTGGCCCAATAAGTTTTAAGTTTTTTTATGCCAACCAACTTTTTGTCTCTGCAATCAACTTTTGATCTCGATATTAAAGTTCATTAAATGGACTTTAATGACCACAACTCAATCAAGCCAGTGCGGGTACAATGAACTTGAAAATTTTAGCTCTTTCTTCTTTTAAAAAGGTGCTGCCGGCTACAGCAATTAGACAAGGGTAGCTACACTTATGAGCATGCTTTATAATGTTTTTATTTTTATTTAATTTAACGAGCTGAAGCGCTGCTGCTGGCAATTTGCAGCAAGCTTTATCATTGTTCATCGATGACTCGGTGTTTAGCTGAACGATCGGTTTTCCTTGTTGTCTTAGCTTGTGGATTTAAGCGTCGTCAGTTAAGTTAGAGGAGTCAATGACCAACAGGACAGCCACCTTCCACAAGTCTACGTAGGTCAGGTAAGCTTGGATGGCCGTCAGGGCTAAACAAGGACATTTACCATAAAGCGGTACTGTGTGGAATAAGGAGGGTAAGGTTTACCAGAGCTGCGTTAAAATGTTTTTAATCGCCGTTTCTTACATAAGTTTTTCGCCTATTTAAAAATGACCGTCAAGTATAGACATACGAGGAGCGCTACGTTGGTTTTTCTTGAAGGATAAGCTCATCTTTGTATGTTGTGCAAGTTTGTGTAAAACTATATGTTTGTTATTGAAGTTATGTCTGGATATATTTAACAGTCTGTTGTGTAGATTTTTCGTAGTGCTGTCCACTGTTTTTATATTGGGTGATTCTTAAGTTTTGTTACTCTGAAATAGGCAGGCAAAAAACTTTTCCTTTAATCCTCTTTTTACATATTTTTCTTAGAAATTTGCTTGCTTGATGTAAAATAAGTGGTTCAGAAGTTACAATATATTTGCTAGCAGCATCATTTTAGTTAGTCAACTTAAGTATTATCAAGCCATGGTTCATCAAGCTATGGTTTTTATACGCCATCGCATAGGATAGGAGGTTTATTAAGTTTTATTCATAGTTTGTAACATAGAGAAATAATCATCGTAGACCCCAAGACCTTAAGGGCATATGCTCGAGACCGAATTGTAAGTCGAATGAGCCATGTCCGTCCGTCTGTCTGTCGGTAGTTCTTAGGCCTTAAATTTTGAGCTAGGAACTTGAAACTTGATATCTGTTTTTTCTAGGTCCCGAAGCAGTACAAGTGTAAAATTTTTTGAAATCCGCCCACTGACACGCTCACTTTACTTACTAGCATGAAAATTCAAAATTGTCGTAGGAAGCTGAAATTTGGTACGCGTTATCGTCGCTTAAGTGTATTATGATTGACGTTTCAAAAAAATCAAAAACCGCCCCCTTTTGGGCGTGGTCATATTTCGTTTGCATTTTATTAAGCATTTTTAATTCGATTTATTTTCTTTGAATCTAAAAAGCTTGCGCTGTGAATTGTTCAGATATGTGTGAAAATGCAATCAACACGTGTATATCACTTCTGATAAAAAATATAAACAAAAAAACGATATAATTGAAAAGGGGTGGATGCCACGCCCCTTTTTAAGGGAGAAGATTCTTTAACTGAGAAATTCTAAATACGTTTGAAGTTAATAGAAACTAAAATTTAACAACCAAGATTTATGACACAATTCGGAGCTTAAAAGTGGTCAATTGGGATGGGGTACCCAACGATTCGCCTAAGAGGATTGTAACCCTCCAGCTAGTTTTTATCGAAATTCAAAAGCTGAACTATGACCGTTATTTATTTCAAATTTTTGCCTAATATCTTTTCGAAAATAGGGGGAAGAACATACGTTTTCTTGGCCTTTTTTACCTACGATTTGTATAATTGAAAATCCATGAAACACCAAAAAACCATAAAAATCTACCGTTAGACTTTTGTTTTCAATTTTACAACCACCTATCCTGTGCTAGCATTACCACTTTTTTTTAAGTTCTGTGGACATGGATTTCTCAGAAAACGGTAAAACTTGCTGTTTATACCCGACCGAGGGTATATTAATTTTAATGCATAGTTTGTAACACAGTGAAATAATCACCATAGACCCCTAAGACCTTTTAGAGATATGATCGAGACCGACAGAGGGAACATACATATATTTTTATGCTTATTATGTATTTCAGTGTCCTGATTACGAATATGTTATTAAAAATTGTCGGTCTCGTTTAGTTTAAAAGTTATAGCTATTCAAAGTTTAAATTTTTCCATACAAAATACTCATCTTTGACTTTTAATTTCTGCCTAAGAGTAGGCTATAGAAATCTGACAAGGTTCGCTGTAAAATAAATTTGCTTTTGGAGACAACAGTGTTTGGGTGGCCCGCTTCGCGGGTTTAAAGGATTTCAACTCCCTTTTTCGCAGGGTTTAGCCGCTCACGCGACTTCGTCGCTCCGCTAAGGGTAGGTGCCAATTGTCTGGCAGGCGCCTGTGGCCGTTTACGGGTATGTTAAAGTTTCACTCCTTTTGAACTTCTTCGGCTTATAACTTCTAAACTAATCGAGACCGACAATTTTTAATAGCATATTCGGAATCAGGACACCCAAATCCATATAATATATTAAGATAAAAAAATCCAATTCATTCCACTTGGACCTACGGTAAACTTATGCCCCGACAGGTAAGTCGATTAAGCCATGTCCGTCCGTCCGTCCGTCCGTCCGTATGTATGCAGTTTTCAGGTCTTTAAAATTGAGCTAGGAAACTGAAACTTGCAGCGTTGCTTGGTTCTCATCTTGTACAGACAACGTATGTAAATTGAGACGATCCGCCAACAGCCACGCCCACAATTGGCTTGAATGTCAGAAAAACTCAAATTTAAATTTTATTTCAAAATGCCTTTTGGCCAAGATAGACAAAACATATGAACTCAAATTTTGGTGGAGAGCAAGATCGACCAGAAGCCTTTAATTAGACAAAAATTCGACCGCACAATCTATTGACCATGCCCACTTTTAAGATCTGAAATCTTTGAAAACCTGATTTCTCGGTAAATTCATTCTAAATTGAAAAAAAAATTATATGACACATATTAAAGATATTACCATTTGCTTAGTTTGTTGCATACAAAGCATTGAGCTCCGCCCACTTTTAGGGGGCGTTTTTGGGAAAAAAAACTGTTTTTTTAAGTATAAATATTCGCTTTTAACGCATTTTCTCACGATTCCAACGAAATTATAGTTAATTGATTTTAATTTTCAGCCTACGCCCTATTTTGCGGACGTCGCCAATACAAATAATTGACATTCAGTAAGTATATGAAACAGACCAAAAAGTTTTAAATTTTGTGTTGGCCAAAGAGGTTCGGGTATATAGAAGATCGTTACAGACTACGTTACTTACTTGTTTTTATTTCGCTTGTTTAAATGGGATTAAGAACATGATATTGGAGACGAGAATTTTGTAACTTTTTCAATGAAGTTAGCTTGCAATGTGAACGTTACGTACTTCAGCCACATTTAATCAAGATCGTCTTAACCGATAAGGGATTAGAAATCTTAAAAAAATAATTATCAAGAATATTTCTAGGCTTTTGAGCCATGTCTTCGCGGTTTTTGGATACCAGCAGTTTGCTTGAGTTTTGTATAAAATTTCAGAATATGGACTATGCCCAATATTTATTTCAAAAATATACTTTATACCGTTTGGGAGCTAGAGGGGAGACATACATCCTTTTTATCTTTTTTATAATTTTTTTTAATTTCAAATCCATAAAACAACAATTTTGAATTTTTTTCACTTCCTGTTAGACTTTTTTTAAATATACGACTACCTGCGCTAGCATTGGATGTTTTTTTTAACTCATGGCCAAGGGTTTTTGCGAAAACGGTAAAAAAATCTCCTTTATTTATTATTTCGCTTTTTAAAAAGGCTTCGTAGGTTGAAAATGGCAATTTAATTTTTTTTATCGCAGCTTGCTTTCCTTCTGTACGCTTTTTGTATATTTTTGAACAATATCTGAAAAAAAATGGCTTTAACCGTTAAGATACTAGAAGATTTCAAAAAATAGTTTTTGAAAATGCCTTTATGTTTTTGAGTTAAATCTCATAAGGTTTTCAAACTTCAACATTCGCTATTATATTCCTTAAAATTTTGAAAAATTTCTGATACGTGTGATTTTTTCACATGAGTTTTTTTTAGTAACACCGGTGATGAGGGTGGGGGCAGGTTTTCATGCATTTTTGCGATTTTTTTTTCGAAAATGCGTCAAAACGGCAGCATTAAAACTTTTTCTAACTTTTTCTAAAAAATATGACTATAGAACTTCGTTAACTTTGTATTGTTTTATACGCGTGTTCAATATTGACTTTGTGCACTGAGCGGTTCAATAGTTATAGCCTCAAACACTTTGAAAAACGTCATCTATTTTCAACTCTTCACATTTAAAAAACTTTTCAATACTTAAAAAAAAACTGTATTTTTTCGTTAAAGTTTAGTATCTGCTTAAGCTAAGTTTTGTTTTTCGAGTTCCTGCCTGCTTAACTTCTTAAAAAAAGTATTGAAAAACATTTTATCCATTTTCACATAAAACTTCAAGCTGTAATTCAACCGCCATTTGTGCTTAACAAAAATTTCCCGCCTTGGATTCTCTGGCTATTTTCACAAAAGCACACCCAATTTTGTCTTTTTACGACTTACCGTTCAGAAGTTATAACACGACTGGACGGACGGACAACGTAGCGATACAATAAGAGACCCTTTTTAATTTTTGGACGGACTGCTAAGCCGAAATAAAAAAGGAACCTCTTTTATACAAGTCGGAAACTGCAGCAGTGACCTATTTTGCAAAATACCCGACCATACCAAAAAAAAAACTTTCACTTTGCAGAAAACCCACTTTCTGGAGGCGTGGCCCTCGAGAAAGTGGGCGGGACATAAAAATATAATTTGAATGCTTTATACTAGGTGGTTGCATACATTTCGGCCTAAAACTCCACCTTTTTTACTAAAATACCACTTTTGTGGGCGTGGCGTTATTTTTCAATGAGTGCGCTAGCTCCATTGTAACATTTATCTAAAATTTGGAAAAAGTATTTTTTGAAATTATAGATGGTCGCACATACAGGCCTTTAGTGGGCGTGTCTGTGGGCGGATTCAGCTAATTTTCAAACTTGATCCGAAGGACTGGACCAGCCAACCCACCAAATTTCAGCTCTCTAGCTTAAAATTTAAGGCTTAAAAGTTGTTTACATACGGACGGATAGACGGACGGACAGACAAGGCTTAATCGATTCTCCCGTCGGTCCCATTCATATCTCTAAAAGGTTTTAGGGGTCTACGGTGATTATTAAACTGCGTTACAAACAATACAGCAAATTTAATGTACCCTGTCTTGGGTATAAAAACATCCAATGCTAGCGCCGGTAGTTGTGCTAAAGGCAAAAAGTTGTGCTTTTGGAAAAAATTTGCCTAATTTTTTTTCGCCCATTTAAACAAACTTAAAATAAAATAAATTTAAAATAAATAACAAACGTAGTCCGTATTTTGAAAACCTTCAAATATGTACGTATACCTATCGTAACTTCTGAGACACTCATTTCACATCAACCAAATTTGACGCAAGCAAATGCACCCAGTGGGGTGCCGTGGCGTAGTGGTTAGTGTGTGTGCTTACTACGCCAGAGGTCTGGCGTATCGTCAACTGAAAAAAAAGACTCGTTCGTTTTCACGGCCATAACTCCGCGAGTAAAACGGACCGTTAAATACCCCATCCTATCCCACATTGTAAAATGCTGATGGCATAGTTATTTTTTGACATTTTATAAGTTATCCAAACTTCGAAAAGGGGCGTGGTCCAACCGCCCCTAATAACAAACTATTAATTATAAGATACTTCCACAAGTATTTCCAAGTTACGCTTAAATGTACGTAAAAATGCAATTTTTTGGTTCAAATTCAATATTTTCGAAAAATCGACCCCTATAAAGGGTCTAATAACTTTATATGAACGAAATCTGGAATGAAGTCTCCTTTACCCAATCTGCTAATTTTTTTTTTGTTTCATGCTTTCCTAAATTAGGCTCAAGGCCAGTCGAAATTAGGCTTTTCTGGAAAATGTTAGGTTTTTCTTCAATTCTGCCTCCAAATGTGGGCGGGGCCCAAAGTCTTGTATTAACAAAATGTGGAACTAAGTGTTTTCCACATAAAATATTAAGCAATTTTTTTTCAATTTCGAGCAAAAATATTGAGTAAACTGCATTTGAAAATTTACCCTTAAAATTAATGCCACGCCCACTAGAGGAGGTTTACCAATTAAATTTGTCTTTTTTGTGTCTTAAATTCTTTAGGAGATGCTTAATGTCAAATTTCAGCCTTTTAGAACGTCTTACAGTTTTGAAAACTCTGGAGGTAGTTGCACATTTAGACCGATTGTGGGCGTGTCTTTGGGCGGATTTCAAAAATGTTTACACTTGTACTGGTTCGCATGACGTTGACCTTACGTATGAAGTTTCAGCACCTTAGCTTTAAATTAAAGGCATAAAAACATGTGACATACAGACGGACGGACATGGCTCATTCGATTCAGAATTCGGTCTCGATCATATACCCTTAAGGTCTTGGGGGTCTACCATTATTATTTCAACGTGTTACAAACTATGTGACAAACTTAATATACCTCCTATCCTATGGGATGGGGTATAAAAATAAAGGAAAATATGCCACCCAATTTTTAAGTGACACACCTAAAAAATTACCTAATATAAGAAATACAGTAGACTCCACTACGAAAAGGTATAGGTACAACAATTAGATGGAATTTTACACAAACTGCGCAATATACATATATAAGCTTAACCTTCAACAAAAGCCGACGGGTACGGGTGATTGATGATTTTAAGTCCTCAGAACCGACCTGGAGGGCTGAAACTTGGTAATCGGCTTGGTTCTTCTGTTGCACCGACAAAGTGACGAAATTGGCTCAATCCGCTAATGGTCACGCCCACAACTGGCCTCAATGTGAGACAACCTCTTGACGCTTATAGCACATCTCTACTTCGGAGGAGACAAAAATTTACTCCAATGGGTCAATCTTAATATCAACAAAAATATGTTTTCAGATAAAAATCTAGAAAAAATATATGGCATTCTCAAGATTGTTCAGTCATGCTAACTGATTCGGGTACTTATTGTACATACCTACCTATACTACATGTTTCTCATGTTCACGAGTTTGTTTACTGAGCCATACAAGTTGGTACTAAGCCCCTAAGTTGGAACGTCAATTAAATTACTTTAACATAAATCACAAAATAATAGTTAGCAGCTTTCAATAACCCACAATATTGAAACAAACTCATATAATAATTAGGTATACCGACACTTGATAAGAGACTATTTTCAAACTGACATGTTTTCATCGGCGATGATAAAAAATTAATAATTTCCAATCTCTAGTGTGTAAATCAAAATATTGCCTAACTAAGGTTATAAAAGTGCGAAAAGGTGTTTCCGATCAGATTAACAATGCGGTCACTTATCATCACGAATCCTATTAATGTGATAGTCATCTTAGTTTTAGATAAAGTTGGTGTTCAGGTATTAGAAGGTACGTAAATATAAAACATATTTCAAAAATGTCAAGTGTAAATTTTTTTTGTGTCTAATTTATTGTTCTTACTTTGCTGAAAGCTTTTTTTTATTACTTCTGGTAAAGATTGTTTGATGTATAGTTCATCCAGGCGTTTAGAAATAAGCAAACAGTTTAGATAAGCTTACGTTCCGTCAGCTCATCCCAGCTTCCCCCTTAAATCGAACAAGTTAATTAAACATAAATAATAAAAGTAGGCGGATCGAACTTCTGGGGATCACCGATTCGATTTCAGAATGTAATTGTAAATATACATAGAGCTTAAAAAATTGCCTGCCGTTATTCGCATGCGCCACGCAAATAAAAAGGTTCATATTTTTTTGCTTAATACTCCAGAACTAGATTAATGTAAAGTACCTGGTCGAACAAGAATTCAATGAGATATAATTGAATCGATTAAATTTAATTGCGAGGCAATATTGTTTTGTAAACTACAGAACGTGCGGGTTTACCCCGCTGTGGGCATGAATCGACAAACGGTTCACTTCACTCGAATATTTTATTATGCATGTTATTCATAAAACCAAGTTTCTGCTTGGAGGCTATGCCTAAGTGGGAGAGAAATGTTGAACACAAAAGCCCAATTAGCACGTTCAGCAATTTTAGCTTTCCATAGTCATGTCGTCGTATATTTTCTGGCCGATCGCTGTATCACAAATTATTATGAACACATTCCTGTACCTCTGCAAGTTAATAAAAAAAGAGCAATTGCAGCTTTACTTTGTCCGGTATTGTCAAAATGCAAAATTTAGAAAAAAATATCTATAGGTAGATATGCATAGATACTGTTTGTGTCAACTGCCATTAATTTTTCATCGCATTCAAGAGTGGTCACACCTACTGGGACTTTTGAAATTTCTGGAAACAAATTAGATTTTTTTGCAGATTTTCGTCCAGCTGCACCAAGCGCCACAGTCGAACTTACTGCGCTAACTAAATGCGCTCAAGGAAGCAAAGATTGACTTGCTGTCTAACGATAAAACAGATTTGACCAAAGCTGGAAACAAAACGATCTAAGAATCTGATCCCCATAACATATAGCATTACTAGACTGGAGAATGTTTGAAATATTTGTAAGCACACAACTAGATTAAGTGAGCACTCAAACAAATAATTTTTGAAATCATCCGGACTATAGCGCTACCTCAAGTAAAGTAAAGTAAAGTCAGCAGTAAACTCATTACGTGTCTGATGGGATTTTTTTATGACTACCTGATACCTTACCTTCACTTCGAAAGCCATTTTTACTGTGTGTTTCCTTCCCAGCAGAGATGATCCGGAATCGGATAAGAAATTTGTTGAAAGCCAGTGCAAAAATCAATAAAAAAGACAAGTGAGTGAGAGAACTTTTGCAAAAGTTCGTTTGTGATAAGCTTCTATATACCCGACCCTATATACCGTGAAACACCAAATCTTAAAGTTTTTTGCCCCGAATTCGTATAATATTTGTATAGGCCACGCCCCCAAAAGTGTTCATTAGCTATTTGCTAAAATCTAAAATCAATTAATTGTAATTTCCTTATAATCATGAAAAAATACGGTAAAAGTGAAAATTATTTCAGAAAAAAAAAACATTTTTTCCTAAAAACGCTTTAAAAGTATTGAGCAAACTTAGCAGAGTAATATCTTTGATATTTGTCAAAATTATTTTCTTCGTTTTGGAGTGAACTTTCCAAAAAATTGGATATTTAAAGATCTAACATGTTAAAAGTGGGCATGGTCGATATTGGGGGCGGTCCAATTTTTGCCTTGTTAAGGTCTTGGGCCGTTATTACTCCCAAAAGGCATTTTGAAAGAAAATGTGAAATGTCTACATTGAAGCCAGTAGTGGGCGAGGCCGTTGACGGATTCAGCCAATTTTCACACTTTGTTTGCAACAAAAGAACCATAAGCCGTGTACCAAAGCTCTCTTGCTTGATTTCGAAGACCTAAAACCTTCACACATACAGACTGATGTACGGACGGACGGAAATGGCTTACTCGATTCGTCTCTCGGTCTCGATCATATCTTAAAGGGTCTTAAAGGTCTTAGGGATCTACGATGATTATTTGAGTGTGTTACAAACTATGCATTAAAATTAAAATACCCTTGGTCTGGTATAAAACCAGCTTGGCCACTTGTGCACGTCCTAACTCCAAAGACTTAGATGAAGAAAAATCAATAAAATTTTGAAACTCCTAAAGTGCATCCCAAGCGAGGTTCCTTGCAATCAATAAGGTAACCAGTCTGCTGTTAAAGAGATCAATACGACAAGATGATACCGTCACATACATATATGGACAATTACGTGGTCTAATATAAAGGCAATCTGCATCGAAATCATATAGGAACTTATTACGTTAATATTTTCGCAATGAGCTTAAAACTTTTGGCCACAATAACGTTCAAGGCAACGACAAAAACGATGAACTTGCATGAAAAAGATTATCATAAGAGCCTCTACAAACCTTTCAATGTATTGAACCTCCAATATGCGAGATCAGAAGCCGGGCTTGAAAAGAAACAAAATCCAAATGAAAGCAATCACAAGGTGGATCTCCTTGTCAAGTTTTGAAATTTTTAGTCAAATGTTTTCTATTTATAATAAGTTCCGACTTCACGCACTCATTGTAAGAGTAACAGAAAGACTCTGACGTTAATATTTAGTAAAAATATTCAGCGGCCATAATGTTCTCAATCGTGTCTTGTCAGAAAATTTCTCTAACCATCAAAGTGGCTGAAGGAACTCTACACGGTGCGGCTTAAGAAGGAAATGGATTTTCTGAACAATAAAAAGAGTTCCCCCTACTGAAAATCACAATGCGTCTCTACAGACCAAAGCGTGACTAGGCGCGGATCATTTCGCACTCATTAACCCACTATAACCTTTCTGCTTATAAGTTTCTGCTACCAACGGAAACATTTCGTCCAAGGAGGGGGTCAGGTGCTTGTTTGAATGTTGATTTGTCGTCCGTATTCAACGAGTTTCTTATGTAAGCCATTAGAGTCGTTGGCCATATTCTTCTGAAGTCCTTTTATAGCACAGCTTACTTTTTAATTTTTGGGTAGTGGAACATGCTCTTGGTTGACCACACTTTGGCTTTCTCTTTTACAGGCTCTTCTCTCTCTTACCTCTTCCACGGCTAAAATGCTGCTTGAACAATTCTTCTTTTCCTTGCGCGGCGGAGGCTATATTACCATCGCTATTTCGAATAGCCTTTCCGGTCAAAAGTCAATAGCTAGTTGCAGGCTTATAGATCGTATTCGTATTGTTTCGATAACTGAACTCTTCGATCTATAATCCAGCTGTGCTTGTATAGGCACTCATCGTTTTATGCAGCACTTTCTTTACCTGGTAGAAGCCGCTCAGTTGACGTATGCGTCTTCGTGACTTATTTTTTCCTGAAATACGCAATCGTCAATATATAAAGGGTTTCTTTTTGGAGTGACCGAAAATCAACAGTACGCTGGCCGCAACAGTAAGGTTGGCCACGCTTAAATAGCGTGGTTGGCAACATTAAAGCGCTATTTAAGTGTGAGATACCCACAGTGCCACAGCCACATTGAAGAAAATGTCTATTTCAAGGCAGTTAAAAGGCTTAATAAGTATAAGTAAATACATATATACAAGCAAACGAAAAAATTAATTCCTCTTCTCTTCCTGACTTTTGCCTGCTAAAGATAACAAGGGTTATTAGATGGAGCAAAATATTTAGAGCTCTTGAGGGAGTGCTTGAGGAAGTGTTCGCTCATACATAAGACAGCTATTTCCGAGTACTTCATAATTCGCGTTTCCTGAATTCCCGTCGCCTTAAAACTTGTCCGTTATAAGGACAACAGCAAAACTCCGGAAGAATTCTTTCGCCCAGATGTTTTATTATCCCATCGCAGAAGGTATTTTAAAGGATTTGAAAAGTTCTTATCGTCGTTTTTGTGTTAGTATTTTATCTTTGCCTGGGGTTCGTGCAAGATGCAACTTATTTCATTTCAAATCACAATTCATTCGACTATACACACAACTTTATTTTAGTTCAATCACTTTCAACTTAATCTTTTAATTTTCACAATTCAACGATTTGAAAACGAATGTAAGTATTCGTGAATTTATACAAATTTACCAAGTTCACCTCTTGTCACCTCTCTAGACAAAGCGAATCTACTTGCAGCGCATTTTGCTGCTAGCTCCATGCTCCCTGATTCTGCGATGTCTCCGCCTGCACTGGAGCGCTGTGCAGATGTACTGGGACAAATTCACTTTCGCGCTCGTGCAGTCAAAAGAGTACTTCGAGATATCAACATTCACAAATCCGCTGGTCCAGATGGAATATCCCTGATTGTCCTGAAGAGGTGTTCTTCCACGCTGGCAAAACCATTGTGTAAGCTTTTTCATCGGTCCTACTCCTCAGGCCTCTTTCCGAGTAGATGGAAAACAGCATTTGTCCAGCCCGTCCCTAAAAAAGGCGATTCTTCTTCTCCCTCTAGCTATCGTCCAATTGCACTTACTTCCCTTCTTTCTAAGGTCATGGAAACGCTGATAAACTATCAGCTTATGAAATATCATGAAACACGAAAACTTCTTAATGACCGGCAATATGGTTTTCGTAGCAAACGGTCCACTGGTGATTTGATGGACCTTCCTTGCATCTTCTTGTTGAAAGCAAGATTGTTGCACTTGATATTTCAAAAGCATTTGACAGAGTTTGGCACCAAGCTCTCTTGTCGAAAATGCGTGCATTTGGAATCGACGAATCTCTTTTTCAATGGATTAGTAATTACCTTTCGAACCGTTCAATTCAAGTTGTTTTGGATGGCTTCAAGTCCGCAGCTCACAAAATAAACGCTGGGGTTCCCCAGGGCTCTGTTTTGTCTCCGACACTCTTCCTCATTTTCATTAATGATCTTCTGTCTGCTACAACTAATCCAATCTACTCCTTTGCTGATGACAGTAACCTCAGTTCCTCATATTCGTTCTCGGTTCCGCGCCCCTGCGCTTCGGACGTAGAACTAGAACGGCAGCGTATGTCAAACTCATTAAACTCTGATCTTAACAGCATTGTATCATGGGGATCTCAAAATAGAGTAGAGTTTAATGCTTCTAAAACTCAATGCTGTCTTCTGTCATTGAAGCAAAACCGAAATACCCAGCCATTACCGATGAATGGCACTTGCATCAATGAAACCGAAACGCTTTCCGTTTCATTCTCGGTATGTGTGTCAATAACAACCTAAGTTGGAATGACCACATACTGCAAGAAAAAAGATGCAAGAAATATTTCACCCCCTCTGATTTGGCTATTTTATATAAGGCATATATTCGCCCTAAGTTGGAATACAATTCCCATGTCTGGGCTGGTGCTCCAAAGACAGCATTGCACTTGCTAGACAGGATACAAAAACGCGCGATAAAACTCATTGGAGACAGAAATATTGCGAAGTCAATTGAATCATTGGAACATCGACGCAATGTCTCTTGCCTATCATTGTTCTATCGCTTTTCCTACAAACAATGTTCCATCGAAATAGCCAATTGCATTCCAACCCTTAACACGTTCAACCGTAATACTCGCAATAGATCGAATGCACATCAGTTTACCCTTCAGCCCACTTTCGGACGCACAGTTAAGTTAAGAGGTTCTTTCATAAGCCGTACAACGCGAATGTGGAATGTCCTCCCACGATCAGTCTTTCCTACACAATTCAATCTGCAGCTGTTTAAAACAAGAGTGCACCGGTACCTCTCATCCTTTCATTCTTCTTCTAATCCTTTCCGCTCGTGAGATGTGAAACAACATTAAAAGGGTAGCCAATGAAGGGTAGCCGCGAGTGAATTATAAAAAAAAAAAGTTGTAGGAATTTTATTTTTGGTTATTTCCCATTGGTATTTTTCAGCTACAGCAATGGAGGGGAAATTTCGATACCCGAATATTAGTTTGCAGTCAGTTACTGTTAGTTTACTGAAATAACAGTTAGGTCTGTTCGCTAAGTAAATCTATGGGTGAATTCAGTGTCTCCTGGTGCATGTGTTTTTCCCCACACCGCATTATTTTTATTTCATAAAATATATTTTGCTCGTGTAATCTTGTGATTTAGTTTTCTTAATTGCAACCTCTTCTATTCCTATATTTTTTTTATCACGGTATTTTTTTTTATCACGGCACCTTATGATGTCCTTTGCCAATAACTGCACTTTTCTTTACTTCTACTTTCAGTGCCATTGGACTTAAAATGAATGCCAAACTCTTTTTAATTCTGGCTGTGATAGGCATTCAGCAAACCAAAGCAGTGCCAATAGCGAAGAGTGCTTCTTTAGAATTCATTATCCTACACAATAATGACATGCACGCACGCTTTGAGCAGACAAGCACAAGTGGGGGTAAATGTTCTCAGGAAGAAGAGAATACGAACAAATGTTATGGTGGATTCGCAAGAACGGCACATGAGTAAGACTCGAAGTCTATCGAACTCGAACTTGAAAGCAAACTAATTGAATAAATTTCGTTCCAGAATCCGAAAATTCCGTGAAGAAGCCAAAACAACCGGACCAGATGTACTTTACTTGAATGCCGGTGACACTTATACCGGAACTCCGTGGTTTACAATCTTCAAGGATAATATAACGGCAGAGTTCCTCAACAAACTTTCGCCGGACGCAATTGTAAGATACTTTTAGCCCATAGCATCCTCTTGGACAATAATCTGATTAAGAATTTTTCCAGTCACTTGGAAACCATGAGTTTGATGAAGGTGTCGAAGGATTGGTTCCATTTTTGAACGAAGTTAACTTCCCAGTATTGGCCGCAAATCTTGATCTGTCGCAAGAGCCGGAAATGGCTGCATCGAAAATGCTTAAAAAGTCCACGGTACTTGAAGTGGCGAACACCAAAGTGGGCGTAATCGGCTACGTAACACCTGAAACCAAGGATTTGACAGTTGCCAACAATGTTGAATTCAAATCCGAAATAGAGTCTATTAAGTAAGCAATGAAAATGCAAACATAAAACTGCGCTTTTTACATTTTAAATTTAAATGTTCTTTACAGTGAAGAGGCAAAAAAACTAAAATCAGAAGGCATCAAAATCATCATTGCTCTTGGTCATTCGGGATACCTAAGAGATCAAGAAATTGCTGCCGGTTGTCCGGAAGTAGATCTTGTCATTGGTGGACATACCAATACATTTTTGTACAATGGAAATCAACCTGATAGCGAAAGGCCTGAAGGTCCTTATCCGAAAGTGGTTACTCAGTCTAGTGGCAAGAAAGTTCCGGTAGTGCAGGCGTATGCCTATACCAAGTACCTGGGAAAACTTCATGTGAAGGTACGTAGCAAAGTTTAAGTCTTGTTTATTATATCATGTCTTATAAGCATCTTATAAGTCTTCCGATAGCTTTTCCGAGTAGAATACCATTGCAACCTTTTTAGCACAATTTTTTATACCGCATATTAAGGGTATATTAATTTTAATCCATCGTTTGTAATGCAGTGAAATAATCACCGTAGACTCCTTATTCCTTTTAGAGATATGATCAAGACCGACACGCAGAATTAATAAGTCCATGTTTGTCCGTCCGATCGTATGCAAATAAATTTTAAGCCTTAAATTTTGAGCTCAGTGTGCTGGAAATCAAGTTCTTCAGATCGAGTTTGAAATTTGTTTGAACACCACAGACACGCCCACTGCAGGCTTGCGTCCATCTCTAATTTAGAAAAGTATTCTACTTTACCTTAAGCCTGCGACCACCTTTTGATCTGATTTGACTTAAAAGACGGTTTTTTAAAAACTTAGCAAACAAATCTCCTTTCGCGGGTGGGCGTGGCCTTAACAAAAAGTGAGTTTTTAGCTAAAAAGACGGGTTTCAGTTCGAAATACCCGAACCACCAACCAAAATGCATTTAAAAGTTATATTTTTTTTCCGCCCACTTTCTGGATGCTTGTCAGTTTATTTTCTAGGTATGGTAGGGTGTTTTTCAAACCTGGACTGAAGTTTTTGCATACGCACTGTAGCATTTTAACACTTGTTTTGTTTTAGTTTGATGATAATGGCAACCTGATCGATTTCGATGGTCAACCGATCCTGCTGAACTCTGAAATACCCCGAGACTCAGATATCCTCGATATGCTGAACAAATACAGACCTGCCATCACAGAGCTCGAAAGTACTGTCGTTGGTTATACAAAAGTACGATTGGAAGGCAGTTCATCGGTGTGTCGTGTTAGGGAGTGCAATCTTGGAAATTTGATCGCCGACAGTATGGTCTATGCAAGAACAATGCAAGACGCTGGTGGAAAATACTGGACCGATGCAGCCATAGGTCTTGTTCAGGGCGGAGGTAAGCTATATTATTGACAAAACTTATCAAAACCCTTAAATTTTTCTCTTCTGCAGGCATACGCAGCTCAATAGAAAAGCGCACTGATGGATCAATAACAGAAAATGACGTGCTCTCAGTTTTGCCCTTTAAAAACGATGTCCTTATGACAAAGATTTCTGGCAAGACCCTTCGCAATGCTCTGGAACGATCAGCCCAAGTATTCAATCAGGACTCCAATGGCGGTTTTCTGCAAATGTCCGGTGTTCGTGTGGTATACAATTTAACCAAACCTGCCGGGCAACGAGTTGAAAGCCTCGAGGCTTTGTGCACAGAATGTGAAGTCCCAAACTATTTAGAAGTAAAGGATGAGCAATCTTACAATATAATTATATCGAACTTCCTCTTAACTGGCGGCGATGGATACAAGTTCGATGAAAATATCGACAGCAGTCAACGGCTACCTTCAGTGGACAGTGCGACGCTTTCGTCATTCATCAGGGCCCGTCAGATTGTTTATCCTGGAATTGAGGGCCGTATAACATGGGTCGGCAAAAGTGGTGCTGGTCTATTGACGAGTTCGCTTTTAACTGTTGCGATGACCGTTTTAATGAGAAAGTTACTTAACTAATTCCTATTTGTGTATTTTGTGTTATAGAATGAAAGTTTCCAATTGCATTTGTTTTTGTAAATATTTAATTTATGTATCTTAAGGATGTCCAATTGATCCGCAATAAAGTTATAATAACTACTTAGCTGTGAGCTATAAGTTTGTTAAAAAATGGATTTTAGAATGAGATATGGGCGGTTGGCCCTGTGAATGATAAAATTACTTTATCAATGCGCCTTTGGTGGTTATTTTTATTACAAGACCTGAAGAGACCTGGAGAGTAGGACGGGTGAAAAAAGTTACACACTGGTTTTGCCAGCGTAGAAGAACACCTCTACAGATATCGGGGATATACCATCTGGGCCAGCGGATTTGTGAATGTTGAGATCATTAAGCACTTTTTTAAATCTTACGAGAGCGAAAATAAATTTGTCCCATAGTGTATTCGACGCGTATTCGAAGCAAAATGGGCTGCCAGGAGATTGGCTTTGTCTAGGGAACTGACAGCTGGAATGCCATTTTAGACGAGTGTTGGGACGGAGGATGAGACTCAAATTTGCACATTTTTGACGAAAGACCAAAAGCTTTTACTATACCTTTGGGATAATGTAGTATCCTTTGCCTCAACTCTTGTTCGAACAAAAATTTCATTTTTGGCCTGTTTGAAATTATTCTGGTTAGTAGGGGGTAAGAGGGGTAAGCCTTGAAAGACCGAAAGTAAGCTTGCTTCAAATTGATCGCCTCTTTGCAGCTCGAGCCAAACCACGAATTCCCCCACGGTTGGAACACGAGATTAGTTGTGGAGGAACATGGTAGACAATATCATCTCGTATTTAAACGGCAAGTCAACGATGTGGAAAAAATAATGGCCGTAAGCGACAACCTTAGATGCAGAAGGCTATCTCCTAAGGATAACCCGTACCAGTAGGATTGCGGAAATTCAGTAGAGTGGGAGGGTTATGACTTATGAGATCATAACTCATCACTTGAGATCATAACCTCGCGCCTAAAAGGAAACAAGTGAGTAAGTGCAAGAGGTTCTGTGGCAAACTTCTACAGGGTGTTTCCTAATTCGATGCCAATACTTTGGAATATGATTCTTGGGTTTAATTAAAGAAAAAAATCGTTCCACAGTATGGGCCTATCTCTAATTTTGATATCATTTATTAGGAATTTAAGAAAACACCAACTTTCAGGTACCTTGACCCATAGGTTAGGTTAGGTTAGGTTGGAAGGGGTTGTTTGCAACTAGTGCAAATTCACTCGGTGGCAAGATTGGCCCATTGTGATTACCCTTGTGAGGTAGACATACATGGTTGGAAATATGTCTTACTAACTGAACCAGCCTGATCTTTTGATAAATCTTTTTAGGTCAAGTAGTGATATTCCTGCCAGGTCGTCCAGGCTAAGAACCTGACTCCTAAAAGGGTTAGTCGTCGTTCTTGGAGAGCTGGGCAGTGGCTCTGGAAGTGTTCTATAGACTCTATTTCTTCTTCATCCCTACAGCTTCTGCAGAAGTCGTTGGCAAAGATTCCCATTCGTGTAGCCATGACACCAATAGTGCAGTATCCCGTGACTACACCAACGAGTGTTCTTATGAAATTTCTACTGAGAGATAGAAGGGTCGTTGTTCTTTTTAGGTCGGGTACTGGCCATAAGCTGTGAGTAATGATACCAGTTCGATACCTTGCCAGTTCGTCCGCCAACTCATTTCCGGCCACGCCAACGTGCCCAAGAACCCAGCAGAGTAGAACTGTGTGGAAGCTTATATCCTTTAATGCCATGAGGCAGTCCTTGACATACTTAGAGTATACGAGGTTGGTGTCCAGGGCTTTAAGTGCTGCTTGACTATCAACACATATGGTGATTTCCGTTGCTGGATGATCCATAGATTGAATTGTCTGTGCAGCTCTCTTCACCGCATAAATCTCAGCTTGAAAAACACTGCAGTAGTCATTTGGTCGATACGACTGGTTGATTTGCAGTGTTTCCGAGAAGACTCCAGAACCTGTTCCATTCTCTGTTTTCGAACCATCGGTATAGATAGCTATTTGATGTCAACTTTAGTCTCTACCCAGTCATGCCTACACCTTAACCCATACTAACTCAAATATCTCCGCTAATACTTACAACAGGAACTTAATTTAAAACTTCAATTTTAGAAAAAATAGTACTTCTTTTAAATGTGTTAAAATAAAATTAATGGCTTTTTAACTTTCGAGATATTTGCTCCTAAGTTGGATCCTTTTTCGCTTTTTCACATTTTTTTTGACTTTCAAGAAACTTTTTTGCAAAAAATACGTTATAAACATATCGGTAGATTTTTTTTCTGGTGAACCTTATAATACTTAACAAAAATTGCTGCAACAAAGTACCTGAAAAACGCACAGATCTTACGATACTTGGGAAAAGCCGTAGCAGGTAATATTAAGAAAAATTATTTTCACGAAGCCGCGGTAGGTATAAGTTGGAAATATGATTTGTTACCTACTTTTATAACCGCAGTTGACAATAGGAACGATTTTTTGAATGCATTTTTATTTATGTGATTCTTCGGTGATTCCCTTACCGTTTTTCTGTTCTCAAAATGGATTAAGTTTGGGATGGGCGCCTAGTTTAAAAATTTACCTAGCGAAAATTGTATAAAAGGTTAGAAAACCTACTTGAAATGGCATCTTTTGCATACGAAGAATACGCGGACATTATCTACGTTTATGGGATGTGCAACGGGAGTTCTATTAGAGCACGGCAAAGATACCATGAGCTCTATCCTAACCGAAGACTACCTAATCCCCATGTATTTAGAAATTCGTTTCGAAGGCACGGAAAAACGGAATCTGTTTCAACAAGACGACCCAACGCAAGAGCTTCACCAGGAAGAGTTGCGGTTGATGAAAGAATACTGGAAGCTGTTACAAATGATCCATCAATCAGCATCAGGCGGTTATCTTTGCGATTCAACGTTTGAACACATAAAATTTTTCGTCTCCTGCATACGGAAAATTTGTATCCATACCACCATATACCTGTGCAGGAACTGCTTCCGAATGATTCGGAGCCGAGACTTGAGTTTTGCAACTGGTTGTTAGAGCGGAGCTTCAATTACAACGGTTTTATTAGCAGAAGCCTTTGGATGCACGAATCTTAATTCACTAGAGATGGGACCTCAAATTTTCACAATCTACAAACATGGGGTGAAATAAACCCATACACAAGGAGAGAGTCATCATTTCAACACAAATTTAGCATCAATTTGTGGGCAGGTGTAATTGGAAAAAACTTAATAGGTCCCTTCAAACTGCCACTCACACTGAATTCTTCAAACTCAAGGTCGAATAATTAGCAAACAAACCAGAATAATTTAAAACTCAAGGTCGAAAGTGGGATGGTCGATATTGTGGGCGGTCCAATTTTTGCTTTGTTAAAGGTCTTAGACCAATATTGCTCAGTACCATAATTTAAGTTCCTGTGGCTTGTATAAGTTGATTAAAAGGCATTTTGAAAAAAAAAAAATTTATCTCACATTGAGGCCAGTAGTGGGCGTGGCCGTTGATGGATTGAGCCAATTTTCACACATTGTCTGTGCAACTAAAGAAACAAGCTGTGTATTATGTTTCAGCTCTCTAGCTTGATATTGAAGTCCTTAAACCTTCACACATACAGACGCACGGACGAACGAAAGGACATGGCTTAATCGATTCACCTGTCGGTCTCGACAATATCTCTATCACTGTGATCACGGTGATTATGTCACTGTGCAAACTATGCATTAAAATTAATATACTCTCGGTCGGGAATAAAGAAGAAGACGATAGGGTATATTAATTGTAACGCATGGTTTGTAACACAGTGAAATAACAACCGTAGACCCCTAAGACCTTTTAGATATATGATCTAGAATTATGAATTGATTAAGCCATGTCCGTCCGTCCATCGGTTTGTCCATTTATTGTTTGTGTGAAGGATTAAGGTCTTCAAAATCAAGTAAGTGCTGAAACTTGGCGTACGGCTTAGTTTTATGTTGCACAGACAAAATTGGTTACATCTGCCGATGGCCACGCTAAATAACAGATCTACTACCATGATATTAGCATTCTCTAAGTTTGAGGCCTTTTAAGGAACAACTGTTTTTTTTCCCGGTCTACACCTCCGCGAGGGTCTGACAAGCCCTCCAAAAGTAACATTTGTCTTCAAAACTACTCAAAGTGCCGTTCGAATTCGGTAAAAAAAAACTGGAGATTACCTTGTTTGTGAAGATTGCAGCACACACAGCATACCTGGCTAAAAAGCTGGCACTATGAGTTCACCTCGAGGTATTGCGCAACACTATTCTTTAGAGTTTAGAGCATTCAATGTTCTAAAGGTTTTTAGAAAAATTAAAATATTAAATTCAAGACTAGAGGTTATATTTTATCATATCCATATTAATTCTTCTTTCTTCGGGCATAGGCCCTCCACCACGAATGAGCGCCATCGTGTGCGGTTTCCAGCGATGTGCTTCAACTTCCAACTCTTAACCAGAATCTGAAAACTGCCCTATGAACTATCAAAATTGTTTTTCGTTGTTTTAATTTTTACTATTTTGGAGTAGGTACACGAGTGAAGTAGGTTCACGAGTGAATCGATGTAGGCTTTGAGATTTTACATCTCATATCTTTTAATGTCGTCCAGCGAAGTTCCTAGTTTCGCTTTGTCTAGGTTGAATCACTTATTTGATTGGACTTATCAATAGAGGCTTTACAGCATTCAATCTTTCGTTGAGTAAAAGTCATTTATTTTCCAAGACATAAAGCATTTCTTTACAAGATTGTCACTGGTAGTCTAAATACAATTTTTTTTTTTTAATAATCAAACAAACAAAACTAAATATTATATTAAACTCTGTCATTTAGCTAACGAATACAAAAACAATAATATTTAAAGAAAAAAAGCTTAAATTTCGTTGTCGTTACCTACAAATTAATACTTTTCTTTCGTTAAAGTTGCAGCTTCATTAAAAAAAAAGTTTACGAAAATTATTGTAGTTAGCCTCCACTTCCACCGGACAATTCATCTTCGTATTGCTTACGGAAGCAATCACCAACTGGGAAGAAGTCCCAACTTCGTTGTTGATACATGTTCCAGACGTACGTCTCCTGACCGGTATACTCCGTGTCTGGCTTATTGATAAGATGCATCAAAAAGAACATGTAGTTGGCCAAATTGTGCTCCTTTTGGACGTGTGTATCGAAGCCATGCGGCACTATGTCGAAATAGTCCTTTCCGATGCCACATATGAAGCAATTCGACTCCATGTTCTCTTTCACTGACTCCAACTGATCACGAAGCTCACCAAAAGCATCAATGATCAAACCTTGAATGATGGCCAGCAAAATGACAATAACGAAGAAGAAGAAGGTTATGTCGAATATTATGCGATACACCTCGTAGTCGTCACCGTCAGGATCACCGATCTCATCACCTATACCTCCACCTGCTCTCACGCCCTTATACAAATGGAAGACGAAGCACGTCAGCATGTCGTGACACTTTTTGTCGACCTCCTCATCCTCCTCTTGGATGTAGAACTTGCGGAAGAAGTTAAACGCAATCACGGTATATATGTACACGATGATGGTGAGGAGCATTACAGTCAACACCAACTGTTTGCCGTTGTGAGTTACAGACTGCAAGATCGTGCGCAGGGTCTTAAAGCCAACAGCGACATCTAGTAAATGGGCGGCGAAAAAGAAGTTGTTGAAGTTGCCCAAAATGGAGAACGTAAAGTACCAAAGCGAGTACAAGAAAGCGTTGTCAGTTATAGTCACACCCGCCTTCCAGACTTGGTACCTCCAATCAATGTTTAAAATGTACTTGATAAAGCCTCCTTCTTCACTTTCCTGGGCCGTAAATGCGCTTTTCTCCATTCCCAGTAAATTGGAAATCGAGTCGAAGTCATACGTTTCGCTGTACTTCTGTCTGACCTTTTTCTTCACAAATTTATCCCAATAATTGACAGGAAACGACTTGGCTGATATCACCAATTTGTCCCAGTGAGACTTCAAGTCATCGTCTTCGGGTTGTTCCGCAATGAAGAGTCCATCGAATTCAAGGCGTCTCGCGATTTCTTTTTCCCTCTTAAATATAGCCAAAGGCACCTTCAGATGGTAGTAAGCAATCAGCATGGCTAACGACACTAGACTGTGCGTCAAGGCCGCGATTCGTATTACGTGCTCCATGTAGAAGAAGTCCTCGTCAACGTGCACCAATTCGGGTATCTCATCTTCTGCTTCTTCATCCTCTCCCGATCCTTCGCCCGAGCCAAGCCCTGAGGATGAAAGTCCTCCCCCAGAGCCTGATCCTAAAATTAGCTCTTCATCGCCCGAACCGTCGTCGTCATCGCCGTATGAAGTCACTTTGTAGAACAGCAACATAAAGTTGATGCTGAACGCCAAAACCAAGGCTACATACTTCAAATTGTAAAAGTTCCTAGCCAAAAAGCTGACAGCCCGATGAGTGTATTGCGAAAAGTCGATTTGGTGAACCGCTGGAGTTTCCTGTGGAGCTGCCGACGATTTCTTAGCTTCCGCTTCAATGGAAGCCATAGCTGCTTCTTGGGCTTTTTGAGCTTCTTGCCGTTCGTGAGCCGCTTTCTTCGCAGCATCTCCACCGAGTAAATCGACAATGGACATTGGTTCTGGTTGCTCGCTCTCCGGTGCCACTTCAGTGGTGCCCAAACCATCTTCCGGGCTTGACTCTCCAGTTTCTTCCATCGACGATGTTGGGCTTATGCCCGGCGATTCATGCGGTGCAACTTTGTATTGGCCATTCTCTTCCTTGCTTATGTCTAGACCAAACGCCTGCACTGTACCCGGTGGTTCTTCTATGGGCAAAGGTGGCAGGCTTCTTCCGCCGAACTTCTCCTCCTCAATCGGCGCCAGTGTTTCGACTTCTTCTGATGTTGATCCGCGCATGAGATTCATAATTATACCAAAAATGTACTTGACCACGCAAACGTTGCCATATCCAGTGTAGTAGAATAGATAGAAGATAATTTTGAAAAATCCAATAATCAGCTCGGGTATGGACTTTGTTTGCATAACACCAATTTGATGTTTTATATTCGCCGGACTCAGCATATGCACTCCGAACTTGATGCCATCCTTAACAGCTTGGATACTTCGCCGAATGGGATCCCTGGCTGCGCGTTCTTCTTCCTCTTCACTCATGTAGGAGCTGTAAGAGGTGTCACGCTTCACGTTAGATCCTCCATCGTCGGTTGCCATCAAACCCGAGGCATGTGTCATTTCAAATATAGCATCCTCGCAGAAGTTCACAAATGCTTCAAGCTTCTCCTTGTCACCGCCTTCAGTCACGATCGAGTAAAAGAATGCTCGCTTCGATTCCTTAATTTGAGGCTTCTCCCACTGTTCGATGTTGGATTCCTTGATTTCGAAGTATACACGTTCAATGCGTTTCGAACTGCCTAAAATTTCAATGCGACCCAAAAACGGCTCGAAATAGTTCAAAACTGACCCAGCTGTCTCGAGGAATCTAGCCAGTCTCGGCTCGTTGGGCATATGTTCGCTCAGGTTGGTCAAAAGTACAGCCAAGTTGAAACCAATTTCCTTTGATGGTTCATGGAAACGGTCGACGAAAGCTCCGTAGTCGATTTTCCCTTCGTGATTCCGTTCGCAACATGCCAAAAGGAAATCCATTTCTTCTCTGTATTATAAGAATAAAATCAGTAAATACAAAGTAGACATAGAATAATGCATAAAACTTACGGTGTATAGTTCTTGGATTGTTCCATTTTGTCTCTGAAATCCTTTGGTGTGACCCATCCTTCAGCTTTGATATCTACCTCCTGGAAGCTAGGCGACTCGGTTAAGTCCTTCAATTTGAGAAACATATCGAAATATTTCAAAATCAACTCCACGTTCGACGCCGATTCTACCAAAGTGTCAACCATCTGCTTGCCAATAGTTCCTAAAATAAAAATTTGAATTGTGGTTAGTCTTGTTTAGTTTATATTAATGTAGCTCATATCTCAGGATATTGGAATGCACTTAATTGGATTTATAATTTGCTAGATTACCACTTAATCAATTAAACTTTGCTTTTTAGGTCTTTGGCTTAATTTTGAAGACCTAAAAACTTCACACATACGGAGAGACGGACAGACATGGCTTAATCGATTAACCTGTCGGTCTCGAACATATCTCTAAAAGGTCTTAGGGGCCTAGGGTGATTATTTCATTGCTGTACAAACTATGCATTAAAAGTTATATACTGGTCTAATATATAAACGATGCTATCGAAAAGGGGTTGGTGTCACTCCCCTTTTTATGGTTTTCTTATAAGGACATGAATAAATTTTACTTCGTTTATAAACTTTTGATAAGGCTGTTTTTTTTATATAAAATAAGGATAATATCGATACAATTAATAGTTTTTGGCCAAAACTGTCGATGCTATCGAAGCAACCGCCTTTCGATAGTTACGCCACCCTATTAGAAGCATCTCTGAATTACTGAAAGTGCGATTGCATTAATTCTAAAACGGTGCTTTCGAATTTGTCACTGCATTTTGAGACTTGGAGGAGAACTCTTCAGTGTTGTGTCCCGTATGTGTCTAGCAATCGGTTTTTAACGCTTTCTATACTCGGACCCAGGGTATATCAATTTTAGTGCATAGTCTGTAACACAGTGAAATAATCACCGTAAACCTTAAGTCTTTTAGAGATATGATCGAGACAGACAGGTGAATTGATTAAGCCATGGACGGGCGGACCGTCCGCATGTGTAAAGTTTTTAGGTCTTTAAAATTAAGCCAGAAAACTGAAACTTGGGATGTATTTTGGTTCTAATTTTGTAAATAAAAGTATGAAAGTTGATGAAGTTGGCCCACAGCCACGCCTACAATTGATTTCAATGTGAGATTACGTCTTATTCACATTTTATTTCAAAATGAGTTTTGGTCAAGTCAGACCTCAAGGCCTAGGAATTAAATTTTTGTGCAGAGCAAAAGTGGTCAGAAGACTTTAATTAGACAAAAAATTACCCGCCCACACCATCAACCATGACCACTTTTAACTTTTAGATCTCTGAAAAACCTGGTTTTTCGGAAAATTCAACCTAGGATAGATTAGGTTGAGTGGCTGCCCCCGCTAGGCAGCGGCACACTTAGACCAAGGGAGGTCAATTGTGATAAAACATATAGGACCGGAGTTACAAGCCCGAGGACCTAAATGACAACTACCCATTTGGGTGGGAGGGGTCTAGGCAACCAGTGAGGGTTTAAACCTGTAGCGAAGCTCACTGTTAAAAGAGGCTTACTCGAGTGAAATGGGGGCTGGGGGTAACCGTTACGGTGTGAACCACAGACAGCAGTGTTGAGGGGGGCCAGTGAGAGACTTCCTGAAGAAAGGGTGGTCCTCGTAACTGTTGAACTCCAGATGAGAATTTGCCTTGAGGATGGAAGGGGCGGACTTGATGCGGTCAATGCGGGATGGTTTCTGTGTGCGAAAATCCCGGCAGGGGCAACCGATTTCGGTATAAGTCCGTGCCAATTGCTACTCTGCTAAGAATTACCCTCGAGAATGGGAGGAATTCTAACGCAAGAAGCTGGTGTAGGGTAACCGTCTTCGGTGTTAACCCGTAGCAGGCGACTTACGTTAGATTTGGGATGAAGGGGACGTGGAACGGGAAGGTAAGGGAACTGAAACAGTATGAACACGTACCAGTGGGAATTATGTGCTGATGATCCCGGCGGGGTGGAGGGGTGAGGGCAACCGAAGCGGTATAAGCCCACACCGGTCCAGCCCTGTAAGGGAAGACCCTGGGATGAGGTGGGGAGGGTAAAGATGGAGAGAATGACAATTACTGTGGGAATTCTACTCATTACGTACCCGGGTGGTATGAGGGATATTATACGGTATGTCTAACCTTCACGTCGAGTCTAACTAGTTCTTTACAGGTCTTTTGTTTTCTATTGCCCTTTAAGTGAGAGTTGGCCTCAAGGATTAGAGAGTGCAGGTGGGGTAACCGATTACGGTAAGACCGTTGCCGGAGGAGGATTCTTCGTTAAGACGCTGATGTAGGGTAATCATTTCGGTGTGAACCCGTACCTCCCTCAGGTGACTTTATTCAGAATTGACCTTGGGGGGTGGGGAATAGGAGAGGTAGGGGTAACCGAACTGGTGTTCTCATTAGAGCGGAGAGGTAATGGCAACCGAAACGGTTTGAGCCCTTTCCAGGACGGTGTAAGGTGCTTGCTCGCCCATAGAGTTTCCATATGGAGGCAGGATGATACACAACTAGGCGTTTAGCCAGTTTGACACGGAGATAAAGTTCATTATCTTCTTTAGAGCGAGTCGCACTAGATCATTTAATTCAACAGGGAAGTATTTACCTAAAGTTTTCCTAATCAACGTCGATAGGAGGGATAGTTGCACAGAAGATGATCCATGGTCTCTTTTTCCTCCTCATCCCTGCAACTTCTGCAGAAATTATTGAAGGGAGCACCAGGTCTTCTGGCATGTCGCCCTACCAAACAGTGGCCTGTGAGTGCCCAAATTATCTTTCCAATATTCAGCCTATTGAAGGAGATGAGCCTCTTTGTTTTTCTACAATCGAGCTCTGGCCAGATTTGTTTGCCAATTTGATAGCTTCGATGTCGAGGTGGAACTTTATCGAGCTTATGGGTACTACCGGTTCCGTCGCATGAGTCGGGTTAGCATTAGCACCTTCTCTAGCTACTTCGTCTGCTCTGCAGTTGCCTGGAATATCCCTGTAGTCTGGAACCCAGTACAGGGAAACGTCGCAAACGTGAAAGCAATCTCGTTGAGAGATTCGCGGCATTTCTTTACCAACTTGGATCGTATCTTTGGCGATTCCAAGGCTTTTATTGCAGCTTGGCTGTCTATAATATAGAAAGACCGATTTAAAATTCATTCTAAATTGAAAAAAAATTCACAAATATTTATTATATCACCAATTGCTTATTTTGTTACATTTTCCGCTCCGCCCACTTTCAGGTGGCTTTTTGGGAAAAAAAAACTGTTTTTAAGCAATATTTTCGCTTTTAACGCATTCTCTCATAGTTTTAACGAGACTAGAATTAATTTATTTTAATAATTAGCCCAATCACACCTCCGTGAGGGTCTGAAAAGCCCTCCGAGAGTATCCATTTGTCTTGAAAAACTTCTCAAAGTGCTGTTCGGATTCGGCAAAAAAATGTAGGTCCCCTTGTATGTGAAGAAATTAACACACACAGCATACATTGTTGAGAAGTTGGCCCTGGTTCACCTCGAGCTGTTGCGCCATTCTATTCATTTATTTGTTTTAATCCCATTTTTCGGGGCGTGACCAATACAAAAAAATTTAATACAGCATATGGATTCAGGCCAAAAATCTTTTAAATTGGGGTTACATGGTAAAAAGGGTCGGGTATTTCGAATCTAGGGGGATCAATCGGATGTATGGATCCCCCCATAGATTATAACATAACATCCAACAATCGTTTTTTTTATTATTATTTTACTTAAGTGCTCCAACATCAAATCTTTGCCCCTGTTTGGAAAAGTCGTAGATTCTGGGCTGGGCGAGATTCCAGAACTCACCCAAAATATTTTTTTGAAATCTATAAGGAATAGATTATAGGAAAATAGGAACCAACTCACCATTAACAACATTTCCTTCCAACATGGACAGCATCATTGTTATCATGTCCTTTTGCAAGTTCAACAGCTCCTTAAGAAGATCAACTTGACTGGAATGTTTTGATAGTTTCTCTTGCATATGAGAGAACAAAAACAAGAAACCACCAACTGCGTCCCACAATCTTGAGTGTGCCAGTGCTTGCTGATTCAATGTACAAGGTCCTTGAATAACCTCAGTCAGGGTGT
Organism: Neoascia interrupta; assembly: GCA_947623515.1. NCBI lineage: Eukaryota > Metazoa > Arthropoda > Insecta > Diptera > Syrphidae > Neoascia > Neoascia interrupta. The sequence continues at coordinate 154,108,774 of OX392462.1, forward strand.
TGAAAACTTGACTTGCTACACCGATAGCTTTGAAAAAGTTCGCTTTACCAGCAGGATCAATAATTTCCTAAAGAAAAAAGTTAAGACCACACGATCGTAAATGAAAAAAACGCAAGACTTATTGTAAAATTTAAGTTCAAATTTACCTTGCTCGAATAATGCCAATAAAAGTCCATTATAGACTCCTGGAGTCGAAGTAGGTAATCCACTGTACAGATGACCACATTAACAGTCGTTGTGTTGCCCGCTTGTGTCCTTAGGTAGTTTTGCCATTCTTAAAATAAGAAAAGATTCAATTTGACACAAAATATAAAAAGTAATGCCAACTAATAAAGTATTACCCAAGTTGTGACCCTCGCAAGTCAGTTGAATGAATCGGAAGAGGGCACATGTGAATTCAGCATCGTGCATGTTCTTCTCCCCGGCTGCGCCTTCAGACCCAACACCTAGACCTGCACCCGCACTTGGAATATATTCTTTTTGTTTCGAACATTGCATAATACAATTTAAGTACAGGAAAAGCAGGGAACTCAGGGATTGAAGTTCAAATAAATTACAGGGTGCACGCAAAATAATGAAGTTTTTTTCAACAGGGTGTTATATGGTACATATTTTTTAAGTTGAGGACACATGTAGGTATTTTGTACGTGCAGGTTGATCAGGGAGGGATTTCGATTGTTGCCGATTGTAAAACATAATTGAATCGGATTGGTGGATCAAAATCAGAATTTGAAAGTAAAAAAAGTTTCAATATAATAAAATTATACACATAAACAAATAAAATTGGAAATATTTTTTTTTTGCAGAAAATAAAGTGCATAAGGGTTTTACATTAAGCTTATTTGCGCAATTAATTTGTAGGCTAGCAACAATTACCTTCGGCTTTGGTATTTCTTTCAAATGCATCAAGATCGAGGACACTACAGGAATTCATCAGGCCAGCGATCGAAGTGAAAAACCCAACGTCTTTCTTCTCCTTCAGATGATTTAACATACCCATTTGAATGTCTATATTACCACCCCTTAAAATTGCAATGCCCAGGTTGAGGGTTGTCATGACCATCTCCGAAGGGACACCTTTGGATGCGGATATATGAAGCAATACCATCTCGGCAACTCCACGATTTGAGAGCCGAGCTTGATGGAACAAGAGTTTTTGCTTCTCCATTTCTTGTTCCTTTAAAATAAAATTTTAGTTATATTTAAAATATTTTTTAAAGAACATTTTTTAATAAATAAAAATACCAACTTCAAAAAAATTATAAAAGTCAAAAGAGTAACAGAGAGCCACAAGAACGTGGGTATAAATGATCGATATTTCTCGACAAAAACTGTTGTCAAGAAACCATTCCATTAGCCATTTTGAAGCCTTCCCAACCCAAATATCTTATTATCTGAGAGTTTTATGACCTCATTAAAATCGCGGGAATATCTGAACAATACACACTAAATATGTTCAAATTTTTAAGGACTTCTGCTGCTCTACTACGAAAGTGCATTTGTCCCATAAATTTTTCAGCCCCACTCAAGTGGAAAAATAAGGTAACCTGCTTTAGATTATGGCCTTGCCATATCAACTATATTTGTATGAAGACCATAAAATAGAAACTTAGTCCTTCAGTTGAACCGACCTGAGTTGGACAGCACTTAAAATATGCAGACATTCTAAAGAGTTTTGGCCAGCGGTTAACAGGTATATTATATAATTCCCTGATGATTTCGTAGAGACATCTTTTCACTCTGGGAGAATACGGGTTTTGTTATAGTCCCACCTCCTCTAGTGTCTTACAATTTCTCCGAGAATGGATATGATATGCAATGAGATTCACTTTTTAATGCGCTATAATCGGCAAAAACATTAAGACGATTCTCGAATAACATCCTCGACATTAGTAGGAACACCTGCAATGCACACAGCCTGCACTGTTGTCAGGAGTTTGACGAGGGCTTTTCTGGAGCTCTAGCTGCCACTGCCAGCCACCTTTTTTTAATTTCCGATAAATTAATTCCATTGTCGAGTATATTCTTCCTGAAAAGGAAGGATCGGACATTACATGAGTATGTGAAAAATGTTTCACACATTCAAGACAACGGTCCCAGTTTTTGGGGCTCAGCACATCCTTTGCGAAAAATTTGGTAAACATTTTTTCCGGAGGATTGAGAACGATGGAAAGACCATTTGGCCACCCTCGCTCCGCTACCCTTTTTAAGGATAAGCGGCATTCGAAAATGATGATGATGATTTTTTCAAAGCAGTTTTATGCAGGTGACTCGAGCCAGACTCTTTTGGATTATCTCTTCGACGCAGATTCCTAGGAAAGTCCTTATCGAGTCTTCCCTGACCCCGCAGAATGGTTGAGTTTCAATGAGTAATGTAATTTTATCGGGTTTAACTAGAGCCTGCAGATTCCTTGCAGTCAAAATCGCTGTGGACTTGGATCGTGGGTAGCCATGTATGTTTCCAGGACAAGCTTTGACTTTAAAAGAGCTGAGTCAGGCGCCATGAGAGCTTCTTGGCTCTTAAAAAAGTCCTTGTTTACGACGAGAACTCAGCATTCATTATCATATCAGCCTTGATTGATAAAATAGATTCAAGACTGACTAATTAGTTCGCTTGAGGCAGTACTATGCCTGATCGCGTTCTCGTCATTTTAGAACCGTGTCTGACAAAGAATTTACTATTGCTTTAAAGGCAGAGATACATTTTTATGATAAGACTAGTCCGCTGGGATATCCGACCACAGACAAGAGTTCTTAGGGGGCTGTGCTGTGGATCTGTACGCAGAGCGGTTGGGAATGCTGCAAAACGAATATCGCAAAAACTGCAGGAACGTTGAATAGCTTGAATATGTTTGGCACGTAAAGTAAAATGCGAATGCCCGCTCGTAAATAGCATCAGGCGTAACAAAGACACCCAGAATAGTTGCTTCTTCTATGATCTGGATAAGTTTCTGTAAAAGGTTTCTTTCTCTTCCCTTTCAGGTGTTAAGAAGGTTCCAAAACGGGCGTAAACCGTTTGTCGATCAAGCTTATATCTACCTAGATATCTACCTACAAGACTCAGGCTTTTCGCTTGACAGAAAATCTAGTAACATAAGAGCAAGGAGTTGAGGTTGAGGTTCTTAAGCAGCAGAAGAGAGCTGCCGTCTTTTCGATGAGGAACAAGTTCGACCACCTTGAAACGAAAAAACCCGCTGTATCTGATGACTGAGTAGCGGAGTAATTTGTAAATGGCATGGCAAGCGTCAATTCATTTGCCAACAATTAGCAGAAGAAAGAAAGCGTTGAAACTGATGAACGCCATCTAGAAGTAAGAAGATCCTTTGTCTTCAAAGCACTGTGAATGCATGGTATATAACGGATATCCAACTAATCGGTATCCACGAGTCTGGATTTCGGCTCGGCTGATTCGCCCCATGAATCAGATTTTCCGTTCATTAAAAAATCTGGAAAAGACCAGTGAGCTACAACGTAACACTATATGGAAAGTGTAATCGTAGACGCATTTGAAAGCACTTAAGTGGCGACTAAAAAGCAGCTTAGGCTTGGCCCTAGCCTGGCGTTTACAAGTTCAGCCCTAGGATTTCAGCGTTTCCTAACACAATCAAGCTGGGCTTCAAACTTTTGTTTGCAAAGGGAAAGAGTGCGTTAAGGGAAAACGTAATGCTACGTAATGAGGCTCCTCAGTCCAGCCCGAGTTCATATGGGCTGAACTTTTTCTTCGTGTGAAGCAAATGGGGGTTACGTTCATGTTACGTTTTTGTTGGAGGTTGCTACTATCCGATGGAGCGCTCAGACACAAATACTGGTCCATTCTACTACGATGCAGACACCTGTATCTAGTTTACCCGTCCTTCGAAGAAAGATAAGAGGGAGCTTTAGTGATAAAGAGCTTAGGTCTTCGGCACTCACCACGTCAGCACCAAAGATACGCCACCTGATGTGAGGGCAGACAACTACAGAGGAAGTGTTCCGCTGTATCGTCATCCTCTCCACAGGTGGTAGCAAAAAGCTACAGGTAGCAAAAGCTTGGTGGGCAGTAAGGACGCCTAAAAAAAGTCTGCAATCGATTCTCCTGAGAGATAGAAGGAAAGACGCTGACCCCTCGCAGATTTCCGGGCGTAGTCGTTTAGTCTGTCTACACCTATCGCAGTAGCGCCAACTAGTCCTATGTTTAGGAAAAACGCAAGTATCAATGGCAGACGTGACAACAGACAAAGGCAGGCCTAAAGCAGGTTCGGGTCCTAAGAAAACTTGTTCTGAGCTTAGTTAAGCAAGCTCATCAGAAATCTCATTTCCCTGGATACCAGTGTGACCTGGGACCCAAACAAGATTCGCTGCATTTAGCCTTCCGACTAAGTTCAGTTCAACGAATGCTTGGGTTTGAGCACTATCTTGGACGGGGTAAGAGGGTTGAGCAAAGCATTTAGTGCGGCTTGGCTGTCACTGTTAACGCATATGCTTCTTTCCTCTTCATCTATTAGTCACAATATAGCGCATAGTCATTAGGATAGCGAAAATCTCTGCTTGGGGGTTGATTTCGATCGCACAAACGAAATCAATCAGTCTGCCTGGGGCTTCCAGTTAACTTCTTATTTAATTTACTGAAAGTGACGCTATACAGTTCAGTTCAGGTGGATCCGGAGCTCAACTAAAGAGCCTTTTAGGTCAGCTGTGTTTATTTTCTTATTTTCTTTTTCTTTAATTAGCTCGCGATCAAGGGGTTATGACTACATCGCGAGCGGAAAGAATTCGAGGATAGAAAAGATAGAAGAGACAGTAACCGCAAGTGTTATGCCTCTACACTATGTTGTAAAGCCACACTAATTTAAACCTGTCAGGTTTCGTTAGACTAGCCCGAGATCTGATATGGGTGGAGCTAAGAAAACGAGGAGTTCCAGAAGCCTCCGTGTGGATCATCATGGACATTCAAGATGGAGCAAAGACAAAAGTAAGATGTCCTTCTGGAGTCACTGATGAGTTCTTAATTAAAGTCGGTGTACATCAGGGAAGTGTTCTAAGTCCTCTATTTTTCATTGTAGTCCTTGATTATCTGCTTGAAGGAAAACTGAACATCATAAGTAAAGATCATACACCCTGCAGCGAGCACTTGATATATGGGTGGATGTTTTAGAGGGGTATGGGTATCGTATTAGCCAAAAAAAGACAGAGTACCTGTGCTGTCCATTCTCTGACCCACCCGAGCCAATTCCAGACATTTAATTGAATGGAAGTGTGCTCCCAAGAGTTAAAAGTTTAAGTACCTGGGATCTATGATCAACAGCAAAGCAAACGGTGATAACGATATCAATCACCGCGTGAGCGTGGGGTGGATGAAGTGGCGAGAAAACTCCGCCATCTTCTGTGACCAAAAAATGCCCCCTAAGCTGAAAGGAAGGCTCTACACCGCTGTTGCGCGTCCGGCGCTTACATATGGTTCACAATATTGGCGTATAAGAAATATAAGAGCAAATTAATGGCAGCTGAGATGAAGATGCTTCGCATGACAGCAAAAGGAACAAAGCGAGATAGAATGAGAATTACGAAGATCCCAGGAAGCCTCCATGTAAAAGAACCTATCTCCAGAAAAATGCCACGTTCAAAGGAGAGATCCTACGAACCCCGTTAAAAAGGCAATGTCAATAAACATTCCAGTGCAATCCTGAAGGAGAGGAAGGCCTATAAATTCATGGATCACATAAATGCAACGACAACAGCATTTATTTGGCGTTAGTGACGAAGAGATCTAAAACCGGGTGGCCTGCCGGTCTGATCACGATCTGAGGTCAAATCGGCGTACCCCCCAAAAGCGGACCATTAGGAGTTCAATCGTGCGCTACTCGTGCTTGTCTCGTAAGCATAGGTCCAGTCATCCTATGTAGAGACACATTAGAATATTCTTCTTATTTCTTCATTGTCGAACCAGGGATTTCATTATGTACATATAAAAAATTATGGACATATAAAACCCACCACAGAAAAGGTGGCATCTCGATCGGCATTTTGGCAACTTTACCACTATCGACATTTTGCATACATGATTGTCGATGAGGTTTTTTGCATACGAAATATCAACGAAAACTTAGCTTCGACATATCACTATAGCAAAAAATTTAACCTATAGGATGCTGAGGTAAGAATAAGAAGCTTGCGTCTGAGCCTTTAGTTATTCTTCCTTGAGAAAGTTTCATCGAAAAATTACCTCGGGAAACGGGATTAGAAAAAAGAATTTCACTTTTGTCACGAAAACCAAAGAGGACGCTCTCCAAAACCCTTTGCTGCATGCTGCCAGTTTTACCACCGAGAAGACGAAGGCGATAGAAGAAGTGAAAAAATTGTACTCTCTTCCTTGCGGGTAAAAAATTCAAGTAAATTTATGCGTCTGCCTTTTGGATTTATTGACGGCAAGGAGGAGCCGAAGACAGCTTCCGCGAACAGTGTCAGTTCGCGGAAGCTATGTCTTTCAGTTCAGTTTCAAGTGCTGTGGGGTGAACGCTCTTGAGTAACTCAATTTGTCTCTCTTAAACTTATTACTTAAATGCCATGCTTGTGCAATAAGAAATTGGAACGTAACAATGATAAGATTCAGTGTGCAACCTGTAAAGTTCATTTTCACCTGTTGTGTGCAAAAATGCAAAAAAGTGATGTAGTGTATATGAAAAAAAAACATATTTCATACCCGCAAGGCAGCGGGTAAAGAAGAAATTCAATGCGCTCTCCTATAAGCCACCAACAACGATCAGACAGTGCATCCACCACCGATGATGACAAATCAATTACAGCCGTGCCCCTCGCGACCACTACACCGGTTCTATCAGCCAATTCCAAAGGCTTGCAGCTCTCTGCTGGGTGTCACTTTGGATGTGCTGTATGATGAGATTCTCGCGCTGAAAGAAATGAATAGAAATGCACTCTCCCTCATTGACGATCTCAGAGATGAAAATGCATCGCTGTCTAACAAAGTAACTGCACTTCAAGGAATCGTCAACAACATGCAACAATACCAGCTACGGAAAAGTATCGACATTGTGGGGATTCCAAGTATTGTTAATGGAAATGCCTTAAATACTGCAGTGCAGCTCTTGCAAGAAGGTTTGGACAGTCGTATCAGCTGTGATGACATCAAATCTTGCTTCGTTAAAACAAACAATGTGCAACGCAGTGGAGCCGAAACTCTTCCGAAAATACTTTGCGTGAAGTTTAAAACATTGGAATCTCAACGAAATGTTATTAAGCTGAAGCGCCAGAAGGAGTTGTCAACTGAACTACTTGGTCAGCATCTTGTTCAGCAGCGTATATATATAAATGATAGTCTTAGACCCTCTTCTGCCTTTGACTATTTTGTAGATATTTTAAAGAGTCATGTTGAAGTGTGTACAGAAACGGAAACACGCAAAAGTTCTGCTCCGAAAAGACTCAAACCATGGATGACTAAATCTTTGTTGGGAAAAATTTTATATAAAACTAAAATGCGTATTAAATGCAAAAAACATCCCAGCGACGCTAGGCTTCGAAGAAAGTATCGCAACATCTGCAAAAATATTAGAATTTTAGTTCCTTTGCACAAAGAAAACTTTTATGTTAATAAGTTCAATAGAGCTAGAGGTAACTCAAAGCAGGAGTGGAAAATCATTAATGAATTATTTAACAAAACTGTTTCTACTGAATCACCGTCGTGTGTTAAAATAAATAACAATGATACAACCAATCCTGCTTTGATAGCCTCTAGTTTTAATGACTTTTTTACTTTACGTCAAATACGCTTTCAAATGCAGGTTTTTAAGACGACAATTCGCGTCTGAAATATGAGAGTAACTTACAAAACAGCTTTTACTTTGAACCCATTTCATCCTTCGAATTATACAAGCAGATTATGCTCCTGAACAATTCAAAGTCTTTTACTCGGAATAGTTACTCAAATGCATTTATAAAAAACATGGTATATGTCCTGGCACACATTTTCAATAAAAGCGTATACAGTGGTATATTTCCTGATAGTTTGAAAATTGCGGAGGTAGTTCCAATTTTTAAAAAAGGCGACCGCAAAGATGTTAACAACTATAGACCCATTTCCTTTCTTCCAGTTTTCTCAAAAATTTTCGAAAAGGTAATCAAAAATCGGGTTGTTTCTTTTCTTGATAACTATTCCTTTTTTAGCTCAAGTCAATTTGGATTTAGAGCTGGTAAGTCAACGGAAAACGCTCTTTTGAAATTTTGTGAGGAAATTTATGCTAGCTTGGACAAAAAGAAGGTAACTGCCGCACTGTTCATAGACATTATGAAAGCTTTTGACACAGTTTATCATTGTCTCTTAGTTTCTAAACTAAGGAATGCTGGATTTTGCGGATTTATACTGGAATGGTTTTCCTCGTATCTACAGAAAGTAAGTTGTGAAGATAGGTCAACATTTTAGTAATTACCGGGATATTAACGCTGGGGTACCACAAGGATCCGTCCTGGGTCCCATACTTTTTCTTATATTCATTAACTCCATCTTTAGCCTACTACTAAAAGGTAAGAAAACCGGATTCGCTGATGATATTGCCTGCTCGTATTCAACTGTTTCTGTTTTAGATCTTGTTGCAGACGTCAATTATGACCTAGAGCTATTGAGACATTGGTTTAAGATTCACAAGCTGGTAATTAGTGCTAAAACTACCACCACTTGCCCACCACTTTTATTGTTTCACAGTTGCGACTGCCAACATATGCTTTTTTGTACTGAAGCCTGTCTAACTAGGTCAAGTAATTCAACTACTTGTGATACTGGGATAGCTTGTTCGCAAAACTGTTTTTCAATAGAAAGTGCTTCTACCTTTAAATACCTGGGTATTCTCTTTGACTGTCAAATGAATTGGAACGCACACACCTTGTTATTGAAAAATTACCTGTTAAGAGCAACTCACATTCTTTATCATCTCAAGGGACTATGCTCCAAAAAACTACTTGAAACTGTTTACTACGCCCTAATACAATCAAAGTTGCAATATGGTCTGGAATGCTGGGGTGGTACTTATAACTATAACCTACACCCTCTGTTAATGTCCCAGAAACATGCTCTCAGAATTTTATGGAATAAAAGGCGTCGAGAACATTCTTTTCCGCTTTTCATCAAGTCAAAAATACTGCCCTTGAAACACCTTTACTTTTACATAGTCCTAAAAATATTCTATCGTAGGAGTGGTAACCTGCCAATTCAAGCCTCTCCTGTTTATGAACTTAGAAGTGTTGTAACGACTCATCAGTTTTTAAATTTCTATTCCTCGGTAGCACCTAGACTACTTAATAAGCTACCGCTTGTAACTCGGCATACTTCACAGTCCTTTTTATTTAATAAACAAGTCAAACAATGGCTCTTTAACTTTGATCATATTCAAATTAAAACCTTACTCAGAATTGATATTTAAATTTAGTCCACCGCGTATGTACTCTCCCTTGTCACCCCACAACATCTCTCTTCTTTAATATTACTCAGTTTGTTCATTTACTCAAAATTCTACATTCTCCACTAGTTGACTAAGGGTTATTATATTAAAGGCATACAACAATGTTTTATTTGTATTTTTATGAGAAACACTTAACTTTTATCTGTTACCAAATTTTCTTTAACACTACCAAATTTTCTTTCACTATACATATATTGTTTAATTAATTTAAAGAGATTTTTTTAGATTAAACGTTACTTGTAAGCTTTTGTACTGCATTGTTGCAATAAATAAAAATTGAATTGAATTGAATTGAAATTGAACTCTACGCGCTGTACAAAGATTTGTAAGATGGTCAAAAAGTCCAAACACGATGACACGATTGACTGGACCATATCGAGTAGATGGAAAGGACATCAACGTTCCAACCATATAGAGAAATGCTAGCCCGCTGTTTTAAAGATCAATCAAAACAACCGGAAGAGTTCGCCGAGAATTATTCGCTCGTTGGAAGGAGCGGGCAGTAGCCAGGAAAATTCAAGATTCGGAAACCCGTTAAAATAAATTTTGTCATTTTTTACAAGCGTGACATCTTTTTTTAAAATTGATACGTGGATAATTCAGTGGAATGGTGAAGTGTGATGAAAAAAAAATTATTAGCAACCTTCACACATTAATGTAAATTTTTATTCTTTTTTTATTTGAGAACCTGCGGCATGAAACTTGTCGTATTTTAAGAAAGTTAACAAGGACTTTTAAAGAATAATTCCATTTATCCTGTAGAGCCGCTTCCAAAACATAAACATCAAAAGAAAAGTAAAATAGCCGAAACGAAATTTTAGTAAAGTTTTTGGCTATAAGCTTAGCCATTCTTACCATATGTTTGTCCATTTGTTGCTTTAATCGTTTCTATTAGATTTGTTAGTACACAACTAAAGTTTTAACCCAAATCATACTTACATGAATGCTAGTTCCTTCACCCTCTTCACCGCCTTCAGCACCACCCTCTTCGTCACCGCCTTCTTCTTCCTCCTCACCACATGACTTGGCCGCAATTTGGGCATATGACATGTATAAAAGATCCTCTTGCAAGGCTCCACTTCGCTCAGTCATAGCTCCGCGACAGAACGTCGTCACCAATTGTGTCAACGGATCTGGTTTTCCTTCCTCCTCTTCAGCATCCTTCTTGGATTTCTCCGATTCCTCAAAGGTCTGTGTCAAATCTTCGATCATAATTTCCTGGCCTACGTTCTCTTCTTGTAACCATTGCTCGTAGTAAGTTCGTGCAAATATGTTGCAAGCACGATGTCTGTTTGGAGAAAATTTATCGAAAAATGTTAAAAGGGATTTTCCGTGGATAAAATGAACAAAAAACCGTTAGTCAAACATTTTCAACTCAAAGGAATTATTTAAAGCATAAACTAGCAAAAGCACCTGCTTAGCCGGTAAAGATGTCTAGCTCTTAGGCAGCATATTGCCGCTTGACGCCTTGCCAACGACAATTTCGAGTTCCAATAATTATTTTTGCACTTAGTACGATTAGCCTAGAGATGAAAACAAAAATGGCCAAGACATATAAAGGAGTTAATGGAGTCTTGCGTTGTATAATGTTAGTTTCATAGCAGAATGCAATTAGTTTGGATTTTATAAAAGAAGAAAAAACAGAAAATTTTTCACAAAAAAAACTGAAAAGTTCTTCAAGGGATGTTTTAACATTAAATGAAAACTTTTTTTTAAAATAATATAGAATAAATAATAGAACCTGGGTAGAGAATGCAGAGATGTCTGCCGGAAGCAGGCGATAACCGCACGTTTACGCTGTATAGACACAACGCTCCTGTAAACGTTCTTACTCTGCTGTTGCGGATGATCGATCTGTTTTTAGAATGTTGTTTGATTTTCCCGATCACCAAAATTAAAATATTTTATTTAAAACGAAAAGAAAGATAATTAAGAAAACTTATAGCAAAAAAGTGATGAGGGAGAATTTTTGCAGAAACTATATAGTTTGGGTGGATGGGGACCGAGTTGAGGGGAATTTCGTAGCTTACCATGTGCAAGCCGAAGAGGACCTTAGCCATTGCAACAATTCGATCGACAGTTTCTTCAGTTTTGTCTTTCTTCTCGTTTTGGTTGGTCTTCTCCACCATAGTCGAGTCCTCGTGCAATTCGTCCTTTTTACCAAGCTTCGAATAGAGGTAATGTTGCCATGACATCTCGTCCGATGGGTCCAGTTTGTCGGGTAGCGTCAGTTGATTTCTAGCGAATTCAATGACTTCGTATTCGGGCATTTTTTTCAAGTACCTGTCCTTGCAATGTTGGACGAGTTCCTGCTCCCGACCGGCGAAGAGATTAAGGCCCACGGGAAGTAGACGCTTCAAACAAGCCACCATAAGACTGGCTTGAACTTCCTTGTCCTTGTCGCGCTTCTTGTCGCGATTCTTCTTCTTCTTTTTGACCTTTCCTCCGGTGGTTGGAGCGCCATCTGTAACAGCAGCTGATCGCCTGGTAGCTGTAGGCATGATCAAAGCCATGTTGTCGATCTCATTCGCGGATATAAAGTTCTGTTCCTCCTTCAGGAAGTACTGACTCTTCGACCAAATGTTGAAGATATCGGCCACGTGGTTGTAAAGTTCTTCTGCCTCTGGGATGTTGTCCTTAAGCCAGTGGTTACGTTGCAAGTCGACGTACTTTATGAGCAGTGGATAGAACGAATAGATGTCCCTCACCAAGAGTTGCCAATCCTCCTGTAATTGTGTCTCAACCTGAGAAGTGTCATCTGTCGCGGACTTGATAAAGCCTCGCATACTTTCCTCCTTGTGAAACATGTTCTCCGTTCGTTTCTTTACTCTCTCTGCAAGCGGCAGGAAAGGATCCTTCAACAGCTCCTCTGAGGTGTTGATAATAATCTGCTGTGTGTATGCCGCGATTCTTGTCATCCATGGAGCGTTCTCGTTACCGATGTTCTTCTTAATCATTTTGAGGACATTCTTCAGCAGTGAATTCATGTGATCTGCCGTCACCATAGTAACGTGATTTCCACTCGTTGGACTGACATTGTCCGGGCCTTGGGCCCACCAGAATGGCAAATAGGAGCACAGAAGCGGCAAAATGACATCGATAATAAAAGGTGCATCCGCATAAGTCTTGTCTGACTCGACAAACTGATCAACTTCTTGAAGAATTGTTTCGAGGTTTGGCATACTGCTTTCCATTTTCACCATAATATCTTGAGCTTCCAGTGAGTGATCAGCGATTCTGTTCAAAAGCGAAAACTGGTTGTGTTTATTTAGGTGAGGCTCTAAAAATGCCACCGGGAAGCACGAGCTGTAAGCACCCAAGCATGAGCCCAAAGCAGGCTTGTGTCGTTCGATCTCGGTTTTCAAATACTTCCTCTCGTGGGTCAATGTCGGATCGGTACCCAAGTTGTACAGAGCCGCGAGGATCTTGTATGACGCCACTTGAATTTCATCAAGCAGTAGATCACTTCCATAGTCGCATGCCGCCAAATGATCAAACATTGCAGTAAGCACGGGCAAAATAACCTGATTGACATACGCCAAGGATGTCGACGTTTTCAAATGCGTCCCTCGCAGGTGGCTGTATTTTCCATCTTGTAGATTGACAATAGTGTTGCCCAAGTCGTCGGCTGTTTGATTGAAGAACGTCAGCATTGACGTCCGTATAAACTCGGGGCAGTTTTTCACCAACGATTTGGCATCGATACCCTTAACCAAAACCTGCAAGCACCGCACTGTGATCCTGACATCTGGTCCAAAGGCCGCCAGGCGATTCCTGAGCAAAGCTGCTAGTTTGCAGAAGATCGATGCGACCATCTCCTTTTCCTTGAGGGAGGCCGCACCAATGTTGTTTGTGGCAGTGGCTACAGCTATAAAATAGTTACGGTGCGTGGAGAAGTATTTCTCCATCAGCGGCAGGACGACTTTGGAGAAGAACTTAATATCGCGCGAAGCAGTTTTAAAGGAAGTCCTTCGGCTGAATGTTGTTGAAGGCTTCAGCAACTTCATGTTGATGGTTGCTCTGTCTAGGTATTGGATGAGCTTCTCTAGCAGGGAATATGAAAATCTCAGTTCCACAGCTGCTTGAGTGGCACCGCCTTCACCTTCGGCGGTTCCTCCTTTTGTTGGCCTAAAAATATGAAATTGTCATTACGACCTTAGACTCTAAGCAACATGATAGGCTTAACGTACTTGTGCAATTTGTATCCCTGGTACTGCATGTATTTTAAGAACTCCTGGGAACGCTCTCGGTCCTTGCGTTTCTCCTTATCGGTCAGCAAGTCGTAAGGAACCAGTTGTGAATGAATGGTTCCACCACAGCTGTTCAGTTCTTCTTTCTTCTTCTTGGCCCAAATATCGTGCGAGTTTTCAGCCAAACGTTCAGCCATATTTTGCATTTCTCTGCTCAGAGTCAAGTTTGTCATATCCACAGGATGTGGATTGTAGTTAAACGCGTTACCCTCGTTCTGAAAATCATTCTGCTTATCAACAACAATGTCGGAATGGGGTTTGGGACAACAGGTGCGGAGGGGGGGGTTGTATTATATTGATAGGAAGAATGTTTGAATAGTTTTAGTACAAGTATTTGGACAGCACTCTAAATCTATTTTTAACATACGATTTGCGGCTTTGAGGCACGTCTGGTCGATCCTCGATTATTGAGTGGGACATCAATCTCTGAGTGCTCGATGGTCCAGCCAATTGAAAGGAGAGCCTTAAGGCTTTCTCTGACAGGATCCCTGTATCGCTCCCTCTCCTGTGCAGAATATGTTAGCAAAAAAGTTGAGAGAGTATATCCAAAAGTCAAGACTTACATATTCGCTTAACATATTATAAGGCTTCAATCTTGGATGCCTTCGCTCAGAGTCCGAACGAATATCTCCATGTACCCATCCGCCTTCCAAACGGCGGCTTGCCCAAGCGTCGTGGTAGTGTTCGCTAAACTTCTGCACAAGGGAATTAAGGTCATTGTCTAAATGCACTACTGTGGTATCGATAGGATTAGGGTCATATTGGGGTTGATCAGGAGCACCCGTCTGACGTCCATAGTAGTCTTCATCGGTGTTCTTTGACAAACTGTAGTCGGGCGGTAAAGCACATCCTATTGCGATCAAACATGGTAAGGCTTTTCCAAACAATTCCGGATCGTAGTCCATGTTGCTAAGGGAGTCGAAAATATTCGAGAACAGCAACATCGTCAAACGTTTCTCTTCGTCAGACGATGCGCCATAAGAGCCTTGTCCTTGGGTGGAGCCATAGTACTTGGCACATCGATCGAAGTGCAGGGTAAGGAGCTAAAAGTATAAAGCATTGAAATATTAAATGATATGAGTTTAGAGAAGAAATTAGTTGACTGTTATTTGACTGCTGTGTTTCCTACTCTTCGGTGTTCGACTTGTCTCTCTGTAACGAGGTTTGGGTTCATGGTCTAGTTTCTATTTCTTAACACTTAGTCAGGGTTTTTTTTTATAAGGTATATAATACCAAAGCGTATTTTATAAGTATGTATCTATTTATAGTTGTGTTGGGAGAAGTAGGCTTCTAGAAAAGATGTCATTGCTTAATGTGTGCTTTAACTTATGTCTGATATAAGCGTCGATTAAAAAAGAAATAATTTTAACCTGGGTTTTTAAAGACGTTAAGCGATTTGTCCATCAGATTCAGCTGATGCGACACCAACCTTGTGACAATGATACAATGTCAGGGTCGATGTCGTGCAATCGACAATACAAGCCCTGTCAATGTATCCAAATCAAGACGGCTGCTTTGTGCCAGAGTTAAAGGTGTGTGATGTGACGGAAGAAGATTTGTTGCCACTCATTTCTAATTCCCAAACAAAAAGACCCAACAAACCAGTAAATTATGGCGGAAGATCTGAGGCTCCTGAGTGTTTTGCAAAGCAATATTGGCTTCTGTTACTTATCAGCATCCATCAGGTGCGATGATCATGCAAAGTTTCAGGATTTTAACTGGAGTGGCGAATGCTCTTCAAGACGAAAATCGTTTTGTTAAGGTGTTCTGCTAAAATATAGCGAAACTGCCTGGCCACAAAGATCACCTGGTGTGATTAGTCCAGACTTCGTTTTGTGGAATTATTCGAAAAACCAAGCTTACGCGTGCAAGGCTCAGCTTTCTGACGATTTTGCGACACTGTAAAGAAAACGCAGTGAAACGATCAAACTTTGCTTTGGTCAAAAGAGGCGATCACTTGCTGGTTGCCTATTCAAAAACCAGTCAATGTAAATTTTTTGTAAGATAGATTAGATACCTTATTCATGGCAATTGGTTTAATTTTTCAACGTTCAATAATATTCAAATACCGACATAATAAGGTGGCTCATCCTATATATTGAACTACATATTATTAAGTTGAGTTCTGCGACCTGTTGGTCTATTGGGCTCTGGGGTGGAATCGGCTATGGTGATCTGTGATTTTCACAGTTTGTTACAATCAATGTGATCAAACCAAATAATCTGTTTGCGTAAGGTGATCACACAAATATTGTTCCGAATCGTTGCCTTATTTAGGCTTGTGAGGTAAGAACATTTGTTTTTGTTGCAGAAAGCATGCAGAAAGTCAGCCTAAGTGTAGACAAAAAAAAAACCAACTACCCAGAAAGTTTTAAAACTAGTGACCAGCTGATTTTGATGGTGATTGATCTTGAGCTGTCACAAGAAAATTAATATACGAATGTTTGTGATTTGTGACATCACTTAACATAGATAACCAAAGCCGATTCCACCCATGGTATTGGAGTAACTTGTGGTTTTCTACAGACCAAATTGTTTCTTGGGTGGGTGCCTAGAGTGTCAATGCCTAAAGTTTAATTTATGATTTTTTTAAATGTATATACAGATAAGTCATGATTTATCCTTGTCAAATCACAAGTTGTTTCCAACTAAAACTATGAAGAGATGCAACGACTTTTATACGATTTTCTCTTAAAACCTGAAACTACCTTTATTGAATTAGAAACTTATTGATATTAATTTTTCTAAAAGCTCGGCAGATTCAAATAATGCTTAATATATTTGCCAGGAGCTTCCTGGTAATATCGCCACTTGCCCCATTCTAGCAACGTCGTTGATACTCTAATATAGAAGGATCTCTCCGCCGTATAAGCAAAGATTAATGATAAAAATTGAACACAAAGTGTTTCCACCGGAAAAAGGAAGACTAATTTAGCGTATGCTTTTATTTTTGATCTCGATGTGTCCGAACATTGTGACTCGCCGATATTTTTGTTGATAAAGAAACTAAAAAAAACGCAAAAGACATTCACTGTACAATTTAAATTACAATTGGCCACCACCCACACACATTCTTTACTTAATTTTTTTTTTCAGATTCGAAAACAGTTAAATTTATTTGTTATTGCCAACCGTGCAACCATTCGGCGCATCCTTTTTCATTTGACGCTGATCAGTGTCCGCGGAAACACATTCTTATCTCAAAAGCCTAATCTATCCGAAATGGTCCTGATCCAAAAATTTATTATTGAAACAAGCATTCGATACTAGGAACGTTCAAGAAACATTTTAAGCCATGAGACCCATTTTCGGACAAACTGCTGTGTCAACAAGCAGAATTTGTTGTGTATTTGACGACATTTACCCATACGAATCTAACCAGTTGACAATGCACATTAACAGGGCGTAAAGTACCGCCATGGGCCCACATTTTTCCGCCCCCTAGGAACACCAAAAACAAGTGGGAAAGTGCAACAGTGCGTGTGTAAAAACTTTAGTCCGTCTGTGATGGATTGCGAAATACCCTACCCTGCCAAAAAAGGAAACTGCCATGCCTAAAATAGTGGGCCATAAATGAAAATATAGCTGCTGAATGCTGTAGACTAGGTGGTTGCATAAATTTCGGCCCAAAACTCCGCCTTTTTAACTCAAAAAATTACTTTTTTTAACGCCACGCCCACAAAAGTGGGCGGAGGCAAATATTTTACATACAAAAAAGTTAGAAAACTTTTATCACATAATTTTTAGTCAAATTTCATAAATATTTATTGAAAAACCGTAATTTTAAGCTAAAATACCTTAAAAAAGTGGGCGTGGTCAATGAAAAGTCCAAAATTTTTCTGCTATCTCAAAGACAATTACAAGGCAATGTAATATTTCAAAAATAAGTGCGCCAGCACCATTGAAACATAAGTAAAATTTGAAAAAATAATTTTTTCAAAATTAGAGATGCCTGTAGTGGGCGTGTCTGTGGGCGGATTCAGTTAATTTTCAAAGCTGATCTGAAGGACTGGACTTCCAGCTAACTTTCAGCTTTAAAGTTGAAGTCCTAAAAGTTGTTTACATATGGAAGGACGGGCGGACCTATACATATTTCTTAATGTCGGTCCCATACATTTTTCTTAAAGGTGTAAGGAGTCTGAGGTGATTATTTCACTGCGTTATATTTTGCACAACAAACTTTATATACCCTGGGTATAAATACACCGAAAAAACGTGATAAAGATTTTATTAATTATTTGACTTTCTATTTCTATTTATCGAAGTATAATATAATAATATATACCTCGGGGCTTAAGAAATCGATTATAGTTTCGGCCTTCCTATACCTTGCAATTTGAAGCCTTCAAAATTTGTGGCATATAAATAAGTGCACGGATGGATACGGCTAGTTCGACTCACAACTCCGTCTCGATTATATATTCGGTCTTGGAGGTCTGCCATTATCACTAGCATGTTACAACCTTGTGATTGGACCTCTAGAACGGGTTATATAAAGCCTTTTGAGAGGTAAAACAAAACTCCTATCTAACACGACAGAGGCGACGCACGGTCATGTCCAAGATCGTAACGACGACTTTCGTTTATTCAGTAAAATCCAAAGAAATATTCTAGGAGGTATTCTAGAAGTTTAAAAAAATATTAAAAATATTTGGCCTTTACTATGTATTAATGGGATTTTTATGTGTAAATAAGCAATTGATTTTTTAAGAAAGTTAAAGGTTTGTTCTATCTCAAAAAACTGTTGACATTTAAGCTTTCCCTTTGATTAAAAATAGATCTTACTTTTTCTCTTTCAATATGCAAACAAAATGGGCAACAATTAGATGCATGCCAGATGTTTTAATAAAATATTCTGCTGATTATACTATTGCTTTTCTCCGTAAAGGCATAACACAGGCGGGGGAAAGCTTTGGTGTTTCTGTGCAGAGCTTTCATGTTTGGCTCATCAGCGTTTGTGTTGGATCGAGAATTACTTTCTTCCTCTTTCTCTTCTATTCCCAAATTTTTCTCGCTTGCGATGTGCCACGCATTTTAAGGGTAGTCATAACCCCTTGATGACGCACATATTAGAAAAAAAAATATTTTTTACTATTACAGTTTGGTTCTTAAACCATTAAATCATTGATTTCGACTTAAATCATTAAAAAATTAAAAAGTTAATTGACATTAAATTCCACTTGTTTAATACTCTTTGTCTGTAAATATTTGCCTATTAATCGTATATTCCTTAAAGCAAGCTCAGAGGGCTGCGTTCTGCAGGTTTCCCAAAGCCATTTCCGCTTACCACGATAGAGGGTTTTGAAGTTTCCTGAAAGCCTACCTTAGAGTAAATAAACTTAGTATACTAGGGTAGCTGAAAGTCCGAACCTTTAGCTTGGTATCCAGCTATATTGAAAGGTAATCACAAACAAGGTATTCACTACATTCAAATCCTTTAAGCCGAGGTAAGAGTGTAGTTTGTAATGAAAAAAAAAATACTTTCCGTAAATAACAGTGATCAAACTTGCTTCACTTGCAAAATCTCAAGCTGCTCTAAGATTCCCATTTAGACACATCATAATTCAAAAATCAAAAACTTCACTTTTGATCAGTGTTATTTACGTCGACTTAAAAACAAACAATAATGATCTTACTCTCAAGGCCACTGTTGTATACTCAGAAAGTTTCGAGACATCCACAGTCAACTTGCGTAAAAGTTTCAACAACATCGCAGGTTGCATCTGAGATGTCAACGCAACCAGAAAATCTGATACGGCTTCTCGCTGACCCTTCGTCAACATTCGGTTCTTGGACAATCGGTAAACCGTATGCAGAGTGGCATCCAATAAACTGGCGTAGTTTTCAGCCTCATTATAGAACTTTGAATGTTTTATCAATAGTGGCAGGATCGAATTGCCAATGTAACGATTCATCGATAATGCCATGTCACTCTCAGATCCATCGCTCTTGTCCAACATAGTGGCGGTGCGCAAGTCAGGTAAGAAGGCATCCTCGAGAAGTTTGTAGAACAGCTCCTGCGTTTCGATGCCATAAACTCGTTCCAGAAACAATACAATGCTCTGCTTGTTGTTGGGCAGCAAACCTGATGGCATGTCGGACTTTGGTTTCTCCTCCCCCGGTGATGTTTGCGATAGAGTAAACTTAAGACTCAGGACACCCTGAAGATCTTCCAGTGGCACTAGAGATCTCAAAATAGCTCTAGCTCTCAGTGATTCGTTTTTACCCTGTTCGATTACAGATGCATCTGGAGCACATCTGCCAAGAAGATCTACCAGCGTGCAATAGAAATTCAAGATAGCAGCACCAGTGTCAATGTAATCTTCGTCGTCTTCGCCTTCGGGCAGAGGATGAGTAAAGTTGAGGCCAGCGATAGTGCCTTCGGCTTCGTCTTGCAACTTGCAACGATCGGCTATCTTCTCGGACATTTTATTGGCCTCAACAATGGCGCGAAATAGACCTTCTCCTTCTCCTCTTAGAGCCGGCCCTAAACATTCTGGACGTCGGATAAGAAGACGAATGACAAGGTTTGCGTTCTCTTCGACACTTTCTCCATTTACCCATACGCAATAACGAAGGAAATCTAAATAACGTTCGCCCTCAACAGGGTCCCAACCCAAGTCTGGATATCCCTTTTCGACAAGTTCTGAGTTGCTTTGCAATCCACACCTGGATAGGTACACAGCGATTTTCTCTAAATAGTGTTCTCTGAGCGCCAGAGCTAGTTCTGTGTTCTCCATCAAGCTCGAATATGCCACGTCCAATGGTGTAGATCCCCTTAAACTAGGTCGGGCCAGTAAAATGTTCGCGTTGTCCAGTAGGAAGTCGAAGTGATCGAACATTGCTTTCTGGTTCTGGCGACCGGTACGACAGAAATAGCAGAGAAACCGACAACAAGCGACCACCATTTCGTGCGAGGTGTCCTTCTCCTTTGGTGGAGCACCTTCGGCGCCGTCGCTTTGTGCGGGCGCATCACTTTGAGCTTGCGCCCGGCGACCTAGTGTGTTCATCATTACTGCCATTACGTTTTCGTGGACCCTCAAAATTCGTATGAGGTCCGGATGTTGGAAGAATGTGGCATTGTTAACTAACTTCCAAAGCCTCTTCCTCATTAGTTCCTCCTCTTCTTGGCTCATTTGAACTGGAAGCAAAGCTCGAATTTGGCTCAAACCAACCCACATTTCAGCAACATCATCACGTGCTCTGCTGTTGATGACGTAAGTCTTCTCTAAGGCTCGTACAAGCTCTCCGACAGTGTCATACTGACGGACAAGCAGGCTAAACATCTCTCTAACCAGTTTTGGATTTTCAATTTGTGACTCCTCCGCCCAGGTAACTATGGTCTTTATAAGAACCTTGCGGAATATCTCTTCGGGAGTTTTTTTCTCAGGCTCTACAGCCTCCTTTGGACCCTCTTCGAGTTCCTTTACCGCATTAATAAAGTTGTAAATCTTAGTTATGGGCCCGGTTTTGATTTCTTCGATTGCATTAGCAGCGTCCGGTTCCTCTGGCTCCTGTAAGGCATTGAGGGATACTTTGTACATCAGACTTTCATGGAAATCATATAAGCTTCCGCGAAGCTCAAGGCCGCATGTACAGTTTTCCTGATCATCTGGTTCGAGGTTCTTAAAGCACAATATTTGATTCATTTGCTCACGCGGCGGGCAACGGAATTCTTTGGTTTTCTTTGCCGCTACAGCGCTAGGAAGATCGGACTGTTTGATTTCTATATACCGACGGAGCTGGTCAGCCTGCAAGTCGCCAACAAAGTCGTGCGAGAATGCAATAATGCTCTCAACCCTGTGTCGCAATTGTATATCATACAAATGGTGCAGTAGGTAACACATTTGCAGCTTTGCACCTTCAGCCATTTTCATCGTCAATAGACCCTTGCGATGCTCGTCCTTTCCATCTGAAAGATTAAGAGACTAAGAAAAATTGCACGACACGCTCGATCACTCACCTTTTTCAAAGGAACCATCCCAAGTTTCTGGGTTGACCATAACCAGCAGTTTCTGAACATCTTCATCGGTCAAAACACCAACCAAAAGCAGGCGATCCGTTAGCTTAATTAAGGGCCTATTCAAGAACATGCATAGAAAATCTGTCCAGTGATGCCAAATCGACTTACGCGGGTTATACTTACAAAAATAGGTTCTCATTTGACCAGCCAATTGGATCCCTGTTGTGTACTTGATTGACCTCGACAGCCTCTTTCAAGGCTTCCATGACAAATTCTCTGACAACTTCGAGTGGGAATTTTGGCGAGTAAAGTTGCTCGATCGTCGGGATGGGTTCACTGGAAGCACTTGGCGCTAAACCAATTGTTTGAGGACTTGTGGGGGGACTGGATAATTGAAAAGTAACGCAGGTGCAGAGTGTGGGGCATATTTATATAGAGTCAATGCATCAACATAAATGAGTCGAGTAAGTGGTTCGCATTCACCATGATTAATACATGTTTGGAAACGAAAGTTGTAATAAAATAAAAAATAGTGTTGTAGTTGTTTATAAAAAAATAAAAAATAAAAGCGAAAAACTTAGGACTACGTGCGTGTTCTCAAGTTTGTTTGTAGAAAAAGGTTACCAAAATTATAGCTAAATGTTGCAAAACTATACAGGTCATTGGTGCTGGAAAGGAAGCTACGTTCGCAATAGCAACTTTAACCAGCTTGCAGGCCTTAGAGTCACATTACGGATCTTGTCCTTCTTACGTTTGCGAACAGTGCCTTTGGCAATGTAAAGATAACTCTAGTTGCGAGTTAGTAACGAATAGCCTCAAAATCCGAGGAAGCCCTTCAAATCTAGTTAGGTTCACTGCAATGTAGATTTAAGCATGGAAAATAAGGAAATTAGGGATGGCCTAGAGCCTAGACTGCTGCAAAAGCAAGACTTCTGGATTGGTTGAGGCAAGAAATGCGACCCAGCGCTCGTTTGGATGTGGATTCGTTGTTGGAACAGATTTGGACAAAACGTTTTGGATTGAGGCTTAAGTCTAAGTTTACAACGATGATGGGACCAAAAACATACGCTGGGAGAGAAGCTCTATGGTACAAAACAGATGGGCAATGTCCTGGTGCTACCCATGACTGCACGGTCGGAAATCACAGGCTGGCACAGATAGGTGTCATTGATCAGATGTCAGATCAGTGACACCTATCTGATCCTCAAGACATTGACATTTGTTTAATGACATCTACTAATCAGATTGCACCCATTGTCATGATGCCAAAAGCGCATGTGCTGGGAGAGAAGCTCTATGGTACAAAACATATGGGCAATGCCCTTATGCTTTCCTTGACTGCACAGTCGAAAAACACAGCCTGGCACAGGCACAGATAGGTGTTATTGATCAGATGTCAGATCAGTGACACCCATCTGATCATAAAGACATTGACATTTGTTTAATGACACATAACCTATTAATCAGATTTCCCTCATTGCAATGTTGCCAAAAGTGCATTCGAGATTCTGCTTCTCACTGCTGCGTTATTTAGAAAGTCCGAACACTTCGGCAGCTAAAGGAGAGATGAAGAAATACTTTATAAAAGGAGAAAGGTTTTCAATGGCACATCAAGACACTCAAGGCTCAAATCAGAGCCAGTTAAAGAATTTGGTTCAAAATACAGACACCCATGATTGAAGCCAGAAAATCATTAAATTAATCACGGGAGGGTCGGTGCAGTAGAAAAAAACCAAGGCTCTTAAGCGTCGCGTGAGCGAAAGCACTCGAATTGGAGTAAAAAATGCTCAAGCGAAAGAAGACCACAACTAAAACTAGTTGAAGAGGCTTAGTTTAGGGTCCAAATCCGTCCCAGACCTAAATGATAAAAGCCAGTAATCGCTGCGTTCAGTTTCTTTCCGTCCTGGCCTGCTAATAGTTCAGCAAACCAGGCCTAAGGACAGAAAATGCGTGGATGTTGAGCAAGAAGAGAATAGTACAAAAATTTAATGTTTGTACACTGTTACTGGCTCATGGAGTCTCAGAAGTCAATTTTGAAGGGCAAAGGTTGCTTACACATAAAACAAAGATTATCATAGGAAGATTAGAAGTTAATATAAAAGTGTTTCCACCGGATAAAGGGAGATTAACATCTTCTGGCTCATTTGCAACTCAAAAATGGGATTTCTGATTCTACAAAACGAAATATGCCAAAAAAATAGAAAAACAAAACGTGAAATACGTTGACGAGATTTTGGTCTACGAAATCGATACTAGGTCAACTTGATCAACATCAACCAGCAGCGTCAGCATCAGCATCCACCGTTCTGTTGGTGGTGTCCACACCTTATTGATATATTGTAACGTTCTGCACATCCCTTTACACAAAACAACAAACACAGCTGAGTTGATGATAGTCTGCTGTCAATAAAAGGTTTGTTTTGACTTGTTTTGTAAGAAAGCGAACAGAACACGTAAAATTCTGTCTGGTTTGATTTAAGCATTCGGGCTTAGAAGTGATTTATAACGGGCTTAGTTTTTAATCTCTTCGTGAAGAGACTAAAATTCGTATGGAAGGTATGCTCGAGATTTAGAGGAGATTTAAAGAAAATTTGAATCGTGAATTACTGTCCGGTGAAAACACTCTATTCGAATTATTGCATGTAGACTATGAATTGTTAAAAAAGGATCAACGGTCCCATCAACGACTAAGAACACTCTACACACCAGTTTAAACTCAAAAACATCAGTCTGTTCGTCTGCGACATATCGTGAATATTTATGCGATCGATGCTTATCGGCGAAACGAAAAGATAACGACATTTGTTACAGCTGTTATAGCGGACTGCATAAAAATTAAGTTTCATGTTTGCCGCTAAAAATAAAGCTAAAAGTTATAAACCTAAAAGCCGATAGGTGATCACCTTGCTGCGGACCTTAGGTTAATTCCAAAACATCAGCCTCATATCTGAAGACTGAAGCCTCGCTTCTGAAGACTGAAGAGGGCCTTCAGAGTCTACAGAAGTGAGAATAGTATGTCGTCTGTTTATGATAGAACCTATTAAACCAGTTCCGAGTGGGATTTCAAATCTGTGCTCTTGAGTCTTTGGAACGACCAAACCGAATAATCCGTTTTAAGGGCTAAGCCATCGCGGGTGCTAAAGCGCTTGGTCTGAATTGCTGAAAGCAGCATGCCAAGATTTGATGATGTTAGGTAACTGTGAACCAATTGGAGACTCTCCATCGGTTGAGAACCTGCGAAGTTAGTATAAAATGTCTAAGAAAAACAGCTTCTTCTAGAAAATCGGCTGTTTTAGCTTGCTCTTAAAATGCGGAGCCGATGTTTTGGTGGATTGCATGCACTAAATCAGAGCATCGGGCGTCCGGTTGTTCGAGAAAACCGATCCAACATTTTGCAAGAGTCACATAATAAGCTCCTATCTTCTCCTCCTTGATGAGGAGTAAGACGCACAGCTAAGAATTATAATTCAGCCGACTTACAGAATTTTTGTAACCCCGTATTCCTAGTTATTAATAAAAAAAACGTGGGAAAGTGCAACAGTGCGTATGCTAAAACTTCACCCCGTCTGCGACGGATTGTGAAATACCCTGCAATACCCTAAAATGTTAGAAAATGCTAATAACTACAACTTTTGTCAACATATTTTGTCGAATTTCATATATATTTAGTGAAAAACAGTAATTTTAAATTAAAATCCCTTAAAAATTGGGCGCAGTCAACGTAAAGTTCAAACTTTTTCTGCTACCTCAAAGATAATTACAAGGCAAAGTCACATATCAAAAATTAGTGCGCTAGCGCCATCGTAACATATCTAGAATTTGAAAACTGTATTTTTAAAAATTATAGATAGTCGCACACACAGGCCTGTAATGGGCGTGTCTGTGGGCGGATTCAACTAGTTTCAACTAGATCACTAACTTTCAGCACTCTAGCCCAAGATTTAAGGCCTAAAAGTTGTTTACATACGGGCGGGCGGACGGACATGGCTCAATCGATTCTCCTGTCGGTCCCATTCATATCTCTAAAAGGTCTTAGGGGTCTACGGTGAACAAACTATAGATACATAAAACTAAATATACTAAGTAGGGAATAAAAATTTATTTAATTCGGTTACCTTCCTCGAGAAACTTGAGAACGAAACCGGTCGAATTGAAAAAAAAATCCGTGTATTTACATATGTACAGCTTTGAAGGATGTAAGCAATATTATGTACATATTTTCTCAATTTCGATAAATAATAAGCTCTTTGAAGTTAAATTGTAAAGCCAGGAAAATTAGATTAATACCTTTGTTAGGTTCTTTTATACTTACGTTATTTCGGTCATTCTCAGTTGGGGTCTTACGGACTCTGTAATAAGTGAACGCAGCGAATGGCACATCTCCTCATCGCCGTAAAGTTCCTTAAGTTCCGGTCCTAAGGGTGTTATATACTCATTCTTACAAACTTCCATGGTAGTAGCATGTGATTCCAGATGGAGAGCAATCAAAAGGTCGTAGAAACCTTGTCGCAAAGGACCACTCATATATTCCGAGCGAATCGCATAAAGAAGCTGTTTTTGATCCACATGTTGGCACAATGCGTGCGCAGCTCGGTAGTTAGATTGATAGCACAGGGCTGCATAAAGCGTGAGCGTGTGCGCATGGAACGACAAAAGCTTATCCATCTCGATAAGCTCAAGAATATCAATACAGCGGTCCTCCTCGGGTATATGCAAGGCCAGCATAGACACAGGATCTTCGCAAAGCATCGACCAACCCCGAATGTCGGACAGCTTGAGGGCATGCACTTGGAGAGCGGTATTAGGAACTCTTGCCCACTGATGTGGCTTAAGACACTGCACTTTGAGACGTGGGGGTGATTGTGGATTAACGTGCTTATCGCTAGTTGGCAGGACGGCTGCTGACAGAGGTAGGGTGGTCGCAGTCCTTCCTAGTTCGATTTGAAGAATTTCTTTGCTAGTCGCTTCGACAAAAATCGCTGGGAACAGTTTCGTATCGGGTTCCATTAGCCAACGATGTGAAGTCTCCTTGCCTTCGCAAGTGAACCGTATAATGCCTGTTGCTGTATCAACGAAGCATCCAACAAACATGCCCTGTGAAGCTCCCTTTCCCGATGCGTCTTGCGTCACTTCATTAAATAACTCATCTGCACGAACGACGTAGCAGCTTTGACGAGCAATATGCTCCAAAGGCTGCTCGTAGTAGTCTTCAATAATGACGGAAGCACAACGTACTTTAGACTTGTTGAAATCCTTGCTGTGCAAATGATACTGGGTTGTTACCCATCCAACGTACACATGGGTTGGATCTTGTCCAGGGAAGATTCGAACTCCATAAAAGTATTCATTTATGAGCCTCAAACATTCAGCGTCGAACATCTCGTTACCCGAGGATTCCACCTGTGGATTTCCCAAATTTCCACCACTCATCGCCTTTGGTCCCGTTTGTCGCTCCGGCACAGAAGGCGGTTGAATACCAAGATCATTTGCCTAGAATGTATAAGAACATTGACTCAATATGTTTTTTGGCCTAAGCCTAAAAGCTCGCACACTTACATTTGAAACACGAACTGTTGGGTTCCGTGTTGTCATCTGAGAGTTGACCACATTACGGCCATGGGCTTAAAAAAAGAAACAATTAAAAGCAGCTAAACAAACAAGTTAAATGTTACATCACTCACCAACTGTGTTGCGTCGCTCCATTGGTGAAATTTCCCGTGTCCTACTGGAAGCTTTTTCCTTGCTCTGATCTCTCGACTTTTTCGAGAAAAATTTGAAAGGGCTACGGCCACGTTTTTTCTTTTCATCCGCCTCCTCCAAACCGTTCATGTCTAGGGCCGAAGTTGATCGCTTCATGTGATCAGGCATGTCAGATTCAAATGTGATATTCCTTGTGAGGGATCCTTTCCTCGGTGGTCGCGATGGGCCGGTAATCATGTTCTCATCAGCCTCAGCAACGTCATCGTAGTTTCTGTTCAGTCCCTTTATGTCATTCATTGTAAATCCACTCTTGAGCATATGATCCAAGTGAGCAGCTTGTGAGGGCTGTTGTGTTTGGTAGACCTCTTGAGTTTCACGCGACAATCTGTACTGGCGGATTTTGATTTCTTCCCAACGACGAGCCTTCTCATTCTCACTAAAAAATTAAGTTTTTATTTATCATACATTTTTTTTTTTATATTGTGAGAGTTTCCCTCCGTTACCTTATAAATTCACTCATACAAGTTACTGGCAGGGACAGGCGAAGGAATTCCCAGTTTGCCTTTTCCATGGTTTCAAAGGTATTGTGGGAGATTTTTAAATGCGGCGGCGTATCTGCTCCACCTGGTATCCTTGTGACGTCTATACGGCAATCTGGCATCTCTTCTGTATTTTCAAAAATAGGTTGGTCCTTTGTGTACCAGTGCGTTACAGGACGGCGCATATTCCTAATTAATATAATTATTAAAAATAAGAACATAAAGTTACAAAAATTATTTAACAAACTTATTTATAATCATATCTTTTTACATGAAATAATAATAGATATAGATTGATAGATTTTTATCTATTATTAAATAATGATAGATAGAATAGAATAGATTTTTACATGAAATAATAATAGATAAACATATTATAAAAATGGATTAACTAATTATATGTTCCTTAGAGGCGTAGAAGGACATATCCATTTGACAAGTGTTAAGAGACAAGTTCCTCAAAATTTTAATAGGCGTGGTACCATACCTCTATTTAAGTGAAAGTTATGGTTTTCAGCATACACTCCATGAAAAATATATCAAGAGGGAAGGTTCAGTTCATCTAGAGGGGAGCCATGCGTGTTAAGGAAGGCCCCTGTGCAGCCAAGACAAGCCGTTACTTGAAGTTTGGCAAAAGAGGCAGTTACACGTTCCCTCGACAGCCATCAAACAATTGATGCTTGTGACAATAGTGTGGTCTTACTATGGCCATAGCCAAAAAGTTGACATTGATGCTTTTCGGTTTTGGATTTAACACGCAAAATTTACAGCGTCTAGGTATAGCTTCCCAGTGGAGCTTCTGGCATTTATTGATAACTACACAAAAGAAAAACTCGTAATCATTGGGAAAGCTCATAATAGAGGAAATTTATGCTAACAATGCTTCCAAACTTCACGGAACTTGCGGTGGTCAAGAAAATATATGCAGCAAGTTAACCAAGATTCCAGTTGCACCGAAGGGGGTGAAACGCTCCAAAAATTGCAAGCCCACATCGAACTTTTGACAAATTTGTTCCTTCCCAACGCGAGCAATGAAACGATAAGCGAGCTGGCATCCGGTGCCATCGCGGATGAAAAGCTACAAATGGATTCATCGCATCGCATAAGGAAATGGCTGCGCTTGACTGCTCATGTCAACGTGTAGACATCTTAAAATCTCGAGACCACATCAGGTACCTACTTGAAAAGCAACAAGTTGGGGCACCTCCAGCGACAATGCAGAGATGGACCTAGACAAGTTAGCTGCACACACTCGCTAAGAAAGTTAAACGACGAATCATCTGGCCGGGACGATTTCAGCGCTAATACCAAGCCTGTGGCCGCCCGATCGACACGGGTGCAGTGTCTGTTTTAGCTGAAAAAGAGGAATAGATAGCTCAAGTGGTCAGGTGAGTGTGAAAAAAGCTTTCAACATCTGAAGCAGCAGCCGATTTGTCAGGCACCCTGGCAAGACGTATATTATGGACACAGACGCTAGTTTTGTGGGTGAATAAGCCGTTTTGCCGCAGATATAACGATGGGCAGGAGCAAGTGGTAGCATACTTTAGCAAAGTTCTATTCCGACCAAAGGGAAATAACTGTGTAACCAAGATGGGAAATCCTTGCTCTAATACTGGTGACAAACTATTGCCATTAAAAACCCTGAGGGGCATTTAGCAAAATGGATCGAACGATTGCAGGCTTATGTTCTTGAGGTACAGCATCGCAAAGGAAGACTGCACTGCAACGCGTATGCGCCATTCGGGAGACAATGTTGGTCAACATTGAGTAAACATTGCCAGCGACAAGAGGAAGAGGGCCAAAGTATTTTTGTATACAGAGAATAAGAGCTTAACCTGCAGAGGGCTGGAGTATTCTGTTAGTATCCTCGTAATTAACAACAAGTGGATCCTAACATCGACTCAATCTTTGCAAGGAAGTCGTACCTTAAAGACATACTGTGCACAGTAAGACTCCCTCCATGTTCAAGATGGAGGATCCTTTAAGATGCAGCTTGTAGTTCCACGCCCAAAGTATTATGGCGTATCCAGTGGGCACTTTGGCATCCACAAGATAATGGGAAAGGCTTCTGAACGCGGCTAAGTGCAAGAAATTATGCCTCGAGAGCTGGTGTCAAAAGTGCACTACGTGAGCAGCTCACGTTACGTTACGTTTTTTTTTTAGCGGCTAGTGAGGGACCCAAGACCAAAGTAACAGGTTTGGAAGATCTTCGGCGTCCGCATCGCAGTCCAGTTTTTTTTATCGCCCCGCGAGAGTGGCCTGAGGCATTCGCTTCATGCAAAAAGGAACACTTTTAATTTTCAGAGGAAGCATTGTTTTCCCACCTTAAGGCAGGAAAGACTAAATTCACCCATGGACTCACTCACCCGACACGCCATTGAACTGATTCCGCTGATATTCCGATTATTCAAATTCGCTAATAAAATTTGCCAAGGAATTTTCCAGCGGAAAGTTGCCTAAATTAATTAATGGTTAGTTTATATAAATTGGTATGGCTCTACGAGTTACAGTTGTTTTTGGATCTTTGAATTGGGCACATTAAAAAGGTAAGCAAAAAGTAGGTGACTTGAAATAAAGTAGGTACATATTCGATACTAAGTGATGAAGCTTACACAGTTGTTCAGTGTAATATTATAAGGCGAATGGTTGGATACCCCATCCCAATTGACCACTTTCAAGCTCCGAATTGTGTCATAAATCTTGGTTGTTAAATTTCAGTAACTTCAACTGTACTTAGAATTTTTCTGTTAAGGAATCTTCTCCCTTAAAAAGGGGCGTGGGGCGTAATATCGTTTTTTGTTTATATTTTTTATCAGAAGTGTGACACACGTGTTGATTGCATTTTCACATTAAAAATTTGGTTTATACTTAAAAACACCTCCAAAAGTGGGCGTGGCAAAAATTTATACATTTCAGTTGATAGCTTTCACACATATCTGAACATTTTTTAGCGCAAGTTTTTTGGATTCAAAGAAAATATATCGAATAAAAACCGTTTATTAATATGCAAAACAAATATGACCACGCCCAAAAGTGGGCGGGTTTTGCCTTTTCGTGAAATGTCAATCGCAAAACACTTGAGCGAGGATAACGCGTATCAAACTTCAGCTTCCTACGACAACTTTGAATTTTCGTGCTTATAAGTAAAGTGGGCGTGGCAGTGGGCAGATTTTAAAAATTTTTACACTTGTACTGCTTCGGGACCTGATTCGGTAAGACCTAAAAACTACCGACACACGGACGGACGGACATGGCTCATTCGACTAACAATTCGGTCTCGATCATATGCCCTTAAGGTCTTGGGGGTTTACTGTGATTATTTCTCTATGTTACAAACTATGAATCAAACAAGATGTATGAATATACCACCTATCCTAGGGGATGGGGTATAAAAAATAATTGATGAAACAAGAGAATGAAGAGAAGTAGCAACGAATGCGTCTTTTTACTCGGACGCATGAGCACGAGGAACGATAAATCATTAAAATCAAACGAATTTACGAAACTTAATAAGTTAAATGCGTAAAAATAAAAAAAGATAATGGATAATTCATCCCAATTCAGTACTTGGGCATTTTGGAGTACTGACGTGGTGTCTGCCAAATGGCACTGAAGTTAAATTTTAAGTCGCGTGGATTGATATTCGGGAATATGGCCTTGAGGTCGGGTGTCATCGACTGGACCACCTCGGACGAGAGGTACGACTGACAAGAGCGAACTCTTGCTCCATAGTGGAGTGGGTCGCTTGTGTGAGGTTTTGCCACTGTGCAGCATGTTGAAGTTGTATTTGTTGTGCTGCTTCGGGGGTGGGGGCATTTTTATCTTGGCCTCCTTCATTTGTTAGATAAGTTCATGTTCTTGCCGGGCTGCATCGGCAGCGTTCACTTTCGCCCTGGCCGAGGCTAGTTGTTTGGCTTCGCGATCTTACTGCAGTTTGAGGTTGCAATGGATTTCTTCAAGTTCACGTTTCTTCTGTTCTATTTCGAGGTCCTTTTTGCTGTTCTTCCCCTCACGTTCCAAGAAGCTGCCCATGTTGGGGTCACTTTTGACTGCTGTGTCGGTGTGAGGAACCGGCCAAGCACCGGGGCATGTGGTTTGTCAATTACTAGAGTCGTCACCGTGCCGCTTTTAAGATCTCTGATGCTGGGCAACGCGGGTTCGGTGTTTTTCTTATTCTTCTTGGATCTGGTCTTGAGACGTGATTCCTGCGAAGCCGCCTAAGCGTGATGTTCAAATTCGTTCTGCAGTGGTACCAGCGGTTTGTCGAACGAATCGTCTTCCGTCATGATGCTGTCGTTTTGCGGAGCACCTCTTACGTCAAAGGTGGCGTCACCGACGCTACATCTCTGGGACGCCAACGTTACAGTGGCGTTCGGATTGTTCTCCATTATGAAAGTAGTTTGGGGCGCCTGGACGGCAAAGTTGTTATTCCCTTGGGTGGTGACAAAAGTAGAGACGCACGCAGTAGTCATCGTGACGTTATTGGTCGCAATCGTTTCATTGGCAGGCAAGGGTGGGGCTACAGGAGCCACTCGGGTCGGTTGGTTACTCTTCCCCTAAACGACCACATTCTGTTCGACAATTGGATCCCTCACTAACATTTAACTCTAATAAAGCTCTATAAGAGCCTTAAAAGAGTTATGTGCAAGAGTAAAGTTCTTAAAATTTCACGTTTATTGAGTGTTATAAGAGTCTTCTTAGAGTCTTACAAGCGTTAAATGGTCTAATTATCAGAGTTATAAGGCTCTGATAAGGAAACTATAATTCTTGTTGTATAAGAGCTGTTTTCTCATTGCTACCTCTGCCAAAAAGAGAGGAAGATGTAATGCAGCAGAGCAATGTTTGCATAGTTTCATAAGAACTTCAAGATGAAAAGGAAACAAAAAACTTTCGGTTTTGGCGATGGCGTTTTATATCTCATTAAGGCATCACCAAATATTAACTTTTTAAAAAAGGTTTTTCTTACATGTAATTTTCTGGAACAAATAGGACGTGTATCTATGTAATGGTAATTTTCATACTTTTGTTCGGTCTGCTTTGGGGTAAAAAGTATTTCGAAACCCTTTAAGGAAGAAAAAGTTGGACTTTTTTTTTACAGACAATGGCCCAAGAAATGAA
Organism: Neoascia interrupta; assembly: GCA_947623515.1. Taxonomy (NCBI): domain Eukaryota; kingdom Metazoa; phylum Arthropoda; class Insecta; order Diptera; family Syrphidae; genus Neoascia; species Neoascia interrupta. The sequence goes on from OX392462.1 coordinate 154,141,790, forward strand.
GTTGTCTTATAAAACTAAGGATTTTATTACCAGAGCCAATCTCTCCTTACAAGAGTTTCACACTTATTACAAGATTTAAGCTCAAATAAGACTTTTATTACAAAAGGTAAACTCTACAAGAGTTGAAGACTTAAAACAAGAGTCTTATGAGTGCCAAATGTACATACTCTAGTAATAAGAATTAAGCTCTATAAGAATGATACCCCCCTAACAAGAATGCTACAAGATAATTTTTGGATCTTATGAGAAGATTTTTTGCTTTTTTTTTTTTTTTTTTTTATAATTTACTCGCGAATAAAGGGATTGGCTACCCTTTTAATGTTACACATCTCACGAGCGGAAAGGATTAGAAAAAGAGGAAAAGGAGGAGAGGTACCGATGCACTCTTGTTTTGAACAGTTGCGGGTTGTAATGTGACGGAAAGACTGAACGTGGGAGAACATTCCACATTCGCGTTGAGCGGCTTATGAAGGAACTTCTAAACTTGACTGTACGTCCGAAAGTGGGCTCGAGGGTAAACTGATGTGCATTCGATCTTTGGCGAGTATCACGGTTGAAAGTCTTAAGGGGCGGAATGCAATTGGCTATTTTGATGGAACACTGTTTGTGGAAAAAGCGATAGAACAGTGAAAGGCAAGAGACATTGCGTCGATGTTCTAATGAGTCAATTGACTGCGCAATATTTCTGTCTCCAAATAGTTTCATCGCCCGTTTTTGTATCCTGTCTAGCAGAATTTCACAGAAGGGGTGAAATATTTCTTACATCTTTTGAGAAAACCTAGGCATTTCGAAGCGTTCTTGGCGACGTCGAATATGTGGTCATTCCAACTAAGGTTTTTATTAACACACATACCTAGAATGGAAAGCGTTTCGGTTTCGTGGATGCAAGTGCCATTTATGGATAATGGCTGAGTGTTTCGGTTTTGCTTCAATGACAGAAGACAGCATTGAGTTTTAGAAGCATTAAACTCTACTCTGTTAAGAGATCCCCATGATACAATGCTGTTAAGATCAGAGTTTAATGAGTTTGACATACGCTGCCGTTCCAGTTCTACGTCCGAAGAGCAGGGGCGAGGAACCGAGAACGAATATGAGAAACTGAGGTTACTGTCATCGGCAAAGGAGTGAATTGGATTAGTAGTAGCAGACAAGAGATCGTTTATGAAAACGAGGAAGAGAGTCGGAGACAAAACAGAGCCCTGGGGAACCCCAGCATTTATTTTTTGAACTGCAGACTTGAAGCCGTCCAAAACAACTTGAATTGAACGGTTCGAAAGGTAATTACTAATCCACTGAATAAGAGATTCGTCGATTCCAAATGCACGCATTTTCGACAAAAGAGCTTGGTGCCAAACTCTGTCAAATGCTTTTGAAATATCAAGCGCAACAATCTTGCTTTCACCAAGAAGATGCAAGGAATGGTTCCACTTTTCGGTGAGATATGCCATCAGATCACCAGTGGACCCTTTGCTACGAAAACCATATTGCCGGTCATTAAGTAGTTTTCGTGATTCGAGATATTTCGTGAGCTGGAAGTTAATCAGCGTTTCCATGACCTTAGAAAGAAGGGAAGTTAGTGCAATTGGACGATAGCTAGAGGGAGAAGAAGAATCACCTTTTTTAGGGACGGGCTGGACAAATGCTGTTTTCCATCTACTCGGAAAGAGGCCAGAGGAGTAGGACCGATGAAAAAGCTTACACAATGGTTTTGCCAGCGTGGAAGAACACCTCTTCAGAACAATCGGGGGTATACCATCTGGACCAGCGGATTTGTGAATGTTGAGATCCTTAAGTACTTTTTTGACTGTACGAGTGCGAAAGTGAATGTGTCCCATAGTGCATTCAACGCGCTCAGGTACAGGCGGAGGCAATACGCAATCTGGTAGCGTGGAGCTGGCAGCAAAATGTGCTGCGAGGAGATTTGCTTCTAAGAGAGCCTAATATTTTGACGCCAGAGCCTAATATTTTGACGTTTTTAGAGTGTAAAACCTTCAGCCCAATGAATCCGTTGCGACCGTCACGAAATACGCAACTGACAACTGAGTTAAATATACACGTTCTAATGTGAAGCGGCCCATAGAAGAACTTCGTGACGTACGTCGCTTCCCATAAGAACGTGTGTATTTCACTGGGTTGTCAGTTGTGTACTTCGACGTAACGGATGCAACGGATTCATTGGGCTGCACGCATAAATCTCAAGAGTATGTTAGTTGGGCCTGCTGCATGTTATCGCCTGCGTCTTTATAGATCGAAGTAGGCCTGGATTTGCTTATGCTGCCACTGCGTGTCCTTGTTGAAACTGGCGACGGACGGCGAGTTCATTGCTCAGACGGTCTTCCTTGATAGGGCGGCGGTATATGAGCTTCTTCTTTCGGCCGCGCTTGTTGCGTGCTGTGGTTGTTGTATCTGAACTATTTGGCTGCATAGTCTCCTCGACGAAGGACGTTGTTTCGTGCTTTAGTGGGACTGGATCAATAGCAGGCATGGCGAGCTGAACTTTTCCTAACGCAGATGGCCGTGGATATTTTAGAGGAACCTTTACAGATTTGGGCATGAAGGCAACCCTTACTGTTCAACGTGCATGACAGTAGTTGAGAACGCAGAACACGTAACTTTTTACTGTACGCAATATCACGAGGAGTTAGTGTGTGTGCTTACTACGCCGGAGGTCTGGGTTCGAATCCTGCCATCGTCACCTGAAAAAAAAGACTTGTTCTTTTTCACGGTCCCCACCTCCGCGAGGGTTTGACAAGCCCTCCGAGAGTATTAATTGTCTTGAAAAACTTCTCAAAGTGCCGTTCGGATTCGGCAAAAAATTGTAGGTCCCCTTGTATGTAAAGAAATCAACACACCAGCATACATTGTTGAGAAGTTGGCCCTGGTTCACCTCGAGCTGTTGCGCCACTCTATTTATTTATTTATAATATCACGAGGAGGGTAACCAGCTAGCGGACAGACTCGGTAAAAGCTTATACCCAGTTAGCAGTTACAACAGTGTCCTTCAACAAGAAAGAGTAACGACAACAGGAATGGCAACGAAATGCAGCGCAGGTTCCATCCAATGTGAATGAGTCGAACACACAAGGCTGAAGACGATGAAACGATTGACGGCGGTGCCGCGAGTATCAGAACTTGATTTACAAAACTTCTCCCAACTGAACTGTCAAGACCAGTTTGTGAAGTTCCTCTTATCATAATAGCGTCATCTGTTATAACTCCAAATTTCATTCGTCATTTTTAAGCCAAAGAGTCCCATTCTTTACAATGGAGAGCCGAGTTAAAAGAAAATCTTTTCTAAAGGTCGGATTTCTTACTGTTCGTAATGGCGAACCGGAATCTTTTTCTGGTTGAAAAATTGGTTTTTAATTTCTTGTGGTAAAACCGAGTATTGGACAAACAAGGGTTAGATTAGCAGTTCATTGCTTAAATCGGTGAACTGAAGTTGCCAGATTGAGTACTTCGGAAAAATATTGTTTGCAGATTTCTATAAATTAATTAAAAAGACAACTGGGTACAGCAAAGCCCCTTCAACAGCCCCTTCCTTTGTTACCAACCCTGTATCTAGCAACGTATATCCTAGTTTTGAACCATACAAAGCGAACAGAAAATAAGAATAGACTAAGCATACTTACACACAAAATGGTTCGTAGCCTTCTTGCAGACCACAGGTAGTGAAGAACTTAAGTGAATCCACATCCTGCCCGTAGATCAATCGAGCTTTTTGGCCAACCTAGAAATATAGAAATGCATAAGCAATCTTGATTGGTTGTTTTGATGATAATGATCCTTACCCCCAAGGTACATGCTGGCACAAACCCAACACCCTCGGCTGTAACTTCCGCAAAGGTTGTCTCTCCGCCCAGGGCATCCATCAAAAGTTCGCCATTCAACGAGAAACCTGATATTTAAAAAACCTTTGAATAACCCAGGAAAAATTTGGAAAATATAACGTGTCACGTAACGTAAGTAACAATATCGTTAGTAAGCGAAAAAATTCATGCTTTTGTTAGAAGTGAGCAGATAATAAAACTGTGGAAGAAGCAATTGTTTTTATATCATTATCGAAACTTCAAAAAATTTTAGTATTATCTAGTTAGTGCAGAAAAGGTTTAATAAGGAAGGCTATGAAACCCGTGAATCCTTAGTAGATTTTCACAGTAAGTCTTTTCGAGTTTTGTGATTTTTTTAATAGGTGTGCTGATGTCGCACGATATGAACAAGGTGCTTCCGAATCCAAAGAAGCAAGCTAAAGGAATATCTATCATAATGTTTAAAGGAGTATAAAAACGTTGTTAAGTGAAGTGGATACATTTTGACTATGCGAAAATATTTCTCTTTGATGTATATATATTAAAATGAAGGCTCAGGACTTTGGTGTAAAATAAAATATCTTAATAAAAACTAAATAAAAATAATTTGATTGCAAAAACAACGTGAAAATAAGTCCTATTTCACTTGACCAAATATCTAGAAGCTAAATCATACGTATCTAGTAGTAAAAAAGGGGTTGCAAGAATTTTGAAAAAATAAACAAAACTTTTTGGTTGAAGGATATAATAATTATATTATGCTAAGCACAAGGATACAAAAAAATGAATCATAACTATACAATTTATATAATTTTTTTGGTTCTTACTGATCGTGTGATCGGCGAGATCAAGAAATACGCCGACTGTATCACCAGGTCCACATTGTTTACCAAAGGACTCACTTGTCCCGCCAAAGACTTTTTCTTCCTATTTTTTTTTGTCACAAATAGTGCGGAAGAAAATACATATTTATGTACATTTTAATAAATTATAAACTTTTCTTTTAGAGTCCTTTTAATTCCTAACCAGAATAAGAAGGTTTAAAAAAAAATAACAATATAACACGTCTCGAAATTTCAGTTAAAGTTCAGAAGAAGTTTGCCATCCAAGTCGATGAATTAATAGAAAACAATCCAGTCACAAAAAACGTTGACAAATATCAGTATTGAAACACAAAAGTTAAAAAAGCGCCGATTTTTCATTTCTTACTTATAGTTTGTTCCTTGACGTCAATAAAACAACCAATTACGTCGCCTGCTTCATACCGAACGCCAAAATGTTCAATTGAACCTCCGTGTACCTTAGTTACCTGTTTACGTATTACGTTGATAATTTTTAATATAAAATTTTCAAAATATTAAAATCGTTTCGAATTCGTTCCCTCAAAGAGTGGACTCCAATTTCGTTACCCGCCTGTTAACTCAAAAAGTTGGGAAATTCAAGCGAGAGCATAACTTACATTGTGTCCATCGAAGGCCCAGCTACTGTCGTCACTTCCCAACATCGTACCCGGATGGCAGTCAGCGCGTGCCCAGCCAACGCGCATCGGACCAGAAGTCAGCACTTCAAATTCAAAGTACCACTTGCCAGAGGTGACTGCATAGTTGCGCTCGACGCGATACGTCCTAAATGCGGCGAATTTGAGGCGCAAGGCTTCGGCTAAAAGCGCCTCATTTCCTTCGCCGGTCGGCGGGTCCAGCACGTATCCGTAGACTAGAAGGGTGCGAACCGTTTCCGAGGCAGTATCACGGTTAGCTTTCTTTATGGCTTCATCCACCTTCGAGTAGGGAACCAAATGTGGACTCCGGTGATTCTCTGAGTCCTCATTGAGGCCGTACGTCCATCCCTGCTGAATGCGCTCCTTTGCCCATAAGTTGTGCGTGTTTTCAGCGAGCTGGTCGACCAACTCCTCAAGTTTGGGTGTAAGTGTTACAGCGCTTAAGTCCAGGGGAGCCGGCTTGTAGCCGTTTCCTTGCATGAATATCTCGTTGGGCAGGCGAATAGGACGAATTCTGGCTGGTGGCCGGTCCATGGTTATGTAGTACCCAAGGGAGATGATCGTTCTGCAGGTTGAAAGAAAAGTAAGGGAGGAGTTAACGGGCTAACTAATGGCGTAACAACTCAATTCTGCTGATAGCAGAATATTTCTGATCAAAATTTTCAAGCAGCTCCGAGGAGTTGAAAATTGTATGAGATCACTTACTTCAAAGTTTGAACAGCCAGCTGGCTATCATATCGCTTTTCGGCAGGAGGTAGCTTTTCAAATTGCGTCAGGCAAGGATGTATGCGATGGTAATCATCTCTATGCTCGCCCCACGACCAACCGGACTCAATTTTATTTAGTGCCCACATTTCGTGGATGTTCTCAGCTAGCTTATCCTTAATCGAGTCCACTGACGAGGGCAGAGTCACCCCGGACGTATCCACAGGATTAGGCACAAATGCAGTATCGTCTTCAATCAACCACGGTCCAGCAAGTACATTCTTGTATAAATTTCCAAAATAAAAACACGGATCAAGACTAAGAATTTGATGAGGCATCAGGCACTGCACCAAAGGCGAGAACCCAATTGGTGGTGGATACTTAAGGCGACCGTGATCTCCACCGAACAGGAAACGGCAACTGAAAAGTTCGTATTTCAAAAACAAGTTCATAAAAAATAGCTTTGCAACTTTATACCTTAGTTTTGATGAGCAGCTCATAACAGGGAAGAACATTCCATCTAAATTGAAGCCTCTAAAGCTTCCCTTGACTTTCATGCCGTTGAAAGAAAACGTGATGATCGGAATGGCCAAATCGAGGGCCACACCAATTACGTCGCCCTTCTTAATGAAAGGCTCTTCCGGTAGATTCTCCACTACTTGCGTCTTTCTTCCACCGGTCCAGAAATGCGCTCCATCGAAGCCGAAGGAGTACAGGTCGTCACCAACTCCGTTTCCACCCCACTTCTTGCCTCCGCCGGGATATGGAACATACCTTCAGAAGATAAATTATTTTTAGAAATGCAGAACCAAACCTGATTTCTGATTAGTGTTCTCCACACGACACTTGTGTTGGGCGTCATCAGTATACAATGGAGAAGTACTGACTGGGCTTAGAAGTCTATAACACTCGACTTGGAAAATCATAATGAAACCCAATTTTGCAAGGGAATAAAAAACCACTCCGTACCATATCTTCTCAAAAGCGCCGTTCGAAATCGCCAAAAATAAATAGGTCGCTCCATGCATATCTGAAGGATTTCGTGCAAGACTTCGGGGAAGACTCTTTTAGGGAAGATTTTTTTACAGAGGAACATTTGCTTACAGATTTAGGTATTTACCGAACGAAGTTTTACTGAAATGAACAAGTCGTAAGTGCTCAACGCTCTTGTTTGACCACCAATAACTGACGTTTTCCAAACGGGGGTATATGAAGGAGTAGTGGAAAATTTCTTTAGAACCTCATAGAACGCAGTTAAAATGAAAAGTTATTTCTAACAAATTAGTTTGGTATTGAACCGTCAATCTGCTGTAAATAAAGTTAGACAAGTGCCCTAGCCTGACCGGTTACATAAACCATTTTTCATGTCGTATGGAGAAACAAAATAAGGCTCCACTTACCCTGATGTGTTGGCCCATCCTATCCTCAGATGTGGCATCATGTGTGTAGTTTGCTCGATGTGATCCATGGTGACTTCGAAATACCATTTCTGGTACATGGCTGAACCGTCAACGCGTCCAACGAATATGTTTGGACGGATACTATTTTTTTTTTTAAATTAAGTAAGAACCTGCCAATTTTCAAAAAAAAATTCACATACCTTGCTACATGATCCACCAACTGCGTCTGAAGGAGCAGATTTTTTCCCGGCAACAGGTAATCGCAGATATTGTTCTGCGATGATCGAACCGCCACACCGTTACCAACGCACAGCGAGCACAATACGTCCAGAACCTTTGGATCCCTACCATGCTTCTCAAGCAAGGAAATAATGACCTTTATATGCTCGTCTCTCATCATGTTAAGGGCTTCGGGGGAATCTATCAAAACGCAGTGAAGTACGTCCAGCATCCCGGAGCCCTCACTCGAAGCCTGTGAACCCAGCCGCGAAAAAAGCCAATTTAGGCGGTTGCTGTTCGCGAACTGAGCACAATTCGTATGGTTTCCTTTTATAATGGCAGCCAACAGCTGATACAGATAAGTCGATATCAAGTCCCAACTCTGACCGATCTCGTCGCCTGCTAGGAAGCTCGCTAAAAAGCCTTGTGAAGTTATAATATTAATTTTATCAATGGCTTCTAAAATTAGATTAAGAACGCCCTCCTCCTGGAACAGATCCTGTCGATTGCGCAATGCACGAAAACGATTTTGTTTCTCCTCGTGTTCCATGTCGTCTTCTGGTTGCGAGAAATAATTTATCAAATCCTCCAAGCACATGACCATTTCGCTTAGATTGACCTTTTGGAAAAATATCGAGTGTCTTCTGTTCGACTGCAGAGTTTCCAATCCGCTGTGAACGTTTTAAAAACATTTATTAGGCACAGTATCCAGCCAAATTTAAAAAATTTTTTATTATACTTAATAAACTGTGTAAACAAGCTGCTACACTTTCGAATGACTCTTGCAGTTTTCGATTCTTCTTCTTGGGATCTTGAGAAGTCCAAGCAATCGTCCATTTTACCTTCTTCGTGTAAGATGGCTTGTTTCTCTTCAACTTTTCCGACACCTTTCTTTTTAGTTTCGTAGCTCTTGTAACTTAGCCATAAGCTGGATTCGCAATGCTGTACAATGACAGTGGTGTCACCGTACTTTATGATTGGTGCTCCAATAATTTCCAGATCCTTGTCCTCGAGCACGACCTTTTGATCGTCTTTTTCTTGTCGTAAACAAAATGTTGTTGAGGCGATTGTAGCATCTTCCTTTTTGACCTAGTTGTTTTCAAATAAACGGGAAATTATTCAAAATATGCATACAGTGTACTCGCGATAACGTGAACTAGGTAAAACCAAGATTTTTTGGTTGGTAGCATGATAATTCACAATATGAATAAATTTTTACAATTTTTAAGTGATTTAGGATAAACTGCCTTACATCTTAATTACAAAGTTTGTAGATATATAATGAAAGTTACGATATAATGAAAGTTCATATATTTAAGGGAAAAGCTTGCTCCTTTCCCAATTTTGGATTCGAGGAACTAGATTTAGGCAACATTAAAGCTTAAGAGTTGTACTATGAGTTCTATCATAAAAATTACATTTGGAGAAAAAATTTAATTGTGAGTTGTTAATTGCATAATTGATATAATTGATGTTGGCCATATTATGGAGTCTGACTGTCGAAAAATGCCACGGCAGTCTGAGCATTATTTTTAAAGTCTTGTATTGGCAAATTTGAAATTTTTGAATGTGTGTTTTGGTGCGATTAAACCATACGGGAGCACCAAACGCAAGGTACGGATTGCTGGAAAATAGTTTTAAATATTAACAATTTATTTCGCACGCTAGGGCTGGATTTCCGGCATATAAAGGCCGACATATAAAAATAGTCCTAGCAGTTATGTTTATTTTGCTTATTGTACAGTTTATATGCTTGTCGAAAGTACGTTTCTTGTCCATAACAACTCCAAGATATTTACATTCATTCGACCATTCGATGTCTGTGGACCTTATGCTTTGTTTATACTCAGCTTTAAGCATCGCTGCATAACTAGATGAATAGATGCCGAATGGTTTATGGTAAATACTGTGGCCAGTACATGAGCCTTTAAGTGGTGGAGTGTTAGAACCACGTTTTTTAATTAACTTTGTTATTTTCCAAAAGGACTTACTTGCTTTTTCAAAACTAGAAAGCAGCGAAAAACGCGACACCACAGTTGTAGTTGTGCTTCGGTTGGTACAGATGAATCTTCATCACTCAAAAAGCAGTCTCTGAATCTTACGACATTATACCAAAATCGGTTGCCCTTGTCATTATCATTAAGGAGCCACTCCTCACTGATCTCCCATTGCCTTGTTGACTGGGACTTACACCGAAATCGGTTACCCTAGACCTCAAGTTACTACCCTCGATCCGTATCAACCCCACCACTCCCATTATCAAGGCAAATTCCCATCTGGAGCTCAATAGTCAAGAGACCCCCTTTCTTCAGGAAGTCTCTCACTGGTTCCTCAACCTTGCTGCCAGTGGTTCACACCGAAACGGTTACCCCTAGCCTGCACTAGCACTACCCTTTTCAGGTAAGTCTCTAACAAATCAACCATTGATTTGGCCCTTCGGCACGGGTTCCTTGACCCTTCTCACACAAAACGGGTAGTTATCACAGCTCCTTGGGTTGGTAACTTCGGTCTTACAAAGATGGTATATCACAGTGGACCATAACCTTACCATCTGCAGGATCATTGAGCTTGGATGCTGCATTATCTCAAGTCCGGTGTACAGTGGTACTCCGAAAGAAGGATATCTATCGCCTCCCTCTGATGTGGCTCATAGAAGTGAACGAAAAATCTTACGTTGGGTAGAGATGTACTCAATGTTACAGCGCCTTATTAGACGCACTGAGCGTAATCAGAGACAGGATGAGAGTCACTTTCAGCAAACTTGCAAAATGGTCCCAATTACTCATAATAACCCCTTGATTGCAAGCTAATTATATGTATAAAAAACAAACTAAATCTGGTACTTAATTTTTAAAGGACAAAGACAGCCCCAAAGTACTTGCGAATTCATATTATGCACCGCGTTTTTACAAGATAGTCTCATCTCATTGACGGTACTGTATAAGAAAAGCAACGTTGAAATATTATTAATATTGAAAGACTGACATTTTCCTGTATAACTATTTCAAGGCTATAGTTGGAACAATACTAAAACACTTAAATTCTACTTAAAAAGCTAACCGAACGTATCGTTGCTTTTGATGGGGAGCAACCCCTATGGCAAAACCACACAATATTAAATTTAATATTGAAAAGTGAAAAATTCCCTCAATTTACAAACATTATAAAAATGACTGGAACAAGATCAGTTTAAACGCTGCCATGCGAACATCATCACGGGCATTTGTGAACTCGATTGAATTTTTGTCCAGATTCCACCACCTGGAATCGAAACCAGGAGCTTCCAATTGTCGGTCATTCCATGTCCATTTTGAAACACTTTGCACTTTACTATTCAAAATTCTTCTAGAGAACAAGTATGCTTTGCTTATTTATTAACTTTATTACTTATCACAAGTGTTGGGAAATTATTTCCGAGTAGTGAAATCCAAAGCATACTTGTTCTCTAAAAGTAAGAATTTTGAAATACTAAAGTGCAAAGTGTTTCGAGGTGGACATGGGACTGACGAGTGCTTTTGCTTGACTTTTGTAAATCAATTCAAGTTATTCAAGCTTAAGGCAGTTACGGAAGTGGCAATTCTATAGCATCACCAGTGCCTGCCTGCCCTAGACGCCAACAACTCCGCGAAAATATAAACGCGAAGCGGGTGTTTATAGCTTATATAGCGGGTGGGAAGCTTATAAGCGTTGGGAAATTATGTTTTCGAGTAGTGAAATCCAAAGCATACTTGTTCTCTAGAAGAAAGAATTTTGAAATAGAAAAGTGCAAAGTGTTTCAAGGTGAACAAGTAACTGATGAGCGCGTATTGTTTGCCTCGCAAAGGAATCTAATTTATTCAAGGTTCTTATAAGTTAGAGTCGACTCTATATACTCTAAAAACCTTAAAAAAATTTAATTGAATTGAATGGAATTTATTTACAAGGCGCAAGGAACGAGTGCTTATCAGTTCCATGCCCACTTTGAAACACTTTGCACTTTTCTAGTTCAATATTCTTACTTCTAGAGAACAAGTATGCTTTGCTTATTTATTAACTTTATTTGTAAAATTTGTAGCTTACAACAAGTGGTGGGGAACTTATTTTCGAGTAGTAAAATTTAAAGCATTTTGAAATAATAAAGTGCAAAGTGTTTCGAGGTGGACATGGGACTGATGAGAGCTTTTGCTTGACTTCTGTAAATCAGTTCAAGTTATTCAAGTTCAATAAAGCATCACCAGGGCTGCCCTAGACGCCAACAACTCCGCAAAATATAAAGGCAAATATAAAGGCAAAGCGGGTGGGTGGAAATGGGTCCAAAAGTGCGTCTTTTCTTTTTTTTTATTTCTTCTATTTATATGCAAGAATCTGCTGCCAAAAGCACCTTGAGGCTCAGTCAGTCACCTGGAATGGAGCCCAAGCTCATTTGGTCATACGCAGATTCTTCACAGCGTTATAGAAACCGGCACCTCCTTCGACTACATTACCCCCTATCTTGACTTCGAAACGCCTTTCAATTGCATGTTTCCCAGCAGGGATGAATGGGAATCGGGGGAACTGCTAAGAAACCTATCGACTGCCATATATACAGATGGGTTAAAAATGAACATATGCACGGGTGCGGGGGTATACTCTGATAACCCCACATATAGAAAAATCCATAAGATTACCCGATTCTTGCAGCGTCTTCCAAGCGGAGGTCCTTGCAGTCAAGGAGGCAGCCAGCCTACGGTCAATAAGGGCAATACCACAGGATGATATAACCATATTTATAGATAGCCAGGCAGTCATAAAGCCAATAACAGCCTTTGAAATCAAATCCGAACTTGTTCCGAAGTGTTGTCGCAAAGAGCTAAGGGTTCTTGGCTCACAGCATAATGTAAGACTCTGTGGGGTTCCTGGCCACAGGAGCTTTCCAGGCAATGAAAAGGCCGATGAGCTTGCACGAGATGGATCAACATTAGAACATCAACAAGCCCTTCAGTGGATCAAACCCCCACTCTGTGACCTAAGAAGGCGGGTGGAAAACAAGATCCGGATGAAAGCAAATGCAAGATGGGCATCCTTGTTCACCTGTTTAATCTCAAGACAAATGTGGCCTACACATGATAACTCCCGAACTAACGCGCTCATTAAGAGCAACAGAAGGACTCTGTCGTTACTAGTATAGGCATACTTACCGGTCACAATCTTTTGAGACATCATGCTATGAATCGACCATGACGACATCTGCAGAGGATGTGGCGACACGAATCGCTGCGAGGACACACCTCACTTTCTGTGCCACTATCCCAGGCAAAGACAGTTGAGGAAAAGAACTTTAGGGAGTTACTACTTCCACGACACTTCAGAACTTCAGTCTAACGTCTCTTTCCAGGTATGTTAAATCAACAAGGTGGTTCGAGGAACTTAACACGGCGTAAGAAGGAAGTGAAAGCATCCAAACAGGAAGGATTATCCCCCACTGGGTATCACAATGGGCCAGTTGGACCTAAATGCGATGGGGCGCGGGTTACCTCGCTTCATCAACCCTTCAAGGTAACGTAACCCAATCTAACCACGTTACCAGAATCAGGACGCCGAGTCCTCGACCAGATCACTTAAATATGTACGGAAAATATATACTATCCGGTCAGCATGGCCCATTTGATGTCTTTGGCGACGATTTGAAGCGCTTGACAGCATTGACGTTTTGGATATCCGAGCCGGTATGGAAGTACATAATATATTGTCCGAGTAAATATAGAGTTTGACCCGATATAGAACCATCTTCTGAAAAACGCTTCAATGCACCATTGCACGAAGTTCAGACATTCAAAAGCTTGCTCCCGCGAATGTTCTACGCTTTTTATAAGAGCATTGGATTGGTAGGTACTTGCACATATCTAGCAAACTAATTACTTACGCCGCGTAAAACATTTTTATGTTCAATGGGGAATTGCTGGGCACTTATTTTTGTATTTTATATTTAGTTACAACATTTTATTTAACAGAAAAAAAATTGTGCAACTTTTGTTGCGATGCCCTGGGGAATAACCGCCTAATATCCTTTTTTCTCATAGGCTTATTGATAGTTTTCAAAACCAATTGCACTCTGTAATTTTGCCAACTTACCAAATTCAATTCGTTATTATCGTTGACACCCAAGTATCTTCCGGTTGTTATGTGCCTTATGCGCATTGGATGGTACCAATTTATAAAGCCACCAGTCCACTTTGTCCGTGCTAGTTCCAATCTCCAGAGTGATCTTGCCTGTGACATAACTGAACCTCCTTCGTAGACAACAATACTTAAAGAAAAAATTGGTTAATAAAAAATGTGCTGCTTATAGCCTCTTTGAGGACCTCACTTTTGACCCGCTTCACGACCCCATGTACTTGGTATTGTTAGGCATTCATCACCTCCATGGAAGAAGCGCAAGACATCACCACCAAAAACATATCCCACGTACTTCATGCGGGATATACCCGTTCCGTATGGCTGCACTGACCAATGGGTGACATGAAAGCTTGCATTGACGATAGATTGTTCGTTTTCTTTCGTAGTGTGCTGCAATGTTACATATTTTAGCGCAATCCCAGGGAATTATGTATATTTTTGACCTTACCAAATATCTCTCAGTGGCTACTGAGACCAGGATAAGATCATCACCAACTCGTACTTTCTCACCCTCTGAACGCTGCTTGCTAGCAGGATGGACGGTCCACCAACACGCTTCACCTTGGCTGTGTTCCTGCAAACCGACATCAAATGACAACTTGTCGTTTGACGACGATGTGGAAAGGCACGCTAAATACTGTAAGGAAAAATAGCTTGTATTACTAGCACTTTTACAATGGTCCCAATTTTATACCATATCACTATTATGATGCCGGAGGAGTATGGCATTTCCATATAAAAGTGTTCTGTGACCCGAACCAGTCCCCTTACCCTATATTGTAAAAATATACAATTTATGTTAACCGTTTTTTTTTTTCTTCGCAAACTATTGTATAAAAATACATAAATTTACTACACAATATTGTTAAAAAAAAAATTATATTATGTATAAATAAACGGTGAGCCCAATACGACTTGAGCGTAGAAGACAACAACATTTAACCAATTTTCAGTTCGAATTTTGCAACTGTGTTGTTTAGTCAAAGCAAAAAAAAATATTTAAATTGTGGGATTTACAATTAAAGTTATGGGGTAGACTGGGTCTTATAATTTTGAAATTTCATGAACATTTATTGAAATTAGTCATCCACAATTTTTCTTCATACATTTTTTTGTTTATTGTAGATTATAGAAATTTGTTTATACTTACAAATGTCTTGTCCTTTTTTTGCGTAACAGTTTTATTGGATTGTATGTTTTGTTTTTTTTATATATTTTATTTTTTATGATGAATAAAATATTTGAAAGTACAATTTCATTTGTTTCCAAAAATTGGGGTAAATTTTGACGTTATGCAGAGGTGTATCGCGTAGGAATGAGTACGGAAATAAAAATTGTGGTAAAAGCAACCGGAAATCGGAACAAAACATAAAAATAGAAATAAGTTTGAATGTGAAGGTGTTTTGAGAAAGGGTTAAAAACTAACTTCAAAAAGTATTATAAATATAAAAACTAATTTTCAAATGAGATTGAAAAGCTTTAAGGTAAAAATTTGTTTGATGAGCTTATATTCTTTTTTTTTAAATATTTAAAAAAAAAACCCAATGCATAGTTAGATCGATCGAAGGTCTAATTCGAATAAGGCCCTAGTTAAGTTTTTTTTTTAATTTGATTTTTTTAGGTAAATAAAACGTACGGTCTCAGACCCAGCTGCTGTAACTAACTCCTGTAAGGCACGAACGGACAATGCTTGTTCTATTACAAAGACGCATTGCGATAAATCAGGAGGAATATTTTTATCTGCTATATTTTCAAGGAAACAATGACGGTTTCCGAATCCTTCAGCTGCCAGACAAACACGTTCGCCAGTTGCTGTACATGACAAACAAACCATGTCTTCCTGTAAGCGAAATAGATAGTGTTTTTTAAGGATCAGGCTACAAATTGCTAAGATTTAAATAATTAATTCAACTTACCGTACGCAAGAATGAAACATCATCCTGCTCGGAGCTTCCCTCTGCCTCAGCCATGATTGCAACTGATAACGGGGATGTCTTCTAAAAAAAATCCACGTATTTATCAATCACTTCCGAAGTAATGTTTGCTCTGAGGCATAACCAGACTGTAGCTTTCGTAACAACTTTTCAAGCTGCAATTTATCCTGTAAGAAAATTAAATTATATGAGAAAAATATTTATTAAAATATATACGTATTTTTTTTAATTTTGTAAACAAGAAATAGTATTTAAATGCACTTTTGGAAATACGCGTTTGGTATTTGTTTTTCAAATTAAATAAAACTACACAGATGTACGGTATGTTACGACTTTATTGGAATTAATTACAGTATTAAATAACTACATGTATGAATTAGTATGTACTAGTACATAGTATGAATTAAAGCAATACAATACATATTTTTATAATCGAAACATTTTTATTATGTTTTTTTTCAAATACCAAAAACTATATTGTATAATTTAACATTTCAATAATGGGGCTACCCCGGCAACGGCCGTTTTATGTTGCTTACATTCTGCCCGATCAACGCCACTTGTAATATTAAATATTAATAATATTAAATATTAATAATTAAAAGCAATTACTAAATTTTGATGGTAAAAAAGGTAGTGTTTTGCCGCCTATCTAAAAAAGTTTTACAACCAGAAAACAGAAAATTGAAACCTGCACTTAACAAGTATTGAATTTTCATAATAATTTCGTATTTTGGAAAAGAATAGAAATTATCTTCCGGCTTAAGACATTTGCCCGTTTGCAACGTCTTTAGCCGGAATGCTTTGAATCTAGTTGTTTCCCTTATTCAGCTATCTTGAATTCTTTGATATCTGCAGGATTGATCTTTCCGCATGGCTCTTTGAGTGGTTTCAAGCTTACTTCGATTTCCAAGTTTGTGATCCATAGGTGAGTATACAGCCACAGGTAGGATAGCCATATCGAAAATTTATTTGCGTGAATCAGCATTTATCTTTGCTTGAAATATTGTTTTGAAGTTCCACATTTCTGTCCCCAACTACGTATTTGAAATTCTTCTATCGATTTCTTTTTATACCCCATCACATAGGATAGGAGGCACATCTATTAAATTTGTCACATAGTTTGTAACACGGTGAAATAATAATGGCAGACCCCCAAGACCGTAGGGCATATGATCGAGACCGAATACCGAATCGAATAAGTCATGTCTGTCCGTCCGTCTGTCTGCATGTTACACGTTTTTTGGCCCCAAGTTTTAAGCTAGGAAGCTGGAATTCGGCGCATAAGTTCACTGTTATCTGAAGCAGTACAAGTGTGAAAATTTTTCAAATCCGCCTACAGACACGCCCACAAACGGTGCAATTGTACAACTACCTCCAGAGCTTTCAAAGCTGTAAGACGTCTTAACAGCCTCAAGCTTAGTATTTATTATCTCCTATTTAATGTTAGATACACCAATTAAAAATGTAATCGCTTTAACCCCCCTAGTGGGCGTGGCATCTATTTAAAGAGTAATTTTTCAAATGCATTTTATTAAATACCTTCGTACCAAATGGAAAAAAATTAATTGTATAAATTATGTAGAAAACACTTCGTTCTATATCCTGTTAGATTATAGCAGACTTTGGGTTAGCAGAATTGAATTGGTTTGGGGAAGCAGAATTGAAGAAAAACCTAAGTGGGCGGGATGTAAAAATATAACTTAAATGCTTTATACTAGGTGGTTGCATACATTTCGGATTAAAATTTCGCCTTTGTAACTAAAAAAACACTTTTTTTAACGCCACGCCCACAAAAGTGGGAGGCACATACAATATACTGTTAGTCCCAAAAGTAAGTTTACACCTTGTACACGATTTGATTTTGTTAAAAATTTTAGGGTATTTATTGAAATTAAATGTTTTTTTTTTTATTTTTAAAACTACAAACTTAGCATATTAGATAAAAAACAAAAAAAAAAATCAACAATTCATAAAACAGAAACAATTTTGTCATTAGATCATAAGGTCTTAAGCCCCAGATTTTTGTCCAGTGTGTTTCGTAAAAATAATATTGGCCTATGATTGCTCATCAGTGACAATTTTGAATAAATTTGATTCAAAACTACCTCCCAAAAGTAAGTATACACTTTAAAACTGACATTGTTTCCTTAATTTGCTATGTGCTTAAGCATTGTATTAATACTTTGTAGAGTTATCCCTTGGCCTTGATAACAGCTTTAAGCCTTGATGACATTGAATTGACTAGATTTTGTGTAAAGCTCCTACCAATTTTCATTTCTCTTCTTTAAGAGCTGTTTTAAGAACGTCCTTAGTCCTTATTTCCCGCTTTCTTATTTGAGGGTCTACATGATCCAAAAGGTGGTCTATTACATTCATATCCGGTGATTGTGGTGGTGTTTTAAGTTGGTTTCGGACATTGTAGAGTAACCATTCCCTGACACCAAGTGACGTGTGCTTAGGGTCATTGTATTGCTGAAACAGAAATGAATCCTCTAAGCCCGATTTGCAGGCACTGTCCTATAGATTATTTTTTGATACATTCAAGTTATCAAACCCGTTCATTGTAGATTATATAAAGACTAAGTTGCCGACACCAGATGCCGCCATACACCCCCAAACCATGACGTTTCCGCCACCATTTTTCACCGTTGCAAGCGTATTTTTTTTCTCCACACTTTTCCACGCCCATCAGATCCCAAGATATTGAACTTACTTTCATCAGAAAAAAATTATCATGTTGGTATACATCAAAGTGTAGGTATACATACTTTTGGAACTAACTGTATATATAATTTTTAGTCAAATTTCATATATATTTATTGAAAAGCAGTCATTTAAAGCTAAAATCCTTAAAAAAGTGGGCGTGGTCAATGAAAAGGCTAACATTTTCTTGGCTACTTCAAAGACAATTACAAGGCAATGTTACATACCAAAAATGAATTCGCTGGCGCCATTGTAACATAGCTAAAATTTGGAAAAAGTATTTTTACACCCGACCCAGTGTATATTAATTTTGATGTATAGTTTGTAACGCAGTGAAATAATCATCGTAGACACCTAACACCTTCTAGAGAAATGAATGGGACCGGCAGGAAAATCCATTAAGCCATGTCCGTCCGTCCGTCCGTCCGTCCGTATGTAAACAACTTTTAGGCACGTTTGAAGATTAGCCGAATCCGCCCACAGACACGCCCACTACAGGCCTGTATGTGCAACCATCTCTAATTTTAAAAAATACTTTTTCTAAATTTTAGCTATGTTAGAATAGTGCCAGCGCATTCATTTTTTGTATGTAACATTGCCTTGTAATTTTTTTTGAAGTGGCCAAAAACTATTAGCCTTTCCATTGACCACGCCCACTTTTTGAAGGGATTTAAGTTTAAATGGCTGTTTTTCAATAAATATATATGAAATTTAACTAAAAATTATATGACAAAAGTTGTAGATATTAGCATTTTCTAACTTTCATGTATAAATTCCTTGCGCCTTCGCCCACTATTGTGGGCGTGGCGTTAAAAAAAGTGATTTTTTTAAGTTAAAAAAGCGGAGTTTTAGACCGAAATGTATGCAACCAACTAGTATAAAGCATTCAACAGTTATATTTTTGTATCCCGCTCACTTTTTGGAGGCGTGGCAGTTTTTTTTTGGTATGTTCGGGTATTTTGCAATCCGCCGTAGATGAACTAAAACTTTTGCATACGCACTGTTGCACTTTCCCACTTGTTTTAAATTAGAGATGGTCGCACATACAGGTCTGTAGTGGGCGTATCTGTGGGCGGATTCAGCTAACTTTTACCTTTAAGATACTAAAAGTTTTAAAAAAAATGTTTTTAAGTTAAATCTTAGAAGGTTTTCGAATTCTCAAAAACCAAAACAGCTTACGTAAGTTGGTAAAATGTACTGTGAGTTGCTTACAGAGCCGTTTATGTACATTGGTAATTTTACCGTAAGTAGCTTACGTAAGTTATTTTCTTAAGTAAAACTTACAAGTTTAATCCAGGCCTTATACGTAGATGGATAAGCAAAATTAAGTTTTGCTTAAATCGTTATTAAGCTGCGATTTTGACGTCTTTTAAGATCCGAAGATTTGGGTCGAAAACTTCAAAAACATTTCAAAAATAACTTTTCAAAATATTCTGGTATCTTTATTAATTTGGTTTGTATATAAAACGCATGAAGAGAATGGAAAAATTGTTAAGATCTTTAAGAAATAACGTTTCTAGATTAAAATTTTGTAAGACGGTTTGAAAAGCAGGTTAAAAAACCCGCATTTATAATCGATAACTAAAAACCTGTACCCAGGGTATTAGGGAAAAATAGCCATTGCTAGCGCAATGAGCAAGAAAATCAACAAAAAATATAACAGTATTCAAAAAAGATTCTGTATAGCCGTTTTTCAATTGCAAATTATTGAATTTTACTATCAAAATTCGTGCTCGGTTCGAAATGTTCATCGCGCGCTGCTTCCATTTTATGGTCGGCATTCTCGACCTTCTGAGCAGTCTATTCGGAAGATTGTGACCAAATTTCGCACCAAATTTACTTTGATGGACATTAAACCACCAACACGTTTACGTACTGTGCGTAGTGAAGAAAATATTGCGGCCGTATCAGCTAGTGTGACAGAAGACCGCGAAATGTCGATTCGGCGCCGTTCCCAGCTGTTAGGCCTTTGTTACAGCACTACGTGGAAAATTTTGCGGAAGGATTTGGGCGTAAAGCCTTTTAAGATACAGCTGGTGCAAGAACTAAAGCCAGCCGACCTACCACAACGCCGAATTTTTGGTGAATGGGCTCTTGGAAAGCTGGCCGAGGATCCACTTTTTTATCGAAAAATTGTGTTCAGCGATGAGGCTCATTTTTGGTTGAATGGGTACGTAAATAAGCAAAATTGCCGCATTTGGAGTGAAGATCAGCCAGAAGCATTGCAACAGCTACCAATGCATCCCGAAAAAGCCACTGTTTGGTGCGGTTTATGGGCCGGCGGCATTATTGGGCCATATTTCTTCAAAGATGATGCGAATCGCAGCGTTACTGTCAATGGTGAACGCTACCGAGCGATGATAACAAACAAATTTTTTTTGCCCGAAATGGAAGTTCTTGACTTGCATGATATGTGGTTTCAACAAGACGGTGCCGCATGCCACACATCACGCGAAACAATGGCGCAATTGCGGGGCGAGTTTGGTGAACAGTTAATTTCACGTTTCGGGCCGGTCAATTGGCCGCCTAGATCGTGCGATTTGACACCATTAGATTATTTTTTGTGGGAGTATGTCAAGGCTAATGTCTATAGGGACAAGCCCGCTTCGATTGACGCACTGGAAGCCAACATCCATGCATTCATTCGTGAGATACCGGCCGATATGTGTGAAAGAGTATGCCAAAATTGGACTCAGCGGATGGGCTACCTGAGACGCATCCGCGGTCAACATTTGCATGAAATTATCTTTAAACATTAAATTGCAAAGTTCAAACTATCGATTCAAATAAATATTTCATTAATTTTTTCGAATTTTTTGTGTTTTTTTTAAAAAAAGTTCTCAACTTCTTAAAAAATCACTCGTTATTTTTAGGCTGAAAATGTGAGTTTAGAATTTCGGGCATTGTTTAGAGTTGTCAATTAGACTCGGTGCACTACGACCAAATTTAGTTCAGCAAAACGGGCCTGGCAGCAAAACTGTTTCAGTCTGGGACTCATATTTCTATGTAAGTAAACAACTAACGAAAATGCAATATTTTTATCGCTTAACCTGACTTAACGTGCTTGAGAATTTTTGTTCTTATGTTGACCTAGCTTTTTTAAAAAATGCTTTGTTGATGAAACCGAATTTTGTAAAATCTCCTTTGAAAATTTAAAAAAAAATATTTTTTTAAAGAGTTTGGTGAGAGATTTCAAAAAAGTAAGTAAGCATAGGACTTTTTGGTGTTGCTAATGCCTCTTGTGTGCAAAAATTGTATGTGGGTAGCCCCATACGTTATTTTTTTATTAAACAAAACATGGTATAAAAAATGGTAAGCGAAACTTGCTTTGCTTATACCTACTGTAAAATGGCTGAAATTGACATATGTAAGCTGAACTCACGTAAGCTGAACTCATTGCCACCTACCTATATTGCATGATAAAGAAGAAGAAGAAAGCCCGCCCCAGAATAACTACTGCCCCCCAATATTATTAATAAAATTATTATAAGAAATTCTTATCAAAAACAACACTGGCCACCCTGTTTTGCTTTGTTTGTAAAGAAGTCATTAACTTTTTGTCACGTGCGCAGATGTTAGAAAACCAAAACAAAGAATTTTACTCATGTCTCGTGTAATTCAAAGACACCGCCAAATGGAATTCCCTCCTACGTTGCTGTTTGTTTTGAATACATTCCTTCCAATAGAGAATTTGGCTCGAGTCCAACAGCATTCTCAAAATTTTTCTCTTACTAAGAAACTCACCACTTTCTCTTCATTCAAGACTGCTCTCAGTGAAAGCTTTTTGAATCCTCTCAAAAACTTTGTTTACATCGACTGAAAACATGAACACAAACACAACGTGCATACCTATGTATTAAAAATCACATGCTGATTTCCTAAATGTCAAAAACTTAAAGAATACAAACCTGTTTGGAACATGTCCAGAAAACGTAGATTTGTTTTGTAAACAAATTACAATAGAGGAATTGAATTCAACTCAAACTTCAGTGCATTTCTGTGTCAGTAGTAGAAATTAGCAAATAACTAAGTCGGTAGAAAATGTGTGCCTACTACCTTTCCTTATTCCTAGTCGTTTGCATAAAATAGTCCTTAATACCCCTCATCGACGAGCGTTTGGAAGACATTCTAGCAAAAAGTGTAAAGTTTTACTGCTTTCAGTAAGCAGTAAGCAGTTTTTTGCAGTAACATTTCAGCCTTTGCCACGGTCTTATGGAAAAAGGATATACATCACTTTTTGACATCATTATCTAATTATGCACGAACATAATGGACAACAAACTTGACAGCTTCGATTTTAAGTTTACAGGGCAATTGAAATAACCAAGAGCCCATGTAGAAAGCGAATAAAAAGGAAAAAGGAGATTTTTCCCTTAGCAGATGGTCAGAAGCTATATCATCAAGGTCGAAAGCGGATACATAACCTTGAAAGAAAGCTTTTGTGGAATCACCAAAAAATAGTGTATTTACAGATACAAGCAATAACGATGGTAATGGAAGTATGAGCTATAAAATGTCAATGTTAAAAGGTCGACAAATTTTTTCGCATTAAAATTATTTGCTTTAAATTTTGTCTGGAATTTTCCCCAAATTTTGAGGCGTTTTTAGAGCCCTTCTTGAAAAGTAGTGCTTCAAAGATAAGTACCTACATATATCAGCATCTTTGAAAAAGCAACGCAGCTAGGTGATAAAAAATAACTATATAGTGTTAAAAAATCAATTTTACTATTAAAAAAAATTATTGTGTTGAAAGCGTATGTAAGTAAATTTTTAATTTTTAAAACGTGTTATACATGCCTATATGTGTGATGTGTTGTACCTAAATGTAAATAAAAGTGCATTGAAGAAATTTCTGTGATTTCACAGCACTCTTAGTTGTAATATTTGTGTTTTTTTTGTGCGTGTTTACATTTTTACCCCAATCATATGAGCGCATGGGGTAAATGCAAACGTTTCATTTACCTGAAGTTTTTTTTCGAATTAATCAATTTCTAGTGTTCAGAATAAGAAAACACAAGTCAATTATAATAATAACGATGTTGAAAACGCAGTAAGAGATGTATTGCAGAAAAAATGACATACGGCCAAGCTGAGGAACACTGTTATGTCCCTAAGTCTGTAGTATTTAAACTGTAATATTGAATAGAATCAAAGGCCGGCGAACATCTTTCGGTTCTATTGGTTCAGGACGAGAACCATCTCTTCCAGAACTAGCTGAAAAGGACATATTAAAATGTCTTGTTACTCGTTCTTATATGGGACTGCCAGTTGACAAACATTAACTCAAAATACTGGTGGGAAAATATTATGTAAATTTCAGCGGCATCAAAAATTCAAGGACGGTATCCCCGTTGCAGCTTAGTATAGAACACCTTCAAAAATTGAGGAAAGATTCCAGAAACCCGTTCGTTGAGTATGACTTTTATGTACATTGAGTAAAAGGTGATGGAGAAACATAACTTAGGAAATAAACTACACTACGTTTTTAACGCAGACGAAAGCGGATTTCACCATGATCCAAGGCGCGCATGCGTTGGTTGTCAAGGGTAAAGCTCTTAGCAGAGTTTCAGGAGGATCTGGACGGAAGTCTACAACAGTCCTGGCATTTCTACTGACTGCACCAGATTACCACCGCTAATCATTTGTAAAGGTAATGCTGTACAGGCAAGGCAGGCTTCGGAAGCTGGTTTTCTGGGAACAGTATGCGTCACCAATAAATGGTTGGAGAAACCAAAGTTTTTTAAATGGTTGAGAAACGGTTTTATACCTTTTGATAAAAATATATGTAGTTGATACAGAAGGTTCACCAAACCAAACTTCATTGTTGGTTTATGGTGGTCATTGCAGTGCCCATATAGTAGAGAAAGCTTTAGAAAATAATTGTCATCAATTGTCATCTTGTCATCTAACCGATAAGCTGCAATCATTAGAAAAATTCGTTTTTGGCCCTGTAAAAACAGCTTGGGAGGAAAAACTAATTGCTTACGGAAAATTGCAAATGGGCACAGGTTGTATGCGCCTCAGTAAAGAAATATTTTCGAAACTTGCAGGAGAATCTTGGAAAGAGTCTAGGTATGATCGCTGACAACATAATATCCCGATTTGTCAACATCGGAATTTACCTTGTGGATAGAACTATAGAACTAAATTTCCAGAAAAACGAGTTTTCACCCGAAGCTCTAGAAAGGTATCGTTCAAATTCAAATGCCGTTGGTTTGGAGCTAGCATTCGATGGAGTAATTGCACAAGAACTTGCTGATACATTTGAGGGTAAGGCAGCAGGTTTTTTTTTATTTATATACCTACTAGTACTAAAGCAGGTTTTTTTCTATTTCCTATAGGTGCAGTTGTACTATACTCATAGTTACTCACAACGAAGACATTCCCGATAATAAAAGGATGCATGAAAATTATACGAACATGGCTCATTTAACTGAAAAAGTAAGTGGACACCAGACTGTCATTGAAACTAAAGCTTTACCAGAAAATTCCATCAGCACCTTGTTTGATGTACCTCACCATACGTCAACAAATGACCTATGGTGAGGTACTTACTGCGGACGACGTTCATAAACGGATAAAAGGAGCAGAAGCTCTTAAGAAATTATACAAGCAGCGTTATATAAAAAAATAAATTTACTAGTGGGAGGGTTACAATCCGCTTTGGCGAATTGTTGGATACCCCATCCCAATTGACCACCGTCAATCTCCGAATTGCGTCAAAAATCTTGGTTGTCAAGAGTCGCTTTCTTTAAAAAAGGGCGTGGCATCAAACCTTTTCAATAACATCGCTTTTTGTGTTTATATTTTTATACTCGCCCCAGGGTATATTATTATATCCGACCCAGGGTATATTAAGTTTGATGTATAGTTTGTAACGCAGTGAAATAATCACCGTAGACCCCTAAGACCTTTTAGAGATATGAATGGGACCGATAGGAGAATCGATTAAGCCATGTCCGTCCGTATGTAAACAACTTTTAGGCCTTAAATTTTAAGGTACAGAGCTGAAATTTTGTGGGTTGGCTGGAAGTCCATTGGACCAGATCAAGTTTGAAAATAAGCTGAGTCCGCCCACAGAGACGCCCACTACAGGCCCGTATGTGAAAATACTTTTTCTAAATGTTAGCTATGTTAGAATAACGCTAGCGCATTCATTATTGGTATGTAATATTGCCTTGTGATTGTCTTTGAAGTGGTCAAAATATTTTAGCCTTTTCATTGACCACTTTTTTAAGAGATTTTAGTTTAAAATGGCTGTTTTTCAATAAATATATATGAAATTTGATTAAAAATTTTATGACAAAAGTTGCAGATATTAGCATTTTCTTTTCATAGTACTTTCATGTATAAGTACTATGTACCTCCGCCCATTTTTGTGGGCGTGGCGTTAAAAAAAGTGATTTTTTAAGTTAAAAAGGCGGAGTTTAGAGAAATGTATGCAACCAACTAGTATAAAGCATTCAACACTTAAATTTTTGTATCCCGCTCACTTTTTGGAGGCGTGGCAGTTTTTTTGGTATAGTCAGGTATTATGAAATCCGTCGTAGATGGACTGTAACTTTTGTATACACACTGTTGCACTTTCCCACTTGTTTTGATGCATAGTTTGAAACACAGTGAAATATACATCGTAGACCCCCAAGACCTCTAAGAGATATGATCGAGACCGACAGGTGAATCGATTAAACCATGTCCGTCCGTCCATCTGTATGTGTGAAGGTTTAAGGTCTTCAAAATCAAGCTAGACTGCTGAAGCGCGGGCTTGTTTCTTCTGTTGCACAAAGTGTAAAAATTGGCTCAATCCGTCAACGGTCACGCCCCCAACTGACTGAAGTCAGTGAGATAACCTCTATTTCACAATTTCTTTTAAAATGCATTTAGGTCAAGTTAGACATTGCGCATGAGCTCAAATTTTGGTACTGAGCATTATTGACCTAAGACCTTTAAAAAGGCAAAACTTGGGCCACCCACCATATCGACCATGCCCACTTTTAACATATAAGATCTTTAGAAATCCGATTTCTCGGAAAGTTCACTACATATCGAAAAAATAAATTATGCCAAATATTAAAGATATTACTATTAGCTAAATTTGGTTCATAAAAAGAGCAAAGAAATCGCCCCTTAAAAGAGCTACACCAACCTTTAAGGGGCGTTTTTAGGAAAAAACGTTTTTTTTTTTAATAATTTTCTAACATTCTAATTTTATAACATTCTAACGCAATTCAATTAAAACAATTAAAAAAAAACAATTAATTGATTTGAATTTTAAGCCAATGCCCACTTTTGTGGGCGTGGCCTATACAAATTGGACCAAGTTGTTATCACATTATCTGAACATTTAAGAGTGCAAGTTTTTTGGATTTATAACAAATATATCGACTAAAACCGTTTATTAGAATGTAAATTAACAGCGTTTTTTATTGAAACTTGAAAGAATTGCTCTCAAAATTGAGAACAGCTCGTTTCAATAAAACATGTTTCCCCGTTTCGAAACAAATAAAATTGCTTCGATTTGGCGTTTGGCAGTAGAAATATTTCCATGTGTAAGCGAGTTCAGATCAAATCTTCCAGGATCGGGAGATCGCACTTTTCATGTTGAGAATTGATCTAGAATTGCTCTTCTATTTTCAATGAAACTTGCAAAATCGAAAAAGATCAAACCTTTCGACAATAAGAGCAAATCATTTCTTTCATGAAAAACGATATAAGCATGACCACGCCTACATGGGGGGAGGGTGTTTTTCGCTATGCCAATCGTAAAACACTTAAGCGAGGATATCCCACACCGAATTTCACCTTCCTACGACAACTTTGATTTTTCATGCCAAAAAGTAAAGTGGGCGTGTCAGTCGGTGGATTTAAAATTTTTCTTTGGGGACCTAGAAAGGACACTTATAAAGTTACAACTTCGTAGCTTAAAATTTAAGGCCTAAAAACTACCGACAGACAGACGGACATGGGTCATTCCCTACGGTCTTGGGGGTCTACCGGTGATAATTTCTCTATGTTACAAACCATGAAACAAACTTAATAGACCTCCTATCCTATGAGATGGGGTATAAAAACACACGATGCTAAAAACACATGTCTACTTGAATCAGTGAATAAATGTATGTAAGTGCATACTGCAAAATGTTAGTGACTCATTTTTCAATTTCACATTCTGTTTTGCTTTCGTTTTATAAACCAATTTTATCCTTTATATCCTTCACATACAAATCGAAGCAAAGAGCAGCAAACCTGGCCCTGGCTGCTATACACTCGGCGCCACCGTACAAAAAAAACATAGTTTTTACTCCTCGTTTTAACAGCGGCAACATATTTTAGCTCAATAGATACTTACGAAGTGGGTGCTTTGTTTATGTTCATTTACGTTCATTTACGTAGGATGAACGTAAATCGTTCATCCTACGTTATGTCCGTTATTATATCCTACGAATAACGGACATAAAGTAGGATGAACGATTAACGAAAAAGAAACTTTTTTGTCGAAAACCAGCAAAAAATTTTGGTGACATTGGGGCGAGACCACAGAATGTTTTGGCAACAAAGACCGATCCTTGTTTCCTGATCCTCACTGCAAGAGCTTATCGCTTAACTGGGTGTACTTTGCTTGTTTGACTGTATGCTGCGAGAAGGTGCAGACAAACATATGTACATATTCTGCGAATAACTCAGTTAAGACAGTTTTACTTTGAAGCTACTTTTTAATTGCGATTGGTTTTTGATTACTTTGCGGTTACTTATAGTACGTAAGTGCTTGGATATCAAGTGCGCTCGGGAATGGGCAAACCTTAATTAACCGAAATAGAAAGTATCACCAATGGCAGAAAAAAATAATTAACAAGCCGGGCACAATGTGTGTCTCGCCACATTTTTCACCTAAAATCAGAGACACAGCGAGATACGCATTGTGTCGATATATACGTGTTCCCGTAACCTGAACTGATACAGACAAAGACACAGACACAGATACTCATTGTGCCCCAGCGATAAGGCCCGGGTAAGCCTGGTAATTGCTCCTAAGGATGCTGTTATCCACACTGTTGTGGAAAGCATACAATTGTGCGAAATCAAAATATTGTTAAAGCATCCCATGTCGTTTGGTCAAAGCGGCTTCAGCTGTGTACTCACACCTATGTGGTAAGCAATAAATTCAATCTTGAAGAATGACTTTTGGAGAAAAAGTAGTGAAAAACTGTGAGAGCTTTGAAAGTGCCAATGAATCACAAGAATCAAGTTTAATATCAAATTATTCAAGGAATAACAATTTCTTTTCATTTTTAGTGCAAAAATCGAAGTTTGAGGCCACGATTACCGAGAGAGAAGTTCGCGTAACTGCAAATGGCAGAAAAACAAAGGCGGTGCAGAACAATTTTGGAAGGCGATTTGTGGACTGATGAAATTGGATCGGCGACCTGGGAATACAAAAAATTAAAACATGGGTTTGTTTTTAAGAATCATTACTTTAAAAGAGACTGTTCGGATGGCATGATTAATGGTAAGTGAACTTAATTACTTTTATTTTACAAAAACAATATCAAAGCTGTGATGAAAGAAAATATTGCAGCCTAGATAAGCAGCAAATATCAAATTTTAAGATAGTTGCTCATCTAGAATTAGTAAAACTGTAACACAGTAAAATTTTTAAAGCCTACCCCAGGGTCCCCTCCAACAACCATTTGTTTACGTTTCTTATAAAACCTTCAAAGCTTTTGTAAGGCTGTAAATTTCCGTGGCGGTGAATGCGTGTATGAAGAAATAACAATTTACCTAATATAATAACAAATTTACCTAACTCGATCAGCTGATGTAAAAGCTCTAAAACGGAATCGCATGAGACTGACAAAAATGCCAAAGGGTCATAAATCTATAGAATAACAATAATTATAGTCACAACTTAAATACATAAAATAAAAAAAAATAAATAGAGTGGCGCAACAGCTCGATGTGAACCAGGGCCAACTTCTCAACAATGTATGCTGTGTGTGTTATTATCTTCACATACAAGGGGACCTACAATTTTTTGCCGAATCCGAACGGCACTCTGAGAAGATTTTCAAGACAAATGATACTCTCGGAGGGCTTGTCAGACCCTCGCGGAGGTGGGGACCGTGAAAAAGAACAAGTCTTTTTTTCAGGTGACGATGGCAGGATTCGAACCCAGACCTCCGGCGTAGTAAGCACACACACTAACCACTGCGCCACGGTACCCCACATACATAATATAACCATACTAAAAAGGCTTTTATGCTGTTTTTTTTTTATCAAAGCTGCACCAATAAAGTTTGAGTCTGAATCTTTGATAACTTACTTAAAAACGTTTGATTAATTGAGAACATCGGTATTTCACGTCTTAAAGGTCGAGATATTGCGAACTGGGTCGGTATTCGCGGGTGCTAGCTTATTCTGTTCTTAAAGTTCATGCAAGTACGGATGTACTATCAAGTGCTTCTGAGACAATGAGTCTTTTCCACTTTCAACAGAAGTTGAATGCATTCTATATCTGCAACCAACTGGACGAATGTGTCGAAAAAAACCATTGCGAGAGCAAAATAGGTACAAGGTTACAAAGGTAATAAAATTGTAAGAAATACAAGTATGTATGTATATACCTCCCAAAAAAAGAACGCAGCCGCGAAACCACGGAGGTCCCGATCCACCAATGTTGTGCTAGCAAAAGAAAAATCGGAGCAAAAAAAGTCGAAGTGTTTTCACGAGTTGGTACTCTGTTAAAGCCTTATAATTTATGCTCTGGGACGGAATACTGATCAAAGTATAGGCTGCGATCCGTTTTTTGATGTTGGAATTGCACATTTGAAAATCCCAATGGAAAACGATCAACGAATCACAACACACCCTTGCAAGCAAACAACGCACCCGCATTTAAAAAGCAAGCGAACATACCCCGTCCGAGTAAACACAACTTTTGACATTCCACTCAAATCATACATTCGTTTCCAATTCCTTGTAAAAACCACGGGCGTAAATTCTGCCAGTTTAATGAAGTATTTTTTTTCATTTTATAAGTAGTAAAGATATTAAACGCTATTGTTTATACCCCATCCCATAGGATAGGAGGTATATAGAGTTTGATTCATAGTTTGTAACATAGAGAAATAATCACCGTAGACCCCCAAGACCTTAAGGGCATATGTTTGAGACCGAATTGTAAGTCGAATGAGTCCATGTCCGTCCGTCCGCCTGTCGGTAGTTTTTAGGGCTTAAATTTTGAGCTAAGAACTTGAAACTTGATATCTGTTCTTTCTAGGTCCCGAAGCAGTACAAGCGTAAAATTTTTTGAAATCCGCCCACTGACACCCACTTTACTTATTAGCATGAAAAATTAAAGTTGTCGCAGGAAGCTGAAATTCGGTATGCGATATCCTCGCTTAAGCGTATTGTGATTGGCGTTTAAAAAAAAAGCTAATACGCCTTGTAGGCGTGGTCATACTTAATATGCATTCTAATAAACGGTTTTGTTATTTGATATAGTTATTTGCTTTTAATCCGAAAAACTAGCACTATAAAATGTTCAGATATGTACGTAAGCTATCAACTCAAGTGAATAAATTTTCACCACACCCACTTTTGGGGGCGTTTTAAAGAATAAACCAAATTTTTAATATGAAAATGCAATCAACACGTCTATACCACTCCTGATAAAAAATATAAACAAAAATACGATGTTATTGAAAAGGGGTGGATGCCACGCCCCCTTCTTATGGAGAAGATTCTTAACTGAGAAATTCTAAATACAATTGAACTTAAATGAAACTGAAATTTAACAACCAAGATTAATGACACAATTCGGGGCTTGAAGTGGTCAATTGGGAT
Organism: Neoascia interrupta; assembly: GCA_947623515.1. NCBI lineage: Eukaryota > Metazoa > Arthropoda > Insecta > Diptera > Syrphidae > Neoascia > Neoascia interrupta. The sequence goes on from OX392462.1 coordinate 154,173,039, forward strand.
GTGTTATCCAACGAGACTTCGGAATGTGTACTCAAACAAAGTTCAAAATTCAAAATTCACAACAATAAGAAGCCCTCGCACTCAATTTTTGTTTACACATGCTGTGATAAATTGCGAGCGCGGTCAGTTTGAAGTTGGTGAAGCTTTCACTGATAAGCAGATTATGCTGAGGCTGACCATCCAAAATTTTTAAAAAGCCTGATTCAATGTGGAGGGAATGTTACAAAACAAACAGTAACTATATTTTCCTTAACTGATTTGACATGGAAAAAATATTTTTTTGTTGGTTGTAAGGCTTCAGAATTTTAAATGAAGCCATTTTAGCAAACCAAAAGTATTAAGAACTATGAAACGACACAGTTTTGCCTAAAGCTTTTTAACGGTCAGAACCTCAATAATAATAGTTTACTATTTTTTCGTATTTTTTATTTAACAAAGCTAGTTACGGAAGCTAGTTTGAGGAGCACCGAGACTCAGGTGGCGGACGCAAGTGGAAGGGGACCTCAGCCAACTTCGCGTGCGAAACTGGAGACGGCTAGCTAGAGACAGAGCTGGCTGGCGAAGCTTGTTGGCTGGGGCCCAGGTCCACTCGGAATGTAACGCCACCTTCAGTAAGTTTACGGACGCTTAACAAATGCAGTCGAAATCGGCTATAACGACCTTAAAAGGACTGACGAATTTGTCCGCTATACATTACTTTTTTCCCATAATTTTTCTTTATTTTTGAGAAGGTACAACTTTAAGCCTCACAAATTAAATAAAATTTTTACAACCACTTGTCACACTGAAAAATTTGCACTGAGTAAAACTTACCCAACGTAGAAATAACTCAATATGTAATTGCAAAAGCAAACAAATAACGTTTGCAAAGGGTAAGGGAATCCGTTTACCGTTCTAGAAAAACGGTAAACGGATTCTAAAAAGTTGCGCCAACAGCTGCGTGGTTTTTAGTCGTAATAACCGATATTGAATCTATAAGAAGAGTAAAATCGGTCGTTAAAAGCGATTTTGACTGTACTTATATTTTATTATTTTTCTTCTGGTGAACAAAACCTTCTTTTGAAAAGTAGGCTTTAGGCTTAGTTTTTGTAGATACAGTGGACTCTCTCATAAGCGGACACTGACGGTACCAAGAAATTTGTCCGCTTATGAGGGGTGTCCGTTTATAAGAAAAAATCAGTGCGAGAGTGGGTGTGTATTAGCTTCGGTCCGTCTGCAACGAACCGTGGTAGATACATATACCCTATTCCTATTCTTGTTTCCATTCCTATAACTTATGTATGCTTCACACTTACAAAAAAACCTACTTTTTCAAGACATAGACACGTGAGCGCCGCATATCACTCCATACAATACTTTTTTTAAATTTTGCTGGTGGGTAAAAAGCAACAACGCACTGGCATACCCCTCCTTGACTTATTTTGTTCTTCCTTTGAAAAACACATAGGAAGAGAATAAAAAAGCACACATTCATACACTCAAATACAGCTTACATCCACGGGGCACGGACCACGGACGACGCGATAGCGCCGCCACAGCCTGCTATGTTTACGAGTAGGTAGACACGAGATGAGATACCGCTATTTTTCCTGGGTAACACCAATAACTTCAGGAATCTTTTTTTGTGTCTGGAAAGGGCGCAAGAAAAAGGGAAACAAAATAAAATATAACAATGTGTGTCTGATATGTTCTTTGTCCGTTTAAGAGAGAGTGAAACTCTATCGTGGTTAGGAAAATTGGCGTCCGCGTCCGGTTATAAGAGAGTCCGTTTATGGGGATGTGATTGGAATGAAAAATCATGCTCATAATTCCGTTCTTAAAAATTTGTCCGGTTATGAGAGGTGTCCGCTTATAAGGGGTGTGTCCGCTTAAAAGAGAGTTCACTGCATAATGTAAATAGTTTAGAAGCAACTATGTTTTACTCAATACAAAAAACAATCTTTTTAATGGTCAATTATTATCTTCTTATAAAAATAATCATATTTGTGTCTATGTGATAGTTAGTTCCTTTTTTTAAAAGATAAAATTAAAAAAAATATTCGCGAAAATAGGAGTAAGCTGTTAAGCCATTAATCGAACTTAGTTCTTTTACCCATTAGATGTGTTGGTTTCATATTAAAAAAAAAATTGTCTTACTTGTTAATTATGTTTGCATTATTATTATTATTATGACTTGCTAAAGTGACTATTGCGTTTAGGGCATTTCTTTAAATTTAATTAACTCAATTTCGGTTTCAATTTTTTTTGGGCCTTGAGCAAGACCGTGAGTTCCTATGCTACAAACTTTTGAATCCGTTGTCTTAAATTCGGACAAAAAAATCGATAAATATGCTTTCATTTCAGTTTTATGTCAAAATCTTTAATCCAAATCTAATCTAACAAGTCATTAGTTGTCGTATTATTGGGGATTTTTGTCCAGATTTCTGAATTCTTTAATTTTTTCTTCGTTCAGTAAAACAAACATTGTTATACAAAAATAAAAAGTTTGTTAGTTTTTTCAATAGTTCAGGACAGACCTGTTTCGGACTCAAAGTTCCATTTAAAAGTGTCATAATAAAGTTGTGATAAACTGGAAAAAATCAAACAGCTTTTTATTATACACTGAAAGCATATCTCTAGTCATTAATACAACTTGGAAACCAACCACAACAATTGGTCGCATAAATGACAATTATTGTGAATTCACTGTGAAACTTTATTGTTTACTAAAGAACTTCCGAACGTCTAATTTACTCTTTTATTAAGAAGAAGACGGTCAATGGCCTTAATTTTATTTCTTATAGTTACATATTTTATGCACAGTCGGAGACCACTGTAGAAAAATGAATCGGTAGAAGTATTTACCCCGTTCTATCTTCTTAACGTCCATAGGCAAATTATTGTAAGTAGGTTATCAGATTTTTCTAGAGCGCTTCTCGGGGCTTAAAACCAGTTTTTTACAGAATTTAAGACAAAGATGAACCGATAAGTAAAGTGAATTGGAAGACATGTGTTTTAGAAGAGGAAAAAACAGACAAAACATGTACATATGTTATGTATAATTTTTTTAGGTATCCGATTTTAATAGCGCTTAAAGCCAGTCTTATACAGAATTTAAGACTATCGAAAAATATTGTGACGCTTTTTGACTCTGATAAAAATTTACGTTGTACATTTTATAAAAATTTGGAAAAATTTGGAAACAAAATAAGAATCAAAATTTTTGACATTGCTTGTAAGTACTTTGCAAAACCATTGATCAACTAAAAAATCTTTTAGAATAAATTTTCATTGTGTTTTAGAATAAATTTTCATATTGTGACGAGACTGCCCAAATTATCAATAACGTTACCACTCTGATAACAATCGATGTTGCACATTTTATGAACATTTGGAGTCGTTTCCTGAGCGGAAAAAATAAAATAATCAACATTTTTTACATGGCTTGCATTGGAGAGTTGGTGCTTTGCAGAACCGTTGTTCAACTAAAAAAATCTTTTAGAATAAATTTTCATTGTCGTTAAGTGAAACTGATGGAATTTCAACAACAGCTGAAGGCAATACAAAATGTCAGAATTGCCCTCAAATATTAAAGTAACCGATAAACAAAGAGAATTCGAAAACATGTGTTTAAGGCTATCGGACAACAATCAAGGAGAGGAAGAAGATGACATTCATGCTGTTTTAGAAACTTCGGAAGACGAAACTACACAAAATGGTAAAGCAAAACAACAAGAAAAAGTTTATCGGAAATGGCAAGAATGGACAAATAAGATATAAGTAGTGCGATTTGCGATATTAAGTCGGACTGCGGCGAAGGTGATATTGCCATTACGTTTACGACCCTTTTTGGTGGGATGGTCTACGGTTAATTTACGCGAAATTATAAGTCAGATTTGAGGCCTCTAAGAGCATTGGTTCAGGAGATGCATTTTTGGCACCTGACTTTTTCACCTGAAGTTAGCAGGTCTTTTTTTAAATTTCGCTGTAAATTATTATTTTTGCTTTCATATCTTACTAATTTTCCAACTTTGTACAAAACTAGAACCACGCTACACTATCAGTTTCAGCTTTCTAGCTTAATTCTAAAGGCCTTCAAACTTCACATATACGGAAAAACAGGCGGACTGACATATTGCTTAACCAATAACATGTCGGTCTCAATCATATCTCTTAATGCCTTAAGACTTTTTGGTCTACGACGGTGATTATCTCACTTTGTGACAAACTATGCATTCGAATTAAATATCCCTGGGAAGGGTTTTTTTTTTTGAATACTAGGGTGGACGGAGGCTAAAACTCCAAAATCTTTCAAAGATACCAATAAAGCAGGTATTCAGGTGCCACTGAAGCAGGTATATAATACCGAAGTAGCCGATATTGGTTATGCCCGATTTCCACGTGCTTAAAAACCACCCATTTATAAGAGACACTATGAAACTGCAAGAACGCACTTCATAGTAGTAAATTTTCGCTCTCTCATAATACTTCTTGACTACAACTAAGCTAACTTAACAAGTAGTTTACGCTTCCGTAGTGTTTATCGCATTGGGTAGGTTGCTATCCAGTGAATGCACCAACTAAAGCCGTTCATTCGTGCGGCTTCACCCTACGTCGCTAGATCGAAGGGTCTTGTTCTTTGTAGTCGTCGCTCGTTGTTTACATCGTTGAGAGTACGGATCATTTCATTGTTGCAATGAACATGAAGGCGAGCATTTAGCTTTCGAGCAAAGTTTGTTACTTCTTCGCTCACTTTAGCTATTCCTAATATACCATCGAGCATTCACAATTGCTCTTAGTGTCTTGTTTTGGAAAGTCTGCAACATGGACATGTTGCTCGGCTTGGTACAATCTAAAAGTTGTATACCGTATGTCCAGGATGGCTTTAACATCTGCCTGTACAAGAACAGTTTGTTATATATGCTTAATTTCGAAAATCTTCCGATAAGCCAATACATTTCCCTGAGCCTAATCTTGAGCTCGTCACGTTTCTTCTTTACGTGTGGTTTTCACCTAAGTTTAGCGTCCAGTGTCATCCCTAGATATTTCGCTTCGTTTGCATAAGGTATTTGTGCAGAATTTATGAACAGAGGTAAACTGTTAACCCTTCTGTAAGTGAAATTCACATGCGTACACTTGTTCTCGTTAAGAGCGATTCGCCAAGTCTTCGCCCACACACAAATTCTGTCCAATGCTCGTTGGAGGTTTCTCGTTGATGACTCGACTGATTCACTTGTTGCGAGGATGGCCGTATCGTCCGCAAACTTGGCCACGACTGTCTCGTCATCTAGAGGTATATCTCTTGTGTAGAACAGGAACAGAGTCGGACAGAGGACGCTTCCGTGGGGTACGCCAGCCGTAATTTGCTTGAAACTCTAGTATTCACTACTACACCTAACACGAAAGAGTCTGCTTTCAACATAATTTTCCAATATTTTAAACATGTCTTCCGGCAAGTTTTCCCTTGGAACGATAAGAAGTCTAAGAGAAGCGTTTATCATATAAAGTAGCTTGACTAGTGCCTTTTTTGGTAGTTCTTTCAATATTGCGCCTGTGATTATTATTTTTAAGTTTGCTTATTGTCTGTCGGAGTTCAACTAACGATCCTTTTTCATTCTAAAGCCATCAGGTTCCGCGTCGTTGTTTTGAACGTCAGCCAACGGCGAACCGTCGAAAGGCTTGAATGTTTCTTCTAAATGTTCAGCAAACAAATTCGCTTTCTTTTTGTCTTCTCTTGCCCATTCGCCGTTACCTTTTTTTATTGGTGCCGAGTTAATTATAGATTTCTTGATAGACCTAACTGCTTTCCACAGCGAGTAGTTTAAGCTCCTATCCGCCGACATGTTTCAAGGTATTCAGTGGTCTCACGGTTTTTAAAATCTTGCAACATTCCTTTCAGTTTGTTAGAGAGGTGGTTCAAGAGGGTTTTGTCTAAGGGGGCCCTCGTGCCTTGCCACCTTCTACGCGCTCTTCTCTTTTCACGAATCAATTCTTCGATTTCGAGCGGATATGTTGTGCGTACATGCCCGTCGGTGCTAACTGCGTTCTTTTGGGACGAAGTATTGTTCCACGCAGCGCTCTCAATTGCTTCAATGAATTTGTCAACTGCGGTTTCTAGCTCGAAAGGAGTTTTCAATGGCACATTCAAGCCAGGGCTGCGTTCTGTCGCCGCTCCTTTTCATAGCATAGGACTGGATGGTGAAGCGCAGTCTTGGCGAGCAATGTTTCGAATTGGCTGGCATCAGGATGAGCCATCTGCTTTTCGCAGTTGATTTGGCCATCCTTGCATCATCCAAAGAAGAACTCATCAACGAGCACTGGATAGGTTTGCAGCCGTCTGATGCTGAAATGAGAGTAAACGTGAACAAATCGGAAGTGATGGTTGTTTCCCGAACTCCTGTGCAGTGTACCCTGTAAAACAGGTGGAGAAGTTTAAGTATCTCGGGGTCTTTTTCACGAAAGATGGGAGGAGTGAAACTGAGTTGTCCTGTAGAATTGGCCAAGCTGGGGCAATAGTAAAGGAACTGCGCCAGCCGGTCATCAGGAAAGCTGAGCTTGAAGTGAAAGCAAAGATCTCAGTTTTTAGTTCAGTGTTCGTTCCGACCCTCATCTATGGTCATGAAATTTGGGTAATGACCGAAGGAATTAGATCGCGGGTACAAGCTGCCGAAATAAAATTCCTGAGGTGCGTTGCTGGTGTTACTCTAAGGGATAGAGTGAGAAACGTCAGTATTCACACTGCATCTGTTGTGGGCGATCTGGCCTGGTTTTCGTTTGCCGCAAACTGTGCGTATGATTTCGGTTTCTCCGCTGCATTTGAACTGGAGCCGCTCTTTTGTGGAGCTTTAACGCCTTTTGTCTACGCCTCCTTTGCCAATCTCGCACTTTTGATCGGCTTTGGTGTTCAGTTTCAGCAGTTTTTGGACGTCCAGGGCTTGGTTTCTAACCTTGAATATTTTCCTTAAGAGGTTCTCGTCCATTTGCAGCTCTATGGCTACTTCGCATCCTCGATAGTTCGCGGGGTGGTTTCCGTTGCAATTGCCGCAAACTGCTGGAACCTTCATGTCAACTTTGCATTCTGTTGAGAGGTGTTTTCCGACAAATTTCACGCAGCGTGGCTCTTTTCGGCAGTAGGCACTTGTGTGCCTGCTTTCTTGGCAACGCTTACACTGTGGTATCAGTCTATTGCCCTTTCGCATGGGTTCGATCTTAACCCTGATGTTGAGTATCATTTTCATTTTATTAATATCGCTTATGCTCTCAGTTCTTTCAAAGGAGAGCATAAAAATTGGAAGGCCGTGTCTGAGCACAGTGTCTCTTTCTCCTTCTGTGCGTTGCTTTTCCTTTTTAATGATATTGACGGCATCAATAATTTTAAGGCCTTTAGTTTTTACGTCTTTTTCGACGTCTTCTTTTGTGCATGATGGGTGAAGCACACTTACAATGAATCACAGTGGTGTTTCGTACTTATTTTGATAAGTGTACCACTCGATTCTTTCTGCATTCAGTCTAAGAAGCAGCGCGCGATAGGAATCGGCGTTGTCAACACTTACTTTCCACACGTTCTTACCGTGTTTGCAAAAAGGTTGCGCAATCTCCTGAAGTCTGCTATCCCGACGATGTTTATTGCGGGAGGTGGACGAATTTTCGCTTCTGGTTTAGCTTTGTTTGAGCCAGAGGGCTTACCTTCTTGTTGTATTACTTCGGGAGAGGAATTCGCCTTAGGCTTCTTGCTATACCTTTTTCTTAAAACTGAATCGGTCTCAAGTGCAAGTTCGCCCTCGTCTGTGAAGTATTCGACTGCTGGTCGGTTCGGTGTTACACACTCTTACGTTACCAGTCTTTCGTTAAACGAGTATTTCTAATATCTTCGTTTTCTTTTCGCAGAGAGTTAACTTCCATTTTTAGATCGTGGAAGAGTCGCTCGATTTCAGTAAGCTTAGCTCGGAGTTCATTATTCTCCTTTCTCGACAGGTCGACCACAATCGACTAGGTCTATCGAATAACAAACGAAATCGAAAAAGCTCTGGAAGCGAAAAAGATATGTACTAGCGCTTTTCTCGACGTATCGCAAGCCTTCGACAAGGTGTGGCACGAAGGCCTGAAGTACAAGTTAAGGCTTTGCTTACCAGAAAACTCTATAGAATCTCAGAGTCTTACCTTAAAGACAGAATCTTTCGCGTAAGGTACGAAAATGAGTACTCGGAATTCAAAAAGATAAATGCCGGTGTCCCGCAAGGAAGCGTTCTCGGCCCAATATTATTTTTGCTTTATACAAGAGACATTCCCCACGATGAGGGAACAATTTTAGCTACGTTCGCAGACGACACTGCTATTCTCGCTATTGATAAGACAGTTGAATTATCAACAGGGAAACTCCAGCGCGCTTTAGACAAAATATGCGACTGGACGAAGAGCTGGCGAGTCGTCCTTAACGAGACTAAGTCAACGCATGTTAAATTTACTTATAAAAAGATAAACAACAAACCTTTATTCATTAACTCGGTACAAATCCCGTACTCAAATGAAGCGAAATATCTAGGAATGACTCTAGAAGCAAAACTTAAATGGAAGCCGCACGTTAAAAAGAAACGCGACGAGCTCGAAATCAAGCTAAGAGAAATGAATTGGCTTATCGGAAAATTTTCGAAACTAAGCATATATAACAAACTGCTTTTGTATAAGCAAGTGCTAAAACCATCTAAAACCATCTGAGTGTCTTATTTTGAAACCAACTTTTCAAAATAAGACACTCAGAGCAATCGTTAATGCTCCATGGTACATAAGAAATAGCGATCTACACCGAGATCTAGGAATCGCAACCGTGTCTGACGAGGTAACAAACTTTGCTCGCAAACTTAGTACTCATCTTCGCGGACACTGTAACAATGAAATTATCCGAACTTTGGATCAGACAAATCTTACGCGCCGACTACAACGAATGAGACCGTTAGATCTAGCAGCATGAGATGAAACCGCATAAATTAACGGTATTGTAGGTGCCTTCGTTGGAAGGCAGCCTGTCACACGCGATTACTACAGAAGCTTGAACTACTTGTTAAGGAAACTTAGTCGTAGTCTGACAGAAAATGGGAGGTTTTTTAGTGAGTGAGAATCTCACACTACTATGAGCACGCGCGGCCGGTCCTCGTAAGGCCTATGAAGGTTTTTCCTACGCACGGAAAAAAAAGCTCTCCTTTCTAAGATCTTAATTTTAACTGAGTCCTGGTTTACCGGTGGACTGCTTTTTTCTAGGTGGTGGCGATCGATTTAGTTTTGTCCTTTTCCCAAAATGATTTTTAAGCAATAAAAGGCTCTCTAAAAGAGGGTGGATTTACCAGCATAGCTGGGCTGCCACCTGGGGTAATCAAATCTTTCGTTTTGTTCATTGCCATTTTTTATAACTAGTCGTTTTTATGAGAAATAGGTAAGTCACTTCTATTTTCATTTTTAAATACAGCCACCCCTTTGGAGACAGACGCCGATCAGTAAGCCGCACAATGTTTGACAGACGCTTCTGGATTTTAATTTAGCCTTCAGATTCATCTATAAGTTAAAACCTTACTGTCAAAAGTTGCCCCAAATGGAGCAGCATCGACAGCATCCGTTGAAACATTAAAGAATACTTTTTCCGGTGGGTTTTAGTCGTCTCTTACGACAGGCATATCTTATCTCAAGGCTATTCTAACCCCGACCTTGCAGGGGAAAGGCCCCTGGGTAGGGTACAAATATTGTCAATCAAATTAAAATAGGGAGAAAATACTTTTAAAATAGGGATATAAAATATATAGGGATATAAAATATCTGACCTCGTCGACTTCTTTATCGTCGAGGTCTTTAAGGGGTACCTCGTTACCTTACGAACGTAGAAGAACGCTTTGAACACTTTTCAGATCACTCGGCAGTTCTTTTGAAAATCGACGGAAGCCTAGCGAAAATGGAAAGAGCGCCTAGACTAAGTTACAATAACACCAACTGGCACGGCTTTGAAAAATACTGCAAAGAAAACATAACTTTGAATGTACCACTCAAAAATACTTATAAGAAGACGAAATTAATAAACCCGTGAGAGTAATTCAAAACTCTCACGGGTTTATCTATTTATCTAAAAATTGTGTAGAATAACACTACTTTCTGGAGGACCGCATTATCGAACAGCGGAACAACATAGGGTAAAACACCCAGTCGCGAGCCCACCCCAAAAAAAAATGTGCCAGTGACGAGCCCTGTTGATTTAAAACAGTCGTAGCTAAGCTTTACCTATTCCAGGAAATTTGTTTTTTATGATGTTCCGTTAACCTTTGTCGACATATCTTCTCTACATTGTTAGTATCTCCGTTATCAGTTTCTCGTGCTTTGGTGTGAAAAAAAGTGGCAAAAATTGACACTTTCCGTAAGGAACCGATTTGCAAGTGGTGTTTTTTGTGTGTTTTGTTGACGTTTTTTCTTCAGGTTATTCATGTTGATTAAAGGTTATTTGCTTTTTTTATTTCTTTAAATAAAAATTACTTGTTAATTTTTACTATTTTATTAATTAACAAGGGGTCTCGAGACTAGGTCACAAAAATTACATTTTTCAGACGCGAGCCGGGAGGCTCCTCTCTGATGAACTTTGAAATGCTCTCTGAAGCCCTATAATAAATGCTTACTTATTTTTATGCTAAATTAAGTTAAAATTATTTAAGTTTTGAAGTTCAACGATGCTTAATAAGCGAATGTACATATACGGAAGGTGATTTGAACAAGGCCCTAACAGATATATGGAACGGGTTGTCCATACACGAAGCCTCGAAAACGTATACGATCCCAAGGTTTACCCTTGAAAATAGGATACACCTGAGAGCTAAAAAAAGTTGGCTTATGGTCCATATCCAGACTCGGTTTTGACTTCTGACGAGGAATTAAAAATCGAGGACTGGCACATAATAAATCATAAGAAAATCCTTTCAAGTCAAACCTGTCGGGAGAAACATGCTATAAAAGTTTTTTTAAAGCGACATCCTAGGTTAGCAAAGAGAACACCGGAGGCTAATTATAAGGGATGCCAGCTCGAAGGTATCCGAAAAAATGTTGTAGACACCTACATAAAAAAAGAAAGCATAATTAATGGGTTTCGCTCATGTGATCTTTTCCCCTTTGATCCCAATGCGATCAACTTCGACAAGTGTTTGAAAATATTAACAAGATTATTGAAAGATTGACTGCCGATAAAAGTTCGAATTACTCACTTTCGAAAGCTGTGAATTCCGTTAAGAAGCCCATAGTACACTAAGCGACTTTAAGAAAATCCATAGGCAAGAAGACAAAGAGAAAAAGCGGATTTGCTTGTAGAACACTTAGAAGAAACATTGTAACCGTTTGACAGGAAACCGTTGGTCGATAAGCTCAATCCCTTACCAGATAATTTAAGAAAAAGAACCGTATCATTGGCTGAACTTCGTGAAACTTAAATAAGATAAAAAAATCCAAAGAACAATAAAGCCCCTGGCTACGACTAAATTACTAGCGAAATACTAAAGGAGCTACCAAAGAAAGCATTGGTCAAGCTAATATCATTAACGCCTCCATGAGAATTTTATACGTTCCAAGGTAATGGAAAGTGGCCGAGGACATAATGGTTCCGAAACCAGGAAAATGTTTCGCTATTTCGCTACTCCCGATAATATTGAAAAACTGTTGCTTAAAAGGTCGCAACAAATCATTGAAGGAAGACGATTGATTCCGGATCACCAATTCGGATTTAGGAAAAAGCATTTAGCAATCGACCAGGTCTATCGAATAACAAACGAAATCGAAAAAGGGATCGAAGAAGGGAAAAAGTTATGTACTAGCGTTTTTTCTCAACTTATCGCAAGCCTTCGACAAGCTATGGCACGAAGGCCTGAAGTACAAGTTAAGGCAAAGCTTACCGGAAAACTATAGAATATTAGAGTCTTACCTTGAAGACAGAATCTTTGGTGTAAGGTACGAAAGTGATAAGGTACTCGGAATTTAAAGAGATAAATCCCGGAGTCCCATAAGGAAGCGTCCTCGGCCCAGTCTTATTCTTGCTTCATACTAGGGACAAACCCCACCCTTAAGATGAGGAACACTCACGTGGCAGGCGCCTTGTCGAGTGCGTCATCTTCTATGACGCCGGTGTGGGGTGTTAAGTTGCGGATTTTCAGCCGGCGTTGGCTGGCTGAGGAGCGACGAACGAAGTCCTGCCAAACCTGATTCCAGTGGTGGTATAAGCGTATTGCAAACCGTGCCGAAGGATGCAAGACTGGGGCTAAACCAGCGTCTAACGAGTTCTCTCAGGTGCCTAGGCGAAGACCTGCAGATAAACCTAAGCCTTACGCTGGTATGACGGCTCTGCCGTGGCGGACCACCCTTTTCGGCCATTCACGTGGGAACAAAATAGCCGAACTAAATAAAATAACCAAGGATGAGGGAGAGGGCACGCTATGTGCCAAAAACACGGACGACACCTCACCGGTGGTTCCGTGCGATCCAAGCGTGGTACTACCAGCCTGTTTGATCGAAACTGAGGATATCTCGATGGAAAGGGAGGAAGAGCTACTTGCTGAACACTCCCATGACGCAAAACGGAATCGGGCCAACGAAAAAGGAGACCAGGCGCGGGAGCAAGTCCAGAAGGACTACCTTGGCCTGGAGAGGAAGAGACGGTTTAAGAAGGCCAAGCATATATATGGCATCCTAACAGCTAAGGAAAAATCTTCCCTCACTTAGAAGGAACTATCTTCCCTTGAGTGGGCCCGGAATACCATACCTTAGGCAGCTCGTTCAGCTAAAGGTACGGATGGTAAACCGGGAAAATCTGGAAGGCCGAGGGACGATGCCGCTACTAGGACATCCCTCGGAACCAACAGAAAGCCTGTTACCGGAAGAGGAACTGCACCCCTGGACCCAGTGACAAACCGGGCCCAAAGTGAGTTGCAGAAAAGTAGTGCCGAGGGGCACAGGAGAGAAGCGTTTGCCTCGAAGAGAACACGATCCCTCGAGGACGCTTCAAGGACGCCGAAGAAGGCGAAATGGGACGCCACCACCTTGGGGAGTCCCAGCAAGCCAAGTACGAGCCGGGCGGGCCTGTATAGCGAGGTGACGAAGAATCCACTACATCTTGCTAAAGTAGACTCCAAGAAACCAAGCAGGCGAGCAAGCCCTTGGGGCAGTGCCCCGACCTACGGCAGAATAGGTGAAGGTAGTCCAATTAAACCTCCATCACAGTAGGGTTGCCATGCCACAGCCAACCTGAGGCTGTTCCTCGAGAGGGAGCAGCTGGACCTAGCCTTAATCCAAGAACCCTGGATTGACAAAAAGAGCAGGGTTATAGGACAGGGTTATCGAAAAATTTCTATGTATACAATATTAAAATAAATGTAAGGCGAGAACCTGTATCGTAGCAAACAAAAACCTTCATATATTAATGTTATCTCAATTCTGCACTGGTGACCTAACGTTGGTGGAGGTTAGGGGGACGGACGAGAACAGCACGGTAGCGTCGGTCTACATGCCATTTGACGACAGTACCTCGGTGCCTCCGGAATCTTTGAAGACGCTAGTGACAGCGTCCGAACAAGGTAAGAAGAACTTAGTCTTAAGCTGTGATATCAATGCCCATCATACGATCTGGGAAAGGAAGCTCAGACATTAACGCCAGAGGCGAGGTTCTGTTTGATTTTGTCCTTGGCTCTAACCTTTTAGTGTGGAACAGGGGAAATGATCCCACCTTCATTACAGCGAATAGGAGGGAAGATTTGGACTTTCCTCATGTATGTGTCTCAAAACAGCTCTGTTCAAGTAACAAACTGGAGAGTATCCAAGCAGGCTTCGCTATCAGATCACTGCTGAATTCTCTTTGAGATACTGCTAGGTTCTCAGGCTAGGAAAGTTTCTTATTGAAACTGGGTGAAGTTCAATAAGAAACTGCAGAGGACTATCACCCCCTGCCCAGACAGAGATCTCACTACCGAGCATGAGATCGACGATACAGTCGAATACAATACAAAGGCTGGCCGGACGGATAACATCCGACCAATAATGCTCCAAAAAGCAGGAGAAACTATCTTCCATGGTTGAATAATGTTTACAAGTCCTGCCTAAGGCTGTGATATATTCCCAGAGCTTGAAGAGAAGTCCGAGTGATATTCATCCCCAAGGCGGGGGCGTTTCATAACATTGATGCAGATGCGATACTGCGCAGCTTGAGAAACCTAGATAGCAATCTATGCGACTGGATCGGGCTCATGTTATGCATACGAAAGGTAAACTGCTACCTAGGCGAAGAATGCATCAGACGGAACATCAGCAGAGGAACACCGCAAAGAGGTGTCCTATCCCCGCTCATATGGACTCTGGTAATGGACGAATTGCTACAAGCGAAGGAGAGAGGAGAAGGCTTCATTGTGAGCGTACACACAGACGATGTAGCAATCCTGATCTGATCCCAGGTAAACTCCCATCAATCCTCAGTGACCTACTCAGCTACACACTCCGCATTGTTGAAAAACGGGTTGAGGGTCGAGGACTGGGAATAAACCCCTCTAAGACGGAAGTTGTGTTGTTTGCCAGGAACAGGGTACTTCCATCCTTCAGCAACCCAAGAATAGGGGGAATGGAGTTACCGTTGTCCAAATCGGTAAGATACCTGGGCGTCATATTAGACTCCAAACTCAGCTGGAGGGGCTGGAGTGGGCGGCATACGTTGCATTCGGAAGCATGTGGGGACTGCAACCAAACACGGTACACTGGATGTATATAGCGTTTGTAAGACCCAACTTAGCCTACGGTGCAGTTGGCATAGTGATCTCTCTAGCCTCATCAAAGTTCAAAGGGCAGACTGCATGGGTATAACAGGGTCCCTAAGGACCACACCCACTACGGCACTGGAGGTACTACTCAACCTCACCCCCTCACATATACTGCAGCAGCAAGGCAACTAAAACAGCTGTTCGCCTAAGGGAATCCGGACTGTGGTCCTCAAGATCTTATGGACACGCCTCTGTCGAAACTCAAGGGACTTCCTCCACACATACCGCAGTCACGGATTATCTCTCTATGACATTCCCCTTCAACAGGCGATTTGCTACCAGAATACCTGAAAGAGGTGAATGGGAAGAAAAGACCATTACAGGAGATGACGAGATCGCCGTATATACTGACTGCTCTAAGATGTACGTCGGAACCGGCGAGGGCATCTTCTGTGGAGCTCTGGGACTAAGTTAATCTTTTCGGATCAATGACGACTTCAGCATTTTCAGGGCACACCGATACACCGGGAAACGAAGAAGCGGACAAGCTTGCGAGATATGGGTCTGGGATGAATGCATCTCTAGCCCTCAAATCTATAAGAATCCCGCTGAGTTCGATAGCACGTAGGAGAGAAACTGAATCCTTGAGTAGAACCAACCTACGTTGAATAGAACTTGATACGTGCAGAACACAAGGGACCTACGGCCAGCGGTAAGCAAAAAGAGATCACTATTTTTGATCGCACTAGCCCGCAGGAATATCCGAGTACTCAAGGGCAATCCTCACGGGGCACTGTGCTGTGGGTCTACACGCTGAGCGGCTAGGCATACCGCATAACGATTACTGCGGAAGCTGCAGGGACGTCACCTGCTTTGCGAATACCCCTAAACAGCATCAGGCGTAGTACCCTCGGCAGTTACTTCTTCAACTAGCTCGAATGTTTAAATAATGTAGATATAAAGGACCTCCTAAGATTTGTATACAAATCCGTATACAAAGCTTTTAACAGCGGCTTATTTCTGTTTTCGTTCCATGTGTTAAGAGATTCCCAATATGGTCACAATGGATCCATCAACCTAACCTAACCTATGATGAGGAAAAAATTGTAGCTTTACGAACATTTAAGCTTACTTACTTACTTAAGGTGGCGCTACAGTCCGGGGTGGACCTGGGCCTCGGCCAACAAGCTTCGCCAGCCAGCTCTGTCTCTAGCTAGCCGTCTCCAGTTTCGCACGCGAAGTTGGCTGAGGTCCCCTTCCACTTGCGTGCGCCACCTGAGTCTCGGTGCTCCTCTACCGCGTCGTCCCTGCGGTGTGGATTCGAAGATTTTCCGGGCCGGGGCGTTGGTGTCCATCCGCTCTAAATGACCCAGCCATCGTAGACGTTGTGTTTTGACTCTTTTGGCTAGGTCGGTATCGCTGTACAGCCCGTACAGTTCGATGTTATATCTCCTCCTCCACTCTCCGTCTATGCAGACGGGACCGTAAATCGTCCGAAGAATTTTCCTCTCGAAGCAGCCTAAAGTGTTTTCATCCGCCTTTGACAGAGTCCATGCTTCTGCACCGTAAAGCAGGACTGGGATGATGAGGGTCTTATACATGGACACTTTAGTTGCTCGAGAGAGGGCTTTGCTACTCAATTGCCTTCTTAGCCCAAAGAAACAGCGATTGGCAAGAGTAATCCTTCGTTTGATTTCAGCGCTGGTGTCATTGTCTGAATTGATAGCGGAACCAAGGTAGACAAAGTCCCTAACTACCTCAAAGTTATAGCTGTCGATGGTGATGTTTTGTCCAAGACGTCGGTGTTGGGTGTCTTTTCTTGATGACAGCATATACTTGGTTTTGCCCTCATTGACTGCTAAACCCATATTCGCCGCTTCCGTCCCAATACTCACGAAGGCTTCACTGACATCACGCTTTGTTCTACCGATTATGTCAATGTCGTCTGCGTATGCAAGTAGTTGAACGGACTTTTGAAAGATTGTACCTCTGGTGTTGGCGCGAGAGTTCTGCACAATTCTCTCAAGTATGATGTTAAAGAAGTCGCATGACAGCGCGTCGCCTTGTCTAAATCCTTTTTTGACATCAAAGGGGTCGGTGAGGTCTTTGCCGACCTTGACGGAACAGCGTGAGTTTTCCATCGTCATCCTGCACAGACTGACGAGTTTGTCAGGGATGCCAAAACTAGACATTGCGCTATATAGCTCGTCTCTATAGATGCTGTCATACGCGGCCTTGAAATCGATGAAGAGGTGGTGTGTATCGATTTGGAATTCCTGGGTTTTCTCCAAGATCTGCCGCAGTGTGAATATTTGATCGATGGTGGACTTTCCTGGCCTAAAGCCACACTGATATGTGCCTATCAGATTGTTGACAAACGGCTTCAGGCGTTCACACAGTACAGCAGAAAAGATCTTGTATGCGATGTTAAGAAGACTTATGCCTCTGTAGTTGGCACAACTCAGAGGGTCTCCTTTCTTCAGGATCGGGCAAACAATGCTGAGGTTCCATTCGTCGGGCATGCTTTCTTCCGACCATATCTTGCAGATGAGCTGGTGCATGCTCCTAACCAGCTCATCGCCAGCGGATTTAAAAAGTTCGGCAGCTAGGCCGTCTGCTCCGGCTGCTTTGTTGCACTTGAGCTTAGACACAGCTACTTTCACCTCCTCCAGGTCGGGTGGGCGGTATCGTTCGTATGCTTCGTCGGTAACGTCTTCGCCCGGGTTGAATGGTTCGTTCTGCCTGACAGCGGTATTTGGTTCTTCCTCGCCGTTATACAGTCTGCAGAAGTGGTCTTTCCAAATCCTCAGCACCGACTGCGATTCTACAACGATGTTCCCTTGATGGTCCTTACAGGCTTCAGTTCGAAGTTTATACCCTTGGCAGGACCTTTTGATCCTTTGGTAAAACTTTCTAACCTCATTCCTGTTGTAACATCTCTCTATCTCTTCAACCGCGCGCTTCTCGTGCTCTCTCTTTTTCCTTCGGAGAAGCCGGTGCTCCTCTCTCCTCCTCTGCTCGTAGAGCTCGCGAGCAGCTCTAGTCCTTCTGTGCAGCGCCGCTTTGTATGCTTCCTGTTTAGCTGCATGTGCTTGCCGGCATTCATCGTCAAACCAGGGGTTTCGTTGTGGTCGCCGTGTGAAACCCAGCACTTCAGAGGCGGCGTCTCTGATGGCATTTTGGCAATGTTGCCACTGGCTATCAATACTTGATGCTGGTTGCATAGGACTTCGTAGAAGGTTTTGAGAGACTCGGTTGGAGAAGGACCTGGCGATCTCTTGCGATTGTAGTCGGCCGACGTCAAACTTCCTCACAGTATTTCCATTACTTGGCGCTGGTCGGGATATCCGCAGCCGTACCTTGGCTACAACAAGGTAGTGATCCGAGTCAATGTTGGCCCCTCGGAAAGTTCGGACATCCATGATACTGGAGGAGTGCCTTGCGTCGATCGCAATATGGTCAATCTGGTTGACGGTTGATTGATCGGGAGATCTCCATGTCCCTTTGTGGATATTGAGATGCGGGAACTGTGTACTAGCTACCACAACGTGTCGCCCCGCAGCAAAGTCGATCAGCCTGAATCCGTTATCGGAGGTCGTGTCGTGCAGGCTATACTTTCCGACAGTACGACCAAAGATGCCCTCCTTTCCTAGCTTGGCATTAAAATCGCCTAGGACAATTTTAATGTCGTAGCTTAATGTCTACGAACATTTAAGCGTAGCTTGGAAATATCTTTCTATCTAATTTGGAAATATTGATTGTTTCTATTAAAAGGGCGGTTGGACCACGCCCCTTTTTAGAGCTTAAAATTTCAAAAAATAACAATACCAAACATTAGGATTTTACAATACAACCGAAACAACTTGAGTAGCGTAAACAGCCTCAGGCAATTTTCCCGGTAACCACGCTCAATGAAACTTGAGCGAAACGTTCGGAACCCATTTTAATTTAAAAAAATGGAAAACATTTTAAATCTCGATTATCCACCGCGAAAATCTCAAAAGTTATATTTCACCTCACATTTTCCATCAAGCATAGACTTAGGGGTATATCCTTATAGCACATTTATTTTTATGTTTTCATGTTTAATTTTTATTGTGTCAACAGGTTAAGCAGCTGTTTCAACCGACGCCCGCCGAGGCATGCTTAATTATGTCTTAACAGCAAAAAATTGTTTGTAAACAACGCGAATGAAGGTTTTTGACCTTAAAACATTATGTTTTTTGAGGACGCGGATAACATCTGGTATAAACAAAAATATCAAAAGCTTAAAAATTGAAAGAGAATCTTTGTTTTGAAAAATATTAAGAAGAACAAGAAAAGATCGATAAGAGAACAAGTTTCCCAGAGAGTGAGCTCGATCGAGGTGAAAAGAAAATTGAGTGTGGTCAGATCGTTTGACGTTTTCCATGGCAACATTGGTGTTCAAGGTGACAGTCCTCGAGGTGAAAATAAAAGTGCATGTGGTAGGCTTATGTGACATATCGGACGTCAAATTTTGCTTATGGTTGGCTGGCCTGCGAAGGAGGCCTGTCTGTTCGTCTGTATGACAAGAATAGTTTTAAACGTAGATACTAGTTTCTAATATAGATACTAATATGTGTATGTTAAACAACAGGTCAAAGTGTTCGAAAAAGAAACAAGTAGTTTAAATTTTTACTACATCAGTCTAGACTCTAGACGCATAAAAAATTAATTATTTGTTGAATATCTCGAATATTTTCTCAATATCTTACTTAGTCATAAATTGAGGTTAAAAACGTCACCGCATTGACACCTTGTCATGACAAAATCATCTTTTCGCTTTCCCGCATGGAATTGCCTTTGAAGCATTACAGAGGTGTCAAATATTTCCAATTGTTTGCCAAATTTTTTTATGCAAGGCTATTTTCGTAACATTTTCGCAGATATCCTATGCTGGGATCACAGACATTCTTTCTAAATTCCTTACAGAATTCCTTACAGATCCCGTCATATTAGATTTCCTTTTCACTATAACCTATTTTCTGAGCAATTGTTGTAGAGCCTTCCTTTGTACCTATAGAAATACATCCGAAATATCATCCGAATTTTTTAAACCGAAATTTAAAATTTAAATTGAAAAGTTTGCACGATAATGATATTTTCTGATGAATCGTATTTTCCTGATGTCGATCAGTCAACGGAAATAGCTACAGGTAGTATACAATACTTTAGAGAATCCGGTTCATTAAAAGTACCTGCATAAATTCTTAAATAAGTTGTATTTCACGGTTTCGCAGCTCAAAAATGCACTCGCATACATACCCTGAGTAGAAAAACCCACTTAAATGAATATTTTTAAATTGAAATTTTCCTTTGAAAAATAGGAAAAATCATCACATTTCTATTAATAACACTTCAGGAGATGGTAGCACATTCTAATATACCTAGCTGAAAAAGACATTTCACACACTTCACAAGTGCTCACATTTGAATTTCACAAGACATAGTAATTACATTCAAGGAATGGTTTCGATAATGGCATTTCCGATAGATATTTATAAATAAAATTTTTAAATCACTCAGATGTTCTATATTAATTTTATCTTTTTTATTTTTAACACTTTTTTTTATTATCTTGAATAGCGAATGAACCGTAATCCAGGGTCGGTATTCGCTTTTATTATTATTATTCGTATTAAATATAAACCACAAAGCACAAAAACTATGAATTTTAAATTTTAAGTATAAATTGCTTCTTTTATTTCCGACACTTTAAACTTGCTTTGCGAATTTTAGGACCGATTGAAATGTGCTCACACATTTTCTCATGGTCCGCGCTGGGATCCAAAAATAACACATTCCCATTGCCTGGGAGGAAATTATATGATTTTTTCACTTGCACATTAATTTTAAGAAAACTGAACAAATCGATTGATTCAAAAACGGAAAAACACTCTTTGATGCAGATAACTTCTATGGAAAACGTTTTCCATAAGTTTTAATTGCTCTGGGCTTCAATTTATTATACATATATTTCTATATGTATCCATATATATATTAAGAAAATATTTTTCGAGCACTTTTACTTACTTTTCGTATCGACGTTTTCCCGAAGACTGAATGGTGAATCGTGTTGAAATGGGTATCCGACCTGTCAAAAAATGGTTTTTAAGAGAGAATTGAGCTTTTTTCAATACATTTTCGTGTTGAATATCGTATATTTCCGTGTATTTTCCTGTCAAATTTTAAAACTGGGTATGTTCAAACTAGGGAAACAGTGCTTACCCACGGTAATGACAGTTCGAACTCATACCAACCTAGCGGTTGACATGGCAGGCAATAAATAGTATGACACACTATTTTCTTTTTTTTATATATATAGCTACATAGTCAAAAAATATTGTTTGGTTCTGAAACTGTTTATGCCCTACCCAGGGTATTTTAAAATTATGTGTATATGTATGCCTATAATTGGTAACGTAGTGAAAAAATCACGGTAAACCCTTAAGACCTTTGATCGATATGATATGATCGCGACCGAAAAGGAAATTGATTTAGTCATGACTGCCCCTTCATCCGTATGTAAACAACTTTCAGGTCTTAAATTTTGAGCTTGAAAGTTGAAATTTGGTAGCTGAACCGGCAATCTACAGCTGTATAGATTACGCCTGACAATTATTGAACTCCGCCCATAGACACGCCCACAGCCACGGGACCACCTCCGTTTCTTAAAAAAAACTGAAATATCGTTTTACCTATGTTCGTGCTGTGTCAGCGCTTGGTTCAAAGTAAGGTTTGTACTTGGTTGTAAGGCAATACAAAAAAGATTTCACCAAAAAATTAGCCACGCCCACTTTTTAACCAATTAAACCATAAAATAACGTATTTTCAATAATTTTACATGAAAACGGATAAAAATACATACATATGTATCAAATGTTGTAAGCATTAATATTTGCCATGTTTTTTGCATAGGAACATACTGTATGTCTCCGCCCACTTTTGTTGGCGTGCTTTGGCTTAAAAAAATGATTTTTTAGATTTCGTCGCAGACGGACTTGAGCCTTTATATTATGCACTATTGCGACTTCCCACTTATTTTTTTGTCACTTCCATCACTAAAATTATAAAACTGGTGCTACTAAATAAAAAAATACAAAATTTAGTTTCTGGTTGATTCGATGACCAAACCAGCACACAAATCTCTGTCTCACGATTGAACTGTTTGAATTGAAGGCAACCCTGCAATTACGTCAACTTTCAAAAACGTGTTGGCTGAGTGAAAAAATAATCCAAAACTGACCAATAAAACTACGGCGAAAAAAGCACATGTTTTTCATTGAAGTTTCTGTTACTCCAGAAAAACTTTCAACGTCTAATAAACAAGTGGGAAAGTGCAATCGTGCGTATGCAAAAGCTTCAGCCCATCTACGAAGGATTGCAAAATACCCGACCTTACCAAAAAAAAACTGTCACGCCTCCAAAAAGTGGGCGGGATTTAAAAATATCACTGTTGAATGCTTTATACTAGGTGGTTGCCAACATTTCGGCCTAAAACTCCGCCTTTTTAAATAAAAAAATCCCTTTTTTTAACGCCACGCCCACAAAAGTGGGCGGAGGCACATACTACTCAATACATTAGAGTTAGACAACTTCTCTACAACTTTTTTCATATAATTTTTAGTTAAATTTCATATATATTTATTGAAAAACAGTCATTTTAAGCTAAGATCCCTTAAAAAAGTGAGCGTGGTCAATGAAAACTCCAAACTTTTTCGGCTACTTCAAAGACAATTACAAGGCAATGTTCCATATGTACCAAAAATGAATGCGCTAGCACCATTGTAACATAGCTAAAATTTGGAAAATTATTTTTTTAAAATTAAAAATGGTCGCACATACAGGCCTGTAATGGGCGTGACTGTGGGCGAATTCAGCTAATTTTCAATCTTGATCTGGTCCAATGGATTTCCAGCCAACGCACCAAATTTCAGCTCTATACCTTAAAATTTAAGGCCAAAAATTGGTTTACATACGGATGGACGGAAGGACGGACATGGCTTAATCGATTGGTCCCATTCATATCTCTAAAAGGTCTTAGGGGTCTACGGTGATTATTTCACTGCGTTAAAAACTATACATCAAACTTAATATACCGTCGGGGATAAAAATGTTCATTAAGTCCCAACTGAACAAATTCAAATCATTTCGGCAAGAAAAATAAATCCCATTAATACCATTTTGACAAACCTCTTTTATGCCTCTTTTATGAACTTTAATTCAAATATTTGTAAAGGGTCCGCCAAATATCTTCTTTTTTTTTGAAAATGCTATAAAAAAAATCCTGAATATTTTCTCAAATTTGTTTATTTTTATTTGAAATTAAAATCCTTCCGGTTAATAATGGAAAATAATTTTATTCAAATGGCTGCCTCGGCTGGCCATGCAGTCAGTGGCCTACACGATCGGTTCAATTTTTAAGCACATTATCGATTGTGTGTAGCTGTATTTCACCAATGGCTTCACGAATATTGTCCTTTTAAGCGTGAATTGTCTCTGGCTTGTCGGCGTAACACCTATCTTTTACGGCACTCCACAAATAATAGTCCAACGGTGTCAAATCGCAGGTGGCCAAACGACATCAGCTCTGCGGCTGATTATGCGATCTTCAAAAACAGGGCGCAAAACATCGAGTGTAGCTTCGGCTGTGTGGCACGTAGCGCCGTCCTGTTGAGACCAAATGTAGCCAATATCCTCCTCTTCAATTTTTGTATCTGTATTCAATATTTGTATTTGTATGAACAAAAATTCGTTCAACATGGCCCGATAACAATCGCCATTGACTGTTACGGCCACTCTTTGGTCATTTTCGAAGAAAAATTGCCCAATTATGCATTTGGACCAAAATATGCACGAAACAGTGACTCTTTTTGGGTGTATCGGCTTTTCAATGTTTGCGTGCGGGTTTTCTTAGCCCCAAATGCGACAATTTTGCTTGTTTACATACCCGCCAAGATCAAAATGAGCTTCATCTGAAAAGATGATTTTTTGGCAAAATCGGCATCTTCTCTAAGTCGATCGCAGGCCCACTTAGCGAAGCGAAAACGCATCGGGTGGTCAGTTGGCTTAAACTCCTGAACCAATTGGACTTTGTGTGGCTTCATCCCAAGGTCTTTATGCAAAATCCGTCTCAATGATGTCTGCGAAATGTTCAATTGTTGTACATACGGAGCCGACGGTGCTTCTCTTCTTCCAAAATCCGTAAGCAAGTTTCGCACACATTCTGCAACATTGCCATGATTTTCAAAGTAATGTCGCAATATTTACCGAGGTTGCTCAAGCGTGTACACAACCATAATTGTTCGCGGAAGGATTAAACTAACTTATCTGTCAAATCAAACATGAGCTAAGTGTTACCATTCACGAAATAAGCACTAGTTGAAAAAAAAACGTCAGATGGCGGACGCTTTATAAATCCAGTTTTAAGTTTTTACAAAGTGTGTAAGCTTTGGTCAAAGTTAACCTTCTTCCAGTTTGACAGGACAAATGGCGATTTCTATACAAAAGAGGGTATCTGGAAAAGCAAATTTACTACAAAAGCAAATAACGAATGAAAAGAGTAGATCAAACTCTTATTCACTTTCTTAGAAGTCTCCTTCGGTATTGCGTTTCCTGTACATAAGAGCAGCTTTAGCATTATTGTAGTGTGCGTCCCAGCATCAGACATATCCCCGCTCAAGATATTAAAATATTTTTGCCTGGGGTTCGTCTAATATAACTCAATTTCACTTTTATAATTACACAATGAAACACTTTATTTATTAAGCAAAACTAAGGTATTTAAATTCAAATCACACGTTATTTAAATTCGCTACTTATAATTCAACCCCTTATTTAAATTCAACTGCTTGTTATCGCTTTCAACCGCTGTCAATATTCACAAGTCAACGTTTAAAATATAACGGTCTTGTACAAGCCTGTCACCCGTGTGTTTATACAAATTAAACTAAGCACCTTCCAGTACGTTCCATACTTCCCCTTTGGTAATTTTCCATTGGTACTTTTCCGCTGAATTCCATGGAGGGGAAGTTTTCGATATCGAAATTCGAACTTATGGCCTTTTCGGTTGGCACCCCGGGTCAGGGCGTTCATCTCCCGAATTGGGGTTTCTCTTCGAACAGCCAAACACGTTCTTCTTGATTTTGAAGTTTGTCTAGCGTTGTATTTTTGAAGCAAAAGGCAAAAGATTTCAAAACCAGAAGCAAACTTCTCTCCTATCCAGAAGAGTAACTGTCAAACGAGTCCAAGAAAATAGTTTCAGGAGAGTCCAGTCTGCCGGACGCTCCCGGACGACCAACCGAAAAGGCCTCTAGAATATCAGTTTGTTTTCAGCTAACTGGAATGACAGTTGGGTGTGTTCGTTGAGTGAATCCAGCTGGTGCGTTCGTAAAATGAATCGATTGGTGCATTCAGTGACTCCTGCATACTTCTTGTCGCCACATTACAATATCCAGAGCTCTCTCATAACACAAAGTATTCGCGTTGAAGAAGATAACACGGAAACCTTTAAGTATAAGGCACAAAGCTATGAAATGAAAAATTTCCTCTCTAACCCTGCTGTTACATAGCTCGCAAAGAATGTGCAGGTCTTGTCGCTATGGTCTGTAGTTCGAAGGTAAGACTTATTTTCATAGTTGAGTGTTGAGTTTTCATTGAGATAGTAAGTAGGTGCGCTCCTGTATATCACATACCAGCTCTGGCTAGTATATCCTGTATATCACATACCAGCTCTGGCTAGTATATCCTGTGCTGCGAGCTCCGTGCATAATTGACAAGCCTTAGCCTCAAGTACCTGCCTTGTCCTATAGGTTGTAGTAAGCCGTTTATTTTGCAGTAAGCCGCTTGTTTAAGCCAGGCTCAAGTCAAATCTGCTCTCGGATGATAGTTGTTTTTCCTAAAAGAGTTTGGTATGTGTTTGAGCGCTTTTGGCAACCTGTTATCATCCATTTCGTACACCTTTGCAGCTTTGCTTTATATTTATGGTGCATTCGAAGTGTTTCCATAAACAGCGAGTATCCAAATAGAGCATATACTATATGTTTTTTTTTTTTTTTTTTTTTTTTTTTTTTTCGTGGGTAGGAAAAACCTTCATAGGCACTACGAGGACCGGTCGCGCGTGCTCATAGTAGTGTGAGATTCTTACTCACTAAAAAACCTCCCATTTTCCGTCAGACTACGACTAAGTTTCCTTAACAAGTAGTTCAAGCTTCTGTAATAATCGCATGTGGCAGGCTGCCTTCCAACGAAGGCACCTACAATACCGTCAATTTATGCGGTTTCATCTTATGCTGCTAGATCTAACGGTCTCATTCGTTGTAGTCGGCGCGTAAGATTTGTCTGATCCAAAGTTCGTTGCAGTGTCCGCGAAGACGAGTACTAAGTTTGCGAGCAAAGTTTGTTACCTCGTCAGACACGGTTGCGATTCCTAGATCTCGGTGTAGATCGCTATTTCTTATATACCATGGAGCATTAACGATTGCTCTGATTGTCTTATTTTGAAAAGTTTCTAAAATAGATATATTGCTTGGTTTAGTACAACCCCATAATTGTATACCGTACGTACAAGATGGTTTTAGCACTTGCTTATACAAAAGCAGTTTGTTATATATGCTTAGTTTCGAAAATTGTCCGATAAGCCAATTCATTTCTCTTAACTTGGTTTCGAGCTCGTCGCCTTTCTTTTTAACGTGCGGCTTCCATTTAAGTTTTGCGTCTAGAGTCATTCCTAGATATTTCGCTTTATTTGAGTACGGGATTTGGACCGAGTTAATGAATAAAGGTTTGTTGTTTATCTTTTTATAAATAATGTTAACATGCGTTGACTTAGTCTCGTTAAGGACGACTCGCCAGCTCTTCGTCCAGTCGCATATTTTGTCTAAAGCGCGCTGAAGTTTCCCTGTTGATGATTCAACTGTCGTATCAATAGCGAGAATAGCAGTGTCGTCTGCGAACGTAGCTAAAATTGTTCCCTCATCGTGGGGAATGTCTCTTGTATAAAGCAAAAATAATATTGGGCCGAGAACGCTTCCTTGCGGGACACCGGTATTTATCTCTTTGAATTCCGAGTACTCATTTTCGTACCTTACGCGAAAGATTCTGTCTTTTTAAGGTAAGATTCTATAGAGTTTTCTGGTAAGCTAAGCCTTAACTTGTACTTCAGGCCTTCGTGCCACACCTTGTCGAAGGCTTGCGATACGTCGAGAAAAGCGCTAGTACATATCTTTTTCGCTTCCAGAGCT
Source organism: Neoascia interrupta (assembly GCA_947623515.1). NCBI lineage: Eukaryota > Metazoa > Arthropoda > Insecta > Diptera > Syrphidae > Neoascia > Neoascia interrupta. Next base: position 154,200,034 of record OX392462.1, read on the forward strand.
TTTTCGTTTTCGTTTGTTATTCGATAGACCTGGTCGATTGTTGAATGCTTTTTCGCAAATCCGAATTGGTGATCCGGAATCAATCGTCTTTCTTCAATGATTGGTTGCAACCTTTTAAGCAACAGTTTCTCGAATACCTTAGACATTATCGGCAGTAGCGAAATAGGTCTGTATGACTTTTTGTCGTTTGGACATTTTCCTGGTTTCAGAACTATTATGACCTCGGCCACTTTGCATTGCCTTGGAACGTATAAAACTCTCATGGAAGCGTTAATGATATAGAGTAGCTTGACCAAAGCATTTTTCGGTAGCTCCTTTAGAATTTCGCTAGTAATTAAGTCGTAGCCAGGGGCTTTGTTGTTTTTCAGATTATTTATCGTTTGGCGAAGTTCAGCCAATGACACGGTTTTTATTCTATAATTATCTTGTACCGCATAAGGATTGAGCTCCCCGACCAACGGTTCCCCGTCAAACGGTTTGAATGTTTCTTCTAGGTAATCTGCAAATAAATCCGCTTTTTCTTTGTCTTCTCTTGCCCATTCGCCGTTGGCTTTTCTTAATGGCGCAGAGTGTGCTATAGGCTTCTTAACGGACTTGACTGCTTTCCAAAGAGAGTAGTTCGAACCTTTATCGGCAGTCAAACTTTCGAGGTAAGCAGAAGTCTCGCGACTTTTAAAATCTTGAAGTTCGTGCTTCAGTTTGTTAGAAAGGTGGTTCAAGATTGCCTTATCCGGGGGTGCTCGCGAACGTTGCCATCTCTTGCGCGCTCTCCTCTTTTCGCATATTAGCTCTTCTATTTCTCGCGGATATATTGTTCCGCTGTTCGATAATTCGGACCTCCGAAAAGAAGTATTATTCCACGCAGCGCTCTGAACAACTCTCACGAGTTTATCTAATTCTTCTTTTATTTCAAGTGGCGTTTTGAGTGGTACATTTAAAGCTATGTTTTCTTTGCAGTATTTTTTAAAGCCGTCCCGGTCGGTGTTGTTGTTAGTTAATCTAGGCGCTTTATTCTTTTTCGCTAGGCTTCCGCCGATTTTCAAAAGAACTGCCGAGTGATCTGAACAGAGATCAAAGCGTTCTTCTACGTTCGTAAGGTAACGAGGTATCCCCTTGGCGATAAAGAAGTCGACAAGATCAGGTATTTTATTTCTGTCGGTTGGCCAATATGTTGGCTTTCCCGTCGATAAGAAGATCACGCCGCGTTTTGTACTTGCTTTAAAGAGGGCTCTGCCTCTTGTTGAATTGCACCGTGAGCCCCAAAAAGTATTTTTCGCGTTAAAGTCCCCGCCGATGATAAAGTTTGACCCAAGTGAATCAAAGAGCAGAGCAAGATCTTCATCTGCCAGCCGATACTGCGGAGGAAAATAGCTCGTCGCGATGTTGTAATTTATGTGACTTAATTTTACTGAGACTGAGGTTATTTGCATAGAGTCAAGTTCTATTTCTTCGTTTTTGGAGTGCTTTATGCAGTCTTTAATGTAGAGAGAGGATCCACCTCTCGAATTTTCTGAAGGATGATGCGCGTGATAGTCAATGAAACCTTTTATTTTGCGTGCTGAACCCTTTTTAAAGTGGGTTTCCGAAATCAGGCATATGTCTACATTATTCTTCCGTAGGAATACTTCTAGTTCGTCAATTTTTTGCAAAAGGCCGTTTGCATTCCATGTCATTATTTTGATTGACTTTCCCATATTCATGATTTTTTATTAAATGTTTTTCGAGGTTTAAACTCGAGCTCGCTCAATTTGTTGAATATTACTTGGTTAGGTTTCGCCTGTTGCTCAAACTTTTCTAAAATCATGCCTAGAATTTGAGAGACCGAATCTGATGCGGCCGATTGTGGCTTACTTTGACGCGACGCGACTTGAGCGTACGATCTTGGACCAACAAGTGTGGATTCTCCCTTTTGACTCCGGTGGGAACTAGGACCAGCGACGTTTTCTTGCGCATTTTGAATTTTGCCTTTAATCAAACCCTTACCCCTTGTCAACTTAGGGGTTTTTGGCTTATCTACTTTAGGAGGTTTTAGGCTTGGGCCCTTATTTTCACTATTTTTCTTCGGAGCTTCATGTCGTTTTTGCAACTCAATGGCAATTTCGCAACCTCGGTAGCTCGCTAGGTGACTTCCCCTGCAATTGGCACAAACCGCGGGGGCCTGACTGCTGACATTGCAATCCGTCGAGAGATGTTCGGCGGCGCATTTTACGCATCGCGGCTTTTTCTGGCAGTACGCTTGCGTATGTCGGAAACCCTGGCATCGCTTACATTGGGGAACTAGCCTGTTGCCCTTCCGCGTGGGCTCGATTTTTACCTTGATGTTAAGGATTGATTTAATTTTTTAGATTTCGTTAATATTTTCAGTTCTATCAAAAGAAAGCATAAAAATTTGCAGGCCGCGTCGGACAACAGCGGAATCTTTGCCTTCGTCCGTACGTTGCTTCTCTTTCTTTATTATGTTCACGGCGTCAAGAATTTTAAAGCCTTGGGCTTGAACGTCTTGTATTATTTCGTCCTTGGTACAGGATGGGTGTAGTCCCCTCGCTATAACCCGCAGCGGCTTTTCGAGGTGATTTTCATAAGTAAACCATTGGATTTTCTCTAAATTTAACTTTTGTGACAGTGACCGATAGGCATCAGAGTCATCGACGTTAACTTTTCATACGTTGTTTCGAAGTGATGTTAAGTTATATTTCGTCCCAAGAGTATTTTTAAGGATGTTTCGCATTTTTCCGTAGTCCGCGATCCCAACGACAGTTATTGCAGGTGGTCGGCGGTTTTTTTCTTGGGGTATTCCTGTCGCTTTGTTTGATACGACTGGTGTTTCTTCTATTTGCTGCACGGTTTCTACTTCGGGTGAAGAACCGGCCTTTCGTTTCTTGGTAAGCCTTTTCCTAAAGACCGGATCGTTTCGCGTGCAAGTTCTTCCTCATCCGTCTGGTATTCACATTGACGTTTCGGCGTTTCCTCGCATTCTATAGTACCACGGGGGTTCCTTAAGGCTTCATTTTCTTTACGTAAGGAATCTACTTCGCTATTAAGCTCATGGTAGACACGTTCCATTTCATTAAGCTTAGCACGGTTCGTTGTTTTCCGCTTCAAAGCATTTAATTTTCGCTGAGTCCTGATTAACCGGCGGACTTCCTTTCCCGGAGACCTTTGATCCAGCTGGTGGAGATCGAGGCACGCTTGATTTTTTCAAAAAGGGATTTATAAGCAATAAATGGCTCTCCCCAGAATCCGTAGAGCCTACCTCCGAAGAGGGTGGATTTGCCAGTGAAACTGGATTGCCACCTGGGGTAATAAAATCTTTTGTTTTGTCCATTGCATAGTTTGTATGCGCTACGCGCTCGGCATACGGAGGGTGGATTTTAGTCGCCTCTTACGACAGGAATGCCTTACCTCGGGTATATTCTAACCCCTACCCGAAGGGGTACTATACTATACTATATGTAAAGGCCAAAAGGGAATATATAGTAAAGGCTAACATGTGACAGCTGGATTTCGAGAGCCTTTCATTTCAAGAATATCTACCACCCCGGTTTCGGAGAATCATTATTTTTTACTTTTCCGACTATAAAGAGGTTCCAAATTTGCTAGCTGATTTATTATTACCTGCAGCCCGTATTTTGAGCTAAAAAGACTTCATGTCTTTTATTTTTGGGCTCCGAAGCAGTACAAGTGTAAACATTTTCAAATTCCGCCCACAGAGTAAGTGCAAGAGTTCGTCTGTGACAAATTTCTAAATACCCGACCCTATATACCGTGTAACACCAAATCTTAAATTTTTTTGTCCCGAATTTATATATTATGTATTTGTATAGGCCACGCCCCCAAAGGTCTGGGCTACAAATTAAAATCAATAAATTGTAGTTTCGTTAGAATCATGACAAAAGGCGTTTAAACCGGAAATTATTGCAGAAAAAACCGTTTTTTCCTAAACACGCCCCTTTAAAGTGGGCGGAGCTCAAAGCTTTGCGTGGAGCAAACCTAGCAAATAGTAATATCTTGAATATTTGTTATATTTTTTTTTTTCAATTTGGAGTAAACTTACGGAGAAATCGGGTTTTTAAAAATCTAACATGTTAAAAGTGGGCATGGTCGATATTGTGGGTTTTCCAATTTTTGCCATCTTTGAGGTTTTGGACCATTATTGCTCAATACCGAAATTTGAGTTCCTACGTCTTGCCTAACTTCACCAAAAAGCATTTTCAAAGAAAATTTGAAATAGAGGTTGTCTTAAATTGAGGCCAGAAGTGGGCGTGGCCGTAGGCGGATTTAACTAACTTTCACACTGTCTGTACAAAATAAGAGCCAAGTAGCCAATAAGCCTCCAAGTTTAAGCGTCCTAGCTCAATTTTAGAGACCTATAAACTTCACACATACGGACAGACGGACAGACGACGGCCGGACGGACATAGCTTAATCGATTCCCATGTCGGTCTCGATCATATCTCTAAAAGGTCTTAAGGGTGTACGGTGATTATTTCACTGTGTTTTAAACTATGCATTAAAATTAATATACCCTCGGTCAGGTATAAAACAGAAAATCCTTAAAACTCAAAAAAATTCTGATATATCAAATAATCAAGTTTTTCTTCTGGCTAAAATTGTTTCAAAATTCAAAAAAAAAACAAAAGATCGACAATGAAATCAATGGGCTATAATCCCCAAGATCGAATTCGTTCAATAATGAACAAAATCGACGTCGAACTTTCTTCATTGAAAAAAATACAAACCACCCCGACTGCGAATGGCACGTCAAACTCAAGCTCGAATGGATCAGCATATTTTGAATTGACCGATCACGAAAGAAGAACGAACGAAACCTATAAGCAACGGGCTGCTATTGCCTATAAGCAAAAGAAAATTTTTACCATGTACGGAAACTACTTTACAATCCGCAGAGCCCTCCTTCGGCGAGGTTGGATCGAAAAATTCGCGCCTGGAAGACTGCAAAGGCTTGAAAAACTCTCCTTTGTGCGGCTTTTGAAAGGTGCTAGGAAGGGCAATGAGTACGAAATGGCAATACTATCGAAGCTGGTGCAAAATTATCCTCCCAATCTCATATGGCAGCCAAAGTACCTCAAGGATCCATACGCAGGTGTCAGCTCGTTAAGAAACCGTGTTCGTCGCACAAGGTGCATGGATTTTTCTACGAAAGTTGGACTCATTGCATGTCTAGAGTGCTCACACTGGAATATTATTGAAGATGTGGCCGAAATATCGTATATGCCATCATACAAGCTAAGCAACAGGGAAGATGAACTGTATTTCCTGGACAATTTTCGGATAACTCAGTGCATAAGCATTATGAACTATGTCATCGAGCGCAGTGATCCTCATTCGCTGTTTGGCAAGGACGGCGTGGTTCCATCGAGTGTACTAGAGTTTGCCATTAAAAAACTAGACCGTTACGTTACCAAACACAAGCAGAGTAGTTTGGAGATGACGGACCATAGTGCCGAAGCAAGCGAGTGGCAAGCTTTCGCAACAAATGTGGAATTGGTGATCAAAAAGGGGCAGCAAATAAAAACTCCAGTACCAGATTGCACATTGTTGTTGCTGAGCTTGCAGACAACAATGCTCAAGGCTTTGCAAATTAAACCATTTTTGTCTTCATACGGCTTTAAAAATTTGTGGATAATGAAACCAGGATTTCAATGTCGAGGACAAGGAATTGTAATCAGGGACACTTTTAAGGATATTATTCGCCAAGCAGTTGAAAGACCAAAAGCAAATTATATGGTTCAAAAGTATATAGGTATACCTAACAAAGATTAGTCGTTTACGTTGAATACATGCCTCTTACTTGTAAAATATAATTTCAGAACGGCCTTTACTGGTGTATAAAACTAAATTCGATATTAGGCAGTACATGCTGTTAACAGTGGGAGATGACATATCAATTTGGATGTACCAAGACTGCTACCTACGGTTCAGCTCACGAGAGTTTAGCCTGGATGACTTGAGGGAATCAATACACCTTACAAACAATAGCATCCAAAAGCGCTATAAGAATGCCGAAATCCGCGACCATAGACTACCAACGCACAACATGTGGAGCTTATTTGATTTTAAAAAGTTCCTTGAAGAACAAGGCTTTGGCGATGCCTGGCACGAAAAAGTATATCCTGGATTTAAGAAAAACGTTATAGCTGTTGTGCTTTCCAGCCTGGAGGAAACCGATCTCACGCCTAATTCATTCGAAATGTACGGATGTGATTTTATGTTAGACGACAAACTGAATCCATTTCTTATTGAAATAAACTCAACACCGGACTTGTCCCACTCTACACCTGTAACAGCAAGGATATGCCCAGCTGCAATGGAAGATCTGCTCAAAGTAGTCCTCGACTATAGAAAATACCCAAGTGCTGCCACAGGCAAATTCGAACTAATTTATAAGACTCCTTGTCCGCGAAATTGTAAATCACCTGACCTTTTCCTCGCCGGAACGATCAAGGAGTTACATCCACCTCCACCTATAATCAAACTTAGCAGGAAGGCGAAGGTGAAAAAGTTTTTAAAAAGGAAAATATTAAGGAAATCTCGTAGTCGTATGATGAAGTCCCCAGTCTAAGGCACAGTTTACTATAAACCATACTTCGCTGATCTTTCTGTAGTCCTTTAAGTAGATGCAAGCGTCCGAGATACGAAGCGTTATTAACGAATGGTTATTAAAAAACAACGTAAAACAGAGAAAACGGCTTTTTTATTAGGGCTAAGAAAAAGGTGATGGGACGTGTTATCAATTTTATTCAGAAACCATTACTGATTTTATCATTAAATCATTGCATAGCATTATACAATCCTTCTAGATATAGTTCTTAAAGTGCTCAATTCTGTGAATTATGCACAAAATTCGCACTTCCAGAATTTCAGGAAACAAAATTTTCAAAAACGCCATTTTAAGAAACAGAATTTCGGAAAACGGAATCTAAAAACACAATTTTGGCATACAGAATTTTGGTCCATTCGGAATTATGGCTGCTGTCGGCTGATTAGGGATGCTGATGAACCATATAAGATCTGCCAACCTGATCGAGTGATGTTACGAGTTGAATGTATTGCACAGCATTGCGAAGTATGCTCTTTCAGGCACATTGGAGTGGGCCTGCCCTGCCATACTTATGCTAAATGAAGTCTGATAAATTGTAGTCCTTGCGAAATTTGCCTATACCCGATGCCAAACACCAGCAAAGGAGCTGTCTCAGCCTTTAAAAGAAAGACTGCTCTGGCGGAAGACTGTATAAGCGGAAAGGCTATATTGGAGACCGCGAGCCCATGCAAGCACTGCTTGTGAGAAAAAGGGCGATGGAATATCTGTCTAGAGAATAAGGGCTGACAAAAACCTACCTAAAAGAAATTGTAAAGCTCCCACCCAAGGACAACCATCATCGGAGAAGCTTTCTCGCTCTCTTCATCGAATTACAATAGGTCCGTGAAGGATTTTGCCGAAATCGCAAGCTGTCTGCAATCTCCAGTAGCTGACTGAGAAAGGGAGTACATTTAAAAGGTCCGGTGTCAAGATGAAGGTGAAAAAAGCTGTATTACCTTGATCGTTCATTTTGCGAGACACCGATTCTTGTTTGCCCCACTCACTCCTGGCAGAAATTTATTGTGGAAGCAGCCGCTAATAAGGTGATTGTTGCGGGTATACGATGGGCAGGAGGATGTGATTATAGCATGCTTAGTAAAGTTCTATCCCAACCAGTGAGAAATTAGTTTGTAAGCACACAGGAAATCCTCGCTCTAATACTGGCGACAAAATATTGACATGGGGTGGGCACATGGTGGGGTGTCGTGGAGTAGCGGTTATTGTGTGTGCTTACTCGAACCCGCCGGAGGTCTGGGTTCGAATTTTGCCATCATCACCTGAAAAAAAAACTTGTTCTTTTTCACGGCCTCCACCTCCGCGAGGGTCTAACAAGCCCTCTGAGAGTATCATTTGTCTTGAAAAACTTCTCAAAGCGCCGTTCGGATTCGGCAAAAAATGGTAGGTCCCCTTGTACGTAAAGAAATTAACACACCAGCATACATTGTTGAGAAGTTGGCCCTGGTTCACCTCGAGCTGTTGCGCCAGTCTATTTATTTATTTATTTATTTAAATATTGACATAAAAAAAGTCCTAAGGGTAAGAAGCGAGATTGATTGATCGATTGCAGACTTATAAGGCTTCAACGTTTAGCATTAAAAAGAGAGACCGGATGCGAAATGAAGAAAAGGAAAGAATCTGCTAAGACGGAAGGACATTACTCATATTAATGCAGTTGTACATTAGTTAAAAATTAGTTAGTTAAAAATCTCGGGATTTTCTAGGTTTTTCCGAAATCAAAGAGTGTTTGGGTGGTTCTTAAAAAATGACACTCCGAGTGTCTCTTCGACTCATACACCGGCCGGGCTCAGTCGCTATTCCTGCGTAGGGGGAATAGCGACTGAAGGGAATACCCTGAAGAATGCTCAGGGCGCCGCTACACAGCTTGTTGCCAATTGTACATTAATTGAAAATCTCCTTGATATATTTTCTATAAATATAAAACAGTGTTCTTCATGTGCAGTGTTCTATAGATATTCAGATTAAGGTGGACTTTTAACCTAACTGCTACTAGCTAATACAAACGAACTAACTTCCCCGAAATTAGTGGTGGCATAGTTCATAAATTTAAGATTTAATTGGTTCAGTTCATTACACCCGACCCAGGGTATATTAAGTTTTATGTATAGTTTGTAAAGCAGTGGAATAAGCGCCCACAACAGGCCTGTATGTGCGACCATCTCTAATTTAAAAAAATACTTTTTCCAAATTTTAGCCATGGTACAATGACGCTAGCGTATTGATTTTTAGTATTTAACATTGCCTTTTAATTTTCTTTGAAGTAACCAAAAAAGTTTGGCCTTTTCATTGACCACGCCCACTTTTTTAAGGGATTTTAGCTTGTTTTTCAGTAAAATATATGAAATTTGACAAAAAATTATATGACAAAAGTTGTAGATATTAGCATTTTCTAACTTTTATATAATATATGTTTTATGTGTCTCTGCCCACTTTTGTGGGCTGGCGTTAAAAGAAGCGTTTTTTTAATTAAAAAGGCGAAGTTTTAGGCTGAAATGTATGCAACCACCTATGTAAAGCATAGGTGGTTTTTATATCCCGCCCACTTTTCGGAGGCGTGGCAGTTATTTTGGTATGGTCGGGTATTTTGCAATCCGTCGTAGATTGACTGAAGCGTTTGCATACGCACTGTTGCAGTTTTCCACTTGTTTTTACACCCGACCGAGGGTATATTAATTTTAATGCATAGTTTGTAACACAGTGAAATAATCACCGTAGACCCCTAAGACCTTTTAGAGATATGATCGAGACCGACAAGTTAGTCGATTAAGCCATGTCCGTCCATCCGTCCGTCCGTCTGTCCGTATGTGTGAAGTTTTTAGGTCTTTAAAATTGAGCTAGGACGCTCAAACTTGGAGTATAGTTCTTATTTTGTACGCACAAATTGTGAAAATAAGCTAAATCTGCCGACGGCCACGCCCACTACTGCTTTGAATGTAAGACAACCTCTATTTCAAATTTTCTTTCAAAATGCCTTTTGGTCAAGTTAGACAAGGCGTAGGAATTCAAATTTTGGTATAGAGCAATAATGGCCCAAAACCTCTAAGAGGGCAAAAATTGGACCGCCCACAGTACGACCATGCACACTTTTACCATATTAGATCTTTGAAAACCCGATTTCTCGGAAAGTTTACTCCAAGTTGAAAAAAAATTGTATGACAAATATTCAAGATAATACTATTTGCTAGGTTTGCTCCATACAAAGTTTTGAGCTCCGCCCACTTTTAAGTGGCGTGTTTAGGAAAAAACGGTTTTTATTGCAATAATTTTCGGTTTCAACGCATTTTGTCATGATTCTAACGACACTACAATTTATTGATTTTAATTTTTAGCCCAGACCCACTTTTAGGGCGTGGCCTATACAAATAATATATGGATTTGGGACAAAAAAAAATTAGGATTTGGTGTTACACCGTATATAGGGTCGGATATATAGAAGTTTGTCACAGACGAACTCTTGCACTTACTCACTTGTTATTTTGGAAGTTAGTTCATTTGATGTTGGGACTTAGTTCCAAAAATGGGAGTTCGTTCATATGAACTAAATTCCACTTTTGTTGGGAGTTAATTATTTTCAGTTATTTGGGAATTAGTTAGTAGGCCATTATTGGTCCTACAAAATAACTCGCAAATGACTTAAATTCCAATGAGCTAACCCCGAACGTAAATGGGACTTATTTCATAGGAATACCAACTACCATTTTTTTGGAACTAAGTCCTATCATGAAATGAACTAACTCCAAAAAAATGAACTAACTCCCAGTAGTAGGACTTAATTCATATGAAATAAATCCCTCCACAAAATTCGGTGGGAGTTAGTTCATTTTAGCTAGTGGGAGTTAGGTCATTTGGAAGTAAGTTCGTAGGGCCGTAATAATAATAATTTAATAATTTTTCTTAAACATAATTGTTGCCCAAAGTCAAAAGATATTTTACGAAGTATGTGCATACCTACTCACTACATAAAACACGAACCACACCCCTTCACTCACAATCCAATACAGAATCGCAACGGGATCTGTATCGGCAAATTCTTTTTATTCTGCTGACTTTAAGAAATCCAATCCTTAATACGTTTGGATGTATGGAGGGCTCACAGCTGTACCGAAGCCATAAAAAACAAAAAAATCCAAAACTAACTCTAAACTCCGCGCAAAGTTTAACTTTATAAAGGCTAGTAATGACCTAATGGCGTATTCTTTTGGACACTGAACTGCCACACCGAGCTGTCGCATAATACTCGGTGTTCGCGACGATTTCAGGTGGTTTCATTGTGTACAGAACGACAGACAAATACCAGTCTGTCATCACGTTAACCGTGGAACCACAATGCCCGTAGCGGTGGTATGTAGCAGTAGTACGTAGTACAGCCGCGGAGCCATGTGGCGTAGTACGGAAAAAAATTGAACACAATGGTGTAGCGCGGCTATGTCGAACAAAAACCTCGTTTATAAACAATGGCCGATACTCTGAGTTAATTTGAACTAGATTTAATATTTTTGTACAACGGATGACACTAATGCCATAAAATTTCTTTAGATTTAACCATCTCAATAAACTTTTCGACGTCCTATTCCTCCATTGTTTACTAAACTTGTATTGAACTGTCCACCGTGTAGCGCTGTCAACCGTGTAGCGCTGCGAAAGTTAAAAGTTAGCCAACTCTTACTACCGCCACAGCTATCGCCACAGACACACATTGTGTGCGCAATACACTAAATACATGTGTTTTAACTTTTGACAGCTCTTACTACCGCTACTACTACCGCCACAGCTACATCACTGTGGTTCTACGGTAAGTGTTAAATCGCTTTGTCATTTGTCATTTTGTTTACTTTATTTTCATTTCGTAGCGTGATTTTGTTGGCGTCGTTTTTTTGTACTTTTTACTTAAAATTAATTTTAATAGCTTTGAGTTCATGATATTTAGTAACTTTTAATCGATTTCATACAAATTCAGTCGCGTTGCAAAAAAAAGCGAATGAGAATTGAGTCGAACGTCACACATACACAATCAAAGCTACAGCCAGCCTCCACCGTCAAATACGAGGGTGGCGAAAATTCGAGTTCGATATCGACACCGAACTAATTTAGAGTTTAAAAGCACTTCACGATTCCGTTCCGGTGTACGAGAAAAGAACAAGTTTTTTCTGTCATCCAGTTCACACCAGTTTCACGATTCGGTGTTGAAAAAAATACGCCTTAAGTCAGAATGTGCATTATTCTTTAGTTATCGTTCTCTTTCGAACGAACTTAATCGAACTTTTTTCTGGATCGTTAGAGATCTGAAAAAAAAAAATTTATGTAGAATATAGTTCGCTCGCGATAAGGATCCGTAAAGATCCATAAAACTATTCATTCTTGGTCAAATATCCGTTCGTTTCATTTTAAGTGTCGATTTTGGCTTCGGCAATTGAAATATTTACTTGTTAATTTCGTTCAAAATTGACAGTTAAACTTTGTACGGTGATCGCGAAAAATGTTTGCTGTTGCTCCATATTCATTGGTCGATTGGAGTTTCTCGCCTGGTAAAAGTGAAAAATAAGAAACTACACCTTGGGCTCATTGGAGTTCTTTGCCTAGTAGAAGCGAAAAATGAGATGTTCACCTTAATAAAGGATTCCTCCAGCTCCTGCCCATTTTTTCCAGAATCCTTTGAGTTCATTGGAGTTCCAGTACGATTTTAGCATTTTAAGGCGGGGACCTCCAATGAGCCCAAAGAATTCTGGAGGATTCCTTGGATTTCTCATTTCTTTCGCTTTATCGAACTAAGTCAGCTACATTCATTTTTCGTTAGTTTTAATCGCGAACAGACGTGGTTTTGAGTCTTTAACAGTTTTATTTGTTTATTATTTCAAATATTGAATTCTATCCAAAAAAACGCAGTCTTAACTGTTTCATGGAAAGGGGCAGGAGCAGTGTCGATATCAAAAGTTTAGAGCAGACTGGATATTAAAAGTTCATGAGCGCATTCGAAACTTCACATAAAAATGGCTCAATTTACAAAAACTATGAAAGTTGTTCAAATGTTTAAATTTCACGAGTCGGTATAGTTAGACACCTAAGACGCCTAAGTGTCCACCAAAATGTCAGTTGCTGCCACCGAGACACTTTTTCTAGCTCTGCCCAAGCAAATTTCTTAGGCTAAATTAGGTAGGGTGGGGAAATTTGAAATTCTTATTTTCGCTCTCTCTCCTGTCGAAAGTTATACAACAATCTAGGAGGGGAACTGTTTGGCTATTTTTCGTTCGTTTTTGGGTCGTTTTGTGTAGTTTGGACAAACCTATTGTAAACCTAAATAGAGCTTGACTGACAGAACTAGACATTGCGCTATATAGCTCGTCTCTATAGATGCTGTCATACGCGGCCTTGAAATCGATGAAGAGGTGGTGTGTATCGATTTGGAATTCCTGGGTTTTCTCCAAAATCTGCCGCAGTGTGAATATTTGATCGATGGTGGACTTTCCTGGCCTAAAGCCACACTGATATGTGCCTATCAGATTGTTGACAAACGGCTTCAGGCGTTGACACAGCACAGCAGAAAAGATCTTGTATGCGATGTTAAGAAGACTTATGCCTCTGTAGTTGGCACAACTCAGAGGGTCTCCTTTCTTCAGGATCGGGCAAACAATGCTGAGGTTCCTTTCGTCGGGCATGCTTTCTTCCGACCATATCTTGCAGATGAGCTGGTGCATGCTCCTAACCAGCTCATCGCCAGCGGATTTAAAAAGTTCGGCAGCTAGGCCGTCTGCTCCGGCTGCTTTGTTGCACTTGAGCTTAGACACAGCTACTTTCACCTCCTCCAGGTCGGGTGGGCGGTATCGTTCGTATGCTTCGTCGGTAACGTCTTCGCCCGGGTTGAATGGTTCGTTCTGCCTGACAGCGGTATTTGGATCGTCCTCGCCGTTATACAGTCTGCAGAAGTGGTCTTTCCAAATCCTCAGCACTGACTGCGATTCTACAACGATGTTCCCTTGATGGTCCTTACAGGCTTCAGTTCGAAGTTTATACCCTTGGCAGGACCTTTTGATCCTTTGGTAAAACTTTCTAACCTCATTCCTGTTGTAACATCTCTCTATCTCTTCAACCGCGCGCTTCTCGTGCTCTCTCTTTTTCCTTCGGAGAAGCCGGTGCTCCTCTCTCCTCCTCTGCTCGTAGAGCTCGCGAGCAGCTCTAGTCCTTCTGTGCAGCGCCGCTTTGTATGCTTCCTGTTTAGCTGCATGTGCTTGCCGGCATTCATCGTCAAACCAGGGGTTTCGTTGTGGTCGCCGTGTGAAACCCAGCACTTCAGACGCGGCGTCTCTGATGGCATTTTGGCAGTGTTGCCACTGGCTATCAATACTTGATGCTGGTTGCATAGGACTTCGTAGAAGGTTTTGAGAGACTCGGTTGGAGAAGGACCTGGCGATCTCTTGCGATTGTAGTCGGCCGACGTCAAACTTCCTCACAGTATTTCCATTACTTGGCGCTGGTCGGGATATCCGCAGCCGTACCTTGGCTACAACAAGGTAGTGATCCGAGTCAATGTTGGCCCCTCGGAAAGTTCGGACATCCATGATACTGGAGGAGTGCCTTGCGTCGATCGCAATATGGTCAATCTGGTTGACGGTTGATTGATCGGGAGATCTCCATGTCCCTTTGTGGATATTAAGATGCGGGAACTGTGTACTAGCTACCACAACGTGTCGCCCCGCAGCAAAGTCGATCAGCCTGAATCCGTTATCGGAGGTCGTGTCGTGCAGGCTATGCTTTCCGACCGTACGACCAAAGATGCCCTCCCTTCCTAGCTTGGCATTAAAATCGCCTAGGACAATCTTAATGTCGTAGCTAGGGCACTGCTCATAAGTTTTGTCCAGGAGCTCGTAGAACATATCTTTGGTCTCGTCATCTTTCTCCTCTGTGGGGGCATGTGCGCATATCAGGCTAATGTTGGCGAATTTAGCCTTGATGCGGATCGTCGCGAGGCGCTCGCTTACAGGGTTGAAGCTCAAGACTTTTTGCCTAAGTCTGCCTCCAACAACGAAACCACATCCAAATAGGCGCTGTCTTTGATGCCGATAGCAGTCGCCGTAGTAGATGTCGCAGTTTTTCATCCTTCTTTTGCCCGGCCCGTCCCACCGTATTTCTTGGATGGCAGTAATGTCTGCCTTGCAGTCGTTAAGGGCCTCCGCTAGTTGCTCGGCTGCACGTGGTCTGTTAAGGGACCTAACATTCCACGTGCAGATCCGTAGCTCGTTGTCCTTTTCTCGTTTGCATTGGTCGTCAACAGTAAATCCGTCCGAATCCGAGGCTTGTTTCTGCTTCGTGACTGGTGTTTCTTTACGTGGCCGGGAAGTCACCCCGACGGCACGACCCCCAACCTGGAGGACCAGATCCTTTGCTTAGCTCTAAGGACGGAGAGCCGGATAGCCCGCTCCTTATAGGCCTGAGTTCCGAATACGTCGTAGTAGCCCATATAAGGTGTTCACTAAGTAGTTCGGCCTGACTGGAACTATGGACGCCACCGTTGATTCCATCTGGGGAATTCCTCCGCTGCCGTCCGGATGCAAGGAGAAGTGCCTTAGTGGGAACACTCCTCCCCCCCTCTCTCGTCTGCTACCCCCAACAACCTTCCAAAGGGGTTGGAACCCAATCTCCAGTTGAGGTACTAGGCACCCGGTGTTCACCATGGGGAGGTGAGAGTAGGAGTTGATAGACAGAGGTGGGTTTAGAAAACCTGTGGATGCTTTATCCTCTTGAGTGCACATGTCTATCCTTTGACCACCACCGGGTATAGCACTGCCATAGGCGTTTTATTGGAGAAGGTCGCAGGAGTCCTGCTTTAAAGTGGGTAGCTAACTTCTGTTGGCATCAATTTCAACAAAATCACAACGGGGGAAGTGTTGGTTGGATCCAGCTGCTATATATATATGCAAATATTTCAGTAATTGGCGAGTATATAGTTTTTGTAGCTCTATTCTAAGGACTGCCGTAACCATCTACAAATATATTCTTTATGAATCGCTAAGTTTCTTACAGCCAAACCTGCCTTGACCAAGTAAATCTTACATATTTATATTAATACCTCATCATCACCCGAGGAAATTGACCAGACTGGTAATTAATGCGAAGTGAGTCCTGGAGGATGTCATAAGCAAACGCTAGTAAGCCCAAATCTGATCTGGTCACTCTTCTTTTAACCCGAACGGCTTCCAAGCAGCACTCTCTTATACTTAGAAGTTTCATAAATATCCGTGAGAAAACATTCACAGGTCCATGTTTGTAATATATGTGCATCCTTTGGTCGTCTTTGCAGGTGTAAAAACCCTCCCCGGTAGCTCTTGGCCTTAAGAATGTCCTTCCACCGATCAGGTATCCGGTACAGGTTAGCCGGCTGCCGGATATGTGTGAAATAGTCCTAAGGATGCCTATACGGGTAAATCTGTTAATGTAACATAGTATTGTCAAATACTGCTTTCTACAAATCGCGTGCATAATATATCTTTGGGCTTGAGCTACACGTAGAAAAGACTATGATAGCCAGGTTTAAAGTTATACACTAGCCTCCAACCACTCACTCAATAAGGGTGGAACGAGGAGCAATGGGACTCAATTCCAAATAGCATTATTATGCCGATGCATCACGACTGCGGGTGTGGATATGTCTTGGCTCCTGCAACAGTGCACCACATCTTGAAGACACCCCAAACTCTAAACCTCAAGATTCTTCAAATTCGGAAGACGAAGCGATACCATGAAAGTATGTACGTATCCGTCTCAATCTTTAATTTTTTCGCTGTGAGCTATAGTTTTTGAGATATTTGCCAAAAACTGAAAAAGATACCTTTAAAGCCCCGCCCACCCGTTAGCTCCGCCCCCACCCACCAGTACGTTCGTTATGTCATTCAGGACACCTTTCTCTACAACTGTGCCAAAATTCGCTTCTACACGAATTATTTCCCCTAATTTTGCTTCGTTCCCTGGACTAGTGCGACAGCAACATTAATGGAATTCAATTAAGGAGATCTGGTATAGCTTCTGGCGCTGGGATCGCTAGCATCGTTGCCATACGTATGCAATAATAAGTCATTTTAAGGGCGAATGAAAGTAAGAGGAGGAGAATCTTATGTCGCATGGGTAAGTAAAGTGAAAGGGAAATAAATGACGTGGAGTATTCACTGAACACTTTCATTGACCCAACCACCACCCATTGGGTCAATGACAGATGAGATCATACTGATTACTGAATCAAATGACATGATACGAATATCAAATACCAAAATGTATTCAAAGATATTCACTATTTGCTCGTTCTGTTGCGATTAAGCTGCGATCTTCTGAGCCTTTATGCGATGGTAGATCTTCATAAACGTCAATGCTACAAAACTCAAATTTCAAATTCGCATTTGTCGATCATTGTTAGCTTTCTATTGTTTTCAGTTTTAAACTCCATGTCCTGCCCATATACCTAACAATTCGTATGGTTTTGACTTTCTTAGTTTGTTTTAATTCCCTGTTTGCAGTTAGCTCAGAAAATCCGTTGTAGCTAATTCTTGTGATACTTATCCAGAGCAAAATTACGTCTTCGATAGTTTAAAAGAGGTTCGTTCAAGTTGTTAATGTTAACACATTTTATTTTCAATTGTATTGAATTTAATGCAATTTTTCTCAATTTTTTTTTTTTAATTCATAAACCTTAACTTAAAACTACGTACATACATATGCATATGTATAATTAAGTTGCATACGTGTTTGAAGTTTTTTTTTTATATAACAGCTCAGGTATTGAAACATACAACGCTAAACGTATATCATAATGTGTTACACCACCAGTAGTTGAGTAAAAAAAATTTTTAACAAATCATGTTTGAATCGAAGATAAATTATTGCAATTTTGAAATAAAATATAAAAATAAAACCATTGGCTCCTAGTACACACCTACACTCATATATCTATGCAATTACTTATTTACAATTGTATAATTTGTAGTTTTCAAAACCCTTTGCAACAACACATTGATTTTTTTCTATTTATTTCATAATAATATTGTTAAGCAGCATTTCAACACTTATGTTATGTTATTCTTTCTGAGTTATTGTCTTGTACTATAAAATTTGGATGATTTTTTTGTTTTTGCAAATAAAAAATGATAGTAGCGTTGGTTTAACAAAACAAGAAAATCAAGTTAAATTGTATAAATGTTACAATGGTGTGTTGTAACAATATCAAACAAATACTGGAACTTATTCTATAATACTTTAAATTTGTTTCTTAAATATTTTGTTTATTCGATTTTCTTAATCTACTTAACTACGTAACCTGATTCAGTGTTTATGTATTTTTTTTTCTTCTTTTTAACAACATTTGCACGCAGATATATGGTTGTCTACGATATATCTACGAATGAATGTATTTTATTATGTTAGTGGTGCTGAGAAAATAAAATAAAATTTCAGTTATATTATGTTATAATATTAAATGTACATTCATATACAATTCTATAAACTATTCACAGCTTTTTGATTTCACATTTTCTAAAATCTGTGGATAACATGTGTTTTTTGTGTTTAAAAAATAAAATGAGTCCATACTTATCACCTACTGTAAGTACCCGCAATATAATGATTTATTAATGGTTTGAAGTAAAAATAACCTTAATGAGCTATTAACAGGAGTTATTCAGGAAGAATGCACGTACCTGTATAATTGTTCTCAAACTTGTTTTTTAACCCTTCTAATCCACTGAATCTTGTACATATTTTTTGACCTCTATAACGCTTTTTAAGCAAAGCTACATGCATAGTTTTTATTCATTTCTATTTTACTACCAATTTAGTTTTTTATATATATAAAGTAAAAAATCATCAGAGTTTGTAATCTACTGGAAATCAAATGAGCTTGGCTTAACAAAAAAATTTTACCAGAATAAACTATGGGTTTTTTTTGGTTGCTAAATATTTTAACGGGAACGCGATACTCTCGCTAAAATGGCGTATATTAAAATTAATCATCTTTTTACATTGGTGTCTTATATAATTCTATATACCTAATAGTCAACAATTTCCATTTTGAATGGCTTTTTACTTGCGGGCACTGCCAAATGTTTACCAGTAGCGGGCGACTTGCCTAACGATATATTCCTCATAGTAACTGGTTGATCTTCATCGTCATCCGAATCATCACTGCGGGTACTAACACGACCACCCAATGCTGGCCCACTGTAATCCTCGTCATCCTGTGTCGGGAAGCAATCAAAAAGTTTTGTATTAATTTTTTGTGTTACAATTTGATGTTGCAAAATCTACTAAGTTCAAGCAAGAAATTAAGGAACTTTGAGGAAAATTACTTTTACAATACAGAATTAAATGAAACTACGATTGCAATTGCTGCTTTTATTTTCTGTTTTAAATGTGTTAGAATATGATGCAAAAAAAAATTAAGATAGAAGCTAATAAAAAACAGTGAATGCTTAGAAAATTTCCTTGGGAGCATTAAAAATTTTTGTAATGTGATGAATAAAATTAAAGAAAACTTCTTTGAAAGATTCATATGTAAGCAAATCGATAATTTAAACACATGCACAAAATAGAACAGTGTAGGACAGAAAACAATTATCACAAAACAATAGACAGACACTAAAATATCAGTTCCTGAAAATTAAGCTTATGTCCCTGAAGCATACCCTAAGTATAAAGTTACAAATTTCAAGAATTTTACAACAGTATAAGCACACTTATAAGATAACAGCCGTAGTTCGTATTTTTCTCTAAATAATTAAATTTTTCATTTTTGCTTAAAGCTCATGCTGGTCATGGCAATAAAATCCAATCACGGAACTATATGCTCGAATTGAACATCCGTGTTTGGTTCTTATAATTCACACTACCTTTTTGGTAGTTAGTTTTAAAAGTAAATGCTCGACATTAGTCGAAAAATGTGTGTCTGGGTGTACGATTTTTGGCTACACCCACTGATGAGCTTCAGAGGCCAAGGTCCGATAAGCGAAACACACGTCGATCAACAAACTGGAGTAAAGACCATAATGATCTATTTAATTGAATTTTTTATTACACCCTATTTAGTCTAGTCAAATCGTTTCCGGGAGTGCCTGTTTCAGGAAAAAAATACAGAAGTATTTTTTATTAGCTGGTGTTTCTAAATCAAACTTAGTTTTTGAGGTGCAACGGCAAAAGTAAGAGAAAAGCAGGAACCCGGTTTTAACAAGGCTCAACAAAAATAACTGACAAAAATGTACGATTTGCAGAAAATTAAAGCTGTTTTAGCAACAAACACAAACAGTCTTTTTTTCTAGATTTTTTACGTACAGGTTTTAAAAAAGTAAGAAAAAAAAAGTAGGAAAAAAGTACGGGAAAAATATGGCTTTATGAAGTTTGGGTCACTTTTCAGCGTGCTCTAGTGGCCAAATTTATGCGAAAAAAATGGGCCGCATCTAAAGTATGCTTTCATAGGAAATTTAATCTTGTTTATTTTTTCCGTTGTATTGAAATGACTTTTTGAGAAAAAAGGTAAGAAAGAGTCGAAATTTTTGCGATATTTGAAATGCAACTATGTATCGGTGGCAAGTAGAAAGTTTGAAGATCGGATTCAGCATCTCAAAAATAAATATAGAACCAGCGGGAAACATATTTCTGTGTCTGTTTTCTGGCAAAAAAAAAAAAATTGACTGGACTAATTCCAAAGGAATCGAGTAGGTATATTAAGTTTGATACAGGTGAAAATTCGTATTCATCGATTACAAATATCATCAAATATTTATAGCATCGACTTATAATATGGCTCTACCGGCAAAAACCGGGGATTAACGAGAAAAGATTAAATATAAATCATAGAGTTGCTCCACCGGACAAATATAATATTAATTTGACACGAGCACTCTTTATACCCGGTGGGGTGCTGTGGCGTAGTGGTTAGTGTGTGTGCTTACTAAGCCGTAGGTCTAGGTTCGAATCCTGCCATCGTCACCTGAAAAAAAGACATGTTCTTTTTCATGGTCCCCACCTCTGCGAGGGTCTGACAAGCTCTGCGAGAGTATCGTTTGTCTTGAAAACCTTCTCAAAGTGCCGTTCGGATTCGGTAAAAATTGTAGGTTCATTTGTACAATACATTATTGAGAAGTTCGCCCAAGTTCACCTCGAGCTGTTGCACCACTCTATTAATTTATTTTAATACTGGCCGAAAGCCTTAAAGAAGGTAAAAATCGACCATGCCCACTTTTAACATGTTAAATTTTTAAAAAGCCGATTTCTCGGAAAGCTCAATCCAGATCGAAAAAAAATATGACAAATATTAAAAGATATTATTTGCTTAGTTTGCTGTACACAAAGTTTTGAGCTCCGCCCACTTTAAGGGGGCGTTTTTAGGAAAAAAAAACTTTTTTTTTTCTGAACTAATTTTCGCTTTATCACATTTTCTCATGATACTAACGAAATTACAATTAATTGATTAAAATTTTTAGCCCAGGCCGGGGGCGTGGCCTCTACAAATAATATATAAATTTGGACCAAAAAACTTTAAGATTTGGTGTTACACGTTATATAGGTTATGGTATAAAGAAGTTTGTCACAGACGAACTCTTGCTTTTACTCACTTGTTTTGCTCTCACGAGACGCAACAAGTGAGTGACGATATCATTTCCAAGGAGCGAAAAAATTATGTCGTTGCAACAGACCCAATAAAAACGTATTTGAAGCAAACACAAGTTGCAAGCTGTTGTAAAAGTTTGTGCAAAAGCAGAAAAAAATTTATGAGGAGATTTTTTTTCATTTGATAACTTGCCGAGAGAATTTAAATTTGTGTGTCAAATCGCGTGATTTGTAGGAGATTATTAAATCCCCTTTATATTTGAAAATTTATATTTGAAAAGTACCAATGAAACACCAAAATTTGAAAATTTTTATTAATCGCGGATTAGTCTCCGGCGGAGACTTGGTATGGGATATTTGATGCTACTACGGATTTCGTTTACATGCCAAAAAATCGAAACTTTTGCTAAACTATAATTTAGTTTCAGTTTAAAAAATAAAATTCTAAGAGCATCGATCTTGATCGTGAAAGATCTAAATAGTGTCGCAAAGGCTCCTTGTATGTAAATATGAACAAGTTAGTCCAAGAATTCGTCTGTAACATCAAATTTGAAAGTTTTTTTTATCCTTTATTCCATATACTGAATGGGAAATATTTGCATTGGAAACGCCCAAAAAAATTGGCGTAGGCTGTAAATAAAAAGTATTTTATTCCAATATCGTTAGAATCAAGAGAAAATGTTTTAAAAGTGAATTTTATCTATGTTAAAAAAGATCAGTTTTTGCCTAAAAAAGCCCATCTAAGTTAAGTGGGGCTTAGCTCAATGCTTTGAATGTCGGAAGTTCAGCAAATGGTAATATTTACACTCTACCCAGGGTATATGTATACATATTAAGTTTGATGCATAGTTTGTAAAGCAGTGAAATAAGCACCCCTAGTGAAGTAGACCCCTAAGACATCTTAGAGATATGATCGAGACCGATATGATCGGTGAATTGATTAAGCCATGTCCGTCCGGCCGTCCATCCGTCTGTATGTGTGAAGGTTTTAGGTCTTCAAAATCAAGCTGGAGAATTGCACCAGCACCAGGCATGAAAATTAGTCGAATCCGCCTAAAGACACGCCCACTACAGGCCTATATGTGTGACCACCTCTAATTTAAATAAAAAAATGCATTTTCCACTCTCTGGCTATGTTACATGCATTGGTGTTAGCACACCGATTTTTGGTATGTATCTATGCTTTGTAATATTCCTTGAGGCAACTGAAAAAGTTTCACCCTCACATTGACCACGCCCTCTTTTTAAGGCGTTTTAACTGAAAATAACGGTTATTTAATAAATATATTTAGTATGAAATTTGACATCAAATTATATTAGAAATGTTGCCAATGAGTGAGCATTGCATTGGCTAACTTTTTTGCATAGTTAAGTCTCCGCCTATTTTTGAGGGTGTGGCTTTAAAAAATGTGATTTTTTAGTTAAAAGGCTGGCTTATATCTATCCGTTTTGGACTGTATTAAATTCTACATACCTAATACTGTAGAATCTCGAAATGTTGAACAGATATAAAACAGGCCCTTTTCATCTTTGCAAATTTTTCATCTTTTCAAGCATCAAAATTTAGTTAAAGAAGAACTTATAGGAGCCATATAAACAAATTCACTTTGATGGGCTCCAATTTTTTTGCCTTGGTTTTCAACGTTATGCCTGAAACTGGAACAAATTCACTTTCACGGTCACTTAGCCTAAAGAAACACCTACATAAGGAAGCTTCCATTTCCGATATTTCATGTTATGTATGCGTTTTTCTGCTCCAAAAATTTTTGTTTTATTACCCCGCGAATTGATTTCGTTATGTTCCTATACGTTCTCCTTGAACTAAATTTCCACAAAAATTAAAATAACGTTACTAAAATAAAAAACTCTGCAATACTCTGCAGTTCCTCCAAAATAAGGCCAAGTGTTTATCTTTTGGAACACTACAATGGTGGCCGAAAACTCATTCAACTTTCCGAACTGTTCATCTTATAGAACAGTTCATGTTTCCGAGATTCTACTGTAACTATGCACTTGGAAACAAAATTTAATTAACAGAAAAGTTTATGGGAGAAAAAGCTTATTATAAATGGACAGAAAAATGTGTGCATGCTTTAATTTTATAATTTCTTCTTACTGAAGCTAACCGTGCAAATAAAAAACATAAATTATTTGTTTTAGTCATTTACCTATAAAAAAAAATTTGTTAAAGTTGTATTGGTTAGTATAATTATGCAGATCTTCTTGCGAAATCTGTAGTTTGTTTTACCCCAGTAAGTACTTGGATTTTGTATTAAAGTGGTGGAAACATCGACTTAACTTGTTTTGTTAAAGAACTTTAAAGTAACATGTATTTGATTTAATTTTAATGCTGTGTACGGTGTTTCAAAAGCCCGTCTAATTGAAGCATTTGTCGATTTTTTGTTTGTTTTTTTAATCTTAATATGAGTTCTCGAAGAAGGCTCTCTGTGGTATCTGAATCCTCATTATACAGACTTCTTTTGTGTTTTTTTTTTTTATGTTGTTCTTCTTTATTTTTTTAATGACTATGTTCGCTTTGATAATGACGTTTGTGCTTAGATGAGCTATCGGATCGTTGATATTCATTTCACTTGCACAGTTTTTTTTATTAAAGAAGAATGCGGAACAGTTAATATATTGACTTGTTGTATTCGTTGAGTTAATCAAATCATTTTCGCCGGGTGGAAAGTTCGTATTAGTTCTGTGAGGGTGGTTAATAGTTTTTTGAGAGAATGGATAGAAAATTTTGTGTTAGCTCCTTTTATAATGTAGAATTTAATTTTTATAACATTCGCATTTGGTAAAAAACATATGTAAACGTGGAATATAAGCGATTTAAAATTTTGAACAAGGGTGACTTTTGAGAAGCGTGAGAAACAAACTGTATCGGTCGCTTAGAAAAAGCTCCAAGGCGAAGATTTTACTTTTTCCCTTAAAAGTAAAAATAGCATATAAACTTTGTTTAAAGACATCCGAAAATCCGTTTATTGCAAGGTTAAACATGTTAAGACTTTTAGAACATTGGTTTGGAAACTCAAGTCCTAGTAATTTAATTAAGGCTTTGACATAAGCCTTGTAAAAATTAATAAGAAGTGATATAAGGGCAAATCTTGCAGAAAGAAAAGTTTCGCTTATATTCCACGTTTTTCAGATGGCAAATTGGGCCCTTTGAATTAAGAAAAAATATATATAAAAAAAATGTAACGGCTTTTATTATAGTATAAGCCGTTTAACCACAACTTAATGCTTAGATAATAAACTTAAATAGCGAATGCTTTAATATTCTTCAGGCCCAATTCTTACCGACGTTTAGACAAAAAGTGGTGTCACCCATCATTTTAGCGAAAAAATATGTAAAAAAAAACTCTTAAAATGAAAAAATTAAAATACGAAAATTAATCACTTTGCTGTCACCAGTTTAAATATCAAATAGTTAAACTTGATGCTTACGCAATCCATTATATAAAAAAAATAAGAGGTCCTTTTCCATTTATGGACACACCTCTAAAAAAAAATTAAAATGATGGTATACACTATAAAAGCTTGTACATACAAAGAAAGCTGTATTCACTTACATCAAAATCCCCAATAGTAAAGCGTGTTGCTGCTAGTGAATCTTGTGGTTGTAAGTCCGGGCTCATAGCCTTATTTTATTTTACAAGTTTGTTAGCATTTTGGTAATAAATGAATATAATCGAGTTAAAAAAGTTAGTCAATTAACAGAAAAAAAAAATATTGTTATAGTGCTGTACAGACACAATGTACATTTAGTGGTTGTTAATGTGTTTTCCGTTTAAAAAAAAAAAAAAAAAATATAAATAAAAACAACAAGGCCTTAGCATTACAAACTGCTTTACAGCTCGAATGAGTTAGTTACAGAAAACGTTTCACTGTAGTATTTAAGTCACAACTTGGAGGACAAAACTAAAAGTATATGTGTAGAGTATGCGTTAAGCCCATTTAATATAAAGAAACAAAAAAATAACCATGTAGTAGAGTTCGTTTTGTAAAAAAATAAAATAAATCAATAAAGGACAGGTAGATAAAGGTTGGTATATACTTTTTTTCGACTTTGGAAAATAGCGCGATAAGTTTTGAAAATAATTTTATTGTTTGACTTACATCATCATCATCGATCATCTCCTTAGTTGATGCCGTTGTCTCATTACGGCGAATTGATCCTTGGTGGATATCCAAATCCACTTTAAGACATTGGAAGCTCCTCATGAGGAATACTATGGGCATGGGTAATATGCCAGCCAAAATCATGGCTAACGCAACGCCCATAACCCAATTTGGGTAATCAGTCTGTTCAACAATTCCCTTTAAGAAAATTTCAATAATAAATAGAGAATTTAAAAAAAAAAAATTGGGTATTTGCTAGACTTACCAGCTCCTTATTCCAAGCGCCATACTTTGGATTTTTAATTACCATGAAGATCACTGAAGACGCCAATATACAGGCCATAATTGCAGGTCCTATATACCTCCAGGTTAACTGCCAATATAACCCAGGTCGATAGCCGGTCATTTGATATATGTCCTCCGTAAATCTAAAATAAATATTATTGGTTAAAATTAAAATAGAGGTTGCAAAACTTTTAATTGTGGAATATCTTAAGATCGTCTTTAAGCCAAAACAAGTAAGTAAGTGCAAGAGTTCGTCTGTAACGAACTTTTAAATACCCGACCCTCTTTCCCCACTAACACCAAATTTAAAATTTTTTGGTCTGTTTCATATACTGAATGTCAAATATTTGTGTTGGCCACGCCCCTAAATAAGGGCGTAGGCTGAAAATTTAAATCAACTAACTCTAATTTCGTTGGAAACACGAGAAAATGGGTTAAAAGCGAATATTTATGCTTAAAAAAAAACAGTTTTTTCCCGAAAACGCCCCCTAAAAGTGGGCGGAGCTTAATGCTTTGTATGCAACAAACTTAGCAAATGGTAATACTAATAATAATAACCTTTAATATTTGTCATATAATTTTTTTTCAATGGTGGTCAATGGAGTGAGCGGTCCAATTTTTGCCTTATTAAAGGCTTCTGGTTGATATTGCTCTCCACCAAAATTTGAGTTGATATGTTTTGTCTATCTTGACCAAAAGGTATTTTGAAATAAAATGTAAATTTGAGGTTGTCTGACATTCACGCCAATTGTGGGCGTGGCTGTGGGCGGATTTTCTCAATTTTCATACTTTGTCTGTACAAAATGAGAACCAAGCAACGCTGCAAGTTTCAGCTTCCTCAATTTTAAAGACCTCAAAACTGCATACATACGGACAGACGGACAGACGGACAGACGGACAGACCGACAGACCGACAGACCGACAGACCGACAGACGGACAGACGGACAGACAGACGGACGGACATGGCTTAATCGACTTACCTGTCGGTCTCGATCATATCTCTAAAAGGTCTTAGATGTCTACGGTGATTATTTCACTGTGTTACAAACTATGCATTAAAATTAATATAACCTCGGTCGGGTATAAAAAAGCCCTGGAAGTGCTATGATAATGAGACCTGTTCATTACTATACGATAGGTCATTTAGAAGTGCGAAATAATTTACAAAAAGAAAAAAAAAGAGTATGCCTTATTGTACTAAGGTTATTTTATCGATACTGAGGTATTCTTTTTATACCCCATCCCATAGGATAGGAGGTATATTAAGTTTGTCACGTAGTTTGTAACACGGTAAAATAATAATAATACACCACCAAGACCTTAAAAGCATATGATCGAGACATTCTGAATCGAATGAGCCATGTCTGTCCGTCCGTCCGCCCGTCTGTGTGTCACATGTTTTAAGGCCTTAAATTTTAAGCTAGGATGCTGAAACTTCGTACGTAAGGTCCACATCATGCGAACCAGTACAAGTGTAATTTTTGAAATCCGCCCAAAGACACGTCCACAATCGGTCTAAATGTGCAACTACCTCCAGAGTTTTCAAAACTGTAAGACGTTCTAAAAGGCTAAAATTTGCCATTTACCATCTCCTAATGAATGTAAGACACAAAAAAGACAAATTTTATTGTTAAACCTGCTCTAGTGGGCGTGGCATATAATTTAAGGGTAAATTTTCAAATGCAGTTTACTCAATATTTTTTCTCGAAATGAAAAAAAAATTGCTGAATATTTTATGCAGAAAACGCTTAGTTCCACATTTTGTTTATACAAGACTTTGGGCCACGCCCCTATTTGGAGACAGAATTGAAGAAAACCCTAAAATTTTCCAGAAAAACTTAATTTCGACTGACCTTGAGCCTAATTTACGAAAGCATCAAACAAAAGAAGTAGCAGGTTAGGTAAACGAGCCTTTGTTCCGGATTTCGTTCACATAAAGTTTTTAGCCACGCCCCAGTTTAGGGGTAGATTTTTAAAAAATATTGAATTTGAAAATTTGAAAAAATTGCATTTTTACGTACATTTAAGTGTAACTTGGAAATATCTGTGGAAATATCCTATAATTAATAGTTTGTTATTTGGACCACGCCCCTTTTCGAAGCTTGCATTACTTATAACATGTCAAAAAATAACTATGCCATCAGCATTTTACAATGTGAGATAGGATGGGGTATTCAACGGTCCGTTTTACGGACTGTAACTTCTGCGTACACACTGTAGCACTTACTCACTGGTTATTGGATATATTTGCTTTAAATCCGAAAAACTTGCACTTTAAAATGTTCAGATATGTGCGTAAGCTTTCAACTTAGGTGAATAAATTTTCGCCACGCCCAGTTTTGGGGGCGTTTTTAAGTATAAACCAAATTTTTAATATAAAAATGCAATCTACACGTGTACACCACTTCTGATAAAAAATATAAACAAAAATACGATGTAATTGAGGAGGGGTGGATGCCACGCCCCTTTCTTAGGGAGAAGATTCTTAACTGAAAAAATTCTAAATACAATTGAAGTTAAATGAAACTGAAATTTAACAACCAAGATTTATGACACAATTGGGAGCTTGACAGTGGTCAATTGGGATGGGGTATCCAACGATCCGCCTAAGCGGATTGTAACCCTCCCACTAGTTTTTTATAAAATTGATTCCGATCAAGCGGAATGACTACCCCTAAAATGTGTCTACGTATAGCACATGGAAACAAAGAGAAGAAAGAGCGAAAAAAGAGAAACCAAATGCTACCTCTAAGAAAGAAAAACTCTCATAAAAACTCTGCCTGAAATACCAAAATCTCCATCCGCAAGTGTTATGCCTTCACCGAGCAGCTCCTACAAAAGTCACCTGTATAAGTAGCACGGCTTTTTGCATATGTTTGCCTCGTTATGACACCAATTAAAGCACCAATCTATGATCTATAAGGGCGATTTAACTTATTTAAACTATCAGAGAAGTAAGTTAAATCAAGTTCATAATCAGCTGTCTTATCAGTTACTGTTACACCCTGTTATAGACTACTTTTGGTTATTTACGACCGCACCGCTTGTGACAAACTTATATATACCCGAACCTATACATTCTGTAACACCAAATCTTAAAGTTTCTTGGCCCGAATTCATATATTATTTGTATAGGCCACGTCCTTAAAAGTGGGCATGGGCTTAAAATTAAAATCAATTAATTTTTATTTCATTAGAATCATGAGAAAATACGGTAAAAGCGAAAATTGTTTTAGAAAAAAACAGTTTTTTCCTAAAAGCGCCCCGCAGAAGTGGGCGGAGCTCAAAACTTTGTATGGAGCAAACTTAGCAAATAGTAATATCGTTAATATTTGTCATATAATTTTTTTTCGATTTGGAGTCAAATTTCCGAGAAATCGGGCTTTTAAAGATCTAACATATTAGGGGCGGTCCAATTTTTGCCTTCTTCGAGGTTTTGGGCCATTACTGCCCTATACGAAAATTTGAGTTCCTAAGAAAATATGAAATAGAGGTTGTCTTACATTGAAGCCTGTAGTGGGCGTGGCCGTTGGCGGATTTAACCAATTTTCACACTTTGTTAGTGCAAAATAAGAACCAAGATATACTCCAAGTTTGAGCGTCCTAGCTCAATTCTAAAGACGTAAAAACTTCACACATATGGAAAGACGGACAGACGGACAGACGGACGGACAGACGGACACAGCTTAATCGATTTACCTGTCGGTCTCGATCATATCTCTAAAAGGTCTTAGGGGTCTACGGTGATTATTTCACTGTGTTACAAACTATGCATCAAAATTAATATACCCTGGGTCGGGTATAAAAAAAAACGATCATAAAAATATGAAGAAAAGCAACCCTGCTACGATAAGTAAGAATTTTTAAAGTGCGTTACTCTAGATCAAGATAGAGGTTTTGGGGCTCTTCATTTTTTCAGAAGCAATATGCTTACTTTAGTTGTTTTATCTTTCACTGCACTAAATTTAAGAGGCGAATTCTGTCTTCTCTTTTGAGACAGGCAAAATATCTACAACTATTCAAAATATAACCCAAAATAGATTGTTAAACTCTCAGAGTTGCAACCATACAAAGGCGTTACGGCTATCCATAGACGGAAGCAAGTCAAAAAAGCTTATCGCACTAAAAAGGCTATCACTGGCCATAGCCACAAGGGTTATAACGGGCCACAGCCTGTTGGGAAAACACTAAACAAAATTAAGAATCATTAACACCAACTAGAAATCGCAGGGACTGTCATGGTCCCGAAGCGTAAGAAGATGTGAAATACCTCCTCTGGCAATGTAGAAGTGGCAGCAGGTAACGTTTTAAACTTCTAAGCCAATTATTCTTCTTTGAGGAGCTGGACGAGCTTGCAAGAATACTGGAGGCGAATATCGTGAAGTTCCAAGTTTCTCATCGAAGCTCAAGATAGTTCAACTAACTAAGTATCATATTTATAATCCCTTACAGGTTTTCCCCATAGGGTGACGTTAAGGGCCCTCGTAGGCCTATGCAACCATACCTAGCCTAACTTAACCAAAACTTTTACTTTTATAATAACAAAGGAACACAACAGGCCTTAAAAAAGTCTGGAAATGGTGTGAAGTTCTTCTATAATTCATAAAAGAACCATACAATTTCATAAAACCTCACAAGATCAATATAACTTGCTAGAAAAAGACTGGATAGGCCGCAAACCCTGTTCAATAATGGGGACTCCTAATGCAATTTTAGTGGGGTCTATATCCAACTGATAACGATCAATAATACTTTATGTCACTGCCATCTGGTGGAATTGGCGGTCTGTCAAAAACCAACGAAACAAGCTCCAAAGGCTGAAGCTATAGATAGGAAGTTATAGCTTCAAATTCCGTTACACATAGTTCATTCAGCAAATATTACCCGAAATGATCGCTTTGTGAGGGAAATGATCTTACAACTCAGAATGGGTGCCCAAAAAAGGTATACTGAGGGATCCACATGAAGAAGAAGCGTAGGAGCTGATATAGTAAGGCAGGTGGGTTTTTCAAATTACACCGAAGGAAATCTCGCCATATAAACCGAGAATCGAAAACTCCATACAAGGTTTTGGCTCCTTTTTATAAACCATCCCATAGGATAGGACGGAAATTAAGTTTGATTCATAGTTTGTAACATACAGAAATAATCACCGTAGACCACCAAGACCTTACGGGCATATGATCGAGACCGAATCGTTAGCCGAATGAGCCATGTCCGTCTGTCCGTCCGTTTATGTGTTGGTAGTTTTTAGACCCTAAATATAACTAAACGTAATATAAGAAGATACCCACTGACACGCCCACTTTACTTATTATCATGAAAAATCTAAGTTGTAGTAGGAAGCTGAAATTTAGTATGCGTTATCCTCGTTTAACTGTTTTGTGATTGCGATTTAAAATAAAAAGCAAATACCCCCCCCCCATGTGGGCGTGGTCATATTTAATTTGCATACTAATAAACGGTTTTTATTCGATATATTTTTTTTAAATCCAAAAAAATGCACCATTAAATTTTGAGATATGTGTGTGAGCTATCAACTGAAATAAATAAATTTTTTGCCACCCCACTGTTGGGGGCGTTTTTAATAGCTTTTAAGTCCTGTTTAATACCTTTAAATAATTGCGATGAACGTAAGTTGTAACAGGATGCATAACGAAAGCTATAAGGAACTTCGTTTCAGATCAATTCTAGAATCTAATTTTGTTTTACTATGACAGACAGTTCACTGTTGCGAAATTTAAAGTGAAACCTTTTTTTCAGGACTATTATGTAGGTACACTGCCCAAGTTTGCCCTTTTTTGGGATCGAGTTTTTGTTTTTTAATAATTTAGATTTTTTTGAATTACCTTTCATGTCCATATATGTATACGACGGCTATCATCTCCATTAGGGCCACTACCACTAGCCCTATAGTTCCGGCGAATGAATCAAACATTTTAAGCCAATACTCGCCAGCTCCGGTGCAAAATATAAATCCAACAATGAAGCAAAACAGGCATACGATACCGGTTACATGCTGCTTCTTAACCCTTTTAACTATATCGATGTCGAAAAGAGTACAAAGCATTCCTTCAAGGATACCAATTTGTGAGCCTAAACCAAGTGATAGCAACATCGTAAAGAACAGTACCGCCCAGAATGGTGCACCCGGTAATTCCACAATAGCCTGTGTGAAGACGATAAATGCAAGTCCAGTACCCTCAGCCGCCTAAAATTAATATTTCATTAACAATCGATTTTTTTTTTTAATAAAAAAGGGTCAAAACTCACATTGTCTAATTGTGTTGATAGACTGCATTCCTCAAGCTCAAGTATCTTGGATTCACTGGCATTGATTTTCGCCATCACAGACTCATAATCCTCAAGAGTGGCATTCTTAAATGGCAGGTAAGAGTGCTTAAAGAGGATATCTTTATTTCTGTTGGGATTCAATAGAAAAAAGTCTATATAAGGTATCAATACTTTTGAAGTTGATTTCAAATTTGAGTAGGCATATCAGATTGGGTGGCGGCCATTGCCCCACCCAGGTATGGTTCTATCAACGCTCAGCAAATACTAAATCTTTGTACTTACACTTCGATACATCGATCAACGTTCACAGTAGCTTTGAAACCAAGTATAGCAAATATTACAACGCTAGCGTAAATGGCGGTAATCGCATTACAAACCGACACCAGTATCACGTCTCGAACACAATTGTTTTTTGGTGTGTTGTAGCTTCCGAATGCAATCAGCGATCCAAAGGCAAGGCCAAACGAGTAGAAGACTTGTGTGGCCGCATCCAGCCAAACTGTGGGGTCAGCAAGTTTTTCAACTTTGGGCGTGTACATGTGCATAAGTCCCGCACTGGCGCCAC
Source organism: Neoascia interrupta (assembly GCA_947623515.1). Lineage (NCBI taxonomy): Eukaryota > Metazoa > Arthropoda > Insecta > Diptera > Syrphidae > Neoascia > Neoascia interrupta. Next base: position 154,232,503 of record OX392462.1, read on the forward strand.
GCAAAGTTATTCCGCGGATAAAAAAAATCGTTAGAACAATATAAGGAAACAAAGATGTAAAGTAGACAACTTTTCCAGAGCTTTGAATTCCCTTCATTACGATGAAGAATACAATTGTCCATGACAATAACAAGCAAAGTACAATCCACCATTTAAGACCTCCGGGCTCGTCCATGGATGGTGCGGCATCGAGAGTTGTACGATACCAGAAGTAGGCCGTTTCAGATGAACGCGCACACTCCTCTACGACGAAGGTTTCATTTCCAGGACATGATGCCCAAGGCAGCGGATACTAAAAGCAGGAAAAAACGTAATTTCAAAGATTTTTCTTTTACAAATTAAATAAAGTTTGGCCGAATTAAAGGGGATATCTTACCCGAAAGCTGTTGAATAAATAGAAGAAAACCCACGTTATTATAACATTGTAGTATAAAGCCACAAACAACGTAACAATACATGATGATATCCCGATGCCACCCAACCAGGGATGGATTGTGTTCCAGACACCCAGGGCGCCTAGTCGCATTCTCTGTCCGATGCCCAACTCAATCAGAAAAAGCGGTACGCCCTCCAGGATGAGCATTATCATAAATGGAATAAGAAACGCACCTGGAATAAGAAGAAAAGGGAAGAGAGCATTATTTAACAAATAGATAAGATTAGTTGAAATAGTTAATTATATTTCAAGAAAAAATTTCAGAGGCTTCATTTGGGAAGCTAACTAACCATGCTTATGACCGAGCTGATAAATGAAGAGAGCGCAAGAATGAATTGCAATTTGGAATCAAACTGCGGCAGATCTTGAAAAAACAAGTGGGAAAGTGCAACAGTGGGTATGCAAAAGCTTCAATCCATCTACGACGGATTGCAAAATACCCGACCATACCAAAAAGAAAACTGCCACGCCTCCAAAAAGTGGGCGGGATATAAAAATATAACTGTTGAATACTTTATACTAGGTGGTTGCATACATTTCGGCCTAAAACTCCGCCTTTTTAATTTAAAAAAATCCCTTTTTCAACGCCACGCCCACAAAAGTGGGCGGAGGCACATACAATATATACATAAAAGTTAGAAAATGCTAATATCTACAGCTTTTGTCATATAATTTTTTGTCAAATTTCATATATATTTATTGAAAAACAGTCATTTTAAGCTAAAATCCCTTAAAAAGTGGGCGTGGCCAATAAAAAAGCTAAAATTTTTTGGTTACCTTAAAGACAATTATAAGGCAATATTACGTAGCAAAAATGGATGCGCTAGCGCCATTGTAACATAGCTAAAATTTGTAAAATGTATTTTTTTAAATTAGAGATGGTCCATACAGGCCTGTAGTGGGCGTGTCTGTGGGCGGATTCAGCTTATTTTCAAACTTGATCTGAAGGACTGGACTTCCAACCAACCCACAAAATTTCAGCTCTCTGCCTCAAAATTTAAGGCCTAAAAGTTGTTTACATACGGACGGACGGACGGACGGACATGGCTTAATCGATTCTCTCCTCTCGACCCCTAAAAGGTCTTAGGGGTCTACGGTGATTATTTCACTGCGTTACAAACTATACATCAAAGTTAATATACCCTGGGTCGGGTATAAAAGCAATTGCAAATCGATACCCATTACCCTTTCGTCAAGTTCAAGGCCACATAAGACATCATATATAGACTGCTTTGTAGGGTCATGTCTTTGTAGGGTCATGTTTTTATACCCCTGCTTTACTTGTCAGTTTGTGTATGATGATGACATTTGTGTATGAAACACTTGGTTCATCGAAGTCGGCAAAGACCTCACCGACACTCCTTGGACAAAACATCACCTTAAAAGCTTAAAAATTTGAGGTTCCTTGCGACTTTGTCCACCTTTTCCCTGGCATAAAATCAGACAAGGACATCAGCCTGAGATCGTTGCCAATCGTTGCTCTTTGGGCTAGTAAGGCAATTGAGTTGGTTACAAAGACCTATTTCACACCACTTAAAAGTATCCCATTATAAGCCCTCATCATACGAGTATTGCTTAACAAAAACATGATCCCGGTCTAGGAGGCACGCTCTAGGCTGCTTGGAAACGAAAATAACCCGGGTGATATCTGGCCCCGCCTGGGGGTTTAAAAAGAAGGTATAAAAATATAATAAAACTGTTCGAGCTGTAAAACAACATTGATCCAGCCACAAGAGTAAGAATACAATGGCTGGGGGCAACACTCATACCCCGGGGTTAGAAAAGGCTGCGTCCTCTGGCTTATACTCTTTTCGCTGCAGAAAGTGATGTTCTATCTAAATTTCTTGGGCTGCTTCTTTTTGGCCTGGAGCTCATTTAACCTCTTAAGCGGCAATTGTCCCATAAATAAGGAAATATTAGCGGTCCGTCCAAAATGGGAAAAGGACCTTTTATGGTATCGCTACGTTATCCGTCCGTCCGCACCTGTAACTTCTGAACGGTAAGTCGTAGAAAGATGAAATTTTTTACCCCTATAAAGTCTATGAAAAAAATGAGAACGCATACAAGGGCAATTTTTTATATACACGCATAACGGTTCAATTACAGTTTGAATATTGATGGGAAAAACGGCAAAAAGTGTTTTGGCCTTATCTTGAAAAGTTTTACAGCCATAAAGAAGAAAATTCAAACATGCATTAAGAAAATATTAAGCTTTCACAATAAAATTGTATTTTTGCAAAATATTGAAAAGTTTTTGGGAAATAAGGGCTGGAAAATAAATATCACTTTTTTAAAAAAAGCGATATTGGTCTTAAATAGAAGGCAGCCAAAGGCTAAGCAAAGGCTAAAATCAAATTTTGATTTAACGGTTTTAAAACTGTAGTTTTGGCGTATTTTCGAAAAAAAAATCGTCAAAAAGTAACCGTTGCTAGCGCAAAGTATATGAGAATCAAAAAAAATAAACCGGTATTCAACAAATGGTTTCGAATAGACGTTTTGTGGATTTTAAATCAATAAAATGCAGAAAAAAGCCAAAAAACCGCGTGTCCCCCAACACTATCTCGATAACGGTAACATATACCGTTTTGAAAAAAATATCAGACATAGACAAAGTTTTGAGGTTCGAAAGAAAAATATAGAGGGCCAGAATTTTGCGTTGTTTTTGAGTTATGCTAAAATGGTAGTGCTAAAAATGCCTATAACTTCTGAGTTGTTTCTATCTTATCTACTAAATTTTACACAAAAACAAAATCAAAAAAATGTATTTGGCAAAAAAATTTAAATACCTTAACTTAGGATTCGGTCACGCCCCTAAAAAGGTCGTAGGCTGAAAATCAATCAAATCTAATTTCGTTGGAATCACGAGAAAATGCGTTAAAAGCGAATATTAATACTTAAAAAAAAAACAGTTTTTTCCAAAAACGACCCCTAAAAGTAGTCGGAGCTCAATGCCTTGTATGCAGCAAACTTAGCAAAGGCAAATGTCTTTAAAATTTGTCATATAATATATATATAGTCTGAATTTCCCAAGAAATTAGGTTTTCAAGGAGTTGATATTTCGATATTTCAAAAGTCGATATTGCTCTCCACCAAAATTTGAGTTCATATATTTTGTCTATCTTGACCAAAAGGCATTTTGAAATAAAATGTAAATTTTAGGTTATCTGACATTCAAGCTAGTTGTGGGCGTGACTTCTCAATTTTCATACTTTGTCTGTACAAAATGAGAACCAAGCAACGCGGCAAGTTTCAGTTTCCTGGTTCAACTTTAAAGACCTAAAAGCTGCATACATACGGACAGACGGACGGACAAGGCTTAATCGACCTACCTGTCGGTCTCGATCATATCTCTAAAAGGTCTTAGGAATCTACGGTGATTATTTTACTGTGTTACAAACAATGCATTAAATTTTATATACCCTCGGTCGGGTATAATAAGAAAAACAAAGTCGTAAATATACTAAACAACATTTTATATGCAAATTAAGCAATAATTCTACGCTAAGCATTCAAAAAAAGGCCACGGAGCGCTCCGTGTAGGTATGACTTCGTACTTGACGGTATTTTTTTCCTGATGGGGTACGAAAAAAAAGTCAACTTATCTTTTATAATTATTACACAATTCGTGTGTAATAAAGCTTGATTAATTGGTAATGCAATAAAGCTTTTGCTTTCGATATTCACAATTCAAAGATTCAAAAAAAAAAATGCCACTGTCAAAGCCGGAGCCAATGCAACCGCCTTTTTATGCAAATCGACCGAATTCTAGAAAGTTCTCTTTTGGTAATTTTCACCTTGAAGGGAAGTTTAGGTGAGTTCAGTCTTGTTTTGCCTTAACACAATGCATTCTCTGAAAATTATCTCGTTTTGTTGCATGTTACCGTATGTTATTTTGTAATTAACTCTTTTATGGGGTTCAAAGAAGAAAGTCATTATTGCAGATAGCGAGCTCTTGAACATCGTACTAAGCTATAAGGGAAAAGATACCCTTAAAATATACCCAGACATGAATAGAAGAAAAACTTTCTAAAAATCGCAACTCAGAAGAGTCATCTCCTGACCTTTTACAACCATGCAGGCTGTGTGCGTTAGATGTGTTCTTACACACATGAGGAGGACATACAGTTTTTTGCCGATTCCGAACGATAAATTGAGAGGTCTCTCATGAAAAATTACACGTTTGGAGGGTTTGTCAGATCCTCGTGGAGTTGGAAAAATGAAGTGAAAAAGTTACTTCGCGGTCGGGATTTGAACCTAGGATCTCATACGCAAAAGTCCGACACAGTAAACCACCGCACCACTGCCCCGTATTTTTTTTCCGTGGGCAGGTAAAAACTTTTATATGCGGATCGACCGCGCGTGCTCATAGTAATGTGAGGTTCTTACTCACTAAAAAAAACTGCAATTTTTCGTAAGACTACGACTAAGTTTCCCTTACAAGTAGTTCAAGCTTCTGTAGTAATCGCGTTTGGCAGGTAACCTTCAAACGAAAGCTCCCACAATACCGTCATTATGTGCGGTTTTCTCTTACGATGCTAGATCCAATGGCGCCCGCGTCTGCGTTAATAGAATATAGGGCTTTATTTTATTTTGAATTTGGGGATTTGTATTTGGTTGTGCTCAAACCTTTACGACATTAAATGCCACAAGTACCTACTACCCTTTTAGAAGTAGGCCAAGAAATTATGGCTCCATAATGTTCATTAACTCATTCACAAACTATTCGTTAGCTTAAATTAGGCACGATTGCAACTTTGAAAAAACCGCCTGTTCTCGACCATCCCATTAATCCGATCAGCACCATCTGCCGCACTACCTCATTTGACACTTTGTGAATGTAGCAATTTTTTTACCGTCATTTTTTCCTAATAAGATTTTTTAGCATAAAGTGTGTTGTATTCACAGCCTCCGGAGCGATGTGCGTCTAATTCGATTACTGGAACTTTTTTGGTGGAAAAAGCTGTAGGTAGTGCCAACAAAAAGCACCCGAAAATGACAGCCACATAATATTGTATAATGTAATAACATATAATTAATGTAGGTATATGCACTCCTAATGTTATAAAGGAAGCAGTGTTTTAAGAGAGGAAAATTTTGCCATGTTTCACAAGCTTTCAAATTGTTGTGAGTTCCCTTGATAATGCGGTTTATTAACGGTAGTCCGCTGAAATGGAAGGCCTATTGTCCTTGCTTTTCAGTAAGGTGAAAGGTACACCTCGCATTAAAATTTGTATTTAAAATGACATTTTCCGGTCCAATATTTAAACACTTTAGAAAAGTTTTATACCTACGTTCAAATTATTTTTATAACTTACCATTCAAAAGTTACAAGGGCGTACCGACGGGGTTTGGCAAAAGGCGGTCCACTAAAAATTGAATAAAATCCCAACCAAATACCAATTATTTTAGTTTCGTCGCAAGGCAAACAAGCCAAATCGGAGCCAAAAGTCAAAAAAAGATTTCACACTCTTGGTCAGAAGTACTCGTCAATGTTATTCATCATTTACCTAAATATTAAATTTTTATTATACGAGTATAAAATTTAGTTTTTCAAAAATATTGATAAGCTTTCGAGACGTGGCGCTTTTAGTTCAGAAAAGATTTTTTCCCGATTTGTCACAATCATGCATGCTGTAAGCTTTATAGGGGTTCTTGGAAAAAGCACTTCAATTGGAAAATGGATTTTTTTTCTGACATCTTTGTTTCTTCTGGCAATAATGAGAAATTGAATAACTGAATCAAATTAAATTATCAGAAATTAAAATGTTGAAAATGTTTGTCGAACACTTATGGCGTACTCTTCTGAAAACTTTTAAAAAACGGGGTTCGCGAGAATTCAAGCGTGGTGCACACCCAGTTTCATTGTGTACAGAATAACAAAAACTTGGTTAATGTTCTAACCTCGAACAGTACTGCCCTACGCCTTGCGAACCTTAAATGTACACAATCCATTTTTAGATAAATTGAAACAATGGCTTTTCAGTATTCTGTGTGAGTAGCTATGAGAGGATTTAAAAAAATTAACAGTCTTGTATACCTTTGGATGACAAAAATCTTGCGCCCAAATTTTCAGGTTTCTAGCTCAAAATTTTCAGGCCAAAAAATCGGTAAAATACGAACGGACATGGCTTTCTGGACTCAGAATTCGGTCTCGATCATGCCCTTAGGGTCTTGGGGATCTATCGTTATAACTTCTCTATGTTCTTTGTTCTCCTGTGGAAAAGTGTATAAATCAACCTCACGTATGTATGCTGAAATTCGATTGATTCGAAAATGAATTTTAAATGAAGAGCAATGTTTTAAGATATCGGCTCCAATGGTTTTATATCATATCAAATCACAAAAAAAAAATTATATGTCAAATCGCTCATACCTTAGTTTTTGGCATTTTGGCATTAGTTATTTCGTTTTGAGCGATCTGAAACTATACCTGTTAAGGTCCTTCATGCTTAAGCTTAATTGTTTTTGACGCCCTATGCACAGATTTGACATGATCGTAAAGTTCCTTATTAAAGCTAGTTGTTTGAGGGTAAGCACCTGACTTAACCGTCGGGGCTTGAACACCTTGGTAGATAGGTTGTTGATTTCCATAGCGCCATTACATGGCAAAAATGTTTGCGCTATTAACTATGTTTTTTTTTTAAATTCGTTTCCTCTTTAAATACGGAGCTCAAGTTTTGTGGGATGGCATGCACTAAATCAGTAAAATCAGAAAGCATACCCGAAGATTGGACATTCAGTTCCATATGCCTCATCTTCAAAAAAAGGCAAGAACTACGGAGGCATATCCCTGTTAAATGTAGCATAGAAGAACATATCAAGCGTACTATGTGACCCGGCAGATCGACCATTAACCGGAGATCTTCACACTTAGGCAAATCATGGAAAAGAACAATGAATTTCATGTCGATACACACCATCTTTTCGTCGACTAAATGACATATATGACAGCATGACGCATATGACACCATTTATTGTCCGGAGCCCTACCTGGCTTTGGGATTACAGACCTCTGCAGAACTGATCAAACTGTGTCGTGTTAAAGTAGAAAATACGCAGTACTCTTCCAGAAAATACGCAGTTTGGCAACAACTCAAAGGAACTGTTCCAAACAAGCACCGGATTTCGGCAAATGCATTTGCACGGCAAAGGTCACTTTCTTCAACAGATTCTTGCAAACTTTGAGGGACGCGCACGATATCAACACCATCGCCCGCTCCATCGCCCAAACAGGTGAAGTAAGTTGGCCTGGAAATAAATGAGGTTAGTGTTATCAACAAAAAAAGAAACATCCGTCTGCCACTAAGGACGAATTCAATGTTGTTCACAAACACAAAGCCCGTATTCGGCTAGTTCTAGTCTTTGTGGTGGCAATGGCTATGATGGTACCGAGTAGCGAGAGAGAATTTGGAATAAGCAGAGAATGTGCAATTATACTTGGCTCTATCGAGAAAAGAATTCTAAGGCGAATTAATGGTTCTGTTTCTGTGTGCGAGGAGAGCGAATGGAGGAGAAAATACAAACGCGAACTCTATATGCTGTACCAAGATGTGGATGTATTTCAAAGGACAAAATGCAAAGACGACATTGGTTCGGTCACATGGTCACGTCGAGCAGATGGACCGCAAAGCTACAGCCAAGAAAGTCCTCGAATCCAAGCCCCCAAGCCCCCAATAATAAGGACGGCACGCATAGCGCCAAGCAAAAACTGTTTCGATCAACGGCAGCGGCTATTCTTTTTATGGGGCTCAGGTATGGGGTTCCTGTCCCTATGAAGCAGTCGAATTTTTTTTCGTTATTTCCTTAAAAGAATTTTCCATTTGCCGAGCAACACTCAACTACATGACGCATCTTTAAGCTGGAGCTCGCTGGAGAAGCTAAAAATGTATTTGAACTAGGTACAATGTTAGGGTGTTAACTATGAGGGATGGAGCTGGGCTTACATAGCGCCATAAAAACGAAAGGAAAAGTCGCCCAAGGGTGGGAGCTTCTGGCTTCAGATTGTGGATTTTTTATATATTTTGCACCTCACGATGATTTTTGAAGGTACTGCGCGAACTTATTAAGAAGAGTACTATAACGAAGCCCGGTCCTCTCAGTATAGATGCTATTACAGCAAATTGAATTACCATCTTTCGGACGAAACCTACTTCTTAAACAGCAGTTCTACTAGAAAAATAACCACAATTTTCAAACTGTGGAGCGAGCTAGTAAACTTAAATTTAATACCACACCGCGCAGACCTTCCAATCTTGTGCAGTATCTGTGATATGAAGAAATGACAGGACTTGCTTCATTTTCTTGGCACCTGTCCAGTATTAAAGGAATTTCGAGTCGGTATCTTCGGAATAACTGTTTTAGATGCGAACGAAGTCTTCGACATCCTGAATGAAGAAAAGAGGTGGGATCCACTTTAAAACTACTCGATGGTGGCACTCAAATACAGGAAAAGTATAATTGATGAAGATTTTTAATTGTCACTGTTAATAAAAAAAAAAAAAAAACTGTCAACCTGGTAGACGTAAATTAATATTTTGTATATTTTTTACTGAATTCAAATAAAAGTAATTAAAAACTAATCAAGCCCCCAAGGCTGGAGACAAACAGGAAGACCGAACCTCAGTTTTAAGGACCAAGCCATCGCGGATGCTAAAGCGCTTGGTCTGGACACTTGAAAGCAGCGTACCCAGGATCGCAAAGGATGGAGGGCATATGTGAACTAGGTATCTCTATCTCGGAGTCCTGTAACCAGGCTCGGAATCCCTAATAGTAAAGTCCCTATTACTTACTAGGTAGTAAGTAAGTAAAATCTGAATTTGAGATTGTCTTATATTGAAGCAAATTGTGGGCATGGTTTTGGGCGAATTTAGCGACATGCGTCGTTTGAAGAACATGAGATTCAAGCTTCAGCTCTTAAGCGCAATTTTGCTGTTCTACAAATTTCACAGCTTGCAGTCGAACGTACCAGACGTTCGGACATGGCTTAATAAATTCAAATGTCGGGGTCACCTTTAATGGGACGCCTCTAAGGGGTGCGGTAATTTTTTCACTGCTATATAAATTATGTATTCAAACTAAGGTAGGTATATAGGGTATAAAAATTCTTAAAACAGTATTACACTGCTTGATTATTTTAAATCTTAATGGAATTCAAAAAGTTTAAGTGAAAATTTAAAAAAATGAACTGAATAAACTACCTACCTACTCCTAACTTCAATTATTCAAAAGAAACTTTTTTGTTTTAACTTTGGTTCTAGTTCAACTTTTCCGTGTTAAATATTTAAAAATAGTTTTCCAAAAGTGCATAGAGTTACTAGCTACTTACACCTTAAAGCAATTACCTGTCATATATGTCAAACGGAATTGTCCCCTTGATGAGTTATAGATACAAGTTCAACGCATTTGGCAAGCGTCCACTTCTTAGTCATGGTTTTTTTTTTTTTTAACAGCAGTGACCCTAACACTACATTGTTAATCATAAGGGGTGAAATATGCACACAGGCTTAATTTCTATTTATAAACAGTCTATGGTATGGAAGCTTAAATTATAATTAGTAAACGCAAATGTGTAGCCTTGCGCAACCTATCAGCAACCTATTTTTAGTTGACACTCTTATCCATGTGAGCAATTAATTTGTTATAGAATATTTTCCTTGCGATTTGAAATGTGCGCAAATGGTTTGATTATGATGGGTGAAAATTTATGATTGCTGAAATACGCTCATGTAGCTGAGGTTCATTGATTTTCATCAAATTCACGATATAAAAATAAATAAATAAATAAATAGAGTGGCGCAACAGCTCGAGGTGAAGTTACTCAACAACTTCTCAACAATGTATGCTGTGTGTGTTAGTTTCTACACATACAAGGGGACCTACAATTTTTTGCCGAATCCGAACGGCACCTTTTAAAAGTTTTTTAAGACAAATGATACTCTCGGAGGGCTTGTCAAACCCTCGCGGAGGTGGGGACCGTGAAAAAGAACAAGTCTTTTTTTTTCAGGTGACAATGGCAGGATTCGAACCCAGACCTCCGGCGTAGTAAGCACACACACTAACCACTACGCCACGGCACCCCACCCCCCAAATTCATTATATATGTACTATTAAAAACAATTATTTAAGGAAAAATAAAATACCCTTGATAGCCCTAAATTTCGAATTTTCTGAGGGGTATACAAAGTTTCTATGACCAACTTATGTTTCTAGTGAATAAATGATGAAAATGGCTCCTTATTGATCATTGAACTTCGACAAACATTATTGACGTCTACCAAATCATTTACGACACCGATCATCTCTAGTGTCTGTTAAATTTCCATTTGAACTTCGAAATTAAATAAGAAGAAAGAAAATGAAAACCTTCCGGGTTCAAATTAAAGCAAAACTTCCAAACGTGCCTTTTTGTTCCTTGTGGCCAGGGTGTAAATAATTAATTTTGCCTCAACAAACTCCAAGCCTAACATACTTTTGGCCTTTAAAAGACACTATTGAATCGATTATGTCAGTTCCTTTATTTTGTACAGATAAAGCCTTAAAAACCATGTCGAAAATTTCATTAAAAAAAAAGATTAAGAACAAAATAAGCTGAAATCGATTTGGACTCTATAAGCTAAGATTACTTTGGTTTCTTATGCCTTGTTCGGTTAGGCTTAAAAATAATTTACCGTCGTAATGTATCCATCGTCATGGTGTCTAAGTGTGAGCGAAGATGAACGAAGTTAAGTTAACAGCTTACACTGATTTCAATATGTCTACTCAATAAGGGCAAATTTTTTAGTGCAGAGTTAAGCCAACCGCAAATTAAACAAAGATCTGTTAATCCCGAAAAAAATGAGTATGGAGCTAGCCCCTTCCTGGGCAGAGCTACACACTAAAAAATCGTACTGTAATTTTACTACCATTAAGCGAGGAGTCTGTTACCTACTATAATTTATGTGCAGTATTTTAATACACGGAAGTAATTTTAAGCATTTGATGTGCAAATTAACATTTTTTTGTGTAAACATTTTGCTTAAAATGTGTATTTTTACTCTTAATGTGCCCAAATTCTCACAATTTGTGTGCAAAAATAAACAGAAATGTGTAAATTTAAACATTAAATGCGTAGACCTTAACAAAATTGTGTGCGAATATGTTTGAAATTACACCTTAAAACATGTAAAATTACTCTTGAAATGCTTAATTTTGTAGGGAAGTTCAGCCAAAAATTTGTATAAGCTCGCTACAGATTACCCTTACGTGCGCGTTATTGGTCCCCAAATGCTTAGCGTTTTTGCAGGGATTCAATCCTGTGTAAAATTATATGAAAATGTAAGTTAATAAGTTGTAAGCCTAAAAGGGTGTCAAATATGTGTGCATGCAAAACTTTATGTAAACATACATTGGGAAGGGGACACCAGTATTAATTTCCTCTAAACGCAAGAGAGTATCGCGTCACTTAGGTCGTAATATAGTATAGGTTTATACTAATAAACTATACTATAGTATAGGTTTTTATACTAATTTGAACTTACAATTTCGTTTAATAAAAAAAAAAATGGGAGCGAAATCAATATTCATACATTCATCGGCAATGTTCTGATCACGTCACGACTGACTAGTTAAACCTGAAATCACTTCATTGCCTCACCAAACAATCCTCTCACTCTCATCAAAATTTACACACAATTGTGTACTATTCAACAAAATGGTAGTAAATTTAAACATTGTTATGTTGATTTTTAAACAGTCTATGCGTAATTTTACTTCTGTTGTTGCATTTAAAGATATTGTGTTTATTTTTACACATTTTGTGTTTAATTTTTGCACATTTATGTGTAAATTTGCAAAATAATGTTTGTAATATTAAACATACTGTGTGCAATATAATTTTTTACCTACTCTGATGCGTAAAAATACGCATTGTGCGTAATTTTACACAAAAAATTGCACACACTCTGATAGTAATTTTACACGCAGATTTTAGAGTGTAACTTCAAGTTTAAGCTTAAAATGATCGATATTACAGTAAATGCAAGAGTTATCCCTACCCTATTTATTATACTCTTTAACACCGAATCCTAAAGCTTATTGGCTTGTATCATAAATTGTTTGCATGAGCCATGCAAACAAAGATGGGCCTATGGACCCGAGAACCATAAGAAAATGCGTTAGTCGGAAATGAAAGCCAAAATCTTATTTAATCTTTGTAAAATGTTGCGAAAAAAAACCAAATGTTTTAGCTTCATTTCGCCAAATTTCATTTCGCAAAGACCCTCTTTGCGAAGGAGAATGAAAAACGATGTATTTTCAGCTAAAATGAAAGTTTCGACCGCTTTGAGCACCGTCCACTTTGGGGAGCGTTTCTTAGAAAAGAGTTCTTTTTTGGCTAGATCTTCGTTTTCCACGAATATACATAGCCTACACCCACTTTTAACAGCGTGGCCCATACACATATTTGACTTTTGATGAATAAATTCAGGCCAAAAAGCTTCAAGATTTGGTTTTTTTAGTAAATAGAGTCGTGTACTTAGAAGTTCATAGTTAAAATTTGATACCTTCAGCTCTTTAATATTAAATTTCCGTCTCTTCTTGTGGTCGGTTTTCGAAAGTCTTGTGATGTATTTTTCAATGCCGATAGAGATGTGGCGGTGGATTTGCATTAGGACATGACCACGGATGGGATTTCCAGTCATTGTTGGCCATGACATGTTCACCATGACGGGGGATTCAAGAAGAATTTTTCGAAATCTTTTCAAAGAAAACCTAAGCTTACGCTATCAAAATATAAACATCGTGTGACGTAACTATCGTAACGTACGCAATGAGATGCATTCATGGTTTTGTGAGGGTTCTCTAGTTAACAACACCTTAAAAATGCCCCTACTAGGACACAGGCGCCTGCCCTTAGGAGGGCGATTAAGTCATGTGAGCGGCTAAAGCCTGCAGAAAGTAGAGATTAAATCTGCACTGAAAAACTGCTCCCTGGGTTAACTCCCGATGCTTTTTGTTACGGGACTACCAGATCTTGGTTTAAGCTGGGCTTAACTAAGCACTCCGGCCCAGACACCTAGACTATCTGATGAGCCTGTGTAAGCATTTATTGCCTGGCATTATTTCTGCTTGTACATGTTGCTTGCATTGATCAGTCTTGATAGTGTTAATATCTCTCCTTATTTAGTCAGAAAAGACATTTTTGCTGGTATACGTGGCCGGATTCCTACGCTATATCATTAGCCTGAAAGCCATTTTCACAAAATTTCACTCTTACTTACTAAGGTTCGCATCACAATACTGCAAACATGGCTTCTTGTAGCCGTCGTTTTAGCGCACTTAACCGTTAGATGACCGTAGTCAAGACCTTATAGCGGGCTCGGTGTTAATGGAAGCCGTGTAGGGTTTCCTATAAGTGTTTGCTTATTCTTTTTTATGCATTTACTGCACTGCTTTACTGCACACTCTGCAATCCTTGAAATTATTGGTACTTTTCCCCTGTCGTATGCTTAAAGCTATGCTCACTGCTTGCACCGAATTAACCATAGAGTCCAACTTTCCTCGCCAATAGTTTTAGACCCAATGTTTGTCCCCTTTCGATGTGACAATGCCAATTTTCGATCGCATAATCTTTCTGAGATCCAAGGCTCTCGTGGTTGGCGAGTTTTAGGAGTTCTAACCCGTGTACCTACTGAGTGTCATACTAAATCTTTCGGTTTTCTTAATAGCGACAACTGAATATATATGTGAGCATAGTAAGTACATCTTATATGAATCTTATATGAATTATATGAATAAGCATTCATTTTTATAAAAAACCAATAGATCAATAACACATAAAAAATTGATCTCCCTGCTATAAACTCGTCAGTTTGTACAGGATAACAATAGAAAACTCGCGCTGCACCATCAAGACCTCGCGGATGTTAAATCAAAAAAGGATCCTTTGAGTGACGATGGGTGTGGAAAGGCCAAACGACTGCGCCCGGACATCTTCATAAAGTCATCAGAGTTTTAGCTTCTGTCTCTCAGAAAAATCGACTGAAGGCTGCTTTTGGGTGCTATTAATGACACGTCTCCACAGGTAAGCCTTCATGACTTACCAATTTCAGGATTGGAAGGTTACTGGAAAATGACTGAAAGTAGTCTTGTCAATTCATGTCCCACTAGACGTTTTCCAGTCGTTATCGGGTCAATTTCCAGTTGTAGAAATCGGCCAGCCATATTCATAACTAAAGGAGACACTAGGTAAGGGCCATCAAGCTTTTGCTGCCCGAATATGCGACGAAATCCTTTCCTCTAAAATTACTTGCCTTTGATCGCTTCGGGTAAATATAATAGATCTTGAAGGCTAAAGAATATCTCTAAGCTCCTTCTTAGAAAGATTTCTTAAAAATTTCTTAATTTCTTAAATAAAGCTGCATAGATCTGTAGCGCAAAAGAAGTTGTGTCTGAGTGGTGCATCGGATAGAGTAGCAACCTCCAAAATAAAGAAGTCACTTGCCAAAATGGCTCACACAAAAAAGTAAAAGACTTTTCGAAAGCCCTAAGCTGTAGGTATTTCTAAAGAAGACTTTATTCTCCAAGGAGGAATCTAACTACATATTAAAATTTATTTTTAATAGGTGTAATTACGTATAAACAAGAAAAAAATGACTGGCAGGAAATGTGATACACCAGCATTTAAGAAATCTAAAGCCCTGCATCCGCATCCATCTATCACCTATTCAATTGCGATACTTTACCATCAGTGGACTGAAGAAAGAACATAATGCCTGCTTGATCTGATAATAAAGCATCTGTTTCACATTTGAACTTTATTATCTTATAAATACAACGTAAATATGGACCTAAAATCGAAACAATAACACTGCATTGTTGCGCACTGCATTCATATTTTTATAACCTACAAAAGCTTTACACATATGGCTGAAAACAGAATATTGGCACCGTTGCAGAAACTGCACCAAAACACATGCATATCTACAAAAATATTAAAATAAATCTACGCATTTGTATCTGTCCTTGCCTGCATCGCCAATCTATTAAGCAATTCACTTCAATTTCAAGATACACACGTTATGATTTGTAAACAATACCAACGAATCGCTCAATTATACCTACACCACACATCTATTTTATCAAAGGTTTTTCCTTGATATACACCAAAGATATATTGATTGTTACTATTAGCACACAATCAATGCACAAAACTAATTAAATTTAAATGTTCAGAGCCACAATGAAATGCAATGACGTCACAAAAGAAACCAATAATGCGCGATAGTATTTTGCTGTTTTTGCAACAATCGAAGAGGAGCAATGCACGAATGAAAACAATAATTAATTTTTGTGTAAGTGCATGTGGGACATAATATTATTATCCCAAAAGGAAAATAAAACTTTTTATGGTCCGTTTTTATGGGACACCTGCTGGCAACACAAGGAAGGATAGAGAGACTCTTGCGGTAGCGCCAAGTGAGTAAACCTTCATCAAACGTCGATGTAATCAAAACGTTGAGGTAAGAGCACTTTTGTTCCAATTTATGCTATCAGCAATGTACGGATCCACCAATCGATGGAACATGGAAATTTGCCACTTCTGAGAAGCCTCGATTCTAAATTTGAACAGGGGTTACCTTGGCTTTTAACACTTTCCGAGTGTGTAGCCAAGTGTCAAGGCAACAAGTCATATCTTTAAAGCGGTACACATAGCTGCTTACATGCAATGAATACATACATTTTTATTATGAAGATATCCGAAGGCTTTGGATCATGCTTCTAGTTTTTAGGGTTCTAGAAATGTTATTAAAAATTAACGTCGTAAATTAATTTTTAATATAAAGTCCTTAAAATCGTTTGTATGCCTTTTATGCTTTTAGAAGTAACATCGATTATTTTAGTTTTTGAACAAGAATATTAAATCGCAGGTATTGATTTATTGGCGATATGATAAGTAAACGCCAAGTAAACGCCTAAAATTGAATTTCAAGGGTTCCGTTGAACACACTCGACAATTTTCGTAATGAACTCAAATCGAGTATTTTTTTGTTAGATAGAAGGCTTGAGTAAAAAAAAATATTGTCTTGTGTGGAGGACATCCTACAAGCGTATAGATTTACATTGTGTGTATCTTAACCTATCTCCTTTGACGTGCTAAACACTGTTACTTCTCCTTGAAAATGCCTACTATTACCGTAGGCATAAAGACTTTCAGTAAAGGCACAACGCGTACGCGACACAAAAACACTTCAAGTCATAAAACCGTTAAAGTTATCTGTCATAAGCCCAACATTTTCCTGTTAGATAGCAAAAGAGATATAGAATTAAAAGAAGAAGTATAAGAAGATCCCTTCTACAAAGTGCCCGCAATAATGCTGAAATCTATAAAAGAACAGCCTGTTTCAAGCTCTACTATGGTGTATGTAACCGCAATAAAGAGATAAGTTCTGATAACCTGCTCAACCCGGGAAAGCTAGAGGCACAAAGTCCAGTGATCCCAGTGACGCCTGGATGCTCTCCGAACTCCCAACGACTCAGTAATGAGATGAAGAGGGTACCTTTTCATAGAGTATTGGGCCAGTGACTGTTGAAAGGTCTTACTTAGCTTCAGCAGGCATCCTCTCCTAAAAGAATAAAGCTGTTCCAAAAACGATACAATTCTCTAGTGTCTAGTAGAATCATTATTCTATGTGACGATGTTTCTATTAGGTATTACACAACAGGGCACGTGAGAGCATGGAATGCAGGAGAGTAAAATCAGAACAAAAGAAACCTAAAAAAACGCAAAAAAAAAACAAAGAAGTGGGGGGAAGTTTGTCATAGAATAAGCCGCGACCCATGAGACCTTGGACTCAAAGAAGTCGCTCAAACTTCTCAAGTTCGAAGCACAAAGCCAGCAGCCTGCAATGCCATTAGCGAAAATCAAATTGTTGATTATGCTCTTTGCATCGTACCCAACCAGGTTACAAGACACCTACTCGGTCCGAAGGTAATCCTAAATTACTATTGATTCTGGCAGCGATGACCATAAAGAAACAGAAAGGATCCCGGCCCTGGTGACATACCAGAAGGGGCCTTTACAAAAACTGCTCCGCATCTTCAATTAAACATGTTTCACGGCTTCGACCTCATTAAGAGAATCCTCTACATTCTTCAATGTAAGGTAAGGGTAGGTTGCTAGCATCCAAATCCAAGATTGTAATGTTCGTCCGGGAGCGTCCGGGAGACTTCTGGACTCTCCTGAAACTGTTTTCCTGGATTCGTTTGACAGTTCCTCTTCTGGATAGGGGATAGTGCTTCTTCTGGATAGGGGATAGTGCTTCTAGCACCCCAGCAAACATTTTTCTGAAGGTTTATATTTTGTTCACAAAAAAGTCAGGAATAATCTTCATAAAACCTTCAGTTACGTGAATGGATCATGAATGATCTAAAAGATCCTACAAATTCTCAAGGGGGAGATGCAAAGAGGATTGTTTTCTCTATGTATCAATTCTCAAAAAAACATTTAGTTTTCAATCATTTTTCTTCACAAATAAGAGTATGCAGAAGAAAATCTAAAGAAATAGACTTCTTCCCAGAAACATTTTGATTCAGAATTAACTCAAAAATAGATCACAATAGTGAAAAAACGACCGAAAAAAAATTCAGTTATGATTCAGTTTGAATCCTTTTACCTCAGCCCTTTGACATCGATATGAACCATTTTAGTGACTCGCTTATGATTCAAAAACTCTTGCCGTGGCGTAGTGGTTAGTGTGTGTGCTTACTACGCCGGAGGTCTGGGTTCGAATCCTGCCATTGTCACGTGAAAAAAAAGACTTGTTCTTTTTCACGATCCTCACCTCCGCGAGGGTTTGACAAGCCCTCCGAGAGTATTAGTTGTCTTGAAAAACTTCTCAAGCTGCCGTTCGGATTCGGCAAAAAATTGTAGGTCCTTTTGTATGTAAAAGAAATCAACACACCAGCATACATTGTTGAGAAGTTGGTCCTGGTTCACCTCGAGCTGTTGCGCCACTCTATTTATTTTATTTTATACGGGCTTCTATATATTAATTTTCATCTTCAGTTTCATGAATGAATTATGAACTCACACAATTATCCCACTAATTTTCAAGGGGGAGATGAAAGGACAAATCCTTCTCTATGTTTCGATTATGAAGAAAATAACCACAAGTTTTCATTCATTTTCTTTTCACTAATGTGAGTGTGCACAAGCAAATCTAAAGAAATAAATCTCTTCGTATAGGGATTATTTTGTTCGTCCTTATTTAAAATTCTTACAAAGGGTTTTGGATAACGGGTCATTGTCGCTACAAAAGTTTCGTTTGGATCGTCAATTTATTATTTTAACAAATTTTTTTGATGAGGAATGACGCGTTTGAATTTAAGTTTCAGAAATTATTTATAAACACGGGAGTAATTTGAAGAGTTCGCCTGCAACGAACTTCTTAATACCCGACCCTAATTAATTCAAATTTAAAATTTTCTAAAACAACTTTAACCAACAAAGTATCAATCGAAAAATAAGTCAGTTATGATGCAATTTGAATCCTTTTCCCTGGGAACTTGGACACCGATTTGAATCATTTTAGTGACTCATTTATGATCGGAAAATTCTTCATTTAAATCAACGTAGGTATATGGGCTTCTATATACTCAACTAAACGATTGTTTCATGAACCTTTTCTGAATCATAGATATGATTCCAATATGAGTCATTTAAGTGAATGAATATATTTCGAGTTCCTTCACTTAAATGAATTATATGGGAATCATTTTTATGATTCAGAAGAGGTGAGATAACTCTGAAAGGGAGATAATATAAGTCGGTCCATCCAGGTGAAATAAAACTACACCACAAGCATTTGACATATACCGTAGAACCACAGTGATGTAGCTGTGGCGGTAGTAGTAGCGGTATTAAGAGCTGTCAAAAGTTAAAACACATGTATTCAGTATATTGCGCACACAATGTGTGTCTGTGGCGGTAGCGCGTAGCTGTGGCGGTAGTAAGAGTTGGCCAACTTTTAACTTTCGTAGCGCTACACGGTTGACAGCGCTACACGGTGGACAGTTCAATACAAGTTAAGTAAACAATGGAGGAATAGGACGTCGAAAAGTTTATTGAGATAGTTAAATCTAAAGAAATTTTATGGAATTTGTGTCATCCGTTGTACAAAAATATTAAACTATTTCAAATTAACTCAGAGTATCGGCCATTGTTTATAAACGAGGTTTTTGTTCGGCATAGCCGCGCTACACGATTGTGTTCAATTTTTTTCCGTACTACGCCACATGGCTCCGCGGCTGTACTACGTACTACTGCTACATTCCACGGCTACGGGCATTGTGGTCCCACGGATAATCTTATGCAGTGCAAGGCGGATGCTCAAGTTGAACAAAGCGGTTGTTCGTTTAAGTGTGAGCTTTCAGCTTTTCAAGTCCCGTTTCACTTGAAAAGCTCAAGTTTTCAGCAACCGTTTCTCTAAAAGCGAAAATTAGATCCAAACATCCTCGGAAAAGTGACCCATTTCTCGCTGTAGGTAACCAAGTAAAGAAGTAGGGATTGGAAAAGCTACACGCGTCATATTAGATTGGATGAAGATGGCTTGATGACACAAAAGCCAATTCCTTCAACTTCGGTAACTGAGCCTTCGTCAAGAAATCAATAATGCAAAAGTTAATATGTCCATAACTTTAGGCGGTTCGTAGTAATAACACAAGACTCATTGTGTAATAAAATCAGCAAAGTCTTACAACGACACTGCAGGGGTGTGCCACAGGGTCTGCTCTTGATAACTTTCACATACGACGGAGTTCTACGAAAAAATCTGCACAACGCTGCAACGATCGCTGGCTTCGCTGACAATATCGTCATAGTTTGAGTAGGTATCCATAATAATCCCTGCGGCTTGGACTTAGTCCAGGCAACGAAGACCAAATAAAGGCCTAATAGGGGAAATAATTCGTGTAGAAGTTATGTTTGGCACATTTTTAGTAGGTACTTACTGGTGCATGCGGCGGAGCTTATGGTAGGCTTGGAAACAGACAATTTTAATAATCTTGAGTTTTATTGACAGAAACAATGCCAGCTGGCAACCACAGCGCAGACCACACATTGTCGCGTGCATCGGCAAAATATGCTGCATTGGTTCGTCTCTATGGTCCTGTGGACAAGGACGGCAAATGGAAGAGAGATACAACCGCAAACTCTATGCGTAGGCCCAAGATATTGATTTAGTTCAGAAAGCTAAAACACGAAGGCTATATTCCCTCGGTCACATCGAGCAGAGCACTTAAGCCAAGAGGGCCTTCGAATTCAAGCCCTCTGTTTAGAGATCAAACCTCTGTTTTAAGGATCAAGCCATCGCGGTTACCAAAGCGCTTGCTCTGGACAACTGGAATCAGGAAGAGACCCTCCACGGGTAGGGAGTCCTATCTCAAAAAATAAAGTTTAAATTTGATTTGAGTGCTTTTAACGCAACACGCGTGGTCACATTTTCAAACTTGGTCTGTGAAGCAGGATTAACCCTCAACTACAAAATTTAAGGAGGTTTGGGTACCTACGTTTCCTACAGTATCGCCACCTGAAAAAAATGACTCGTTCTCTTTCACGGTCCCGACCTCCGCGATGATCTGACAAACCCTCCTAATCAATTTTCCTATCGGTCTCGATCAAATGTGTAAAAGGTCTTCTAATGGGTCTACTGAGACCAAGGCGGAGACCTTCAGTCTTATCCAAGAGACTCACTTTCCGGGAAATCAGATCACCACGTACTCTTCAGTGGTACCGGAAACCGTGGCTACTCTAGAACCAGCGAACACAACGCGGCTAAACTGGTTTATTGCATCCAGAGTGGTGACTGATGACGCTATCAAATATGCGATTGCATCTTTTGACAGTTTCAAGTCACCTGGTTCAGATGGAATATACCCAGTTATGCTGAAATAATGTTTAAATCAGCTGTTGCCCATGCTGAAAAAAAATTTACTGCAAGCCTCGCCTTGGCTTACATTCCCACCCTTTGGCGCAAGGTTAAAGTCGTATTCATACCAAAACCTGGTAAGTCTGACTATAGCCTAGCCAAAAGTTTTAGACCCATAAGTCTATCCTCCTTCCTGCTGAAAAGCTTGGAGAGACTGGTTGAGCTGCGCGTACGCAAGGTTGCTCTTCAATTGCATCCTCTTTCTGAGATGCAACACGCTTATCAGTGCGGAAAATCCTGCGAAACTGCGCTTCAAAACCTTGTTGGTAGGTTTGAATGTGCTCTTGACCAGACGGAGTATGTGCTTGGCGTTTTACTCGATATTGAGGGTGCTTTTGATAACGTCACGTTTGACAGCATGTGCAACTCAGCCAGACAACACGGTGTAGATGAAACATTAGTTCAATGGATAAGGGCAATGCTAAATGCGTCATAACTGTGGTAAACAGGGACTGTCCGCAAGGTGGCGTTCTGTCTCCCCTTTTATGGTTCATGGTGGTAGACTCTCTCCTATCGGCTCTCAACCTTCCTGGAACCTACACACAAGCCTACGCGGATGATGTCGCCGTTCTTTCTCTCGGCTCAAACCTAGGGACTGTGTGCTCTCAGGCGCAGAGATCCCTAGACTTGATCGCTGATTGGTGCACTAGGAATGGGCTTTCAGTGAATCCTCTTAAAAATACGGTTGTTCTCTTTACGAGAAGGAGGAATGTCACTGGTCTGACTCAAATCGTGCTTAAAGATGTCACTATCCCGATGAAGTCAAATGTTTGGGAGTAATTATTGATAGAAAGTTTCTTTGGTCCAAGCATGTTGAATCCAAAACCCAAAAAGCACTGTCTAGTTTCTGGCAGTGTAGAGGGGCTTTTGGCAAGACATGGGCCTATCTCCGAAAAGAGTCCTCTGGATCTATACATGGTAAGACCACTCCTCTCATATGCATCGGTTGTTTGCGTTTGGTGGAACAGACTTTCCCGGAAACGTGTTACTGCCTCTTTTGCCAAAATCCAAAGAAGAGCGTGTCTTGGCTGCACAGGGTTCTTCTTCTCAAGCACGCCGGGCTCTGCTGCAGATGCTTTTATGAACCTTCCCCACCCTTGATATATTCATCATGTCGTGTATGCTGAAAACCATCTTTCGCTTTAAGAGAGGTGGTTTTTGGTATGCCACACGCATTGGAATTTTGAAGAACTGGTTCGAGAATTGTCCTTCGACCCCTGTCTTATGGACATGCCCTCTGACGCAATGACCCCAAAAATCCTTTTGCAACAAAACTACCAAGTCGACTTTCCTCAGGTAATGAAATAGCTTCGGCCAGACTCTGAGCCAGGGAAAGAATGCCATCGTATTTTCACGGATGGCTCCAAAACCGGACAGGGGTCTGGTGCTTGGAGTTTTTGTGGAAAGCGAGAACATTAGACTCCACTTTCCCCTTAGGTAAATATGCGTCTGTCTTCCAAGCCGAGATTTTCGCTATCCTAACGGCAATGCGCTATATTGTGACTAACAGGTGGAGGGCGAGAAGCATATGCATTTACAGTGTCAGCAAAGTCGCTCTAAGTACGTTGCTCAACCCTCTTACCTCGTCCAAGATAGAGCTCGAACTCAAGTATTCGTTGGACTTAGTCGGAAGGCTAAATGCAGTGAATCTTGTTTGGGTTCCAGGTCACACTGGTGACACTGGTGACCAGGGAAAAGAGATCTCTGATGAGCTTGCCAGACTAGGCTCAGAAGAGCTTTTCTTAGGACCCGAACCTGCTTTAGGCCTGCCTGTATCTGTTGTCAAGTCTGTCATTGAAACTTGGGTTTCTCGTGAGCTCAAGGCCCGTTGGCGTGACTGCGATGGGTGCAGACAGACTAAACGACTACGCCCGGATATCTGCAAGGGGTCAGCGTCTTTTCTTCGTTCTCTCAGTAGAATCGATTGCAGACCTCTTGTAGGCGTCCTTACGGGCCACTAAGCTATCGCCAAGCACTTGAATGTGCTGGGCTTGAGCGAAACCACCACCTGTCCTGCCTGTGGAGAGGACGACGATAGAGCGGAAAATTTCCTATGTAGTTGTCCTGCCTTTGCTCGCATCAGGTGGCGGATCTTTGGGGCTGACGTGGTGAGTGCCGAACACCTAAGCTCTTCATCACTGAAGCTCCTTCTCATCTTTCTTCGAAAGACGTGTAAACTAAATACATTAAAGTAAGGTGTCCGCGTGGTAGTACAATGGACCAGTAGTTGTGCCTGAGTGCTCCATCGGATAGTAGCAACCTCCGACAAATAAAAAAAAATTGGTCTACGGTGAAAATTTATCTGAGTTACAAAAAATTAGGGTATGAAACCTCAGTATTACATACCCTAATTATTCCCATACATCCCCCAGTCCTGAATATATAAGACCCCCATCATCCAAGCCCCTTTCAGTGGTCGCTGATGTGAGGATGCTCTAGGCGGCTCGGCGACAATTCATTCGGGGAACTTTTGGTCCGATTTGCAAACGTATATGAGGAGCTGAGGAGGAGATATATAATTTCGAACTGCCAGTTATCAACCTAGCCAGAAGAGTCGGAATGTGGGTGAGGATACAACGCTATGCCCCGGACAAAAAGACTCTCTCGTAGGGGCAAGTTCTGTTACCTTGATCTGGTTCTGTTACTTGAACCTTAATTCTGTTGCCGGGTAGGTAATTTTTGTCGAACCGAACTGAACTGGAACTGATTGTCAGCGCTTTGCAATGGCAAAAGGGACCATGTTATGTCCCTGTTAGAGAAAAGTTTGGACCCCTTGGTCTGCTTCGACAGCTGTCACTCACTATATGCTCATGCGTTGCGATTTAGCTTTTACCTAACCACTAGACAAAAAAACCGATTTTTTTATATCAATATATTTACCTAAACGATTTTTTTTTAATTACATCAAAAGTGGCGCGAATATTGAAACGGCCGCAATCCCAAAATTTACTTTTATTGTATTATCTGCAATTAGGTACTTACCGCCTCCATTCTGCTGGCATAAATATGGAAACCGCCAAATATTTCCTAATCCTACTGAGTATCCAATAATGCTGAGAAAGAACTGCATTTTACCCGACCAAGCTGCTCTTTCCGGTTCACCCGGTATATCCACCGAACTCACAGAGTTCCTCTGGGGCGCTGTCAACACAATAGTAACCCCATGTGTACCGTCCCCCCTGGCTCTTGTATTAAGGGGTGCCATTTCGTGGCCATTTCTCGGCCCACTAGGGACGTCTATAATTTTCGTTGCGGCCATCAAAAGTTACTTGTCGTGTTTTTCTTTTATTTCTCAAATTATGTCGTTATGACGCACAATTTTTTTTCTATGCGACACTTCACTTTGTATATTTTCTTTTAATAAAGACGAGAGTTTATTTTCTTTTTTTCAAAATGTTTTACAAACAAAAGTGCCAATTTATTCTGTATTTCGAAAACAAACAGCATTACATTCCCAATTCCCACAGTACGCGAGTACACACTTTGTCTCACTTCGTTTTTTTTTTTTTTAAATATCTATTCGTGCTCAATCTGCACATTTCACAAATAAACAAAAACAAAAAAACTGCATCATGTCGGAAAGAAAAAACTTTCAATGTTGCTTCGGCTTTTTTTTATCAGTGCAAAGTATAGACATACGACATACCTATCCTACCTATGAACAAACATACGTGAATACCTATACACCTATGCATAATTTGTTTAATCAATAAATTGTTTACATTTTTATATAAATGAAAATTTCGAACGTTGATTTATGCACAAAGCAGTTTTCCGAGCATGTAAGCTCTTTTACATTGGGGGGAAAAAAATGTAATTTTGAAATTGATTTGGACACCGTTTTCGAGTGCGTCATTTGGACTTAACACATTCCCCATCTACCTAATTCGTTTGTGACGCAAGATTGTCACAGTTCAACTATCTGCGTCCATTGTGCACCTTCGCACTGGTGTAAACTTTTGCCTATATACCAACTCATAGATAAAGCTCGGAAGAATACTCAAAATATTCTTGGATATGGTTAGCACCTACAACCTTGGATAAACGCATTTTGTTGGTTATGTAAGCCGATTCTGCCGCCGCGTTTGCCAGCACAACCCGGTACTGAATCTGTGATCTCCGCGCACAACGTTTCAGGATACTTTTGCCCATATAAGGCACAAACATGCATACATTGTGTTAACATGCGAAAACTTCAATGTCTACTCCTAGAACTGAAATAAACCGCTCAAAAAGGCCCGATAACCTTTCGATAGTCAAGGTAAGGCAGGTACACAGCTGAGCGGGTAAAGGATGCAAGGAAAAATATTTATTTCTGTACAAATCTCCAACAAAAGATTATGTATTTTCACGAAAACCCATCGTACATAAAATAGTGTCCTTTCGAAAACGGATCGATAAACAATCTTTCAATGTGAAGCTCGCTATATACGTGGGCATTATATACGTTTGTCTCGCCCTCGACTGCCGAAATTACATCAAATTATACATTTCAAAAAACAGGGCAAAGAAGAAAAATCCATTCGATAGATTTGCACGAAAAAATCAATTAAATCTATATAAAAGTATCTTGTGAAATATGCAGATGTACGAAACAGACATTATTCTATAATAAACACGAGTCTACGTTTCTAAAATGCAAAATTGAAGCTTTTTTCTAGGTTATTTTCGAGTCTTTTGGCCAAATATGCAATGAATTATACATAAGGGAAAAAGTAATAATTTTTCAAACACTATGTATTTCCGAGACGCGCAGATTCTTTAGAACGACCGTTTTTTAGAACTTTCCGAAGTGGACTAAATATGAATATGTCTCACATTGCTCATAAAACGTTTCGTTCGTTCGTTCGTTCGTCGTATAACGATGAAGTTCAAATTCTCTGACACGCGCAATTGTGCCCAACCGCGCACTACTTGGCCACTTGAAAGTGTATTTGTATACGGCTAGTGTCTTTGCTTTTAGGGGTTGCTAAAAGTTTTCAACTTGCAAGTTGCGACTCTGAGCATATTTTTTAGTATTTATGCTTTTTGGTATCGTCAAAAGTTCGCTGTCATACTAAATGCGGGTGGTTGGTCAATGCACACAACGAAAGTGCAGCATGTGCGAAAATTTAGACGAATTTTCGAAAGACCAAACAGTTTGAAATTATATCCTGAGTTTCGAATGGATTGTATACCGACCTTAAACTTGTGTCTTGTGGCGGTTTAAAAAAAAAAGAAAAACACGAAAGGGCAGCGCATGCTTGAATTCATAAGCGAAGAGCGGTTATGTAACACTCAAAGGGAGAGAAAATATACGCAACATTTTAAATGATTTAAACAAAATGTAAATTTTTAAAAGTTTATTTTTAGTCAATGCGGCATGACCTTAATAATTTTCGATGGGATTGGAGGTGAAGATGAATGATTTTGAATGTGGAAACCATACATAATTTCGAAATTCTTAAATTTCAACAGACATAAACAGAAAGCACGAGTGTACGGACCAGTCTTTAGACCATCAAGTAAGCATAACGTATTTGGGTAAAGTTAGGATGATTTTTGTTTGTGGGTGTGTGAACAACTACCATTTTTCGACTGGTCTAAAAGGGGTGTAGATAGAGTTTTGGAAACGTCAATAAAACGTCAGTATAAGAAGGAAACGTACAAAGGATTCCAAAGTAACTACCTATACCTATATTTATAGGGGAAATATAAGGAAATATAATGGTGCAATTTACATAGCTATTTACATAGATATTGTACTTACATAATATACAGAAACGGCAGATGAGTGAAACTTTTAAAAAGACTGCGAAGGGCCTTTATACTTTTACTTCATTACCTTCCGAAAATGTAGAAACACTTGGGTCTATAACGTGACTTTTTTAGCATTTGCAATCCTTAAAATCAGTGCTGCCAAATATTCAAGCACGAGTTAGATCACGCTTTACTTTAAAGAAGTTATAGTGCCTCTAGCTATAGAAGTACAATGGACCGCAGTATACAATGGCTTCGTTGTATCTGAGTGCCCCATCGCCTAATACTTAGCAAACCTCCGGCAAAAAAGACAGGTCAAGTTTAAAATCATACACAAAGCAGTCCGCCGGTTTTGTTGAAGATTCACCTTTTTATTAATTGAAAACCTGGGGATTATGCTATGGCAAACCCCGCCGGAAAAATCTCCCTTGTAATATATTGTACTGAATACTCGAAATTCAAGAGCATTTTAGTATAGGTTATATGTTCTTCCAGGTTGTGGGTGCCATAATGCAGATATTAAGTGTGCCGGAGTATTCTGCACGAGATTCCGGGTTCGAATCCTTACTTACTTACATTAGGTGGCGCTAAAGGCCGATGTGGACCCGTGTCTCAAACGACAAACTTTGCCAGCCGCTCTGTTTCAAGCTAACCGTCTCCAGTTTTGTACGCGAAATTGCCTAAACGGAACCGCTTGCGTGCGCCACCTGAGTCTCGGTGCTCTTCTATACTGCGCTATCCCTGGTTATCCCTGGTTATCTCCTGCGCTATCCCTGGGTGGATTCCAAGATTCTCCTTACCGGGACGAAAGTGTCCACTTAAGCATCCCCAGCATCGATGGCAGGATTCGTATTCTGACTCTTCTGGTTGGTGTCGCTGTACAGCTTGTACAGCTCATTTCACTTCTCTTCCGCTCTCCGTCTATACAGACGAGATCAAAAATCAGCCGAAAGATTTTCCTCTCGATTTAGCCTAAAGCGTTTCATCCGCCTTTGACAGGGAGCATGCTTCTGAGCCCTAAAGCAAGACTAGGATGAGGAGGGTCTTATAAATGGAAATATTAGTTACTCAAAAGAGGGCTTTGCTTCTCAATTGCCTTTTTTTGCCAAAAGAAGCAGCGATTTGCAAGAGTTAGTCTCCGCGTGATAACAGCCCTGGTGTCATTCCGCTTCCCTGGTGTCATTCCGCAGCCCTGGTGTCATTCCGAATCCAAGTAGAAAAAGTCCCTAACAACCTTACAGTTATAGCTGTTTATGGTGAGGTTTTGTCTAAGACGTCGGTATTGAGTGTCTTTTCTCGATAAAAGCATAATACCTACATGGTTTTGCCCCGTTAACTACTGTTAAGCCCATATTCGCCGCTCCTTCCTAATAATCACAAGGCTTTAATGACTGAGTTCGTCAATGTTTGTCTGATTAAGTAACAGGACTTTTGAAAGATTTTGCTTTTGGTGTTGGCTCGCCACACAATTGACGCCACACAATTTTTATTAAAAGATTTTAAAAAAGTCACAGCGCGTTGCCGTGTCTTAAACCTTTTTTTACGTCAAAGGGTCGCTGAGGTCATTATTGACAGTCGTAACGGAACACCGCAAACAATTCTTCAGTAGATATATTAAAAAAGTCACAGTGCTTTGACGTGCGTCTTAAACCTTTTTTGACGTCAAAGGGTCACTGAGGTCATTATATTGCGAAACGTAACGGAAAACCGCGTGAGTTAATCAGGGATGTCAAAACCAGACATTGCCCCTATTACACCTTGCCTCTATAGATCCTATCATACGCGGCCTTGAAATCGATGAAATGTTAGTGTGTTTGACGTTCACATAAATCAAGAATCAGAACATAACAGCGGCGTACGGTCTTATCGCCCAAAACCACAACGCCCAAATTTTAATATGTCATAACGCCATAAAAAAAATCGTCAATTTTGGCGATATGACATTTCATTTGGGCGTTTGACGCTTTACACCATATGAGATTTGGACGCTATGTCGCTCTTTTGGGCGTTGTAATATTTTAAAATTTGTGCCGTTATGGTTTGGGTGTTAAGACAAAGTCTTATCACCCAAATTAAAAATTTTATTAGCATATCGCCTGAATCTCAATGTAAAAAGCATCAGAAAACCCAAAGGAAATGTTGGAATGGAAAAGGAAAACCCAATGGAAACACCCTGAGTTTTTTTTTAGAAATACTGCCCAAATACTGTCTGATTTCCGGAGTTTTGAGTTTGGAAACGAACAAAAAATTGAGCAGTTTTAAAAAAAAAAGTATTTAGTTGGACATACGCCGCGTCCCTGAGCACCTGCATGAGGTCGGAGGCCGGCCGGTGTATGAGTCCAAGAGACACCCGGAGTCTTTTTTTAAGAATCACCCAAACACTGTTTGACTTTCGAAATTTTGTGTTTGGAAATGAACTTTAAACTGCGCGATTTAAAAAAAAAAATAACGTACATAATAGGACATACCCCGGCCGTAGCGGCGCACTGAGCACCTGCATCATATCCGTGATAGGTCTTATTTCGCAATTTATGACATTTTAACATTTGGGCGTTGTGGTTTTGGGCGATAATACCTTACGCTCATAACAGCAGAATAGACCTTCTATGCGATTTTAAGGAGAATTTAGCGCGCCTCTGTAGTTGGCGGAATTTAGAGCGTCTGCATTCTTGAGAATGTGGCAAGGCAAACCATACTGAGGATTCATTCAGTGCTTTCCTCCGACCATACAATTGCAGTATCGTTGCCCATTGCAATTGCAAATGAGGTGATGCATGCTCCTTACCAGATCATCACCTGCGGGTTTCAAAAATTCAGGAGCTAGCCCTGCTTTGTCATCACCTGTGGGTACAATCTGCTAAAATGGCTTTCTGCCAAATCTCCACCACTAACTGCGATTCCACTAGGATGATCCCTTGATCGTTCTTAAAGGCTTCAGTTCAAACTTTATACCCTTGGCAGGACCTCGTAACCCTTTGGTAGAAATTTTGAATCTTATTCCTGTTGTAGCTTTTTCTTTTTACTTTTGAAAAGCTGGTGTTCGTTTTTTCTCCTCTACTCATAGGGCTCCTGAGTAGAGCAATCTCCGCGCAGTCTCTGACAAACCCTCCAATGGTATCATCTCTCGCCGTTCGTAATCCGAACAATACTTGGCTTATAGTGATCCAATATTAGCTTATGAAAAATGCAGTGAAAAAAGTTCCTTATTCTAATCCTTGTTTCTCAAAATTTTTTTTAAAATCTTTTAATTTTACATTTTTTATGTAATAGCTCAATATTTAGACATTTTCAGAGTTCTTGTCTGCAAATCTTCTCAAGATAAGTGTCAGAAAGCATTTAAACCAGTTTAAGCTGTGGTTTTGTGGTATAGCGTTTTTGGTCAGAAAACATCAGAAACAAACCTTAAACCAGTGCCAACATCGCCTATTCTAAATCTCTATAGCTACTGTCAGTTAGGTAAGACCATTTTGCTTGCAGCTCCATTTTGCTAAGCAGACCTGACTTACGAAGGCACTTTGCGACACCTGCCAGGAATACGGATACAGGTTGGTATACCTCAGAGTATCTGCTCGTTGAAAGCGTAGGTACCGTAACAACGAGGTTCTTGCATAGCCGCGAGTGGCTGTTAAAGTTGACAAAGACATGCGAGTCAGCGATCTACATTCTTAAGGGACGAGTTAATTTTACTTTATTAACATAAATAAAGTTTATGCAAATTAATTCGAAAGACATCAAGGATCGACTTATCTTAAATCTGGAATTATTGGAAAATAACAATTTTTGCAAATTTTGCTAATTTTTATTTTTTCAATGGAGTGGTTAATGGAAAAGGAGCTTCTTTCATTTAAATCATACGGCTTCAATCAAGTGAGGGATATTTTATTTTATAGCAGGTCGGTGCTTCTTGCCGTACGGCTTGGTTGATAACGGTCTGCGCGTAATTAACTGCTGAAGAAATTCGCTTATTGGGATGGTCTTTAGCAGCCCTGAGCATTCACAGGTCAAAAGCGTTTGGAAAAAAAAGGAAAAACAGCGAAAGAACCAGCTCGTACTCTTCAAGACTTAAGCTAAGAAATATCATTTAACTTCGTTTTCCAGATATTTCTGGAAAAGTAAGTTATACTTTGCCACGACACGACGCTTAGAAACAGTGATCAAGGTCAAAGGTAATTTGGCACAGAGGTAAAATCAAAATAAAGCCTCGTAGACTAACTATTCTACGTCGTAAATTTTGTTTTAAAAGCTATTTAGCTTTGTAAGTTCACCCCAAAACATTTTATTTAAGTGAAGTCGCTTTGTTTTAACACCTTTTTCACTTTAAAATAAATGCAAATATTTATATCACTACCTAACAAAATATTGTATTGTATTGTTCAGTATACATTTGTAATTTAATCTCCATCTCCACCAGCTATTTTGTATATGGGCTCGTACCTACGCCTTTTAACATATTGTAATATTTTCGAGCTGGGGTTCGTCGAATAAAACTCAATTTCACTTTTATAATTTCACAATGCAACACTCTATTTATTAAACAAACTTATTTAAATTCAAATCACACTGTTCAACTTTACTACTTAGAACTCAACACTTTATTTCAATTCAATCACTTCTTAATAAACGTTCAGTCAAATAGTCTGACTGTTTCTAGTATAACTGTCTCGTCCAAGCCTAGCTATGTATTTATACAGATTCACCATGTTCTCCACGGTTCGATGCTGATATTTTTTCATTGGTACTTTTCCATTGAATTCCATGGAGGGGAAGTTCGATTTCGAATTCGAACTTCGAACGGCAGTCTGCTATCAGATGACTGGAATGACAGTTCAGTGAATCGAGCGGGTGTGTTCGTAGAGTGAATCTATGGGTGCATTCAGCGACTCCTGCATGTTGTTTTATTTCTTGTCGCCACATAACATTGCCCCCCTCTTAGTTTTGTTCGTCCCGAACAAGTACGTCATCGTTGCTTCTGTGGTAGCGATGTAGGCGATCTACATAGATAACTTTCATCTTCGCTCTTGATCCTCTTTGGATTCGAAAGACGACATCATTAATTCGCGTTACCACTTGGTAAGGACCTTCGAAATCCTGCTGCAGCTTTGGCCATCTTCCCTTTTTACGATGTGGGTCATACCAGATCTCCCTCGTCGATTTCGGATGCTGTTGCTCGTGTATGTTATCTGGTCTTCATTCGGCCGCACGCAATCTTTATATTGCTTCTGGTCCTTTGGTATATGTCATAGATCCTTTCTCTAAGGTCCGCCACGTAGTCCTCCTCGCATGTTGGGTCTTCAATGGGAAATCTGAATTTGAGTTCATTGGGTAGCCTGGCAGTTCGTCCAAATAAAACTTCAGATGGAGTATAACCAGTTGTACTGTTAATAGCGTTTCGATAGGCCACGAGGAATAAAGGTATTCGCCGATCCCAATCCCGTTGATTCTCGTCCACAACTTTAGAGAGATGTGCCTTCAGTGTCTTGTTGAAGCGTTCTACCATTCTATCTGACTGTGGGTGAAGGGGTGTGTTCCGTGTCTTCTGTAATCCGATCGCTGCGCATACTTCCTGGAATGTCTTCGACTCGAAGTTTCTTCCCTGGTCGAAATGTAATTCTATTGGCACTCCAAACCTGCACACCCAGTGGTCCACTATCTGGTCGACAACGGTTTTCGCTTCTTGATTTGGGATCGCAAATGCCTCGGGCCACTTGCTGAAGTAATCAGCGATTACAAGGATGTAAATATTACCGTTTTCAGTTAACGGAAACGGCCCCGCAATGTTGACGGCGATCTTTTTGAAGGGGGAACAAACGTTGTACTGGTGCATTTTACCTCTTTATTTGACTTTAGGTCCCTTACTAGCAGTACAAGTAGTACACACCCGACACCAGCTCTCAACGTCGCTTCTTGCACTCAGCCAATAAAAACGTTCTTGTACCTTTTCCAGGATTTTGTTGATTCCCAAGTGCCCACCAGACACTCCAATGTGCATTTACCGTAGAATTTCCTGGACTTTCGGCCGTGGAACCACAAGCTGCATCTTAAAGGATTTCCTTTCGGGCATTTCCCATTTTCTCCGCAGAACGCCATCTTGTACATGGAGAGAGTCCCACTCCATAGATTCCTTCCATGCAAGGATTGGCTCAATGTAAGGGTCTTCTTGTTGTGCGTTGCGAGGTTCAGCTCTTATTCTCTGGACAGAAACACCTTCGTCCTTTTCGTCTTGTCGCATGCAATGCTTACAATTGGGCTCACATGGTCTCCGGGATAACGCGTCCGCGTTGCAGTGCAGTTTTCCTTTGCAATGTTGTATCTCGAAGTCTAAAGCCCTCAGGATTTTTGAACTGAAGTAACCATTTGAGAGCGGCGTGGTCTGTATGCAAGATGAACTTATGGCCACTCAGGTATTTCTGGAAATGTTTCGGCGCCAGTAAGGAGTTCTCGCCTGGTAATACAGTAGATTCTCTTTGGTCGGGTTAGAACTCTGCTGAAGTATGCTACCACTTTCTCCTGCCCATCATGGAATTGCGACAATACTGCGCACATTGCTAACGTCTGCGCCCACAGTAAATCTCTTGCCAGTGATGGGGTAAGCTAGTTTCGGTGATTCGCAAAGTCGCTGCTTCAGATGTTAAAAGCTTCTTTTGCACTCACCTGACCATTTTAATTGTCTTCCTTTCTCAGTGAGCTGGTGCAGACACATTGCGATGCCGGCGAGATCCTTGACGAACCTCCTGTAGTACGTAGCAAGACCGAGAAAATTCCTTAGCTGGTGTTTGCCTTTGGAAAAGGCCAACTTCGCACAGCTTCGATTTTCTCTGGATCCGTCTTCACGCTATCCGTCGATATCACATGCCCCAGATCCTTTACTTCTGCTCTGAAGAGCACACACTTCTTTGGATTGAGCTTCAAGTGTGCTGCTCGAAGTCGTGAGAAGACCTCCCTCAAGTTATCACGATGTTCTGCGAACTTCTTTCCCAAAACGATGACGTCATCCAAATTTACCAGGCAGGTTTTCCACGTCAGACCATGTAAGACACGTTCCATAAGACGCTCAAAGGTGGCCGGAGCGTTACACAGACCAAATGGCATTACTGTAAACTGCCATAGTCCATTGCCAGTTGTTAAGGCGGTCGGAATCGAGTGCTGCTATCCTTCTTTTTCACCAGTACCACAGTCGACTCCCACGGACTCAAGCCTTCTTTTCCATGGTCGATATCATTTCGGCGGCCTTATCCTGTCTCGCCAACGGAAATCGTCTAGCAGGTTGGCGCATTGGTCTAGCGTCTCCAGTGTCTATGCGGTGTTTTACTAAGTGTGTTCGACCATAGTCTCCATCCTGTGGAGATCTACTCCAATGATGCCTTCGTCGCATATGTCGGCTACCAAGAATGCATGTGAGAAGGTCAGTCCCGCGAGTTGTATCTGTAGCAGCACCTCCCCGTATACTTTGGCCGCTTTTCCTGTAGCTGTCTTCAGACTGTTGCAGCTGGTGTTATGTAGCCAGGACGTCAGATCAAGGTCTCTTCGAATGATAGAGGCCGTGGCACCTGTGTCGATAAAAGCCACATATTTTCTCTTTGCGATGAATGCCTCCACTGTCAGACTCTTGTTGCAGCGTTTTGTTCTGGGAGGTCCAACAGGGTGAACGTTTCCCTGCCAGATGCATCTTCAGCGCAATGTGGACAGCTCGCTTGTCTAGCTGGAGCTCTGCACTGTCGCTGTAGGTATCCCAGCTTGTTACAATTCCACACGGTGTCCGTGTTTTGCCTTTCAATTTCGAGCATTCTAGCGTAGCGATTTCCCTGACGCGATGGCTACCTGCAGCTTCCATTGCCAGGGCAAATGCTTCTGCCTCAGCGAGTGTCTTCTTACCTGCAATTCTTACAGCCATTTGTAGCTTTCCATCCGCAATGGCATTAGTAAACGCATCGCCACATAACAATATTTCTGTCCAGCAACACTGGACCTAGGTCTCAACCAACAAGCTTTGCCAGCCAGCCCAGCTCTGCTCTACTGTGCTGTCTCTGCGGGGTGGGTTTGAAAATACTCCTTGTCGGGACATTAGTCTCCCGGCATTCATCGACCGCAGGCTTTGTATTCTGACTCTTCATAGTTAGGTCGGTGTCGAGTTAATTTTGCTGTTCTATCTCTACTTCCACTCTTCGTCTATGCAGGGAACAAAAACCAGCCGTAGGATTTTCCTCTCGATTTAGCCTAAAGCGTTTTCATCCGCTTTAAACAGGGTGCGCTTCTGCAACTTAAAGCAGGACTGGGATGATGAGGGTCTTTTAAAATGACATAATTACTCAAAAGAGGACTTTGCTACACAATCGCCTTCCCTTCTTTGCCAGAGAAGCAGCGATAAGCAAAAGGTAGCCTTCGTTTGATTTCAGCCCTGGTGTTATTGTCTCAATTTAAAGCGGAGACCAAGCATGTAAAACTCTAGCAAATGGGCCAAACAAACAAGATCTTAATTTATTCGGGCCGCATAAAAATGAGGATCATCCCTTTTTTTAGGACGACAAAAATTTATAATCGACAAAATGTCGAAAATGCACTTAAA
Organism: Neoascia interrupta; assembly: GCA_947623515.1. Taxonomy (NCBI): domain Eukaryota; kingdom Metazoa; phylum Arthropoda; class Insecta; order Diptera; family Syrphidae; genus Neoascia; species Neoascia interrupta. Next base: position 154,268,204 of record OX392462.1, read on the forward strand.
AAATCGCTTAATTAGTTTCGCAAAATTTTAATAGAAAATAGTTTTATATACCTGAACTCGCACCTATTCCAAATACTTAAGTCAGCCAAAGAAGTGCGGGCGGTTGCAGGGGGCAACAGGACTCATACATTTTTCACCTGGGCAAAAAAGCTTTTTCTCAAAATCAGGATGAAGAGCCTTTTAAAATCTTCTTTTTCAGGATTTGTTTGACTTTGGGATTTTTTTGTTCTGCTCGCATATTTTTGTTGTATAAATATCGGGGCTAGAACAACGGTAATTTTAGTGTTTCACTCTTCAAACTTTGTCCTTTCTTTAAGTTAAATTACAAGCTTTGTTTTCTAATTGATTTTAAGGAAATTAGTCAATTAAGACAAAGGTTTTGTTTCGTGACAGAGTTTTTCATATTGTACCTTAATAATTAATTCTGCATTCCTTATAAGCCCTTATAAGCCCTTAAATAAATTTGAGACCTGAAAACTGAAAATAAAATCTAAGCTCTAAATTTTCAAATAGCTACCTACGGCGTGCGGGCCGCAACGTCAGTCAAAATATTCTGCCTTTTTCCATTTTGATCGGCTGGCATTCTAAGGCAATCCGCAAAAATAACAATGACACTCTTTGATACTATCTAGATTCACCAAAAAATACAGAAAAAATGCTTTAGGGAATACAGTTTAATTAAGCCTTACGAAAGCCCTTATACTTATACTACCACTACTACCTCCATCTCCACCGAACATTTATCCTCGATCGACAAATTCTCAACTTTTCTTCTTTTCAAATTTAAATCCTCTCTTCAAGCGATTAAAACTAAAACACCTCATATATCTCATTTACTGTTTTCACTAACCTTTGTTAGTCCACTACAAAGGTGTACTTTAAAAGGTGTTTTTTAAAGTACACCTTTGTAGTACTTTTGGGAAGCTATAAGGCAACTGAAACTAGGTATCTTGTTATGATCGATTTGTCAGATCAAAGTGCGATTTCTGTTGGTGTTTTTGCAACGGAAATCAATTTTCGCTCCTGGGAAAAGACATCTACAATTTCTTTAGAGAGTCAAAGTGACAGAAAATCAGGTATTTGCCCGGTGAAGCTTCTTTGTGATATGTTTTTAATTACCTCCTGCTTATCCTCGTTTTATTACCGATGGAACAACCTAATACTCTGTTTGCTTTGAATTTTTCAAACTATTTCATTTCTCAAATATGTTCTCAAAATTGGTGTCGGTGTGTCGTTCGTCATTTACAAAATTAAAATTTTTTTCTTCGTATGCCAACCCTGCGTAGAACAACATAAGTAAAATCATGTACAGTACGAAACAGAAGCACGCACATGTGCAGGGCATGCAACAAACTGAATACTCATGCTCGCTCACTCCTTTACTAACAACATTATGGTTGCAAGAACGAGTGCACCGTATTGGCTTCTTCAAATAGTCATACGTTCACAATATTTGACTGTCAAACTTTTTTCTGTGTAAAAAAATCGACAAAAAGGAGTTGGCCCAGCTATCTTTTGAGTGAAAAAGTGGAAAAGTTTCTAGTGTTTTAACTTTGCCAGCATTTTACATAACATTGATCTCTGCTCCCTATCGCCGATAAGCTCTAAACAAACTCACCAAACATGGATGCGTATGTATTTCTGTAAAAAATTGCTTTTTCCTACTGATTACCATACATATTTTCTTCGAAGGCTGCTCGACGAAATTGATTCCTTGGAAGCGATTTTGATGGACGATGTTAGGATAATAAGAAATTCTGAAACGTAAGTATAATTGCTGGTGAATAGATCAGGGTTCTATCCGCTTATTTGCAGGGGTACTCCAGAGGTTATTGAGACCACAATCTTTCCCGTGGTCGAGAACGACTCGGAAGAACAATACATTTGCGTTAACTTACAAGTCATTCCATCCGAAGGATATCCCGATATAAGTCCCAAGTTCAATCTCCTCAAGCCTCGCGGTCTGGACGACTACCGTCTGAACACAATTAAGTTAGCGTGCGTCGACAAATTGAAGGAATCGCTGGGCTTTCCAGTGGTTTTTGACCTGATCGAAGTTGTGCGTGAGCACTTGTCAGGTAGTAATCTGCCCTGTGGGCAGTGTGTTGTGTGCTTGTACGGATTCCGCGATGGGGATGAATTCACGAAGACCGAGTGCTATCACTACTTGCACAGCTACTGCTTGGCACGACATTTGATAGCAGCTCGCAAGAACTACCAGGAGGAACAGGACAAGCTGCCTGCTTGGATCAGAAAGGCCTCGGACCCATTTCAAGCCAGTTGCCCAGTGTGTCGCGAGCCGATCAAAGACGAATCTGACTCACTGAAGAAGTGCTCGCCGCCAACAGAGCTGACCAACGCCCCCGACTTCCATCTGACCGACGAGCTGGTGCACTTGCAAAAAAAGATGGCTTGCCTCTTCATGCAGCAGAAGAAGCGTGGCGGCATTATAGACGTTGAGGCCGAAATCGCTCCGGTCATATCAATCGAACCGACTGACCACACCGCAGAGGACCAGAGCAAGAACCTCGCAGCTGAGCCAAACGACTTTTACAAGGACGACCGACCACCAGTGGAGCAAAGCGCAGTTGTAAGATTCTTAATGGGCTTTATTTTTTTTTTAATTCTATTCTCTTGGCTTTTCTCTATAGAAAAAGTCCGGCAGCTCTGGTGAATCCAGTGCCCGCACGCACAAGCCAGCTTCCGGCAGAAAACCTAACCACGAGGTGATCCGAAACGAACCCAATTCCAGCATTAATTTTGCTCCTGTTGTCACCCAGTCCCAGCGCGTTGCCTCCGATCCGACCAACAACAACTACCACCATCACAACCGCAGGCATATACGAGGCCGCCGCCACCACAACTACCACCACCACCGCTCGGAGAACAGCTACTCTAGTCATTCGCAACCGCAGGTGGCGCCGGTCGCTCCCGGGCAAGCCGCAGCCCAGCCAAATCCAAGCAAGCAGCAGAAAGGACTGCAGCAGAATTGCAGCGCCAGCTCTAGGTGACATCAGTGGTGGCGCATACACTTTTCCAATTGTTCCAGCAACAATGCACTGATTCCTCTTCATTTCTGAAGAAACCCACGGTTATGACAGTCGAGATAGATACACAAAGAATTTTGTTTTTGCCCAAATTTTTGGTTTTAGCGGAACCCCTTTTTGGTTTCTTGAAGCCTCTGGGTCGAGTTGTCTAGTTGGACGCACAACACACTCGACCACGAGATTATAATTATTGCCCCGTCCCCGGCCCCCTCTAAGTTGTAAGATTCGTTTAAGTATGCCACCACTAGTCAATTGTACAATATACAACGGATATTAGTTTGTTTTTCTAATTGTTTTGGTTTTGTTTATTTTTATTTAGTTTAAGAAACACCAAATCGAGGTAATCATCATGTCACTACTACTGCTACAGTTCAGTGAGCGTTTAGTGATACAGTTCACACAATAGTCTACTTGATAAAATAACAAATTTTATGATAAAAATGTGTCAAAGATAATTATTATGTGTAATTAATGTTCGTTTGGCCACAGCACACGACTATAAGCATAAGTTCAATCAATGTAGTAATCTTTCTCCAAACTCAAATAGTTGATATAAAATATTAAAATTCATCTAAATGCAAGTAAAGGTTTCTTTTCTTATTTAAAACTTTTGGGGAGCCTTGCAGGAACAAGGGAGCTCGCTGCCAGAGCTTTGATCTTGGGTGGTGAGAGAGGACTTTAATAATGACACACAATGCTTTATTAAACCCAATTGATTTTGTTCAAACAAAAATAAGTTCAAGTTCACTGACTTATTTTAACTAACTCCAGGGTCCAGACGACGGATATCGGCTATTTATGCGATTTTAAGCCTTTTGTAGAATATTCTACTTCTACACGACGCTAGATGGAAGACCAGGCGTAACGAGATGACATCAAGATATTGTGTTTCGCAGATGTTTGTTCCCCACTAGTAATCTCCACTTGCTTTGCATTAAGTTGGGCAAAGGATAATGTCGCCACATCATATTATCTGTACCTCCTAGTTTGGTTCGTTCCGTAAAAGCACATCATCACAAGTCAACCCATCAAAGTTTGTTTTTTTTCTACAATGGGGCGGCCCACATCGGCAGGACTGCTCCGCATTTTCTTGCTGTGCGCCGGAATCGAACCCAACCCAAGACCCAGGATATGGCCATGCTCGGTTTGCCATAAGCCCATTCACCACAACTCCACTTCGGTGAAATGCAACTCCTGCCTCAACTGGTGCCATCTTCGAAACTGCTCAGGTCTGTATTCTCATCGCTACGGGAATTCTAATTTCACTTACAGGAGCTGCAGAACCAACCAGCAACAACCACAAGCAATTTCGGTCCAAGGTCAACGACCACGCAAACTGAAAATCCTTCAATGGAATTGCAACGGTATTTCTGGCAAAATTAACGAACTTACTGATTTCATAGACCGCAAAGACATCCTCATAGCTGCCATCCAGGAAACTTAACTCACCTCTAAGCCCAACAGTTCAAGAAAACGCAGAACTAACAGGGTTGTCAACTACACCATCTTACAGACAGAACTCAGGACTCAGGCGGAGGGCTGGCATTTATTATTCACAACACCATTAAATACAGCCTTTTGACACTACCATCACCGCCGACTTCTGACACATTAAACCCTGATAATCCCACATTTACTTCCATCACATTAAACCCTGATATTGAACTTATCAACATCTACATACCACCCACCAGCAGCTGTGCACCTGCCTACCGCCCGTCGTTTGAACACCTCACGAACGGAAACAACAGGCTGATCTTAGGTGATTTCAACGCTCACCACGAACTTTGGTTCTCAGCTCTGGCCACTGACACTGGTGGTACAATGGATAGCACGGACCGTGCCTGGATAGCACGGACTTCTGCGTGCTGAATGAGAACTCACCGACCAGAATCACCAGCAACTGCCAAAGTTCCCCTGATATCAGCTTTGCCTATCGCGCCTCTCCTAGCCAGCCTCATCTGGAGTAATGATATCAGCTTGGGTTCTGACCACCTGCCAATCAACATCACATTTGAAACCGCGGATAGCTTCGAAGTCCCCGAAAAAAGGACCTTCATCAAATTCAACTGCACCACCTCTCAACAAACGGTGTTTCCCACAGCTTTACGTCGGAACAAGTTGCGGCTGCCATAGCAAAAGCTAAACCCTCCAAAGCACTCGGTCCTGACGGGATCTCAATGCTGATGCTCAAAAAGTTCGGCAAAACAGGTCTGGATTTCCTTACAACTATCCTCACCCTCTCGTTTAACTCGCTGCAGATTCCCGGAATCTGGAAGGTCGCTCGGACTATTCCGCTAAACAAGCTGGGAAAACCGTCTGATCAAGGCAAATCCTACCGGCATATCTCACTGCTCTCCCTGGTTGCCAAGGTTCTCGAAGCATTACTCCTCCCCGACCTCACCGACCATCTGACGCTTGCACCACATCAACATGGCTTCCGTAAAATGCATAGCACCACCACAGCTCTCAATGAGATTGCATCGCAAACTGCTAACGGACTTAACCAAAGACAACCTTGTCACAAGACTGTCGCTGTCGCCTTGGATCTCTCACAAGCCACACTTCTACGCGACATCCTGGAGCCCTCTCTGCCCAACACACACAAGCGTTGGATAGCAAACAACGGCCTTTTTTCAGGACCTGAACCTGCCATAGGCCTGCCTGTATCTGTTGTTACGTCTACCATTGATACTTTGGTTTTTCATGAGCACAGGGCTCGTTGGCGTGACTGCAATGGGTGCAGACAGACTAAACGACTACGCCCGGACATCTGCGAGGGGTCAGCGTGTTTTCTTCTATCTCTTAGAAGAATCGATTGCAGACTTCTTGTAGGCGTCCTTACCGGCCACCAAGCTTTTGCTAGACACTTGAATGCCTGTGGAGAGGACGACGATACAGCGGAACACTTCCTTTGTAGTTGCCCCGCCTTTGCTCGCATCAGGTGGCGGATCTTTGGGGCTGACGTGGTGAGTGCCGAACACCTAAGCTCTTCATCACTGAAGCTCCTTCTCATCTTTCTTCGAAAGACGTGTAAACTAAATACATTAATGTAAGGTGTCTGCATGGTAGTTCAATGGACCAGTAGTTGTGTCTGAGTGCTCTATCGGATAGTGGCAACCTCCAACAAAAACGTAAACTTATCGGCCGCCAATCGTTCGTCGAGCTCCGCAACGTCAAATCACAACACAGAAGGGTCAAACAAGGCGTACCACAAGGAGGCGTTCTCTCGCCACTCCTCTTCAACTTCTACATCTTCAAACTTCCCCTGCCGCCACACGGATAAAATATTGTTACACACTCGGACGACTGCACCATTCTCACCACTGACTGTCCCAACGTATCCAGGCTATGTACAGAGCTGAACCAATACCTCCCGGCTCTGGAGAAATTTTTCATTGACCGCAAACTCCAACTGTCGGCCGAAAAATCATAAGCTCTCTTCACAACCTGGACAAGGGAAGTCAAGCTAGCTCTGGATTTCAACATCACAGGACGTCGCATCCCTACCACAAATCATCCGAAACTTCTTGGCGTTACCTTTGACAACATGCTTACTTTTTCCACCCATGCAGCTTACGTCAGGAACCGCCTCAGAACTCGGAACAATATTCTCAAATCCATAGCTGGCAGCTCCTGGGGGATGGAGAAAGAGAGTCTACTTGCAACCTACAAGGCCATTGGACGCTCCGTGCTAAACTATGCCGCTCCAATTTGTGACGGCGCAAATTAGCGACACAAACTGGCGGCATCTTCAGACCTGCCAAAATTCAGCAATGAGGACTATCCCTGGATGTCACCTGATGTCCCACCAAAATCACCTCCACACCGAGATGAAGCTGCTGCCAGTAAGAGACCACAACACCATGCTCTCCAAACAGTTTCTTCTAGCGTACCACCTCCAAGACCACCCCAACCACGCAAGCACAATGCCGTACAAAAATGATGTCAGCTCGTACACGGAGCACCCAGACTTCAACATGCAAACCTACATGGTCTCCTTATCGAGCATACACCGTTCCAGTGTGTCCAACACCACAGATATCTTTCGCCCCAACATAGTGCTCGGAGGTCGGCCAAGACAAGGACTACCCTGGCCCAGTTACGCTCTGGTTGGTGCAGCATCTTGAACAATTACATGAACCGCCTCGACCAGTCCATCGTCGCAGACATTTGCCCTGACTGCGGGGATGGTCCACATGACACCAGGCACCTGTTCAACTGTGCTGCAAATCCAACCAACCTGCAGATGAGTGCACTCTGGCTGCAACCCACAGACGTGGCCACATTCCTTGGTCTAGAAACAGCATCATTGGAGTAGCTGCTACAACAACAACTAACTCACTCAACAGCCAATGCAGCCTTACGGATGGTATATGCCATACGGATGGTTCCAAAAAAAGGAGACAACAGTGTTTGGGTGGCCCGCTTCGCGGGTTTAAAGGATTTCAGCTCCCTTTTTCGCAGGGTTTAGCTGCTCACGCGACTTCGTTGCTCCGCTAAGGGTAGGTGCCAGTTGTCTGGCAGGCGCCTATGGCCATTTACGGGTATGTAAAAGTTGCACTCTTTTTTAACTTCTTTGGCTTATAACTTCTAAACTAATCGAGACCGACAATTTTTAATAGCTTATTTAGAATCAGGACACTCAAATCCATATATTAAGATAAAAAAATCCAAAACATTCCACTTGGACCTACGATAAACTTATGCCAAAAAGGCCAAGATAGGCCAAACGGGCCATATATACAGTCCTTCAGCAGAAATGCCAAAAGTTGGCGTGATTTTAAACATCCTTTAATAATACCAATTAAGATATCACCTTTTCAAAATCAAAATGATCGACTCTTCAGAATGTCGACTTTGTCTTGAAGAAGATGAATGCTGAACATATCCTTTGTGAATGTCCAGCTCCAGCCCTAAACGGCATTAGACGGAACTTATTCTTCAGAAAATAATCGAGTATGGAAGACTTTAATCTTGGATTGTCCGTTCCCACACTCCCAACGAAAATCGTCCTGATGAAGATAGTTATATATTGCTACTGTCGAGGTAATCGAGTCTAGGTACGACATGCATCCCTATCTGCATTTTGGTAGGGTTCACTATTCTATTTCATTGAGCAAATATCAATAATGTTTATTCAGATGACCACAGAACTCCAAGGCCTCTACTGCTCTTTTATGTAGCAGGCTTGTTGCCCGTGTTACAAAAGGATGCAAAAAGTCCATTCAGGAAACTTGGGTGTGGAAAGGTAACATCTGTGGACTTGCTGGATTGAGGAATTCTCAAGAAATTCTTTACAATAAGAAGTCCGAAAGACCCAGGACTTGTCTTATCGCATCGAAATCCTTAGAGGCATCTCTTACGATCGAAAGATTTTGCACTCAAGATCTCAATTCCCTGCCATGCTAACGTAAATGGGAAAGCTTTGCTATTGCATTGGCAATGGCCATCGATTATATAGGGGACTTACATCCCCTATAAGTAACTCTGACTCCTACCCCACCAAAGACAGTATTGTTGGAGCTTGTGAATCCAATGGATTGGATATCGTCTGACATCACCATCAACAATGTATAGGTCATACTCATTCCACTGCATTTGTAACAATCAGGATATCGACCTTAACCCGTCCAAAAGGACCATCACCAAATGGAAGATGCGCCAGAAAGGAATCACTCAGATGACAGACACATCGAATTTCAAATCAATTGTGAAGTTCTACCTTTGCAAGAGCGGAGAAATCCAAGAAAAAACGAATTGGGCACAGTTTAGAGCGAAGCTTGGTAACTCTGTTTAAGTTCACTCAAACTAAGGTCAAGACATGGGGTGGAGATATACCTGCTCAAGATTTGAACAGCATTCAAGCGTGCCCGTTTACGAAAAAAAAAACCCTTAGAAAATTGAAACCTTGGTGGGATTCTGGAAGCCGCACTGCAGGGTATTTGCAAAGAGACCAGAAAGTTCCCAAAACAGTCCTTAAAATACAATTAGTAGAAGTATGGAATCTATGTGTAGGTATCGATCATAAAAGGTTTTTAAGAGACTAAAAACTACACTCAGACTAAGGTTGGGATCTATTCAGTCTTCTCTTCACTCCGAGCCTTGCCTTGGCTTAGATATACAAACCCACTCTTTGGCGTGAAGTTAAAGTCGTGCTTTTACCAAAGCCTATAGTAAGTATGACTATAACCTATAGTCAAAAGCTTCAGACCAATAAGTTTGTCATCCTTCCTGTTGAAAAGATAGGAATGCCAGGTTGGGCTGAGCGCGCGCAAGGTTGCTCTTCGATTGCATCCAGAGATGTAACACGCAAAAAGCGCCGAAATCCTGCGGAACTTCGCCCTCAAAACCTTGTTGGTAGGATTGAATGTGATCTCGACCAGTAAGAGTACGTGCTGAGCGTTTTCGTCGATATTGAGGATGCTTTTTATAACGCAACCCTTGTTTGATAGCATGTGCAAATCAGCCAGACGCGGTGTATATTTAATATTAGCTCAATGGATTAGGCAATGCTATAATGTACAGGACGCTGAAAAGCGAGGCACGTTGTGGCAAGTGTGTGATCAAGGTGATGTTCTGTTTTCCCCTTTATGGCGCATGGTGGTAGACTCTATGCTATTGGCTCTTAACTTTCCTGGAACCTACACACAAGCCTAAGAAGATGATATCGCTGTTCTTTCTGTCGACTCAAAGTTCGTAGACACTAGTTCGATGACTAGGAATGGGTTTTCAGTGAATGCTCTTAAAAAGTTGTTAGCTCTACGAGAAAGAGGAAGGTCACTTGTCTGACTATCCCGATATCCGATGGAGTCAAATGTTAATTGAATCCAAAACCGAAAAAGCGTGAGCCCTAGCTACCAAAAGGGTCCTCTTCATTAAAACGACCATGGTGAGACCACACTGCTCTCATACACACCAGTTGTTTGGTGGAACAGGCTTACGCGGAAATTTGTTACTGCCTCTTTTGCCAAACTCTAAATAAAGGTTTGCCTTTGGCTGAAGCACACGTGCCTTCCTTAGCAAGCCTGGCACTGCTCTAGATGCTCTGGTAAACAAACTTCCCCTTGGGGTGTACGCTGAAAACCATTTTTCGCATTGAGAGAGGTGGCTTTTGGTAACACGACATTGGAATTTCGGTCCTTGTCTAATTGATTAACAACTTCGACGTCCCTAGCTTAGAGTCTGACCGAGCCCCAAGTCAGCTTCTGTCAGACTCTAAGCTAGGGAAGAATGCCATGTATGGCTCCAACACCGGACAGAGATCTGGTGCTTGAGTCTTTGTGAAAAGCAAACATTAGACTTCACTTCCCTTTAGGTAAAATATGTGTCTGTCCTCTGTCCACTGTTTTTCAAGAGGACACTTTCGCTATCCTATTGAAGATGCGCTATATTGTGACTAACAGGTGGAGAGCAAGAAACTAATGCGTTTGCAGTGACAACGAAGACGCACGAAACGCGCTGCTCAACCATTTTCATCCAAGATAATGCTCAAACTCGAGATTTCTCTAAATTTCATCGGAAGGCCAAATATGTATACAGTGAATTTTTTTTGAGTCGCAGGGTCACACTGGTATTCAAGGAAATATGATCTCTGATGAGCTTGCTAGATAAGGCTCAGACGCGGTTTTCTCAGGACCCGAACCTGTTGTCACGTCTGCACTTGACACGTGTGTTTCTCGTGAAATCTTTTCCCCTGTCTCGTGAGCTCGCATACAGGGCTTGTTGGCGTGACTGCGATGGGTGCAGGCAGACTAAAAGACTATGCCTGGACGTCAGCGCCTTTCCTTCTATATATCTAAGGAGAATCGAGCAGACTTCTTGGACCACCAAGCTTTTATTAAACACTTGGATGCGGTTTGAGCGGAACCACCACCCACTCGTTTTAACTGTGGAGAGGACTATACTTCTGTAGTTGTCCTGCCTTTGCTCGCATGAAGCTCATTCTCATCTTTCTTCGACCCACAGGTTTAGGTTACCTGTTACATTAAAAAATTAACGTAAGGTGTCTGATGCAAGATAGTATAATGTAGCCAGTAGTTGTGTCTTAAACCGACTTTTCGCACTTTCTCCACACCATCTTACACATGGAGAGTGTTTCACTGGCCCAGTATGTCTTTATGTATATATCTGTTTTATATTTCCCTTGCAATTTTTTTTTCCCCACACAATTTGAACCGTCTTCCGTTTTCAGTCACCTGGGTGCAGACACTTTCACTCCCGGTGCGCGATATCCGATCACAAACTTTCTGTATAGTACGTAGCGAGACCAGCTACTAACCAGGATCTTGTCTTAGGAAATGTCCAACTTCTCAGTGCTCCATTTTTTTTATTCGTCTTACACCCGCCTATATTACTAGCCCAAATAATTAACTTCCGCTCACTTTCTTGCATTCAGCTGCAAGTGTGCTGCTCGAAGTAGTGTGATGTTCATCTCTCAGGTGGATGTTCAGCAAACGTCTATACCACTACCACGACCCTGTCCAAGTACCTTCCTACACCAGGTAGGTTTTCCACTTCAGGCAATAAAAGACATGTTCCGAAAGATTTTCAAAGGTGGCCGGAGTGTTACACAAACCGTATGGCGTTATGATAAACTATCATAGTCCATTGCCTATTGTGAATGTGAAAGCGACATTCTCTCAGACTTCTGGATCGATCTGTCCTTTTGTGACATCGTTTAGCCTTCGGTTGTTGTCGCAGGATCGAGTGCGCTATCGTCCTTCTTATTCGATGGCAGAACAGCTGATGCCCACGTACTTTTCTAGCTTATGATGAAACCTTCTTTTTCGATGGGCGATAATCGATATTATCTCGTATGGCAGGTCGCGGATCGCTTTTAAATCTCATGTGTCTACGCGGTGCTCTACTAGGTGCGTTTGACCAAAGTCTATTTTGTGACTCAAATACACAATAAACACAAAAAAAAACTCACACGCGAGATTTTCCGCTGCTCCTGATTTAGTTCACCAAGGATAGTGCCCAAGAATAGTCTTACATATATCGTCTAATTTTGTTAGAGAAATTATGGATTTACTCCCAGTTATAATCGAAATGGCATTTTCCTTGCTGAGATTGTGTTTATTTTAGATTCAATACCCTGACCATTACCTGATATTTGGTTTAGCATTCCTATTCTAAACCAATTCCTATTTACAGAACTTTAACGCTTCACGTAAGTCACCCGAAGACCCCAGCATAATCGTTTATGTATACCATAAACAGATCTGCGTATACGTAGGGATCTTGGTGGCGCGGGCGGTTCGATACCTTAGCACTTACAACCATGTGTATTGAAGAAACCCACTCCTTTCATCAGTGCAGGCACCTGCTAATCCCGCACACTGTGCAAGATTCAAAAGACACTTTTCCACATAAAGTTTAGGAGGTAGATTCTCGTCGTTTTCTGTATGGGGGTATCCCTGTTAATAATATTTTAAGTATAGTTATTCGGTTAAGTCTATGAAGGCGTTTACAAACCTCCAGGCATCCATGCAGCTTTTTTCAATCAGAATTCGAAAGCCTCTTGAATAACCAGTATATTTACCAAAGCTTCAGTTTAGCTCGTCGAACTCGTGTATATGAGTGAACTCCAAATAACTGACCTCAACGTCGCTTTGTTTACGTCGTTTGCATACTGCATAGTGATCACCAAAGGTGCTAACCACCGAACTCAGAAATAGAGTAAAAATTTTCCTACCATGCGAGACCTCCTATGCGAGGTCTCCCATGAGATTTCCTATGAGAGACGAACATATAGAAAACAACACTTGTGTAGAGTTGAAAACGAGGCACTACCGTCACTACAGATAACCTGATAAATCTTTAGAGTTAGATCAGAATAATCACGGATTACGCCCTTCTGCATTCGCACGTATTTCTGTTTCAGTTAGCTTCAGTACGAAAACGCCTTGTAAGCGTACTCAGCAGATCAATTTACACGCAGCATCTGTTGATATTGGACATATGACCAAAGTTGCACCATATATTTAACAATTTTTAATGGTGGAAAGATAGTAGCTCCAGGACTTCTTTAACCTGAATTACTCAACCACCCAATAGACACATATTTTCTCAACACTCTTTGCAGCATCAAATGCCTTTAAAGAAGTGTGTTAAATTTAAAGATGTTGTTTTGTTTTTAAATAGTTTTATTAACAGATTTAAAAAATCGTAATCCATTCATTCACTCCATATATTTCTATAAATTTTAATTAATAATAATCAATTAAGCTAAATTGATTTAGTCTTATTATATTGAGATGTAAAATTGTTAATAATATTTTCTTTAAATATGTTTCTGTGATGTTATTTTTAGTGTTTTTTTTTTTTTAAATATTTATATATGGTTTTTTATATTTTTTTTTTTATATTTTCAATTTCGCTTAAGTAATGAAAGTATATGATTTTTTTTTATGATTTTTCCATTTTTTAAGTAAACCATATAATGTAGAAGATTCTTCACATGATTTTCAAAACTTATTTTTTAATTTATGATTATTTTTCACAATGTTCTTTTAGATTTTGAAAAATATTTAGAATGACTTTAAAAATCAAAGAAAATGGTTTGAGTCTTATAAACTAAACAATAACAAGAAGAGATGACTTAAAAACAAATATTTCTTTGGCAATAACATTTCACTTTAAACACTAGCTTGATTTATTTAATAACGTTACGTTTTTCTCTCTAGGAAGACTTGATCTTCAATTCATGATATTAAAAAATACTCAAATTGCAATATATGTATATACATATATATATATATATTTTTCTTCTGCGGTGAAGTGCAAATTATGTCTGTATTTGCATTTTTCTTGTTTTTTACATTTTTAATATTTCAATAAGAATTTGGCATCGATATTTGTCTCTTTATTAATTTATTTTTGTCTTGATTTTAATATTCTTTTCATGTTTTTTTTTGCGGAAGTCTTGATGATGTCGTTTGTATACTAAATTTATTAAAAACTTAGAAAATTGAAACATTTAGGTTTAATTATTTACAATATCTCTCTTTTGACTGTTGATGAAACAGTGTTTTTTATATTAATTTTAATAGGGGTTTTTGTATTTGGAAACTACTCATATTACATGTATCGTACTTAGAAGCAGTTAAGGGGTTGATCACAATCAAAATTTGTATTATTGTATCATTAAGCAATTTCATATTTAACGCTATTAACTATTTTCTTTCATTCTTATTTGTTTAAGATTAAGAATAACGTAATGATTTTATTTTCTCTAAATATTCAGGCTAAAATCGTTGATTGTAAGGACAAAACATATGAATAATTAGAGTGTGACCGAAATGATACTTAAGTTTTAGGCTTTAATAAGTGGATGCAATTCTTTTTTTAGATATACATAGATCGGATTGTGATTAAGTGGTTTCGCGAAGCTTGAATCATAATCGAAATAGTTTTACTGAAGTTTATTTAACCTACAAAAATGTTTCGTTTAAGTGTGTAAATGTTCCGTTCCCCTTTCTGCATACCGGACCATAAGTTAGCGAAAAACTGATAAAAACTCGTCAACTTACATTGAGCACGGAGACTAAAAGGGTTATTATAGCCATAAGCCTGGATTAACCATATGCGTTAAAACCTATTTATGAAATAGCCACACAAAAGACTCGCGACGACCTTGAGAAAACGATTGGAAAAATTCAGCAACTGCCAAATTTCCGTTTCGAATCTTTTACGCTTTTACCTTATTCGGAGCAGAAAGCCAAGTGTTTTTATTGTCATGTCATCTTATTGAAATCGACACATTTATGAAAGCCAGTTTCTTATTCTTAGTTGAGTTCAGTCTGAGTTAAATCGGAGTTAGATTTATTTTGACGTTACCAACTCTCATTTTTTTTGCATAAAAAGATTGAACAGAACACAGGTGGTTGCAATTGTCCCTTAGGCCCTGCTATCGGTCACGAGCAACCTCTGCAGCTCGTCAAGAGTTAACATATCCCCAATAAAGCACTTTTCGAGTTAACTTATGAACGAGTTTACTCATGAACGAGTTAACTCGAGAAGTTCTTTGACTTAACTAAGCTCTTGTTGAGTTGAACCAAAGCTAAGATGCGGAAAGCTGAGCGCAGGATTAGCCCCAAGTTAAACAAGTGTGCGGGTTACAATCTGCTTAGGCGCTTTGTTCTGTACCCCATCTCAATTCACCGCTGACAAGCTATCAATCGCTAAATGTCAGAAATGCCCAAAATGGGTGCGTTTTTCACTTTTTTTGAAATGCCAATCA
This sequence comes from Neoascia interrupta, assembly GCA_947623515.1. Lineage (NCBI taxonomy): Eukaryota > Metazoa > Arthropoda > Insecta > Diptera > Syrphidae > Neoascia > Neoascia interrupta. The sequence continues at coordinate 154,283,498 of OX392462.1, forward strand.
TAATACACTTATGCAAGGACACTTGCAAAACAAATTTCAGCGTCCTGCGACAATTTTGATTTTCTATGCTACTAAGTAAAGTGGGCGTGTTAGTGGGTGGATGTAAAAAAATTTTATACTTATACTGCTTGGGGTCCCAAAAACACCAGATATAAAGTTTCAAGTTCCTAGATCAATATTTAAGGCATTAAATCTACCGACAGACAGACGGACAACTCTCATTCGACTCAAAAATCTAGAAAGCAAAAGCACAAATCTAATTAAAAGCTTTTTTCGGGTAATGGCATTCAGGAAGTTTCATACTATGTAAGAATAGTGACACAACACCGTTTTTTACGAACGTTTCTCTTGGTGGGGCTTGTTCTACTCCGTGTAATCACTCATTAACAGTTCTAATTGACAGTACTTCAACAAGCAAATGCTTGGCTGTGAAGTATATGTAATAGCATTAAAAAGTCTGAAAAGTATTACTTTACTATACTATATTTGGGAAGTATTGGCGACCTGCATGCGAGAAACTAAGTTCCGGCTAGCCTCGAGCTTTTGATCCTTAGGTTTTTTAGAACTTTTATAGAAGAACAGTCTCGGAGTATAGTTCAATTTTGAGACATTTCAGTCAAAACTTCTCATAATCACATTCGAACCTGTTTTACTAAATCACATTTCCTTCTGGGGTTGCTGCTCCCCGATGACAGCAACCGGCATGAAAAATATCTGAGTTGACTTAAACTCCGGGTGTCAAAACACAACAACTGAAAAACTATAACCAAACGTTTGCCTGAAAACTAGCGACTTCCTGGTCTTTTATCCAGGTTCGAGTCTACCATTGCTTTTCTTGGTAAAGGCATAACACTTGCGGGAATATATTTTGCTGTTTCTGGGCAGGATTTGCAGCTTTCGTTTAGCAGTCTTTGGCAAGAAGGTATTATTCTCCTGCAAGGGTAGGTATTCCTTAAATTCGCATATTCCATTCATAATTCAATTAAATTACATCCACTTAAACCATCATAATATGAAGGATTTTTTTTGTGAGCTTTGAAGGTACTAATAAATTCATCTTAAGTTATTTATGAAATTAAGTCAAAAATGATTCTTTTTTTTTTCTAACTACAGCAAAATAAAAAAATATTTAACTTTGTTCAAAACTAAATAATAAAAATTAAATTCTTTCTACATACATATACATACATTATAAGGCAGTACATAATGTCTTTCTTTTCTTAGCCCATAATTTTCTTTTTTGCTGTGGTATATATTCTATATTGTGTGGAACAAGTGGTTTATTTTGTTTGTGGGTTAATCTCTAATGGTATTCAAGTAGTACAACCGCTGAAACTCAGTTTTTTTTTATTGATTTCTTTATGCCTGGAATTTGCAGAGAAAGTTTAAGATCTAGTTGTGAACGGGACAGTCTTTTCTTTTAAGTAGAAACTAGAACCTTGTAGCAGCTGCTCTGAAATAAGTGGAAGGCTTTCGTTTTATTTACAAGATTTGATGAAAATCTATGCGTGACATGAGAAACGAGAGAATCTGATTCTAGATTCCGCACAGTTGTCACTGTCACTTTTTTGCTAAACCATTCATCAAAATATCCTTAAGGCGTATTCGTATTCCTTCCTAGTTTTGTCGATAAAATAATTTCCTTTGCTTCCTACAAAGGATTGCCAATCCACGAGTATTTGAAGACAGGATTCATCAATCTCCAGAATCCAGAAGAAGTCTGCAGTAGTTTTGTCCAGTTTAATCAATGTATTAAATTTCAAATTTGTGAAAATTTTTTTAAGCTAGGATTCGCTGCATTCTATTCGTGTTAGACTCTAAAGTAAAGTTCTTTGAAAGGATTTTTTCATTGACTCTGAAAAATGATTCAGGTCTTATGAGTCATTTTGTTGCACTGACTTTAGCTAGAGAGTCTGCTAGTTCGTTGCCCTCAAAGCCTAGGGACTAGGCTGGTTCTTAGCTAGTTCGTAGATGCGAATGTCCCATGTTTGTTTGTAGGACAAGCTTCGACTTTATGACAGAGGAGAACTGCTTGGCTGTCCGAGAAGATGATACTGATGAAGAGGCTTTCAGATTCCATATAGCTTTAAGCACAGAAGTGACCGCCTTTGATAGAATGTAAGTCAATATTATTCGAATGGAATAGACGATAAATATCTACTCAGGCGTACTTCCATTTGAACGTGAATTTGAAAAGATATAAGACAATGAATGGCATGAGTGCCCTCGCTGTATAGTCGGGGTCTCAGCCTTTTTTTGTGGGCCTCTGCCCACCACAAATAAGATCAGGGACTCATAATCTTCAACAGTAAACTTTGAGCCCCAACCATAATAGACTTAAGTGGGATTCACCTAATGTCAAAATACATCGAAAATCCCACTCAAGTTCTGCCCAATGCTTACGGTGCCCATAATAGATTTTAGCAAACTTTTCGGAAATCGTATGAAATTTGTGTGTATCTAACCAGCTGTCAAATTTCCGTGCTGAACCTCTCACTTGATTGGGTCCAAACTTAAGAGAGCCAAAGTTATCGAAGACCTAACGAAACCGGGCAAACGGCTATTTTGGTCGTAGTATACGAATCGCGTGTAATGGAACATTTCGGAACGCCGACTTAAGCCCATCTAAGCCTATTATGGTTAGGCCTTTAGTTCAAGCAAATCTGAATAGTATCTACGCATGATTGCTAAAACATATTTGGAAAAGAGGTGGACCTTATAGCCAACGGCTAACGAGTGCTTGGTCGTATAATGCGAAATGCGATGCTCCTAGATCAACTTCAACTAGATTAAATACGGTTCAAGGACAATAAGAAGGACCACCGGAAAAAGTATTGAATCAATCACAAGAGGATATTATTTCTCGTATATAGCCAGTCGAGCACAAACAGCCGTTAAGACACCATAAGCCTGTCACATGTAGTAAATCTTAGTCATTCAATTTGAAGGGCCTGTTATTTAGTTTGAGACTGTCTGAGTTTCGGAGTCAAACTGAGGTTAACCCTAGCAATAATCTTTCAGGGGTGTATCTGTCAAAAATCAGTGAAATTCGATCAAACTTAACTCGCCAAAATTGGTGGGTTTGCCCCGGGATAAACAGGAGAAGAGTTCTAACTTATTTTCTTTTTTTTTGAACTGACTGTTGCTTTGTGCATTTCTGTGATAAATTACTTTTGAGTAGAATTTGGGGAACGATCCTCTTTCCCTGTTTTTGAGAAGTGAGTGGGAGGGACAATGATTTCGATAACTGAACCGATCGATTCCGTCGACGGAATCGGTTAAGCCCCATCTGGGAAATCTTTTGTTTCGGGATTAACAGATTTTGGTTTAACCCGGAGTTAAAACTCTGCACTGAAGTTGTTCGTATGCTCTCGCTGTCAGGTCATAGTCAAAGAAAGAAGTTATAATAAAACCCATAATCTCAGCCTGATCATTCGATTAAGAACTTGTTTGTCTTCCGCTATCATGTAACAAAATTTAACCAACTATAAACCACCATGACTATATTCCGAGCTAGGAACCATGAAGAATGAGTGCTATCAGTTTAGCCTATGATGGCTAAGCAAAGCTTATCGAGTGGCCAGCTTAAGAATTGAATGTTTACAGAAGAAAAGAAGCGCAGATATTACTGGGATTTCAGTGCTCTGTCTGATCTACAGGCCTGAAAAGGCAATTTTTAACTATAGACATTACCATAAAAGACTTTAAAAAAGCTTTCACAAATGTCCCATTACCGCAATTTATATGCCTCGAAAATAAAAACATTTTCCTCAGTTTTTTAAGGTTTTCGTTAAGTTTTGCTGGTTTAACTTTAAAAAAGCTTTCACAAATGTCCCATTACACGCAATTTTTATGCCTCGAAAATAAAAACATTTTCCTCAGTTTTTTAAGGTTTTCGTTAAGTTTTGCTGGTTTAATGCTAGTCACAATTAAGTGAGAGGATCAACGAGGAAACTTGGAAGCTTGTGAAAAACATGATCTTTTACGATATCTGAACCTTTTACATAAGTCTATTAGGGGCACCTCAAGCGTTTGGCAGAACTTCAGTCATAAGGTTATATTGATAAGTCAGTCATTACTAATGGCATAACTTAACGAAAATTTGTTAAATTTTCTCCTTTTGCCTTTGTCAACATTCAACATTTTTGTCAAAAATAATTTGTTTTTAAAGTGTTTTCAGAAATGTTTGCAAAATATTTCAGAAATGACGATGTTTAAAGCTTTTGAAAATAGTCACATTTGCGAATGAATAATACAAATGTGCGTCGTCCTTCAACTACCGTCTTAAAAGCTTGACAGGTTCGATGATGCCGATCATTCATTCGATAACTGCCCTAATGTCAGACCTTGGCTTATTCTTAAGGTCCTTTGTCCACACCTAGATCTCTTTTTTCTCAATTCGTATAGGCATTTCCTTAGAGTTTGCTATGAGTTTTGTTGGCTTCTAAATTATAATTTAAAACAGAAAATATATCTTGCAATGAATTTAATCTATACTACACAAGGTGACCATCAGCGTCTGTGTAACCCATGGTTGTTGCGTTAAACGTACTTAAATTATGTGAACTGGGATCGTAACCACCTACTAAAAGATTGTTGCTTATACCTGATGCATTTTGAATATTGAGTATTTGCATGCTGCCCGTGTTCCCACTACCCGAATGTGGCATGCCGGGACTAACTCCAATACCGATAACTTGACCAGTAGTTGTACTGAGGATTTGCTGTGATTGCAAATTGCGTTTAGGATCCTTTAGGATGCTCTGCGGTAGCTTAGGCGTGGGTGTGCTATGCGATTGTGGCCCCTGTGACAGGTTGTTCATCTGGGCGGAGCCATTCGATGTTGACGTTTGTGTTGATGATGATATTGTATTGTTTAGATGCAAATGATCGAGCGTTAATTGCTGATGGCCCAAATGGATGTTGGTATGGTGGGTGACATCGGGCGGAGGTACACCAACGACACCGCGCATTATGCCTCGTCGCAAAGTACCTCCACCGCTTATTATAGTTGGTTGATTTGACTGTAGATGCGAAAGCGGTAAGGGTGGAGTGGGATAATCAACTTGGGGATAGTCCTGGAAAGAAAAAATAAAAAGAAATTTAAACAAATTATAAAAGCGGAATTGGATATTATTTCAAAATTTTAATGGTGTTTTATCTCCTAAAACTTGTGCACAAATCGTTAGTGAATATGGTTGCATCTATCCGAGTTCATTCCTTGCGCATTATTAAAAAAATGCTTATTCAGGATCAGGTGGAAAGAATAAGGAACATATAGAATTAGCTAATTGGTCACCAATAACTGAGCCATGTCCGTCTGTCTGTACGTATGTTGGTGGTTTTTAGGCCAACAAGGACGGACGGAACTTGAAACTTGATATCTGTTCTCTATAGGTCCTGAAGCAGTTAAAGTGGCGCCTACTGACATGCCCACTTTACTCAATAGCATGAAAAATAAAAGCTGTCATTAAGTGTACTATGATTCGGATTTCAAAAGACGCAAAAACCGCTCCCATGTGGGCGTGGTCATATTTCACCTGCATCCTAATAAACGGTATTTATTTAATATACATAATTTGCTTTAAATCCAGAAAAGTTGCACTATAAAATGTTCAAATATATACATACATATACCTGCACTATCAACTTAAATGAATAAATTTTTCCCACGCCCACTTTTGGGGGCGTTTTTAAGTGCAAACCACATTGTTTAAGTAAATGAATTAAAATTTAAAAATCAAGATTTATGAGTAATTCGGAGCTTGACAGAGGTAAATTTGGAAGGGGTTTATCCAACGTTTCCCTTAAGCGAATTGTAACCCACCCACATAATGCAACAAGTACCTTATTAGCCCAACCTTAAACTTGTTTGAGGCAACTCAATAATGCTAGGAAACGTGTGTTGATGAGATGAAGTGACAGAATCATTGTTGTATTGTTATTTACTGCATATGTAAATTAGTAGATACCTATAGGTTTATCGTATATGACTGTCAAAACTTGAGTGTGAACCTTTTGCTATGAATTAAGTAAGCACATATGAACATAAAGTATGACTTTCATCGAATGAGTTAGGGTAAGACCTGGGGTGGCCCACGGAGCATAAATACCTCCAAATTGAGTGCTACCCAGCGATTTCGGTAGACCTAGTTTTGTGGTAAGAGCATCAACGCTCATACCTATATTTTTCTCTTTCTTTCCATTTTCATTTCACTGTGGCGAAAATGGATCATTTCTGGTGATGCCTTTGCCTGACCAATGGGGCATTAGGAAGACAAACTTATTTTACTTTGACCAAAAAGATCTTTTTCGCTTAAATCCCGTTGCTGATCGATCTTTGTTTCGCTCAACTATCTTGGGCCTTGATGCTCATCAGTGAGTGTTGCCGGTTGTTGCCATGCAGACACCTTACTTTATTAGATTTTGCGATTTCAATTCACATTTTTACCTCGAGGAGGTGCATAGAATTGGTGTTTTAAAAAGCTTCGGTTACGTTTCTAAAAAGGCGTGAGAAGTGGCAGAACCTTGAACGGGCACATGCAAATTTAAACTGTGGGATTGAAGGAACATCAGTAGGGTGACGACTTGGGCGACCCCGTGAGGAAGGAGTCATACTAGTTAATAAGGCCCCCTAGTAGCTGACGCAATAAGTGTGACCTGCACTTTAAGTCGTCTGCGTCTTATATTGGAGGAGGCAACCGTTTGAACCTAGGCCCACTGTCTGACATTTGGTAGGTTTTTTTTTTTTGTAGAAGAGGTTGCAATATCTGGCGGAGCACACTAAAGCAACTAATGGTCTATTGTGCTTCAGTGAAGAAGAGCTTAGGTGTTTGGCACTCATCACGGGTTGGCCACCCAAGGGTTGGCCACCTGATGCGAGCAAAAGCAGGTCAACTACACAGGAAGTGTTCCGCTGTATCGTTGTCCTCTACACAGACAGAGGGTTTCGCTCGGCCGCCTGGTGATCGTAAAGACGCCTACAAGAAGTCTGCAGTCGATTTAGATTTTCCTGAGAGATGCAGATGTCCGGGCGTTGGCGCTTAGTCTGTCTGCCATTGTCTGTACTCATCGCACTCATGCCAACGAGTCCTGTGTTCACGAGAAACCCAAATAGCAATGGTGGACGTGGCACAGACTTTTCACACAAGTTTGGATCCTGAGAAAACCTCTTCTGGGCCTTGTCTAGCAAGTTGGATCCATGTGTGGCCTGGGACTCAAACCAGATTCCCTTTATTTTGCGTTCTGACTAAATTCGGCATAAGCTTGAGTTCGAGTACGAACTATCTTGGATGTAAGAGGGTTGTACAGCGTTTTTAGTGCGGCGTGGTTGTCTCTGCAAACGCATGCGATTCACGCCCTTCAGCGAACGGCTCTGCTTGAGACTCATATTAATCTAAGGGCTAGTTGAGTCTTATGTTCTTGCTTTCCACAAAGACTCCAGCACCAGACCTTTGTCCGATTTTGGGGCCATCTGTGAAAATACGATGGCGTTCTTTCCATATCTGAGAGTTTGACCGAAGCCATTTCATTGCCAAAAGAAAGCCGACGTGGTAGTTTTGTCGCAAAAGGATTTCTGGTATCAGGGGGCGTATCCATTAGGCATCAGGGATCGAAGGACATAATAAAAGTGTTTCAAAATTCCAATGCGCGTGGTACCAAAATCCACCTTTGTTTAAGCGAAAGATGTATTTCAGTGTACATCCCATGATTAATATATGAAGGGGGGCGGTTTATCAGAGCACCTTACAGAACATCTTAGAGCCGGCTTGCTAAAAAAGGTCCCTGTGCAGGGAAGAAAAGCCGCACTTTCGAGTTTCGCAAAATAGGCAGTTACACGTTCCTGCAAAAGCCTATTCCACCAAAAAACTGATGCGTGAGAAAGGAGTGATGTTATACCATGACAGTATAGGTCCAAAAAATCTTCTTCGGAGATAAGCCTCATGTGTAGTCAAAAGCGCCTTTACATTGCCAAAAAGTGGACAGTATAATTTTTCGGTTTTATATTCAACATTCTTGAACCAAAAAAGTTCTCTGTCTAGGATAACGGACATCGGTTTTAGTTCCAACATACTTGAACCAAAAAAGTTTTCTCTCTAGCATAACGCGGATTTCGGGATAAAGACACCTTTAAGCACGAATTGACCAATGACCTTTCTCCTTCTGGTAACGACAACAATCGTCTCTAAGAGGATTCACTGGAGGCCCATTCCCAGTCCAGCACGTTATCGATCTAGCTTAGTGGGGATCTCTGGCGCCTGAAAGCACATAGTACCTAGGTTTGAACCGACAGAGAGTACTGTGACATCATCCGCGTAGGCTTGAGTGTAGGTTCCAGGAAGGTTGAGGGCCAAAAGCAGAGTGTCTACCATCATGCAAACTGTAAGTGGAAAGAGAACACCACCTTGTGGCCAATCCTATCCGAGTTATGACATACGTGGCACAATCTGCCTCGGCTATCAGAGTCCTTAGAATTGGCGCAATCCATTGAACTAATGTTTTACCTACACCAAAGATCGCGTTAGCAAAAGCGCCCTCAACATCCACGAAAACGGTCTTCTGGTTGATAGCGCATTCAATCCTATCAACAAGATTTTGCTGCACAGTTTCGCAGGATTTTCCTCACTCAAAAGCGTGTTGCAATTCAGAAAGACGATGCGATCGAATAGCAGCCTTTCAACCAGTCTCTCACAGCTTTTTAGTAGGAAGGAAGACAGGCTTTTAGGTCTAAAACCTTTGGCTAGTGCTAGGCCATTGTGAGACCTACCAGGTTTTGGTATAAGCACGATTTTAACCATACGCCAGAGGGTGGGTATCTATAATCCAAGGCTTGGCTTGCAGTAAATATTCTTTTCAGCGTGGGCAACAGCTGACTCAAACGTTGTTTCAGCATAACTGGGGTATGCCACTTCATAGGTACTATGCCACGAGAGCCGCATTTTGGTCTCACTTTCCCACATTTTTCAAATGCTATTGACTGAAAAGGAGCGAACAAGCAAGTGTATTGAGCTTTTAGGATTCTGGCAGCTTCTCACTAGTTTTTGTCGTATTTTTCAGCCTTGGGAATGTTTAATTTTTGTAAGACCAAAGACCTGCAAGATTGAAAAATATTGCCATGACACGAAATCCATTTGCGTAACAGTCAAAACTTAATTAAATTCACTCCCGTATTTTACAGAGGAGGCTACTCGTTCCCATCGTAGCAACATATTGCAGGACGGACCTGCCTGAATCTTTTGTGGCACAGTTGATAGATTTCACGTGTTGGCTTAAATGGGTAAAATTCTCATTCTTCTACACACATCCTTCAATTTTAGCAAACTTTTGTACGCTGGCACATGTTTGAAGAAATCTTCAAAAGCCCGCATTATAATAACTCCTTGCATGGGTGGCATAGGTATAAATTAAACAAATTCAGTGAACTGAATCCCGAAGTGTGCAAATGTCAAATCCCTTCGATTTATAACGAAACCGTTTCAGAAACACAAAGATCTAATGTGAATAGGGTTGGTACAAAAAATTGCTAGGGAGGACTTGTGTACCAAGCCTACCTACATCAAAAGTGAAAGTTCCTCGAAAGGTTATGCTGTGCCATTGTTTGGGTTTGCAAAGAAACACTGTTCGAAGGGAGACGCCCATAACAACAGGATGTGGAACCAGGCTCCGCATAGTCAGCTTTAATGTTTTAAGGAAAGAATTTATTTTCAGGTCAAACAAAAGACAAAATTATTTCTATATGAAAGCCATAAAAAGTTAATTTTGCTTTTCCAGAGAATAGTGAAATGAAAGTTGCCACACTCACCAGGTTAAAACCATAAACCTGGTGCCTGATGGCTGTTTTACCAATATCCATGTTAGACAGTTAGCAGAAATAATTTGTTTTAAAACAACCTAGAACATGGCAACTATTGCAGGATTCGAAATCCTTTGAACACACTATTTATATTACAGTGCTAGCATATGTCTACACAAAAATATTGCAAGGCTTTTATATTAAACAAAACAAAAAAGGATTCACACATCTTTACATACAATCTACATGTGTGCACCATAACGTCTACCTATGTTCGTGTGAATTTTTGTTTTCTCTATTTTTAATAACTTTACATATCCCCACTGGGGGCATCATGCATACAATGTAGCCAGCAGTCCAACCGTCTGTTTGTCTTTCGGCTCTTGCTCTCTGAAAGTTGTTTGTCCAACGACTAAGCTTAAAGGGGAAAGGGTTGTGCACCCATTTTGAATAAGTGATTATTATGCTGGAAGAATGTAGATATGTATGCAACGCCCAACAAACCAGCCCACCAGCCGCTCCAACTAACTAACCATGGCTGTGATGCTGTGCAACCAGGATATCGAGCATTCCACACTCTTAGGTACGGGTGCAGTGATTCGCATAGGTTTTCCCTTTGATTTCTTCAGCTTCCACTGCCACCGCATTCATAATTCTTGTGTCGTTGGAACTACTTAAAAAAAATATGCCTCATAAACATTATTTGCATGTGGGGCCACATGCGATTAATGAGAATCCGCCCTATTATTTAATTGCGCCCGCTACATAAAAAGAAAACTGTTTGCTTAAATGCTGGGTATTTTCTCGTTTTTGGGCGCATTAAGAATTTAAACCTCATCGTTTTTAAAGATTCATAACAAATTACGGAAAATGGTTATTTAAAAAAAAATTCAATCACGGACATTGGTTTTTTCAAAGATTGGATTTCATTAGACATGCAATAAACATTTAAGAAAATTAAGAAAAGAAGGCCATAGCCTTAACGAGATTTCTGCCTTTCCCGTTTTTTATTGCATTTGATTCAAAGGTTTTTATGACTTAGGTAAAGGGGACAACGCCTGTTCGACATGCAAAATGTTCTGCTCATTAAATTCGATATAGGTTTGACTCGAAATATATCAGTTAAATTCTTCCAAAAAAGTACTGTCATGTACTCGGACAAAATCCTGAAAACCGAAAGTTCAAAATCTTAAAACTAAAGAGAATCGTATATGAAATTCTCCTAAATAAAATCCATAAAAGACACCTTCATAAGTCTAACCCTTACCAAACTTAACATTGGTTAGCTTTATAGCATATAGGGTTGCATTCAGCAAGGTAAAGAAAAGAGTTTTCACATAGCAGGGGAGTCCCGCATGTCCCGCAAAACATTAATAACAGAAAGAAGTATTTTTCATTTTAAAGGCTGAGGGGGATATATAATATCTTTGGAACTTTTGGTTCTGGGATTTCAGTTTGGGAGTTTGTTTATATTATTTTCGGCGGTCTGGGTTTTCGGGATTTTGCTTTTCCGAGGTTTTTGGCTTTCGGTATTCTGACCCTCATCGAAAATTCAACTGAATGCTTCACTGGAACTCATAATAATTAAAAACCAGTGAGTAAGTGCTACAGTGTGTACACAGAAGTTACAGTCCGTAAAACGGACCGTTGAATACCCCATCCTATCCCACATAGTAAAATGCTGATGACATAGTTATTTTTTGGCATTTTATAAGTAATGCAAACTTCTTAAAGGGGCGTGGTCCAACCGCCCCTAATTACAAACTATTAATTATAAGATATTTCCACAGATATTTCCAAGTTACACCTAATTGTACGTAAAAATGCAATTTTTTGGGTCAAATTCAATATTTTTGAAAAATCGACCCCTCAAAGGGGGCGTGGCTAAGAACTTTATATGAACGAAATCTGGACGAAAGTATTGTTTACCTAACCTGCCACTTTTTTTGTTTCATGCTTTCCTAAATTAGGCTCAAGGGCAGTCGAAATTAAGTTTTTCTGGAAAATTTTAGGTTTTTCTTCAATTCTGCCTCCAAAAGTGGGCGCGGCCTAAAGTCTTGTATGAACAAAACGTGGAACTAAGCGTTTTCTACATAAAATATTAAGCATCTTTTTTTTAATTTTGAGCAAAAATACTGAGTAAACTGCATTTGAAAATTTACCCTGAAAATAGATGCCACGCCCACTAGAAGAGATTTACCAATTAAATTTGCCTGTTTTGTGTCTTACAGTCATTAGGAGATGTTAAATGTCAAACTTCAGCCTTTTAGAACGTCTTACAGTTTTGAAAACTCTGGAGGTAGTTGGACATTTAGAACGATTGTGGGCGTGTCTTTGGGCGGATTTCAAAAATTTTTACACTTGTACTGTTTCGCATGACGTTGACCTTACGTACGAAGTTTCAGCACCCTAGCTCAAAATTTAAGGCCTAAAAACATGTGACATACAGACGGACATGGCTCATTCGATTCAGAATTCGGTCTCGATCGTATGCCCTTAAGGTCTTGGAGGTCAACCATTATTATTTCACCGTGTTACAAACTATGTGACAAACTTAATCCTATGGAACGGGGTATAATTACGAAAACTAGTGGGAGGCTTGCAATCCGCTTGGGCGAATCGTTGGATACCCCATCCCCATTGACCACTGTCAATCTCCGAGTTGCGTCGTAATCTTGCTTGTCAAATTTAAGTTTCTATTTGCTTTAATTGTATTTCTAATTGGTCAGTTAAGAATCTCCTTCCTTAAAAAAGTGGCCTGGCATCAACCCCTTTTCAATTTTTTTTTTGTTTTGTTTTTATACCCCATAGGGTCTTTTGTCTTATACCCCATCTGTCTGTGTGTCATATGTGTTAAGAGCTTAAATTTTCAGTTAGGTATGAAATTTTGTGCATGGGCTCCTTGTCATCCGAAGCAGTACAAGTGTTAAAAATTTTCGAATCAGCCAACAGATACGCCCACAATCGGTTTATATGTGAAACTACCTCCAGTGATCTCAAAACTTTAAGAAAAAACTTCAAATTTTAAAGACAAACGAAATTTCGACTTGCCTTAAGCCTAATTTAGGAAAGAATAATAAATAACAAGCGCAAGAGTTTGTCTGTAGCAAGCTTCTATATACCCGACCCCATATGCCATGTAACACCAAATCTAAAAAATTCTTGGCCCGAATTTACATTTTATTTGCATAGGCCACGCCCCCAAAAGTGGGCATTGGCTCAAAATTAAAGTTAATTAATTGTTATTTCGTTAGAATCCTGAGGAAACAAGGTAAAAGCAAAAATTATTTCAGAAAAAAACAGTTTTTTCTTAAAAACGCCTCTTAAAATTAAGCGGAGCTCCAAACTTTGTATGGCGCAAGCTTAGAAAATAGTAATATCTTTAATAATTTCCAATTTTTTTTTTCGATTTGGAGTCACCTTTCCGAGAAAACCCGATTTTTAAAGATCTAACATGTTAAAAGTGGGCATGGTCGATAATGTTGGCCTTGTTCCTGTGCCTTGTCTAACTTGACCAAAAGGCATTTTGAAAAAAAAGTGAAATAGAGGTTGCTTCACATTGAAGCCAATGGTGGCCGTGGACGTTGACGGATTGAGTCAATTTTCATACCTTGTCGTGTAACAAGTTTCAGCTCTCCAGCTTGATTTTGAAGACCTGTTAATGTTTGTAAAACCTTCACACATACAGACGGACGGACGGAAATAGCTTATTCGATTCACCTGTCGGTCTCGATCATTTCTCTAAAAGGTCTTAGGGTCTACGGTGATTATTTCACTGTAGACCCCTAAGATTAAATTAAACGCCCCCACATAAGCATTAAAATTAATATACCCTGGGTCGGGTATAAAAACAAAAGTTGTACCCAGAACGGTCCTTTGGCTTACATCACTCTCTAGACTCGATCTCCTTACGTCGAATCCTAGCACGGAGTTGATATTATCAATAGAGTAGGCTGTCAACTCTAACTCATAAGAACTTTGAATATATTAGATTGATCTACAAGGGTAGCAATAAGCGCTCATTAGTTCCTTGTTCAGCTTGAAACACTTTGCACTTTTCTTTTTCAAAATTCTTAGTTCTAGAGAACAAGTATGCTTTGGATTTCACTACTCGGAAACATAATTTTCCGACAATTATAAGCTTCTTACCCGCTATATAAGCTATAAACACCCGCTTCGAATTTATATTTTCGCCGAGATGTTGGCGTCTAGGGCAGCACTGGTGATGCTATTGAACTGCCACTACCGTAATTGCCCATTAAGCTGGAATAACCTGAATTGATTTACAAAAGTCAAGCAAAAGCACTCGTCAGTCCCATGTCCACCTCGAAACACTTTGCACTTACCTAAGTATTTCAAAATTATTACTTTTAGAAAACAAGTATGCTTTGGATTTCACTACTGGAAAATAATTTCCCAACACTTGTTGTAAGCTATAAATTTATAAAAGGTGAGAAGCTTATAAGTATTGGAAAATCATGTTTTCGAGTAGTGAAATGCAAAGCATACTTGTTCTCTAGAAGTAAGAATTTTGAAAAAGTAAAATGCAAAGTGTTTCAAAGTGGACATGGACATGCACTTTTTTATTTAAAAATTCTTACTTCTAGAGAACAAGTATGCTTTGCATTTCACTACTCGAAAACATAGTTTTCCAATACTTATAAGCTTCTCACTCTTTATATAGCTAAGGGTGTTTACACACCCGCTTCGTGTTTATATTTTTGGGGAGTTGTTGGCGTCTAGGGCAGCAATGGTGATGTTATAGAACTGCCACTTCCGTAACTGCCAATTAAGCTTGAATAATTCAAATTGATTTACAAAAGTCAAGCAAAAGCACTTATCAGTCCATTGTCCACCTCGAAACACTTTGAACTTAAATATTTCGAAATTCTTACTTTTAGAGAACAAGTATGCTTTGGATTTCACTGCTCGAAAATAATTTCCCAACACTTGCTATAAGCTATAAATTTTACAAATTAAGTTAATAAATAAGCAAAGCAAACTTGTTCTCTAGAAGTAAGAATTTTGAAATACTAAAGTACAAAGTGGTTCGTGGTGGACATGAAATGATCGACAATTGGAAGGTCCTGGTCTCGATTCCAGGTAATCGAATCTGGACAAAAAATCAATCGAGTTTACTGTAGCTCAATTGGTATAGAGTACTAGTGGCGACAAGTAAGGATTGCAGGATCATCTCCTGCCGGTGAATCAGACACAGTTTTTGCATTCGAGATTTCCGTCAGCTAATATTTCAACTTCGCACTCTATAATAATAAAGGTTCGTGATGGTGTTCGCATGGCAGCGTTTAAACTGATCAAGTTCCAGGCATTATTATAATGTTTGTAAATTGTGAACATTTTTCTCTTTTCAATATTAAATATAATTTTGCGTGTTTTTGCCATGGGGTTCGCTCCCCAAAATAAGCAACGCTACGTTCGGTTAGCTTTTTATGTAGAATTTAAGTCTTTTAGTATTGCTTCAACTAGCCTTTCCTGAAAGGTAAGGCCGCCCCATGCGGGCGTGGTCATATTTAATTTGCATTTTAATAAACGGCCTTTATTCGACATATTTAAAACACTTGCACTATGAAATGTTCAAATATGTGCGTTAATTATCAATTGAAATGAATACATTTTTGCCACGCCCACTTTCGGGGACGTTTTTAAGTATTAACCAAATTTTTAATATGACAATGCAACCAACACATGTATCCCAGGTCTGATTTAAAACATGAACAAAAAGCCGATGTTATTGAAAAGGGGTTGATGCCACACCCCTTTTTTAAGGTAGGAGATTCCTAAATGATAAATTCTTAATGCAATTAAGGTTAATAGAAACTAAAATTTAACAACCAAGAAATATGACGCAATTCAGAGCTTGGGTTGTAGCCCTTCCACTAGTTTTTTTTATTGTTTGAACATTTTTTATGTTATCTAGAGCGAAATGATTATATCCTGTAACTTAAAAACGTCACATTATAGAAAAAAGCTGTAATGATTTTCGCATTCAAAAGCCTTAAATTTGTTGAAAACAAGTCCCAGGTCTTCTAGTAGTCTTCTAGGTAGTCTAGTGTTATCCTAGTGTGTTGGCCAGGGTATGTTTAACCCTCTTAGTATACTTAAACTGGTAAATGTGATGCCAACAATAATTTTGTTATTTTAAAATACTATTATTAATGCAACTAAATTAAGAAATGCATTATTTGCAGTAGAAAGCCATTAAAATATTTAATTACCACTTAAATTAAAATCATTGACAGGTGTTGAATATTTTAAGTGCTATCCAGTACCCATAATAAATGATAATAGCAAAGATTTTAGCTTCACTTTGATGGCGTTATTCATACCTACATGCATATGCGTCCTTGTAATTGAATTGAAGATGATTATTAAAATCGGCTGCTAATATTGTTAAGTCAAGGATTCATTCTGGTTTAAAAGTCAATTATTTTTAAAATAATTATTATGGTCCATGGAGATTGAAATGAAAATTAAAAGTTGGCTACAGGTAATAGTACACCATAACTAATGGCAGCCCGGATCTACGATTTTTCCGAACAGGGGCAAAGACTTGATTTTGGCGCCCCACTTCCACAGAATAAGTAAAATAATAAAAAAATGTTTATAAATTTTTTTAATCTTTTGCAACCGTGAGCAAAAAAAAACATTTAAATTTATTTGCACCCATCCATCACTTACCTCTTTAGCAGCTTTCATTTCGGTACGCGTTAAATAAAAGTATAAAAAACATAAGAATAAACACCCTGTATAGAAAACGCTCAGCCGAGACAATACTCAAAAATCTTGAAAGTAAACGAGGTTAAAAAAGTACATGTTATAAGGACATAAGTAAACATCCGTCCACCGCTTTTGGATAGCAACTTTGAGGGTTGAGGAGTTCACCTAGCTTGGAATTAACATAGACTCCACAAATGGCACCTTAGTGGAGAACTGTCGAAGAAAAACCATTGAAATCTAATATCTATGTTGTTTCGATATGGCAAAACAAATAGGTCCAAAGCTCATCTCACGAAAGACAAAGTGTGCGCTGTATAAGACCCTTATTCTGCCGGTTCTGCTATACCGCTGAGTGCTGGACGTTTAGCAAAATTAACGATTGAATATTTTTTCAACCGCCAACCTAGAATCTTTACTTTGATAAATATTTATTATTGTAAGAAAAATTTACTTCGCGGTAGTGAGATCCTAGATAGATGGATAGAAGAGAAAGATGACTTCGCTCGACTCATAAGTCGGAGTAGGCATCTCGAACAGCAAGGACGAGAAATCGAGTAGCGAGATTGAGCGAATGCGACGACGAGAAATAAAAACGAAATGAGTGACCACCACTGTAGTTGTCAAACGAATGTTATAGGTTTTATTTTTTGGGGATTTTTATACCCGACCGAGGAAAGGTATATTAATTTTAATGCATAGTTTGTAGCACAGTGAAATAATCACCGTAGACCCCAAAGACCTTTTAGAGATAGGATCGAGACCAACAGGTGAGTCGATTAAGCCATGTCCGTCCGTGCGTCCGTCCGTCTGTCCGTCTGCCCATCTGTCCTTTTTTTTAGGTCTTTAAAATTGTATTGTATTGTATTGTTTTTTATTTGTTCAATATCACCTTAAAACTAGCTTTCAAAATTTTCAAAAGCAGCTCCAAGCTTAATGGGCTCATAGTAAAAAGCCATTCCTTAAGTGATTTTAAGAAAGAATGAAAGTTTTGTATTTAACGTATAGACATAGGAAGTTTGTTAAACATTCTACGCGAAGAAATTATATAAAATTTCATAAAATGTGTTTTGTGCACGCGGGGGACAAAACACATTGTTATTTACTCGCAAGTTGTAGGTCGAAGAATTTCTAAAAGGAACATTACCGCTTCGTTTAAAAAACTCTTTGAGTACCTTAAAAACGTATAGATTCCTGAGAGGCAATATATGAAGACTTGTAAAAAGTGGCCAACTTTCCGTATAGCGATTTTTGCCACATATAATTCTAATAATATGCTTTTGGGCAACGAAGAGTGGTTTTAAGGTATTGAGAAAGGTTCCTCCCCAACTAACAATCCCATATTGAAGCTTTGACTGGACTAATCCATAATAAAGCATTGAAAGAACTCTTTGCGAGCAGTACTGCTTCAGAAGATACATTTTTCGTGTTATAAGAGTCATGTATGATTTTAACTGTAGGGCTTGTGCCTTCCAATTGAGATTGTTATCAATAAGAATTCCAAGATATTTGAAAGACTCGACTGCTTCAATCTTAAAACAAACTGTTGAACAATTACCAGAAACGCTATAGTTTTGCTTCCCACACGTGTGGAGTGGTAAGCAAAACTTTTGGCAATCACTTGAATGAAAGACAAACTCGAAGCTTTCTAGATTATTTTGGCTCAGCTTAAAGTTCATGAATTTTGTTTTTTCGCTTACAATAAGTTTATGAGAAGTGAACCAAATTCTAAGCAATTGAAGGTCGTTGTTGACTTTCGTAACGCATTCATGGAGCGAGGCATCAGTATAGGTGAAGGCAATGTCGTCAGCAAATGCGCTAAGATTTCCGTTAAAGCTCTGGATGAACAGTGAGTTTATATATATAAGGAACAGTATAGGGCCTAGCACAGATCTTGCGGCACACCATTTCTTAGATTGAGCGAATCACTGAAAACACCATTCACCAATACTCTCTGCTCCCTATCCAACAAGTATGACCTAAACCATTTATGTGTCGATCCTCTGAAGCCAGCCTTATATAATTTTGTTAAGACTAAATTTAGATCCACCATATCAAAGGCTTTAGTCATCTCAATGAAAAGCGCCATTGTAGAATGACTTTTATTAACACCGCTGTACAAATCACAGCAGACATTTAATATTGCATCCTCCGTGGATTTTCCAGGTCTGAAGCCATATTGTGCTTCTGGGAAGAAGTTGTTTTTATTCAAAATGAAAATCGTGGGAAGAAGAGAAATCGGTCTGTAATTGGCTATCATTTTGCAACTCCCTTTTTTAAACAAAGGTAGAACCTCTGCTCTCTTTAGAGCCGCCGGAAATATGCCACTGTTTACGCAGAGGTTAAATAGATAACACAGAACATCAACAATTTCCCAAGAGATATTTTTAAGAGTTATTGCAGAAATACCATCACTTGTACAAGTATTCTTGTTTTGCAAAGCCATAATCGTCTTGAAAATTTCACAAGAAGTGAACTGGCGAAAAAAAAACTATGACTCTGCCACCTATCTTCAATTAAGTTCGAGGAAATATTGTAGTTAAAACTGGAAGGTGGTTCGGAGGGTTTAATAGTCTCAGAAACATTAACAAAGAAGCTATTGAATGTATTTGATATAGCACGTGGATCAGTCAAGGTTGAGTTATCAACCTCTATGTGAGGGATATCACCAGCCTTTTTTTTCCTACCTAAGATGCTATTTACTACCTCCCATTCCTTCTTTATATTTCCCCTGGCCTGCGTTAAGCGATTGGTGTAGTAGCTATCGCGTGCTTGTTCTACCATAACCTTAGTTCTATTACACAAATTATTATAATATATCTTCAGACTAAGATTTTGTGGGTGTTTTCTACATTTTTTTGCAATTTCTTTTTTACGCTTGATTTGATTAAGTACGTGCAATGTCATCCAAGGTTTTAAAAACAAATCGTGCTGTCTGATATTAAGGATAGTAGTTGTGCTAAGGATATGATTAGTTAAAATCGCAATAAAAATATCGTAAGCTACGGAAGGGTTACTTTCTGACAAAACAGTTTCCCAATTTTCATACCTGAGTTTTTCCTTCAAGGCTTGGTGGTCTATTTGGGCTTTTTGCCTGCTACAAATTTTCCTAGGCGAAGTCTCCGTTTGGTAACTAATTTCACATAAGTGGTGATCGGTTATTCTATAATCGTGTGTTTTACAATAAAAGACCGTACTAATATTTTTTTCAAGTCTTAAAAATATATGGTCAATGAAGGTACTGGTTGAGCTTGTTATGCGGGTAGGTACATTCATCATACTTTTAAGACCAAAAGAATTTTTAAGACTCAAATTGAGCTAGGACGCTCAAATTTGGTGTACCTCTATTTCATATTTTTTTTCAAAATGCCTTTTGGTCAAGTTAGACAAGGTGTGAGAACTCAAATTTTGCTATAGAGTAGTAATGCCCCAAAACCTCTAAGAAGGCAAAAATTGCACCGCACAAAATACCGACCATGCCCACTTTTACCATGTTAGATCTTTAAAAACCCGATTTCTCGGAAAGTTTAATCGAAATTGAAAAAAAAATTCTTTAACAAATATTCGAGATATTACTATTTGCTAGGTTTGCTCAATACAAAGTTTTGAGTTCCGCCCACTTTTAAGGAGCGTGTTTTGAAAAAAAAAAAACGGGTTTTTTATGCAAGCATTTTCGATTTCAACGCATTTAGTCATAATTGTAACAAAATTAGAATTAATTTATTCTAATTTTTAGCCCAGGCCCACTTTTAGGTCCCACTAAATTCGGGATAAAAAAAAATTAAGATTTGGTGTTCCACGGTATATAGGGTCGGGTATATATAGAAGTTTGTCAGACGAACTCTTCAGTTCAGACGAACTCTTGCACTTACTCACTTGTTATACATGGGAACATCGAAATTTACGATCTTTATATCATGCGTTTTTAAGCATTTTTTTTTTTACAAATCGGTAGTTCAAAATATGGCTACTGGTATAAATTGATCGCAAGATTTGAATTTCGTTAGTGAACATTCGATGATAGTTTAGCTGCTCCAACATAGAGAATGAGAAATCATGCTCGGCTAATTTTTGGTCCTGTGTGCGAGGAGGGCAATGGAGGAGAAGACACAACCGCGACATAACTCTATAATAGCATAGTTAAGGCTTGTGATACAAGAGCTTTCTTATTATATTTGCATACAGAAACTCTTCCTTAGTTTATTCAATGAAGTTTAGTTTATTCATTGAAGCTTATTCAATGAATCTGAAAGCTTCAAAAATGTCAACCAACTGATTTTCATATAGTGATTTAAACGAAGCTCAAGACGAGCCGTCATAAGAAAATGTTATGATTACAGTTTACGCCGACATATTTCTATAATTTGTGTCATCACTTATCACAATTCATAGCCGAATCCACCCCTGATCCTGATCTTAGCTAAATTCACGAAAAACTCGCTCGACTTTATCGTCGGTGTTTGAACATACAAACGCAGGGAACAGTCGCTAATATCCCCCCGCATTGTATGGTTTCAGGTTTTTTTTTTAGACTAGACTTTGTGTATCGACTACTTTCTTGTAGAATGATCCTAGAAATGATCAAGGAGTACGTATGTACAAGAAACCATTAACGAAATTTCGAGACAAACTCAATTTGATTTTGTCCATGAATCTGTACGTAGAGCGTAGGCATAGTTTGTCTCAATCGGAAATGACTCTTGGCCTGTAAGTAAATATACTTAGGGTCTTGAGGTTCTACCGTGATTATTTGTTTATTCTACTGTGTTCCTAGTATATCTAGGTAACTTAATATACAATGGGCTGTAAGAAAAAATAGCAAAAAAGTGCAACAGTGTATATGCTCAAGGTTTAATCCGCCTTCGACGGACTGTTTTATATCCTATTGGCTATCTTAAGAATAATGTGCCGCCCTCTTGCACTACACACAAGAGACAAGTGTAAGCTTGTCCTTAATTTTATATTAATTTTTTTTTAGTATTTTTTTTGGGTTAACGCATTTTGTTTAAGGCACATGCATTTTTCGTCCTTGTAAGCTGCCGCCCGGGGCAGGGTTTTTGACAATAAATGACATTGTATGAATACATGAGAAAAGTCTCTTTTGAACCAATAAGTCAGTTCGACCCTCCTTCATACTTCCAAATATGCTGCAGATAACCAAAACATTAATAAGCCCAAGGTTAACAGACATTAAAAGTCCGACCGAATAAGTCTATTAAATAAGACTTTAATAAGTCTATTAAAGTCATCCTTTGTACTAAAAACTCTCGAGAGGCTCTTGATGTCGACATCGACATACGCGAACTTAAAAAAATCAATTATATCCTCCAACCAGCACGCTTCCCTGAACGGTTGGTCGGTGGAGTCAGCGTTATAAACGTGATTCTTAATACCGATGGAGTTGCGCAAAAAAGGCCAATCTACATTTCATGACTAGGGCCAATCTGTTTTCGCTTTCCGTCTCACAAAAAATCAAAAGGGCCAATCTACATATTTTGTATTGATTTGATTTGTATATGATGCGTAAGCTGCTACGTTTGGGGTTTGAGGATCAATCTGCAAGCGTTAAATGGTATAAAAAAAAAGAGTTTATGGTGTTTTACTATAGCATTTAAACGTTGACAACTATAAATACAAACTATCATAGTACTCATTGAAATAGTGCTATGATAACATACGCTTAGTTCTTTTGTTGCACAGACAAAGTGTGAAAATTGGCTCAATCCGTGAACGGCCACGCCCACTACTGGCTTCAATGTGAGACAACCTCTATTTCACATTAATTTTCAAAATGCATTTTAGTCAAGTTGACAAGGCACAGGAACTTAAATGTTGGTACTGAGGTATATTGGCCTAAGACCTTTAACAAGGCAAAATTTGGACCGCCCAGAATATCGACCATGCCCTTTTAACATGTTAGATCTTTAAAAACCCGATTCCTCGGAAAGTTGACTACAAATCGAAAAAAATGACGAGATATTACTATTTTCTAAGTTTGCTCCATAAAAAGTTTTGAAAAAAGTCGCACACTTTTAACGGGGGTTTTTAGGAAAAAAAGTTTTCTGAAATAATTTTCGCTTTTACCGTATTTTCTTATGATTCTAACTAAATTACAATTAATTGATTTTAATTTTAAGCCCATGTCCACTTTTGGGGGCGTGGCCTATACAAATAATATATGAATTCGGGCCAAGAAACTTTTAGATTTGATGTTACATAGTTATAAGGTCGGGTATATAGAAGTTAGTCACAGACAAACTCTTGCACTTACTCACTTGTTTAATTTCATAACATTATGATTTTATAAAAAATTTAAAATAATATAATTTTCTAATACTATTTTATTTTATAAAATTTTTTTAATAATAAAATATTGATAGTTTTCCTATCGTTTTGATTTATGGATTAGCAGATTGGCCCTGCTCTGGCGGCCCAGCTTAGGAAGTATTGATGCAAAAAGGATCAATCTATCAGATAAGCCTTTATTGAGTTTCTGTTGACAGAAACTGATCTGATGCATAAAGGGCCAAACTACACTACGTGGTTATTTTTATTATTTCGTTTTGACAAGCAGCTCTTTTATTATTTATTTCTATTTTAATATTGCGCAGGATATAACAATAAATCGTGTGAACCAATATGGTTTGCTCTAACAACTAAGTTTGGACCATAAGAAATTCACAAATCTTATAAACCCCAGTGAAAATATCAGATTGGCCCTTTTTGCGCAACACCATTGATATAGAAGCGTCACTGCAAGTAAAAGAATGTACCGTTGCAGTGTTTTTTGCAACGTTTCTTGTTTACTATGTAACCACCGAAGCTATTGAGAATGCGCTCAAAGATACCATTCTAAGGAGCCATTAATAGTCAGAGTGCTTTATAGTCACAATGCTTAAGGACCAAATAATATCATATCAACTAGGTGACTGTATAAAAGGGATGTCTACTATCAGAGGAACCCCGCAAGGTCGAGTGCTCTCACCTTTCATATGGCTTCTAGTATAATGAACATATATGACTTCTAAATGAAGCTCAGCCACTCAGCGGTAAAACCTATCGCTTATGCTGACGATCTTGTGCTTATAGTAATTTGCCAATTCTTGCCAACACTGGTTGATTTTGGCCTAGCGTCAAACCGCCGAAAACGGAGCTTGTCCTCTTTACAAACAGAAGGTCAATCCCAGATGTAAAGCTTCCATACTCGAAGGCTCGGCTGTTCGAAAACTAAAAGCGTTATCTGGGTGTCACCCTAGATATAATAAGCTCAGCTGAAATCTAAGGATAAAATAATGAGCTAAAAAAGTGTATACAGCCCTATATACGTGCAATCGAATTTGGGCGAAAAAATGGGATCCATGTTCAAGTATCGATGCCGCGTCTTGTTGCCATCTATAACGAAACAGATAAATCTCAATACCTTAACTAAGGTCCAAGGAATGGCTCGTCTCGTGACCTCAGGTACTTTGGGATCCACTCCTACTATAGGGCTAGATACAATCATGAACCTTAGGCTTAGATCTCTTCATTAAAGAAAGCTCTCCAAAAAGCACAATAAGACTTCAAGGGCCAGGTAATTAGAGTTAAACAACATCCATAGGACACAGTTCAATCCTACATACGCTGGGTTGCTGTGTGTGGAATAGAACTGTGTCCTGTAGATGATCACCTTATACCACCTCAATACCTTATCTTAACTTCAATCAAAACTCCTCCATTCATACTCCTAGCAGAGGAAAATGGAGGCTGGATAATGTTGTAGTCCCATTTAAGACAGCAATCTACATAGACGGCTCTGAATCACGTGATGGTACTGCAGGAGCAGGTGTTTACTCTAAAAATCTCAGTATCCTAAAAAGCAGAAGACTGCTGAACTCCTGCGGTATCTTTTAAGCCGAAATCGACGCCGAAAAGGCCAGAGCATTGAAACTGTCACAGGAGGATATTTTCATTTTCGTAGACAGCCCATCAGCCATTAAGGCCCTGGCAAAACCAACAGTAAAATCTAATGTAGCTAGTATAGGACTTTGTCACTCAGAACTTAGGGTTCTAAGCTGGCAGAATAATATCCGCATTGTTTGGGTACCAGGCAAAAAGACTTAATCGGAAACATGGCTCATATCTATGTATCACTTCAGCGGACGAAAGGGCTCATCTCCTGCTCTCTTTTGAGACAGGCATAATGTCTAGACCTAATTGTTCAAAATAAAACCAAAAATAGATGGCGTCTGCCCATTCATAGACTGCAGCAAGCCAGAACAGCTCATAGCAATAAAAAGGACATCACTGGCCAAAGCCGCAAGAGAATCATTAACATCAATGTTTTTGGTGGTTGGACAAACTTCTTTGAGGAGCTGGACGAGCTTGCAAGAACACCGGTGGCAAATATCGTGAAGCTCAGCAGGGGCTGGGCCGAGTTCCTCTTCGAAGCTTAGGATACTTTAACTAACAATCATACTTTTACTAACATTTCTATATCTTACAGGCTGTCAGAAAATAAAATACTTTTCCAACTGCCTGACTAAAGAGGCAACTTATTACTGCTAAACATAATTTGCAATGATCAATCTTTCTGTGGGGGTGCCGTGCCGTAGTGGTTAGTGTGTGTGCTTACTTCGCCGGAGGTCTGGGTTCGAATCCTGCCATCGTCACCTGAAAAAAAAAAGATTTGTTCTTTTTCACGGTTCCCACCTCCGCGAGGGTTTGACAAGCCCTCCGAGAGTATTAATTGTCTTGAAAAACTTCTCAAAGTGCCGTTCGGATTCGGCAAAAAATTGTAGGTCCCCTTGTATGTAAAGAAATCAACACACCAGCATACATTGTTGAGAAGTTGGCCCTGGTTCACCTCGAGCTGTTGCGCCACTCTATTTATTTATTTAATCTTTATGTGGCTGGTCATTTGATCCTGTCAATCCTGTTAAGAGAACATACTTCCTAGGCAATGGCCGAAGCCTATTTGAGACTAATATTTCAAACTTTCAAAATTGTAGTAATCATTGTAGTAGGGCGGTCAGGATGGCCTCTGTGCAATTGCAACGATATTCATGTGCTCGCAAAGATCTCTGGCTTAGCAGTGTTAGTTACACCCAACCAAATGATTCGAGCCCTTTCCAAGATTGCGCTGTTAAAGATGAAATGTCCACTGTCAGTTGCGATTGCCCCATGTTCACCATCTTATTTTTTTTACTCATGTGGAGTTTATTATGAGTCCAAATTCAAGATCTGAAGTGGCAGTTCAACTTTGGTCGTGGGCGATGAAAGCATTAACGGTGAGAGGTGTTGGCTATTCAAGAACTCGTTTTGACCTGATGGCCTTCAAAAAGAATGACTGAAGTAGGTCCAAGCTCCGGCGTATAGCCAAGCGAACCAGCTTACTATAACCACGGCTTAATGTTGCGTACAGCTTCTATAACTTTTTGTTTTGTTTTTAAAGAGTGTAATATTGTACTATGGTCACACTGTTGAAAAAAAGTAGATATTCAGGAAATATCGACGTAAGATTCATGCTAATTAAATTCACTTTTCATTGCCACGAAAATCATAGTTTAGTGTGGGTCCTGGTACTGCTCTTCGAAGAGCTATTTGACGCTGTGCTAAATTACTGCTCAAGATTTATGCAAGAAGCATATAAAAGGCTACGTCGTCTTCAAGCTCGCACCAATAATAACACCTTTCGAGAATAACTGTTCCTTAATAGCTTTAAAATTTTCAATAAAATGTGATGGGTTATCATAACAGACGAAGTAAAATTACAGGTTAGTTATACTTCTAGCTTTAAATAGACTGTTAAAAAATATTGTCCTTCTGCAAAATATTCGTGAAAAGTTTACTTCCAGAGTGTTTGAGACATAAAAATAAAATTAATTTTAGCTTTGCTTTATATATGGACCACCCTGTACCTGCGTAGGTATGCAAAGGTAACGAAACTTCAAATTTCAGTCATATTCACTACACAAATGCACTTAGAACATATTATTTTTTAATATCTCCTTTAATGCGAGAATAAATGCGTGCACTTACCATTGGTGGATAGGAAAGATATCTGTCGCTGTTCATGTTGTAGTAGGAACCATCTGGCGGTGGCGCCGGAGATGGGGACGGAATATACACTGCTTTACTCAGAAGCATTTGATCGTCGCGAGCTCGATGCTCCATATTCGTTGTATTATGTCTTGGATGAGGAAGTGTCCTTGCATTTGCTAAAAGTAGAACAAAAGTAAACACAATTTGCAATGCATACCAAAGATTTTTTTTTTTTTTTTACTTATAAAAATTTAATTATAACGAACACGTGTATATGTGTTGCGGTCCTTTGTAAAATAAAACCCCACCACATAAACTAAATTGAAATGCATTCCTTTTGGGAACAAAAATAAAACAAACTCATTTCGAGTTATCAGTCCTCTCGTTTTCCAGTTGACAAAGCACCAGAGGCAATATTCCTTCTGCTCATAATTCATCTTATTTTGAATGTGATATGGTATAAGGACAAAACGGCAACAAAAAGAAAAACTCCTGTAACAATGTGTTTCCTTAATTTCATTGATTCAAATGCAACAACTCCAGAAAGAAGTTCCCATGTATGGCAGGTTCTTGTTCTGCGGTGAGATGTCGGTTTCTCATCGTCGCTGCTACATGGTGCATATGGTATCAAACTAAGAAGGTCCTTACATATTTTAACAGAAAAACAGAGCGGTACTTATTCCATTGCCGAGCAAGTCGACACACACTCATGCTGCATGCATTGCATATGCTGGCTTACATAATTTTCCATATGGAACACGTCGAGAGAGCAAAGGAGCACCAAATGGTACTTTCCATCTCTTCATCCATCTATTTATTCATTTTTCAACTCTCAACGGGAGTCGTCATGTTGTCACTGTTTGCCCCCGGGGGTCCTTCTTCGAAGAAAGTACAGAAGAGGGTTTGTTATACTCGTTGCAAAAAAAAAAAAAAAATACGAAAAAAAAAATCTAGTACATTTCATGTATTTCATTTTAGCAAAGGCAATGTAGACATTTTCCTGTTTTCCCGTCCCATTTTTCTCTTTCTTTTGTTTTAAATTCAGATTTCAATTCTCTGCAGAGTGCTAATTCACAGCTTTGACAGCTTGCATCCTTCTTAAAGTGGTCTCGACAAAAATATTGCCTTGATTAGAAATGTTGCAAGTCGCATACCAATCAGCAACACCCCCAACGGGTGTTGCACTCTAATTAGACCCAAAGGTATAAAAAATAATAATTTTACGTCGTTTGAATTAACAATCACTTTGAGAGTATGTATAGAGACCGTTATGCAAACTAACGACATCGGCTAAGAAAGAAGCTGGTATAGCTTTTAGCCCCCGATAACTTTAATACTCACTTATATTGCTCGGATAGAGAGAAGGTAAAGTGCCATCCTTCTGGTATCTGGGGGGTGGCATATCCGCATTTTCAACTAAGTAGGTTGATGCAGCCTTTTTTCTTGCTTCGTCCTGGAAAAAAAAAAAAATAGAAGGAATGAACAAAATAATCATCAGCAGTGCAACGTTAGCCTCAGGGGGGCGAACCTTGAGAGCAAAAACAAAATGAAACCAATAAGCTCTCAAAGTGAGTCTGGAAAAATGATGAGAAAAGTAGTTTTGTTACTTACAATATATTCAGGTTGACTTCCTTCGTTCGAGTAGGAATCACTCTTCTCGGAAACGCTCGATAAAGTCTCACCCGTAACGGTGTCATTGTAGGAGCTGGGCGCATACATTTCTATTGTCGCTGTTTTGCTTGTCTGGTTGGAAATTTCTGTTGGTTTTTGCATAGAAAGAAATTTGAATATGAGTCTTGGATGCTTTAGGGCTTGACAAAATCAAAATTGTACTTGACATGCAAATTTAAGGTTATGACTGATTTGTAGCGGGCTTTCAAATGTATCTTCTTCAGTCGATTATAATTTATACATTTCGTTTTTTCTTATACACATACTCGGCTTTTCAGTTTCTTACGAAATATAGACTTCCCTAATGATATAAATTTGGTATCATTCATAAGTCGTTACGGAATTTATTATTATATCCTTAGATAAATATACATACAAATAGTTATAATTGTTCAAAAATAAGTCTCAATATATATATTTTAAAATTAAACTTTGCGGCTGCAAATATGGCGGAAAGTTTAGTCCCTTTGACGTACTTAAAGCTTGTTAAAACACTTCAGAATAACATCCACGAAAAACATACCCTGCTTAACGTAAACTTTAAGAAGGTCAATTTTTAACAACGCCTATTTCAAATGTCTTATCGCTGTTTGTTTGGGTTAAGAAGGAAATTTAGTACCAAAGCCCTCTCTCTCGACATAAAAGCCCATTTATAAGACCCTACTCATCACCCCAGTCCTGCAGAAACATGGACAGGAGACACTGTCAAAGACAACTGAAAATGCTTTAAGCTGCTCCGAGAGAAAAATTCTTCGGGTGCATCATTATGGTCCCGTGTGCATAGACAGAGAATGGGGAAGGAGATATATTATCTAACTAAACGGGCTGTACAGCGCACCAACCTATCCAGAAGATTCAAAATATATCGGCTACGATGGCTAGACAAAATCTTCGCATCCACCCCGCATGGACGCCATAGCAGAGGAGAACCGAGACTCAGGTGGCACACGCAAGTGGAAAGGGACCTCAGCAAGATTTGCGTGCGAAATTGGAGACGGCCAGCTGGAGACAGACCTGGCTGGGGCAGCTTTTTGGCTGAGGCTCAGGTCCACCCAGGGTTAGTAGCGCCAACTTAAGTTAGTAACAGAGAAAGACTCAGAAAACAGTCACTAGCGAAAGGCCCCGATAAGACTCAATGCATCCAGACCCGACATCAAAACGTTTAGTCTAAGACTTATCAATTAAAGAAGACCCTTTGCACAAACACCTGAAACTTAGCAGATTTGAGCGGTGGAAAGTTAAACTTCACCCGCAAGACACTGATTTACGTTGTGGATAGATAAGGTTAGGTTAAAACCGGCATGGGTGAAAAAGGCAACACAAACACTAGTGTCCGAAACGGAAATGTTCCAATCCCTAGGGAACCAGTGAAATTTTTATTCAAAAGGCAGAAAGCCTTAACACTGCTCCTAATGAAAAGGCCAACTTCCCTGCAATAGCCAACAGGGGCCTTTAAAGTTTGCGCCGTCAATTTTCGTAACGATTTCGAAAAAATATTCCCCCAAAAATTTTTGTCGACTACGCGAAATCGCCTTGAATTTACACAGTATGTTTGGTATGTGCTGTGTATCAACATTCTGCAGGTCTTTTCAGAAGGGACAAATATCCGTGTCTGGCAGCCTTAGCCTCTTTTTGTCTGCTGTTTCCAGAGGTGACGGGGTCCTATCAGGATTCCTTCTAAACTCTTAAGCCTGTCTGGCAAGAGAGCCTTGGATAACCTGTGTCCATCCGGACCTGACCATCTTAGGTTGGCAGTCTTTGTGATTTTTTTCCTCGATTGTACCCTTTACTATGTAAAGGAATCATTTGATATTTACAACCTCACTATTTCCGGGAACCCGTCCCCTTTTTGAAAGCTCATCCGCTTGTCCTTCAATAACGCAGCGTCCTACCACAGTCTAACCAGGTTCTGACTGCATTCCATTGTTTGACAGCCCCTGCCAAATTTATCTATCTACTGTTTTAATGACAAGATTTAACCGATTTGAACTAGGCGTGTTGCTCCAGCATTGAATGCGTGGTTTTTCATACATGGTTTCTAGGAATTCAAAAGTGCACTTTATATTTATAAAAAATGATACCTTTGTTCGTCATATCTACAGCTGGTCAGCCCGTCAAACTATACCTTATAGCCCTTAAGCATAATAAGGAATAGATTGACGGGTTGGTGTGGATAAATTATTCTATTTATTATTTTATTTAAAGTATATTTTTTAAAATTTTATTTATGTTATTCTGTTTATTATTCTATTTTAAAGGCACCTTAACTTATCATCTTTGTATTATCTAGATTCCGAAAGCTGTGATTTCAGAGACTTATTTTTGGCCATTTTTTGTAGTGATGAAGTAATTTGGCAAAGACCTGCAAGGAGCAGCATCTTTTGGAATTTTTTCTCATAAAAGTTACTATTACCTTACGATACTTACTAATAAATGATTATTAGGTCAGTTAAATCCCTAAAACTTAAGCTTGTCAGTTTAAAACTAAACAGTATCAGCTAAAAACTAAATCATCCTTAAGCCGGGGACACACGACGACAGAAAATCGCGCATCAACTTGTCTTTCGAGTCAAGCTCAAGCGTTTATATCCGCCCATATCAAGGCACTAAAATTTTAGGTTTTTGAACGTTAGGCTACGTGCATGCGATTTTAGTCGTTGTCGATTGTTTTCTTTTTTTCTATAGAAAATTTTCAGGTATCCATAGAACAAAGAAATTTTCAATAGAAGAAAAAACAACGCATGACAAAATTTTTCCTTTTTTTTCATAGCCACGCCTACAAAAGTGGGAGGAGACAAATAGTTCCTAACTTTAGACAAAATTTGGGCGACAATAATACTTAGAACATTTATAACATCCTAAATTTTTTGAAGTTTTATACTTTTTTCTTGAAAATACGTTATTTCAATTTGAGCCTAATCAAAATGTGGGCGTGGTCAATGCAATCACTTTAACGACAGTCACGATTGTGTGCTGCATGCCAAGAATTGATCCGCTGTTGCGACTATAACATTACTCAAATGTGATTTCAGTATTTAAAAAAATAATATTCCAAACTTGATCTTGCAAAATAGATTCTTAGTGCGACTACAAAATTTCAGCTATCTAGCTCGAAAACTACGACCTGTAGCTTGTTTAGATATGGACAGACGAACAGACGGACGGACGGACATGACTTAAGCGAGTAGATTTTCAGTGCAGTGTTAACGCCGTAGTAGAGTTGTCAAAATCTTCGGCTCTCGGAATTATTGACTCTCACTAACTCTGAACTCAAAGAAAAACACAGTAAAATAAGTTCCAGTTATTCTAAGATGTAATTTTTCACAAAAAGTCACAAAGCAACTGCCATTCCACACAGAAAAAATATTCCAAGAAGTTCATCATGTTCCGGGAAAAACTCAGCTTTCACGAGTTAAGCCGAGATTAACCCCTAGGTCTACATTCACTGAAAAATGCATTTCTGGGGTTAATCTCAGTCAAAATCCGAAACTCAGATGATCTCGCACTAAACAACTGCCTCTAAAAGGTCTTAGGGGCCTTAAGAGTAGACATACCCTCGGTAGGGTATAAAAATAAATTGTATAGAACCATTATAGCACTATTATAATACCTTCTGTGTTCTGCGTTACCCTTTTGGGATATAGCTACGTGCGATTGTCTGCAGTACTAATATTAACATATACGGGCTTTTGTTTTTCAGTAAAACATGATGCTTATTGAGTTAGGGTTACCATCACTCACTTTATTAAATATTGATTTTGGTTTCCCTAGTAGGTGCTTTAAATTTTTGTTATTATTGAAAACGGGCAGGAGTTTATTGTATCTATTGTATTTTCTGTTAATGTTTTATTCTTATCCATGAACGCTGTACATATTTAAGGAGCTCTAAGCTCCAAGCTATTTTGAAATTTTAGACTAAAAAGCAAATGGGCAAAAACGCAAAACTTGAACTGCTATGAAACCAAGGAAATAAAAACAAAAAGCTCGTAGCTCGAAATATAAGGACAAGAAGCAAATGATAGACGGATTGACAGGAAATAACTACTTAGACTCACTTGTTGATCAATGAATAGTCTGTTAACGTCTGTTAACGTCTGATATCTATAAATACGTCTTCTATCTTATGTGTATTCTCAAAACAATTTCAATATTAGGTACTTTATCTTCTAATCTGTGATACTTAGCAACCTCCAAGTACTATAAACAGTGTAAAGTTATACGGTTGTGTCGAACTCAAAGTGGTAGAAAATATGTGTTGGTCTATAGAACCTGTACAGTGTAGCACCTAACTGTTCTTCAACACTTAGAGCCTTATAACCGCAGTGCTAGGAACGTCTATAGCACCAAGTTAAAAAACCGAATGGTGTCTTATTCGCTTTTAGTTCTATAATTATACATAGGAAGATGCTGTAAGCCTTCCTGTATACCACTTTTAAACCGACGATAACAAAACCTTACAAAGCCATTAGTGTTACTGAAGACCTTTTTGAGTGTCTTATAAGTCCAATATTCTAAAATCAATGCTTTTGGACTTAGCACCAAGAGGAACACTTAAACATAAACTATTTTTTTATTGGGAGGAAAATTTATTAACAAAATAATGCTTTTCAATGGGCGACATCATCAGGTGCTTCATTTTTGCTTTTAAATTGTCCGTTTGTCTGCTTGGCAAAAGTCATCAATACATATCGGGCCTAGGATTAATAAATATTAATGTGTTCGACATCAACTGCGAATACCTTATCAATTGTCGGATAAATTAAGACTCTAAAACGTTGGGAAGGTCTGAAATGATTTGTTCACTATTTGAAAAAGTAATACGCACAATTAATATATCCTGGATAAATAAAAAAAGAACCAACTTCCCAAGGTTAGCCTGGCCCAACTTCTCATAACCCTGCGTGCTGTGTATATTTTCCATATACGCCTTTACTCCTCCCGACTTCAGAAGCCCGTGTATGGATCGGCTTCTTATCATGTCACTTTCGGATGACAGAATAAGAAACTTTTCACTCCGACTTAAGCCCGAAAACTGCGGCCCATTTGTACCGATGTTTGACGTTTTAAGAATTAAACTACCCGCTGCCCAATTTTTGCCCATATAAACAACTTTTTTTTGGTCATAAATTAAAAGCAGTTGCAGAGATTTTCAGCCTTGAAGGTTGAAGTTCATATAAAAATAATAATTATAAGAATGACCCTGAAACCGTTAGATATGTGACTAGATCTTGAACAAATAAATCCTCTCAGACAAATAAAATAATATAAAAAAAATAAAACAAACCTCTTTTACGTTTTTGATGAACAAAAAACCATGCAACAAGGGCAGCATTGACTAATAAAAACCCAAAAGCTGCCAATGAAATGCCAATTATAACTAAATCCGGAGTACCAGAAGGTCCTGTAAATTCTGCTTGCAATACCTCCAATCCTTTTGTTAAATAAAAAATAAAATAAAAATTTACATGAAAAGAATCACAAAGTAAAAAAAATAAACATTAAAAAAAAGAGGATAAAAGCTTAAAAACTAATCGCAACTGTCAATTTTGAAAAGTTCGTTGAATAGAATTGAAAGCCCTTGGTTGGTACACATACAAAACGTCTATATGCACAAATATATATAAATAGAAAAAGGTTCTGTCTTACAAGGATATAAAATGCATCTACCTCGTCTTTTCATTCGTTTTTGATTGCGCTTATGCAAGCAACATCCAATTATGAAAACATTGAGTAATACCACGATGACTCCGGATGCTACACCGACAAGCAGTAGCATCCCCGATGTTCCACCCATAGGCGTGGAACTTGTGGTCGGCGGTCCGCCAAGGGATGATGCCGGCTGTGATGGTGGTGGTGCTTCTATTATTCCCAAGTGCAGCGAAATTAAATTAACAACAAAAAACAAATCGAAAAAGTTTTTTTTTTGCGTTTTTAAATGAGTTCTGTTGGAATAGGGCTTTTGGCTTTGACACTAGCGATTAGTTACAGTTGGAGATGGGATTCATTTGGAATGTAATTCACTTACCTTTTGTATGGGCACGTTGGAGATCTGGTAAATATTTACTGCTACCAAGTTCGTTCATGGCCATCACCGAAAACAGATAAAGGGTATCCATTCGAAGGTTGGTTATGGTCAGTTTGTGCGAATTGGGCAGACCGTCAATGTATTTGTACTGTTCCTTTGTTGCTTCCCTGCGGCGGCAGATCGCATGTGGGGGAGGGGGGAGAAATTCAAGGTAAAATCGTTTTCAAACCAACATTATTGGCGAATCACACATACCTATAGCGCACTCGATAGGAGGCTTTTAGACCGCCATCAAAACCTGGAGTCCATGCTACGGTAACCGAATCATGCGTTACATTCAGAATGTTCAAGCTCAGGGGCGGCTCTGGCGGCGATGTTATTTCAAGGCGAACAGTCTCCTTTGTCTCGCCCAGTTCGTTTTTCGCCACACACTCGTAGGCCCCGTAGTCGGCGGGCGCAACTTTTTCGACAACCAATATCGACTCGTATGTCAATGAGTCGATTTTCTTCTCCTCCACATCATACTTGTACGTTCGATTCACGTTCAGTTCCTTCCCGGATTGCAGCCACCTGAAGGATGGTTTTGGCGCAGCCTGTGCTCGGCACGGCAATCTGCCCCTCTCACCAGTGCCACTGGCTGCTCGCAGGAGCGTAGGGGATTTGTTGATTTCCGGTGCAACTAGTTTATTCACAAAAAAAAAAACTTTATCATAACTACTGATCTAGAAAGGCAACTTGGTGATTTACTAACATTTCACAATGAGCAGAACATCGCGGTTGGTTGGATTTGCCACCCTGTTGTCGGCGATGCATCGAAAATTTCCAACATCTTCACGTTGAGCGCCTTTAATGTGCAAAAACGATGTTCCATTAGCGAATGCGGTTGATGTCTTTACACTCATGTTATAGCCCAGCCTCTCCCATTTGACGTGTTCCTCATTTAATGGCTTTCCCTCAACTGTGCATGACAGCATCGCATCCTCGCCAGGATTCACCACGACATTTTCCGAAACCGATTTGATTGCGGTCCCATCTATATAATGTGTAAGGGGGAAAATATTCGCCATGTTATTTTTTTTACCCATTGCCAACATCCTTGCAAAATTATGTTATAGATGAGCGCCAGAAATGACATACTTACATTCCACTATGACAGTTATATTGATCACAGCAGCTCCCTGGGAGTTGACGGCTTCACATTTATAAGTGCCCGCATCGTTACGATGCAATTTCGTTATGTTCAGGGTGGGTCCGTTTGAGGTGATTCGTTGATCCGACGAGTCACCGTTCCTGGCCACAATTGGTAGACCGTCTTTAGTCCAGACGTACGTAATTGACATCGGATTTGCGTTCGCCATTAGCGGAACGTGCAGCGATTCACCTTCCACGCCCACCACCGTCGACGATGGTGGCGGCACAAATTTAGGCGCATCTGCAACCACAAAGGAGCCCACTTGTACATGCGGCAGAAAGTTTTTGGTTTTTCATTTGGAAATACAACTTACACAGGACATCAAGGCTAACAGCCTCGTGCACGCTGCGTTGAAGCGCTTCATTAGAACTCTGGCAAGTGTAAACGATTCCGTTCATTTCCTGCGTAACATTGACTTTGAGCTCCAGCGTAGAGACCGTGCCACCCCAGAGTCCCGCTTTGGAATTATTTTTGAATCCTGCAAAAGAACGCAAACATAGGGAAATGAGGTTTTTGTGTGTTTATATAACTGCGCCGGGCGGCGAATAGCGAATATATTGCGCCTCATAATCCTCATTGTTCGCATAATTTTGCGAATGTATTGTTCTTGACTGCATCGCTCGCATGGATGCCAAACTGGGAGAACTCGCAGTACCGAATGCCACTGGCGCCATGTCAGTATACCACGAAACGGGTTCATAATTTGCATATATTCGCCCTTTTAAAAGGATTTCCTGTTGAACTAAATTTCCATGTTGAAATAATTCCTTTGTGCGATAGTGTGCTCTCAAGGTGATGGGCAATGATTTGCAAAGCGGTTATGCTATTCGGTGAACCTAGAATGAGAGACTCTGCCCTTTCGCCAACTTACCTTCTATGGGAATTCCATCCTTCCACCAGGATAATTTTGCCGGTGGATTGCTCGAGCTAGAGTCGCAAATTAAAGTTGCTTCGTGGCCTGGTTTAAGTTCATCTGGTTCTACACGAATTTTAACGGTCTCAGGGGCAACTGCAAAAAAGGGAATATGTTTTAAAGATGGCTTGAGAGTATAGGCATAGAACTTCTCGAGTGTAAAAACTTACAATGAACACTTAGGGTTGTCGACTCGAAGAGAGGAATCTCGGTGGCGCTGTTGTGGGCCTCACAGCGGTAGTGAGCCTGGTTGTCCGTGACATTTGCCAAAATTGTGATCTCGGCGGAGACTGATTTGTCACTTGTCCGAATCACAGAGTTCACCTAGGGAGTGTGCAAAATGTTAACCATTAAAAATTACATATTACTGAGGGCTCAATGTCGACTTAAGGGCTGTTGCGCTGGCTTATCTCTTTTCTTCTACACCTCTTCAAAAAGACATTCACATGCACTAAGTGCCTTTCCAAAATATTGAAACAAAAGCTTCCACTGCGCTTGTATACTAATTAACCTATCCCAACTTTTGATTCTGTTCGGTATCCAGGACCTGCTTGCGCGGTGTGGCATTCCTTTGTGGAAACAACCCCCGGAATGTGCATTGAACTCAACACAAGTGTGTGTACAGCAATTATACAAACATACATTTATGCACCATCGAAAGTATTTGTATATACTCGTGGGCTTGCATATAGTGTTGTGCATATGTAAAATCCCTGAGACCGAACTTTGTTGTTTGTCCTTACACTTGTGCAAACATCATTTTGGAAAACTGTCTCTCACCGAAACTCCGATTGTGTGTGAAGCCAAACTTTGCTCCACATTGTGCGAATGTGTATGCACTGCCAAATTTCACCCATAAAAACTGGCAAACAGTTTAAAATCACATTTGAGTGTCCTTCTTCTCAAGCATGTTTTGCATATTATTATTTTATATTTAAATGTGGACATGCCTGTCTAGGTCCTTGGCGCACCAAGTGCTCTGGTGATACATGCGAATCAAAACATTGACACAAGTGTGTTGTGTATAGTGTACCTATAGTGGTTGTCCATACACACATATTATATAATATTCCTTCTATACATATAAAATGTATTTACAGATCGCTTTAACAAGTTAACGCAAACCCCCTTAAAGAAATATGAAAGTATCCTTCTTCCACTTTGTACAATATACATAAATATACTGACATCCTTATGGACGAACAAGTTGATTTACTATAAACTTACCCTTTTGTCATTTTTATACCACGTTAAAGTGGCCAAAGGATTTCCGCCCGATGAAACACAAAGTAATTTTTGTACTGAACCAGCTGGAATAATTTGTCCTTCGACGTATCCTGATATTAATGGTGGCGATGGTGGATCTGCGAAAAGAGGATTTCGGTTATTTCGACACAGTTTTAAAAAGTTAAGATGAAAAAAAGAAAGAAGTGGTTGGAGGTATTTATATTTATATACGTATAAAATTTATATAAATTTAAGCGTTAAACATAGAAGGCTGTTTGGAATGAGTTTGATTCGCGTTTTCTTATGGTAAGGACATCCCAGAAAACCGACGCTACAGTTCGGGGGAGAATTTTCCATTTTCAGATGCCGGAGACGAAGCATGGCTAAGGCATTAATACTTGTGTAAAGCTGGAGGCGCTTGACTGTCACTGCTGCTGTGGGTTGTACATCAGAGAACTTAACTCAAGATGTCTTCCATTACTTTCGATACTCCAAGAAAAGGGACTTTTGAAAAGCTGTTTCTATTTTTATTGTGACAAGTGGTTGGGAGGATTTTTTTATTATATTCTACCATCCTTATACCTATACTGCTCCTACCATTTAAGATAAATAAGGTTTAGATTAAATTTTAAATTAGATCCTGCATGCATCCAGCCTGACGTTAGCCAATTCAAAGGACGAGGAGCACAGTGCTAAACCTGAATGGGGCACGAGTAGAAATTCATGTGCACGTTCACGGCGTCAACTTACATAAAATTTCAACAAGTATGGGCCTGTTATGTTACTTGCTCTTGGTCGATGAGCCTGTGAAACCTTTTTTTCTGCTTTATTTAAGCTCTTCAGTTTCGAATAGGGATTTAGAAAACAAGAAAACAAAGGGATGGTAACAGGCTTGTGGTAACTTTCCTCGTCGGCTACTTTACTCTTGTTGGTGGCATGGAACCGTGCGATTTGACTGGGCGGGATCAAAACATGACCACGTTGCCAGATCTTTTACTGAGTATGACTTGTCCATGGTGAGCAGTGAGCACCTTATTGCCCTGCTGAGGACGGAGTTTTAATTTTAGATTTCTGTGAGCTTAAGTAGAGCAAATTTTGTTCTAGATCTGATTCGTATCAATCAACTGATCACAATTTATTTTTGTGTAACGTGTTCCTTTTATTGCTTTTTCAAAATGTTGCCTGATTTCGAATGGCGCAAACTTCTCTTTGACGACTGACTGGAAGGAGACGTCAGCTATCCACCAAGGGGTCCACTCAACCCAAAATCTACTGACCGCACAATTTACAGTTTCGAAAAGCCACGATGTTGTTATAACTGTTGCTGAAATAGCAACAAAGATAAAAAAAGCCGTTTTTAAACCGGACCCATGGAATCTATATTAAGTTTGACGCTTCGTTTGTAGTGCTGTGAAATAATCACCGTTGACCGCTAAAAACTTTTAGAGATATAAATGAGAATCGAATGGAGAATCGATTAAGCCATGTCCATCCGTCCGTCCATCCGTATGTTAAGAACTTTTAGACCTTAAATTTTAAGCTATAGAGAGTTGAAAATTGGTAAGTGAACTGGAAGTTCATTGGACCAGGTTATATTTGAGAATTAGTCGAATCCGCCCACAAACACGCCTACTGCAGGCCTGTATGTGCGACCATCTCAAATTTTAAACCAGTGAGTAAGTGCTACAGTGTGTTCGCAGAAGTTACAAAACGGACCGTTGAATACCCCATCGTATCCCATATTGCAAAATGCTGATGTTATTGTTTATTTTTTGACATTTGATAAGTAGTGAAAACTTCGAAAAGCGGCGTGGTTCAACCGCC
Source organism: Neoascia interrupta (assembly GCA_947623515.1). Lineage (NCBI taxonomy): Eukaryota > Metazoa > Arthropoda > Insecta > Diptera > Syrphidae > Neoascia > Neoascia interrupta. The sequence continues at coordinate 154,322,901 of OX392462.1, forward strand.
CTTAATTTCAAACTATCAATTATAACACAGATATTTCCAAGTTACGTTTAAATGTATGTAAAAATGCAACTTTTTCGTTAGCCATGACAGCCATGACCCCTCAAAGTGGGCATGGCTAAAAACTTTATATGAACGAAATCTGTTATAAAGTCTCATTTACATAATTTTTTTGTTTCATGCTTTCCTAAATTATGCTTAAGGCCAGTCGAAACTTCGTTTTTCTGGAAAATTTTAGGTTTCTCTTAAATTCTACCCCCAAATGTGGGCGTGGCCTAAAGTCTTGTGTGAACAAAATGTAGAACTAAGCGTTTTATATTAAAAATATTAAGTAAACAGCATTTGAAAATTTACCCTTAAAATAGATGCCACGCCCACTGAAGGAGGTTTACCAATTTCATTTTTCTTTTTTGTGTCTTACTTTCGTCAGGATATACTAAATGCTGAATATCAGCCTTTTAGAACGTCTTACAGTTTTGAAAGTTCTGGAGGTGCACATTTACACCGATTGTGGGCGTGTCTGTGGGCGGACTTGAAAAAATTTAACGCTTGTACTGCTTCGGATAACAAGGAGCTTATGCACAAAATTTCAGATCTCTAGCTCAAAATTTAAGCTCTAAAAACATATGACACACAGACAGATGGACGGACGGACGGACGGACATGGCTTATGCGATTCAGAATTCGGTCTCGATCATATGCCCTTAGCTCTTGGGGGTCTACCATTATTATTTCACCGTGTTACAAAGTATGTGACAAACTTAATATACCTTCCCATAGGATAGGATAGGGTATAAAAATACTTTTTTACATTTTAGCTATGTTAAAATGGTGCTAGCACACAGATTTTTGTTTTGTCTTTGAGGCAGCATAAAAAGTTTGGCATTTGCTTTGACCACGCCCACTTTAAAAGGAATTTTAACCTAATATTTCTGCTTTTCAATAAATATAAAGGGTGATTTTTTAGCTGGTTTGGTTTTGGCAACACTGGTTTTGACAGCTGACGTGTGTTTAGTGCCTTGTGTCACTGTCAAACAGCTTCAGTTTGGTTTGCAATTTAACCATGGATCGTCTTACAAATGAACAACGCTTGCAAATTATTGAATTTTACTGTCAAAATTCGTGCTCGGTTCGAAATGTTCATCGCGCGCTGCTCCCATTTTATGGTCGGCGAGTTTGGTGAACAGTTAATTTCACGTTTCGGGCCGGTCAATTGGCCGCCTAGATCGTGCGATTTGACACCATTAGATTATTTTTTGTGGAGGTATGTCAAGGCTAATGTCTATAGGGACAAGCCCGCTTCGATTGACGCACTGGAAGCCAACATCCATGCATTCATTCGTGAGATACCAGCCGATATGTGTGAAAGAGTATGCCAAAATTGGACTCAGCGGATGGGCTACCTGAGACGCAGCCGCGGTCAACATTTGCATGAAATTATCTTTAAACATTAAATTGCAAGGTTCAAACTATCGATTCAAATAAATATTTCATTAATTTTTTCGAATTTTTGTGTTTTTTTTTTCTTAAAAAGTTCTCAACCTCTTAAAAAATCACCCGTTATATGAAATTTGGCAAAAATTCGACAAAAGTTGCAGATATTATAATTTTTAAAATTTTTTGTTTATATTATGTATGTCTCCGCCCACTTTTGAAGGCGTGGCTTTAAAAAATGTGATTTTTTTTTTATTAAAGTGACGGGGTTTCAGTCCAAAATGTATGCAACCAACTAGCGTAAGCATTCAACTTTTATATTTTTACATCCCGCACACTTTTTGGAAGCGTGGCAGTTTTCTTTTTGGTAGTGTCAGGTGTTTCGCAATCCATCGCAGACAGACTGAAGCTTTTGCATACGTACTGTTGGACTTTCCCACTTGTTTTTAATGTATAAAGTTTTGCCTCTGCAGAAGATGTTTGTTCAGTGAAGCATCTGGGGGCGATAGTTGGTGAAAAAAAGACTGTAGATATGGTTTAAAATAGCCGAAGCTTAAAGGAATCACCACCTGTAGAACCTGCCGATTCTGGGGAGGCATTAATTATTTCATAATTTACGTACTTAAAACTAGAAGTAAGAGCAGCCAGGAAAATATTCTGGAAACAGTTCGGCGTTTCCAGATCTGCAAATAGGTAATAAAATTTGGCATTTGATCTATCGTTACTTCTTAGGCTCAAGTCCACGAATACTGGTGCACTTCTTTTGGGATATGTGGGGCTAAAGTAGTTTTAAGTTGCCAAATTTCCAACTTTGCGTTAAGTACAAGGTCCTCACAGATACATATTGCCATGGGCTTCATAAGTGAAAAGAAAGCGATATCCGATTATGTTCCTTCCTTATTACACCAGTTCGTCTTTGATTACCTCTCGTACTTACTGTGTGGGTAAACTAAAAAAAGCTTATTGGCACTCACAGCTCAGAAGAGATCTCGACTGATCTCTCACCATTCAGGTGAGTTAAAAAAGCTAAGTGAAAGGAAAAATAGATTTTCGGCAGATATAGTCAACTCTAAGTTGAAACTAAACCGCCTTAGTCTGGCAAGTTTGCTACACAACCTTGTACTGGGCAGAGAGAAAGCTAAGTGGCTTTATTGTATCATGGAATAGAACAGCACTTGAGGCTGTTCAAAAGGTTGCCTGCGCTTCTTATCTGCAACAAGGCATAAGAAAGGTAGCTCCACCCAAGTGAATAATTAGGTAGCGCTTCAGTCTATGGGTGGATCTAGACCTCAACCAACAAGCTTCGTGACCATGCTCTGTTTATAGCGAGCTGCCTTAGTTCTGCATGCGAAGTTCTATCGTAGAAGTTCCCCACATCTCTTTTAAGTATGATTCTATAGGAGTCAGATCACAGCGCGTCGCTTTGTCGTAATCAATTTTTGATATCGAAGAACTATATAAACGCTCTCATATGCAACTTTCAAATAGATAAAAAGGTGGTGGGTACCCATCGATTTGGAATTACTGGGTTTTTTTCCAAGATCTGCGGCAGTGTAGGTATTTGATCGATGGTGGATATTATTGATATGGCAAAAAGATCTCTTTACCGCAGTTAGTAAAAAACTAAAGGCATTGAAAGAGTACAGCACAAAGATCTGCATACGATTTACGATGTCAAGGAGACGGATGACTCTGTAGTTGTCCAGTGCAGATGGTCTCATTTCCTGAGGATCGGGCAAGAAATGCTCATCGTGCATACTTTCCCCCACCAAATTTTACATCGCTTATGCTAAGAGTTTAGAGTATCTAGGGCTGTCATCTGTCAAAGTTAAGAGCATCTAGGCTATCTGGTCGGGCAGCTTTGTAACACAAAAGTTTAGGCAGAGCTACTTTCATGCCATCCTGGTCGGGTGCCATATCTTTTTCCGCCATTAAGGGCCAGTTTTTCAGTGCGAGATCAACAGACTTTCTGAGTTAAACTAAGATTAACCCCAGAAATGAGCTTTTCAGTGAACTAAGATCTGGGGTTGATCTTGGCTCACCAAATTTGGCGAGATAATCTCGGATAATTTCTAGAGAACAGTATGAACTTCTTTGAATGTTTTTCTGCGTGGAATGTCAGTTGATTTGCACGTTGCTGTGAAAAATGACATTTGAAAATAATAACTCGAACTTCTTTTCCTGTGTTTGTCTATGTGAAATGAGAGCTGGGAGAGTCAATAGTTTCGAGAGTCAAAGATTTTGACAACATTGTTGACGGAGTTAACTCTGCACTGAAAAACTGCTCGCTGAGTTAACTCCAGATTCGCTTTGTTACGGGATTAACAGATCGCGGGTTAAGCTGGGCTTAATTCAGCACTGGAAAACCGGCCCTAAGTCGTTGATTCTTCTTGACAACGGAAATCGGTTCGCCTTCGACGTTGTACAGTATGCAGCGTGAACTAATTAAAGAAACTTAATATTTGGAACTAGGGAGTTTGGGTGGTCGATGTACCTATTAAGAGAATAACCATCCAAATTAGAACCAAGCAAAGCCATAAGTGGAGACGTTCACGTGCTCAGGAATTTTATTATAAAGGTTTAGGGTTTTATGATGGTCTACGCCTGTTTTCATAGAATAAGATACTGCTTACGATTTGGCTCCGTCAGGAAAATATAGGTGGTAGAGAGCTTAAGAAAGTGATGAAAGGAGGAATACTGAGCTTTTCTTTAGATTAAGTCAAACTAGTTGGTGTGTCAGACTACTGTGCGCAAAGTTCTGAGTTCAAATCCCGACTGCGCGTAATAAAAACTTCTGACAGTCCCACTTCCGCGAATATCTGACTAACCCTTCGGGGGTTAGATCTCTCGTCACATGCGAGATTTTAAAATCGCTTTTTCGTAATGATATGTAGTGCAAGGGATGGGATCTATTCCTACAGGCTATAATGATAGATTAGGGTAAAAAATAATGACAGGAATTTGAGAATCTTGACATTGAACCGCGTGTTACAGTTTTACCTGTGAGGATGAAGTTATAAGCGTTTCTTATCATGTGCGTAATCTTAAAAAGTTCACGGAAAGCCCATTTCCTGAAGCTACACAAATTTTCGATCAAAATCTTAGAATTTGCCAAAGAAGAGACTTAAATAGTCCCAAAGAACGTCGAGAGCTGTTAGTAGAGTCTTCCACCAAACACCACCTTGCACTAGTCACAATCTTCTTTAGTAATTAGTGTCCTGTACATTATCTGGCCATTTCGGTAGGTGGCTAATGCTGTCAAGGGTTGTCATAAGTTTTTCAGAAAAGATTGACCTGAACAGTATGGAAGACTATGGAAGGAACAGTAGGTAGGTACCTTCCTACCTTGTAGACCTACCTTACCTACCTACCTTGTAGACCTGAAGACGTTTGTGCATTCAATTCGGAATACATAAAAAGGTTAAAGCTTCAGTATTATGTTTGCCCGATCCTCAGGTAACTAGACGCTCTGAATTGCGAGAACCATAAAGGCATTAGTCTCCTTAACATCACATACCATAGATCTTTTCTGATGTACTCTGTACAGCACTCTGGACGCCTAAAGCCTGTTTGTCAACAGTGGAAGTGAAAAACTGACGCAATTCCATCAAGGTCGTAAGTAAACATTTAGACAGGTCGACGCGTTGTCATACTTGAAAAAAGTCTGCGGAACGACAGCGCTAGTACCAGAAGCACAATCTTGGAGTGGAAGTGAAGGAAGATGTAGGTAAAACATCAAACTGACTGAACTCGCAAGAAGACTCAGAATACACGGCTACCATGATTGTTCTGGATTGACACTTAGGCACTGGGCACAGATTCAGTGTAGAGGAGCACTGCGAGACTCAGTTGGTGACGAGTTGCGTGTGGAGCACGCAAGTGGAGGGGGATCTCAGCGAACACGTTTGTAATCTAATGGCATATTCTTTTGAACACCGAACTGCCATACCGAGCTGTCAAATAATGCTCGGTGTTAGCGTCAATTCCAGCGTTGTGTACACTCAGCTTCATTGTGTACAGAACGACAAATACTGCACCGGTGCTGTCATCACGTTAAGTTTGAAATAGCTTCGACTTTATTTTGTTTACTTTTTCATTTCAAATAGTGTGATTATGTTAGCGTCGGTTATTTTTTCCTTTAACTTAAAACGAATTTTGATAGCTTTCAGTTTGTGATATTTTGTAATTGTGATATTTAGATAATTAGTAGTTCGTAAATTTAGTAGCAAGTATTTAGGAACTATTTTGTCGATTTCAAACGATTTTAGTCGCGTTGTAAAAAATGACGAATAAAAATTGAGTTGAAACGTCACTTCACATACACAATCAAAGCTACTCCCAGCTTCCACCGTCAAATACGACGGTGGCGAAAATTCGAGTTCAGTGTTGACACCGAACTAATTCGGAGTTCAAAAGAACATTTACATGAGTCCGTTCAGGTGTATGAGAAAAGAACAAATTTTGTTGACGCTATTTTTACCTTGAACTGTTTTGGCACCTAAAGCAATGCACTAAAGTTTCTTGTACCAAATGGAATTGGAAAATTTTCTGAAATAGATCAAAATCGGTCAATCCCGGAACTTTATTTATTGTGCAGAACTGTTGACAAGACATAAAGGCAACTGCTAGCCAAGAACTGAAGAGAGCTAAAGCACATCGCTGATGGAAATTGCAAGCGCTGGATGAGGCCTGTAGCCTGTTATGAGAATGTCGAGATTTTGGGAGAAAATTGGGAGGCGCAATCGATTTTATTCGCGGCGTGAGTTCATGTCGTTAAGGCTTGTTTCGCTCCTTGGACAATAAGTTTGATTTGATTGAATCGTTACGAGTTAATGTCAATCGCAAAAGTATTCTACAAGAGAGCACCCAGCGTTAAGTTTTACAGTTTTTTTTTATAAGTTTATGCATTGCCCTTTTATTGTTTCTTAAAGTACGCCCTCCGACGATAGTGCTCTAGTAAGAACAATTTTCCAGAAAACCTGCGCGTGCCTACCTACATACCCTCTCAAGCGAATTTCCTTGCAAAATAAAGTAGCACTCGTATATACAGCTCAATAACAAAGAATCTGAATAAAGGTATAAGATCCCACAAAATACTGATTGAAGTATAAAATCAAACTCTGCAAATTGCAATTTGACTTTCAAGCCTCACATAATATTGCTAACCTACCACCAACAGAGGGCGCACAAACAAAGGAACTTGTAGCTGGGGAAACCCTCTAAGTGAGGGTGTTTATGTTTATTGATCACCTAAGGTTAAGTTGTCGTTCCTTATTGCAAAAAACAGTATGTTTGCCAACAATATTTTACTATTGCATAACCCCCGTTCGTATCGTATTCTTGTATGGCGAACGTATGACCCAAGCTCAGAAAATCAAAGAGGACAAATTGAGTTTTGCCTGAAAAGCCTCCAGGACGTCGTCGACATCGTCGTTGTCGTCGTCATCGTCATCGTCATTGTAGGTTGGTTGATATGGCATAGCCGAGCCGACTTGATGTCAAAGATACATATTTCCAAGTGCTACAGGTCAAAAGAAAATTCAATTATGTTTGGTATATCTAGACCTACGCTGTGATGAAGTATGACGAACATTTTGCTTTCCTTGCACCTTTCATATCCTGATGACGGAAAATATTGGCAGCAAAGAGCTAACTGTTGTTAAAAGTTCTGTTTTTTTTTTTATTATTTTTGGTAATCAAAAGTTCGCTGTTCATTTGTGTTCATGTACTCATATATGATGTAATCATACCATCCACCTACTCGGATCCTTTCTTTTTATTGTCGATGTTTCAAATGTTTCAAATTAATCAACGCACAGCAGACGAATACCGGGTGATAAATAGAATTGAGATTTTACGCGCAGTGGGGTGTGGAAATTCTCTCTTATTTCTGTAGGACTTTTCTAGGTAGGTATACACAGACATTTCGTTGTATTCCTGCTTTACACATGTGTGTAAATTTAGCAATATTTTTTTTTGAACTTAACTGCATGGTGCTTTCAGTCACAAATTTGCACGTACGTATGTAAGTAGCTAAACGTATACACACACATGTAAAGGTGTATGGAAAATAAAGGTGAAATTGAATTTTATTTTATTTTCCTACAGGTGAAAAATTCTTGGAAGCATCCTTTTTTTTCTGTGTTGTCTCATCCCATCTGATTAGAGTCAACGTTTTCAGGCAATGTGCCTTTTAGGACACAAGATTGTAGACATGTGTCTTGTGTTTTGATTTCTATTTTTACAGCGGAATGTGAAAAAAATATTTAATTTAGGATAGCTATTCTTTTTTTTGACATTTAATAAGCTCTAAAGACCTACTTATATTTGGGAGTGTTCAGTAGAGGAAATCGCCTTAAATTTTTCACATCACTTTGACTACTTGTTTGAGTGCTTAATTTTACGCTCCTTTAAATCGCTTCAGAAATAATATAAAAAAAGAAGGCATCCTATTCGTATTATCATTTATAATCTGGTAAGAGTATTAATTAAGTATTTAAAGGAAGAAGCGTTTGAATAGGTAGGTGCTATTATTTGATCGATTATGGGCGTGTCTCTCAAACCATAATGTCTTGCCTACTTTAAAGTATAAATTAAGCTTAAGTGATGTCCAGTTTTACAAAGGGAGAAACAAAAGAGAAGACAAATGCATACGACTGGAAGCATTACAAGATGTTGACGCTGATCTAAACCCTTTTCATATAAACCTCCATTCATAAAAAATAGGCGTCTTCAATGAAAGCCACCGCCTCTCTCTGCACAATATATTTGTGGAGTGAAGCGGCTATTGTGTGGCCACTAGCGTTAAAAAAGAGCTGTCTTAAAATATTTTAAGTAGCCATCGGGGACCCTTATGAGGACAGGGCACAGCTCCTCAAGTTTGCAGAGAAGAATGAAGATCTACCAAACTATCAGTCAAGCCAGTCATCGAGGAGTTGTGCAGTCATGGAGTTGCTTTGGCATAAAATGGAGTAGTCACTGTTATTGATACTTATTCGTTGCTTTAAGGATGTATGGTGTAATCTTTGTCTTAGTGGGATAAAATACTTTTCCAGAAAATTCCGACTATAGATCCACAGTTGATGAATACGCAGCCTACATTAAACTGCTCGAACTTAACAGATCAGCTCGAATGGATAAAACCTGGACTGAATTGCTTAGATCTTGGAACGTTGGTTTTAGAAGGAACGAATGGTTAACCTAGCTTGTAGTATAGGCTTTGTAGCTTGTAGTATAGTAGAAGGCCAAGATGATCTGGAAGCACCTGTAAGTCGGAGTATACACAGGCAATCCTCTGTTTTTAAAGAAGAGTAAGTAGTACTGAGATGCAGTACGTCCACAATAAATTGAACAGTTAAAAACCAAACAAGTTCAAATTTCGGATTGTTGTTGAAGATGATGAACATCTGGTGATATGATTAACTGAGTTTTATATGGTATGACATATTATTTATCTTTTTTTAAAGTTCTCTTAAAATTAAAAATGGGGTCCATTTTTAATTTTAAGAGATTTTTTAAAAGTTTCATGGTGTGTGTCTGCGCACGAGGAGTTTCTTACCGAACCACGGGATTTGAAAAAGAAACTGTGGGTCATAGTTTTGGAATCACGACATAGATAGTTCTTATAAAATAAGGCTAGGTTGAAGTGGCTGTCGGGTTCGAAGAACCCACTTAGACCTATGTAGGTCCATTGTGATACCACGTGGATCTGGAAAAACTGCCTACTCGTTGAACCATTTTGAGCTACTAATGAAGCGTAAGAGACGTTTTGGGTCAGTCGTGCTACGATCATTATAGAAGAAAGCTCCAAGGTGAAGATTTCGGTTCTTAGAGAGAGCGAGGCATATGCAGAGAAGGTGAAAAGTAGTCTCTTCTTCGTCCTCGTCCATGCAGCTCCTGCAAAAATCGTTAGAAAAGACACCAAGCCTTGTCGCGTGCTTGTCTATCAGACAGTGTCCTGTAATAAGACCGATTGTAGCACTCATGTGCGATCTATTAAGAGCTATTAAACTCCTAGAGCGGTTAAGATCTAGCTTAGGCCAAATCTGTTTCGTTACTAGACAGGTACTACTACTTGTCCATCTGAGATTTGTTCTTTCTATTGCATCCCGTTTTATCATGAATTTGCATGTCGAAATTGGAACGCCTAAGTTATCGCCATGATTTCAGCTTGGAAAACACTACAATGATTCGGAAGTCGGAAAGAGAGACTTAGATTTAGTTTTTCTGAGAATACGCCCCCACCTACCCCATCATTTGTCTTTGATCCATCCGTGTAGAAGTGGGTCGATTCGAATTCCAGAGGCACACAGTCATCCCAAGAAGACCTTGCGGGGATAGGTGTCTGGAAGTTCTTGTCAAATTGTAACTGGGGTGTAGTGAAGTCTATGTTTCTAAAAGAAGATCTGTATGTGTTCAGAATAGCGGAGTGACCTGTCTACTATGTCCACTCAGAGGTTGCTTTGAGGCGAGTGCCGTGTTAGCAGCTGTTTGTCTGCTGGGGAATTATCAAGAGGAATTAGATGGAAGAGGGTGTCTAATGCTGCTGAAGCAGTGATGCGAGGCGCTCTGCTTAAACATAAGCAGACTGATGACCGAGATGTATAGCCAGTGCTCGGGGTTGAAGTCCCGACTTATTGCCGATGGCTTTTTTTACAGGAAAAGAGTGCTATCGTAGTTTTCCGGACCCTTTCCTGTATATTAGATTTCCAGCTGAGACCCAGATATTTAGCTTCTTTAGAGAAATTTAAACTAGTGCCCTTGATTGACGGAGGGTCGATATAAGGGCTTTTGTATTTCCTGGGTAAAGAGGACAAGTTCAGTTTTGTGGTGGTTGACACCCAGTCAACAACTGTCAGTCCACCTGGTAAGCTTGTTTAGAGCGTTCTGTAAGTGTATTAAGGTGTTTCCCTCAAACGGTAATGGCAACGTCGTCTGCGTAGGCGATCACTCTACAGTCCTCTCCTTCCAGGATAATCAGCAGTTCGTTCACCGCTAGATTCCAAAATTTGAAAAGAAAAACTGTTATTTTTCCTGTGGCTCTGGCCTTGTGCAATTCCGTGGAAGCTGTCAAGTTATATATTGTATTCATATTCTACATTGTCCGAAACCATCCACAAGCAGCACAATCAAATTGGTGCGAATAAAATGGGCGTCATTAGACTGACACCTATTATTTAGCGCAGTTGAATTTCGCTGTTTTATGACAGTGAATGCACCTTAATGCTTATACTGTCTAAAAAGAACAGTCTCTCTTGATGTCGTATTGGCCCTTAAAAGAGAGCAACGACGACATTTCACTGGTTAAAAAAAACCGTGCTAAAAATCTCAACAGAACACATACTTATTTGTCACAGTCATAAATATGTCATTCATAAACAGTTAAAAATGTAATCAAACTTTTAAAGGTTTCTAAAAAGGGTAAAAAGAGCTCTATTAAAAGGGTGAACTAGTGTATGTTTCTCCACCGACCCGGGAGCTGATTTTAAATGAGTCCCGACCAGTGATTAGACATGGGAAACGTAAAACGGTCGTAGTACTAGTAATAAGGTACAAGGTTAGTATGAAACAAGGTGGTAGATGGGACAAAAAGGTGCTAGAAAATAAAAATTTCAATTTCATATATATAATTCGATATTTGGACGAAAATGTTCCCAATTAGCGTAAATATTGCAAGTATGTATACGAGTATACGAGTATATGTATACTGATGTTACATACTGAAGTGTTTTTCTACCATTTGCCATTGTTGGTCCATTCAATCTACTTGCAACTCTGGTGTCCAAACATTGAAGAAAATCCAGTTTTATAGCGTTAATTATAGAATATAGGGTAAAACAAGTAATTAAATGGAAGAGTTCGCCTGTTATGAACTTCTGAATGCAGACCCCCTTAGCCCTGCTTAGCCCTGTAATACCACATTTTAAAGTTTTTTGGCCTGAATTCATCTATATGTACTTTATGTCAATTATTTGTATTGGTCGCGCCCCCAGATATGGGCGTATGCTGAAACATAGAATAAAAGAATTTTAATTTCGTTAGAATCCTGAGAAAATATGTTAAAAGCAAAAATTAATGCTTAAAAAACAGTTTCGTTTTCCAAAAACCGCTAAAAGGAAATTCTTTTTAAAATTCAAAATATCGACTATGCCTGTATAATAAATTACTAAAAATGTTGCTACCTTTTACCGTTTCGGAGATAGAGGGAGGGCAAGACATACGATTTCTTGCCCCTTTTTTATCCTAATCCCAATCGTTTGTTTCTTTTCATCCTAGCGCTATTAGAACCTAAGATGCCTATTAAGAAAAACAGTTGACGGGCTCCGGAAAGTTGGTTAAAAGGCACATTTTCCCGCTTTTCCCGAGCAGCACAGGATTTTTTTTTACCGAATTTTAATTTTTTAGGAGCGTCTTATCATACTAAACACAAAAAAAAATATTTTGCACTCTAAATTACTTCCATTATGTGACTCTTTCACTCTACTATATACTTTCGGAGGGTTGTCACACCCTCACAGAGGAGGTAGGACTTTCATTGTCCTGTTCAGGGTTCGAACACAGACTTCGTGCACACTAGTCGGACATACCAACCGCTGTACCATGGCACCCACGAGAAAAAGTAATGCCTAGACCTTTGAAACCATTAATTTATTAAAAATTTTTAACAGCGTGTTGGACTGTAGGTACTATATGATGCCTGATCACGCAACATAGGTTTAGGTAATCCCTATAAAATGCTCAGCACATACACAATTTGTCACATACCTTTGCAAGTGTTTGCATAAAAGAAAATTTCAAAGCTGGGGGACTTTTAAAAAAAAAAAAATAAATAGAGCGGCGCAACAGCTCTAGGTGAACCAGGGCCAACTTCTGTGTGTGTTAATTTCTTCACATACAAGGGACCTACAATTTTTTTCCGAATCCGAACTGCACTTTGAGAAGTTTTTCAAGACAATTAATACTCTCGGAGGGCTTGTCAAACCCTCGCGGAGGTGGGGACCGTGAAAAAGAACAAGTCTTTTTTTTTTTTTCAGGTGACGATGGCAGGATTCGAACCCAGACCTCTGGCGTAGTAAGCACACACACTAACCACTACGCCACGGCACTCCACGCTTTGGGACTTTTGCATTATAATAATGCGGTGGGAAGGTGTAATAAAACATGCAGGAGGCAGTGAATCCACCCCTCGAATTACTAAACGAGGGGTGAATGACATCCAACTGTCATTTCAGTCAACTGACATTCGAGTCCCGAAATTTCCCCTTTATTTCTCCAGCGGAAACGTACCAATGGAAAATTGCCAAAAGATATAGGAGTTTTGGTGAATTTGTACGGATGGATGACAGGCTCTGACAGATGTTGTATTTGATTCTTGAATTGAACCGAAATTCAGTGCTAAATTCTAAGTGGTGCTTTGAACTTAAATCAGTTGGTGTAATAAAAAAAGTGTTTCCTTGTGTATTTATAAACGTGAAATTTAGTTTTTTTTTTGAAGAACCCCAGGCAAAAATTTTGCAATATTAAAGTGCTTTAATTTGGTTTTATTGCAGATAATTAACTTGAACAACGAAAGCCTTTTCACGCTTCTTCAATTGGATAAAACAGTGGTTGATATAACTAAGGAACAGTGTGGAACCAAGAACTGATCCCTGCAGCACACCTAACTTCGTGTTCATGAACTGCTGGCAAAGTAACCTACTATGACCTTTTAGAGATCTAAATTATGGAATTTATTTATGTACTGGAGCTGTGTGTACACAAGTGCATTTGCCTTTGTGTCTTTCCTTAAACCAAACTGAGCTGGATCCTGGATTAAAGAAATTGACTTTTAAAAGTTTACTCTGCAATGCGCTTCTTTTCAAAAACTTTTTTTCAAAAACGACAATAAAAAAATTTATTTGTAATATTTTTTGTGTTCTTTTTTTTAACTTTTTATGCAGAGGGATCTCATAAGAATAGTTTATTTTATCAAGCAAACCTCTATCTAATGAAGGACATCGAGTCCTAATGCTCACGTGTCGTAAAGGGACTCCACAGCAGTTGACACAGGAGCAGAAGCAAAATTTCGTGTTAATTGTCCATGGCGAAAAAAGGAGTGTAGTCAAGTGATGATACCAACTTTTGTGGTCCTGTTTGTGAAAGGGGTGAATGGCAAAGAAACAACCACAAACTTTATGCGCTCCTACCAAGTGGATGTACTTTTAAAGCCAAAACAAGAAGACAATACACATACACTTCGGCTTGACCACATTAAGCAGATTGACTCTGGAATTGGTAATGCAAGAAACTGATGAAACTATATGGTCAATTGATTCACAGTTCACACTACCTATAAGGACGAGAATACAAGGCTAGTAGTAGGTATGTCAGATAAGTGTTATCGAGTTGGGAAAACTTTGATAAAAAAGCGACTTGAAGCGGAACCAAAAGGTAGCATAACCTTTGGTGTCCTCTTGGCTTAAATTTACTCGAGTTTCCAAATCTCATAAGACTGAAGCCTTCTTCCTACCAGTTTCCTAAGATTGTGCAAAGTGCTTTTTTTAAGCTTTGATAATTGAACCAATTTGTGCGTTGAATATTTTTCCAGGATAAACATTTTTAAAGATTGTATACATGACGGACTTTTTAACGTTTAAATTTTGTTGCCCATTCTTATAGTGAAATACACAATGGTCTACCCTTTGTTTAAGATTAAACCTAAACTTTAAACTAAGGCAAAGGCAAACAGTAAAGAGGATACTTACATAAAACATTGACGGTATGTGTAGAGACCACGTTCTCTGTCAGCTGCATATTCAGTCCATGGCAAATGACAACTAAGGACCTCTTGTTCGGCTCAACGAGTGCTGTTATATTTGATGTTGTTATCCAACCTCCTTTAACGAGAATCAAAAAAGTTTAAATTAATAAGTGTACCATTCCAGGATCTCAAAGACATAAATTTCTGTGTACAATATAATATAGGCACATGTATGTACGCGCTTGCATATGTATAACATGTTACTTTGTCAATAATAAACAACTTCTGACGTAAAAAGTATTTCGGCTAAGAATACAACAAAAAAAATCTCAGAAATACATAAATGTAAACATGTATAAGCGTTGCACTTGCTTTTTGGGTCCAAATAAATATAGCTCCAAAGGGCGATACAATACGTGTGGGTGTGTGAATATGTGTAAGGACTGTGTGTACGTGTTACATATACTTACCATCTGGGCTAACAGAAGTCCTTGATGTCGCATTACGTATCTGGCGCCCTCCTACCATCCATTTCACTTCGGCTGGAGGATTTGATGGAGCGGTGGTACAGGTGAGTGGCACAACATCTCCCACCCTCGCCTCAGTTGGTCCTGACACTGACACATGGGTTGGGGCAACTTTTGGTAAGATTGACACGAAAAGAAAAACAAAATGTCCCGCATCATATGCAGAATATCGTAAAAAATTAGAATTTTCGTTCGTCTTTCATTAATATTTAAGTATGTAGTATAGATATAGGCAGGGATACGACGACGATGACGACGTTAGGAAGGAAGAAGGCTGCTTGGCAAAACTCATGCTGATGTGTTGTGATGTTAACACGGAACCCAGATAAAGCTACCTTAAGTGGGGGGATTTAATTTTTTTAATAGCGTTTCAAAAGATGATTTTTTTGGTCCTTTTTTCCCAGTTCGTCCTTTCGTGTGAGAGTCTTGTGAGTGTACCTTTATACACATTTGTTTTCACTCACATTGTTGAATGTGGCTACTGTAATATTTTACGAAAATAGACTTTGAACATTTTTTTTTGTAAAAAATTTATGAACTTGACATAGTGTGAGAGGTAATTGTTGGATTAATTTTGAGTGGAAGGAAGTATGTTGCATCGTTTTTGCCTTTGGTGTAGAAAATTGCTGTCACACCACAAACAGCCTCCTCGCCTTCTCCATTATGCGGTACCCATATTGTGTTTTATAAAATGTAATGCTTACAAAGGACAGCTAAATCGACTTCTGCCTTGAGAGAAATTTTTGACAGAACATTGTTGGCTTCACACCGAAATCTAGCCTTGTTGTCACTGGCCTCAGCAGTGAAGGTGTATATGTTCTCTGATAAGCGTCCTGATGTCCTGTGGAATAATCAACAAAAGTTGTAGATATAACAATAGATTTTATTGGAGACTATTTGAGTAAAGTACCTGTAGGCCATGCGAACTTGAGATCCATTTTTGTACCAAATTAATTGCGCCGGGGGATTTCCACCCCGACTTCGACACATAAGCTCTACGGTTTGACCCCGTCTCAGTGTCTCACCCTGTGTGTATCCTTCGATGTATGGAGGTCCTGGTGGATCTGCAAGTATAATTTCCAATTTATAATTCAAGCTGATATGAGAAGCACGTTTTTTGTGTTTTGAGTTTAGTTGTTTGGCAGATTTTTTTAGGTTAAGGGTGGTTTATACATTAGGCTATAAGGAATGGAGGTAATTTCGGAAAATTCTTGGTTAGAAAAGCCATCAGCGTCTATTGTTATCGTAAGAATATAGATATTTCATGACTTTGTAAGGCGTTTTGGACTATCATGCTAAAGTTCTATTCAAATGTTATGAAACTTACTCCTAGGTCTGCAAAAGTTTTCATAAATTTCATTAAAAAAAGCAGGTTATAGACTGAGTCCCAAAAACCTAATCAAGTAAGACAATAGACTATTGTCGGTGAAATTATTATAGTTCAGCATGATGCAAATGATGCTTCATAAGCTGCAATAAATCTTTTGATTTTTGCTATTTTCTCAATGAAGGGGAAATTTCGATCTCGAAATTCGAATATTGAATATCACCTTACTGTCAGCTTAGTAGAATGGAAGTTTATTGGGTTAGTGAGTGTGTTCGATAGGTTTGTCGAAGGGTGGGCTCAACCATTTCTCGCCTTATGGTAGAGAATGCATTTTCTAAAAGTCGTTGCATTTTGGCGTCACATGTACTGACAGTTTGTATCTCAAATTTAAGACTGCATTTGCACTTGATGTTTAAAAAAACTAACAGTTTGAAAGCCACCTTAAAGGCAGAGTTCCCGCCTTATGGTAGGGAACACAATGTATCTTCTAAAAGTCGTTGCATTTTAGCGTCATATGTACTGACAGTTTGTATCTCAAATTTTAGACTGCATTTGTACTTGATGTTTAAAAAAACTAACAGTTTGAAGCCACATTGTTTGTTGCTTGTTCGAATTTTGTGAAATATTTTGTGGACGTTTGACACAGCTCTTAAAGTTTTGTTGACTATGAATTCTAATAAGAAACAACTCTGAATAAAGAAGTAGATATCATAGAAAGAAAGTTTATATCATGAAAAATTTATATCATGGTAGTAGAAATCTCGAGATAATTTCGAAAATAGAATTTGTTAATTCGGATGGAACATAGCTTAGACCAGCTAAACTAGATCTCGATCTGGACAAGCTGATTAGACAGGAAGAGAAGGAGAATCATTCCATTCCGTCGTGTTGGGCCAGGAGTGACGACAATACTTTATGCAGCGTGTGGCAGCAGCAGCTATACAAACGATCGGGGTGAGTGTCTATTTGATTTTCTTATGGAAATTAAACCCAAAAGTCGGTCTGCGAAAGCCATAAGAAAACTTACTGGTATTCTCAAAACTATTCTTAAGAGTTGGAGCAGATTGTGCGTAGACTCCCCAGAGGCTAAAAACTTAGCTCTTTATCGATCAGGCTTCCCTACCAGTAGGCACAAGATTGGGGGTAACTATATGTATCATGATGATTGGGAATGAAACTGTTAACTAAAACATCTAACCAGACTCGACTTAAAGAAGAAAATGAGTTTTATATCCAGACCAATCGGTAAACCACATACTTCGTAGGCATATGGGTTTGCACAAAGTCAAGTTACTTTCGCCCTCCTCATCCTTAAAATTAGTTTCCAAATGCGACAGAAGTTTTTAGCTGATTCTGAAACGACTATAGGACTATAAGAATGTGTTATCAAAGCAATTAAGCACACATAGGTGCAGAACAAGGTTGCTGCTTAGAACAAAACCTTACTCAAAACAGCAACTCGAGGCAGTATAAAGAAACTCGTCTACCTGGGAGTTAAAATAAAGTAAGGTTCTTCGGTGAATTACACTAGAAAAACGTTGGCCTTTTGGTTTGGCTCCAAAACTGCTATTCCGAAAGGCAAACGATAAGATCTACACAATCGTTGTGCTGCCAGTTCAGTTTTATGGTGCCGAGTGCACAAATTATGCTCGACTTATATAAGGATTCTGCGGCGAATCTATGGTCCTGTGTGCGAATGGAAAAGAAGATATTTACTCGGATCTTATACGCTATACCGAGATGTGGAGGTAGTTAAAAAAAAGTCATAAAAAGACTGAATTTATTCGGTCGCATCGAGCGGATGGAAAACAACGCAAGCACCCAGGTTGAGACGACCAGGAGGACCGAACCTCAGTTGTAAGTACCAAGTAATGCCGCTGCCAGAGCCCTTGATACAGACCTGGCAGATACTGCTAGGGTCGGGAGCCCGCCAGCAACACACAGACTGTTAACGAGTCCTTAAAAGTAGGGCTAGGTTTCGGTGTCCGCCCTCTTTCGACGATCTATCACATGTTTTTAAATTTTGATCTGTAAGTTTTTTTAGACACTCTACCTTTGAACCGCAGAGTTTAAGGTCCGCCATCTACTAAAGAATTTATGGCTTAAGAATTATAATCTGTTTCCTTACAAGACTATCATCGAAAATGTTTTTCTGGCACTTTTTGAGTTTCTTGTGAAGTTTTCACGGATGTGACAATGGACGTTGCGCTTACGACCCAAATCATCGTTTATCATAAGTTTGGTATGACCCTATCTGTGCAGCTAAGCCCACTAAAGCTCTCCCAAAGAATTCAAAATGTAACGCAGTGTATGCAGTGTGCGGTCAGTCGTATAGGTTTAAATTTTGATCTGGGATGCAATTTTTTTTTTGCCGCTTCTGATGTCTAAAACTGGACTTCCTAGAGCGACGAAACATTTTGGCTACGTTGAGTCTTATCAGAGTCTTTTAATCTAAGGCCTTCCAATGTTCCAATGTTCTTCACGTTTATCTTGGCTTTCAAAAGTGACTATGCCATGTTTTTCTTTTACTAAACTGACCCTTCCGCAACTAGTAATTTTCTTACACAAAACTTGTTTTCGGTTCACAATTTTTTATAATTTATTTTAAGTTTGTATTCAACACGCTTTGACTTATTAACCTAATTGATTTAATTAATTTTGGGTTTGTCAAATTTTTTATCTCGACATTACTGTTCCATCAAAATCCTTAATTATAGAGATTTTCAACATGGGACAGTACCCAGGTTTTAGACACAACTAACATCTTCCGACCGACTATATATTGAAAAAAATAAATAGAGTGGCGCAACAGCTCGAGGTGAACCAGGGCCAACTTCTCAACAATGTATGCTGTGTGTGTTAGTTTCTACACATACAAGGGAACCTACAATTTTTTGCGGAATCCGAACGGCACTTTGAAAAGTTTTTCAAGACAAATGATACTCTCGGAGGGCTTGTCAAACCCTCGCGGAGGTGGGGACCGTGAAAAAGAACAAGTCTTTTTTTCAGGTGACGATGGCAGGATTCGAACCCAGACCTCGAAGTTATTAAAACGGCTTAAAGTTTTTTTTTGCTACATTTTATCATTTTTTTTTTTTGCTACAAAATATCAATACTCACACAAAACTGATAATTGTACTGTAGATCGCATAGGCATATCTGGAGGTAGCGCTTTATGTTTCGCCTGGCAGGAGTATTCCGTATAATCATCATCGGACGTAGGCTTAAGTTTTATTTGCGAGGTTGTTGTAAATCGTTTTGGTGAAATTTCTTCCACTTTGTCTTCACGTTCGTCTGAAAAAAATTAAATTAAATATTAGAAGTTATAATTTCTGTAAAAAAGCAAATAGCTTAAAAGTTCCCACAAGAATATAAAACAGAATACATCCAGCCAAATATCCAGGGACGGATTGAGGTAGAGTGCTGCCCTGGGCTCCACATTTTTGCCGCCCCCTAGTAACACCAAACGTGGGATTTGTCCTAATTATTGGTCTTTCTAAGGCAGCCATGGCCACTGGGGGAAGGTTTGTTTGGGATTTATTTTTGTTTCCCGATGTAGTACTTTTGCCATTGCATGCTTTTGATATAGTTTTAACTTCTTGCGACTATTTTCCCTTATGAATGAAAATGAAGGATGCATGTCAGTGGATGGATTTCTAAAACTTTACGTTTGTACTGCTTCGGGAACTAAAAAATCCAGATTCATAATTTAAGACTCTCTACCTTGTAATTTAGGGCCTTTTAAAATATGTGGCATAAAACCAGGCAGACGGGCGGATATGGCTTAGTCGACTCACAATTCTGTCACGGCCATAATATGTCCAGTCTTGAGGGTCTGCCATTATCGCTAACGCATTACTTACAAACTTCTTATTGAACAATAAAATTGGAAAGTTCAAACAAAACTCCTGCCTAAAATGACAGAGGCGACGGTCCGGTCATACGCCAAGTCCGAACGACAACTTTCGTCCCTTCGGTAATCCAGAATAATCAAAAGATTTTCTAGCAATTGAAAAAATATTGAAAATATTTGGCCTTTAGATATTAAAAACTAGGAATTGATTTTTGCTTTTTAATTTCTCTCCTCTAAATTTGCCGCTGCCAAAACTTGCCGCTCTGGGCCCGGGACCAACTGGACCCTAGTGTTAATATGTCCCTGCAAACATCGGCATAATGACGCTTTCGAAAGTGTCAAGGCAAGAAATGGAGAAATTTGTAAAACGGCTTACCTATTCCTACCCATTTTCATAAAAAAAGACCGGATCAATTGCTTTGACAATTGGAAAAGTAGGTATCTACTCGATAAGCTAGGAGTTGTAATCGCCTTTCAGAACTGTAACCAGTCCATTGAGAGGGAAACCGTGTGACCTTTGACCTGGCAGAGGCTCAAATTGATAAGATTTTAATCTTTTATATTTTTCTTGAGGGGACCCGTGAGTATTCCAAATCCGTAGATTTGAACAATGCTTGTAACAGGGTCCCGCGTAAAAGGGTCCGAAAGATTTTGAAGTTTATACACTGAGAGGCATTTATTAAAGTCAAATAGAAAATGCAGCAATTAATGTGCCCACAGTAAAATCTATTATTTTAATGCGGGCGCTAAGCTTCACTAGAAGTGTTTTTAGTCAGTCGTTTAAAGCAGTTAAGGCTCTAGATCAATGAATACGTTTCGCCTGTCACATCGAAGTACACGACTGACAGCTCAGTCATATAAACACGGGCAACTAACAACAGTTGGAAGTTATGCTACAAACTAAAAAAAAAACGCTTATTACGCTTCTGATACTCGCCGAGCATAAGCTCTTAAAATCTTAGAAGGTCTAAAAAATTATCTTGTAATGCTCTTCTTAAAGGACTCTTATAGCTCCTAAAGCGATTAAGTCTTATGACAAAAGCGTATTTAGGCTCCCTAACTACAGAATAATAAGTTGTAGTGTTATACAAAGAACTTATTTTTTTTTATAAGAGTGGGCGCATGCAAATAAATATTTACTCTCATAACAAGATCGTGAGTCTTATAAGACAACTTTATTTCTTTGGCCATTGCTGAACAAATATTTTACGAAATATCTCTTACCATAATCACTTGCTCAACGTGGGTGCCAAGGAACTTTCCAAAAAACATAATATTTCCGATATTCAAAAAGAGGACACCCTACTGATCCATTCTTGAATGCAACAATGAAAATTTTCCCGACAATAATTTTGGAGAGGCTGTCAATGTGGATAGAGACGAACGGCTTACTTTGCGAATATCAATCTGGTTTTAGGAAAAATTAGTCCACTGTAGACAATATATTTACGTTATCAAGCATTGCGAGTACGTATCTGGAAAGGCGCAGAAAATTTCTGGAAAAGTGCAGTACGCCTTCTTTGTGGACGTTAAGATGGCGTTTGACTCCATTGACAGAAGATCACCTTTTTATAGCAACCAAAAATGCTGACAGTAATTCAGAGTCTGTATGTGGAGAATATGGCGGAGGTATCGGATGGAAAAAACGTGTCAAATTGGTTTAACTCGCACATGGGCGTCAAGCAGGGCTGTCTTCTGAGCCCACTACTATTTTCCTTGTTCCTGGATGACCTACCAACTTTCTTGCCTGGAGGAATCAACTTTGCGGGATTGCAAATACAGCTGATCATGTATGCTGATCATATAGTCATTCTGTCGGAGACTCCTATAATGTTGCAGATGATGATAAACAAGCTGCTCCACTACTGCAAGATTTGGAACTTGAAGGTTAACACCAACAAGTCGAATATAATAGTTTTTCGAAACGGTACAGGACGCAACGCAAGCAACGAAAAATGGTGTTGGGAAAACAAGGAGCTTGAGGTTTTAAAAGAGTATAAATACCTTAGACTTAGAGACATAGTAACGCCTAAATTTGACTTCAAAAAACATCTTCAGGAGAAGTTAAAGAAATCGAAAAGAGCAATAAACTGCGAATGGAGAAATTTGCTTGGTAAAAGAGATGTCGCGTCGAGCGTAAAGTATTAAGTATTCGAAGCGGTAGCAAGGTCCATCATGTGCTACGTGGCGCCAGGTATAGGGTTTTTGCCAACACGATGATGAACCTGAAAGTTTCTTCTTAAAAAGAGTCTTCAAGTTGCCAGAAAATGCTCCTAACTACATGCTTCACCTTGAAACAGGACCACTTTTGTTCATGTACACATTTAAGCTGCATTTCGAGTATATTCTTAAAGTCATGACACTTCCAAGCCACCGAATTTCGCACAAAGTCGCCAAGCACCGAATCCAGCAAAAGAGCTAATTTTTCCGTGAATGGTTAAGGTTAAGCAACGAACACCTAACGGATTTCGACGAAGTTGAGTCATGGGCAAGCCTACGAGACCTGCTGATGAAGATGGAGCTATCCTCACATAACGCTTGGATAGATAAAGCTCACCGAAATCAAACACGGTGCACATACCGAGTGCTTCAATATGACCTAGGAGGGGAAAACTACTTTAACGACTGCAACAGTATGGACGAAATAGCAACGATTTTTAAAGCCAGAGGCGAACTTCTGCAGTTAAATCACATGCCGTACATATCCGCCCAAAATGAAGAGTGTACTACACTATGCAATCTACGCGCGAAAGAAGATGTTCTGCACTGCATCGGGATCTGCCCACAACTCTCCTCTATAAGAAGAAACCATTGGGACAAAAATGTACTATCGACAGAGGAAACCATCGCAATATTAAGTGGGCGAAACTGGAGGCTGCTCTACAGCTAAATTAAGGTGGCTTCAAAAAAGTCATTTAACAAAGTTATCTAATTCTTCCTCTCTTTATGGCTTAGATAACAATGAGGTAACAGCTCTTACGAAAAGATTTTAAGTCTCCTAATCAGAACTAGCTCCTATAAGTAGACCATTTACCAATTATAATGCCCTTATAACACTTAACATGAGAAAAATTCATAGAGCTTTAATCTTGCACATAACTTTTATAAGGCTCTTGGAGAGTCTCATCGGTATATGATGAAAGCAAATTTGCTCTTAATACATACTTGTTTTAAACTTTAAAATTTGAAGTGCCTGGATAGTATGTTTGGTTTTCTTAAAAACAATTTGTGTCTTAGGTTATGTGCGGTTCTCCTTTTTCCATCATTATTATTTCATCAGCTGGATATTTTTAAATGTATTTTACATAAGTCGTCCGTTTTCAGTCAATAAGGTCATAGGCATAAAATACGCTTATATGGTCGCATGTATCATAAAAATTTTAAATGCTTCGAAAGGTCGTTGCCATTCTTGTGGCGTCTATCTATACAACTCTGTGTTTTAAAAAAAAAAAAACACATTAATTAAGGATTCAACATCGTTGTTCCCTAAAACGTTTTACTACACCTTGAAGTATCTACTCATACTTATTTGAGAAATTTTACTAGACTATAGACGCTTGCAGGTACTCCCCTCGGTTCTAGCCTTCGAAAATGCCACAGCGTCATCCCCGGTGTCCATTAGAAACCCAAATTATTTTGCACTTTAAACCCCAAATAAAATGAATCATTAAAGAGTTTAATATTAACTTTTCCTTGAAATTTCACCATCCGTGACTTTTTAATTAATATTCCTTTATTGTTTTCCTTTGTGCAGTAATTTCAATTTTAGTGTAGTTAAAAATATGACTTTGTGCCTAGGTATGTGCACGTGGCGTGGAGCCTAACCAAATTTTGTTTGGTCTTAATTACCGGCTGACCTTGTAGAATTTTACCAAAACCCTATAAATTCCGACGCAAAAAGGCGTCAACAATTTGCTGCCTAATTTCTAAAAGGCGGCATAAAAAGCCACAACGATAAAGAATTAATTTTCATGACATGGGTAGGGTATACGCTTTGAAAGGACCAAGGCTGGAACAATAGACGAGGTATTTAAATTCTGTTCGAGGATTTTCAATAACACACACACACACACACACATAGGTACGCCCCGAACTGCATTTTGTATCAAAAACTCCTCAAACGCACACACATGCCTCTCGAGTGTTGACGGCCGTGGTGGTTTGTGCATTTAAAAAGTATCCTTGGCACGATTCCTTTGGATGTTAAAATTCATTGCGAAATTACACGTCGATGTTGGAATGCTGGTGAATTTATAAGCTCAAGCCTGATGGAAGACACAATTGGGGACATAATTAGAGGAAAAACTAAGACATTATCAGTGCAAACGGAATGTGTTTCATTCCTCATTTATATGTTACAGCCGAGAAATTTGCTTTGAATAAGTAAAGCGATTAATTCCCTTCAACATTTCCAACCTAAGAGTTTTGTCGCAGGAATGCGATATGTATGTCAAGCACCCAAGAGGAACACAACTTGCGGTGTAGTAGGTATAGGCAAATGTGGAGGCGTAATGATTAATAATCACCCTGTGCATCACAGGGAGAGTTTCGTCGTTGTGCCTCTGTACAACATAAAGGTAGGTGGGAAGGCTGGCTCACACATTAGCTCAACCGCACGAAGAAGGATGCAAGCAAGATGCTCAGTGTTCGAAAGGAGCATTTGACGAAGATCCGATTTAATTTTTGTCACGCGCTGTTTATTGCTAAAGGCTGTGGCGGTGGTTGCCTTAATCCTGTAGGCAAGCATATTTCAAATAACTTCCTGCCAACTGGAAATGTTTTTCAACCCCGCTTGGTAAATGTTTTCAACCTGATGATTTTGTTTTCTTGTTTGTTGTTTTTTTTTTTTTTTTTTTTGCATAAAGGATGCGAGTTTACCTGTTTTGTATTCGATGTTCCCACGGTACCAGACAATCTGTGATGCTGGCTTTGCGTTGGCTACGGTACATTTTAGCGCCAGATCCTGATTTTCTGTTACTTCGACTTTGGAGTTGTGGGCATATCCCTGTATTTCAATTGATGATGGTGGTGCTGAAATAGATAAAAAAGAAACAAGAAAATTAATAATGTTACACATGCTTTTGGAATGTTAAAAAGGACGAGATTTAATTAAGATGAGGTTTTTGTATTCCATTTACAGTTTTACCTAGTAGGTACCTACTGTAAAATTAATTTCTTTACCCTCTTATTCGTGGGACTATTATTATTGTGCCAAGCAGAACAACATAGAAGCTAAAGCCGACATGAGGAGGGAAGATTTGTGATGCTCCAAACAAATGGCTTTTTGCTGTTCCAGAGGCAACATGAGAAGATAAGTTGATATTAGTCGAACTTTTTAGGTGTTCGAACCTCGTCCACTTTATTGTGTTGTGACTTGCCTACTCAAAGCCTTCCAAAAATCAAGTCCGACATTTCACACGCAGCTCTTGTTTTTGGCTGCAACGTCTTCACATATGCATTTTCTGCCACTTTTTTCCTGTTCATAAAATCATGATCATACCAAGAACTCTTTTTTAGGGGTGGTTGAAAACCTACATTTACGCTTTTGATGGTTTCGCGGTACTGGCTCCAATTATTGTTGACGTCTGGGGAGAGTGAGTGCAAGCGGAGAGACTCTCGCACAATCGCTCTCTGTAGGCTCGTCCAACATTGAGTTTCTTGGTTTTAAGGCACATGATTTATTTGGGTGGTGGTTCGACCGTCTGGAGACCGCCGGGTTGCCTTGTGGATCCTAATGCTTGGAAACCTATAGGGCTGCTTATAAAAGTGCTACGAGTTGCTGCAAAATTTATTAGTCGGTGCCGTTTTCTGATGCTGTTTCGTGGAGGCTGTGTTTACCAACAACTCCGCTGACGATGTTCTTCTTTCCGATCATGCATTAAAGTCCCCGAGTACAACTTTGACATCGCCACGAGGTCATAAAATTTGGCTTTCTGATGCCTGTTTCACATCAAGAGCGAGAGAATGAGCGAGGATCTAGGGCGAACTGTCAATTGAATTTCAATTAATGACAATGCATGAGGTGGTGCACAATACCGGCGTTATCGCTATGTCGCACGCGGGCCTTTTCGAAAAATTGAAAAACCTTCACAGAGGTCGACGATTATTCTGTCAATCGTATTTGTGTACTGACACAGTTTCGTCACTGTGCAGTCAAAACAGTCGTCGCGGTCTCTCGCTTTCATTGTGTATTAACCTACAATTTCTCTGGTCTCTCGTTGTCGCTGCCGCTCTGGCTTGGCGCTCTCGCACTGAATGTGACACGGAAGCCTTAAACAAATAATAGCCTCTATAAGGCCTGCAACAGAAAGCCGTATACAAGTAAAAGCCTCTTTAAAGCCTGCAGAAGGAAGCCTTATACAAGTAACAGTTTCGGTAAATCCTAACAGGAAACTTTATACAAGTCTACTAAAAAACTGTAAACAAATAACAGCTTCGGTAAAGCTTGCAAAAGAAAACCTTAATGCAAGTAACAGCCCCGATAAGACCTAACAGGATCCCAAATTCGGTTCTCTAAGGCCTTATACAAACTATTTTGCGGGAGGGGAAATAGCTTGTATATAACCTTACCGCAACAGGTAAGTTACTTGGGACCCGGCGGGCTATTGGAGCTTTTTTGTAGCTTTAGTTACTGGACGACGCACGGTACAAGTTCGAGATTAGCGTAACAAAAAAGCTGCAATTAATGCACTGGGTTTCATGCTGGGTCGACAACCGTATACCGAAACAAACGAGACCTGTCAAAATTTTATCTGAACCTAGCGGAATCTTGTTTTTCTCGGAGCCGGGTCAAGCAACAAATTTGCGATTAGCGTAACAAAAAAGCACATATTAGGCTGTTTTTGGCGGGTGCCTTTGATGCGGATCACAGCAAGGCGAACACTTACCGGCTTGAGGTAAATGACTTTCAATTCCCGACGACGACGAATCCGCATCCCAACATGTGCAGTCTTTTATGGCAGCTGCAGTAAATGACTAAATCTTTTCTTTTCATCATTTGTACCTGATCCTATCCATCGTATCTCCTGGACGGCAGTAAAGAGCGCTTTACATTGCAGCAGCTCAAGGTTTTGAGTTGCCCATGGTGTACAGTGTTCTTACGTTCCAGGTGCAAACTCTCAAATCGTGGTACTTAAACGTTTTCGGCCATTCATTTTTTAATTTTTATTAAAATTATGCGAGGCTTCTTGTTTCCCTCATTTAAAAAAAATGAGGGAAACAAGTAGCCTCGCATAATTTTAATAAAACATGTTTAAGAAATTTAATTAATAATAATTAATTAATAATAATAATAATAATTTTAATAAAACATTTAAGAAAACATTTTATTTTACTTGACCGGAAAGTTGCAACCCTTGGACTTGGAGGAGCAGGTCCATAATTCAACCCTAAGTCCCTAGGCCTATAGTGCACCGGTGTCAGTAACCCACTTTGGGAATTCAACATGGCCGGGAAGGTTACCCTGCGGCACAATCCCCGTACTTGGAAGGTTAGGTTCCTAAATCAATCCTAAGAGCCTAGGTCTGGTGCACCAGAGTCAGCAACCCACTTTGGGGATGTGAGAGCTGCCGTTTACCCACTCGGGAGTCGTCCACCACCCATCTCTTTTCTAGTACTCTGACTAGCACTGGAAATCCTTACTTACCTTAGCCACAAATAAGTCGGGGTAGTTCATAAGGTGATTGTTGTCCTGACAGCACCGTTGATTCTTATTTGTGAATTCCTCCGCTGCACGTCCTTTTTCTGGGCCCTTCAAAGTTGACAAGCCATTTTAGACAATTTCTATTGTTGCTATTCTCTTCTTGCTCAAGACTCACACTTATGGGTTCAGCAAGCCAAGTCCAAGGAAAGACAAGACCAATACCGGTGGCTACCATGCGGAGGTATCATAAACACTTGATGAGTAGTACCAGTTACAACACTGGGCGTCACAAGGTTGACGCTGATAGGTGCCTACCCTGTTACTACTACACCCAACAACCAATCGCTTAATAGATTGCAACCCATTAAAGAAAGACGATTGATTCCGAATCATCGATTCAAGTTAAGGGTAAAGTATTCAACAATCGACCAGGTGTATCGAAAAACAAACGAAATTGAAGAAGCTGAAAGAGCGAAAATGTTCTAGCGCTTTTCTCGACGTATGCTCCTATCGCAAGCCTTCGACAAGGTACGTCATGAAGGCCTGAAAAATTAGTTGCGGCTAAGACTACAATGTTAGTTGAGAGAGCCTGCCTGGGGCTCTGCCACTGCGGTCTCTTAAAAAGGAGCCTATTGTGCATTCCCTGATAAAATCCAATAGAGCCTTAGTTTCACTCCGGAGGCAGTCAGGAAGGCAAGGATTTTCTCTGGAGGGATATCGGCTTTACCAAAGGAATAATTTCTTCGCCGACAATATTTTTCCTCAGACGCATAAGAGGATCACGGCCAATCCTTGATTATGTGTAGAGAGGACTCATCGCTCTCTCTAGACAAAGTTAGCATGTGGCGTCCGGTGAAAGGCCGATGCGATGAAAATGTTTCTTCAGTTTGCAATGCCCGTTAAAAATTGCATTGAGAATTTTTTATTAGGTGTACCTAGAACTCCACCATAGATTCTGGACAATAATTTTTTGGAGCAATCTGTCCAGGTGTGTTAATCCAGACTTTGTGGGATCAGCTTCTAGCTAAGCTAGGTTAGGTAAGGTAGGTGTTTCCCCTTGGCTGTAGAAGCGGGCACATAGACCAAAGGAGGTTCATTGCGATACCCTTTGTAGAATCGGAGCTACCAGCCCAAAGACCTATCATAACTACCCGTTTGGGGTGAGAAGGGTTGAGGCAACCAGTATCGGTATAAGCCTGTGCCCAAGGTCACCAATCAATGGTGGTAAACGCGTCAACCGAACGCGTCTTCGGTGTAAACGCGTACTTCAGACAACTCACGTCAGAATTGTTCCTTGGGGCAATCGGAAGGTAGGGGTAACCAAAGCGGTATAAACTCTTATCGGGCGAGTCTATGTTGTTGTTCCCGTAAGGGTGGAGAGGTAAGGGCAACCGAAGGTCCAGTCCAATAAGGGAAGAACTTGGCATATGGTGGGGGGGATTATTGGGGATATGGCATTTACTGTAGGTACATATTCTTCATTTTTGTTCCCGGGTGGTAGGAGGGACAGATTGTGTGAACGCTGAAGTAGATTAACCGTTTCGGTGTAAACCATAACCGAAGCGGTATGAGTGGGCCCGTACCATCCCAGTCGTGTTATTGGAAAACTTGGCATGAAGTGAGCAGAGGGGCTAGGTTCTTGTAAAGTACTTGTAGAGTCTTAAACTGTCTCCATAGAATGTTTCCGACCCAATAATCCGTGAAGTAGCCCCGATTTGAGGTGGTCAAAGGATAGACATGTGCACTCAAGAGGATACAAGCATCCACAGGTTTTCTAAACCCACCTCTGTCTATCAACTCCTACTCTCACCTCCCCGTGGTGAACACCGGGTGCCTAGTACCTCAACTGGAGATTGGGTTCCAACCCCTTTGGAAGGTTGTTGGGGGTAGCAGACGAGAGAGGGGGGGAGGAGTGTTCCCACTAAGGCACTTCTCCTTGCATCCGGACGGCAGCGGAGGAATTCCCCAGATGGAATCAACGGTGGCGTCCATAGTTCCAGTCAGGCCGAACTACTTAGTGAACACCTTATATGGGCTACTACGACGTATTCGGAGCTCAGGCCTATAAGGAGCGGGCTATCCGGCTCTCCGTCCTTAGAGCTAAGCAAAGGATCTGGTCCTCCAGGTTGGGGGTCGTGCCGTCGGGGTGACTTCCCGGCCACGTAAAGAAACACCAGTCACGAAGCAGAAACAAGCCTCGGATTAAGGAGACCCTCTGAGTTGTGCTAACTACAGAGGCATAAGTCTTCTTAACATCGCATACAAGATCTTTTCTGCTGTACTGTGTGAACGCCTGAAGCCGTTTGTCAACAATCTGATAGGCACATATCAGTGTGGCTTTAGGCCAGGAAAGTCCACCATCGATCAAATATTCACACTGCGGCAGATCTTGGAGAAAACCCAGGAATTCCAAATCGATACACACCACCTCTTCATCGATTTCAAGGCCGCGTATGACAGCATCTATAGAGACGAGCTATATAGCGCAATGTCTAGTTTTGGCATCCCTGCCAAACTCGTCAGTCTGTGCAGGATGACGATGGAAAACTCACGCTGTTCCGTCAAGGTCGGCAAAGACCTCACCGACCCCTTTGATGTCAAAAAAGGATTTAGACAAGGCGACGCGCTGTCATGCGACTTCTTTAACATCATACTTGAGAGAATTGTGCAGAACTCTCGCGCCAACACCAGAGGTACAATCTTTCAAAAGTCCGTTCAACTACTTGCATACGCAGACGACATTGACATAATCGGTAGAACAAAGCGTGATGTCAGTGAAGCCTTCGTGAGTATTGGGACGGAAGCGGCGAATATGGGTTTAGCAGTCAATGAGGGCAAAACCAAGTATATGCTGTCATCAAGAAAAGACACCCAACACCGACGTCTTGGACAAAACATCACCATCGACAGCTATAACTTTGAGGTAGTTAGGGACTTTGTCTACCTGGGTTCCGCTATCAATTCAGACAATGACACCAGCGCTGAAATCAAACGAAGGATAACTCTTGCCAATCGCTATTTCTTTGGGCTAAGAAGGCAATTGAGTAGCAAAGCCCTCTCTCGAGCAACTAAAGTGTCCATGTATAAGACCCTCATCATCCCAGTCCTGCTTTACGGTGCAGAAGCATGGACCCTGTCAAAGGCGGATGAAAACACTTTAGGCTGCTTCGAGAGAAAAATTCTTCGGACGATTTACGGTCCCGTCTGCATAGACGGAGAGTGGAGGAGGAGATATAACATCGAACTGTACGGGCTGTACAGCGATACTGACCTAGCCAAAAGAGTCAAAACACAACGTCTACGATGGCTGGGTCATCTAGAGCGGATGGACACCAACGCCCCGGCCCGGAAAATCTTCGAATCCACACAGCAGGGACGACGCGGTAGAGGAGCACCGAGACTCAGGTGGCGCACGCAAGTGGAAGGGGACCTCAGCCAACTTCGCGTGCGAAACTGGAGACGGCTAGCTAGAGACAGAGCTGGCTGGCGAAGCTTGTTGGCTGAGGCCCAGGTCCACCCCGGACTGTAGCGCCACCTTAAGTAAGTAAGCCCCGATTTGAGCTGAGTCTGCTGTTTCGTTGCCATCGAAGCCACTTTGGGCTGGAATCCAGCAGTGAAGGGTGATTCAGTTGTTTTTGGCTAGTTTTCTAATGGCCATTACTTTTTCCAGAAAAAGATTTGATTTAATAAAGTCAAGCGCCTCGAGAACTGCCTGGCTGCCCGAGAAGATGCATATTGTTTTTCCTTCTGTGTTAGAACTTAGATTTTTTCTAACCCAGTAGTTGATGGCAAGGACTTAAGCCTAGAAAATAGACAAGCTTTTGTAAAAGCTAGGAGGCAGCCTTTGTAAGAATGGGAGTCTTTGTTATTCCATTAAAGTAGACGATGAATTTTGTAGTCTTACTTGAACTAACGCTTTGCTTGCCTTATAGCGAAGCATTATTCCCTTTCTCTTTACAGTCTTTTTCCCTTTGCCAAACGAAAACGAATCTTTGAAGCCGAGCTTTATTGTGTTAGAAAACATTGAACCAAGGCTACTTTGTAAATCCTGCTTAAAGTATTCTTTTGCGACCGAATTCTTACGGAATGTGGATAACCTGTGGATAGCCTAAGCTATCCTTACGTTAACGGCACAAAAGAGATCTTTCGGCAGAGGTGCAATTCTGTTTTTGCAGAGGGCATGAGAGTCCTCTACGGCAGTTTCTTCGCCCTTAAAAACTTACCTAACAAAACGACCTTATTTGACGAAAAAAAAAATTGGACCCTAACGTGAATAAATTCTTATTCCCGCAAAAGGGAATTATTCGGACTTCAAGAAAAAACTTTAGCTATGGAACACAACTCCCGACAACAAACTACTGAAATTTGCGATCTATAGATCATATGACCATATCTGAGAGCGAACTCGTCTTCCGAAGCCATATTGACAACATCATAAGCCGGTCTAACCCTGGCCTAGATTTTGAGAAGCAATTGTCAAAGGAATTCTCCAATCCTCTACGTTACCAAAGCCTACATGACTTACGTAAGACCTCTCGTCGAATATGCCAGAAAAGTTTGGTGCCCTATACCAACAAATTCACACAGCAGGCCAAAGAAGATATCTTCGCTTCGCTCTTCGTGGCGTTTGTTAGACAGATCCCATCATGAAGATTGTCTAAAAATATTGTCTAATAATTGATACGCAATCCCTAAGATAGCGGCCTGATGCTTGATGCATGGCAACGTTGTTAGCCGACTTCTGCAGGCAAACAAACCGGAATCTTCGCCTAGTAAAAGCACTCTATTAAATGTACCTACCTCACCGCGAAATTTAACGAACCCCAGTTGTCTTAATTTTTTCTTAGCCTTTAGTCACTGTAGCCTTAAATAGTTTTATGTTTAGTTTCGTGGATCCTGATTTTGTTATATCCAGTTATAACGAAAAAAAATTGTCTTTCTGTTCCTCGTGTAAGGTAAGGTGTAGTTAGTTATTCCCCTTCAAGTATGACATTGTTGTGAAAATCTAAACCCAATGCAAGACCTTAAGACCTTAATCGTCCTTAAGCACATTCCGCCGCAAAAATTACAGCGCTTGCATACTACGACGTTCTTTCCACATTTTCCTGTCTCAAAAACAATTTGGTAGCAAGTTATTCAGCCTTCAATCCTGTGAAGCTTTATACTTTTTCCAGCATTAAAATCTAAGCTAAAGCTTAGCATCCGTGTACCCAATGTACATATACGAGTATATTCCCTTCTGTTTACCTGGGTACAAAAAAAAAAAAAAAAACTTGTGCTGCTTTCCTTTCTCGCCACTTCCTGCTCATTTCTACCCCACTTGCGATAATTATTCGAGTAGTCCTATACACGTGTGTATAAACTTTCATAATGCCTGCCTATTGGGTTAAGTAAACGCAGCACAAGCGAGCCACTCAATTGCTTTAAGCTTGATCCCTTTTGACGTTTATTTCGCTCGAGTGTTCCCATTTTGAATGAGAAGATGTAAGGCAAACGTTTGCTATATGGTCTGTCAAACGTTGCAGTTTCTTGGCTACGGAATTCATTGTTTTAACAATGGTGGGGCGCATACGTTGCAAATGCACCAGTTATTGGGTCACATAAATATTCGATGACTTTGTACCTGGGATCTTTCAGTTATAAATAAATTAATTGATTTACTTACATATGACGGTCAGCTTGGCGTTTGCACGTATCGCCGAATTGAGTCGTGCCGGCCCAACTTGGCACTGGAATTCAGCGTCGTCCATGATGGACGCATTTGAAATTCGTAGATTGTATACTCCCTGCTTTCTGTCCCCCAGCACTGAGTATCGCGGGTATCCGGGTATGACTGCAGAGAAGCCCAACGCAAATCCATCCTTTGTCCATTGCACCTGGCCGGCCTGGTTGGTCACCTCACATCGTAGTAGTGCCTCCGAACCCTCCAGCACCTGCAGATCGTGCGGTGTGACGCGAAATTTTTGCTGCTGTGCATGGCTCTTGGATGAAATGAGAAGTGTGATTGTTGCTAAAATGAGAAAAAAGAAACAAGCAAAAAGGACATAATTAGTAAAGAGATTTCAAAAGCCCTATAACTATAGGATCACGTAGGTCCTGCTGCAAACTGACCCCAAGTTATAATTTATTCAGAGTAGGTATACAACTTAATTGTCAATCTTTGACTAGAGTATTATTATTTTAATTTAGGATATTGAAATGCGGGTATAGTGTTAATTAATGCACAAACAATTATTGAGGAGTGTGTTTTAAAAGGAATCTGCCACATTAATTATGCAAGTGGACTTCTGTGAGTGGACTTCAGTCAGAGAAAGGGCCTAGGATTTAGTCATCAATCAAGAAAGTACACAATGATGAGCTCAACTATTTGCACATGTATGTATTGTATATCCTTGGTTAATTAAGTTTCTATACATTCCCTTGACATGGGACTTAATAATTTCCTCGCCCCCATACAAAGGATAAATGAAGTAGAAACAGTGGTGGCCGTGTATGTCGGATCAGTATAATTTTTCTGGATAGGATTTTATGGTCAGATTTAAGCTTTGATCACTTCACCTCGTAACAGAAAAAAACTCTTCGAAAAACGCTGAACGGTATCAGTTTTGGACTGTATGCTGTAGCTGTATGGCACGTGGAGCCATCTTGCGGGATATATGCGTCTTCGTCTTTTTTCATACCATAAATTTCAGGAGACGCAATTTAGTGTCATCTTCAGTTTAATTGTCACTGCTTAAATTAGCTCAATCAATTAGCTCAATCAGACACAGAAACTGTCACTCGTTGTGGGTATGGAGCAGTGCCTTTTCCCCTCTTCAACAAAGTCACTAACTCTAACTGATATTAGTTTAATGCTTCTAATAACCTGTACAGATTTTTTATATAAACACATTTCAGTGACCTCTTAAAATAAAGCTGATACGAGCGATAGCTGTAGCTTCCATAAGCCCCGCAATGTTATCTCAACTGTAGACGGCGACTATTTCGTCGCTCGTGTAAGGAGGCTCTAAGAGGTTTGGTTATTCTGTGAAGACGCCGGCAGATAAAGTGATAATAATAATGAAGTTTAGAAAAGGACTTTTTGCTGACCAAATTAAAGAAGCTCAAAACGCAGAAACTAACACGCAATAACTATTTGATTATATTGAAGCAGCATCGGTCGAAAACATTGATTTAGGTGAAGGGTTAAAACTGTTTTTGTGATGCGTTTTCAACAGTCCCGGCATAGATAAGCTTCGATGTCTCTGGAGTTTCAGGATCACGACATTACTGCTCACAGAATCAGAGAGGAAAGCTTCATGGGCGTCTTACTTTACTTATTTTACTTAAGGTGGCGCTACAGGCCGGGATGGATCTGGGCCTAAGCCAACAATGTTTATGTTTCCCAGCCAGCTCTGTTTCTAGCTAGCCGTATTCAGATTTGCGAAATTAGGTGCAACTTTTTCAATTATGTGCACTGAGTTTAGGTGCTCCTACTGCGCTGTCCCCGCGGCTGACCGGGCCGGGTGCCCATCCTCTCTAAATGACCCAGCCATCGCTTACGGGAGCAAAAATCATCCTGGGATTTTCCTTTCCAAGCAGCCTAAAGTGCTTCAATCCGCTTTTCCCTGGGTTCTTGCTTTTTCACTCTAAAGCGGGACTGTGATGATAAGGTTCTTCAGGGGCGGATGTAGGCAAAGTGCCACCCTGGTCGCCACATTTTTGCCGGCTCCTCGGAACACCTACCAAAAAAACACCTACAAAATGTGGCTATAATTTTGGGGGAGAATCTATTAGTTAACTGTGAGACTTTCTATGGCAGGCATTTCATCTGGGGATTTTAGATTTGGATTTTTCGGGTTACCCGATGTTATATTTTTGGCTTTGGATGCTTTGGATCTTGCGACTTTTTTTTACGCAAAAAAAAAGTCGCAAGATCCAAAGCATTTTTTTTACAAATTTACGCTTGTACCTACGACTTCGGGACCTAGTTTCGGACGTTCCTACCTTGCAATTTCTGGTCTTTTCAAATATGTGGCACATAAACGGACGGAGGTATACAGCTTGTTCGACTCACTATTCCGTCTCGATAATGTTTCCGGTCTTGGGGGCCTGCCATTGTTGCCGTGTTAAAAACATTTTTGCCGCTTTAGACCCAGGCCCCACGGGACCCTAGGGCTAATGCTTTTCTGAGGGTATATCGTAATCGTAAATAGACGTTTTCATACCTTGAGAGAGGGCAATTGCCATCCTAGTCCCAAAGAAGCGGCGATTGGCAAGAACTATTCTTCTTTTGTTATCTACCTTTGAGAGATGACCCTACTTTTAAGCGGCTCCTTAAAAGATATTGAAACCCTAGCAATTTTCGAGAGATTTTTTGAGGGCTTAATCCAGGGCCGTCATTGCGTAAGCAGGACGATATCGTTTTCGACACGAGAGTGTTCCGTGAAGCCAACTGTTGATGATAGCCTTTAGTGCTATCGCGTGGACGACTATCATCTGTAAAGTTACGTAATGAGGGCGCATGATTGGGCAGATTTTTGGTATTTTAGCTTTGAATGTTCAGTGTTGGAGCAAAGGTCCATGTTACTGACCGATGAAAATACGCCTGAGGCTCATCGGCCTACCAATCACTTTGCTTATTTAACACAGGACAGATAAGTAAGGATCACGGGAAAGAACATCAACCAGTAACCTGCTCTATACAGCAGTTACTGGAAAAATTAGGTTATGAAGCTATATAAGCATTTGGAGACATGCAAAGTGACTTTCCCAGTGTTCAGTTGTTGAACCCAAAGTAGGAACGATGGCTTGCTTTTGTTAAAACCGCCAAAGTAGTATCGAATGGTGTTTTGTTCCAGAACTTAAAGCAGTTCAAAACTACTTGAACTATATTGTGCCAAAAACTTATTTCTAACTCATTGAATAAAAGATTCATCGATTCCCAAGTCAAACATATTCAGCGCAAGAGCTTGAGAAAAACTGCTCTTAACAGCAGTTTGTGTTTTAACCATGTCATATTGTTGACCATTTTTTTACATGCAAGGAACAAATAATGACCTATCTTGAGCCAGTCTCCCCCAACTCTTTATTAGACAAAGAGTTGCTTGATAAAGAGTTGAGGGCTCTCTTTCAGAGATGACAATAAAACTCAATGATGTCGGCTGATATGGCATAGCGGGGATATTGGGCACTTAAAATATCCTCCCAAACAATGTCTGTTTGAATAAAAACACAGCAAGTTTTTCTTCGGTTTACGTTTGGGACTCATAGGATCAAAACCAGGTAATCCTCCTGGCGAGTTTTATTTTGTTTACGATCGAAAAAAATTCGATTGATTTTTTTTTTTTTTTAATTATTATTAGCAAAATTGTTAGGATGGCGACTGACAATCGTACTTAAATGTGCGATACAAAAGGTTTTTAGACTTCATCAAAACTTAACAATTTAATCCTTTGCAAAAATTTGGACAACTTTTCTTTGCAGAAGTGGAGCTCTGACTTTTCACTTGTCTTCGGTTTTCCCATTCCCACCCAAGCTGAAAACTTACAGTTGAGCTTTTAAAACTAATTAGGAACAGGAGGTTTTCGCTGCTTTTAATTTCTTGCTTGTTTCGACAAGTGGATTTCGACAATGGAAAATATAGATTATTCCGCAGATGTTAAACAAGTTCTGTTTTCAGCCAATACAGCTTCAGATAGTATTAAGGAAAAAATATTCAGGCACAGCAAAATAAATCCAAAAAAGGAAGCAACTCGATCTCTGACTTGAAGAGAATACATGTGTAGCAGCAAAAATTGAAGTCTTGAAGGCAAAATTCCGACGAAAATTTTGAGAGCATAAAACTTGAATTTATAAAAATTTCTAAAACTTCCAACGTTTCGCCATATTTAGATGACAAAAATCAAAGATCTTACGATAGTTCGGATTTTCGAAAGGACTTTGAACTTTAGGATGTGAAAGGAGAACAGCAACGTACAGAATGAAGGGGACTTAGTTGCAGTGCGTTCTGTGCAAAAGGCATAACACTATGTATACTGCTTGAAAGCGCATACAATAGTTGAGGCAAAAAAGTAGCAAATTACCTAATGGCGTGTACCATATCACCCGCCTTGGAGGATATGGTTTTATGCAATAATTTTTCTTTCATTTTTCAAAAACTTGGTCGAAATTTTTATTCTTTCTTATACCAACTTGGGATGAAAGTCAGCATTTGAAAAAAGTTTATCATTGGGTTTTTTTTTTTTAGTAATAATATTTTGAAGTTTTGGAAATATTCAAAAAGCAAAAATACTAACCCCAAGCCTTTTTTTTCAATTTACAGTAGGTACAGAAAGCGTATTGGTATAAGGTTCCTTGTATAAGTCGGCGATACGACGGCGATACGAATACGGTTGGGATAACACAAATCAAGTGGAACGTGCAATTTCAAAACCCAATGCTACATAGTGTCGAGTAGAAAAGAAATTTTAGTTTGTTATTAAAGCTTCTGGCAAGAAGTATTTTACCCCTTCTGAGTTCGGTATTTTATATTAAGCATACATTCGCCCTAAGCTGGAATATAACTCCCATGTCTGGGCAGGTGCCCCAAAAACTGCACTTCACCTATTGGACAGGACAGAAAAACGGGTGTTAAAACTTATTGGCGCCAGAATCATAGAAAGGTCTATTGACTCACTTGAACACCGACGAAATGTCTCCTGCCTGCCACTGTTTTATCGCTTTTCCCACGAACAGTCTTCCAGCGAAATAGCAAATTGCATTCCTCCCCTCAAGAAATGGCAGCCTTACAAGCCGGGCACAATGTGTGTCTGTGTCTGTCGCTGTGTCTCGGCACATTTTCACCTAAAATCAGAGACACAGTGAGATACGTGTTCCCGTAAGCTGAACTGCGAGACACAGCCACAGACACAGACACAGATACTCATTGTGCCCTTGCTATTAATACTCGTCAAAGAACGAATACGCATCAGTTCGCCCTCGAGCCCACTTTCGGACGCACAGTGTAGTTCAGAGGTTCTTTCATAA
This sequence comes from Neoascia interrupta, assembly GCA_947623515.1. Lineage (NCBI taxonomy): Eukaryota > Metazoa > Arthropoda > Insecta > Diptera > Syrphidae > Neoascia > Neoascia interrupta. Next base: position 154,361,427 of record OX392462.1, read on the forward strand.
GCCGCACAACGCGAATGTGGAATGTCCTACCACAATCAGTCTTTCCTACTCCAGACAATTTACAATTTTTTAAAACAAGAGTGCATCGGTACCTCTCCTCCTTTTCCTCTTCTTCTTCTTCTCCTCCTTCCTCTTCTTTCCGCTCGTGATTTCTAACATTTAAAGGGTAGCCTATTGCCTTATTCACGATTGAATTATAAAAAAAGCAGTCTAGCCCAATAAATACGTTGCATCCATCACGCCGAAGTTCTCAACTGACAACTCAGTAAAATAGGTAAAAAGTTATTGACTGTTTCAAATAAAGAGCGAGAGAGTGAGCGAGGGTCTCGGACAAGCTGTGAAATGAATTTCAATCAATGGCAATGTAAGAGTTGGTTCACAATACCGGCGTGATCGCTCTCTCGCTCGCCGGGCTTTTTGAATAATTGCAAAACGCTCGCAGAGGTTGATGATTGATCAATTGTCAATCGATGTTGTGAGTTATTATACGCTGTTGAATAGACATTTTTTTCTCGAAGCTAATACTTTTTGTGAAATACAAACTACATATTTATGTGCAATAAAGTCGACAAATTTTAGTAATTTGTTTAGTTTCGTCACTGTGCAGTCAAAATAGTCGTCGCGGCTTCTCGCTCTCATTGTGTATTAACAAACGATTTCTCTGGTCTCGTGTGGTCGCTGCCGCTCTGGTTTGACGCTCTCGCGCTGAATGTGAAACGGCCATATGGCAAGTGATGTCGTGCGTCACAAACTTCTTCTATGTTCCCTGGTACCCATAAGGAAATGTGAATTTAACAGATTTGTGTGTTGTGTACTTCGAAGTGACGGGCTATGGGCGGGTCTACTGGAAAGGCTTTCCTTCCTCGTGATTGTAACATGTTAAAATGATAACCTTGAAATGGCTGCTAGAAAATGGTAGGATTCCATCAAAGAATATTCCAAAAATTTCAGATTTCACGAATGTTTCAATAATACGCAATAAAAAAAACAAAATCACGATGAAACTTAGTATTTCATTTGAGTTAAGAATGTTTTATATTGAGAAAAACAAGATCTTTCGATTGGTGTAATGAAACCTCTCAAACCCCTTTTATTTCAAAAGGTGTCGGTGTTGCAAATGACATAAACCCACGCACTTTTAAGAAGAATTGCTCAGTATTGATCTGCCAGATAAACCTTTTGTATGGAAATTTCATATTTTTTTATGGCCTTTTTTAATTTTTTTTTATGTTTTAAATGCCCCATTACGTATAATTGGACTCAACTATGCTTCGTTTGCAAACACATAGTTCAGTGCTGAAAAGTCCCATACATCATGCAATTTTTGTACAATTGTGCTTCATATGCATGATTATCTCGCAGTGCTTCAAATACTTCAAAATGACAAAATTGCGAATTGAAGTTTCAAGCATTTAAAATGCTTTCAGTGTATAAGTGACTCATAAATACAATACTTTTTTGCAAATGCATTAATGTGTGGTTTTATTATTCAGTGTTTATGTGACACATAATACGCACAATTTATTTTCCTTTCAACGTATTCAAGTTCATCGCTGCAATATATCTTTAATATTGACACGTAAAGTAATGTCATGAATTTTTTTTCGGTTTCGAACGAATTTCTCGTAAAATCGAGTTTTTTTTAAATTTAGCATGATAAAAGTGGGCACGATCGAAGGTGTTTGTTGGTGGTCCATTTCCGTCCAGTTAAAGACTACTGGGCGCTTTTAACGCACACCAAAATTTTAGCTTATAGGTTTTGACTAGCTTACCCAAAAGGCTTTTTGAAGGCTCAAGTATAAATTTGAGGTTTTCTTATATTCAAGTTAATTGTGGGCGTAGCGGCAGGCGAATCTTACCACTGTCCAAAATGAAAGCCGAACCAATTTTTTTATTCTTTAGGTGACGCCAATACTGAGGTGACGATTTCATATAACCCCCCGAAATTCTTGATGTAAAAAGCAAAATACCTATGCGCCACGTTAAGCTGTAAATTAGATCTCAAAATGATGGGCTTTTCGAAGAACTCTTGCACCTATTCGATGTAGGCATTGGTCCTTGTTTTTGCCATTCGGTCCTAGAATGCTTAACTCAAAATCAAATTGATAATCTGCAAAAATGGATTGTGTTTTGATTTTGCGAAAACAAATTATCGATTTATTTACTTTGAATGTGTGCTATCGAGATGTTGGGTTTATAAGGATTGGTATCTTGGCATTGTGTTTTTTTGACTTTAGTCACCAAGAACTCATAAGACAAACACCAGATCCTTTTAAGTCAACTATACATATCTATTCGAACTATCGGGAGGGTTGAACACACAGGACCGATATAAGACAAAAATTAGATTTTTTCAAGTCAACTATACATTTCCGAACTATCCGGAGAGTATAACATTCTCCGGAAAAAAAATATTGATTTTTTTTAATATTAACAAAAGATTTTTCAACAATTTTTTTGCTAAATAGGTATTGTCTGAAAGTATTATATATATCGATATCGAATAAGTATTATCGTATCGATATCGTTTTCAAGAACTTTGCTTAACAGAAGCATAAAACATATCGCTTATTCGAATTCGTCTTGACTCGATTGACCCGATTGTCGATGGCGATTAAACGATATCAAAATTGATATCATTTACGCAATTAAATTTTGACAAATTATGACAACATGTTCGTCATAATTTCTTGACAAACTTATAATTCTCGTTTTCGAAGCTTATAGAACTGAGACGGATAACGATAGCGTTCGATGTCGTCTGAAAATTTACGCGACACTGGGCACGGATTTTACTCATTTTTCTTACTGAGGAAAGTGAAGTGACATAATGGCTTGGGGAGCGGCTTTTTAAAAGTTTTGGCCCGATTTTTCATTTTAGTTTTAGAAGGCAACCAACCCTTCCCAAATAACAATTTTATACCGATAAGGCTTAAATTTTCGATTTTGGGAAGTAATTGTTTCTATAAGGCCTCTATAACACTCGCCGATTATTTCCGAGGCAGAAATTTCTAACACAGTTTGTATAAGACCTTAAAGAAGCTACAACGAGGTCTTACAGAGGGATCTGTTACTTTGTAAGAAGTCTACTACTTCTATAAGGCCTTATAGCAGCTTTCGTATTTTAGAGTTCAGAAAGTGAACTACCTCTATAAGGCCGTATAGAAGTTTCGGTTATGTTACAAGCTTAACCGCAGCTGATTCTTCTATAAGGTTTCTTTCTGCAAAGCTTAACCGAAACTGTTGCTTGTATAAGGTTTCCCATTGCAAGCTCTACCGAAACTGTTGCAACCAGCTTACTTATTGCATGACTTATCGAGACTGTAACTCTAATGTAGAGTTCTGTTGCAATGTTTCTGTTGCAAACGTCACAGAAAATGTTACTTGTATGATGCTTCCTGTTGCAAGCTTCACAAAGCCTTGTCGAAACTGTTACTTGTAAGGTGTCCGGTTGCAGTCATAACCAAAACTGTTGCTTTTATAAAGTTTCCTGTTGAATACTTTACCGAAACCGTAGATTGGATGTTGTTATAAGGCCTGTAAGAGGAAGCCTTATTAAAGTCATAGCCTCTATAAGGCCTGCAAGAGGAAGCCTTATACAAGTTATAGCCTCTTTAAGGCCTGCAAGAGGAAGCCTTATAGAAGTAATAGCATCTATAAGGCCTGCAACAGGAAGCCCTATAGCAGTGATAGCCTCTATAATGCCTGCATAAGGAAGCCTTATACAAGTAATAGCCTCTATAATGCCTGCAGAAGGAAGCCTTATACAAGTAAAAGCCTATATAAGACCTGCAACAGGAAGCTTTATACAAGTAATGGCCTCTATAAGGCCTGCAACAGGAACCCTTATACAAGTAACAGCCTATATAAGACCTGCAGAAGGAAGCCTTATACAAGTAAAGGCCTCTATAAAGCCATGCAGCAGGAAGCCTTATACAAGTAAAGGCCTCTATAAAGCCATGCAGCAGGAAGCCTTATGCAATTAACAGCCTCTTTAAAGCTGCAACAGGAAGCCTTATACAAGTAATAGCCACTATAAGGCCTGCAGAAGGAAGCCTTATATAAGTAAAAGCCTCTATAAGACCTGCAACTGGAAGCCTTATGCAATTAACAGCCTCTTTAGAGCTTCCTGTAGGCAACAGGAAGCCTTTTACAAGTAATAGCCTCTATAAAGCCTGCAACAGGAAGTCTTATACAAGTAACAGTTTCGGTAAAGCCTAACAGGAAACTTTATACAAGGCTGTTAGGGCTTAACAGTTTCTGTAAGTACGCCAAATTGGCTGCTCTAAGGCCTTATACAAACTATTTTGCGGGAGGGGAAATACCTTGTATATAACCTAACCGCAACAGAAATGTTACTTGGGTGATATAGAGTATCTACAATGCAGAGATTGTAGATAGTAGATACAAAACATTGATTTTAAAGTTTTGTATCTACAAAACTTTAAAATCAAGAGTACATAAACAATAAAAGTATTTTGGTAAAAGTTAAAGCTTTTTTTTAATTTAGGTACCAACATGTTCTGGTGGATTATCTTTTGTGTCCCGAAAATCCACCATGAACTTCTGGCCGTAATTGATATCATCACATTATACAAGAATTTTTTTGTAAGTTTGTTTTTCTTTTGTACTTTCAATGTTAGGGGCAACTTCAAAAGGGAATTATCACCAAGGTCCCTTAACATTGACGTCTTTATTATTTCCGGGAATGTGTTTTTAGTGTCACAGGTTTCGGGGAATACTCAAGGGAAATTTTCTTTGAATTTCGTCTACGCAATTAGACATAATATTATGTGTTTTCCAAACATTCTGTCTTTGGAATTAATGCGCGAAAAGTTTTCTTTCGATGGACTAGGGGTTTTCTTTAATGGTCTTCCGCTTAAATGGTAAAACAGTTTTGTTAAGATTGAAATTGAAAATCAAATAACCAACGTGTGCCCTCTGGTTGTTGGGGAAATAAACTCGCTGTCAAAAAAAACATTGTTGACTCTGTCGGAATTTCAGTTTACGAGGCGTCTCCCCAACTAAACCATTAAGATCGTATCTAGCTCTTGTTAAACATTAAAAAAATAGTGCTACTGGCACTATATTGGCACTACTGACACAGTATCGAGCTCAGCGTAACTCAGTTTGGGTCAGTTTTACAGTGCAAGATCGTCAAAATTTTCGAGTAAACTCGTGTAAAACTCTTGAGAACGTTTATAAAGTTCGGATTCTGGAATGTGAAGATGTTTCTTGACTCTGGATAAGAGGTCTTCACGAAACTTGATTCCTTCAACACCAACAAAACGTAGGAGCTTGTGATCCTGGCAGCCTTACGAAGCATGGAAAGATTTTTACGGCCGCGATCTCGATCTGTACCAGAGTACGCCGCGTCAACATAAAACACAGAGTATAACACATGCATGGCGACCTCGTCAGAAGATGAGAAATACGTCTTCAGATACAGCAGCCTTATGGTGCTGTAAGTGATTTGGTGCCTTAACATTGCCATGATCATGGGCAACTTCAACTTTGAGGCATGAAATCACAACAAAAGGGTTAAAGCATATTGGAATGACGAGACAATGGCTCGATCGCTTGCCACAGAACCAATTGTATTGACTGATAGCCAAGCAGCCTCCAATCAAATTGATCATTTCGATTTAAGCCGCCTGTTTTTGGGACAGCTTCTTGGATGTGCGTTAGAGAAGGGAAGCAGGCCATTGTGGCTTTGTGCCAACGAGCTGATCGCAACTGAGACGCTTTGCACTGCCACCCGAAAGATCAAAGAAAAAAAAATTCAAGGGTTAAGTACCCCTTAGTATGGCATCCCATCAATTACAAATTGGCATACCTAGTAAAATCTGCCAAAACTATCAAAGACTCACTCTTAATATGAATACCATAAAAGACGCTGTCACAAGCGGTCCAGAATAGCTTGTTGGTGATTCATAATGAAGGCAGCGGATCAGCAATTGGAAAAAATCGCGAGTCCCTGTCACAAGCGGTCCAGTTAGATTGTTGGTAAATCACAATGAAGTTATTGCGCTTGGTTGACGGAAAAAAAGAAGAAGCATAGCGTAGTAAAGAAGCATAGCGTAGTAAGCTGCAAATTCTACTTAAAAAAAACTTGATTTCTAATTGTTTTGGATAAAGACTAAAGCAAAAGGTTAAATCTAAGAAAAACTATTGTGAATTTTTTATTTTATTCGAGTTTTTTGAGACCCATTTTCCAGATTTTGTCTTCTCCAACTTATTCTCATTATTATCAATCCTTAAACGGCCTTCAAACCCTTTGGGATAATTTCTCAGGCAGGTTCCTTGCCTAAGTCTAGTTTATCGTGCGAAGATGATTTCAAATGATGTCATAAACCCGATTATGAAGAACACTAACAAAGAATGAACGCTAGGCTTCCACCCATGCAGCCCTCTTTTGGTTTGAGCTAGAGTTCCACGATAATCTGCCGTCGAACTCAAAAGTTGATTGCTGTGTCCTCCTTGTAAAGACATCCTTTCAATTATTGAATTGGATTATTCTTTAAAACATCAGGATTGCCTATTAGCTAAAAACTTTCAGGAAGATGTTTCCAACGTTTCTCCCTGAACGATTACATTGGTGTCACCTGCATACCCAATGACGCCGAGAAAAGGACCTTTGCTCGGCGCAGAAGTGGACTTTCCTGCAGGGACATTTTAATTAATAACTCGTTTTTTTTTTTAAGTTGCTCTATCTTAACAAAAACTCAACCCATTAACGCAAATCAGATATTAACGCTGAGCGTAACAAATTGGCTCAGTACCTAAACGAGACAGAGCCTTTTGCGAGTCATTACCTAGGTAATTGCATATTCATTTGGCCGTGCGTCTGTCGTAGAGCCATATTTTTCTTTCTGCCACTCGGCGGAATTAAAATTCCAGCGATAATCCTTTTTATGTGTGCAAGTGGCTCCATGGCTTAGAATACATAAATCCACACAAGGCGCTTTTGTGCTTGACGGGGCGGTGGGCTTTTCAAGCAAAGGTCATAAGTTAGATCCGTTGCAGTATTTTTATAGAAACTAATAATAAATTCATGTTTTCCTTTCCTAACTTTATGTTTTCACAGCGACATATTAATATAATATTCTCTATTCTCTTCACATAGTTGAAATGGTTTCGGCTGAAAATGGCGTCTGTTTATTTTCCATTAAAACTCTTCAGACTGCGAGAAGGACTTTTAGTATTTTTTTTTTATATATATTTTTTTCTTTTATAATGCAGGCGCTTAAGGCAAATAAGAAAATTGATAAGAGAGTCACGTTTTTAATAGAATGCAAACGAAGTGTTCCTCATTAAAAAAAGTGCTCATGATATAATTCTCCAAAGGGAAAGGGAAATAATTAAGTTCTCACAAAAGGATTACTCGTAGCCCGTAAAACTAAAGCCCCGCACACGGTGGTGCATCAGCATCAAGTTTGAACGTGTGCAGGCTAAAGATATACTTGCACCATGTGAGGGCGAATTCTATGCTAATGAAGGTAATGACGGTTTCAATAATGCATAACTCTTTCAAACTAACTTTTCGAATGCGACGCACAGGATGCGAGCACTATGCGAAATCAGTGCCGACAAATCAATAATTCCGCTGATGACTATGAGATTCTATTCCCGCGACAAATTAGTTCGGAAACAATTTAGTAACATCGACAGTTTACTGTTATCTTTACTTCCGAAGTGCTCTGCTACCTGGGATGTGTGGAACAGATGTATTGAGGAGGTGGAGAGGGAAAGGCATCCTCCAAACAAATAGAGAGAAAAAGAATGGGTTTTATTTTAGTTGCAGCTGACTGAAGGTGGCATATGGGAAACACAAGCCGAAGGCAATTCGGATGGAAAACAAAAACAGAATTTAAAATTTTTTTAAGGATATTCGCCTTGTTTTTCTTATCAAACTTTTGACGCTTTTATAGAACCGTTTTATTATTTACTGCAACTGGGGCATGAGAATTGTATTCAACAAGTCAGATCCCCTTAGAGCTTCTTATTTTCTACAAAAGTTGGTAGATTATTCCTTGCCTATTTTTTTTTACTTATTGGAGGCTTTTATTTCAAAAAGTTGAAAACGAGTTGAATAGATCACATCATCCACCGTTCAATAAGCCACCGTGACGAGGGAAATCGAGAAGAAGAGAATGTAATGATAATGCAGGAACACAATGCTTCTTTTTAGGACGAGCAGATACATATGAAGAACTCGCTCGTTAGAAAAGAGGACTCATAAAAAAAATTTTAAATTTCAAGGTTGGAACACGTTTATGCCATATACACGAATTCATAAAAATCAAACTAAGCAACCGAAGCCTAACACTAAAAGTTCTATGCGACTTAACAAGGGAGTACAGTAGACTCTCGATAACGTGAACAATTTAAAACCAAAGGAGCTCACAACGATTAAAATAATGGCTAGTCTCTTGATCATTTCAGCTGTCAGGCGAAAATCGTCAGGAACTTTTATATTATTGTAATATAATGCTTATATTAAGAGTTGTACTCTTACTCTCCTACGGTCTCTCATAAGAGAGCAACTATTTTACAGAAACTGAACTGATCTGCATAGAGTCTGGCTCAACTTCTGTGTTCTTGAAGTGCTTTATGCAGTTCTATATGTAGAGGGAGGAGCCTCCTCTCGAATTTTGCGAAGGATGACGTCGCTTGATAGTCATTGTAACCTTTAAGTTTGGGTCTAGACCCGTTTTTAAGGTGAGTTTCCGTAATCATGCAAATATCAATATTATTTTTCCGTAGAAATACTTCTAGTTCGTCTATTTTATTTAGAAGGCCGTTTGCATTCCATGTTAGTATTTTAAATAACTGTTTCATATTCGTGTGCTCTTGAAATTTTTCGAGGCTTAAACTCGAGCTTGCTCAGTTTGTCAAATATAAGTTTGTTGATTTAAGTCTTGAGCAACTATTTGAAAAACACATGAAAGGAAACCAACAGTATCAAAACACACAAGTGTGATTATCTGTACTGCGACCTACCGACCGCAAACTTAAGAAACAAGAAAGACAATGGCGAAAGTATTTTATGAAAAATTCTGCGGAAAAGGATTTCTGAGAAAACTAAAAACATGCTGTTGTTTTTTATTTTGTTTGTTTAAATAGGCTTAAAAAATTGAGAATGGAAACGGTAATTTTGAAACGCTTTTTACGCAGTCAGCTGGCCTTGTGAACGTTACATACTTCGGACAAATTTTATCAAGATCGTCATAACCGTTATGGGTCTAGAAACCTTTAAAAAAGGGTTTCGAAAATGTTTTTAAGCTTTTGAGTCAATTCGTCGAAGTTTTTAAATATTCGCAATTTGCTATAGTTTTTTTATAAAATGTTATTCGTTTCAAAATTATTTTGCTCACTTTTGGGAAATAGAGGGGGTTCATTTTCGTACAAAATTCAATTCAAGGGGGTTCATTTTCGTATCATTTTCACGTACATTCTTTTGACCTTTTTCAAATGTTTTCAAATTTCAAATCCATAAAACATGTATTTTGAATTTTTTTCGATTGTCATCAGACTTTTTCCCAATAGCGCATTCGCACTAGCATCGGCCGTTATAGAATGTTTTAACGCAGCTTCCTTTTTGTATGATTTGTACTTCAACCAAATCTGAAGAAGATCACTATCACCGTTTAGATACTAGACGATTTTAAAAAATTGTTTTTGGAAATGGTTTTATGTTTTTGAGTTAAATCTTAAAAGTTTTTGAAACTTTAAGATTTGCTGTGGTTTTTCTTACAATTTTTGGATAGCTTCTGATATGTGTGATTTTTTTTATATGATTTCTCCAAGCAACACCGGAGATAAGGAGGGAGAAACACATTTTTTTTTCATGCATTTTTGCGTTATTCTTTTCGAAAATGCGTCAAAACGTCAGTATTATAACTTTTTCAGAGAAATATGACTTAAGCACTTGGTTGCAGGGGCAAACGCAGGGGGGTTTTGGGGGTTGAAATTGCCCTCGTTGAGTTTTCTGACTACTATTTCCGCAGCTTAAAAGCACACTAAATTTTGTCTTTCTACGACTTACCGTAAAGGAGTTACAACAAGATTGGACAGACGGATGGACGGACAACGTTGTGATACCATAAGAGGTCCTTTTTCCATTTTTAGACGGACCGCTAAAAACAGACTTTCATTGTTTTTTCAAAAATCTGTGACCGAAAAATTAATGAAAATCTTAATTAAAGAAAATGCCGGATCTAATATTGAAAAATACTAAAAACGAAAAAAAAAAAAGTAAAAATAAAAATAGAAAATTAAATCAAATTCCGAAAAAAGTATTGGTGCAAAAGAATGTAAAATATGTCAAACAATAATTTTATAAAAAAAATTCAGCGAAAACCGAGAGACCTCTTATTACATTTCTTCATACTTGAACACCTTTTTACCGTTGCCTTCAATTTTTACCTTTTTACCTTCAATGAAAAGTTTTCTCAAAAAAGAGAATTTTGTTGCTTTTGACAGAATCACAAGAAAGGTAGAATTTCGAAAGCAGTATTTTGAAAAGCTGATTTTTTAGGCAGAATTGTGCCTAAGCCAGCTTCACGGGCTGGTGTACATGAGAGCACAACAATATAGGACTTTTGAACCACTTGGGTGGATCATAAGCTCACAATTAACTTATGGACTCACTCAAAGGGGCCCAAGGTCTACGTAAAGTTTCTGTAGATTATTGACCCATCGATTGTGATTCCACGGCTCATAAGACCTTATTTTATTACACAGTGAGTTTTGTATGGGGAACCCCCTTAATTAACACTTAATTATTATCAGATTCTGACAAAGATGCAGTTTCTATAGCATGTGCCGTGTCGAAGTCTGTTCCAGGAAAAGAATTAAATGCTCATTAACGTCAAAGATTGTGCAAGAATCGACGCCACATGGACCTTTTGCATCGAAAGTAAGTCAGGGTTAGGACAAACTGTCACCAAGAGCAGGGAAAAAGTAAGGCCGGAAAAGAGTTTTCTTCGAGCGGTCCTCAATAATTTTCTTAACCACCCGTAAATTAAACCTATTTCGCAGTTAAGATTTTTGGAGGCAGAAAAATGTTTGCTTAAAATAAGTCTGAGGCAAGTCGGGGTTTCGACAACTTTTAGTTTGCAGACCGCAAGCCAAATATCCGGGAGCTGAGGTCAAAATAGCGTTTTAGTATGAAGCAGCAATAAGCATTTACATTTTGGTTCCTGCAAAAGCCATGTCGCGTAATCCGAACCCTTCACTTTTCCGCAAAGAATGCTACAAAGTAGCAAAACCTTGAACAAATTCCTTCCTCTTACCTCTTTTCGGTGTCTGAACATGATTTACACCGAAGAAAGGAAGTTCCTAACCTCAAAATAGCAGCGGGCATATTGCCTGCCCTTAGAACTTTTTTGCTGGCTACCTGGCGAAGCTTGTTGGCTGAGGCCCAGGTCCACCCCGGACTGTAGCGCCACCTTAAGAAATACCTTTTTTTGTTATACGCCGGTTTTCTGTGTCCTCGTTCTTATGAAGGCTAGTGCTTATATTAACTCTTGTCCAGCATTTAACCCAAGCATCCTACTGGTATTGGTACTAGCAATAGCGTCGTAGAACTGCCAACTACCACATTTTTTTATCGGTGTCGATGTCGTTTTTCTCTCGATTGTAATTTTAAGTTTTAAGAATTGTTTTGAAGATAGAAACCAATAAGCCCTGAGGAAAACATTTTAATTGAAGGATATTATCGTCATTATTTTTTGCGAACTAAACAGACAGGGAGTATGTATAAATAGACTGTTAAGCTCCCCAGAAATAGGTGGTGTAGTTCTGTACACTACGTGCAGACACACAGAAGCTCTTGGGTCCAATCGCTGCCTGAATGTATTTCCTGTTTTTGGGACGAATCATATCGAATATAAGGACAACAAGCATGCATCGGTCAAATTAGAACATAATTCCGAATGAATGAATGTCGAAAAAAGTGGAGCCATAACAATCCTCCGTTGAACAATATATTAGCTGCTTTCATGTTACCTCAAAAGCGAGCTTAAAAATACACGAAATACATTACGTAATAAATACCTAAAAGGAAACCATGGCACTTGTACCATTTAATCCTTGCACACACGTAAAAACTCTCCGAAAATATTCCATTCGAATTCGGAGCAATACCACATTCCAATTCTCTTCTTTTTTCTTTTTTTTTGCGGACTCACCTTTGTGGTCACTTTGTAGGCAAATGCAGAAGACTTTTAGTGAATCGATAAAACTCTTAAATTCCATTGGGATATACCTTTTTGAGAAATAACTTTGACTTTATCGCTGTCATAATACACATTTAATGCCCCAGCATAAAGGGAATGTCCTTTCACTACTCTAATTCTAGTCCTTCGAAGGGAGTTACCACTACTTCACTGCGTTTATGTAAATTAAGATCCTATCAAAATGTCGTTATTGCACATTTTGTATAGGTGCCTTGTATTTATTGAGCACAACTTGCCAGAATTATTTGGCTCCTATACTTGAAATGTCCTTAACGCAAGACCTCTCGTTTTTTTTTACGAAAATAAAAAGAAAATGTAAAGGCTTTGCAAAAAAGAAAATGTGGACAAAAAACCATCAAGAAACATTACAAACAGCAACCAACACACAAAATACTGCTCCAAGGATTTGAGGATATTTTGAAATTGGCTGCCATCCATTGATTATCGTAACCTTAGAAAAAAGGGAGATAAATGTGTGTACATGTGAACGGAGAGTAAAAGTCCTCATGATGGGTCAGACGGAAAATTAATGGCATCAAAATGATTTTTGGGGTAAAACAATTTTTATTAGCAGCATGTGTGTAATACTATATGTGATGGTTATGTGTGTGTATAAAGGATATGCTGGGAATTTAGGGCAAGAGAGTTTGTTTTGCGTTCACCAGCAAAGATTTTTTTTTGCTATATTATCTGGTAAACCTTACTAACTTGGTTGTGAATAAAACTGCTTGGAATAATTGCTTTAAATTTTATTTTATTTTAGATTTATTTACCTTATTTCCATAATTATAATAAATAAAGGAAAGCCTTGAATCTCTTAAAATTTCCTGAAAAAATGTTAAAAAAAGGCAAGAAAAGTAAAGAGATACAAAAAAATTAGCATGAAAATAACCCTAATGCTCTTCGCTTTAAGTGAAACAGATGCATAGTGCGGGTCTTACAAGCTACCCTAGCGGAACTTCACTAGTGCCAGGGAGTGTGAGTAAATTTTGCAGCTGCCGAAGTTGAAATACCAGCCAATGAGTTGGAAAGAGTGAACTGAAATTGGACTTTCAAATGTTAACCTTAAACTTCATAGTCACGGTCACATTTCCATGAAATAATCTTAAAAAAATAAATGTCATGAGTCAATTTGAATGCCAAAGTAAATTTAATTACAAAGAAATAAACGACATTTTGTTTTATTGCCAATTTTAAACCAAGCATAAGAAATCACTCATTTTTAGTTTTCTATGTAGCATTTTCTAATCAGCCACAAAGAGCTAGGAGTTTAGTAAGTTAAGCATTAGTCCACCACCTGGACAGTGAGGTGGTGCACAGACCATGAACCAGATAGGTTAAGGGTTTAAGGTGAAAAGGTCATTCTATTGCCTCTAGCTATAGTATCAGTTTCAATCTGGAGTTGGAAAACTTAAGTAGCCTTTCGCAAGTTTGGTGAGCTCATCAGCCTCTTAGTTCCCATAAATTTCGCTATGCTCTGGTTCTCAACGCAGGTGAATCTCTAGCTACTCCGTAATCTTTAGAGGCGAAGGTTTCGAGGAGTGTCAAATGCAACAATAGGTCCATTAGTGATGCTGAGGCAGTGATGTAATAAAGACTCTGGTGATAAAAAAGCAACCTGGTTACTAGACAATAGTCCATTATGTCAGTATCAGTCTCACGACCGAGATGAATAGGTTAAAAGCAGAGGGGTTAAAAATATCTTTAATACACATTTTCCAATTCTTTTTTTAAGGATTCACGGATCGGTTGCTATTCGAACTCCTTTCTGTGTAAAAGATTTCCAGCTTAGCTTTCAGTAAATGAGTCCCGGACATCAAACCTTAATCAGAGACAGGGCTAAGCCTTTGTTTCTAGTTGGAGGGGTGGATATGTCAAGTTTGTTTTGTCTGATGAAAAGAACAGAAGAAGAAACAAAAACGCTTAACGTGAGCACCTGCCTCTTAGGCTTAATCTCACGGTGGGAAATTCCACGAAGTGATGGTACAGAGAAGCGGTTACCCGCCCCGGGATCCTTCTTGTACTATCCAGCGTAAGAGATCAGCCAGTGCAATATGAAGCTGTTTAAGGTGTGAGCTTTCTCCGAGCGAGGCCTATCAATACCTCTTTCGGCATAGAAGCCCGGAGCTCCAAGGCAGAACTTTTTGATCAGCAAACGTTCCCGCGATTTTGGGCAACCACAGCCACCATGATGCTCCCACTAAGGGACCTACCTCTTTTCGACAGAAATGATCTAGCCTCGACCTAGTTCATGGGCAATCTGCCTCCCATGGTGCCAGAATATAGCTTCCGGTGGAGCTTGGCAACCGTGAAGGTCACTTCCAGATGGGCTGCCCTAGATGCCCGTGGCCTGGCAACCACACGAACGACCCTAGCCTAGAATTGCAGAAAATAGGAGGAGCTGCAAAGGATTGCTTTTAATAAGTAGAAATCTTCTAACAGACTACCTACAAATCACCAATCATGCACTATTCTCCTCCCACGAAATACCTCGTTAGAAAAACTGCGGAGGCAAACTATAGACTATCCCTAGAAAATATTAGTGAGCTAACATCCCATGTGTCGCCAGACCACCTCACACCCACAGAAGGGAGATCCCTTATATCAGCGCAAAGAGGACAAGAGCACAGGACGTGCAGCCAATCCTCACTAACGGCCCAACATGAGCATTCCTCCGCACCAGACAGGGCCCTCTTATGCAAAAATGCATTTAAAGAACCATGCCCAGTCAAAGGTAATGCCATGAAAAATCATACTCAATACGTTAAATTGCTCCTACAATATTGGGAACAAAGTTAAAGGTAACTCTACCTGACCCGCTTTCATCCCACCTACTCTGCCAATCCCTACGAACAGTATCGAACAACACAGCCTGCCACTCACTTCGACCCATGCCTATAACTGCTTCACTACTTACCAGGTCTCATGATAAAAGAGGAATACCTCTTCCCAACTTGAAGGCAGAGCCACAACGCCTTACCTCCAAGTCAAGCGAAGGAACCCCTAGCAACACCTAGCAGAGCATCCGTAGAAACAGTACGACAGACCAGCAGGCAGCCAAGCAGCATTACACGCTGAGTGGAGTGAACCTTCAACCTACTTTTATCCGTATTAAGTATATCTGCCCAAACAGGGGCACATGCCACGAAAAGACCTTTGTAGACTATGCGTATAGCGTGTCTACTCAGGCCCCAGTCAGAACGAAGAATACGTCTTACCCATCCTACTGAACTAATAACCTTATCCAGGTGGGGTAAAAAGCTCATCCTTTCACTAGTTGTAATATATCAGAGAGTTACACCTTCCGACCTTACTGACGGATGACGATTCGCTGATGATGTTCCGTTGAGAAGCGTCATCACCGTCTTGTTGCAAGCTACTGAAACGCCTACACTTTAACCCCATTCACTTACTATATTTGCCATGGCCCTATTTACCATTCGCTCGATTTCAGAACGAGTCTGCCCTCGAACCATGAGCAGAAGGTCATCGGCAAAAGCACAACACTCACAAATTGCGCTGAGCCGCGACAACAGGGAGTCCATCATGAAGTTCCAGATATCTGGACCACATATGGATCCCTGAGCGTAACCACGCTATGAAAAGAACAATTTTCATTTTGACACCAAGACAACAAATGTCAGCCCATCTTATAAACTTATTAAAGGCATTTTGCTGAAGCTCTGCCAGTTAATTGTTTAGTACTTTACGCCATCATTCTGCAGCCCTCTCCTTCAAGGCTTGCAGCAGTATACGCTCACCTGTAGATCTCAAAGAAGTGGGCATAAAAATTTCACTTACGTGCTGTCCTGAATTACCCATCTATTCGAGCTTATTGAAAGCGTGAAATTTTCATTGCGAGTTTCTCATTTCTTCTCAACAGCATGGCTCTTGAAAGATTAGACCACACCATCAAACCCCTTTAAATAACTCTAGTTCAACCTAACAACTTTGGAGAGTAGCAAAGAAGTCGACGTTATTGCAACGCAATTTAGGAAAGTAGTTAATAGGATATCTCATAAGAAAACCTATTTAAATTGATTGTCACCAGCTTTAAATCCATCCTGTGAATACTGATTTTTTCACACCAAAAAGACAGTAGCACGTATTTTTTTTTTTTAAATTTACTCGCGAATAAAGGGATTGGCTACCCTTTTAATGTTACACATCTCACGAGCGGAAAGAATTAGAAAAAGAGGAAAAGGAGGAGAGGTACCGATGCACTCTTGTTTTGAACAGTTGCGGGTTGTAACGTGACGGAAAGACTGCGAACGTGGGAGAACATTCCACATTCGCGTTGAGCGGCTTATGAAGGAACTTCTAAACTTGACTGTACGTCCGAAAGTGGGCTCGAGGGTAAACTGATGTGCATTCGATCTTTGGCGAGTATCACGGTTGAAAGTCTTAAGGGGCGGAATGCAATTGGCTATTTTGATGGAACACTGTTTGTGGAAAAAGCGATAGAACAGTGAAAGGCAAGAGACATTGCGTCGATGTTCTAATGAGTCAATTGACTGCGCAATATTTCTGTCTCCAAATAGTTTTATCGCCCGTTTTTGTCTCCTGTCTCTATCCTGTCTAGCAGAATTTCACAGAAGGGGTGAAATATTTCTTACATCTTTTGAGAAAACCTAGGCATTTCGAAGCGTTCTTGGCGACGTCGAATATGTGGTCATTCCAACTAAGGTTTTTATTAACACACATACCTAGAATGGAAAGCGTTTCGGTTTCGTGGATGCAAGTGCCATTTATGGATAATGGCTGAGTGTTTCGGTTTTGCTTCAATGACAGAAGACAGCATTGAGTTTTAGAAGCATTAAACTCTACTCTGTTAAGAGATCCCCATGATACAATGCTGTTAAGGTCAGAGTTTAATGTGTTTGACATACGCTGCCGTTCCAGTTCTACGTCCGAAGAGCAGGGGCGAGAAACCGAGAACGAATATGAGAAACTGAGGTTACTGTCATCGGCAAAGGAGTGAATTGGATTAGTGGTAGCAGACAAGAGATCGTTTATGAAAACGAGGAAGAGAGTCGGAGACAAAACGGAGCCCTGGGGAACCCCAGCATTTATTTTTTGAACTGCAGACTTGAAGCCGTCCAAAACAACTTGAATTGAACGGTTCGAAAGGTAATTACTAATCCACTGAATAAGAGATTCGTCGATTCCAAATGCACGCACTTTCGATAAAAGAGCTTGGTGCCAAACTCTGTCAAATGCTTTTGAAATATCAAGCGCAACAATCTTGCTTTCACCAAGAAGATGCAAGGAATGGTTCCACTTTTCGGTGAGATATGCCATCAGATCACCAGTGGACCGTTTGCTACGAAAACCATATTGCCGGTCATCAAGTAGTTTTCGTGATTCGAGATATTTCATGAGCTGGAAGTTAATCAGCGTTTCCATGACCTTAGAAAGAAGGGAAGTTAGTGCAATTGGACGATAGCTAGAGGGAGAAGAAGAATCGCCTTTTTTAGGGACGGGCTGGACAAATGCTGTTTGGAGTAGGACCGATGAAAAAGCTTACACAATGGTTTTGTGTAACCATCTTCAGAACAATGGGGGGTATACCATCTGGACCAGCGGATTTGTGAATGTTGAGATCCTTAAGTACTTTTTTGACTGTACGAGTGCGAAAGTGAATCTGTCCCATAGTGCATTCAACGCGCTCAAGTACAGGCGGAGACAATACGCAATCTGGTAGCGTGGAACTGGCAGCAAAATGTGCTGCGAGGAGATTGGCTTTGTCTAGGGAACTGACAGCTGGAATGCCATTGCAGACGAGCGTTGGGATGGAGGATGAGGCACAATTTTTCACATTTTTGACGAAAGACCAAAAGTTTTTACTACCTTTGGGACAATGTAGTATTTTCTGCCTCAACTTTTGGTCGTACATAAATTTCACACGACGGATATGAGCGTTGCTGGCATTTCTGGCTTGTTTGAACTTATTTCGGTTTACTAGAGAGGGATTGTCCTTGTAAAACCGAAAGTAAGATTCCTTCAAATTTATTGCCTCTTTACAGCTCAAGTCAAACCACGAGTTCTCCTTCGGTTTGAAACTCTTAACCCTGTGTGGGATAAAAGATCTCATTCCTAGAGAAAGCAAAGCGACCAGTTAAAACTTTCGAAAAAGTTGTTAAGGCCGTCCCAATTTGCATCCTCGTATCGCCAAACAGTTCTCTTGGGAATTGGAACTTTGGTAGGTTGGTTGCCAATGGAAAAATTTGCCGAAATGACACAAAAGTCCGGTTCGCTTTTTTCTTCTTTTTTCTTCTCGGATTCCACAAGGAAGCCACGTCGGTTCTCTTTTCTTCATTCTGAGGTTTGACTATCAAAACGGCTAGATTCGTGGAGGTATAATGCACTCCTCTCTGAGGGCGATACTAATTTTTTCCGCAGCTATTTTTCTTCTATTTCTTATAGGATTGCTGGTTCCGGCAAGAAGACGTAATTAGGTGCTCTACAAATTACTTGGAACTTGTATTTCTCGTAGCCATTAAATCTCCTCCGATCTTTAGCCTGGATCAGTTCCGCGTATACCCATAATATCCATCGTTTAATCGCTTTGCGACCTTAGCATTTTTATTCAGAGATCTTGCCCGAAATTCTATCATAATTCTGACAAGAATTCATGCCCCACAAAAAAGGATCCTAGGGGCACGCAGTTTTTTGGAATATGCTAAGGATTTTGATTCAGAATCGTATAGTACAAGAAAATCCCCTGTTTGAGGTGGAGACTTTCAAGAATCGGGACTCAGTCGAGCGCCTATAATATGCAATAGACAAAAAGTTGCGAGCAAATAATTTTAAACTTTTCATATGTAATCCATTGCCTTATAAGTTTTTGTAATTTTATATATCAATGACTTTGTATAGGAAAAGGAGTATTAACGATTTTCGTTAAACTTTTGGCAAAGTAATCGCAGTAAATGATAGATTAGAAAATGTAATGATTACCTACTTCTTGTCAATTACTCTTTATTGTGGTAAATACAAATTGATTAAAAGGAATAAAGTCAAATAATATGGATTAGTTATCAATTGCCTTGTTATCCTCTCAATCGTTGTATAGTTTTCCAAAACTTGACGTATATCTTCATGTTATAAGCTTGCTTTAATGCAACAATTATCATGAGAAATCGTGCATGTATACACACAGTTTTACACAACATGCACAAGTTCTTATCGGGTAAAAAACAAATAAACCAACTTAAGCCCGAAATATTCCCTTATCCTAATCCCCTCACACTGACATACTCACACGAACACACACACGCTCCAGTTGGAACTGAAATCGAGGCTAAAATCAGTGGCATTAAATTACGTTCTGAAAACCTTCGTCCTTCATCAAGATACGGTTGCTATCAACAGCTATGTATAATACACAGCCTCTTGCCAACCCTTTGACATTTTAAGAATGAGTTCGGTTTTATCTTCTTCAGATTTTATTGACATTCAACCCGTATGCAATATTAGATTACCTAAAAATACAATACGAAATAGAGGTTGCGGCACAAGGGGGGTGTGTGCCCAAAAGTTTCGCGTTATAGTGAGATGTTTGGTACATTTGTAGGCATTTGCCTTTCTTTTAAACCCATTTGCCAAACTCTTGTGTTGGTCTCTCGCATATATGAAATCAACAACCCCCATCAGTTAGAGTGTACGACTTGGCGTAATGTACACATAAAATGTTTAATATCCATCCACCCTTTTTACGGTTTTGTAGTTAACCGTATCATCAAATGGATAAACGGCGAAATACAGGACACAAAAAAGTGCCTTTCAATACGCTCGTGTATATTATTCACCGAGTTCAAGGAGAAATATTGTTAAATAAAAAAATAAAAATAAATAAACTAAGTCGGGAATAAAAATGAAATTAACGCAACGCTTTTGCTGTATTTTAAGGGGCTTTAAAACCATGGAGCGCTTAAAGGAAGGGGTTGTTTGAGTTGGGTCACCATGTACATAAAATAAAGCCCTGGTATTAGACAGTAGGCAAACATACCCACACATATACATACCTACTACCTCGATCTGCACACGCATCTATGGTTGGTTATATTAGTGTAATATTATCTTGCGCCAACAAGGTTGTGAAATTTTGGAGTAAAATTAATTAAACCGCAAATATTCTTTGTACCTTTTTTTTGCGGTAAATGATACATGGCACACGTTACGCCCTGAGTCCTGAGTAGTGAGATAAGCCATACACAGATAGCCGGCCCCAAAATTTGCCCTATTACCAAATGAACCCTTTTTTCATATCACGATCTGGGAAACCATTCGTAGTCCTTTTATGAACTTTGAATGGTCTCGTTTGACACGCAGCACCGCAGCTAGGCTTCTGAAGTTTCCGCCATTAGAGCGGGTGATTGTGTATACATCTTTTTAGTAATTGATTTCTTTTTTTACATATTGTGTGTAAATCCAAAGGGGTAAGCTTGCTACAGTGGGGCTTAAAAGTAACAAGATGTCAGGCTGTAACCATATGACACATAACCATAAGATTTATTGATTCCTATTTGTTATGGTGCCACAGGGCGCCCTTTTTTTTCCTATACATATTTTGATAATTCACATCAATGACTGTGGAATCTAGTCGAGACTCTTAGCACATTTTGCGAGCAACAGTACCTACCTACTGGTTTTCTATAGTTAGTGGTCCTGCTCTGCAAACTATAGTTCAAGAAAATACCTTATCATCAGACCACTTACCTTCATCAGGGCCCTTAATTTAGTATCTTAGTTTGATAAGACTTCATGTCATATTCGGAGTCTGGATATTGACATGCACCTACTCAAATAAGATGCTTCATAAAATCATTATAATCGACGATACCGATAAAAGACACATAGTACTCGGGAACGAACATCAATTAACGAAGCAACCTATATATGAGCTGTAGGAGGTAAGGAAGCCTCAAATCTTGTGACAAACATATTATAACAAGATCCCCGCCCTCTGAATTCTGGCTCAACCGATGTGGTCTTTGTCTCTACAATTATTTTCATAGTCCTCTTAACTGGCTTATGGACAATTCTTGCACTACTCTATGCAAGATGGATAAAAGGTCTAACATCTAACCTAACTTGTGTCACTAACATAATCTATGGAAAACATCGTCCCAAATAACACTTAAGGCCCAACCATAATAGACTTTGATGAGCTTAAGTCAGCTTTCCGAAATGTCTCAATACACGCGATTCGTATGCCACGACCATAATAGCCTTTTGCTCGATTTCGTACAGTTTTCGTTAACTTGTGTTGGCTTAAAGTTTTGTTTTTGCTTGTCATTAGTTCACTCATTGTCACATTTAAGCCCTTATTTATTTTTAGACGTGCCTCAAAAAATCCGTGAAAGAAGGGAATATATCAAGAATCAAACGCTGACCTCAAAAGTTAGAATACATTTTAGATCTGACATTCGGTTTCGGAGATTTTAACAGCCAAAAATTAATAAATAAATTAATAATAATAATAAATTAAATGTTCAGTGCAATGCGATACTCGAGACTTTTACAGTAAAATCTTATAAGATTTTCAAATCGTCTGCTTAAGTCTATTATGGGCAACACAATCTTTTGGCAGAACTTGAGTGGGATTTTCGTTGTATTTCGACATAAGATTAATCCCGCTCAAGTCTATTATGTTTGGGCCTTTAGATCAAATATGAAAATTTAGCTTAAACATTTTCCTTCAAGCATTTGAAACATTCTTTCCCCCGATAAACAAAAGACTGTTTCGTACAATTATCCTAGATCCCCTGTGGATGTAGACAACAGCTGCATTGATCTCATTCTGCCACTCCATTTACATACCTTGTCCTTGTCTCAGAAAATAATGCAATGAAAGCTTATTACTTATGGCGTATTCTTTTCAACACCGAATCGTGAAACTGGTGTGGAATACAGAAAAAAAATTGTTCTTTTCACATACACCTGAACAGAATCGTGCTCATGTAAATGTTCTTTTGAACTCCGAATTAGTTCGGTGTCGAAACCGAACTCAAATTTTCGCCACCGCGTCGCATATGACGGTGGAGGCTGGGTGTAGCTTTGATCGTGTATGTGTGACGTTTCGAATCAATTTTCATCCGTTATTGACTGAAATTGTATGAAATCGATAAAAAGTTACTAACCATCACAAACTCGAAGCTGTAAGAACTCGTTTTAAGTAAAAAGTACAAAAAAAGTAAAAAGTACAATGAAAAGAAAATGAAGAAAACAAAATGAAGTCAAAGCGAATTGAAACTTTACGTGATGACTGCACCGGTGCAGTATCTGTCGTTTCGTACACAATGAAACCAAGTGTACACCATGGTGGAATTGTCGCGAACACAGAGATTTATTTGACAGTTCGGTGTGGCAGTTCGGTGTTTAAAAGAATACGCCATTAGTTTTATCCCAAAAAACTACAGTAATATCTCGTGAATGACCTAAAATGTGTGGTCAGTGTTTTTCGTTATAATACAAATTCGAGCTTCATCGCCTGGCTTCTAGCGTTCTATGTTTGAAAAATTTTAAACTCTGGTCTGGTGCCTTTGATACCTCCTGCACAAAGATATGGATATCTTCGAGGACTGCTCAAGTTATGGTGGCGAGTTCTCTGCCAGATTATTATGTGTAGAGGATGCAAGCTTGCTCTAAATAACTATATAAGTGTCAATTTGAAATACAGAATTACTTTATGCTGATCTTAATTTTTGGTTCGTGGGGTCAAATCAACTATTTTGGTAGCAATAGCTAGTCTGTAACCTCTCGGTGAATACACTAAAAATAAGAGTAGTTTATTCGTCACAAACATTTTTTGAAGCTAACAATCAAGTGTTTGCCGACGATTAGTTGCCACAAACTACAAAAATACTTGCGTCTCACTAATACTCATATATTTTATGCCCCAAAGACAATGCATTGTCTTCTCTTTGAATTTCTCTTCTCTCAGCACTTCGATTCGAACCAGTGAGCAATTTCTGTAAACACTGTAAACACACTCAAGTCTGTAAACACTTTGACGAATTTCTCACACGTTAACTTAAGCCTCCCTTTCCCTTCTGGGGTTGCTGGTCTACAAATGGGCGTCACCCCAAATGGCGGATAGGAGAATGCTCACCAGATTCGGTGGATTCCGGTATCCAAAATATCCAGGGCGGACGTAAACTAGCAACAAATGAAAAATCCCAAAAGCGTCGGTCTCAAAATAGTGGGGTACCGTGGCGTAGTGGTTAGTGTGTGTGCTTACTACGCCGGAGGTCTGGGTTCAAATCCTGCCATGGTCACCTAAAAAAAAAAAGACTTGTTCTTTTTTACGGTCCCCACCTCCGCGAGGGTCTGACAAGCCCTCCGAGAGTTTCATATGTCTTGAAAAACTTCTCTTGAGTGCCGTTCGGATTCGGCAGAAAATTGTAGGCCCCCTTGTATGTGCAGAAATTAACACTCACAGCTTGTTGAGAAGTTGGCCCTGGTTCACCTCGAGCTCTTGCGCCACTCTATATTTGTCTGTCTCAAAATGAGCGGCTTCCTGGTGTTGCCGGCGTCTGTTACCCAGGTTAGGGTCGGCCGAATACAAAACACATTTTTATTCCCCATCCCACAGGATAGGAGCTATATAAAGTTTGTCACATAGTTTGTAACACGGTGTATAATGGTAGACCCCCAAGACGGTGAATAATGGTAGACCCCAAGACCTTAAAGGGTATGATCGAGACCGAATTATTATGAAATATTCTGCTGGTTATTTTCGGCGCAGGGTCATAAGTCCATGGGCCACAATTCCATAATGCACGTGTGGCCCACTTGGGTAAAGAGCCTTCCTTTCAGCTAAGGGGGCATCTTAAGTTCACAGAAGATGGCGGAGTTTTCTCGCCACTTCATCCATCCAACGCTTACGCGATGATCGATGTCGTCATTACAGTTTGCTTTGCTACTGATCACAGATTCCAGGTACTTAACCACTTCACACTTGGGAAGCACCTTTCCATTCAATTTAATGTCTTGAATCGGTTCGGGTGGGTCAGAGAATTTGCAGCACAGGTACTCTGTCTTCTTTTGGCTAATACGATACCCATTCCCCTCCAAAAAATCCCCCCATATATCAAGTGCTCGTTTTAGGGATGTAATGACCTTCACTTTTGATGGCCCCATCGTCAGCGAAGAATATCTGATGTACTTTCGGGTCCGTCAGTTTTCCTTCAAGCAGATAATCAAGGACTTTTGAGAACTCATCAGTGACTACGGAAGGATATCTTACTTTTGTCTTTGTTCTATCATGCATGTCCATGTCCAATGATCATCCGCACGTAGGCTTCTGGAACTTCTCGTTTTCTTAGCGCCACTTATATTAGATCTCGTGGTAGTCTATCGAAAGCTTTTTCAAAATCAACCAGCACCATATGCAGATCTTTAAGAGCATCCCGATGTTTTTCCATTATGAAACTTATGCTTTGGATTGCATCAGTGGTTGATTTACCCGCGACGAACCCATACTAGTCCTCAGATAGCCTTATTATTTCCCGTAGTCGACTATCTAATACTCGCTTGACGATCTTCATTGTGTGAGGTAATTGTCACAGCTTTGTGTATCAACTATTCCTTTAAAAAACCAGTGAGTAAGTGCTACAGTGTGTAAGCAGAAGTTACAGTCCGTAAAACGGACCGTTGAATACCCCATCCTATCCCACATTGTAAAATGCTGATGGCATAGTTATTTTTTGACATTTTATAAGTAATGCAAACTTCGAAAAGGGGCGTGGTCCAACCGCCCCTAATTACAAACTATTAATTATAAGATATTTCCACAGATATTTCCAAGTTACACCTAATTGTACGTAAAAATGCAATTTTTTGGTTTAAATTCAATATTTTTAAAAAATTGACCCCTAAAAGGGGGCGTGGCTAAAAACTTTATGTAAACGAAATCTGGACGGAAGTATTGTTTACCTAACCTGCTACTTTTTTTTGTTTCAGGCTTTCCTAAATTAGGCTCAAGGACAGTCGAAATTAAGTTTTTCTGGAAGGTCTTTCTTCAATTCTTTAGGTCTTTCTTCAATTCTGCCTCCAAATGTGGGCGTTGTCCAAAGTTTTGTATGAACAAAATTTAGAACTAAACGTTTTCTACATAAAATGTTAAGCCAATTTTTTTCAATTTCGAGCAAAAATATTGAGTAAACTGCATTTGAAAATTTACCCTTAAAATAGATGCCACGCCCACTGGAGGATGTTTATCAATTAAATTTGTCTTTTTTGTGTCTAGCATTCATTAGGAGATGCTAAGTGTCAAATTTAAGCCTTTTAGAACGTCTTACAGTTTTGAAAACTCTGGAGGTAGTTGCACATTTAGATCGATTGTGGGCGTGTCTTTCGGCGGATTTAAAAAATGTTTATACTTGTACTGTTTCGCATGACGTGCACCCTACGTACGAAGTTTCAGCACTCTAGCTCAAAATTTAAGGCCTAAAAACATGTGACATACAGACGGACGGACGGACGGACATGGCTCATTCGATTCAGAATTCCGTCTCGATCATATGCCCTTAAGGTCTTGGGTCTACCATTATTATTTCACCGTGTTAAAAACTATGTGACAAACTTAATATACCTCCTATCCTAAGGGATGGGGTATAAAAAAGGAAGGAGATAACTTTCCCTCCACAGATTAGGCATTTGAACCCCTGTTATTAGTTTGGCGATTAAGGTCGTGAGCCATCTGGACCCGCTCTTATTTTCTTCCACAACTCTGAGGGTATCTGATCTGTCCCCAACGCTTTTTTGAGTACTTAACAGCCTTTCCAACCTCGTCGACTGTGATGTCTGGTACTTCTTCTCGGTTAGGGGTAGTTTCTTCTGGAAAGTGTTGCCTGGGAAACTGTTCACTCAAAAGTCCCTCACAATACTGCCGCAACTTGTGAAGAATTTTGTCGTCATCCACAAGAAGCTGCCCCTAAACATAGTTGATAAACTTTGGCGAACGTATCTCCTGGGCGTTTCTCCCCTTTCTTAAGGATTTAAGCCCTTTTATTCAAGGTGCTTTGTCGAGTAACCTGTGTGGCCTGATGCGTATTAGCAGTAAAAGAAGAAACTTTCTCCAATTCCTGATTGCTGTAACCTAAGCGCACTTCTTTTCAACAAGACTTTTGAGGTGTCTGTCTAGCATTTCATCTCTGTTGTTCGAGGAGCACCTCTTCCACGCCTTGAATGCCGCTTTCTTTTCAGTGATCACTAGTTTCACCTCATCTTACAATCGCCATGTTTCATTGAGCTTTTGAAGTCCCTAGGAGTGATTTGGCCTTCTCAATGCACGTTCGCTGTAGGTCATCCCACATATCCTTTATTCTGCACTCTACGTCTTTGTTTTCACCAATGATGCTACAGAGGTAGTTTTGCATCGCGTTTAAAAATGCTTCGCCTTTTTCCTTATCCAAATTGTACCAGTTGATTCTCCCAGATACGTTAGCTTGCTTAATTTTCTTTTTTGACGGTTCCATAAAAATGACGGTCAGCAGCAGGCGGTGTTGTGTTGTAATCGCCTCACTCATACAAATATACAACCCTCGGTTTTAGGGAACTTTGATCTGGGTCTCATTCCCACCGCTGCTGTAAGTGATCAGGCGCCTGCTTTCCTTAACGAACATGGTATTAAGATATGACTTGCCATTTCTAGTGCCTTACCCCAGTCCACCATGGCAGTCTTCATAGTCCTCGTTAGATTTTTCCGACATGTCCGTTCAAGTCTACGCCCACATACAAAGCCACTTTTCATTAAAGAATATAAAAAGGAATATGGAAAGGAAGTTTGAAAATTTACCTTAGTGAAAACTAATTCCTCGATTAAGCTGGCATCGAAAATTTATTAATTCATACGCAAACTACAATGATTTGGTTCGGAATAGGGCCCGACATAACACAGCGGCGGAAAGAAAATTTTGTCCGGTGAGCTTTAATCCTTGGACCTATTAAATGCTTTTAAATTTTCTCTTAAATTCTGAACACATTCCGCTTTTTTCCTCTCAGATATTTTTGCACTGGCATAAGACGAAGCTAACATCAAAACAATGCGAGAACATAACAAAGACATTTTTTTTTATCTAATTAAACAAAATCATGTCGGTTTGCTTTTTGTGTCCCTTATTATTTTTGTTTGCTCTCTAAAATTTTTCTTTTCACTTTTACATCGGATTCAAGCTTAAACACACGAAAGATGCATGTAGTATCATCATCATCATTAAAAGTGATGATGACTATAATGTAGTCATCCCGGTGGGCTTCGGCTTCATTTTAGAGACAGAGAGAAAACTCCTCTGTTGTTTAATTTTTTTTATTTTTTTGAATAACGAGATGGTAAGCCCAGAATACAGCTACATGGCTATATAACCATCTCTAGACATTCCTTGGGGCTGGTAAATCCAGGAGAAGAACAAGCAAGTACTTATGTCATGGTGTGTACACGTAAATGTTTTCTATCTGCTTTTGGATTGGGTCTCTAAGGGGTTGGTTGCACTGATGACGCTGGCTTCTAGTCTCAATGCCAAAGTATAGTACCTTCTGATGGTTAGAAGGGTGTACCGTGACCGTCGGCACCGGCTACACCTGCTGGTGCATCCCTTATACACTACCTACACCAACTGGGTGAGAAGTCACAAGGTATGCATTTACTCCAAACAATTTGCCAGTGTTTTTCCATTTTCTGAATGCACCTTTTTGCATTCCCGGCAAGTTGGTTTTTGCCCAACACTGTTTCGTTGCGCTGCAAAATAATTATGGCTTTTGGGGAGTGTTGTGTGCAAGCTTAAATTCGCATAAGAATACAGAATTGTCCCTACTTTAGGGCCCGTTTGGGGGATTTTCTTTCCTCCTAGTTTGCTTTGTATATAAAATTTTATATACTTCTGTGTATAGACCGAGATGAGTGCACAAGCCAAAGATGAAATTCGCCTCATGCCCAGGCAGAGTTCTAGAAAATTCAATTTCTCCCTCTCCAGCTCTTCATGATATGGCAATGCGGTATTGTCATAACGGTTTTATTGTACAGGGTGTACTGGACCGAAACTAAGGTCTTGCAATCTAACACAATAGAATATAGTTAAAAAAAATAATAACTACATCTCTGCTATTTATATCCTTTTGTGCTGACATGTTAAAATGGTCAGGACGTATGCGCCCATTAGCAATTCACCATAGTAGAGAATTTCCTTTGAATTGCCTCATCGTTTTCTTGGAAAAACCAAACATTTTCCATATTGTGCAGACATCCCTAATAGAGGGCATCCGTTTTGTTTCGAGATACGCACTTGAAAAATCGTAATTGCTTACGCATGGTTGAGATTATTGTTTAAGGAGCTTTTGCATGGTCGATCAGGTCAGTCGTTTCTAAAAATAATCCTCTAACATAATTTGAAAGTTATAGCCAGCGCCGAGTTCAGAAACCCTTCGGCTGACTTGTTTTCCCTTCAAAGGCCAAACCCAGCGTCAATGCATTGCAGTGACGGAATGTAGGAAGGAAAGTTGCGGTTACGCCGACTTAAAGTAAACACATTCTCGCTTTAAGGTTGCGAGAAGTATACACGTAAAAGAAGTCATCCTTGACGTATGCGCTTTTCGCCCCAACCCACAAAAGCCAGGCTGGGTCTGCTTCTGCAAACAATGCGAGATGTTCCCATAGATGGGCAACAACAGGTCTGGTGAGAGACGACTAAATACATCAGCTCGGACCGGTGAGAAAGATGCCCCATCGGTAATTCGAAGCCATCATGCTCTACGACATTGCAGATTCAAAAGCGAGAACGGATATAATTACAAAGCCATTCAATTCTATTTAAGACTTTTTTTTGTTTTTTCTCATAAAATTGAGATGTGCCAAATGTTCTTCTCCAAAGGGGATATAGAAAGAGTTCCGAGTGATTGTGTCCATTCGGTGTCGTGAGGGAGCAAGTGTATAGTTATTGGAAACCCCACATCAGTTAATTTGTCTGATTCTGTTTTGCGGCTTCCCATCAAGAGATGTGCGTGGGAATGTTTAAACGTGAGCAAAGCGTTCCCATATGAATAAACCTCAAGGAATATTAAGATAGGAACTTTTTAATTATTATGAGCAGGCATAATTTCGCCCCATCTGGGATACTTTTAAATAGTGTAATTTATGTTTGAACCTAGCTTCTGTCGATTATTGTGTAGACGTAAGAAAATATTACGTCTTACCTGGCTGAACATCTATTTAAAACCACCAAAGTAGGTACCTACCTAAACTAAGCTGGGTCGTAAGACTGTCAAATTGTTGATTTTTTATGATATTTTGCTTAGGTAGTTACAGATAGTTTAAAATAAAATGAAAGTCTAATAAACTTTTCCATTTCATTTCAGGTTACGATCTCGAATGACTGGGTGAGTCTCTCATATACCCACGCCTTTGCGTCCTTCTTAAATAAAATCACGCTACATGCTTAGGATGAAATAAAATAAGTTACGATTGCTGCAATATTTTTTTTTTGTTGGCAAACTGTGGACCGCGTGTTTTTTCTGGAGTTATGGTGCGAAACAAGTTATGTGTCGCCTCGACTTTACGACAGCAAATTTGCATAAAAAATTGCAGCAGAATGACAGATTTCGGTGGGATTGAAGTTTTTGTAAGTATACCCACAAGTTGCATACGCCAAATTGTCAATATATAATGTTTTAAGTAGGTATCTACACTTCTCTTAAATAAAGTGAAGTTTATTCATAGTGTTAAATCTCTGTATCCTAGAAAACGCAAAGTTTTTTTCATCAAGAACGCTTCTTATATGTTTTCTTGATATGAGAAAAATTACACATTTTAAGTGTGAAGTACAAATTGTATCCAGTTCAACTTAATATTCAACCAGTGAGTAAGTGCTACAGTAAGTACGCGGAAGTTACGGTCCGTTTTACGACGCCTTACGACCGTTTGAATACCCCGCCATCCTATTCCACATTGTATAACGCTGATGTCATTGTTATTTTTTTGACATTTTATAAGTAGTGTAAGCTTCAAAAAGGGGCGTGATCTAACCACGCTTATTACAAATTATCAATATTAACACAGATATTTCCAAGTCACGCTTAAATGTACGTAAAAATGCAATTTTTGGTTAAAATTCAATATTTGTGGGAAATCGACCTCTAAAAATGGGCGTGGCTAGAAACTTTGTATGAAAAAACTGGAATGAAATTTCGTTTATCTTACCCGCTTAGATATTTGTTTCATGCCTTCCTAAATTAGGCTACAGGTAAGTCAGGTAATTTTTTTAAATTCTGCCTCCAAATGTGGGCGTGGCCTAAACTCTTGTATGAACAAAATAAGTTACTAAGTGTTTTCTACATAAAATATAAAGCAAATTTTTTTCAATTTGGGGCAAAAAAAAATTAATAAAATGCATTTGGTGTAGAAAAAATGCCCACTGGAGAGGCTTTAGCAATAAATTTTTTCTTTTTTGTTGCTTAAATTCATCTGAAGATGCTAAGTGTCAAACTTCAGCCTTTTGATTTGGGAACTTTGACGTTCCCAAATAACGGATAAGCTTATTGCAAGCTTATTTTAAAACTAAACATTAAATAATCTAAAATTTTTAAGAGTTACAAAAACAAATTTTGAATTTAATTTTCCCGAATAACGAAATCAACGATAACGTGAGAGAGAGCTTTTGATATGAAATGTATTTGAATGTAGCTTTTCAATTTTGTAACGGAATATGTGATGTCAGGATTCGAAGCCTTTTCTAGGTGTACTCCACTCTTAAGATAAAGCTAAGAAAAAAAGGGTGATTCGACCTTTGGGAAATGAAGAGTTTTCGGGATGGGGTAAATTTGAAAGACTCTTTTAAGGTGTGCTCTTGGTGCAATAAAGGTGTGCGTGCTTCTTTACAGATAAGCTACATTCTATAGAAACAGGTTCTATAGAACATGTATATAGTTAGTGCGATGGGATATTAGTCGGATTAAAAGTACCTACTGATCGCTTACTACGCTGGAGGTATGGGTTCGAGTCCTACCTCATCACCTGAAAAAAGAGACTCGTTCTTTTTCGCGGTCCCACCTCCGTGAGGGTCTGGCAAAAGCTCCGAGAGTATAATGTCTTCAAAAACTTCTCAAACTGCCGTTCGGATTTGGCAAATATTGTAGTGATTATATCAAGACATATACAGCATAATATTGTTGAGAAGTTGGCCCTAGTTCACGAGCTGTTGCGGCACTCTGAAAATAAAAAGGTACTGATCGAAGGTTCCGAATGTTAGAGTTGAAGGCGAGGTTGGTCCTAACAACGTTCTCAGTAAGAAGATGGTGGATGAAGAGGTCTGCAACCTCATGTCGCTCTTTTAAGGACTGCATATCGATTGATTTAAATCGATTTTCACAGGTTGGCAAGATGATGGAATCTTTGCAACCAAGGCCATGCAAAGCGAAGAGAAGCAGTTTTCTTTGGACTGCTTCAATTGTCTGTATGTGAATTTGTTGGTAGGGAGACCAAACCTCTGACTGATGGCATATTCAAGGAAAGGTCTTATGCAATTTAGGCTTTGGTAAGACCCAATGTAAAATGTAGCTGATCGATAGACCAAGATCGCGAATTTCAGTAGGTGTCGACCATGCTGTGTGTCATCGATAAAGTAAGTTCTTGAGGTTCGAGCGGTATGTTTGTGGGAGTAAGAAGTAATTGCTTGGCATTTATTGACATTAACCTTCAATTAGTTCTTTTTACGTCACTCTGAAAATCTTTGAAGGTCATTTGGTAGATAGAAGGCATCCAATTGCGAGGAAATTACCTTAGAGATTCTCTTGTTATCTGAATTTTTTGAAAAAGGTACAAGGTATCACCCCTATTTGCTAATTGCTCAGTTACCCCTTGTTCACAAATATCGCTTTGAATATTTCGACCAAATTTTGAATACTTCATCCACGATTTTTTCCAGCGAATTTGATAACTTTAAGCGGTTTAATCAGCGTAGTGACTTCATCTGCAATGGCTATTTTCAAAGGGTACTAGTGGTAGTGCCTGAGTGTTTCACTGACGTGATAAATGAATCTTCAATGGGCTCTATCACGCCGGCCGTAGGTACCCAAACACAAATTTACTTCACTTTCAATCGAGATTTATAAGGAAATTGAAAGCTATACCATATGTGAAGTGAATGATTCAACAAATTTTCGGTTGAAAAAAACAAGTTGAAAATTCATAAGTATTAAACGTGGTAATAAACCCCTGCTCCTGGTTAAATACCATACCTAGTCAGGGGGTTATTACCATATCTACCTAGTCAGGGCTTAGCATATTGATAGTTATGGCTCTTATTAACATTTATTTTTGAAACTTAACGACCATTTTCTTCCCATCTGTCGACCGACCAACACGACGATGGCATTTTCATCCTTCGCGACCTGCCACGGATTTAGTAAATGTAAATCCTAAAAGTGCTTGCTGGTTATACGTCTGCAATCTCACTTAAAAAGAAGTGTAGCGTTATTGTTTCAGGTGTTGTTCTTTTTTAACCTTCTTTCCTTTGAGATGGCGAACGGTGTGTCGAATCATCCATTTTTGCAAATCTATAGGTAAAGGTATTTTGTTCGGAACTCTCTCTGAAAATTTTTCCATTAGTTAGGTACTGCCTCTTGGCTACTGTAACTGTTAAAATGCAAGGTCTCAGCACATTAGTGCATCAGATTCGGGATGTTTAATTATACGCTGAATTCACGGCATTTAGCTTCTATTCTATTCGTTGGCTTCTTGAGCTCTATAAGCCACAAGTTGTTTTTTTTTTCTTCCAGCCGGTACATAAAGCCTCTTCCCTCCTCAAATATCTAGAAAAATGACTGGTGTTATTGTTCCCCTAAGGGCCGGTTCTTCAGTAATCAGTTAAGCCCAGCTTTAACTCAGATCTTTTGATCCTGGAACAAAACGAATCCGGGGTTTACAAATTACAGTACAAAGTTAACCCCGTCAGTAAAGTTCTCAAAATCTTCGACTCCCAAAAATATTGGCTCTCCCAACTCTCTTTTCCAGGTTTTCTTTTCGAGTTGTTAGCAGATGTAATTTTTCACAGAAACAAGCAAGGCAACTGCCATTCTACATGCAGCACTTAAAGCACAAGACTTAACATCGCAAACTCTTTCCCCTTTTCGTACAAACTTCAATAGGTTCTCGGGCAATCGGAGGATGAGAGCGTGAGAGGCGGATAGAATTCTTAAAAACCGAAATGCCTGAAGCCCAGAATCCCAAAAACCGACAAATGAATGAACAATATGAATGAGCTTATACAATATTGCTATTCCTATTCTCATTTACATTCCTATCTCCTTTCCATTCGTATATTTTTCCGTTACCATTCATGTATTATTTTTAATAGAAAAAATAATTATTCCGTATGATTAGCATAAAAAAATTTCTAAGTTTGCGACTAACACGTACGCAAAAATGTAATTTTTTGATTCAAATTCAATAATTTTGTGAATTGACCTCTAAAGATGGGCGTGGCCAAAAGCTTTGTATGAAGGAAATAGTGTATGGTGTACTTTTGCTATATTTTATATATTATTCTTTCCTTAGTAAAGCTTAAAAGCAGTCGAAATCGACGTTTTTTTGGAAATATTATGGGTTCCAGAACCAAGTATTTAATAATATAGTATTAATTTTAAGTAATAATATCGATTTCATTTTCACTTTTTATGTCTTATAATCATTAGGAGATGCTACCCAAGTAGCATACTCTGGAGCCGTAAGCATTGAATTTTGAATATTGGATTGGTGTGTTATAGCATTGAATAACACACACACACATTATAAATCACTCAATATATTGTATACAGTATATAACTACTGTGTCAGTACTCGCACTATTCGGACGTGTTTTTCGTTTCTCCAATTGTTCTTTTCAATCACTTACAAAAAAAACAAAAAAAAGTCATAACAAACAAACAATTTATTTTTGCCTGCTCAGCATTCTCCGCCGCGTACATTAAATGTTCCCATTTAACCCGCGCTGACCCTCATTCGTCACAAAAAAAAAAAAAAAAATCTGATGGCTACCCGTCAACTTTAAAATTTCTTAATAATTCGTCCGCAGACCCACAAACCATTGCCAACTTTTTTGCACAATTTTTCAGGCAATCGTTTTCAGAACCGATACTAGCCGCTGATTTCAACTACTTTAGTTACATGGTGAACTGTCCGCAGGCAACCCCTTTCTCCGTGGACATAACACTAGCCCAAGTAACAGATAAAATCAGTAGGCTCAAAGATGATTATTCACCCGGTCCTGACGGTCTACCTGCGATAGTTCTTAAAAAATGCATGACCGTATTAGCACCCCCCTAACTGCCTTATTCCGTCTGTCGACAGCATCAGCGATCTTTCCCTTCCTATGGAAGGACTCTTATATTATCCCCACGCACAAAAAGAGCCACAAAAACGATGTATGTAACTACAGGCCAATTGCTAAGCTATCGTGCATACCCAAACTCTTTGAAAGTATCGTGTATCAAGAAATGCTTCCTCGTTGCAAGGCAATGATTTCCATTGATCAACACGGTTTTTTAAAAGGCAAATCCACCGTTACCAATCTTACTGAATTTGTTTCAAGGACACTGTGCGCATTGGAAGATGGAAAGGAAGTTGACGCCATTGCCACTGATTTTAGCAAGGCCTTTGACAAACTAGCTTTTCCAATCATTATCTTCAAGCTTAAGAAGCTCGGTTTCCCCTCTAGTTTTGTTTACTGGATCAAATCATACCTAGAGGATCGGCAGTACAGAGTGCTCTTTAGATCTTCAGTTTCTGACCCAATCAATGCAACTTCCGGTGTCCCCCAAGGAAGTCATCTCGGCCCAATCATTTTCATCCTTGCAATCAACGACATCAACATGGTCCTGACTTCTTCCAACACCTCTGTCTTCGCAGATGATATGCGACTCTCAAAAATCATTTCTGCGCCCTCTGATTTCCATGA
The DNA here is from genome assembly GCA_947623515.1 of Neoascia interrupta. Taxonomy (NCBI): domain Eukaryota; kingdom Metazoa; phylum Arthropoda; class Insecta; order Diptera; family Syrphidae; genus Neoascia; species Neoascia interrupta. The sequence goes on from OX392462.1 coordinate 154,396,621, forward strand.
CTTGCAAAACGATCTAAATAAATTTGCAGTTTTGTGTAAAAAAACTATTTAGACCTTAACGTCAGCAAATGTCAGGCAATTACCTACTCCCGTAAACGTTCCCCCCAACTTATAAGAACCTACTTCATCAATGATGAGCCTGTTCCAATAACTACCGAGATTCGCGATTTAGGAGTTATTTGTGACAAGGAACTGACCTTCCGTCCCCACATTGATAATATCATAAGCCGCGCAAATTCTGCTCTAGGTTTTGTAAAGAGATGGTCTAAAGAATTCTCTGACCCGTATGTAACCAAAGCCCTCTATATCAGTTTCGTTAGACCTCTTCTTGAATATGCCTGTCAAGTTTGGTCTCCATACCAGCAAACTCTTATCCAAAGAATTGAGGCAATCCAGCGACGGTTTCTCCATTTCACTCTTCGTGGTCTCGGTTGGACTGATCCTTTCGTGTTGCCGCCGTATGAACATCGACTAAACTTAGTTGGCATGCAATCACTAAAAAAACGTCGAGATGTGGCTGACATCCTTTTTATTCACCAGCTTTTAAACAGAAACATCGATAGCCCGCAACTTCTATAATTGATTTACTTTTCACCTAACCCTCGCAATCTCAGATCTGTACCCTTGTTCCGCCTATCTACTCACCGCACTAATTATGGTCATTTCGAGCCAATTACCAGAATGCTTCGATTAACTAATAAGTACGCCGAAGTATTTGATCTTAACTGCCCCAAACCATTGCTAAAAAATATTCTCCTACACTCTATCCATCCTTAAATTCAGCAACCCCTACTGTCTCATCCTCTGCTTTTTCCCCCTAGCTTTAAGCTTAGTGTAAGAATTTGTAACTAGTTTTAAGTTTGCTTGTATTAAGCTCAATAAATTGCCCCTTGGGGGGCACTAAACTAAACTAAACTCAAAATGCTCTTCAAATTGGTTTTGAAATGTCTCTTAATCGTACCATTAGTACTTATAAAATTGGTCATAGGAACGTTTACAAAAAGTTTGTACTTTTTGACTCATTAATTTTATCACCGTATTTATCATGAACGAAGTTATTTGAATAAGAAAAGAATGAAGGTATGTATACATTCAATTAGAAGAAAAACCGCGCTATGAAAGTGTGTGTACCTACATGTTCTTTTCAAAATTCTTTGGCTGTCAAATAAGTTTCATAAAAGTTTGAAGTAGAAAAGAAAACTAAGTTCTATGAAGTGTCAAATCGTCCTTATAGGGGTTTTGTAAGGATAAAATCACACGGGGCCCCGTTAGCTGTTTAGAACCTACCTCAAGAACCTAAAATTAAATTGGTTTTTGAGGTAGACTTAAATTGTTTCATTAAATTAAATTGGTTAAATTAATTAATGGCTTAAAAATTGGTGAAATAAAAATCTATGTACCCGACCTTATTTTCCGTGTAAAACCAAATTTTGAAGTTCTTTGGCCGGAATTCATGTAAAAATAAAAATAAATAGAGTGGCGCAACAGCTCGAGGTGAACCAGGGCCAACTTCTCAACAACGTATGCTGGTGTGCTGATTTCTTTACATACAAGGGGAAGTACAATTTTTTGCCGAATCCGAACGGCACTTTGAGAAGTTTTTCAAGACAAATGATACTCTCGGAGGGCTTGTCAGACCCTCGCGGAGGTGGGGACCGTGAAAAAGAACAAGTCTTTTTTTCAGGTGACGATGGCAGGATTCGAACCCAGACCTCCGGCGTAGTAAGCACACACACTAACCACTACGCCACGGCACCCCACCCGGAATTCATGTACTGTATGTCAATTGTTTGTATTGGCCACGCCCCCTAAAATGGGCATGGGCTAAAGATAAAAATCATTTAATTGTTATTTCCTTAGAATTATGACGAAAGGCATTAAAAGCATAAATAATTACTTTTGAAAAAAAAAACAATCTTTTCCTAAAAAGGCCCCCTTAAAATGGGCGGAGCTCAAAACTTTGTATGAAACAAGCTTAATAACTATAATATATCAATCATTATATATCTATAATATTCGATATAATTAATTTGTTTCGATTAGAAGTAAATTTTGCGAGAAAACTTGTCTTTAACATGTTTAAAGTGGGCATGGTCAATGGTGTTTGCGGTCCAATTTTCGCTTTAAAAAGGCTTCTTGCCAATATTGCTCTGCAGCAAAATTTTGGTTCCTATGCCTTCTCTAAATTGACCAAAAGGCATTATGAAAGAAAGTGTGAAATAGGGGTTGTCTCACATTGAAGCCAGTAGTGGGTTCGATGCTTGGCGGGTTTGACCGTATTTCACATTTTGTCTGTGTAACAGAAAAACCAAGCCGTGCACCAAGTTTCAACTCTCGAGCTTGATTTTGAGCATCTAAAACCTTTACACATACAGGCATGGCAAATTCCGTGCACCAAGTTTCACCTCTCGAGCTTGATTTTGAGCACCTAAAACCTTTACACATACAGATGGACGTACAGACATGGCAAATTTACCTGTCGTAGTTTAAATTACGGGATCTTTTTTCGGATTTTCGGAATTTTGGCCTTTCTGGATTCTGGCGTTTCGGGATTTCAGGATTCTGTTAACAATTTTTGTAAGTATACCAACATAATTATCACCTGCGCAGCCAGACCATCATAAGAGTTTCTTTTTATCAGACAATTTTGTGGCTCCAGAACCTAGTTCAAGAGACGTCAATTGCATAGATATTAAGGCAGTGCTAGGCCTTCAAGCATTTAAATTCTATTTCTTAAATCCCAGGTTCATATTCGGCCGAACCCTATCAGAGAACCGCACAATATGTGTCGGATGCTCCTGATGGGGTTAAATTAACCATCAGATTCATCTCGTAGTTATAGGTTATATCAGTATTGCCTTAGGGTGGTCCTAACCAGAAGAGTGGCTTCTAACAGAATACCTACTCCTGAAGCGTATTTCTTTCGAACGACTTTCCGATCTGTTATGTTATACCAGGCATAGATCTCGAGGCTATAAGCTAACCTTCCCTGCAGAAGTAGTTCATTGAATACAAACAAGATAAGTTGTTGTTCCTGCTCCTTAGGAAAAACTCGGCCTGTTTACCCTAAAAGAACCTTCTTTCTTATCGTGTTATATTAACTCGGTGGAGTTACTGAAACTTTGGAGCATACCTTTTTCGTTAAATTATATTGAGTATTGAGTTCAAGTCAAGAACCAAATTTCAAAACTCTATCAACAGTCATCGAATGAATGCGAGAAAAAGGATTCGCATGCAGGGTCCAACATATGTTATCAAACAACTGGATTGTAATTTTGTAAGTTTGTGTTAAAAAGAATGAAAGAATTGATTAAGGACACCGCAGGAAAGAACAGTACAATATCATATAATATGACTATAGTTCAAAGACATCATTGGCTTGATTCTCTATTTTTAAATCGCATTTTGGAGTCTCGGACAGAAAGCTTTATTTTTGCGACAAGTCTGAGCGACAGTGGTATAAGCTCTTATCGGAAAGCGATGCGTGAAACCATATGTCTAGCCTTATTAGCTCTAAATGAGTCAGCCTTAAAATAACCAAACAATTTTGATCAAGTCAAAAATGATGGGCGTCTTTTTTTCAGTGCAGTCTTTGATATTCGATACAAGTGCTTATCAAAGCCTGTAAAAAAGCAATTTCGAGCTGATTTAAATAATGAAATAAATTTTTCATATTTATAAATGATTACATAATATTCAGATTTATGACACCACAAAGTTTTCCAGACTTCTGTAAATTTTTATTTCAATTGCAGATGAGCATATAATTTAGTTTCAAATGACAAATATCTCTTTGTGCAGTTAAAGGTCCTTTTGCCAGTAGCAAATAACACATTTATTGTCATTTGAATATCAAACGATATCGACATCATCGTTCTCCGCAGAGCAACGCCCTCCTTCCATCTACTTATTTATAAATTTTTTTTTATCATAAAATAATTCAACTGTCAAGTGCATGTTTCATATTAAATTATGGTGCTCTGATGTTTGTGCAATTATAATTATTGCAAAAATACCAAGCAGAAAGTATGCTCCAGCGAAAATACCCAAACTAAAAAAAAGTTTCCAGAGATTTAAATGCCAGGCATGATAAAATCACACGTACGGGACTACGGGTAGGGTAGATATGGCATAGGGATAGAGTTTTACTTCTAGTAAAATTTCCGGATGGGTACTATCTATAGACATTTATATTGTTTATACAAATGAAATCCAAATTTCTAGGAAATAGTCTGCATAACAGAAATTGAAATGAAATATTTCAGATGGAGAAATTTTGTAAACGAAGTTAACTGAACAGAATTAAATGTTGCAAGTCATTCTTCTCTTTTCGTTTAATATGTGAACCACTACTGATACTACGAGGAAAACATAAACATAAACTCTATGATTCCACATAATATTTTAAAACCATCCGAAAGCATTGCCAAATGACTAAAACCACAGGGCATTAAGCGTTTTCCGAATTCCTTTTTCAAACAAAAAATTTTCCAGTAAAAAGCCCGGCTATACAGGACATCTGTCGAATTGGCCACTTTTTTAAAGCGTTATTTGCAAAAGGTCTGCTTTGCAGTTGGCTTTAAGCCTTGGTCGTTATAGTATTTTCAGCCGTTCTTTTATTTTGAAATGGATCAAATCCACTTCTGCTGGTCCCGAATGGGGCTGGTGGACGCTAGTGGAACGATCATCTTCATGGTGCGAGTACCAGTATGAAAAATATCTGGAAGCTGATGAACGGCTTGCTGGTCGGCGTATTAAATAGTATTAAACACTTTTTTCTCTTCTAACACCAAATCTTGAAGTTTCTTGGCCCGATTTCATATATTATTTGTATAGGGCACGCCCCCAAAAGTGGGCATGGGCTTAAAATTTAAATCAATTAAATGTAATTTCGTAGAGTGAAGTTGAAATATTAGCGGACGGAAATGTCGAAAGGAAAAAGCTTGTGTGGTTCACCGGCAGGGTACGTTCCTGCAACCCTTACTTGTCGCGAATAATACTCTACCATTTGAGCTACAGTGAACACGTTTGATTCTTTGTCCAAATCCGACCACCTCACTAGTTTTTGCCTTTTCGTATGCTATATTCGTTGCTATTCTTTGTAGCTGATTAGGAATGACGCATAGATAACTTGTGTTCAGTGAATTTTGCGCATTGCTGCTTGACTTCGTGTAACCACGTGATCATTTGAATGTAATTTCGTTAGACTCATGAGAAAATACGGTAAAAGCCAAAATTATTTCAGAAAAAAAGGTCTTAAGGGTATGGTGATTATTTCACTGTGTTACAAACTATGCATTTAAATCGTTTGGAAAAAATTCCCCACCACAATCTCCGATGCTATAAGGCCACATGATTAGGAAAAAATTCACACGTAGATATATGAAGAATTATATGAAATATTATGGGAAAGCTATAGAAATTTTTGAATATTTAGTAAATTCTGGGAGGTCAAAGGATAGAAATGAACACTCAAGAGGGTACAAGCATCCTCAGCTTTTCTAAACCAACCTTTGTCTATCAACTTCTACTCTCACCTCCCTGTGGTGAACACCGGGTTCATAGCTCCTCAACTGGAGACTGGGTTCTAAACGCTTTGGAAGGTTCTTGGGGGTAGCAGCGAGAGAGCGGGGGAGGAGTGTTTCCACTCAGGAACTTCTCTTTGCATACGGACGGTAGCGGAGAAATTCCCCTGATGGAAACAACGGAGGCGTCCACAGTTCCAGTCAGGCCGAACAACTTACTGAAAACTTTATATCGGATCGAGTTATCCGGCTCTCCGAACTTTGAGTCATCAAAAGGATCTGATCAACTTCCCAGGCACACAAAGAAAAACCTAATTACGAACCAGCGACAAGGCTAGGAATCGGACGGATTTACCATTGACGACCAATGCAAACGAAATAAGGACAACGAGCTTTGGATCTGCACGTAGAATGTAAGCAATAAGCATAAATGCCTTTAAAAACTGCAGGGCAGATATCAATGCCACCTCAGAAATGCGGTAGGATGGGCCGAAAAAAAACGGAAGATAAAAAGCTGCGACTTTTAACGGCGACTGCTACAGACATCAAAATCAGGGCTGATTTGGATGTGGTTTCATTGTTGGTGGCAAATTTAGGCAAAAAATTATTGAGGTTCAACCCTGTGAGCAAACTCCGTATGGCGATCCGCAAGAAGGCTAGATTCGAGAAAAAAATAGGCAAAAAATAGAAAGTATAACCTGCACGACACGTCCTCCAATACCGGATTCAGGCTGATCGACTTTGCTGCGGGGCGACACGTTGTGGTAGCTGATACACAATTTCCGCAATCTCAATTGCCACAAAAGGACGTGAAGATCTCCGGATCAATCCACCGTCAATTAGACTGACTGAGATTGCGATCGACGCAAGGCACTCTTCCAGTATCATGGATATCCGATTTTCCCCAAGGGCCAAACTTGACTCGGATCATAACTTTGTTGTAGCCAAGGGAGAGCTGCAAATTTTACAGTCTGACCATGACCAACTGGAGTCGGGAGTTGGATCCGGTATGGCCTGAACCTGCCTATCAAAGCCCAAAATTGCGATGTGAAAAAGTCCCAATTGTTTTCAGACTTGAGCTCCACGCCACTCGAAAATGCGCCGGTATATCTAACACTCTGTTATCAAGGCTGCAAACTGCCATACATACACGGACCTTCAGGCAGTTATAAAAGCCCTTAGATCGCATTTCATTGACCCCAAATCAATCTATTGAACTGATTGATGATTCGATGATTTTAAAAACCTTTGTTGACGGAGTTAACTCTGCACGGAAAAACTGCTGGGTCAACTCCACATAAGTTTTGTTCCGGGATTTACCGATCTTGGTTTAAGTTGGGTTAAACATAGCACTGAAGAAACACCGACCCTTAAGGGTATTAGACGAAATTTATTTTTCAGAGAACAATTATTGAGTACGGAAGACATATTTATTTTCTCTGTTATCAAATTCATACGATAGGTGGATAGCCTCCTAGCATAAACTACTCTGACGTTCTAGTACAAAAGGTCTCTTTAGAAGTCGAGGTGCCACAGTTTACGACAACCGGATTTAACCTATCCTATAAGAGCTGCAGTCAATGAGAGCAAAACCAATTATATGCTGTCATCAAGAAAAGACACCCAACACCGACGTCTTGGACAAAACAGCACCATCGACAGCTATAACATTGAGGTAGTTAGGGACTTTGTCTACCTGGGTTCCGCTATCAATTCAGACAATGACACCAGCGCTAAAATCAAACGAAGGATAACTCTTGCCAATCGCTGTTTCTTTGGGCTAAGAAGGCAATTGAGTAGCAAAGCCCTCTCTCGAGCAACTAAAGTGTCCATGTATAAGACCCTCATCATCCCAGTCCTGCTTTACGGTGCAGAAGCATGGACCCTGTCAAAGGCGGATGAAAACACTTTAGGCTGCTTCGAGAGGAAAATTCTTCGGACGATTTACGGTCCCGTCTGCATAGACGGAGAGAGGAGGAGGAGATATAACATCGAACTGTACGGGCTGTACAGCGATACCGACCTAACCAAAAGAGTCAAAACACAACGTCTACGATGGCTGGGTCATCTAGAGCGGATGGACACCAACGCCCCGGCCCGGAAAATCTTTGAATCCACACCGCAGGGACGACGCGGTAGAGGAGCACCGAGACTCAGGTGGCGCACGCAAGTGGAAGGGGACCTCAGCCAACTTCGCGTGCGAAACTGGAGACGGCTAGCTAGAGACAGAGCTGGCTGGCGAAGCTTGTTGGCTGAGGCCCAGGTCCACCCCGGACTGTAGCGCCACCTTAAGTAAGTAAGTAAGTATAAGAGCTGCAGTGCGAGACTGTGAACTTATCTACACGGAGGAAAAGTACTCCAAAATGTATTGTCTATTCTAAGGACCCTCAAAAAGGCCTTTTATTACCCTGGTCAGGATTTGAACTCGATACCTCGTGTAGAGTTGCTCAACAAATTTACCATACAGCCCCAAAAGTAAAAAATTGCGAGCTGTAGGCTTAAAATGGTTAGGTAATGCCGAGTGCATAGACATTTACGTGAAAGGTTGCCTCCACTGATTTCTTCCAGGTCACTAAGCTTGAAATAACTCTCAGGTCAACTTTTAAATGGCTTCGCCTCTAGGAGTTAGTTTTTGATAACGCTTACCAGATGTAGTGGGTACCAGGATGGAAATTACTCAGAGCAGTCCAAAAACAATTGTAAATCCAGGCTCTTCTGTCTTAAATTGAGCGGACTCCCGGTCAACGTCTGTTATCCGGGTTAGAATTGGCCGTAAACAACTCGGGTTTAACTAAAAAAACAGCACAGACCATTGTTTGGCCTCGTAAGGGCATAACACTTACGGGTGTCGGGCAACAGAAATTTTGATGTTTTCCTTTATTATTTGCCTTTTCAACTCTTTTCTCTTTCTTCTTTCTTCTTCTTTTCTCTTTCTTCTATTTTTTCCGTTTTCAATATATTCACACTTGACACATTTCAAGGGCAGTCATACCCCCCTTTATCAAAAACTAATAATACAAAAATCGTCGCAAGGATTCCACCACGCTCTTGGTGAGGTGGTGACATTAGGGCAACCAAGTGGCGTTTAATTTCGAAATGGCTTCTTCTTCTGGGGTCGCTAGCTTTCAAAGGGCGTCTCACTAGAGGTGGTGTGTAAATGGCACCGCTTATGAGATGTTGTGGGTTACCTACCAGCATACCAGTAAGTTAAAAGATCCAACATTTTTCTTGTCATCCCGGGTAGATAGCGTAGACAGAATCTCTGTTTTTCGTGCTTTCTTCAAGCATTAAACTATGGGCAACTAAGTCTGGAAGGCTGCAGTGAAATAGTCAGGATGGACATGGATTTTCACCAATTTTTTATTGTTTTATTGACCCTTTTTAAAGGCTGTCATAACCTTCATAATGAACTCACATAAAGAAAACTGTTGCCTTTCGTTTGATAATGAAACAAAAAAAAACTTTGTTATGGACGCGTTAGATCCTGAAAACTCTTATAAAGAAGCCAAACTTTTGTCAAATTTTCAACAGCAGAACACGTTAAATTTTAATTATTGTCTTTTACTAGCAATTTGCTTTATTGGCTCTTATAAAAAATTATTTTTGAAATAAAAACACGTCTAACTAGAACAAATCATCTTAGAGTCATAGGGTGACTAATCAGACTATAGAGAGATAGCAAAATCTGCAACCCCCCGCCATTAAACACAGTTAAAAAGCATACATTGGAACTGCTTAGAATGTGCTAGTAAGTTTAAGGTAAAGCATCGCACATACATGTGCTTTCCACAGAAAGAAATGAAAACGCTTTACGTGAGCACGTGCCTGTTAGGCTTAATCTCACTGTGGACAATTCTTCAAAGTGACAGTAAAGAGAAGCGTTCCCCCTCCCCCCCCCCCCACCGGGATCACCCAGTGTAATATGAAGTCACGTTTAAGGCGTGAGCTTTCTCCTTGCTAGATCGAGGCCTATTAACACCTCTTCCGATCTAGAAGCCCGGGGCCAGAAGGCAGGACTTCTTGATCAGCAAATGTTCCCGCGAATTTGGGCAACCACAGCCAGAAATGCATTCCACAGTCAGTGGAGCTTGGATGGCAGGGAGAGAAATCTTTCCGCGAGTTGGCTATGTACATCTCTATGGTCCGTTCGTTGGCAGGACCGCCGCCGATATAATATTCGGGTAGAGCCATCAACTCTACAGTCCCCTTGTTTTTAATTTTTTTTTTACCATGTTATCCTTTACTCTGGGGGCCAGCGCCGACTTGGCACCAACGTTGTTCGACACACAACGGTCGAGACGGCTGAAACTACAGCGGTGATATACCATTCTTAGAGATTTTTCGCAACGTTTTATCCGATGAAACGCGTTTCGACCTAAGTTCTTAAACTTCAAGCTCTGGGTTGGGGTTCATCGACCTGGGTTGGGGTCAAAATTCTGCCGGTGTCAAAATAATTTTTACAAAATTCTGCTTCTAAAAATTCTGTTTTACTTGTTCTGCTTCTCAACATTCTGTTTTACAAACTATGTAAATGCAATTTTTACAAAACGACACAATAAAAAATTTCTGTACAACCTTTCAACCGCCTGCCTATGTCTTTTTTAACCTTTGCTATACTTAAAAATTCAAAAGTTTTCTTAAAAAAAAAAAACCAACAGGAAATGCTGAATTTTATTGCTTTAGTCAAGGGTGGAATTGTAAGGTGATCTGTGCTAAGTGATGTCACAAATCACAAAAATTCGTCTGCGTAAATCGTCTGCGATCATCACAATTTTCTTGTGACAGCTCTCGGTCAATAACCGTCAAAATCAGCTCGTCCCAAGCTCTCGAACTTTCTGGTGAGTTGTTTTTTTGTCTACACTTAGGCCGATTTTCGGCATGAATGATAAAAAAAGTGGTCTAACATCACAAACCTAAATAAAGCAACGATTCGGAACAATACATATATTTGTGATCACCTTACGCACACGGATTATTTTGTCAAAAATCATAGTCAAAATCATAGATCACCTCAGGCGATTCCGCCCCAGAATTTGGAAGAATAGAATTTCGAAATTTCGAAGAATAGAATCGAAAAAGCAGAATTAAGACCCTGGAGCAGACCTAGGCTCTCAATAAGTGCTTGAGAAACTGCGGGCCTGGGCATAGTCCAACCATATTAGCCCTCGTTCTCCCGGGCCCTTCTAAAGGCAGTTTCGGCGAAACTAGTCGAAATCATCCGAGCTTCGGCGTTAAACTGAAACTAAGCCCAGAAATCATTTGTCAGCAAATTTGGATCCGGGTTTAATAATCCCGAAAAAGTTCATGAGTTAATCCCGGATCAAACTCTGGAGAACAAGGTATGAACTTCTTTGAATGCTTTTTCCGTGTCAAATGGCGATTACTTTGCGTTTTCCTGTGGAAAATGACACGTGAGTACAACTCGAACTCCTATAGGTTTTTCTATGTGAAGCAAGAGTTGGGAGAATCGAGAGTCGAAGATTTTGGCAACTTCACTGACGGCGTTAATCTGAACTGGAAAACTGCTTATGTGCATTATTTATGCAGAGAGAACATGTAGGCTTTTTGGACACCCGAGATGGAAGTGGGCTGTGGTGCAGGATTGTACCATGCCGGTGAACCGCACACGGTTTTTTCTTACGACATTTCCGTCCTCTAACATTTCCACTCCACTCAACTTCAGTTTAGTTTTGTTTTGGGATTGTCAGATCTTGGCTTAAGCTGGGCTAAACTCTTCATTGAAGAACCAGCCCTACGAGGTCTACTTCGGCAAATAATTCACCAACGTACCCATTTACCTTTTACAGGACTCCGAACTGAGGTTTTTTTTAAAGTGTGATATCTTTTTACTCCTCTGACACATCATGAATGCCATGGTATTTTGCATCTGAAAATGAACCTGAATCTCTCGAGTCGGTGGCGGAGGATTGGGAAAGATTGAAGATAGACATTGATGACATGACCGCGATTAGAGAAAAAGGCGGTAAAAGTTGCTAAGGAACAGTAACGAACCAAGAATTTATACCTGCGGCACCTCTAAGCTTATTAGTGGTGCAGTCTATGTATCCAAATTTTACCTCTCAGTTTTACCTACTCCATTGACAGAAGGCATGTAGTACTCTTTATATTGAAGAGTGATAAGTAAAAGTGGGATACACGAAGAGCGTCCATCATGAAATACAAAGATCCTGTCCCTAGTCACTGCCCGCCTGGTAGGGAGGAAGGAATTAAAAAGTCTCTTCGCACTTTTTACCTTCGTCCGAAAATGTTTACCACCATCAAACCGGAAAGTTTTTAACTACTCTATACCTACAACGACGATTTTCGAAATAAAAGTTTTTCATAGTTGCTTACTGGTTTTTTTTTGTTACAAAAATAGACGACACGTTCTGTTCTTAAATTTTCACTTAAAAACTTAAATGAGTTTATTTTTTTCATTATATAAGTTGTGCGCTGCACTCTATAAACCCTCCTTTTGTTTGGCAAATTCCCCCCAAAAAAGTATCGTGTACAAAAGGATGGACTCTATAAGTCTACAAACGCACTCACCTGCCACACATAAATTCCAACTTTGAGTTGTTGAATCTCTTTTGGTCATTACACCACTCTTTAGTATTTTACCATGTATAAATAAAAGGGGTCTTCATTACAGACGGAGAAGAAAAATAACGGAAATGTGAATGCGTAGGTACCGGTACCTACACCCTAATATTTCAGAGTCCTCTCTAGCTAGGTAGATCTACTTTTTTTTTATGCTACTCATCAACTCATTATTTTACTTTCCACAATATGCAAATAAGACGTCTGGATGAAGTGTACCTGTATAGGTACTTGTGTATTATAACCATGCTTACTCCCGTTCGTTATATTTCGGTTGCACCCTTTATGCCAAGTCCATCAAGGTGCATTAGGTTGAGAAAAAATTACTTCTTTTATGAACTCGAAAACTATCTAGGTATGGGGGCCAGTTAACGACGTTGTTTATTCATTTTAATGGGAACCAGTGGAGGTAGTTTTTGAACTCAACAAATTTCTTTGTGTTTTGTAAAATCATCCGGATAATAGGCCTCGGATATTGAGTAAAAGTGCGTAGGCCGTCAAAAGAGCCATTCAAAACAGCCATCGCGGCCAAGGGGCGACAAAATCGATTTCGTACTTAAATAAATTTAGTCTTTTGCTTATCGTATTATGAGGAAGCTTAAAAAGAAAAAATAAACATACAGATATATTCCCAATCGACCGCCCACACAATTATTAAACCTGAGTATACAAGCTGGGTATGTTCGGAGGTGTATACCCCAGTTGGACGGAAGGGATGCGTGGGTTTTAATAACATTTTCTTCAGAAAATGTGTTAACCTGCGCAACAGGTGTAATAAACCAGCAAAATTTATGTGTAATTAATTAATATCCGACTTAGGCATCATTCCAAATCGGAAGCAACATCAATCGAGTCGCTGCATACATTATGTGTGGTGCCTGTGCCCCCATTTGTGGAATGGGAATTCTAACGAACACCAGCACTTAAGGGGCGTATCTACAAGTATAAACATCGCTTATTGTAGCTAGAAAAAAAACGAATTATCGCAGAGGCTTGATTGAATATTCATTTAATCAATCGAGCCATTGATCTAACTTATACTTCCGTGGCAATCTGTTATAAAGGAAAGCTTGCTGCGATGCATATTAAGTGCATCGAGACTTGACGACTCGGTGCTGCAGGGCTTGTGTCGAAAATGCACACAACGCAGCGCTCTCGAGACCTGGCAAATTGAACTTTTTTAATTGGGAATCTTTTATTTATTGGGTCCTCCACCTCGCCATGTGTATGTGCGGCTCGATGGCTCGTAGAACATTTGAGATAGTGTATATTGGGGGCGTTGATATCCAATAGTTGCAGCATAAAACTTAACGAACTTTGAGCTGGTCATAAAATCCTACACCATAAGCTGATATGGCTGACTTTTATGTCGAATAAAACGTAACCAGGTGCCGCTGTCGAAATTGTTCCAAATTGTATGTGTACCTATGTAGGGAAAGGATATATTCCCATAATAATCCATTCATCGCAGAGTGTGTTCAACAGATGACAAGCATTGGGGTATATGCGCGCACACACGCATAACGACATTAGTATCTAACGAGTAAATTTTTGTATGATAAATGGCATCACATGTTTGACTTACCACAAAAAAGTGATTTAATCCATGAATGTTGATGCTTAAAGTCCATATTTGCTGGGGTATATCCTTTTTTGTATATTTACAGCGCCTGTTTGATGAAGAGATGCGGGAAGAGTGCAGTATAAATATGGTTTGCTCCGATGTATTATTATTATTTTTTTTGTTTAACCAATTACTAGGATACGATCATTGTTAAAAGAGATTTGGACACAACCACGATACACAAAAGGATATTTCTTTTCTTCTTTCTTCTTTTGTAAAGGCTCGCGGCACATTTGTATACCCGCATTAACTACATTCTAATTTTATGTACATAGATTCACAATTTATTCATTGCTTTTCCACTGTATAAAAACTTTTCCTTTTTGCAGCGAAAGGATTAGAATGGATATTAAATCATTTTTATAGGATCCACATTGAGCTTTATTATCATATATAGGTTTTGTGGGTTAATTGAAATTAAACAAGCACATGGGATTTTATGATAAGGACGAGACAAGGACCACTGCCACAAACGGGCCAGTATACGAATTTTTATTGGCTATATTGCGAACGCCATAAAACACACTTTCGACTAGTATCCAGGTACTGCTGCTGGGCTGTATTATCCTGCGGCTCTGTGCTCCAGCGTCCGGGGCAATAACTATTCAACATATCAAAATAAACTATTAAAAAAACACACACACACTCACACGAGCGTCCTCTGTGGGTAGGGGGTGGCTTTTGGCGTGCCCTTGTGGCACTTGAATATTCACAGCGGGAGGTGTGTATCCAATTCTGAGTTTGCGACCATCGCTGTCGTCTTTGAGAAAATTTCGAACACAAAGGCCCCGGTTGGTGGTTCTTCGTCGTTGTCGTTTTACACCGAGTCGTCGTCACATTTGGAAAAGACTAAAAACTCTTTAAACTGGTCCAATTAAAGTCTATTCAAAACTTTGCGGATAAATCGGCGCTCCAGTCGAGGATGGGGATGTGCGTTTATATCACAAACGATGCGGTGTGTCAAAAGTTAAACGAAAAACTCAATTAGATATTTCTTTTTTCCAGATATCTTCCTTTTTTTGTGTGTTGTTTTTGTTGTAGATATCTGTGACTGTAGAAATGTACATGAATTGGACAAGAGTGTATCCGCACGAAAACGTCACTCTCACTGTAGAACCAAAACCGAACTAACATTATTTTCGAAAGAGGCAAAGTGGAAACTCTGTGGGCACCCCGAGAGATGGCTGCTGCTGGTGGATGGAATTGTGTTGGTTGGTGGTGCGTGTTCAGTGTTCACCACTTCTTACTCCTCCGCATCTTAACCAAGAAGGCGATGGTGTTGAAGTTGGTTTTGCCATCTGTTTCGCTTTTCAATTTAGATTCGAAATTCATTTTATGAAAAGAGAAATTGAAGAGATTCCAGGTTGGTGCTCGTATGGTACTGCTGGATGGACTGGTCTCTGGTGTCTCTGGTAGAATCTGTGCTCTTTGATGTAAGCGCTTCGAAAATGCGATGAGTGTACTGTGTGCCTGTGTGTTGGTAACTACTCATAGCTACATTTGAGATTTAATTCAGCGCAGATGGAGATGCACTGCACTCCCTTAAAAAAAAATAGAAAAACTCAAATCTAGGATACATACTCGTACTGGTACAGCATAAATTCATTGCGTAGCCACCATAAGCTGGTTTCTTATATTCGGCTAAGCCGATTTTGCTATACAAAAAAGCGAGATTCCTGTATCCCATTAGACAGAAGAACAGGACTATGTTATACGCCAAAAGAGAACATAGGTGTACTACCTCCAAAGAGAGGAAGGTTTTATCACAACCAAGGAATATTATGTGGGCATCTTCTTCTTCGACTAAGCTAAGCATCCGTTTAGTCGTTTGTCGCTCCATCCATACACAATTTTGGTTCATTGTGTCGAAATAAATTTTTGCTTGGACGAGTTAATTTTGTATATTATACTCATACCCAGAGCGCTCTCTGTTGGGATTTCTTTTCGTCTATTGTGCATTTGTGACAAGCACCACGACGAACAGTGGAGTAATTTGCGCAGAGAAGAGTATCTTTACCCAGCCGGGGTAGGGACATTTAGATGGCAGGTAACTATCTTATTTCTTCGTTTCTCGATTGTTGCTGCTGATGGTGTACTGCGTCTGAGATGCAAAGAGCTCGTTGTTAGACTCTTTTTGTATTCTTGTTGGATATTTGTAATTACCATAAATGACGGGATGTTTCTAAACATAATGAGTTATGCGACGCAGATTTATTGTGCAGGATTTCCTTTTTTTTTCAATTATTGTATGTTTGTTTTAGATCTTATAATATTTAAAAAAAATTGTTTAAAATCAGTAACTAAAATGCTGCTTTAAGAAATCCATATAGTTGTTGAATTCCGCAAAAAAACAATTTTTCCAGAACCTATTTAAGCAGCTTTTTTTAAGATAAATTTTTTGATTATTATAAGAGTTTTTATTTAGAATAAATTCATCTCACATGTCGACTCATGATACCTACACCACGTCCTTTTACTGAACAACTATACACAATTTTTTCAAGCTTCTATGCATTGCTATAAGACTGTGAAATTTAAGGAAAATAAGTTAAAAAAATATCTAATAAGATTTAATAATAATAGTAGTGTACGCATTAAATCAATATAATGGTAGTTACGTATAATAGATAGGTTTAATTTAGTTTATTTTATCAAGCAGACTTATATATAAATTTACAGTTAATTCTTGTAGACTACGGAGTGGACTACGATATGTAGTAATAATAATAAAGAAGAACCACAAGGTTAAATAGAACTTAATATGGCTAGGATTTTAGCTTTGAAAGCTTCGCGGCTTAGATGTCCATGGAAATCAACATTCTCTTAAACAACGTGTAATAGGTTCATTTAGTCCATAGTTTACTCTATATGCCGGTTCGTAGAAAGTATTCCTTACTCTTAGATAGCGAGGGAGCATATAGATTTATTTTGGATAACAAAAAAGGGCAACTGGGGGCAACATTATTGAAAAATACCTTCGAAGCAATTCAAGCGCTGAATACCGAAAAGTAGGCATCTGACGTTGTATACGGGCATTACAGTATTTTAGTTCAACCTGGATATAATAAGTCTATTGAAACGTTTAAGGACTCTGTCCATTCTAATGGTATCAATATTATAGAATGAATTCCAGACTACATAGCAGTATACCAGAACCGAGCGCACAAAAGAACTGTACAAAGCTTTCAATTTATAAGGATCTCTAAAATCCTTAAAGTTTCAGGAAACAACACCCATCATTTTGTTCAATGAAATGGAAATGCCTCTTAAAATTGAGTTTATGGATCTTTCTTTTCTGCAAATTTGGGAAGATGGGTGTTTCGAATTGAGTAACAAAAGTTTATTGGCCAGCATTTTGTAGTAAAAGAAAGAAACTGACATTAACGTACTTATATAAAAGAATAACTGGTTCCGAGAGCACCATTCTGGTAAGGATTCAAGGTCCTTTTGAAGCTGGAGGCAGTCCGCATGGTTTTTGATGCACTTGCAAATTTTAGCGTCCTCTGCAAACACTAAGCAAATGGAGTTAGAGCTGAATATAAAAACAAACAACAATAGTCTAGACTATAATAATTTATATAATTTTTTGTTAAGAATTAAAGTAAAAAATTAATTAATGTTAAAAAAAAAATATATATAAAATAAAGAAGTTAATGTTAAATTAAAAAAACTAGGATTGTTTGGCCTTAAATAGTTTAGAATCTAGTTAACCTAATCGAATAATAAATTATATAATATATATAATTACATATATATGTAGGTATTTCATTAATTAAGTTAATTATATAAGAAGGCTATGTCAAGTTTATGGATAACCTTGTGCCAGTAGTTGAGTCCATGGGAATCTTCATAGTACACAAAACTAGTCTCAAATAAAACGCTATTAGAAGGTCAAAGTGCCACTCTCCTGGAATTATTGCGATTCTTAATGCCGAATGGAGCGACAAACGGCTAGGGACTAGGAGTTTCTTCATCTCCACATTGCTTATATCTTCGAGCTCATCGAAGAAGTTGCTGTTTAATGCTGTTTAGGGCCCGGCTTCACATAGCAGGTGACGAACAGACATGAAGTTCTTCAACGTTCCTGCCAGTTTAAGCAATTGTAATCATTGTCAATGTTGCAACCATAATCAATGTTTGTTGGGTTGGGTAAGAATACATAGGTAGAAAGATAGATCGATAGATAGATATTAGTTTTTCTTCATCCCATTCCAACTTAAGCTATGCGCTTTTCATTATTAAACGATAAATGACGAAGTGCATTAATTTCATTAATTTAGTTAAATTCTAAGCAATTTGTCTAATTACGTATTCTTGTGAGCACCAAATCTTAAAACTGGTGTGGAATAAAGAAAAAGTTTGTTCTTTACACCTGGACGAAATCGTGCTATGAAAATGTTCTTTTGAACTCCGAATGAGTTCGGTGTCGAACTCGAGTTGCACCTACAGATAAATTGAAGAAAATTAAACAAAAACAAGTGGGAAAGTTTGAAATCTTAAAAATTTCATTCCACTGCGATGCATTAAAACATACCATATCCTACCTTAAAAAAAGCTGCCATACCTCCATAAAGTGGGTGGGGTGTAAAAAAATAAATTTAGAATGCCTTTTGCTAATTGGCTGTTTACATTTTGGACTAAAATTACGCATTTTTAACTAAAAGATCAGTTAAATGGCTTCTAAATATAAAGGTGCCTATACCTATATAGAAAAAAGCTACCCTCCCTCTGCTAATATCTACAACATTTGTGTTATATGTTTTTTTGTCAAATTCCATAAATACTCATTATTAAATAACTGTCATTTTAAGTTTTATAACTTAAAAGAAAGCGTGGTCAACGCTAGGGCCAAGCTTTTTATGTTGACTCAAAGACCATTACAAAGCAGTGCTACCAAATAGCGTACTATAGCCTCATATTGAAACATAACAAAAGGCCGAATGTATGTAATGGCTCCGGTCCGTCCGTTACGGACCGCGGTATACACTGTTCCTATTCCTATTCCTATTCTTCTTTTCATTCCTGTTGTCTTCCCGTTCCTATATTTTTTGGTTTTCCATCCCCTTCCCGTTACCAGTCCTGATAAAATTCAACAATTATGTAAAACCGATCCCTAAAAATGGGCGTGGCCAAAAACTTTGTATGAATGAAATCTAGAATAGTGTTCGGTGTACCTTACGTGCTAAATCTATTGCTTCCCTACGTAAATCTAAAAAGCAGTCTTAATCCATGTTTTTCTGAAAAACTATAGGTTTTTCTTTACTTCTGCCTCTAAATGTGTCAATGGTTTATACAAAACTTTGCATAAACCATATGTACAACTTAGTATTTTTTACAATTAAAAAAATTTAATAAACTGCATTTGAAGGTTTACGCTTTCAATCGATGCCCACAAGGGTCGGTCTACCGACTTTATTTTATATTTTTTATATCTTATAGTCATTAGGAGAAGCTTAGTGTTAAACTTCAGCTTTTTACCACGTCTTACAGTTTTGAAAGAGATGCAGAGAGTTACACATTTAGACCGATTGTGGCCGTGTCTGTGGGCCGATTAAAAATTTTTAAGAATTGTATTGCTTTGGGTGACGGAGAGCTTTTGAGCTCAAAACTTAAGGTCTTAAAATTGGGACATACGGATGGACACGGCTCATTCGAGTCGCAATTTAGTCTCGATTATATGCCCATAAGGTCTTGGGGGTCGATCGTTATTACTTCTCTATATTACATTTTCGCCTGTTTCAAACTCAATTCACTCCATTCCTGTGCAATAGGGTATAAAAAGAGATGGTTTTAAATTTTAAGCTAGAGAGCTGAAAGTTGGTGAGTGAGCTGGAAGTCCAGTCCTTCAGAGTTTTCAAATTTGAAAATTAGTTGAATCCGTCCACAAACACGCCCACTAGTAGTCGTAGTATGTGCCACCATCTCTAATATAAGAAAATTCTTTTTTAAAATTTTAGCTATGACTTGCTAGCTCACTTGTTTTTGGTATGTTACATTGCCTTGTTATTGTCTTCGAGTCAATAGAAAAATTTTGGCCTTTTATTGACCACACCCACTTTTTTAAGGGATTTTAACTTAAAATTACTGTTTTTCAATAAATATATGAAATTTGACTAAAAATTCTATGATATAATTTGTAGATATTAGCATTTGCTAATTTTTATGGATATATGGTTTACCCCTCCGACCACTTTTGTGGGCGTGGCTTTAAAAAAAAAGTGATTTTTTGAGTTAAAAACACGGATTTTTAGGCCGAAATATATGAAACTACCTAGTAACGTGTGATTTTTTAAGAGGTTGAGAACTTTTTTTTAAAAAAAAACACAAAAAATTCGAACAAATTAATGAAATATTTATTTGAATCGATAGTTTGAACCTTGCAATTTAATGTTTAAAGATAATTTCTTGCAAATGTTGACCGCGTCTCAGGTAGCCCATCCGCTGAGTCCAATTTTGGCATACTCTTTCACACATATCGGCCGGTATCTCACGAATGAAGGCATGAATGTTGGCTTCCAGTGCGTCAATCGAAGCGGACTTGTCCCTATAGACATTAGCCTTGACATACCCCCACAAAAAATAATCTAATGGTGTCAAATCGCACGATCTAGGCGGCCAATTGACCGGCCCGAAACGTGAAATTAACTGTTCACCAAACTCGCCTCGCAATTGCGCCATTGTTTCGCGTGCTTTTATATCCCGCCCACTTTTTGGAGGCGTGGCAGTTTCGTTTCTTATTAGGATAGGGTATTTTCGCAGACGGACTGAAGTTTTACATACGCGCTGTTGCACTTTCCCACTTGTTACACTTGTACTTCTTTCGGACCTAAGAAAGAACAGATATTAAGTTTCAAGTTCCTAAAGCTAAAAATGTAAGGCCTAAAAACTAACAACATACGGATGGACGGACGGACGGACATGGCTTATGCGACTAACAATTCGGTCTCGACCAATTGCTCTGGAGGTCTTGGGGTCTAGGGTGATTGTTTCTCTATGTTACAAACTATGAATCGAACCTGATATACCTCCTATCCTATGGGATGGGGTATAAAAATATATAGTTTGTAACATGGAGAAATAATCACCGTAGACCCCCAAGACCTTAAGGGCATAAGATCGAGACCGAATTGTAAGTCGAATCAGGCATGTCCGTCCGTCCGCCCGTGTGTCGGTAGTTTTAAGGCCTTACATTTTAAGCTAGGAACTTGAAACTTAACATTTATTCTTTCTGGGTCTCGAATCCGCCCACTGTCACGCCTACTTTAATTAGAAGTCTAAAAAATCAAAGTTGTCGTAGGAAGCCGAAATTTGGTATAGCATACCAATATATCCTCGCTTAAGTGTTTTGTGATGGGCATTTCAAAAAAAAATCAAAAACCTTCCCCACCTAGGCGCGGCCATATTTAATTTGCATTCTAATAAGCGGTTTTTATTTGATATATTTGCTTTAAATCCAATAACCTTCCACCATAAAATGTTCAGATGTGTGCGTAAGCTTTCAACTCAAATGAATAAATTTTTGGCACGCCCACATTTTTGGGTGGTTTTTCTACTAAAAAACCAAATTTTTAAATTAAAGCAATCAACACGTGTGTACCACATCTGATAAAAAAAATATGAACAAAAAAATTATGTTAGGGTTTGATGCCACGCCCCTTTTTTTAAGAAAGAAGATTCTTAACTGAAAAATTATTAACTAATTATTTAATTTTTCAATTAAATGTAATAGAAACTGAAATTTAAAAACCAAGATTTTTGACGCAATTTGGATCTTTGATAGTGGTCAAAATTAGGATGGGGTATCTATCTATTCGCCTAGGCGAATTATAACCCTCCCACTATCTTTTTATCTTTTCGGAGATTATTGTTCTGAAAGCAAAGCCACTGGCAACAGTTACGATAAGGGTTGCAGCAGGAATAAATTTTAAAATATTTGCAACTCCAAAAATGCGTATTTAAGGTAACAGTTTACATTTCTGTTTTGAAATTTTTCATTTTTGAATAAAGAATATAAGTTCTTGTTCAAAGTAAAAACTTCATTCTTAAGTCAACAATTAAAAGTTCTTTGGTTATTTTAAACCTATGAAAATTGTTGGGCCAAAGTATAGAAGTCTTTTTATATCTACTTTTTTTATACCCGACTCAGGGTGTATTAATTTTAATGCATAGCTTGTAACACAGTGAAAGTTACACCCCGTAGACCCTAAAGACCTTTTAGAGATATGATCGAGACCGATAGCAACAGGTGAATCGATTAAGCTATGTCCGTCCGTCTGTCGGTCTGCCTGTCTGTCCGTAGGTGTGAAGTTTTTAGGTCTTTACAATTGAGCTAGGACGCTCAAACTTGGAGTGTATCTTGGTTCTTATTTTGTACAGACGAAGTGTGAAAATTGGTTAAATCCGCCAACGGCCACGCCCACTACTGGCTTCGATGTAAGACAGCCTCTATTTAAAATTTTCTTTCAAAATACCATTTGGTCAAGTTAGACAAGACGTAGGAATTCAAAATTTGGTATAGAGCAATAATGGCCCAAAAAATTTTAGAAAAAAAAATTGGACCGCCCACAAATCGGCCATGCCCACTTTTAACATGTTAGATCTTTAAAGACCCGATTTCTAGGAAAAATTACTCCAAATCGAAAAATAAATTCTATGACATATATTGAAGATATTATTTTTTTTCTAAGTCCGCTTTATACAAAGTTTTGAGCTCCGCCCACTTTTAGCGGGCGTTTTTAAGAAAAAAAGGGTTTTTTTCTGAAATATTTGAAATTAATTAGAAATAAAATTCAATTAATAAAATGCAATTAAAAATACAATTAAAATACAATTAATTGGGACAATTCGAGACCAAAAATTTTAAGATTTGGTCTTACGCGGTGTATAGACGAATTCTTGAACTTACTCACTTGTTTTGTGTAGCATTTCAACTCCACCCTAAACATATCTCTATATTGGTACCTATGTTGATTTACATTCACAAATTTTTTAAGCTTTTGAGTCCTTAATCAAAGAACTACTATAATGGGATTGCATTTCTATAATCCTCCTCCTTCTTTCGATTTCAAAATTATAGTTTCCAGGTATTTTTTTGTAATCCTATTATAATTGAAGAATCACTATAAGTTTGCTGACTGATTTCAAATAAAAACAAAAATTCCTTTGGCAAGAGAACGCGGACATGAATTAAATTCGTTGTAAAAAAATATTTGATTTGTCTGGCCCGCCACTGATTGTGACTGATTAATAATTTCTCGTCATTGTTCGCATTCAAGACAAAAGATGACTCAGTGTGATTGGAATATTCAAAGGCAGAGTGGAAGGTTATGACATCCTATACCGTAGCTAAAGTTCAATTGAAATTGACGGGACTTTGCATTAATAATGGAACAAGGTATACCTACATGCGACACATACCTTTGACATACATTTGACATGTGGAATTGTCTGGAAAGTTTCGCACACAAAAAATGACTAAAAGTCCAGCATTTATACACTAACACCAGACTCTGGTACCGTACAGACAACTGGTCTAAATATTTTATTATTTGTTAGTTGCCGAAAACATTGGATTTACACTGTCGGTCGTTCCCAATTCGTCCTTTATATCCGGTGGGGATGTTTTTTGTAGGCATGTAATCAATATTTCGCTGTTGTCATATCACGTAATATTTTCGAGTTGATATAAGCTTGCCGCAAGTTTGTGTGATCCAAGCCGAATAGTGAGTCCACTAAGCCTTGCATGTCCAGTTTTAAGCCACAATAAGAGATTGCAATTAATTCACCTTTTGACACGCCAACTTTATTTAACGTTTAAATCACTTAATTGTCGGAGGAGAGTGCAGCTCAGGTATGGTACTTGAAAATTTTTAACCCAACGACCTTAGTGCACGTGGCTTTTCTAAGAAACTTAGCAGTGTGTTTTGGCTTTGGTCTTTCCGGTCGATATTTTTGTTTGAGAAAAAAAACGCATCCAGCGTTTTTCTTGGTCGCCTGCAACCTTGGGGCTGGGATTCGAAGTAATTTCTTCGCTTGTGTTTTTTATCCACCACTCGACGCTATTAAGCAAAACTTTCATTTTTGGCTATGTATGGTGTTTGAGTTCCCATATTTGCCAAACTAAAACAACAGCGGTTTTATAAAAAAAAAATTTCTGCAAATATTTTTTAAGGTGCAATTGGTTGAGCTGATATGTGTTTCTAAGGTTGCTGAACTCCTTAATTTACTTAATTCCAGACAACCAAAAGTATCATTATTTGAAGAAAAATATCTTTGAAACAGAAAAATTTCGTTTTTGGAGTTAAGGAAATTTGTTTTAAGTCTTCAAAACAAGGCAGGTTTTTCCAAATTGAAAGAATATCCTCAAGAACAAAGAAACTCACTTTGTTTCAGTTGCATTCTGTTAAGTATACCGACTTCTCTGTGTGGATAACAGCTGCGTTTTCTTTTAAAGGATGAACCCATGTTTGATTGTTTCCTTGAGACATAGCTTAGCTATTCCCAATTTTGTCCTACTTCACTCTAAAAAAGAATTAACTAAACCTCTGCTTTAATCAGCGAGATCGCTTTTGTCACGTTGTCGCGGCTTGCAATTCATTGAGTTTTTCCAGGATTTGGTTAAGTACGAAAGTACTTTATATGATCGATATGCCAAGCTGAAACCACACAAGTAAGTGCTGATTTGAGTGTCGTAGAAAGCTTTCTGGTATCATCATGAAGCTGGCATCACTGGCATCACCAATTTAGTGATAAAAAGGTCATAAAGTAAAATCTTAAAGCGGGAACCACAAAGCAGCCTGGGCTTGGCATCGGCTTGACGTTTACAAGTTCAGCCATACGATTGCAGTGTTTCCTAACACAATGAAGCTGGGCTTCAAAATTTTGTTTGCAAAGAGGAAGAGTACACAAAGAGAAAACATAGTGCTACGTAATGAGGCTCAGAAGTCTACCTTATTGGCTCTATTTGTATGCACAGATATGACGCAGAATATCTGAGTGTGTTCATTTTGGGCCAAAGTGCGTATTATATATTTATTAGTTGGACATGAATGTTTCACATAATTATGTACACAGCACTATAGCTACTATTTTTTAATTTATCGTAGCATGCTTGGAGAACGTAGACGTAGTGACTGCATAATAAAAGCTCTCTCTCCATGAGCGAAATGGCATTGCAAAGACGGTTCAAAGCCCACATATCATAACCGGGCGAAGCCGAAGCCTGAGGCTGCTTTTTGGTCCCCGCTTAAGTATTTATTAATAACTCAAAAGCATCAAGAACAAAGCATTAATTTACACCTAAAAGTCACTTGAGTGATTTAGGATATATGATATAGGATATATTTTAAGTTAAGGCAATGACTTCCGGGTGGTGGTTGAAAAGCGTCCACTTTACCTGCGCCTGCGCAAGGTTGCTCTTCGATCACATCCTTTCTCGGAGATGCAGCACGCGTCTCAACGTAGAACAAACTGTGCTTCAAAGCCTTTTTGGTGGGATTGAATGTGCTCTTAACGATTGCAATTCTCTTATGGCGTATTCTTTTGAATAGTGAACTTTCACACAGGGCTGTCAAGTAAGACTCGGTGCTTGGTACAATTCCAGAGTGGTGTACACTCGGATTCATTGTGAACAGAACGACAAATACTGCACCGGTGCAGTCATCACGTTAAGTCGGAAATTGCTTTGACTTCATTTCGTAGCATGATTTTGTTGGTGTAGGTTTTTTGTACTTTTTACTTAAAACGAATTGTGATAGCTTTGAGTTTGAGATATTAAGTAAGTTTTTATCGATTTCATACAATTTCAGTAGCGTTGTAAAAAAATACGAATGAAAATTGAGTTGAAACACCTTTTCACATACATTATCAAGGCTACACCCAGCCTCCATCGTCAAATACGTATGATGGTGGTGAAATTTGAAGTTCGGTGTCGACACCGAACTAATTCGGAGTCGGAAAGAACATTTACATGAGCACGATTCCGTTCACGTGTACAAGAAGAGAACACTTTTTTTCTGTTTTCCACACCAGTTTCACGATTCGGTGTTGAAAAGAATACGCCACTAATCTCCTACAATAACCTTCATAATCTACAATAGATAATAAGTATTTTGGCTTAGCAAGTTGTAAACCGTACGTGTAAGATGGTTTTAGCACTTGTTTATACAATAGCAGTTTGTTAGTTATACGCTTAGTTTCGAATAATGTCCGATAAGACACTTCAGTTCTCGTGGTTTGATGTCAAGATCGTCGCGTTTTTTTGCAACGCTTCTTTTTACTGACACTGTCACTGTCACTGACACTGGCACGGTTTTCATTCGGTTGTTGTCTAGTTCCGCATTGGGATCCAAATCGTTGACCACAGGCTTCCCGTCAAACTGTTTAAATGTTTCTTCTAGATACTCTCAAATACATCTATTTCTCGCCTTTCACGACTTTAAGCCATTCGCTGTTAACTTTTCTTATTGGCTTGGAGTGTATTATAGACATTTTAATGGATTTCACGGCCTTCCTAAGCGAGTGGTTTTGTCTGTATAGTTTTTCAGGTAATCGGTAAACTCGCGACTTTTAAATTCTTAAGTAAGTGCTTTAATTTGTTAGAGAGTCTGTTCAGTCTGTTAGTATAAATATGATACTTATAAGGAGGATAAGAGGATATATTAGGTTAGGTTAGGTTGATGGATGCCCTTTTGACAATAGTCACGGCTTCACTTAGACCAGCAGTTGGGTCCATTGTGTCCATTGGGAACCTTCTTAATACCTGGAACGAAAACAGAAATAGATCGCTGTTAGAAGCTCAGTGTTCCGCCCTCTTGGACCCATCCGGATTTGTATACAAATCTTAGGAGGTCCTTTAGATCTACATTATTTAGATCTTCGAGCTCGTTGAAGAAGTAACTGCCGAGGATACTACGCCTGATGCTGTTTAGGGCTGGGCATTCGCAGAGCAGGTGACGAACAGATTCAATTTCTTCAACGTCCCTGCAGCTTCTGCAGTAATCGTTATGCGGTATGCCTAGCCGCTCAGCATGTTAACCCACAGCGTAGTGCCCCGTGAGGATTCCCGTGAATACTCGGATATTCCTGCGGGCTAGTCCGATCAAAAATAGTGATCTCTTTTTGCTTACCGCTGGCCATAGCTCTCTTGTGTGTCTGCATGTATCAAGTTCTGTCCAACGTAGATTGGTTCTACTCAAGGATTCAGTTTCTACACTACGTGCTATCGAACTAAGCGGGACTCTTATAGATTTGAGGGCTAGAGATGCATTCATTCTAGACCCAAATCTCGCAAGCTTGTCCGCTTCTTCGTTTCCCGATATATCGGTGTGACCTGACACCCAACACACAGTTACAGTGTTGCCAAGTAATAACTCGTCCAGAATTTCCCTGCATAGTTTCACAGCCCTTGACTTCACCACGTCTGATTCCAAGGCTTTAATTGCCGCTTGGCTATCAGAGTATATGGTGATGGTCTTCTTTGCGGGGCCGTGTTTCTTTGGCTCGGAGGCAGCTTGGATTATGGCTGCCAGCTCTGCCAGCTCCTCCTGAAAAATGCTGCAGTCATCATTAATTCGAAAAGATTTACCTTGTCCCAGAGCTCCACAGAAGATGCCCGCACCGGCTCCGACGTCCATCTTAGAACCATCGATATATACGGCGATCTCGTCATAATGGTCTCGTGTAATGGCCTTATCTTCCCATTCACCACTTTCAGGTATTCTGGTAGCGAAACTCCTGTTGAAGGCGCATGTCATAGGGAGGTAACCCGTGACTATGGGGTATCTGTGGAGTCAGCCCATTGAGTTTCCACAGAGGCGTGAGAGGATATATTGATAGGATTAAGTTTGTGCATGTAGAGGAGATTCTCGAGCGTTTTTAGCAGAAAGGATGACAGACTTATAGGTCTTCTATGTAGTATTTTACCTAATGATGGGTGCTCTAACCTACCTTCGGGATGAAGAATACATTTTTTACTTCCCGTCACCCTTTGGGGAAGTATCCATGTGTGAGACATCCACGGAGAATGTGTGTAAGCCTCGGGCTTATTAATGTTTTTGTCATCTGCAGCATGATTGGAAAGATGCGATTAAGTCCAGCTGACTTATGGTTCAAATGAGTCAAAAGCCCATTCGCCATTAATCACACAGACAATGTTCCTTATTGTTGTCAGATTGATTTATGTTCGGATATATTCGTTTCTTTTAGCTTCAGAGCAGTTGGAAAAATTCGTCCACAGTAGTATTTCCAGTCTTTTCGTCCAGATTCCATTAATGTTTTTGAAAAAGCTTGGAACGGTTGACTCTTTGAACATAATTTTCCTCAGACTTGCTGCACCGTTTATAACTTCTAAATAACTGTGGAATTTCTCTCAAGATGTTCTTTTACTAACCTACGTACTTACTAACAATAAAGGTGGCGCTACAGTCCGGGTTGGACCTGGGTCTCAGCGAACAAGCTTCGCCAACCAGTTTTGTCTCTAGCTAGCCGTCACCAGCACGTGAGGTTGACTGAGATCCCCATCCACCTGAATCTCGGTGGCGCACGCAATCTCTACTCCGCCGTCCCTGCGGGGTGGATTCGGAGGTTTTTCGGGCCGAACGTCGGTGTCGATCCGGTCTAGATGACCCAGCCGTCGTAGCGGTTGTGTTTTTCACTTCTGACTAGGTCAGTGTCGCTGCACAGCCCGCCTTTGACAGGGTCCATGCTCCTGCATCGTATAGCAGGACTGGGATGATGAGGGTCTTATACATGGTTGCTCGAGAGAGGGCTTTGGTACTCAATTGCCTTCTTAGGTCAAAGAAACAGCGATTGGCAAGATTTATCCTTCGATAGTGGAAATACGGTAGACAAAGACCCTAACTACATCAAAGTCATAGATGTCGATGGTGATATTTTGTCCAAGATGTCGGTGTTGGGTGTCTTTTCTTGATGACAGCATATACTTGGATTTGCCCTCGTTGACTGCTAAACCCATATTTGCCGATTGCGTTCCAATACTTACGAAGGTTTCACTGACATCAAGCTTTGTTCTTCCGATTATGTCAATGGCATCTGCGTTGCGTATGCAAGTAGATGAATGGACTTTTGAAAGATTGTGACTCTGGTTTTGGCGCGAATTGGCGGGAATTCTGTACAATTCTGTTAAGTATGATGTTAAAGAAGTCACATGAAAGCCTCTAAATCCTTTTTTGTCCTTAAAGGCTTCGGTGAGGTCTTTACCCGCCTTGAAGGAGCAGCGTGAACTTCGCATTGTCATCCTGCACTGATTGACGAGTTTGGCAGGGATGCCAAAACTAGGCATTGCGCTATACCTATATTTCGTCTCTATAAATTCTGTCATACGCGGCCTTTAAATCGATGAAAAGATGGTGAGTCTCGATTCGGAATTCCTGGATTTTCTCCAAGATCTGCCGCAGTGTGAATATTTGGTCGATGATGGACTTTCTGGCCTAAAGCCAAACTCATATGTGCCTATGAGATTGTTGACAAACGGCTTCAGGCGTTCACATAGTACAGCAGAAAAGATCTTGGTATGCGATGTTCAAAAGACTGGTACCTCTTTAGTTGGTTCAATTTAGGGGGTCTCCTTTCTTCAGGACCGGGCAAAAAATGCTGAGGTTCCATTCGTCGGGCATGCTTTCCTCCGATCATATCTCGCAGATGAGCTGGTGCATGCTCCTAACCAACTCATCGCCAGTGTATTGAGCGCCAGCGTAAAAGTTTGGCAGCTAGGCCGTCTGCTACGGCTGCACAGTTCTTGCACTTGAGCATAGACACAGCTACTTTCACTTCTTCCAGGTCGGGTGGGCGGTATTGTTCCGATGCTTCGTCGGTAACGTCTTAGTCTTCGTCTTCGTTCGTTCTGCCTGTCAGTGGTATTTTGTTCGTCTTCGCCGTTATGCAGTCTGCAGAAGTGTTTTTTCCTTATCTTCGCAGCACCGACTGTGATTCTACAACGATGTTCCCGATGTTCCCGATATACCCTTGGCAGGACCTTTTGATCCTCTGGTAAAACTTGATTAGCTCATTCCTGTTAGAACATTTCTCTGTCTTCAACCTCGCGCTTCCCGTGTTCTCTCTTTTCCCTTCGGAGAAGCATGTGTTCCTCTCTCCATCTCTGCTTGTAGAGCTCGCTAGCAACTCTAGTCTTTATGTGCAGAGCCGCTTTTAGCCGTTCGGACTTTTATGCTTAAAATCGTTTAGAGTAGCCTTAAAAGCTTCCTAATCAATCTATGCATTGGATCTCTTGGCTTTACTGAATTTTTGTTTGGCTGTTTTCCC
This sequence comes from Neoascia interrupta, assembly GCA_947623515.1. Lineage (NCBI taxonomy): Eukaryota > Metazoa > Arthropoda > Insecta > Diptera > Syrphidae > Neoascia > Neoascia interrupta. The sequence continues at coordinate 154,426,651 of OX392462.1, forward strand.
TAGCTCGTTTGTCTCGTTTGTCTTCAGATTTATATACAATTCCGGATGGGAGCGGCACTTTGAGCTTTCAACAGGGTTTTATTTCTGTTTTCATTTTAGGTGTTAAGAAGGTGCCCAAGTGGACAGAATGGACCTAAGTGAGCCGCTCTGGTCTAAGTGAGCCGTGACTATTGTCGCAGGGGTATCCAGCAACCTAACCATACCTAATCTAAATTGTCCCTTCATTCAACCATGATATTACCAGTTTTCACTACTGTTCCTGTATGGAAGTGTTCCTACACTTAAGGTTGGTTGAAAGGGATGAGAGGGGTGGGCGGAAAGGGTTGAGGCTCACATAGCAGCTAATTCCCTTGTTCCAATTAGAGCGGTTGCCCGCACTTCGGATGAGGATCTTCCGAGAGAAAACCAGAGAGAGAGAGAGAGAGAGAGAGAGAGAGAGAGAGAGAGAGAGAGAGAGGAGAGAGAAGTGAGCCACAACAAGCATGTTGCCCATAGAAATAGAAAACCGTCTCGTGTCGTGGTCAATGTTTCATCTGAAGGGTCAATTGATAAACACTATATCCAGATATTTTAGCTTAATTTTTTGGGTCTAGTCATGTGGCTACGGATGACTCCAGGACTTCGTTTTCTAACTAGCTTTTGTTACCTATCCCTCTTGTCAAAAGTATCGACTTAAGGATAAAAAAAAACTAGACACCAATTTCATTGTAAGTTCCCATAAATAGTTCACTCGTTTTCAAGAAAGCAGGTATAATTCAAATTGATTGCATCCTCCAATTAGAAAAATTTCGTATTGATGTCGCCCGTTTTCTGCGCGCCGGTGTTCATGTGCACCTTTCTGAACGTGGTGGCCCTGCCTTTAACAAAAGCTTCTCAAGGAGTTCTTTTCCAATAACAAGTGTGTCCCGAAATAAAAGCTCGTTATCGTTATCGTCTGTTGGCGAATTCCTGTACACTCTGTAGAACATGCAAAATTTTGACAAGCTCTTCAATATCGCTGCCTCGTATAAATTAACAGTTAAATATCCTTGATTCCTTGACTCCTCCTACATATTTGAATGAGTATAGATACGTTTTCTGTTCTTCGAAACTTAAGCACTTCGATATCCCTGATTTCACACACTGCACATACCCGAACCCATTAAATCAATCTGTATCTCTGTGGCACGGGTCCACAGTTCGCTCGCATCAGACTTAATTTAGATATAGACGATTTTATTGATTTATTTATTCCATTTCGTTGTAATAATTTACAGTAGGCACCCTTAAACCTCAACTTGAAAATGTGAGCCGAGATAAGTGGTGCCCGTTTCCGCAACACTAAATAATGTTTTCTTTTCGACGTAAAATGAGGAAAGTAATCCATCCCGGATAAGACGAAGGAGCATCCGAGCCACCCCTTCGTTCGTTTTTTCATCCCGTATAACGGTATAAAAAAGGGATATAACAATGATTCTCAATTCTCTTTGAATCGTCTGATTCTTTATTGATTTGTTTGCTATTTGATTGAAGGTAGAGATGAGTGTGGAAAAGATTGAATGTCTTCGCAGAGTGCCGTCCGTATACCTCTATACATTGTGCCGAATTGAATATTCAGCACTCCATAAAATAGACCTTGAATAAATAAAGGTTTCATCATTTTTAATGCCTCACGGTGAGTTTACGTTTAATCAGGACTTGGTAATTGCTTCGCAGCCATCCAGGAGTCTTATTGATTGTCATGCAGATGCTGCACACATCACTTTTCTCTGATGCGATGGTTTATACATACATATCAATCAAAAAGGCTACATCCTAAGTGGAGGATTATTCCCTTATCGCATCAACCATAACCAATTAACACCAACAGTAAAAGGCCAACGCGAAAACAGTCGTAAAATCCACGAGCGCACAAACCAACAGAAGTGAAATTCAATTCATGTGATTTCGGGAAACAGTATACAAGTCTGGCCGCATTTTTACCAAAACCGTATCTACTTCGGTGGGACCGCAAAATATTTTATTTCATATAGCGCGAGGTCGGGGAATACTATCCCAAAAACCCTGTAGTAACACCTCGCACACCCTGAAAGGCACATAACACCAAAGCTTACCCCCAACGAAATGAAACTGCAAACGCATACCTCTACACACGAAACGAATAAAATCCCTGCTGGACATAATGTTCGGGTAAACAGTCCATTGCGTCACCATGGACACTCTATTTGAGTGGGCCGCACGAGGCTGGACGCTGAATATGGGGGACGACGAGGACGACCGACGGTCAGGATGCTGGCCCCGTGATGTATGTATACAGCGCCAACCATATTGTACAATGCCATAAACTCGAATATTCTGACCGAGAAAGCAACCGAAAATAGTGGCCACTCGCACATATCCTGCCAGCAGCGTATTATGGTGTTGAGCTGAAGACCTATTTGGTTAGTTGATATGGCCAGGTTCGCTTTTCTGTGATGGCAAGCAAAACCCAAAAACATAGTTTTTGCCTTCCAACAAGAAGTATTTTATGCGGCTATAATTGGACGCTGGTAGATAGCCCCACTCGCTCTACTTTTCGTTTTATTTTTTTTTTTGGGTTTCCTTGATCGCTTTTTTGATTTCGTCCTCGTTGGCTTTGTAGGCGCATACCTTGCTCTCTATTATTCTGCTATTGGGGCCTTAAGTACCTAAACAATTCATAATTTAATATTTAACTTCAAACTGTGTTATCGATTTGGTCTTGTATTACAATGGCGAGTGTAGATGATGGGGGAATTGGGATCAAACTCATTTGGGAGCTCAACGAAGTGGCTGTATGGAGTCTGTTCAACTTTGAGGATATGCAATGTCGACCTAGTTTCTCCTTTTGCTGCGGCAAAAGCTAACCATGAACCGCGTGGACTACTCTCTCTAAGTGTGTAGATATATGTAATTGGCGAATATAGCGACCTTGCGATGGGCGAGAGTGTTTTGCGTTTACTTTGCAAAGTAAATTTACGGACGGTGGGAATGATCAACTTGCGGAAGGGGACCCGAAACTCGAGCTAAATGTTTAGGTTGTTTTGATTTCTTTCTGTTTGTGGCAGAAGCTATAGAGTGTGCAGGAACCAGGTCCAGATGTCCTTGCCTTTATTTCTCAATTGGGTAAAAAATTGCTGCTCAAGGCTTAATATGGAGCGCAAAGCGTTTCTATACACCAAATAGCGTGTGTGTGTGGGTTGAATTTAATTTCCAAAACTCAGTGAAGTATAACCCACAAAAAGTCCTGCAACCATCACGTTTGTTGGGATTGCAGTTGAAAGGTATAAAGAAAGTAGGCGGATTTACCTTTCTCTGCGAGGGACAGACAATTCGAGGAAAACGGAAAGAGAATTCTATGATCTAGGAATGGGTTTTCAGTAAATCCTCGGAGGAGAATGGTCCTTATATGGTTTGACTCAACTCGTGCACTTTATCGATCCCCGACGAAGTCTAATAAAGAGAGCAATCCTTGTGAAAAATCTTTAATTGGCTTTAATTGAATCCAACATAGTTAAAAACTTACGGGGATGGAACACCTGATAAAATTTCCCCTTGATCAACATTATGGGATTATCACCGTTGGATCTAGCGTCTTAAGACGAAACTGCATTTAAAAAGGGTATTTTAAATGCAGTTTCGTCGTTCGTAGGCAGCTTTCGTTGGAAGGCAGCCTACCAAACGCGATTTACCACAGAAGCTTTGAACTACCTGTTAAGGAAACTCATGGCGTATTCTTTTCAACACCGAATCGTGAAACTGGGGTGGAATACAGAAAAAAACTGTTCTTTTCTCGTACACCTGAACGGGATCGTGTTCATGTAAATGTTTATGCCCCAGGTGGAGGCTGGTCGCAGCTTTGATTGTGTATGTGAAGTGACGTTTCGACTCCATTTTCATTGGTTATTTTTTTCAACGCGACTGAAATCGTATGAAATCGATACAAACATACCAAACATCAGAAAGCCAAAGCTGGTCTTTCCATCGTTCTCGATCCTCCACCACCAACTCAAGATACTCCGGCGCAATCCCCAGGCGGGACTCAGAGAGGTTCTTGGAACCTGTTTCTTGGCCTACCGGGGGGGTGACGCGCTCGCATCTCGGCTAGCATGACCTGTCTAGGAAGTCTGTCAGGGGGCATGCGAACAACGTGTGTCCAAACCATCGAACAATCGATCGCTCCGCTCGGAGAAGTAGCTGCTCAACATTAAGATTCCCACGAATACTGACGTTACTCAATCTATCCCTTAGAGTAACACCAGCAACGCACCACCAGCAACGCACCTCATTTCGGCAGCTTGTACCCGCGATCTAGTTCTTTCGGTCATTACCCAAATTTCATGACCGTAGATGAGGGTCTCAGATAAAAAACTGAGATCTTTGCTTTCACTCCAAGCTCAGCTTTCCTGATGACCGGCCGGCGCATTTCCTTCACTATTGCTCCAGCTTGGCCAATTCTACAGGACAACTCAGTATCACTCCTCCCATCATCGTGAAAAAGACCCCGCGCTGACACAATTATTTTGCTGTTGCTACTATCCGCTGGAGTACTCAGACGCAAGTACTGGTGCATTGTGCTGCCATGCAGACACCTTACTTTTATATGGATAGGGCTTCAGTGATGAAGAGCTTAGATGTTCGGCACTCACCACGTCAGCAGAAACTTTCTTCTTCTTGAGTGTTTATTAAGAGCAGAACAGGAGGTGGTACCCATGTAATGGACTGGTTTGTTTCAGTTTGTGAAACTTCTACCGACCTGTCCTATCGTCGACCGGAGTGTTTGTGCCCCCAGCCAGTTAAGCGTCTTTGCGCTGTGAATTCTTTTCCTCTTTCGCTGTCTCTCAGTCAGGTACAATCCAGAGCCCGCCTGTTGCGGAGCCCGGTCGGCCATAAAATTATCCCGAGTCTTAACGCCAGCAGCAGTGCAGGGCCTCCAGACTTCATGCTTCGACCGTAGTAATAGAGCGGGTGGATTTTGACAATTATTGCCAATGAAGTAGAAAAGTTTAAGGTTCTCCATTCATATATGATTTTTGATAGGATGGGGAATGGGTGGAAGGGGGATAGTTTCGGGGTTTGGGTTGAACACCATAAAAACAAATTAGGGTCCGCGGGGTCCTCACTCCCGTCACCTTACCGAAGTGAAGATCCCTTGTAGGAGTGACCAGACAAAATTATTTGTTATGTTATATATATATTCATCAGCAACGAAACTGTGATTAATGTTTTTCTTGCATCCACAAGAAAGCCCAGAATCAAAGGTGAAGCAAGGTGCACAGGTGCGATTTCGAGTAGGTACTCGCATGGAGAGATGCCAGTTTGACCTGGAACTTAAACAATATTAACTGTGCTTGGTCTTGACGATATGGTTTAATTCGGAATCCTGGCCAAACTGATCAAACTGTGCGGGACGAAAGATCAAAAATGTACGCAGTGCAATGTGCAGCTTCTCGGTACTATTACCCGATTTTAGCAAAGAGATGCCTTGTCATGTGCCATCTGCAACTTTCTTCTGTTGTTAATAGGGTTCAGTACAAATATTTTGAACACGCACAATATTAGCACCATAACAGGCTCCTTTTGTGCTGTATAAGAACCCTGGGAAAAGCCAGTATTTTTCCACACACAAGTGCCTTCTGCCAAAAAGAACCACGTTGCCTTAAATGTGCCGGAAAACACCTCTCAACAGAGTGCAAAGTTGACATGAAGGCAGCAGTTTGCGCCATCTGCAACGGAAACCATCCCGCAAACTATCGCCGTTGTAGTAGAAGTAGCCATAGAGCTGCAAAAGGGACGAGAACCTCTTAAGGAAAAAATTCGAAGTCAGAATTCAAACCTAATCCAATTCCTAAGACAACGACTCCAAAGACGCCAAAGTTGATCAAAAGTACGAGATTGGCAAAGGAGGCGACGACAAAAGACGTTCGAACTAGAAGTATTTCTACGCAAAAATAATATTGATATTTGCATGATTACGAAAACTTATCTAAAAAACGGGTCTAGACCCAAACTTAAAGGTTACAATGACTGTCACGCACATCACCCTTCGCAAAATTCGAGAGGAGCATCTTCCCTCTACATTAGAACTGCATAAAGCACTTCAAAAACACAGAAGTTGAGCTAGACTCTATGCAGATCAGTTCAGTTTCTATAGAAATTGACTGATTAGATTACAACATTGCATCTTGTTATTTCCCGCCAGGATATAGACTGGTTCCACGACGATCTTGATCGTGTGTATGACTTCATTGGGTCCAATTTTATCATTGGGGGTGACTTTAACGCGAAGCATACTTTTTGGGTCTGATATGAGATATGGGTCTATAAAAATATTACAGACCCATATCGCTTCTGCCAATAATATCGAAAGTATTCGAGAAACTTCTGCTGAAGCGATTACAACCAATAATTGCAGAAAGACGCTTGATCCCGGATCATCAATTCGGTTTCAGACCTAACCATTCCATAATAGATCAAGTCTACAGAATAACGCATGAAATTAAAAAAAAAATATGTTCAAGTGCTTTCCTCGACGTATCGCAAGCCTTCGACATGGTATGGCACGATGGCTTGAAATAGAAGCTACCCCAAAACTTGCCGGAAGACATGTTTAGAATATTAAAAAAAACTATCTTGAAAGCAGACTCTTTCATGTTAGGTGTAGTACTGAATACTCGAGTTTCAAGCAAATTCGAGCTGGAGTACCCCAGGGAAGTGTCCTCGGTCCGACCCTGTTCCTGCTCTACCCAAGAGACATACCTCTAGATGACTATACAGTCGTGGCCACGTTTGCGGACGATACGGCCATCCTGGCAATAGGTGAATCAGTCGAGTCATCAACGAGAAACCACAAACAAGCATTGGACAGAATTTGGGTCTGGACAAAGACTTGGCGAATCGCTCTTAAGGTCCAAACATAATAGACTTGAGCGGGATTAATATTATGTCGAAATACAACGAAAATCCCACTCAAGCTCTGCCAAAAGATTGTGTTGCCCATAATAGACTTAAGCAAACGATTTGAAAATTTTGTGAGATTGCACTGTGAGCGTCTCGAGTATCACATTGCCTTGAAAATTTTAAATCAAATTTGAAAATTATGTCACTTTTTGTTCAATTTTGGATGTTAATATCTCCGAAACCGATTGTCAGATCTTAAATAGGTTTAAACTTTTGAAGTCAGCGTACAATTCTTGGTATATTCCCTTCTTTCACGGATTTTTTTAAGCACGTTTAAAAATAAATATGGGCTTAAATATGACAATGAGTGAACTAATGACAAGCAAAAACAAAACTCTAAGCCAACAAAAGTTAACGAAAACCTTACAAAACCCAGCATAAGGCTATTATGGTCGTGGTATACGAATCGCGTGTAATGGAACAATTCGGAAAGCCGACTTAAGCTCATCAAAGTCTGTTATGGTTGGGCCTTTAACGAGAACAAGTCTACGCATGTGAATTTCACTTACAGAAGTGTTAACAATTTAAAAATGAAGCGAAATATCTAGGGACGACACTGGACGCGAAACTACAGAGTTTCCAAAACAAGACACTTAGGGCAATTGTGAATGCTCCATGGTATATTAGGAATAGTGATATTCACAAGAAGTAACAAACTTTGCTCGAAAGCTAAGTGCTCATTTTCATGTTCATTGCAACAATGAAATGATCCGTACTCTTATAAAGAGACTCTTAACGATGTAAACAACGAGCGACGACTACAAAGAATACTACAATACTCTTCGATCCAGGGTTACCGATGGGCGACCACATTTCGAAATAAGCGGTTTTTGGACACTTTTTTTTTTAAACAGGTGACATTGGGACGCATTTTTTATTTTCAAATCAGTTATACTTACAACAACCACAAATTAAAAAAGTTTATTGCATCTGCCTCTTGCTAAACCAATTTCACTAAACGAAATAAATGAGTCGATTAAATTTTCTAGTCCGTAAAGAAAATCCGTCTAGTATTTTCTTTGCGTAGCCGGGAGGTAACCTCGACGGGACGATCCCCAACCTAGAGGAACAGATCCTTTTTAATTACTCGTGGTCGGAAAGCAGGATAGCTCCTCCTTAGGGCCGGCTTTTTAAGTTCAAGATCATCAGAGCTTCCGAGTTAAACTAAGACTAACCCCAGAAATGAGTTTTTCAGTGAATGTAGATCTGGGGTTAATCTCTCCTAAACTCACTAAATTTGGTGACTTGATCCCGGATCAATTTTGGAGAACAGTATGAACTTCCTTCTGTGTGGAATGTTTTTTCTGTGTGGAATGGTTGCTTTGCGTGTTGCTATGAAAAATGACATCTAAGACGAACTCGAACTTCTTCTCCTGTGTTTTTCTATGTGAAGTGAGATTTGGGAGAGTTAATAATTCCGTGAGTCGAAGATTTCGACAAATTTTCTGACGGAGCTACCTCTGCATCTCTCAGTTTTTTCTTAATTCAACTCAGATTCTTGACTCAATATTTCAATATGTATATAGAAGTTGAAGGTCGCTATTAAAAGATCTTGCAACAAGTACGTTTTTATTACACATTTAACTCTTTGTGCTATTTTACTAATTTGGGTATCAAGTGAGCGGCTGGTCTGAGACTACAAATTTAAGTATTTTTTTTTTTGTATCGTGTCACGATTTTTTTTTTTTCTGTAAAATATAAGCATTAGGACATTTTTTTAAGTGGGACGCTTTTTTTAAGCTCGGGTGACTTTTTTTGCGACATTTTCAAATTGTCCATCGGTAACGCTGCTTCGATCCAGCGACGTAGGGTGAAACCGCACGAACTGACGGTTTTAGTTCAGTTCGTGCGGTTTTTGCTATCCAGCGTTCACTGGATAGCAAACTACCCAACGCGATAAGCACTACGGAAGCGCAAACTACTTATTAAGTTAACTTAGCTGTAGTCAAGAAGAATTATGAGAGAGCGAAAATTTACTACTATGAAGTGCTACCCAAAAAGATAAGAGGTAATCTCTAAAGCTTATTCTGGGCGTTTTGATTTGGTGCCGAGCGCTGGACTATAAGCAGTTAGGCAACACTCAAAAAGTCGCGCCACTTAGTGCTGAAATTTTTAAAGCTGCCTCAAAATTGGATTGATAAAAATCAGAAGTGGTCCAAATGCTAACCTAGACCTGGGTAATAAGTCGCAGCAACGCTTCGTATTAAAAAAAACTAAATGAAAATATTCTAGGGCTATATAGGACAATACTTTATAATACTATACTACTAAGCTATTTTACGCAAGCTTTATTATCTATGCATACAATTTAAACACACTGCAGACAGTAATCCGTATAGTGGTTCACATAAGAATTAAGTAATTCCCTGTTACTCTGAGCTATAACGACTGAAGCTATTTCCGTTGCTAGCTTTTTTCCGCTCTCTTCTCTCAACTGGATGCTTTTATAAATCCATTTCAAAAGCAGCCCTCCCGTAAGCGAAAACATCATCAACATTCTCCATGGCATGTGTGCTTAGGAACGGTAGAACGGATTAAACCCACTATTTGCTCACCCATTCGGGATTCCTGCACACACATATGTATACTCCCAGAGCCGTTTGCATGCCACCCGCCTATCCCCCCCCCCCCCCCCCCTCTTGAAAAGGGCAGATTTCGCCTGAAAATGATAAATAACAAAGTTAACGAAAGAATTTCAATATTGTGCTATGTGCTTTTTGAAGAAGGTGGAAAACAATAAAATTGAACCCCTCCATACATCTTCACTATCAACATAGTATAACCGCAAGCTTTATGTTTATCCGCACCCTCTCGCACTTATCCTCCTATATCTATACTCTGAGGACTTCTATGCTGCTGTTCCAGTGATGCTCCTCCAGAGTAGGTATGGCCCGCCCCCACCGAATTTGTTGGTTTTAGTTGAAAATTCATATCGTTCCTCGTTTTTGTTTACCTCTATCAAGTATTTGTGATTATTTAGTTTGCTCAAAGAGGACACAGAGGCACGCAAAATTTATATATGAGCTGAGGTTCCCTTGGTTCCGTTTTATATTATTTCGCCATGATTATGGTTAGGCCATAAAGCCAGCATCTGCTCGTTTGCCTAATGGTGTGTGCTTCGCACAATTTCTGTGGCCGACTTTTGTGGGTCTGGCATCGCATAAAGTCGGGGCGAATCCGTGTCGAAGTCGATTTGTAAACGCAACTTTCACAACGTTCAAATGCATTCCAAACGCGCGTAACTCTACGAGAGGGTATCTCTGGATCAGCCAGCCGCAGCGAGTCAGCCACTTCAGCTCAAGAGCGAGACCTTATAATATAAAACGCCATTGTGCTGCGGCAATGACGCTGTTGCGAGCTGCTTAAACACAAGAAAATTCAACTCATGACTAATTGCAAAGGGAGACGAGCGCAAAGTTTAGAGGTGTTTTTAGCATCACCCTCTAGCCATTCGTTTAACACCCCCGCCCGGCCCCATTGAGTTGTTGTTGGGGTTGGCTTTCGCTGGCAGTCCCAGCGACTCTGACGAAGACACCATAAAGATGAGCGCAAAGTTTATCTAACTAAATGGGAGAAGGAGAAGTGTCTGAAAGTGTTAAACGCATCCCCTACATATAGGGGTTCGGTTCTGTTCAAGTCGTTAGGAATATTCCGAGGGTTTTATTAAATTTATATCTGCATGGGGGTTGGGAGCTGGCACTCCTCTCATACACACATATGATGAAGAAATGTTTTATCTAGAGAGGATGTTTGAACAATTCTCAGTCCCGCATGTGAGCAAATGAAAGTTTCTCGTAATTTATTGTTGCGAGGGTCCTGTCAGGATCATTCGTGAGTTATTGTTTAGCAGTTAGAATACACTCTGCCATTAGAAAGACGCGATAACCATAATTCCACTGTTTGGAGCCGCTGAAAACTTAATTTTCTGGGTTACTCTCTCTATCTATACAGACGATGAGTTTGCTAAACGAAAAAATTGCGCCTGAGACAGATACATCGCATCTAGCTATTCGTCCTTACACATGCGGCGTTATTCGATTATACGTATGCAAACGAATTTTAATTACATGAAGGCGAACAGTGGATGTCATTAGTCCCGTGTACAATAGACTGGTTGATTAATCAAGTAGGCACAGAGATGTTGTAATTATTTGATACCTCTATGCGATACCTATACCAACTAGGTATACCTATGATTATATGCGGGCCTCGTAAGCTTACCTATTGGCACGCATCACGTGCGTGTCGTTGGTGTATCCTACATTTATAATTAATGCCGAGTCTTTGGTGGTATTGTGTCTTTAATTAGTCTTTCACGGCCATTATTTGCTTTGACACATTTTCGCGATTTGATATGGATTTAATTTGTTCGGAAACCACTTAATTGTTATCCTTGTGGCAAATGAAATTTTAAACGCGCGAACAACAGGAGTGACCTTAAACTGAAAACGCTACGGCGCGTCGTCGTCGTGTCGGTCGCATCCATCCAAGGACGAAACGAGATATGAAACAATCGCTTTTTGTTGCTAGTTTTCATGTTTTTTTTTTCAAATGAGGTAGAATTCATGACGTTTATGGCACATCCGCCGCAAGTTGCAAATTACTATATAGAGCGGAAAAAACACAAGTCACGCGTAAAAATGTGCTTTCCTGGGGGACCCTCCCCAGGGATGCTGTGTTTATAGTAGAGAAATTCGCTATGACTTTGCCTTAAACTTGAAGTTGACATTAGTAGGAATTTTTCGAATTTTATATTGTACTTTTCATTTTTAATTAGCTTGTGTTGAAATGAAGAGGGGGGGTTGGGAAGTTTTTAAAGTCCAAGGCAGTGCTCCTCTGCTTATTCCCGGAAACAGGTATCAGTATTGTTTAGATGCGGAAGAAAGTTTGTCATTTTGTGGCGCTTTTTGAAATCTAGCCTATTTATGACGCAAGTCCTCGGTTTTTTTTGCGTATAGTAAGACGTTCTTAAGGACTTCGATTAAGTTTGAACATGAAGGCACGTACCTCTTTTTTTTAATACCCTATATGAACTGTGTTGTAGCGTGCTTAATGAAAGCAACATCTACAAGCAGTAATATGCCAAGCAATAAATGCTTACACAGGCTCATCAGTTAGTGTAAGTGTTAGGTGATGAAGTCAATGCTGGCACCTTACCCAAAAGAAAAAAACATATGCTAAAACAAGAAGTGTTAAAGATTAAAGTATAAAAAGTAACTTTAGTAAAAACAATTATTACAGTTCTTTAGGCAGCTTTGTCAATCTTAAAGTCGACTAAGTAAGTATTATAAACAGAACACATGCGACTAATCGGTTTATGCTTTCCGTAAATAGTCCTATGCATGCTTAGGAACATGCGAAAGCGGCAAGCAGCGGAGACTATGCGATCCTCCTAGAAACCTGAATTTCACAGAAGATAGAAGATCAGTTGCGTCAATGTGACCTAGTGTAAGTTGATAATTAAACATCAGCGCCAATGTTGGTTCTTCCTTACTTATACTTAAGGTCCGGGGTGGACCTGGGCCTCAGCCAACAAACTTCGCCAGTCAGCTCTGTCTCTAGCTAGCGGTCTCCAGTTTCGCACGCGAAGTTGGCTGAGGTCCTTTTCCACTTGGGGTGGATTCGAAGATTTTCCGGGCCGGGGTGTTATAGTATCTATCCGCTCTAGAAGACCCAGCCGTCCTTGTGTTTTGACTCTTCTGGTTAGGTCGGTGTCGCTGTATAGCCCGCACAGTTCGATGTTATATCTCCTCCTCCACTCTCTGTCTATGCAAACGGGACCGTGAATCGTCCGAAGAATTGTCCTCTCGAAGCAGCCTAAAGTGTTTTCATCCACCTTTGACAGGGTCCATTCTTCTGCATTGTTAAGCAGGACTGGGATGATGAGGGTCTTATACATGGACACTTTAGTTACTCGAGAGAGGGCTTTGCTACTCAATTGCCTTCTTAGCCCAAAGAAACAGCGATTGGCAAGAGTTATCCTTCGTTTGATTTCAGCGCTGGTGTCATTGTCTGAATTGATAGCGGAACCAAGGTAGACAAAGTCCCTAACTACCTCAAAGTTATAGCTGTCGATAGTGATGTTTTGTCCAAGACGTCGGTGTTGGGTGTCTTTTCTTGATGACAGCATATACTTGGTTTTGCCCTCATTGACTGCTAAACCCATATTCGCCGCTTCCGTCCCAATACTCACGAAGGCTTCACTGACATCACGCTTTGTTCTACCGATTATGTCAATGTCGTCTGCGTATGCAAGTAGTTGAACGGACTTTTGAAAGATTGTACCTCTGGTGTTGGCGCGAGAGTTCTGCACAATTCTCTCAAGTATGATGTTAAAGAAGTCGCATGACAGCGCGTCGCCTTGTCTAAATCCTTTTTTGACATCAAAGGGGTCGGTGAGGTCTTTGCCGACCTTGACGGAACAGCGTGAGTTTTCCATCGTCATCCTGCACAGACTGACGAGTTTGGCAGGGATGCCAAAACTAGACATTGCGCTATATAGCTCGTCTCTATAGATGCTGTCATACGCGGCCTTGAAATCGATGAAGAAAGAGAATCTTCTTCTTCTTCATATAACAATAAACAGGAGATAATAAATACCAAATTTCAGGCTTTTCTGGAGTAGTTGCACAATTGCACCGATTGTGGGCGTGTCTGTGGGCAGATTTGAAATTTTTTTACACTTGTACTGCTTTGGATAACAATGAACCTATGTAACATCAGCTTCCTAGCTTAAAATGTAGGGCCTTAAAACGTGTGTCATACAGAAAGACGGGCAGACGGACGGACGGACATGGCTTATGCGATTCAGAATTCGGTCTCGATCATAATGCCCTTAAGGTCTTGGGGGTCTACTACTATTATTTCACCATGTCAAAAACTATGTGACAAACTTAATATCCTACCACCTATCCTATGGAATGGATTCTGCAAAATTTCTTGCCATTTCCGTCAATCAACTTATATGTTTTTATATGAAGAAATCAAAAATTTGAACAATAATTTATAATTCCACAAACATTGATATTTTAAACCTTAAAATATAACAGTGCATTGCGAAGCGCTGTACCTCAAATTTAAATTGCATGTGAGGAGCCTTTAACCAATATAAGCAATGTAACGTACGGTTATCTCTTTAATCAATCTTTCAAGTATAGTTCGAAAACCTGCAATGGTGCCTGAGTTGTACAACGCCTTCCAGCCTTTCCTTTTATCCCTGTCATTCTCTCCGCTTCCAAATTATACTAATTGAGAGTACATCAAATTCAAAACAAGTTTAACACACAGAACGCGAAACTAAAACTCAAGTCTTCCAGTGTGACAAAAATGACTATTTGAAAATCAACGCGAGAGAGCGAGTGAGAGTTTCCGGCGAGTTTTCAAATGAATTTAAATCGGGGGCATATCTTACCAGATCAACCCGTTTGCGTAACGGACACTAATTGAAAAAAGCTAAATTGAAAATAATAAGCTAGGATTGAGACTTTGGTTTCAAGATTTAAGTCATTCTAGATTTTCGTTTTCTTTATATCGGATAGACCCGGCCGCGATTTGCAATGGCAGTGTTACCGTACCGTGCGTGTCGGCTCGTACGCCAGTCGCGGACCAAAACCTCACCAAAGTTGTGACGCGTGTCGTTAAATTGACTTTTTTTAGCGGTCCGTCCAAAAATGGAAACAAGACTCCTATTGATATCAGTCCATCCGTCCGTCCGTCCAATCGCGTTAAAATTTCTGAACGGGATGTCATGAAAAGTCAAAATTTGGTGTGATTTTAAACTGCGGAAAAAGTCAGAAAACCAAACGAGGGCAATTTCTGAAAGCAGTTTGAAGTTTCATTGGAAAATAGATAAAATGTTTTTTAGTACTTTTTTTAAGAAGTTCAGCAGGCAAGAACTAGAAAAACGAAAATTAAGTTAAATAAATACCGAAATTTAACGAAAAAATTAACAATTTTGAAAATATTGAAAGGTTTTTGAGAAATAAATAGTTAAAAATCGATGACGTTTTTCAAGGTATTTGAAGCCATAACTTTTTAACCGTTAAGTGCACAAAACCAATTTTGAACACACGACTCAAATTTAACGAAGTGCTTAAACCATATCTTTCAGAGAACTTTATTACTGCCGCTTTTATGCTCAGGCGAATCGAAGGATACCCCATTCCCTTTAACCCCTGTCAAGCTCCGAATCGCATTTATCAGTTGACAATCTCCCTTTGTAAAAACGGGGCGTGGAATTGACCCCTTTTCCATAGCATTGTCGCCTTTGTTCAAATAATATTATCCAAAAGTGTGGTTCGCATGTTTTAAGCGCATTTTTATGTCAGAAATTAATTTTTATTCAACCGTGCTCCCAAAAGTGGGCGTGTAAAAATTTTGGCAATAAGTTGAAAGTATACAGAAATATGTTAACATATACTGCAAGATTTTCTTGATTGCAGCCAAACGCATTATATATAAATATCGTTTTTATACCCGACCGAGGATATATTAATTTTAATGCATAGTTTGTAACACAGAGAAATAATCACCGTAGACCCCTAAGACCTTTTAGAGATATGATCGAGACCGACAGGTAAGTCGATTAAACCATGTCCGTCCGTCCATCTGTCCGTCTGTCCATATGTATGCAGTTTTGAGGTCTTTAAAATTGAGCTAGGAAGCTGAAGCTTGCAGCGTTGCTTGGTTCTTATTTTGTGCAGACAAAGTATGAAAATTGAGAAAATCCGCCCACAATTGGCGTGGATGTCAGACAACCTCAAATTTACATTTTATTTCAAAATACCTTTTGGTCAAGATAGACAAAACATATGAACTCAAATTTTGGTGGAGAGCAATATCAACCAGAAGCCTTTAATAAGGCAAAAATCGGACCGCCGAAAAGATATTCCCATTTGCTAAGTTTGTTGCATACAAAGCATTGAGCTCCGCCCATTTTTAGGGGGCGTTTTTGGGAAAAAAAAATGTTTTTTTTAAGCATAAATGTTCGCTTTTAACCCATTTTCTCGTGTTTCCAACGAAATTCGAGTTAGTTGATTTAAATTTTCAGCCTACGCCCTTATTTAGGGGCGTGGCCAACACAAATAGTTGACATTCAGTATATGAAACAGACCAAAAAATTTTAAATTTGGTGTTAATGGGGAAAGAGGGTCGGGTATTTAGAAGTTCGTTACAGACGAACTCTTGCACTTACTTACTTGTTTAGAGTGAATATGAAAGGCGACCACGCCTATATGGGGTGATCGTGTATCGATTTTTTTGCAAAGATATTATCATGAGACTTGAGCACGAATACTGGCATACCGAATTTCTGCGTCCTACGACAATTTTAGTTTCTCATGCTTATAAGTAAATTGGGCGGATTGTAAAATTTTTTACACTTGTACTGCTTCGGGACCTTGAAAGCTCAGATGTGAAGTTTCAAAATCCTTCCTCAAAATTTAAGGCCAGACAGACAGACGGACGGACAGACGGATATGTCTCATTCGACTTACAATTCGGTCCCGATCATAAGCCCCTAAGGTCTTGGGGGTCTACGGTGATTATTTCTCTATGTCAGGAACTATGAATCATACTTATACCTCCTATCTTATAGGATGGGGTATAAAGACTATAGCGATTTTTAAAGTTTCAAAAGCAATATTATTTTCAGGTTTGGTTAAAATATAATATTGTACAAAAAAAAATCTGCGCCAAAAATTTTTTAAGCTGCTGCTACTAACCTCAGTTTTTCGAAGCCTAAACGAAATAAAGAAAGAGCTTGTTTCACCGTTTACGCAAGAACCGGTGGCCATAGAATTTAAAAAAAAAACATCCAATGCTAGCGCAGATGGTGGTGCTATTGGAAAAATATCTAAAGGGAACTGGCAAAAATTCAAAATGGTTGGTTACGCCGCTCCTTTTCATAGCATTTATGGACTGGATGGTGAAGGGCAGTCTTGGCGAGCAATGTTTCGAATTGCCTGGCATCAGGATGAGCCATCTGCTTTTCGCAGATGATATGGCCATCCTTGCATCATCCAAAGAGGAACTTCAACGAGCACTGGATAGGTTTACAGCCTTATGTGGTGATGCTGGGATAAAAGTTAACGTGAACAAATCGGAGTGGTGGTTGTTTCCCGAACTCCTGTGCAGTGTACCCTGCAAATAAATGGTGTTCCATTAAAACAGGTGGAGAGGTTTAAGTATCTTGTGGTCTTTTTCACGAAAGATGGGAGGAGTGATACTGAGTTGTCCTGTAGCATTGGCCAAGTTGCAGCAATAGTAAAGCAACTGCGCCGGCCGCTCATCAGGAAAGCTGAGCTTGGAGTGAAAGCAAAGATCTCAGTTTTTAATTCAGTGTTCGTTCCGACCCTCATCTATGGTCATGAAATTTGGGTAATAACCGAAAGAATAAGATCGCGGGTACAAGCTGCCGAAATGAGATTCCTGAGGTACGTTGCTGGTGTTACCCTTCGGGATAGAGTGAGAAACGTCAGTATTCGTAGGAATCTTAAAGTGGAGCAGCTACTTGTCCGAGTGGACACGTTGTTCACATGCCCCCTGACAGACTTCCTAGACAGGTCACGCTAGCCGAGATGCGGGCGCGTCGCCCCCCTGGTAGTCCAAGAAACATGTGGTGGGATCAGGCAAAGAACTCTCTGAGTCCCGCCTGGGGATTGCTCCGGAGTCTCTTGAGTTGGTGGCGGAGGATCGAGTATGATGGAAAGACAATTTGGCCACCCTCGCTCCGCGACCCTTTTAAAGGATAAGCGGCATTCGAAAATGATGATGATGATTTTATGTAGACTTTGGGTAAACTTAAACTTTGGGCCAGGTTCGTATTTGGAGGCAGAATTTGAGATAAACCCAAAATTTCCTAGAAAAACCTAATTTTGACTGGTCTTAAGCCTAATTTAGGAAAGCATGAAACAAAAAACTTAGCATCTAAGACAAACGAGATTTCATTCCAGATTTTGTTCGTACAAAGTTTTTAGCCACGCCCCCTTTTAGAGGTCGATTTTCCACAAATATTGAATTTTAACCAAAAAATTTGCATTTTTACGTACATTTAAGCGTAACTTGGAAATGTCTGTGTTAATATTGATAGTTTGTAATGAGGGGCTGTTGGACCAAGCCACTTTTCGAAGTTTGCACTACTTATAAAATGCCAAAAAATATCTTCAAAAAAAAAAAATAACTAAACTCCACACTTCAAATGAGTAATTTTCCTCAAACCAAAAAAAAACACAGAAGAAGCATTCTTGATGCAAAAACTTTGCATTTTCTAGGATACCGAGATTTTACACCATGGATAAACTTCACTGCAACTAGTTATGCAAAATTTGCTTGCAAAAAATAGGTTAAGTCGAGGCGAAACATAACTTGTTTCGCACCATAACTCCGGTAAACACACGCGGTCCACAAGTTGTCAGCAAAAAAATATATTGCATCAATCGTTACTTATTTTATTTCATCCTAAGCATGTAGTGTGATTTCGTTTAAGAAGGACGCAAAGGCGTGGGTATATGAGAGACTCACCCAGTCATTCGAGATCGTAACCTGAAATGAAATGGAAAAGTTTATTAGACTTTCATTTTACTTTAAACTATCTGTACCTAAGCAAAATATCATAAAAATAAATCAACAAATTCACAGTCTTACCACCCAGCTTAGTATAGGTAGGTACCTACTTTGATGGTTTTAAATAGATGTTTAGCCAAGTAAGACGTAAAATTTTTATTACGTCTACACAATAATCGACAGAAGCTAAGTTCAGACATAAATTACACTATTTAAAACTATCCCAGATGGGGCGAAATTATGCCTACTCTTAGTAATTAAAAAGTTCCTATCTTAATATTCCTTGAGGTTTATTCATATGGGAACGCTCTGCTCACGTTTAAATATTCCCACGCACATCTCCTTCATAATGATTTTAAAGTGAATAACGCTCATAGTATATCTTCTGAAATTTTATACCTACACAAAAGCAAACTGCGAATATTCAAAAACTTTGAAGATTTGACTAAAAACCTTTTTGAAACCGGGTTTTGAAAGGTTTCTAGTTCCGTTACGGTTAAGACGAACGTTAACGTTTAACGTTTAAACGTTTAAATTGCTGTTTTATGCATTTTAAATTTTAAAAATGGTAAAAAAGACCAAGAAAAAGTATGTTCTTATACTAATAACATAACAGACGTCAACCATCATCATCATCATCATTTTCGGTGATCGCTTATCCTTGGAAGGGTCGCGGAGCGAGTGCTTGGTCCCTGATCGTCCGCCACCAACTCAAGAGTCAAGAGACACAGACGCGATCCCCAGACGGGTCTCGGAGATGTTCTTTACCTGATCGCACCCCTTGTTTCTTGGCCTGCCAGGCGGGCGACACGCTCGTATCTCGTCTAACATAACCTGGCTATAGGGAGACTGTTGGGGCCATGCGAACAAAATCTCCAACCAAACCATCCAAGTGTTGATCGTTCCACTCGGAGAAGTGGCTACTCAACATTAAGATTCCCACGAATACTGACGTTTCTCACTCTATCCCTAAGAGTAGATAACATCAGCAACGCCCCACAGAAATCTCATTTCGGCAGCTGTACCCGCGATCAAATTCTTACGGTCATTACCCTAATTTCAAGACCATAGTTGAAGGTGGATTAACATCTTCGGTGGAGTCCCATCTTTTTTGCCATTCATCTAGGGTTGTTCTCAAAGTGACTTCAATATCGCTCCGGCTGGTTGTTGGTTGCGAGGATGTCTATTGGCATCATTCCAGCTATTCTGCGCATACGGCATCGTGTGAGGTTATTTAGAAGGCGCTGCATACTCTCTGCATACTGGTTCTGTAGACCGCCTGTTTTCCGACTGTCTTATTTAGCCAACTGAGGTCTCATTGCTTGGCACCTGGTCTGATGGCAGCCCCCGTCTTTGAAGGTCGGTGTCGCCAGCGTGAGGTTAGCCTGACAGCGCTGCAGAATGCCTTTAAGGAAAAGTGGGCCTTAAGAAGCCTCCAGTTAATTTAATAGAGTAGCGCAACAGCTCGAGTTGAACCAGAGCCAACTTCTCCACAATGTATGCTGTGTGCATACAAGGGGACCTACAGTTTTTTGCCGAATCCGAACGCCACTTTGAGAAGTTTTTCAAGACAAATGATACTCTCGGAGGGCTTGTCAGACCCTCGCGGGTGTGGGGACCGTGTAAAAGAACGAGTCTTTTTTTTTCAGCTGACGATGGTAGGCTTCGAACCTAGACCTCCGGCGTAGAAAGCACACACACAAGAAAGCCTGCAGTTATACGCGCATATTTGACCTTTCCCGTCACCATGATCCTTGATACCGATGGTCAGATAGTCCTTGGCAACCTCGCTTAAAGGCCTAGACCTAGTCTTGGCCTTCATCGAGGTTTTTGAGGGGCCGTTCTGTAACCTGAGTCTCTTGGACTAGGATTTCAGGTTGCAAACTAGGTTGAGGGCCCTGTCGAAACGTATTGTCTCCTCAGTCTCGTGCTATTTGAAAGCCGTAATGAATGAAGCTGATTTTTTTTTTAGAGAATCCTACAGAGTTTACGTTTGCACGCTTATTTGCTGATCTCTTATCGGAGTGAGTTAGACGCTAGCAAGCGTATATGATCTATTACTTTGCATAAAGACTTTCAAAACGTTTTATTAACTTCTTCTGTTTTAATTTTCTTGGTTGGTACTCTTAAGTACCTGTTGCTTTTTTATGTTCCATTTTTAACAATGTATTAGAGATCACCTTTCCAAGAATTTCTTTTTCAGCTACTCGAAAATCTAAAAGATCCACGCTATTAACGATGCTATACGGTACTGCGTTTCATAAATTTCCAATAAAAGCCCTAAAAAATTCCAATCTTAAACCCCTGGATCAAATGTATCAAAGTTAAAGCCTCGTACATTCTACATGTTTACCTTTCCTTCTTGCGAGCCTTGAAGCGCAATATTTTGTCGGAGCACTTATCGCTTTTGACCCGAGGGCTTTTCAGCTACAACCTCTTTAAATTCCAGAGAAAGATTTCCTCAACTTAAATCATGTTCGCCTTATACAAAATGTATATTCGTTTAACACAACCCATGTGCCGTACAGACAAGCACACATTATCCCCAGGAAAAACCCAATCCTTGTCAAAAAAATCAATCACTTGTCCTTATGTATAAAATGTTTAATTCCGCATGCATATTGCAAATATATCAGTAGTCCTGAGTTATGATGCATGTGTGCTTCTTGAAGGACCTCTTAGCCATTATGCCGTGCAGACTTATCTGTTTTCATCATATTTTTTTTTCTCACATTATAATACAGATGTTTCGAATCGGGTGTAGTATAACCCTTCCTTGTGTTCTTAAAAATAATACTGGACATCCAATTTATTGCCCCAGGGATATCCTATGAATATATAAAGCGTTAAATGAAAAGAATCGTATTGATACTCAAAAAGGATATTTCCAGGTCGAAGGATAACAAAATCAAATCCATAAATAAGTTTTGGCAACATATGGTGCCTACAGAAAAACACGCACTTCCAGCTGGAGCTCTACAAAGGATATGTACGCACCACGCACACACCCACACGCATAATATGTATAATCGTAATGTATTGCGTGAAAGGAGCAAAAAAAAAAGTGAAAAATAGTGTAAACAAATCAGAAACAGCTCCTAAAAGCATCAAGGAATTGTATTACCGTAATATATGGGCTCGTCTGTTCAGCTATTTTTTCGATGTTTGTTTTTTTTTTTTTTTTGTTACGCTTGGGTCACATTTTTCAAAAATACACAACCACTTTTGCTGGGGATGAAGAAAAGAAATGCACGCTTCGAAAAGAACTAGAAACAATAGGCTCAAGTGGACCGGTGCCGTTGCCATTGCCAGTATATAGTAGTTGCCACTCAGGATACATCAGCCAGAAAGTTTTCCATAAATCTGTTGGTTACATGGTCCATGAACATCATAAATGCTGGTGCCAAGGAGAGAGTTATTGTCACTTGAGGATTTCATTTGGTTTTGGCTTTCGTTTGTTCTTTAACGGTTGGTGTGTTGTTGCTGGGAAAACCCATTTGAAAATGTTGCACATGCATATTCCAGGAAGTCTCAAGGCACCACTTAGACTACGAAAGAGTGGCGCTGGCAGAATTCATATAGAAAACGAATATATTTTTTCCTTAGGTCTGTTAAATGAAGAAGATAGAGAGGATACTACATTGTTCCGTATTATTGTGTGTGTTCTGGTATTTCTTTTTTATGGATATCTAGCTACACAGTCCTATGTTCAAACTCAACGTGTGTACGTCCTTGCAATTGCGTTTATTTTCATTTTATGTTGTTTTATGGAGTGAACCTAAAAATAATTTTGTGCAAATCCTTTAAATTTTAATGCATTTCGTTGGTAGTCATGTGAATTTGGTCGTAAATGAGTAGGTACCGTCATGCGATTAAATCTGCATATTTCTTTGTAGGGTTTAAACGTTCCTTTTCCCCGGGGGAGAGAAGCCCGTGGCATGGCTTCGTTGTTGTTTGGTTTTTATTTTCATCCTAATGAGTTGTAACTTTCGGGGGTAGCTCGAGTCACAAAGAGTTTAAATTTTATTGGTTGTATTTATGTGTTTTGCATTTTTCACTGGGTCTGTGTGAGGCTAATATAAAACCCTAGGCCTAGCCACATTGTGTTTAGGAAAAGTAAACTTGAGTTTGGTTTCGGTCTGAATTAAATATAGGCCTGGATGGCTTTACTAAACCTTGCCGTTTCTGTTTTAGATGTAGTGGAATAATTTCCAAGTGGAATAATTTCCCAAAAGTTCCTTGTCTCAACTGACGAAGACTGGGATAATAAGAGGATACTTAAGTCACAGCAAGGAAAGGGTGCTCAGGCAGCGTTCCATATAGCCGAATCTCCTGCAGATACACATATATTGTGTATTCTCAATTTCATGGCGTGACGTACTAGAATATTTTGATCAGTGATCAGGCTAAGAACTCCTCTTGGAAGACTCTTATTGTCCGACTTATGGGTATTCCATTGTAAAGGTAAATCTTATTCATTTTTCTGTGTCTAAGTTTTCAAAGTAAAGACCTTAGCCCGTGTCTCACTCAATTTTGACCCATCTGTTTAACAAAATTTTTGCCCAACTTTATAAGGGTTGTAGTACCTCCGATTCAAACTCATCTCTGCCAGGAAACAAGGGTTCTTGCGTCTTGAAGTCTAAATAGAATGCGATTTAGTCAGAGGCTTACGACGACAATTTAGTCGTTCGACTTCTCAGTCTATGTCGAATATTCTGATGTGTTGGCAAAATGTGACGGGTTTTGACGGTTCAAAACGAACTTGGGAATTATTCACGTGACTGAATGAACCTGAATGCGCTTTTGGCAGCGGATTCTTGGTTGCATAGGTTTGGTTGTAGTGAAAGTACTGGTGGAGCCTTGCAGAATGATCCCTGAGTTGATTAAGGTGAATTGTGTCACCAGGCTATAAGTTTTGTGGTTAGACCTGAGGAAATTCATAAGAGCCAAATATTTTCTACCATGATTTCGTATATGATGAGCACCAAAGGGCTTTCAAATCAAGTGGACAGGGGTGACTTTCAATTACATAATGTTATGTTCTTAAATCGCGGTATGTTCGAATTTGAAGTTTTCCAAGATGAGCGATATCTATGGAAACGATCCTCAATGAACGCACGACCAGCGAGATTCCCGATTCCATAAAGTTTTTCGATCAGATACAGATTCTCCTATCGAAACGAACAAAAAAGCAAAACCAAATGCTCCTTTGCTGACCAAAATTGCAGAAAGTATAAAAGTAGGTCTGCAGCTAGAAAACCTCCCAGTTGGTCACTTGGAGCCGGTGCATCAGAAAGCTGTGCAAGGCGTCATCATTTAGGAGGTGAATAAGCTCCTTGGAGATGGTCTATAGATAAGATTTCTGGGCTGCTCGTATAAGCCAAGGTGGCCAACTATCAATTGCGCGGATTTGGTCACCAAAGAATGGGTCGCCACAGCTGAAGAAAGCAAAGCATGGTGGCAAGTACAAGTAATTTTCATCCCCAAAGCAGGGAAAAACAGACACCAACAGGCAAAGACTATTGACCTATTAGTCTATCATCCTTTCTGCTGAAAACTCTCGAGAGACTCCTAGACATCCACATTCGCAGCAAACTGAATCCAATCAATACGTCCTCTAATCGACACGCTTACCTGAAAGTCAAGTCAGTAGAGACAGCGCTACACGACGTGGTTCTTAGCATAGAAGCGTCAATGCAAGTTAAAGAATACACCCTTGCAGCGTTCCTTGCCATCGAGGGTGCATCTAACAAAGCTACCACCGAAGCCATTGAGAACGCGCCCAACGTGGTATGTAACTTTATAGTCGCGATGCTAAACAGCCGAATTATAACATCTTAACTAGGTGACTGCATAAAAAAATGTCTACCATCAGCGGAACCCCGCAAGGTGGAGTGCTATCACCTCTCATATGGCTTCTAGTAATGAATATATAATTAATGAAGCTCAGCTGCTCACCGGTAAGGCCCGTTGCTTATACCGACGACCTTGTGCTCATGGTGCGTGGAAAATTTCAAGATGCGCTGAATAAACTAACCCGATGGACCACGTCATGTTCAGACAGAGCTCGTCCTCTTCACGAAAAGGAGGTCGATACCGGTTATAGAGCTGCCAACCCTCGAAGGCTCAGCTCTTCAGCCATCTAAAGTTGCCAAATATCTGGGAACCATTCTAGACAGTAAGCTAAGCTGGAATCCATACACCGAAGAAAAAATGAATAAAGCTTACACAGCCCATTATACTGGGGGTCCTTCCCCCAAAATATCAACCTGGCCTTACACAGCTATAGTAAGAACAATACTCACCTATGAATGCTGCGTCTGGTGACCAGAACCAAGCAGAAAAGTATAAAAGCTTTAACTATGGTACAAAGAATGGCTTGCCTCGTCACTACAGGTGCTCTGAGATCTACGCCTTCCACGAGCTTAGAGACAATCCTTAGCATTTCGCCTATAGATCTCTTTATAAAACAAAGCGATATAAGACTTCAAGCCACAGGTAATTGGAGTATGCGATCCACATGGCACAGCTCAATCCTACACATACTAAGATGATGCGTGTAGAATTAACAGACCATATAACACCTTGTCTTGACTTCAATCAGGACTACTCCATTCACATTCCAAACAGAGAAGGCTTAATAATGTTATGTCCAACTCCGAGGTAGCAATCTACACAGATGGTTCCAAATCAAGTGAGGGTACTGAAGCAGGTATATGCTCTGACAAACTCGGTATCCTAACAAGCAGAAGACTGCTGAACTCATGCAGTATCTTCCAAGCCGAAATTCTAGCAATACTTATAGTCGCCGAAAAGGCCAGAGTATTGGAACTATCACAGGAGGATATTTCCATTTAGGTAGACAGCCAAGCAGAAACTAAGGCCCTGGCAACACCAACAGTAAAATCTAGTATAGTGGGAATCTGTCGCTCAAAACTAAGGGCTCTAAGCAGACAGAATAATGTCCGCATTGTTTGGGTACCAGGCCATAGTGACTTTATCGGGAATTAAAAGGCTGACGAGCTAGCGAAACATGGCTCAAATCTATGATCACTACGGGAAAATTTGCAGAGCTGCAGCCACATAAAGGCGCTATGGCCATCTATATATGGCAGCAAATTAGAAAGGCTTAAAGCATTAAAAAGGCCATCATATGGCCATAGCCACAAGAGTGATAACGGGCCATAACATGTTGGAAAACACTGAACGAAATTGGGAATCACAAACACCAAATATTTTCAGGGGATGTCATGATCCGGAAGCGGAAGAAGATGTGAAACACCTCCTCTGCCAGTGCCCAAGTGGCAGCAGACAACGTTCTCGACTTCTGTGCCAATATTGCTTGGAGGAGCTGAACGAGCTTGCAAGTACAGAGGTGGCGAAAATTGTAAAGTTCTGCAAGGTGTCCGGCTGGGATAAGTTTCTCTTTAGGAACCGGCTTGAGTTCGGTATCAAAAAGAATCCTTACCTTCGCCCATTAAATTACTCCGAACTTACTTACCGCCGGGAATTATACTGCCCAGGTCCCCAAGGAAGCTGTGTCACTTCTTTTGCAACGAATAAAAAAACATGAACGTTGTTCTGATCAACCTTCACTATTCTTAGGCTGCCACGGCGCCTGCTTAAGATGGTTCTGCCAAAACATATCTGATATGCCTTCCAGTTGCCGTCTCCACAAAATGTCTAGCCTCTGAAAAACCCATTTCTCTAGGTCAAATGAGCTATTTGATCTACTTAAATATTCTCCGTCTTCTCACTGATTGGAAAAATACTCCGACTTGAGTTTTGAAGAGAGGGAAATGATCAAAGACTGAAAAACTGCAGCAGTAATATAATTTTTTATAAAATGCTTACACCCTGCAAGGTCGGGCTTAAGAATAGCCTTGAGGTAAGGTATGCCTGTCGTAAGAGCCGACTTAAATCTACAGGAAGAAGTAATCTGCAGACATAAGTGATGCTGTCGAGAAGTATAAACTCCTTGTGGGGCCACCCTTGGCAGCAAAGTTATAACTGAAAAAGATGAACCCGAAGGTTTAAATAAAATACAGCAGTGTCTGATACACATTGTGCGGCTCGTCGTAGCGTCTGCTCCCATAGGGACGGCGGAACTTCAAATAACAATAAATAATAATAAATCCAGGAGCGCCTGTCTCTCGGGACCAGCGGCTTCCTGGTCGGCGTCTGTTGTTGCTAGCTAGGAATAAAACACACTTGGTACCGGCACAGTTTAAATCAGAGGTCACTGATTGATTTCTTAGTTGTAACATCGTTCAAAGAATGATTTGTGATGTTCGAGTTTTCAGGGGAGCTGAGTTGTCAACTGATCGCCACTTAGTACTGTGTAAATTGTTTTTCAGTGACAGTATTCCTTTGCCACCCACGCGAAAACCAAGACTGGTGACCCGCATACGGTGGGAAAGGTTGCAGGATGCTGACTCTGATTTCGGAGCGCGCTTTGCACAACGTGTTTCGGAGAAGTTTGTACAGGTTCCAACTAACCTTTTGAATGTAGAGGAGCAATGGCAGTTGTTTTTATCGGCAGTCATTGCCTCTGCAGGAAATGTTTGTGGAGTTTAAGAAGCCATCAGAGAGAAGAAGAGAGCCTTTGCGTGGATCCAATGTGGAAACTCAACTTCTCAACTTCTTCTTCCCGTTACAATGAGGCGCGAAGGACTTCCAATCAGGCAGTCAGAACAGCCAAGGAACAGTAATGGAAAAAGTTCGGCGAGAAGTTGGAGCACGATTACAGATATGCAAACAATATATTTTGGCAGACCATTTGCCAGCTCAGAGGAAGGAAGTTGAATAGCATTCAAGGGGTTAAATCAAAGGACGGTACACTTCTTTCAAATGAGAACGATGTCTTGCGTAGATGGAGAGAGCACTTTTCGGAGTTGCTCAACCCCTAGGGCACTGAAGATGGCATTCCCACTGCTTACGAGGTAAGGGCGGAGAATAGTCCCACAGTAGACGAAGTCACCGAAGCGATTAAATAGGTAAAAGTTGGCAAGTCTGCTGGGGTTGATGAAATCCGGCCAGAAATGCTCAAGGCAATGGGTGAAGAGGGTGTTAAATGTCTAACCCGTGTCATTAAGGTGGCCTGGGATAGCGGGAAGACACCTAGCGATTGGCAAACAGGAGTTATAGTGCTTCCGGGGAAAAAATTCGCGAAGGTGTTGGAAACGCGTTCCGGAGCTGTGATCGGGCCTTTGTTACGGGAAGAACAGTGCGGCTTTCGGCCTGGCAGAGGCACAACCGATCAGCTTTTTACTCTGAAGGTTATTCTTGAGAAGGCCTGGGAATATGCCAACCCGGTCTATGCGCGTTTTGTAGATCTGGAAAAGGCGTATGACCGAGTCCCTTGGGATACACTGCGGATGGTTTTGCAGGACTATGCGCTGAGTGGACCTCTTCTGAAAGCCAGCCAGTCTTTGTATGGAAACTGCAGAAGCTGTTTACGGATAAATGGCGTCAAATCCCCCCGCGATGTGCGCGTTGGACTTCGCCAGGGCTGTGTTCTGTCGCCGCTCCTCTTCATAACATATATGGACTGGATGGTGAAGCGAAGTCTTGGCGAGCAATGTTTCGAATTGGCTGGCATCAATCATAGGTGTAGTGATACTGAGTTTTCCTGTAGAATTGGCCAAGGTGCAGCAATAGTAAAAGAACTGCGCTGGTCGGTCATCAGAAAAGCTGAGCTTGGAGTGAAAGCAAAGATCTCAGTTTTTAATTCAGTGTTCGTTCCGACCCTCATTTATGGTCATGAAATTTGGGTAATGACCGAAAGAATTAGATCGCGGGTACAAGCTGCCGAAATGAGATTCCTGAGGTGCGTTGCTGGTGTTACTCTTAGGGACAGAGTGAGAAACGTCAGCAGCATTCGTAGGAACCTTAATGTTGAGCAGTTACTTCTTAGAGTGGAAGATCGATTCTTCGATGGTTTGGACACGTTGTTCGCATGCCCTCTGACAGACTTCCTAGACAGATCATGCTAGCGCGTCGCCCCCCTGGTAGGTGAAGAAACAGGTGGTGGGATCATATAAAGAACCTCGCTGATTCCCACCTGGGCATTGCGCCTGAGTCTCTTTAGTTGATGGCGGAGGATCGAGAACGATGGAAGGACCATTTAGCCGCTCTCGCTCCGCGACTCTTCTAGCTGATCAGCGGCATAATAGAAAATTATGATGATGATGATGGTAGTAACTTTTCACTTGCCAATATTAAATCTTATTTTGTATGGCTTTGCCATAGGGGCTGCTGCTTAATAAAAGCAACGATACGTTCGGTAAGCTTTTTAATTAATTTATTTTTACATATTTTACTAATGATTCATGAATGGAAAACGAAAACGTTATATGGAAAACAAAGGCATATCAATAGAGCTTTCTGCTCAGCACCACAAGAACAAATTGAGAAAGAAAGAAAAACGCGAAGCTTTTGAGAATCTGAACTAAACCACCGCAGGAAAAAAGTTGATGGAAAACAACTCAAAACATCAAACAAAATTATTTTTATAAGCCAAAAACGATCGTAAGAATTGGTCAAGTTGTGCACAAATAGTTGATGATTATTCAATATTTTCCATATAGGATAGAGATAGCGCGTTCATAAAAAAAGATACGCAATCTAATAAGCCGTATGGGAAGAAGAATAGGTACAACTTAACGAAGCTATTAAATACACATTGTTGCATTTTATCACTTTTATAAGATAAATTTTAATATATGTGCTTTGAGGAAAATAATTTTGAAAGCATTGGTAAATTTTAAAGCGAAAAAGTACTCAAATGAAGAAAAACAGAAACGAATTTTTCTGGAAAAAAAACATATTTTTTTCCTTTTTCATGTAAGGTTAATCGTTAATTCAAAGCAGATTCAGAGCAGACGTAGGGTAACTAGGCTATGGGCGAAGCTCGTTTTTTAAAGCTGAAAAGAAAATATGTTGCAAATATTTTTTTTCAATAAAATTTTGCGAAGAAAATTTAGTCTGAAACCGGAAAATCTAGTTTCTCTTCTCAATTTTTCTAGACGTCTTGTTTCTCCCTTGTGGTTTGCCTTATAGTTATGCTAATGGCGTCGCGTCATAGTCGTAATATACTCGCAATAACGCCAATTTATTTTCGTCTACTGTTACATTCGGGTTAAGAAATTCAATAAGCGAAGTTGCAACTAAATGGGCCTTGGGAATATTCAATTGATTTTTGTCCATACGAAGCCTTCTTGTCGGTAATACGATGCCGATATTTCCACCCGTGTTTTCATTTTGTGTCCCAATCCAGTCGATCAGCAAATTTTTTAGTATAAATAAAGAGTTACCAACAAAATAAAGCATGTCGGAAACCCGTCATTGAAAATCTAAAGCCCGCCCGAGCAGTATTTGACAATCTATTGTTCTCTAACAGACGACCTGGTCTATCTTGTGGTCTCTATATTTTGTGACCAACAACGTCAAAACAATATTTGAGTAAAATCCCCAACCTTGTAGAATTCAAGAGAAACTAAAATAACCACCCCCTGCCAAATAACTCACTGATTCAAGTGGACACGACAACATTTTAAGATAAATATGCCCTTTATCGAAAGACTATTTCTACCCACGAACAAAATTGCCACAGAGCACCCCCGTCCATTGTCCCTGTTATTGCGATTGACCCGTATACAATTCGGACGATTCCTAGATTCTGTTCGACGCCGGTTGCCGCCCGTCGCCATCACCGTGCAATCCCAGCTCAAATCAATTCCATCAACCAGAAAGTGCTTAACAAATCGCGTGTATTTCATTTTCAATAAAATGTAATCTCAACCGTCTTTCAGCTGACAGTTTTTTTTTCGCAATTTAATTTTCATTCCTGCGAGAACTTCCTGCGAAGAAATTCTTTTGAAACAGAAACAACCGTCGGGGGATCGATAATGCGGCGGAAATTATCCTGAAATGATTTCGTAGATTTCAACTATCTCTTCCTTGTTATTTTCATCGATTGCGAGTTTGGTGAATATTGAGCTTTTCTTTAATATCCGCTTAATTAATTTACAATCACAAGTTGGTCTTTGTGTCGATATAGAGTCAGAGCAGAAGACGCGCCGTACCAGCAAGGATGTTGTCTTGAAAGCGCACAAAGTATCTACCGTTCGCTTCGCGGTATAGGCAAGGCAGCTCGAAGATATACTTTTGCATGTCACTCAAAATTTCCATCATCAATCCATGATAGAGCAGCATTGAGTTTTCGCCTTAACCTAACGAAAACTTTTTAATTCAGTCATGGTTTTCCGTTTTTCTAAAAGGATCTAATGGGCGATTAGCATTTCGGCTCAAACCACACCATGGAATGTGTTTCAATCTCCTGCGAAGATATGACGACGTCGAGGCACTTTATGAACCATTTTGCATGTAACACGTGATTCAGATGGGGAAAACATTAAGATTTTTTTTTGTTTTTGAATCCTTGGAAAATGTGAAAAATGTTTTTTATTGGCCCATTTTATATGTATTTTACGCAGATGGCTTTGATATATAAACGGCGCCGAAATCACCTGTTGTTACATTATCCTGGTCTTAAGTCACTCGCCATGTGGCACACGCGGTAATATGCATGATAGGCGCTATTGTGGAATATTTGAACACGAGAAGAGTCCTCGTTAGAGATGGGAAAAAAAAATAAACTTTTTTCCTCGTTCATCTATCAGAATTGATTTACCTGTGATTCCTTTTTTGTTGGACAAACTTAAGACATGTACTTTACGATGTTAGCAAATCTGAAGATATCCATTAGCACGATTCGACAGAGTGTAGATACGTATAGAGTCGTTCAAGTTGCGTAGAACAGTTTTCGTGTGCTCCTGTTTAGTGTCTCGGCTCGTAATGGAAGGACATTAATTATATGAAAAATGGGAGACAAATTACGCTACGGAAAATGAGATTAATTTCCAATGAATTGTGTTCTTGCAGAGCAGCAAAATTAGAACTTTCTCATTTGTTTTCCTTTTTTTTTGCCCGGTCTGTGTACCCATGTCATGTGGTTGTGTGTATATACAGACAAGTCCTTCTTCCCCATAGTAAACGGGGGACAAGAAAACAGACAACAGGTAATGTAATAGGCTGCCTTCTGTCAACGCAAAGATTACATTAGGTTGACTTTCCTACCCCGACATTGGTCGCCAGGGAATTTTTCTACAACAATGTGCTGAGCACAGGGATCCAACCAACTTACTGGGCAGCCCATATGCAGGGAGATGCTGTAAATGTTTCCAGAGGTATTTATTTCCTCATAATGAATAATTGAACAAAACTAATGGGCTTGTTCTTCAATGTCAAGCTGACTATATAGCATAGGTTCGGGGGAAACAGTGATTCGATACCACTGTCCTTGCACGTAATAATTTGCCTTCCCTTCGAAATGGTCAGTTTAGTCGATAAAGTTGTAAGTGCCACGTTTTGTCCTAGTTGGGGATAGTTTTTCAATGAGTTACATCACGAAGGATGGAGTTTCAGTTCAACAATTGTCGAAATAGTACTTATAAGAGGAGCCTTTGGTTTATCAAAGGAAGTGCGAAAAAATATTCCTGAGGGGCGATTAGGATTTGAAACCATCAGCAGCGACCTTATGAAAAATTTCCTACTACTGAGGCTGTTTGAAACACATAATTCATTTATCAGCCGTAAAATCCAGCGACAAACCAGTTGATGAAAATTATCAGGAGCTTAATTTTTTGTATTAAACTCTTGACCCTGGCGCAGCAAATTTCCGACTTCAAAGATCTCTGTACAGGGTTGGAGTTAACATAAAAAACGAATATATAAAGTACTTCCCAGATCAACTTTACAAATGAGTTTACCTGTTTCCCAATGAAGCATACGTTTTTCTTGAATGTATATACTCCATCCTATAGCATAGGAGGTATATTAAGTTTGATGCATAGTTTGTAACATAGAGAAATAATCACCGTAGACCCCCAAGGCCTTAAGGGCATATGATCGAGACCGAATTGATAGTCGAATTAGCTATGTCCGTCCGTCCGTCCGTGTGTCGGTAGTTTTTAGGCCTTAAATTTTGAGCTAGGAGCTTGAAACTTAATATCTGTTCTTTCTAGGTCCCGAAGCAGTACAAGTGTAAAAACTCCGCCCACTTTACTTATTAGCATAAGAATTCAAAGTTGTCGTAGGAAGCTGAAATTTAGTACGCGTTATCCTCGCTTAAGTGTACTTTGAAATTTAAAAAAAGGGCAAAAACTTCCCCCTTTTGGGCGTGGTCATATTTCATTTGCATTTTAATAAACGGTTTTTATTCGATATATTTTCTTTGAATCCAAAAAGCTTGGGCTATAAAATGTTCAGATATGGGTGAAAGCTATCAACTAAAATGAATAAATTTTTGCCACGCCCACTTTTGGGGCCGTTTTTAAGTATAAACCATTTTCTAATGTGAAAATCCAATCAACACGTGTGAACCACTTCGGATAAAAAATATAAACAAAATAACGATGTTATTGAAAAGGGGTGGATGCCACGCCCCATTCTAAAAGAGAAGATTCTTTAACTGCGAAATTCTAAATAAAGTTGAAGTTAATAGATACTGAAATTTAACAACCAAGATTTATGACACAGTTCGGAGCTTGAAAGTGGTCAATTGGGATGGGGTATACAACGATCCGCCTAAGCGGATTGTAGCCCTCCCACTAGTTTGTATTGGGTTTAAGGCCACAGTAAAGGGACTTTGCCAAAATCCTAATAGTTTCCTCATCTAAGTCTTTTTCATAGGAGTCTTAAGCCCAGGAAACCCAGTGAATTTTCCCAGTTTTCTTATTCTGGTAGTCATAATTGGCATAAACATTATCCTGCAGCCTTACGTTCCTGCAGAACGTATCCTGCAGCGGCATACGTTCGAAGGGTATCGGGAACTTGGTGTCTTTGATCTGACCATAGATGGCCGTAGAGCCGGAAGACAATATGATGAATTCCAATGGGCAGACCTAAAATAATATATTGAAACAGTGCGGATAAAAATTATAGATTTTTTGGGTCTAGTACTAGGTCATGATTGGACCTTGTTTGTCAGCAACAAATAAATCAGCTGGTCTACAAGAAATCTTCCCGATAAAAATGCGTGTCAGTCCAACGACTTTAGATGCATTGTCATCTTTGTCTAATGCTGTGTTATTCATAAGCTCGCTTGCGACAACTGTGACAGGCAATTTTTTCAAGATTCAACTTTATTATTTCGTTTAAATTGTCCGTTCAAGAACTTTCGGTCATCAGGTGAGTCAGACCATCATTTTGTTCAACCGCAATCCATGACTTTTGCGGAAGGATGCAAGGCGGGGGTTAAACCAGTCTATAAATAGCTCCCTCCAGCTGCCTAGATGAAGACCTGTAGATACGGCAAAGCCGGGCCGGAGCAGACCACCATTGTTGGCTACACTCGCGGAAGCAAAATTTAATTTCACAAAAAACACCAATTCGGATGGGGAGATGTTTTGCTTAGTGTCGAAAACATGGACTAATACTAACCGGTCGCACCGTGCAACTTAAACGAGGCCCTAGAAACTTGTTAGATCGACACTGAGGAGATGTTTGCGGAAAGGAAGGAGTTCGCAGAATACTTTGATGGTTCCCGATTCACTTCGAAGCCCGAGAGCAAATCAAGACGGACAATGAGGACAAGGAGAAAGAAGCTGTATAAGACTAAGACTAAACATATGGCATCCCAATAGCCAAGGAAAAATTCTCTCTCGCTGCAAGGCAAATATCTTCCCTAGAGTGGGCCCGGGAGACAATAGCGGCCTTGCAACGAGGCCACCGCCTGAGGCATCCCGTTCTAAGATATGGTTTACGAATTGAACAAGTCTGGAAGACCAAGGAACAATGCCGCGAGTGGTACTTGCTTGACAACCAACAGAAAGCCTTTTGCCAGAAGAAATACCAGTTACAGAGCAGCCCCAAACGGGCTGTAAAAAATCAATTTTAAAAGAAATAGAAGAAAAGCGTTTGCATCGAAGAGAATGTATGTTTTCCAGTTCAAGCCTATAAGATCGATATGACCTAGAGTTCCTCAGACATTGGTTGCCTTGGTTAAGTACCCACAAACTCGTAATAAGTGATAAAACTAAAACAATGTTCTTTAGTATATCCGGTAAGAGCCTTAATCTGCCTAAGCTTATCTGTCATAGCACAAGCTTTAACCGCATGTGTGTAAGTCGGGTGCTTGTTGTTTTTATAATTTTTTTTTTTTTGAATACTAGGATGGACGGAGGCTAAAACTCCAAAATCTTTCAAAGATACCAATACGCCCTCTATAGCGGTACATAATACCGAAGTAGCCGATATTGGTTATGCCCGAATTCCACGTGCTAAAAAACCACCCATTTATGAGAGACACTATGAAACTGCCAGAACGCACTTCATAGTAGTAAATTTTCGCTCTCTCATAATACTTCTTGACTACAACTAAGTTAACTTAACAAGTAGTTTACGCTTCCATAGTGTTAATCGCATTGGATAGGTTGCTTTCCAGTGAATGCACCTACTAAGCCGGTCATTCATGCGGCTTCACCCTACGTCGCTAGATCGAAGGGTCTTGTTCTTTGTAGTCGTCGCTCGTTGTTAACATCGTTAAGAGTCTCGTTTAGAGTACGGATCATTTCATTGTTGCAATGAACATGAAGGCGAGCATTTAGCTTTCGAGCGAAGTTTGTTACTTCCTTGCCCACGGTAGCTATTCCTAAATCTCTGTGAATGTCACTATCCCTGATATACCATGGAGGATTCACAATCGCTCTTAGCGTCTTGTTTTGGAAAGTCTGCAACATGGACATGTTGCTCGGCTTGGTACAACCCCAAAGTTGTATACCGTATGTCCAGGACGGCTTTAACACCTGCCTGTACAAGAGCAGTTTGTTATATGTGCTTAATTTCGAAAATCTTCCAATAAGCCAATACATTTCCCTGAGCCTAATCTCGAGCTCGTCACGCTTCTTTTTCACATGTGGTTTCCACCTAAGTTTAGCGTCCAGTGTCATCCCTAGATATTTCGCTTCATTTGCATAAGGTATTTGTGCAGAATTTATGAACAGAGGTTAATTGTTAACCCTTCTGTAAGTGAAATTCACATGCGTAGACTTGTTCTCGTTAAGAGCGATTCGCCAAGTCTTCGTCCAGACACAAATTCTGTCCAATGCTCGTTGGAGGTTTCTCGTTGATGACTCGACTGATTCACCTGTTGCCAGGATGGCCGTATCGTCCGCAAACGTGGTCACGACTGTCTCGTCATCTAGAGGTATGTCTCTTGTGTAGAGCAGGAATAGGGTCGGACCGAGGACGCTTCCCTGGGGTACGCCAGCCCGAATTTGCTTGAAACTCGAGTATTTACTACTACACCTAACACGAAAGAGTCTGCTTTCAAGATAATTTTCCAATATTTTAAACATGACTTCCGGCAAGTTTTGCCGTAGCTTATATTTCAAGCCTTCGTGCCATACCTTGTTGAAGGCTTGCGATACGTCGAGGAAAGCACTTGAACATATTTTTTTCCCTTTTAAGGCTTTTTCAATTTCATGCGTTATTCTGTAGACTTGGTCTATTGTGGAATGGTCAGGTCTGAAACCGAATTGATGATCATCAAGCGTCTTTCTGCAATTATTGGTTGTAATCGTTTCAGTAGAAGTTTCTCGAAAACTTTCAATATGATCGGCAGAAGCGATATGGGCATAATGACTTCAGCAACTTTCCATTGTCTTGGAACGTATAGAAGTCTAAGAGAAGCGTTTATCATATAAAGTAGCTTGACTAATGCCTTTTTTGGTAGCTCTTTTAATATTTCGCCAGTGATCAGGTCGTAGCCCGGGGCCTTATTATTTTTAAGTTTGCTAATTGTCTGTCGGAGTTCAACTAACGAAACTTTTTTCATTCTAAAGCTATCAGGTTCCGCGTTGTTGTTTAGAACGTCAGCCAACGGCGGACCGTCGAAAGGCTTGAATGTTTCTTCTAAATGTTCAGCAAACAAATTCGCTTTCTCTTTGTCTTCTCTTGCCCGTTCGCCGTTAGCTTTTTTTATTGGTGCCGAGTGGATTATAGGTTTCTTGATAGACTTAACTGCTTTCCACAGCAAGTAGTTTGAGCTCCTATCCGCCGACAAGCCTTCAAGATATTCAGTGGTCTCACGATTTTTAAGATCTTGCAACATTGCTTTCAGTTTGTTAGAGAGGTGGTTCAATAGGGTTTTGTCTGGGGGGCCCTCGTGCCTTGCCATCTCCTACGCGCTCTTCTCTTTTCACGAATCAATTCCTCGATTTCGAGCGGATATGTTTTACGTACATGCCCGTCGGTGCTAACTGCGTTCTTTTGGGACGAATTGTTGTTCCAAGCAGCGCCCTGAATTGCTTCAATGAATTTGTCAACTGCGGTTTCTAACTCGGAAGGAGTTTTCAATGGCACATTCAATCCAACACCCTCCTTACAGTCCTTTCTGAAGGCGTCCCAGTTCATGTTTTTGCTAGCTAATCTAGGAGCTCTTTCTATTTTCGCCAGTCTTCCACCCATATTCAAGATAACTCCTGAGTGGTCTGAGCAAAGATCATAACACTCTTCAATTCGCGTAAGGTATTGGGGGTACCCTTTAGCGATGAAAGATCGACAAGGTCAGGCCTTTTATGCCTATCTTGGAGAAAAAGTCCACCCCACGCTTCTTACTATTTTTGTACAGTAATCTGCCTCTTGCTGAATTGCATCGTGAGCCCCAAAGAGTATGCTTCGCGTTAAAGTCACCCCAATGATAAAATTGGACCCAATGAAGTCATACATACGATCAAGATCGTCTTCCACCAGTCTATATCCTGGCGGGAAATAACAAGATGCAATGTTGTAATCTAAGCAGTCAATTTTTACAGAAACTGAACTGATCTGCATAGAGTCTAGCTCAACTTCTGTGTTCTTGAAGTGCTTTATGCAGTTTTTAATGTAGAGGGAGGATCCTCCTCTCGAATTTTGCGAAGGGTGATGTGCGTGATAGTCATTGTAACCTTTAAGTTTGGGTGTAGACCCGTTTTTAAGGTGAGTTTCCGTAATCATGCAAATATCAACATTGTTTTTCCGTAGAAATACTTCTAGTTCGTCTATTTTATTCAGAAGGCCGTTTGTGAGAAGTATTTTAAACAACTGTTTCATATTCATGTTCTCTTGTATTTTTTTCGAGGCTTAAACTCGAGCTTGCTCAGTTGTCAATATAACTTTGTT
Organism: Neoascia interrupta; assembly: GCA_947623515.1. Taxonomy (NCBI): domain Eukaryota; kingdom Metazoa; phylum Arthropoda; class Insecta; order Diptera; family Syrphidae; genus Neoascia; species Neoascia interrupta. The sequence continues at coordinate 154,464,394 of OX392462.1, forward strand.
GATTTTAGTCTGATCCTCAAGTTTCTCCAAGATTACAGCGAGGATCTGAGACACTGCATCTGTTGTGGGCGATCTTGCCTTGTTTTCGTTTGCCGCAACCTGTGCGTATGATTTCGCTCCGACCAGTGGTGGTTTCTCCGCTGCACTTGAACTGGCGCCGCTCTTTTGTGGAGCTTTTACGCCTTTTGTCGACGCCTCCTTTGCCAATCTTCGACTTTTGATCGGCTTTGGCGTCTTTGGTTTAGGAGTTTCAGCAGGTTTTGGGCGTCCCAGGCTTTGATTCTGACCTCTAGTATTTTCCTTAAGAGGTTCTCGTCCCTTTTGCAGCTCTATGGCTACTTCGCATCCTCGATAGTTCGCGGGGTGGTTTCCGTGGCAATTGGCGCAAACTGCTGGAGCCTTTATGTCAACTTTGCACTCTGTTGACAGGTGTTTTCCGGCACATTTCACGCAACGTGGTTCTTTTTGGCAGTAGGCACTTGTGTGCCTGAATTCTTGGCATCACTTACACTGTGGTATCAGTCTATTGCCCTTTCGCATGGGTTCGATTTTAACCCTGATGTTAAGTATCATTTTTGTTTTATAAATATCGTTTATGCTCTCAGTTCTTTCAAAGGAGAACATAAAAATTGGAAGGCCGCGTCTGATCACAGTGTCTCTTTCTCCTTCCATGCGTTTTTATAATGAGACTATTTTAATCAATTCTAACACAGCCTGTTCAGACTAATACTTTTTAGTTGAATGGGCCTCCCTCTCAGTCTTTAAGTACTTTGGCTTAAAATTTGACAGTAAAATGAATTTGGACGTTCATACTTCCCTTGTCATATTTACTCAGAGCTGCCAGAGTTATATTGCTCTTAAGAAGGTACTGTTCGCGGGATCTCTTACACACCGTATACTTTGGTCTCATACAATCCAAACTTCAGTATGGACTAGTTTTTTGGGGTGGGGCTTATCACTCATGGGAAGAAGATAAACCCTTTGCTGATCATCCAAAAACAAATTTAAGATTCATTTGGAGGAAAAAACGTTTGGAGCAGAGCTTTATTCTCTGCTGCAATTTAAAGATCCTTCACTGGGAAAATAAGTAGGATAAATAGACTAATAAATATTCGTAGAAATATTATTATTATTATAAATTCTTTATTTAGTTTTAGAGTTTACAGAGCAGTTTACAAGAACAATAGCATGACAAAAACCTGCGTCTGCCTGAAGAGACATTTCATTAATAAAAACAATATAAACGCAAATGTATTTTTTCTTATTTAATAATATAATACATAATATACAATTTAAATAAAATTTTTATCTTAGACGCAAATGGAGAACTAACCTAAAAAGTGGCTTAGTGTGGCAATTTTAATTATTTGAAACATAGAATTAAATAAGTTATACTACAGTAACTGAGTGAACAACTGGATGTTATGACATAAAGCTATTACGGTAGGTAAGAGCTTGCTTGCAATAGTTATACAGGCTGAGCCATCCCTCGGTTCCATTCATAATATCGTTAAAGCGTGGCAAAGAAATCTGACTTTGTTGGAAATATAACCTTAAAATTTCCTGCAAAATAGGACAGATAGCAATGAAGATAGCAAAGTAAAAACGCTTAATTCGTTATTTTGTGCATTGTACGAATATAGTTTCGTAAAAATATTCAAAAGCTATTTCAAGCCATATTGAGTGAATCTGCGGCTTTTTGTAAAATATCCCGTGAACCCGTCTGTCCGTCGTCCGTATATTCGTATTATTAACCAATCTCTTCGTAAATTTTCAAATGGACCATGGCAACTACGAAAACATAACGCACACGTGTCTGTGTGTATTGCAAAAAAATCTGACATGGTACAATTGATGTTGAATTTTTACCCGCTCTTTGTAGTTCCAAGAAATCTGTTGAATTTCATACGGAGAGCCATACAGCCACGCGCTGACAAGTTCTGAAGCCATTTGTAGTTTCGTACTATCTGTATCTGAATCGAACTGTACGGGCTGTACAGCGATACCGACCTAGCCAAAAGAGTCAAAACACAACGTCTACGATGGCTGGGTCATCTAGAGCGGATGGACACCAACGCCCCAGCCCGGAAAATCCTCGAATCCACACCGCAGGGACGACGCGGTAGAGGAGCACCGAGACTCAGGTGGCGCACGCAAGTAGAAGGGGACCTCAGCCAACTTCGCGTGCGAAACTGGAGACGGCTAGCTAGGGACAGAGCTGGCTGGCGAAGCTTGTTGGCTGAGGCCCAGGTCCACCCCGGACTGTAGCGCCACCTTAAGTAAGTAAGTAAATATATTGATTTTTACCATTTAATTTTATTATAATAATCTCTTTATTAAAAATTATTTTTTAGTATTACATTTATTATCTCACAAATAATTTTTGTCATAAAATGAACTTATATCACTACATTTATTATCTTACAATTAATTTCTTTCATTAGATTACATCACCCATCAACCACCGATTCATTAAACATTATAATAATTATAATAAACATTTTACAAATTATTTAATTTTCTTTTGTTATTTATTATTTATCAAATACTATATTATAATATAATAAAATTTGCACTTTGCAAAGCTTTTCAAGACAAATGTACTCTCGGAGAGGAGGGCTTGTCAGAACGTGTTGCGGAGGTTGGGGATCGTGAAAAAGATCCTCTTTTAGGTGGCGGAGACAGGATTTGAACAAACACCTGCCCCGAAATAGGCACAGACACTGTCCACTACGCCTCTCACCCCACAAAAAAAGAGTTAGCCTAATTTTAATTTAAGGTAGCCTAATTTTTAATTTAAGATTTTAAATGACTTGATGCTAAGTGAAAGTGATATATTTATACCATATTTTTTTTGTTTTTCTAATAAACTTAATTAACCATTTTAATTAGAATTTTTCAACTTAATTAAAAAAAAATACTATTACAATATCAACGTGCAGTTTTACTTCATTTATTTTATTTCGCAACAAAATGTTTCTTGCCAGAAGTTGTCCAATGAGGAATGGTTTTCTCTAGGCATATTAGTATATATTACGATTACGTTTGTGCTATGTGCAGACGCATTAGTACATAGTACGTTTTTGGTATGTATGAATGCATCAGTACATAGTACGAATACGTTTGTGGTATGTAAGAATGCATAAGTACATAATACAAATGTATTTATAAATAGTACGAATGCATTAGTACATAGCAGGAATGCCTTAGTACATAGTACGAATACATTTGTGCTATGTACAGACGCATTTGTATATATTACGAATACATTTTGTACTATGTGCAAACGAATTAGTAATAGGATCGAAGGCCTTTGTACATTGCACAAATACTTTCGTAGATTTGAGTTTTTATCATTCGTACAATGTACGAAACCATCTTTGTGATATGCACAAAGGCGTTCGTCTGCTGAAAACCACAGAGGGTTTCGTACTATTTACGAATATATTTGTTCCTGGGTGTTCCTGTTAAACATCTGTACTTCTTCTTAAAGTCTTTTTTCTTGAGAAGTGGGTATTCGAGATAGAAATTTTTGCGGACTCGGCAGCAACGAAAGTTTTCTGGCAACTATGCCACTTCATGGCACAGCTCACTTCTTAAGCTTTCATTCTTCGGTGAGCTCTTGACTGTTTAATAAATTACCAATAGCACTAAGATGTACTATAGGAATCTTTTTGCATCTTAAGGGCATCATATGCTGCTTTTTTAGTTAATTATGACGAATCATCATGTTTCTGAAATTTTATTGTAGATAACGGTACCATTTCCATTTTGTTTGAGGGAGAATGGATTAACCTACAAATTTGGGGAACATTGTGTTTGCATATGTTCAGGCATTAAGCCTCCACGTCAAATTGAACAGTGTGACAATGAGTGTCTTTATCCACATTTCGGCTACTGTATTACATATACAAAAAAGTTAGAAAATGCCAATATCTACAACTTTTGTCATATAATTTTTAGCAAAATTTCATATAATATTTGCTGAAAAACAGTCATTTTAAGCTAAAATCCCTTAAAAAAGTGGGCGTGGTTAATAAAAAGGCCAAACTTTTTTAACCACGACCAAAGGCAATGTTATATATCAAAAATGAGTGTAACATTGTAACACAGCTAAAATTTGAAAAAAAAAGAATTTTTTGAAATTAGAGATGGTCGCACGCACAGGCCTGTAGTGGGCGTGTCTGGGAGCGGATTCAGCTAAAATACAAACTATCTGCAGGACTGGACTTCCAGGCAACCTTCCAAATTTCAGCTCTCTAGCTTAAAATTGAAGGCCTAAAAGTGGCTAACATACGGACGGATATGGCTTAATCGATTCTCCTGTCGGTTCCATTCATATCTCTAAAAGGTCTTAGGGGTCTACAGTGATTATTTCACTGAGTTACAAACTATACAACAAACTTATTATACCATGGAAAGGGTATGAAGAAAAGATCTAAGTTTTAGGCTGTTATGTCATGGATCATCGAGGGAGAAAGCTCAGACATAAATGGTATAGGCGAGGTTTTGCTTGATTTTGTTCTAAGCTCCAACTTTCTAGTCTTTAATACGGCAAGTTCAATTCAATTCACGTTCTTGTTTATGGTCCGCACCTCTGCGAGGATCTGACAAACCCTTCGAGAATAACCATTTGTCTTGAAAAACTTCTCCCAAGTGCCGTTCTGATACAGCCAAAAACTGAATGTCCCCTTGTATGTGAAGAATACAAAACACACAGCAGCGAACTAAAACTAACGAACTAGAAAGAATCTAAGCAGGGATCGCTGCTGCTGTATACTCTTTGATATACATCGAAGGCTCTCAGGCTATGGGCAAGTTAAAAAAAAGACCGTCAAGTATGAAGACATACGCGGAGCGCTCCGTCGGCTTTTGTTGAAGGTTATAGTCATCTATATTGCGCAGTTTGTGTAACATTCTATTTATTCAATAAAATTATTTCTGGATATATTTTACAGTCTGTAGTATACTTTTTTCGTAGTGCTGTCTACTGTTTTTATAGTGGGTGATTCTATATAATCATCACCCAACATCAGGGAAGGACATACTCTTTCTTGGCCTTTTTTAGGATTTCTATAATTTAAAACCCATAAAACAACAATTTCGATTATTTTTAATTACCGTTAGACTTTTTGATCAATTTTACAACCACCTCTTCTCAAATTCTGCGGATATGGATTTCTGAGGAAACGGTAAGAACATGCTGTTTTTTATTTCGTTTGTTTGAATGGGCTTAAATACTAAGGACCGAAAACGACAATATTGAAACATTTTTGAGACAGTTTGCTTGCCTTTTAAAAATTTCATACTTCAGCCCAATTTAAACGAGGTCGTCATAATCGCTAAGGAACAAGAAATCTTTAAAAAATAGTTTTCGAAAATGTTTTCATGTTTTTCAGTTAAATCGTTTTGTATAAAATTTAAGAAGATGGACTTTACCCGGTGTTAATTTAAAAATTATACTTTTTACCGTTTGGGAGATAGGCCTTTTGACCTTTTGACCTTTTTTATAATTTTTTAAATTTCAAATCCATAAAACAAATATTTTGAAGTTTTTTCCAGTTCCCGTTAGACTTTTTCCCAATAGCACTACCAGCAGCACTAGCCTTGGATGTTTTTTTTTAATTCTATGGCCACCGGCTTATGCACAAAACGGTAAAACAAACTCCTTTTTTATTTTAACTTAGGTTAAAAACGGCAATTTAAAAAAAAATTAACACAGTCATTCCTTCTTTTTGTAAGCTTTGTACTTTAACCGAATCTGAAAAAGATCGCTTATACCGTTATAAAAATTGTTTTTGCAAATGCTTTTATGTTTTTCAGTTCAAAATCCGCTATAATATTCCTTAAAATTTTGAATTATTACTGATACGTCTGATTTTTTTCATAGAATTCCACCAAACAGCACAGGAGATAATGGGACACACACACATACACACACGTTTTTTCATGTATTTTTGCGATTTTTTTTCGAAAATGCGTTAAAACTGCAGTACTCAAACTGTTTTTGAAAAATATGACCTGGGCACATTGTTTACTTTGAGTTGCTTTATTCGTGTGTTCAATATTGATTTTATGCGATAAGCCGTTCAAAAGTTATGGCCTCCAACACTTTGAAAAACTTCATACATTTTCGACTCTTCATTTCTCAAAAACGTTTTGATATTTTCGAAAAGTTTTATATTTCAATTAAAGCCTAGTATTTCTTAAACCTTTATCGTTTTTCTAGTTCTTTCCTACTAAACTTCTTGAAAAAACACTAAAAATCATTAAGTCCATTTTCACATTAAACTTTAGACTGTATTTAAACCGTTATTAGTGCTTAAAAAAAATGCCCTCTATGGATTCTCTGACTATTTCCGCAGTTTATACGCACACCAAATTTTGTCTTTCTACGACTTACCGTTCAGAAGTATAAAGCGATTGGACGGACGGACGGACAACGTAGCGATACCATAAGTGGTCCTTTTTCCATTTTTGGACGGACCACAAAAAACCAAAGATTAGCAAACTTGGAGACGTTCAACAACTTGGAGAGGACTTTCATCCTCTGGCCAGGTAGAGATCTCACAACCACCGAACAAAAATTCGACGAAACAGTCAAATATGTTACCGGTATGTGTTCTCTAGCTTCTTTGAAAAATGCAAGCCGAATAACAACACTGGAGAAAAGGAACGCCCTCGATTTTCGAGCATCAAGAACTCAGGATCTAGACGAAGCCTTGCAAAAGAAGAGCTCATCGAGTGGACGACCTACAAGGGGCGTGTAAAAATCGTAAAAAGGAAATCAAGAGTGGAATCGGCTAAGGTGATCAGTGATTTTCACATTTTTTCACAGTGAATGTGATCAAACAAAGTAATCCGTCTGAGTAAGGTGATCACAAAAATATTGTACCGAATCGTTGCTTTATTTAGGCTTGTGATGTAAGAATACTTTTTTGTATTCATGCATGCAGAAAGTCAGCCTAGGTGTAGGCTAAAAACTTAACTAATCAGAAACTTTGAAAACTGGGGATCAGCTGATTTTGACGGTAGGAAGGCTATCGCTACACCACAGCAAAGGCAGTGGCGGAAATACCCTTGGAATACAAGGGAATACTTTGGCTGAGTTTTAAGACAAAGAGTGGGCGTTCAATAGCACTTAAGCATACGCGATAATGAGCAATACTCAGCTCTTTAAAGGGTGACCCCACCCATATTTATACTGAATTGTTTTAAAATGCTCCGTTGACATTCAACACTATTTTCTTATTTATTAATATAAAAATATAGAATCTCAAGTAAATTTCCGTACATTAATTTCTAATTTTAATGAATTGTATCAAATTGTAAATTGTTTTCTATTTTAATAAGATATTGTACTGAAATAAAATAATTAATAAATAATAATAAAATAAAATTAATAAATAATAAATAATAAAATTATGGCCATTGACCGTCTTCTTCTTAATAAAAGAGTAAATTGGACCTTCGGAAGTTCTTAAGTAAACAATAAAGTTTCACAGTGAATTCACAATAATTGTCATTTATGCGACCAATTGTTGTGGTTGGTTTCCAAGTTGTATTAATGACTAGAGATATGCTTTCAGTGTATAATAAAAAGCTGTTTGATTTTTTCCAGTTTATCACAACTTTATTATGGCACTTTTAAATGGAACTTTGAGTCCGAATCAGGTCTGTCCTAAACTATTGAAAAAACTAACAAAACTTTTTATTTTTTTATAACAATGTTTGTTTTACTGAACGAAGAAAATATTAAAGAATTCAGAAATCTGGACAAAAATCCCCAATAATCCGACAACTAATGACTTGTTAGATCAAATTTGGATTAAAAATTTAGACATAAAACTGAAATGAAAGCATATTTATCGATTTTTTTGGTCCCCCCCTTTTTTATTTATTTACCATGAATTTAGGACAACGGATTCAAAAGTTTGTAGCATATAAAGTCACGCTCTTGCTCAAGGCCCAAAAAAATATTGAAACAAAAATTGAGTTAATTAAATTTAAAGAAATGTACTAAACGCAATAGTCACTTTAGCAAGTCATATAATAATGCATACATAATTATTAAGAAAGACTTAGCATTTTTTATTATTTTAATATGAAACCAACACATGTAATGGTTAAAGGAACTACTTTCGATTAATGGCTTAATTACTTACTCCTATTTTCGCGAATATTTTTTTTCAATTTTATCTTTTTTTTTTGAACATCTCTCGACGGATTGCAATGTCAGCAGTCAGGCACCCGCGGTTTGCGCCAATTGCAGGGGAAGTCACCCAGCGAGCTACCGAGGGTTCCAAATTGCCATTGAGTTGCAAAAACGACATGAAGCTCCGAAGAAAAATAGTGAAAATAAGGGCCCAAGCCTAATACCTCCTAAAGTAGATAAGCCAAAAACCGCTAAGTTGACAAGGGGTAAGGGTTTGATTAAAGGCAAAATTCAAAATGCGCAAGAAAACGTCGCTGGTCCTAGTTCCCACTGGAGTCAAAAGGGAGAATCCACACTTGTTAGCCACAATCGGCCGCATCAGATTCGGTGTCTCAAATTCTAGGCATGATTTTAGAAAAGTTTGAGCAACAGGCGAAACTTAATCAAGTAATATTCAACAAATTGAGCGAGCTCGAGTTTAAACCTCGAAAAGCATTTAATAAAAAATCATGAATATGAGAAAGTCAATCAAAATAATTACATGGAATGCAAACGGCCTTTTGCAAAAAATTGACGAACTAAAAGTATTCCTATGGAAGAATAATGTAGACATATGCCTGATTTCGGAAACCCACTTTAAAAAGGGTTCAGCACGGAAAATAAAAGGTTACATTGACTATCACGCGCATCATCCTTCAGAAAATTCGAGAGGTGGATCCTCTCTCTACATCAAAGACTGCATTAAGCACTTCAAAAACGAAGAAATAGAACTTGACTCTATGCAAATAACCTCAGTCTCAGTAAAATTAAGTCACATAAATTACAACATCGCGACGAGCTATTTTCCTCCGCAGTATCGGCTGGCAGATGAAGATCTTGCTTTGCTCTTTGATTCACTTCGGTCAAACTTTATCATCGGCGGGGACTTTAACGCGAAAAATACTTTTTGGGGCTCACGGTGCAATTCAACAAGAGGCAGAGCCCTCTTTAAAGCAAGTACAAAACGCGGCGTGATCTTCTTATCGACGGGAAAGCCAACATATTGGCCAACCGACAGAAATAAAATACCTGACTTCTTTATCGCCAAGGGGGTACCTCGTTACCTTACGAACGTAGAAGAACGCTTTGATCTCTGTTCAGATCACTCGGCAGTTCTTTTGAAAATCGGCGAAAGCCTAGCGAAAAAGAATAGAGCGCCTAGATTAACTAACAACAACACCGACTGGGATGGCTTTAGAAAATACTGCAAAGAAAACATAGCTTTAAATGTACCGCTCAAAACGCCACTTGAAATAGAAGAAGAATTAGATAAACTCGTGAGAGTTGTTCAGAGCGCTGCGTGGAATAATACTTCTTTTCGGAGGTCCGAATTATCGAACAGCGGAGCAATATATCCGCGAGAAATAGAAGAGCTAATATGCGAAAAGAGGAGAGCGCGCAAGAGATGGCAACGTTCGTGAGCACCCCTGGATAAGACAATCTTGAACCACCTTTCTAACAAACTGAAGCACGAACTTCAAGATTTTAAAAGTCACGAGACTACTGCTTACCTCGAAAGTTTGACTGCCGATAAAGGTTCGAACTACTCTCTTTGGAAAGCAGTCAAGTCCGTTAAGAAGCCTATAGCACACTCTGCGCCATTAAGAAAAGCGAACGGCGAATGGGCAAGAAAAGACAAAGAAAAAGCAGATTTATTTGCAGATTACCTAGAAGAAACATTTAAACCGTTTGACGGGGAACCGTTGGTCGAGGAGCTCAATCCTTATGCGGTACAAGATAATTATAGAATAAAAACCGTGTCATTGGCTGAACTTCGTCAAACGATAAATAATCTGAAAAACAACAAAGCCCCTGGCTACGACTTAATTACTAGCGAAATTCTAAAGGAGCTACCGAAAAAAGCTTTGGTCAAGCTACTCTATATCATTAACGCTTCCATGAGAGTTTTATACGTTCCAAGGCAATGGAAAGTGGCCGAGATCATAATGGTTCCGAAACCAGGAAAATGTCCAAACAACAAAAAGTCATACAGACCTATTTCGCTACTGCCGATAATATCTAAGGTATTCGAAAAACTGTTGCTTAAAAGGTTGCAACCAATCATTGAAGAAAGACGATTGATTGCGGATCACCAATTCGGATTTGGGAAAAAGCATTCAACAATCGACCAGGTCTATCGAATAACAAACGAAAACGAAAAAGCTCTGGAAGCGAAAAAGATATGTACTAGCGCTTTTCTCGACGTATCGCAAGCCTTCGACAAGGTGTGGCACGAAGGCCTGAAGTACAAGTTAAGGCTAAGCTTACCAGAAAACTCTATAGAATCTTAGAGCCTTACCTTAAAGAGATAAATGCCGGTGTCCCGCAAGGAAGCGTTCTCGGCCCAATATTATTTTTGCTTTATACAAGAGACATTCGCAGACGACACTGCTATTCTCGCTATTGATACGACAGTTGAATTATCAACACGGAAACTCCAGCGCGCTTTAGACGAAATATGCGACTGGAAGAAGAGCTGGCGAGTCGTCCTTAACGAGACTAAGTCAACGCATGTTAACTTTACATATAAAAAGATAAACAACAAACTTTTATTCACTAACTCAGTACAAATCCCGTACTCAAATGAAGCGAAATATCTAGGAATGACTCTAGACGCAAAACTTAAGTGGAAGCCGCACGTTAAAAAGGAAACGCGACGAGCTCGAAATCAAGTTAAGAGAAATGAATTGGCTTATCGGAAGATTTTCGAAACTAAGCATATATAACAAACTGCTTTTGTATAAGCAAGTGCTAAAACCATCTTGGACGTACGGTATACAACTCTGGGGCTGTACTAAACCAAGCAATATATCTATTTTAGAAACTTTTCAAAATAAGACACTCAGAGCAATCGTTAATGCTCCATGGTACATAAGAAATAGCGATCTACGCCGAGATCTAGGAATCGCAACCGTGTCTGACGAGGTAACAAACTTTGCTCGCAAACTTAGTACTCGTCTTCGCGGACACAATAAGACGATGCAACAATGAAATTATCCTAACTTTGGATCAGACAAATCTTACGCGCCGACTACAACGAATGAGACCGTTAGATCTAGCAGCATAAGATGAAACCGCATAAATTGACGGTAATGTAGGTGCCTTCGTTGGAAGACAGCCTGCCACACGCGATTACTACAGAAGCTTGAACTACTTGTTAAGGAAACTTAGTCGTAGTCTGACGGAAAATGGGAGGTTTTTTAGTGAGTAAGAATCTCACACTACTATGAGCACGCGCGACCGGTCCTCGTAGTGCCTATGAAGGTTTTTCCTACCCACGGAAAAAAAAAAAAAAAAAAAAAAACATAGTATATGCTCTATTTGGATACTCGCTGTTTATGGAAACACTTCGAATGCACCATAAATATAAAGCAAAGCTGCAAAGGTGTACGAAATGGATGATAACAGGTTGCCAAAAGCGCTCAAACACATACCAAACTCTTTTAGGAAAAAAAACTATCATCCGAGAGCAGATTTGACTTGAGCCTGGCTTAAACAAGCGGCTTACTGCAAAATAAACGGCTTACTACAACTTATAGGACAAGGCAGGTACTTGAGGCTAAGGCTTGTCAATTTTGCACGGAGCTCGCAGCACAGGATATACTAGCCAGAGCTGGTATGTGATCTACAGGAGCGCACCTACTTACTATCTCAATGAAAACTCAACACTCAACTATGAAAATAAGTCTTATCTTCGAACTACAGACCATAGCGACAAGACCTGCACATTCTTTGCGAGCTATGTAACAGCAGGGTTAGAGAGGAAATTTTTCATTTCATAGCTTTGTGCCTTATACTTAAAGGTTTCCGTGTTATCTTCTTCAACGCGAATACTTTGTGTTATGAGAGAGCTCTGGATATTGTAATGTGGCGACAAGAAGTATGCAGGAGTCACTGAATGCACCAATCGATTCATTTTACGAACGCACCAGCTGGATTCACTCAACGAACACACCCAACTGTCATTCCAGTTAGCTGAAAACAAACTGATATTCTAGAGGCCTTTTCGGTTGGTCGTCCGGGAGCGTCCGGCAGACTGGACTCTCCTGAAACTGTTTTCTTGGACTCGTTTGACAGTTACTCTTCTGGATAGGAGAGAAGTTTGCTTCTGGTTTTGAAATCTTTTGCCTTTTGCTTCAAAAATACAACGCTAGACAAACTTCAAAATCAAGAAGAACGTGTTTGGCTGTTCGAAGAGAAACCCCAATTCGGGAGAAGAACGCCCTGACCCGGGGTGCCAACCGAAAAGGCCATAACTTCGAATTTCGATATCGAAAACTTCCCCTCCATGGAATTCAGCGGAAAAGTACCAATGGAAAATTACCAAAGGGGAAGTATGGAACGTACTGGAAGGTGCTTAGTTTAATTTGTATGGCTTGTACAAGACCGTTATATTTTAAACGTTGACTTGTGAATATTGACAGCGGTTGAAAGCGATAACAAGCAGTTGAATTTAAATAAGGGGTTGAATTATAAGTAGCGAATTTAAATAACGTGTGATTTGAATTTAAATACCTTAGTTTTGCTTAATAAATAAAGTGTTTCATTGTGTAATTGTAAAAGTGAAATTGAGTTATATTAGACGAACCCCAGGCAAAAATATTTTAATATCTTGAGCGGGGATATGTCTGATGCTGGGACGCACACTACAATAATGCTAAAGCTGCTCTTATGTACAGGAAACGCAATACCGAAGGAGACTTCTAAGAAAGTGAATAAGAGTTTGATCTACTCTTTTCATTCGTTATTTGCTTTTGTAGTAAATTTGCTTTTCCAGATACCCTCTTTTGTATAGAAATCGCCATTTGTCCTGTCAAACTGGAAAAAGGTTAACTTTGACCAAAGCTTACACACTTTGTAAAAACTTAAAACTGGATTTATAAAGCGTCCGCCATCTGACGTTTTTTTTTCAACTAGTGCTTATTTCGTGAATGGTAACACTTAGCTCATGTTTGATTTGACAGATAAGTTAGTTTAATCCTTCCGCGAACAATTATGGTTGTGTACACGCTTGAACAACCCCGGTAAATATTGCGACATTACTTTGAAAATCATGGCAATGTTGCAGAATGTGTGCGAAACTCGCTTACGGATTTTGGAAGAAGAGAAGCACCGTCGGCTCCGTATGTACAACAATTCAATATTTCGCAGACATCATTGAGACGGATTTTGCATAAAGACCTTGGGATGAAGCCACACAAAGTCCAATTGGTTCAGGAGTTTAAGCCAACTGACCACCCGATGCGTTTTCGCTTCGCTAAGTGGGCCTGCGATCGACTTAGAGAAGATGCCGATTTTGCCAAAAAATCATCTTTTCAGACGAAGCTCATTTTGATCTTGGCGGGTATGTAAACAAACAAAATTGTCGCATTTGGGGCACAGAAAACCCGCACGCATACATTGAAAAGCCGATACACCGAAAAAGAGTCACTGTTTGGTGCAGATTTTGGTCCAGAGGCTTAATTGGGCCATTTTTCTTCGAAAATAAGCAAAGAGTGTACGTTACAGTCAATGGCGATCGTTATCGGGCCATGTTGAACGAATTTTTGTTCATACAAATACAAATATTGAATACAGATACAAAAATTGAAGAGGAGGATATTGGCTACATTTGGTCTAAACAGGACGGCGCTACGTGCCACACAGTCAAAGTTACACTCGATGTTTTGCACCCTGTTTTTGAAGATCGCATTATTAGCTGCAGAGCTGATGTCGTTTGGCCACCTGCGATTTGAAACCGTGGACTATTATTTGTGGAGTGCCGTAAAAGATAGGTGTTACGCCGACAAGCCAGAGAAAATTCACGCTTTAAATAAATACAGATGCACACAATCGATAATGTGCTTAAAAATTGGACCGATCGTGTAGGCTACTGCATGGCCAGCCGAGGCAGCCATTTGAATAAAATTATTTTCCATTATTAACCGGAAGGATTTTAATTTCAAATAAAAATAAACAAATTTGAGAAAATATTCAGGATTTTTTTATAGCATTTTCAAAAAAAAAAAAGATATTTGGCGGACCCTTTACAAATATTTGAATTAAAGTTCATAAAAGAGGCATAAAAGAGGTTTGTCAAAATGGTATTAATGGAATTTATTTTTCTTGTCGAAATGGTTTGAATTTGTTCAGTTGTGACTTAATGAACATTTTTATCTCTGACCCAGGGTATATTAAGTTTGATGTATAGTTTGTAACGCAGTGAAATAATCACCGTAGACCCCTAAGACCTTTTAGAGATATGAATGGGACCAATCGATTAAGCCATGTCCGCCCGTCCGTCCATCCGTATGTAAACCAATTTTTGGCCTTAAATTTTAAGGTAGAGAGCTGAAATTTGGTGCGTTGGCTGGAAATTCATTGGACCAGATCAAGATTGAAAATTAGCTGAATTCGCCCACAGTCACGCCCATTACAGGCCTGTATGTGCGACCATTTTTAATTTTAAAAAATAATTTTCCAAATTTTAGCTATGTTGAAATGGTGCTAGCGCATTCATTTTTGGTACATATGGAACATTGCCTTGTAATTGTCTTTGAAGTAGCCGAAAAAGTTTGGCCTTTTCAATTACCACGCCCACTTTTTTAAGGGATCTTAGCTTAAAATGACTGTTTTTCAATAAATATATATGAAATTTAACTAAAAATTATATGAAAAAAGTTGTAGATCTTAGCGTTTGCTAACTCTAATGTATTGAGTAGTATGTGCCTCCGCCCACTTTTGTGGGCGTGGCGTTAAAAAAAGGGATTTTTTATTTAAAAAGGCGGAGTTTTAGGCCGAAATGTTGGCAACCACCTAGCATAAAGCATTCAACAGTGATATTTTTATATCCCGCCCACTTTTTGGAGGCGTGGCAGTTTTTTTTTGGTAAGGTCGGGTATTTTGCAATTACTCGTAGATGGGCTGAAGCTTTTGCATACGCACTATTGCACTTTCCCACTTGTTTATTAGACGTTGAAAGTTTTTCTGGAGTAACAGAAACTTCAATGAAAAACATGTGCTTTTTTCGCCGTAGTTTTATTGGTCAGTTTTGGATTATTTTTTCACTCAGCCAACACGTTTTTGAAAGTTGACGTAATTGCAGGGTTGCCTTCAATTCAAACAGTTCAATCGTGAGACAGAGATTTGTGTGCTTGTTTGGTCATCGAATCAACCAGAAACTAAATTTTGTATTTTATTATTTAGTAGCACCAGTTTTATAATTTTAGTGATGGAAGTGACAAAAAAATAAGTGGGAAGTCGCAATAGTGCATAATATAAAGGCTCAAGTCCGTCTGCGACGAAATCTAAAAAATCATTTTTTTAAGCCAAAAGCACGCCCACAAAAGTGGGCGGAGACATACAGTATGTTCCTATGCAAAAAACATGGCAAATATTAATGCTTACAACATTTGATTTCATATAAAATTATTGAAAATACGTTATTTTATGGCTAAATTGGTAAAAAAGTGGGCGTGGCTAATTTTTTGGTGAAATCTTTTTTGTGTTGCCTTACAACCAAGTACAAACCTTACTTTGAACCAAGCGCTGACACAGCACTAACATAGGTAAAACGATATTTCAGTTTTTTTTAAGAAACGGAGGTGGCTGTGGGCGTGTCTATGGGCGGAGTTCAATAATTGTCAGGCGTTATCTGTACAGCTGTATATTGCCGGTTCAGCTACCAAATTTCAACTTTTAAGCTCAAAATTTAAGACCTGAAAGTTGTTTACATACGGATGAAGGGGCAGTCCGTATCCCTGCAAAAAAAAAAAAAGTTTAAACAAAACGAAGTCAAAGCAATTTGACACTTAACGTGATGACTGCACCGAATCAGTAATTGTCGTTCTGTTCACAATAAAACCGAGTGTACACCACGCTAAAATTTCCGCAAACACCGACTATTATTTGACAGCTCTGTGTGGCAGTTCGGTGTTCAAAAGAATACGCCATTAATGTGTCACCGGTATGAAAAGTTCGCTCCGCCTTTTTAAATATATGGTTGGCATTTTGTATATATTGGGCATACTGCAACTTCATGCGACACACCTGCTTAGGTTAATCGGTCTTATCGGGGGTAAGGGCTCGCTGGGTGTATACAAAACATTAAACATAGATATTTCTTCCGATCCTCGCTTTATTTGTTTTTCAAAACTGAATGGGTTGACTAAAAAACTTCACACCAAAAAGCTAACAACATTCTGCCTTTAGCTTTAAGACCACCTCGGTACCTTTAAAATGGCAGAGGCCATTAATTGTTTCTCTTGAAACACGCTTTTAATTATACCTACTCTTTAATTTTCCGCAACATTGACACGCGCCAAGTCAATGGACCTTTTTGACATTTTATTTGCCTTAAATGTCAGCAAAGCCAATTTTCCTGTAAAGCCGCATCCAACTTCTTAAGGTTTTTTTTTTTCTAAGAAATTCAATCACTTTCCAACGTTAAATACAGTTAAATAAATTTGTCAACGACAGGCTATCATCATTGTACACAATTTTTTTTTTCCCACATTAAATGTAATTAGTTATCAAACCTGATTTTATGTGAGCTCATCGAACTCTATAAATTTAATTAGCAGTCCTGTTCCAGGTGTAAAACAGTAGCCTCTTACCAATCAGTATAAAAATCACCTCATTAACTATAGCCGATTTGGTTTTCAATTAACGATTTTCGAAAATCTCATCTGCGAAGGCTTTGGTATGACAATTTTTTTTTTATTATTTAATCAATAATCAACGAATTAAAATAATCAATTTTTTGAAACCCATGAAAGAAATTAAATAATATTCTTTAATAGACTGAAAGTGATATTGGTTTGGGTATACAAAATCGACCGCCTATGGAACTCATTAAAATTTGCCTTCCGTTGAATTCTATCAACAGCGAAAGTTCTATAAGCTTTTATGTATCCTGGTATTCCCATAAAGGCTGTAACAGAACAAAATGTTTCGCGCGTATATTTAAGTACTCGTGGGGGACCCGGTTGTTTGTTCGACGACCGCGCTTTCGGGCTATGTACGATGGCGTGCGGACGTGGTGCACGTCGAATACGGTAGGTCAGTTTTTCGACAACAGGACCGTCAGATGCATATTTGTTATGCGAAAACAATTAATTAATAAAGAATGACTGGCATTAATGTATTGGCGGCTTTTAAAACAAAAATTTAATTCACATCATGGAGGACTGACTGACTGTGCTGAGATGATAATTCGGAGAAGGCAAGACTTCGGCTGGATAAACTTGTAGGGAGTATTTGAGCAGTTGTTGATTTCCAATAAAAATACAAATTAAGAACTGTCGGTAAATTTTTAAATATATATCTTGTGGGCCATTGGGTCATCCAGTATCGGGAAACAATTTTAATGATTTTTGTGTAAAGACGCATCGACGCACCCAGCTTCTGCAGTTTTCTATTGAGGTGTATGGGATAAATTTGAGGCGTAATTTATTTCAAAACATTTGCACTATTCTCCTTCGATAGTTTAGTATTGTTGTACCTTCCAACAAGCTTAACCTAAGTAGTTAATATTCTTGGTAATGTTTATTTCTTCGTAAGACCACTTATGGAACATTTACATATAAAATTTTGACTGGCTCAAAGGCGTTCCAGATCTTCCCTCCTGGTTGCTTCCCCCTCTTAGAAACATTCAGTCTAAAACAATGAAAGACGCCTTCAGTTAAGGACAACGCCAAGTTTGTGCAGGTGTCTGTAAAGAGACTATTTTACTCATAAAAATCAATTCGCACGATCCTGAAACATTAAGGAATCAATTACCCAGAAATCCTGTAAGTTTATTCCGAAATGCGAACATCAATAATTATAGTCGAAAAAGTCAACTCAAAACCAAAACCAGTGAGTAAGTGCTACAGTGTGTACACAGAAGTTACAGTCCGTAAAACGGACCCATCCTATCCCACATTGTAAAATGCTGATGACATGGTTATTTTTTGACATTTTATAAGTAATGAAAACTTCGAAAAGGGGCGTGGTCGAACCGCCCCTAATGAGAAACCACATTATATATCCAAGCTACACTTAAATGTACGTACAAATGCAATTTTTTGGTCCAAAATCAATTTTTTTTAAAAATCGACCCTTGAAAGAGGGCGTGGCTAAAAACTTTATAGGAACAAAATCTGGACTGAAGTCTCGTTTACCTAACCTGCTGCCTTTTTTTGTTTGATGCTTTCCTAAATTAGGCTCAAGGCTAGTCGAAATTAAGTTTTTCAGGCAAATTTTAGGTTTTTCTTCAATTCTGCCTCCAAATATGGGCGTGGCCCAAAGTCTTTTATGAACAAAATGTAGAACTTAGCGGTTTCTTCATAAAATATTATGCAATTTTTTTTTAATTTTAAGCAAAAATATTGAGTAAACTGCATTTGAAAATTTACGCCCACTAGAGGAGGCTTACCGATTCAATTTTTCTTTTTTGTGTCTTAAATTTATTAGGAGATGCTAAATGTTAAATTTCAGCTTTTTAGAACGTCTTACAGTTTTGAAAATTCTGGAGGTAGTTGCACATTTAGACCGATTGTGGGCATGTCTTGGGGCGGATTTCAAAAATTTTTACACTTGTACTGCGTCGCATAACGCGGACCTTACGTACGAAGTTACAGCACTCTAGCTCAAAATTTAAGGCCTAAAAACATGTGACATACAGACGGACGGACGAACGGACATGGTCTCGATCATATGCCCTTAAGGTCTTGGGAGTCTACCATTATTATTTCACCGTGTTACAAACTATGTGGCAAACTTAATATACCTCCTATCCTATGGGATGGGGTATAAACATACGGGCCAAAAAAACAATTTCAAGAAGACGGCAAACGTACTTTTGTTGCACCATCTTGCATCTAGGGCTCTAACGAAAAATATATTTTCCTGAAAAGAGAGAACAGGTTTGCTGTTGTTGCATGTTGTAGGCTTACATTTTTGTGATCTATTTTCACGTTGTATTTAACCGCTTTGACATTTGTACGTAGCGAACAATCACATCGCCATTGGTTCCTGGTAAATAAGATAGCGAAGCAGTGGGCCACTAGGAAAGCGTCTCCAACAGGGACTTACAAACTTTTTATTTGGTCAATTGACATTACATTAGTCAAATTGACTTAATTATTCAAGCTGTTTTGCCAACATTTTTGCATGATGATGGATTCGTCGAAGTCGTTATATATTCTGACTCTTCTGACTAGGTGGGTCAACAGATCGTCACTAGCATTTATCGACCAAAGCTTACTTCTCAGAGCAGCCTTAAATGTTTTGAACCCCATTTAAAATGATTTTATTGCAATTGACCACCGTCAAGCTGAACTTAAGTTTTCCTGTCTTCGAAGAAAGATGACAAGGCGAGTTTCTGTGATGAAGAACATAGGTGTTCACTACTATCAAACACAGGCAGGACAGCTATTGTTTTTGCTCAAAACGCATTGAAGTTTCAAGCTCAAAACACACCAAACAAAAGTTTGCCCGAAAGGAGGCCCACATGAAGCCTGCTATGGATTTTCCTCAAAAATAGAAAGAAAGAATCTGGCCCATTGTTAGATGTCGGAGTTGTTTAATCTGTCTTTTCTACAGTCTACACCTATCGCAGTCAGCCGAACGGGCCCTGTGCATACGGGAAGCCCAAGCGTCAACAGGCAGATCAAGTGCAGGTTCTGGATCTGAGAAAACCTCTTCTGTAACTTGCTTAGGAAGGTCATCAGAGGTCTCATTTCCCTGGATACCAGTGCGACATACTTGGACCCAAACAAAACTCACTGCTTGAAATTGAGCACCATATTAAACGGGGTAAGAGGCCTGAGTAGCGCTTCTAGTTCTGGTGCGACATACTTGGACCCAAACAAAACTCACTGCTTGAAATTGAGCACCATATTAAACGGGGTAAGAGGCCTGAGTAGCGCTTCTAGTTCTGGTTCGCTTTCAATGTAGACATATTATGCTTCTTGCCCTCCAATCAGAATGTAGCGCACATAGCCATTACCTACTTACTTAAGGTGACGCTACAGTACGGGTTGGCTAGGTCGGTGTCGCTGTACAGCCCTTACAGTTCGTTGTTATATCTCCTTCTTCACTCTCCATATCTATGCAGACGGGACCATGGTTACAATTCGCTTAGACGAATCGTTGCATATCCCATCCCATCCAAATGGACCACTCTCAAGCTCTGAATCGCGTCATAAATCATGGTTGTTAAATTCCAGTTTCTGTTAGCTTTAATTCTATTTAGGATTTGTCAGTTAAGAATCTTCTTCCTTAAAAAAGGGGCATGGCATCAACTCCTTTTCAATAACATCGTTTTTATACCCAACCGAGGGTATATGAATTTTAATGCATATAGTTTGCAACACAGTGAAATAATCACCTTAGACCCTTAAGACCTTTTAGAGATATGATCGAGACCGACATGTGAATCGATTAAGCCATATCCGTCCGTCCGTCCGTATGTGTGAAAGTTTTAGGTCTTCAAAATCAACTTAGAGGGCTGAAACTTGGTACACGGCTTGGTTCTTTTGTTGCAATGACAAAGTGTGAAAATTGGCTCAATCGGTTTACGGCCACGCCCACTACTGGTTTCAATGAGACAACCTCTAATTCACTATATTTTTCAAAATGCCTTTTGGTCAAGTTAAGTTTTGGTACTGAGCAATATTGGCCTAAGACCTTTAACAAGGACAAATTTGGGCCGCCTACAATATCGACCATGCCCACTTTTAACGTGTTAGATCTTTAAAAACCCGATTTCTCGGAAAGTTGACTCCAAATCGAAAAAAAAAATTTATGACAAATATTAAAGATATCGCTATTTTCTACCTTTGTTCCATACAAAGTTTTGTGGTCAGATATACAAAGTTTTGTGGTCAGTAGAAAGAACAGATATCAAGTATCACCTAGCTCGAAATATTAGGCCTGAAACTACGGACAGAGGGAGGGACGGACATGGCTCATCCGACTTACAATTTGGTCACGATCTTACGCACTTAAGGTCTTTGGGGTCTACGGTGATTATTTCTCTACGTTACAGACTATGAATCAAACTTAAAATATGTACCTAGCTCCTATCTCTATGGGATGGGTTGTAAATATTATTTTAAAATAATTTTAGTTTGGGGAAACCACTTTTTTGCGGTGCAGCGGTCCGTCCAAAACATGGTAAAAGCACCTCTTATGGTATCCGTCCGTTCAATCGCATTAATATTTCTGAACGGAAAGTCGTAATTTGGTGTTCTTTTAAACTGCGGAAATAATCAGATAATATCCATCGAGTGCAATTTTTTCTAAGCACTTATAACCGTTTAATTACAGTTTGAATTTTTCATAAGAAAATGATTAAAAGTTTTTCAATACTTTTTTAAGAAGTTAAGCAGGCAAGAACAAGAAAGCGAAACTAAAGTTAAGTATAAACTTAAATAGAAAAATGAAATTTTTTTCAAGTATTGAAAAGTTTTTGAGAACTGAAGACCTTAAAATGACATAACTTTTGAGTGAGCTTAGTGCAGAAAGCCAATACTCAACACACGTATAAAGAAACTCAAAGTTAATAATAAAGTCATTTTTTTCAGACAAAGTTTAAATACTGCCGTTTAAGCGCATTTAAAAAAAAAATCTCAAAAATGCATGAAACAAGTTAGTGCCATGATTTCGTCTGTAACAAACTTATGAATACCTGACAATCTTTGACCTGTAACAAGGGGCGAACGCAGGGGGGAGGGGTTAAAAAAACTGGAAAAAGGAAAATCGAAACTAAAATTCTCGGATAAACATAAACAATCTTACCTCATCAAAACATGGGGCAGTAACCACAAAACATATTTCATTCATACTTTTTGAAAACGTTGTCGATTTGTAGAATTTCTACCTAAGCCGTCATTATGACTTGGCAACATATAAAGCCAACATATAAAGCCAAGGCAACATATAAATATAAACTGCCACGGTCGGTCATCTGTGGTCATGAAATTTGGGTAATGACCGAAAGGATTAGATCGCGGGTACAATGGGCCGAAATGAGAGGTGCGTTGCTGGTGTTACTCTTAGAAATAGCAGCTACTTCCCCGAGTGCAACTATCGATTCTTCAATGGTTTGCTTACGTTGTTTGTATGCCCTCTGACATACTTCCTAGATAGGTTATGCTAGCCGAGATGCGAGCGCGTCGGCCCCCTGAGAGGCCAAAAAACAGGTGATGGGATCAGGTAAAGAACCTCTCCGAGTCCCGCCTGAGGATTCTGCTTGGAATCTCTTGAGTTGGTGGCAGAAGATCGAGAACGATGGAAGGACCATTTAGCCGTTCTCGCTCTGTGACCCTTGTAGATGATAAGCGGCATAATAGAAAATGATGATAAGAAAATGATGATTTTTTGAAACTTTTTGAAAATTCTTAAGAGCTAAAAACTGCAAACATACATACTGACAGACAGACGGGCGGACGTGGCTTTATCAATGAACCTGACGGTCTCGATCATATCTTTAAAAGGTCTTAGGGGTCTACGGTGATTATTTCACTGTGTTTCAAACTATGCATTAAAATAAGTATACCGTAAGTCAGATACACAAAAAAGGCAAAAGCTATTTTGAAGTTAGAGCGGGATTCATAGAAAATCCCTTGACTCCGCCTCGGGCCTACATTTACAAGTCCAACCATACGATTTTATAGTTTCATAACAAAATGTAGCTTAGGCTTCAACGCCTCGTTTGGCAGTCGAAAGAGAAAACGTTATGTAACTTAATGTGACTACGCGTTAGGAGCTGAGAAAAGAAATCAGATTTTGCGTACTGAGGATAATAAAAGAAAGCTGCTGGGTCTGAAACCGAAACCGAAGTTTCCCTAAATATGGAATTTTATCCCAGGTTGTCTTCATAGGATGACACTAAAGGCCCCCGCAGGATTATGCGAACTCGTGGCCTTGGCTGCTAGGAACCCTTCCTAATCTAACCTAAATATGGAAAAGGTAAGACCTATATTACATATATCCTTTTATAATCCAGGAGGCTTTGCAGGCCTCCAGAAAATAAGGCCTTAGTCAATCGATTCCATTCCATCCAAGTGTATGCCGATCGATTTGAGCAAATCCTTGAATCACAATTTTCGACTTGGAGCCCGAGTAAGGCACTACACCAATATAATAGGATAAGGAATAACAAGTTTTCTAATAAATTTTATTCGATGTCATTGCAATAGGTTTCGATTAAATTCCCTGAGTGGCATACTCAAGTTCTACGTGTATGCTTTAGTTCAACTTTCAAAGATGTTTTCCATTAATCCAACTCAAAGATGGGTTTAGTTGAATATCTTATTACCTACGGTCCGGTCAGAGCATGAAAATGTTCTTTAAATTTAATAACTCCGAGGTAAGGCAGAGTTTGAAAAGAAATAATTAATCCAATATTCACAGGAACGAGGTGTACCTATACTTGCAAGACAACCACAAGAGAGAAAGCATGTGGGTATCCCCAGGTTTAGATGAAGTGGATAATGTTTGCCTTGAAAGCTGACGCCTCATTAAATAATATCGATGCTTCTAATGGATTTGCATGTAGTTTGAAAATTAATGATGCCCCTTTAAACAATTTATCAATTTACGGAAAGAGGCTTGGAAATTTTAAAAGTTGCTTTTTTTTCTATTCAGATTCAAGTGTTGCACAGACTTTCGAACACATATGCATACATCTGTATACGCGCACACATAAGCCGATACCAGGAGTGTCAATCGCAAACTTTTAGCCCATCATTCAAAGCATCCATCAAGGAAATTTCTTTTCAAATCAATCATAAAGAGCTGCTTCACAATCAATCAACACTCATGTTGTTCACGGGTTGAGTTTTTATGATCTGAGCTTGTCCAATCAAATGTATTATTCAAATACAAAGTTTTTCTTACAACTTTTTTTTGTGTATATTTTCAAATATGAGTATGTTAGATACTTACATTATATGAATTTAAAATGTGCCTCGCTTTCTGTAGAACGAGCTTGTTTTGAATTTCGTTTTTTTTTTTCCTCATTTAACCGTCACTATAGTATCCAGGATATAATCAAACACACTACACGGAGAAGCAGGAGCTCCGCACGGCAGAAAAGGGATGTAATTTCAAATTTTTGCATATTTAAGATACTTCCTTGTTGAACTGCGCGATGGTGAGATGAAAGTTCTGTGATGGGAATCACATTTCATGTGGATCCATCTAGTTACGGGATGGGGAGGGGGGAGAAGGGAGTTGGGGAATGCGTTTGCTACTAGTTGCCGTGGGTCTGGCTGCCGGGTTGTAAAAGAACTCGCTGGCTGCAAGTTTTTCTGTTGGTTTCTTTCAAATTACGTGAAGAAAGTTGTCTGTTTTGTTTAACCAAAGGGTGCTGCACATTCGGAGAACGTTAATCTGGAAACATTCGCTGTGCGAGTTTTGAGTTTTTGAGCGGATACTTTAGCGTTAAGGAATAATAAATATGAGAGAAATAAGAAAATGCAGTTTTAAAAGTGCAATATTCGTTTTAATAGAAAGTTGTTTCGCTGTAAAATGCTCATACGGGGACGTATGAATTTCCTTTTTTTTTGTAGATAGGTATGTGTAATGCCATGTTTGCTCTTTTATTGGGCACACGATGAAACCAAGCGCAGGGCATTGTATTTCAATCAGGAAGTTACATAAGAAAGTTTAACTTGTGTTTATTCTTTCGTCTTCCAGTTGACTGCCCCAGGAAGGCTTGAAGTCTTGGAACTCCAACTCAAAATCAACTCAGAAAGTTTTCTGTGTTTTTTTCTTTCTTGTTTAATTCTGTTGCATTTATTTTATTTAAGTTGCACCTTTTAAAGATGGCTTATAAAATTTGGTAAAGTAGCGAGAAAATATTTTTACTCTTTTACTATAAGGATTTGGACTTGCCCGAAAACATTAAGAAGTGAAGAACTTCGGGGATGGTGGATTTGAAAGTCGTGTAAGACAGAAATTATCTCTGGGTTAAATTGGGGCTTTAGTAAGACCCTGATACATATGGTATTATTATTGTCTCTTGTGCCCCTTCCCTCGTACTTTAATTCATTACTTAATAATATAGAGTGCTCATGTTTGGCCTTGGAAGAGAGAACTCACCCTAAAGCACTTTCTCTAGTCCAGTGTCACCAAGGAATCTGAGAATGAGAAGTGCATTTAAGGTTGGTATCTCTCTGTCTAGTATATGGTATTTTCCTAGACATTTGATCCTTTTGTGGTTCAAAGCCCCAAAGGATTGCAGAATGTGATCCGAGCGCTTTGCTTACCGCATCAAAAAATCTGCAAGAGGGTTATACCAATTTTCTTTAAACGTTCCCTGGGGTGGAATCGGCTTAGGTGATCTGTGATTTTCACATTTTGTGACAGCCAATACATGATCTAACAAAATAATCCGTCTGCGAAAGGTGAAAGGTTCACAAAAGTATTGTTCCGAATCGTTGCTTTATTTAGGCTTGTGATCTAAGAACAGCTTTTTGTATTTATACATGCAGAAAGTTAGCCTAAGTGTAGGCAAAAAACCCAACTAACCAAAAATTTGTCTGCCCAAACTATGATCATCACATTTTTCTGATTTTTTCTGATTTTTCTGATTTTTCTGACCAGCTGATTTTGACGGTGATTGATCGAGAGCTGTCACAAGAAAAATGTGATGATCATAGTTTGGGCAGACGAATTTCTGTGATTTGTGACATCACTTATCATAGATCGCCTTAGCAGATTCCACCCCTGATCTTACAATGCCCCGTTGGGAATCGTGTAAGAAAACGTATGTTATTTTTACTAAGGCAAATGCATGTCTTGAATTTCTTCTAGTTGTAGTTTCCTAGAAGCCTCTTAGCTTGCCTCAGGCCTTGAAAGGTTCACCTTCTCCGTTTCCCTGAATTCTTCCCCAAGAATTAAAGGAAACGGTCTGCTAACCTATTCCGCAGAATAGTTCAGGTCCGATGAAGGGTTCTGCTGCTCTTTGACTTGCCACGGAATCTGGAACTTCGTTTTCCTCTATTCCAACATGGCCAGATACCCAATGAAGAGCCACTTTATTGACCCTACCCAGATCATTAAGCTTGAGTAGGCGTTCACATACAAGCTTCGATCTGACTATGTGGGCGTTAAGCGCTCTGATAGCTGCCTGGCTGTCTGATATTATTGACTGAATTGGACATATCTATCTATAGCACTTATATTTGATCATGGATTCAGATAATTGGGTTTCTAGGCCACTCCTGCACCAGTTCCATCATCAGTTTTTAACCCATCTGCATACCATTTGACGGTACTGTTGCTCAGACTGTATATGTGGTGGATACATTACTCCACCTTCTTGGTGCTGAGTTTCACGAAAAAGTTCTACTGGAAGCTAACCTTCCTTAAACTGTCATCCTTAGGGATAGTTAGAAGGGGGAGTTTTCCAAGAAGGGCGTCGAATTACCTTGAACCAATGCACCCAGGTTAAGCATTATTTAGCCATCCTTAAAATCGTTTTCCTTGCCGTTTCTCAACCCCGATGTGTAATGGGGTTATTTGCTATAGCGCTTCCATGGCTGCAGTGGGACATGTTCGCATAGCCCCGGTTATGCAGAGGCATACCAGTCTTCCCACTCGTTGTGCTTAGACTGGGTCTTTTTGCGAAGCTACTACTGATCATTGGTCTCACTATGGCAGTGTACAACCAGGTTCGGGTTACATCTCAAAATCTTACCCCCGCAAGGCTCCTGCATATCATAAGAGCACAAGTAGCCTTTTTGGAGATCTCTTCTGTATGTGTTTTACAGATGAGTTTGCTGTCTAGGGAGTAACCCTATATATTAAACCTCTTTGACTGTTATCAGTCTCATACCCGGAATCTTACAGGTTTCATTTGAATAATCCTTTTTCTGGTGAATCGTTCCTACTATAGTTGTTTTGGCCGGGTTTTGATTGAGCCCAGCTGTGTTGCACCATTTTGGACTGCCTTGAGTGCTCTTTGAATAATTTCACAGAGCAATCCTTCAAACTTCGCGATATGCCTATGACAGTTGGTGCATAGGTTAGTTAATGTATCAAGTAAGTTCATCAACAACTATGCTTCACATAAGGGGTGACAATACCCCTCCTTATGGGCACCATCTTATTGTGCAGACCTTGATAATTTCCTGTGATGTGTCTCCACTGATCTTATGAATGCGCTAAGCAGCTCATGCATCCTTTTGGAAACTGTGCTATTTACTCCCTTCCTATCAAAGGGCTCGCCTAATGGCTTCGTGTGACGTGTTGTGAAATGCCACTTCGATATCCAGGCAGGAACATTATTACTGTCCCTTTGGTGTAAAGAGCATTTTGCATAATTTCCGTCAGCTGATATAGAGCGGTCTCGGTAGATCTGCGAGCTCTGTATGCATGCTGGCAGTGGTGAAGAGGGAAGTTGCCTAGCACCTCTTCTCTAATGTAGTTGTCCATTGTAGCTTTTTTCATTGTATTCAGAAGAAAGGATGTTAAGCTTATCCTTTTTTCTGATATAAAACTTCGATTGCGTTGGGTCTTTTTTCCCCATATTCGGTTCGGTATATATCCTATAGCAAAACTACTTCTTGGCATTCTTACCAAGTGTGGAAGTAGCATTTCTTGCCAGTTCTGTAATAGATATAGAGCTGGTGAAATGCCGTCCACATCTGGTGACTTCAAAGCTTAAAAAGAGCTTATTGCCCATTCTAATCGGCCTCTGGAGCAAATGGCTTTCGCTGTCTGCCAGTCTTCCTTCTGAGGTCTCGATGTGTTGGCCCTGCTTCAAGCATAAGTGTCAGGGTAGCTGCCGGGAAAGTGAGTTTCTAAGAGCAGCTGTGCTCTCTGTTCCTCATTATCGGTGTAGCTCCCATCCATTTTCTTGAGAGATATAGGCACTCCACCTGATTTCGCAAGAGCCTTGTGAAGCCGTGATGCACAGGGAGTGCTTTTTATTGCCTCACAAAAATTGCTGAAGCTACTTCTTTTAGCTTTCCTTATTTCTTTATTTCATATTGGTAAGTGCCTCTTTGTAGCTCTGCCAGTCTCCGTTCCACTAGCTGACGCATCTCAATTTTTTTGTATACCCCATACCAGGATAGAAGGTATATTAAGTTTGTCACATAGTTTGTTACACGGTAAAATAATAATGGTAGACCCCCAAGACCTTAGGGGCATATGATCGAGACGGAATTCTGAATAGAATAAGCCATGTCCGTCCTTCCGTCCATCCGCCCGTCCGTCTGTTTGTATGTCACACGTTTTTAGGCCCTAAATTTTAAGCTACGAAGCTGCAATTTGGTGCGTAAGTTCATTGTTATCCGAAGCATTGCAGGTGTGAAAATTTCAAATCCACTCACGGACACGCTCTTAATCGGAGCAATTGTGCAACTACCTCCAGAGCTTTCAAAGTTGTAAAACTTCTTCAAAACCTGAAATTTCGTATTTATTATCTCCAATGTATTGTAAGATACACCAAATAAAAATGTTATCGCCTTACATCCTCTAGTGGGCGTGGCATCGATTTAAAGGGTATTTTTTCAAATGCATTTTATTTAATATTTTTGTTGCAAATCCAAAAAAATTTACTATACACATTATGTATGTAGAAAACACACAGTTCTACATTTCTTTCATGCAAGACTTTGGGTCACGCCCACAATTGGAGGCAGAAGTTAATAAAAACTTAAAATTTTTCAGAAATTTCGACTGGCCTTAAGCCTAATTTAGGAAAGAATAAGAAAAAAAAAGTAGCAGGATAGATAAACGAGGCTTTATTCCGGATTGTGCTTTTACAAATTTTTTTACCACGCCCCCTTTTAGGGGCTGATTTTTCAAAAATATTGAATTATACGTACATTTAAGCGTAGCTTGGAAATGTCTGTTTTTAATTGGTATTTTGTATTTAGGGGTGGTTGGACCACGCCCTTTTTCAATTTAAATTGTCAAAAAATTACAATAACATCATTTAACAATGTAGGATAGGATTGGGTATTCAACGGTCCGTTTTACGGACTGTAACTTATGCATACACTTCTGCATATACACTGGTCTATAAATGTATAATATGCTCGTGATCAAGGGGTTAGGCCTTTAAATGCGTAGCATATATCGAGCGGAAATAATTTCTGGATAGAAAAGAAAGAAGAAGAACGCACAAACGCTGATAAGCGAAGCATTAAACCTTTGCACAGAAACACCAAAGCCTACCCCCGCAAGTGTTATGCCTTTTCGGAGAAAAGCAATAGTATAACCAGCAGCATATTTCAAAAAAACATCTGGCATGCATCTAATTGTTGTCAATTCCTTTTGCATACCTATTGGAAGAGAAAAGGGCGTTTTGCTCTCGGCCGGCGTTTTGTGTTCGACCTGAGTAACAGACATCAACTAAGAAGCCGCTCATTATGAGACAGGCGCCTCTGGATTTTTCGTTTGCTGCTGGTTTCGGTCCACCCTGGATATTTTCCATACCGGTGCCCAGCATATCTGGTGAGCATTCCCCTATCCGCAACCTGGGCAGGCGCTCAATTGGGGACCAGAAACTCTAGAAGGGTTCAGAAATGTCAGTTTTGACAAATTGCTGTTCCTCCATGGCACTTCTTACCTCTCATATTCATACTTAGAGCACAGCAAGCTTCACACGCGTTTGTAATGGCTTTCGTGATGCCCTCTACTGTGCTTTTTAAGCCTAGGCTTTCGAAGGTTTCCTTTACAACGGACCGATACCTAGGCCAGGGAGCCAGGGTGCTAAGTATGGTAGTCGTGCTTAACAAGAATCCTAGAGCAGGGGTTAGGCTAATGGATAATACTTTTCACTACTTTCGAGTTAAGTATTCATTTTAACCAGTCTATTTTGAGGCGAGGGCTTGACAATAGCTTGACCCGTACTGGGTACTACAGAGATCCTGGCCAGCCTCAAACTGGGTTCACTCAGTGAAGAAATTGTGGTAGGAATTGAAGAAATATAATCTAGCACTCGCCAAGGACCTATCTTCGGTTGCATCTGGAGAGACAGACAAAAACTAGGAACAAAACCGATACGGACGATAAGGACAACACAAAAATTACTGACAGTATATCTAGCCCTAATTGATTGATTGCATAGCCTCAATTCTCAAGCACACGAACGAAAAAAACCATTCGTTTCTTCCAAGGCAACTTTATTCTACTTTTTCAAGGATCTTCCTTTGCTTTATTTGGCGAATACTTGAACTTTTTTGCAAAAACTAAAATTTTCTCCTCTAGAGCCAATTGGTCAATTTTTTTCTTTGTTATCAATTTTTGAAATTTTAAGTTCGGGTTTAGAATTCCGAACGATCCTTTTTTACAAAGTCGTCGCCTTCTAATTTTTTTTGTTTATTTGCTATCCTATATTAAACATTTTCTTGAATTACTTTTATGTTGTCCTTGAGTTTTTTTATTTCTTATTTTTTAATCCCGAAGGGAAAGGTTAGTTGACCGGTTAGTTGCCTTGGCCATCTGGAGTATTCAGCCACGGAAGCGGACAGGGAGACCAAGAACTACAGTTTCGTGCAAAATCAGAAATGTTCAGACGGACCTACGACACCAATTCAAGAAGGCGGAGAAACACTTAGCTGCTACGGACCAACTCCCATGAACACTGGTCGGGAGTTGACATTTGGATTGGTCAAGCGGATGACCAATCTGGCATGTTTGTTCAGTTCAGGTTTCTTGGCGTGCCAATGTAAAATGTTGGGGTGCCACTATGAGCAAAGGCAGGTATTCTAGGTTATATTAGGGTGTAGGGTGTAGGCTATAGGCGAAAGTTTAAACATAAATAAGTTTCAGTGCAAAATTAATTTGGCCCCCTCCCATCATAAAGTTTTAGTGTTAGTTTAATATGTTACCTCTTTTAAGTTAGTATTTTCCTACCATTTAGTTTATAATAGGTCAAGCGGGGTAAGCAAGTCAGACAGCCTCAAAGTTTCATCTTCTCCTACGTCATTCGTATTGGTCCTTTATTTCTGTGTCTTCTGTTAACATTTAAGTTAAAACATTGCTACTACTCATTTGACACTGAGTAGGGAAGAGTAGGCAGGTAAGTTACATTACAACTCAGAGTCAAAAGTGCCCAAGACCATCTGAAAAATATTACATTACCTTATAGGTATTTAAGGGTGATTTAACACGATGTTATTCATTCACAGGAGGTGGATAGATCTTGTCACTACCTATTGAATAAATTCACTTTAAATTATTACTATTATTTAAAAAGGAGTCGTGAAATCTTAGCATCAAAAAGAACCAAAACGGCTTACGTGGATTATGAATTAAAATCCACGGCGATTTTACACTAGCAATGGTGTGTACACTGAACCAAAAAGGTGCGTCATATTGACAAGAAAGTTCGTCATATTGAAGAAAAAAGTTGTCATTTTTGAGCAAATGATCGCGATTCTCAAAATGTGGAAATTCTGTTCATCAAATTTAATCGGTTGTCAATATGACGAAGTGGGTTTTGAATATGACAATCTTAATTGTTGATGTGAAAACCGCAATCGTCAATGTGATGAATGCTTTCCTCAGAAAGCAAACTGAAGATTGCAGTTTTCAAATTGACAATTTCGATTTTCATATTGAAAAACGAAGTTGTCAATCACAGTTATCAAACTATTGGCTACAGTACTCGGATCGTTGACGGGATAAAGGCGATTTTAAATGCGATGAAAAAACTTGCAGGTTGAAAATTTGATTTTCCAAAATTAAAGCCCCAAGTAATCGGAAACTTAATTTGGATTCAACTCCAAATTTCTTTTGCATTCTTCCGCTTGTGGTTCCATTTGAAGCCAAATAATCACTGAAAATGAATAAAAATTTAGAAAACAAGCAAAAGCAAATCGATATATTTTTATCTTTATTTTTTTCGTTTTGAAATCTACAATAAATGAAGTTAAAAAAATTAACTTAAAAACAAAAACAAAATTTAAGAAATCTGAAAGGAAAACCTAAAGGAAATTTAAAAATCTAAAAAGAAAAATATGAGATAATTTGAACATATTTTTTAATATTAATCTTATTTAATATTAACATTCGAATAAAAATCTGTGGAAAAAAATACAAAAACAGAACATAAAAAAATGAAAAGAAAAAAAAATACAGAAAAGTTAAATCACATATAGCAATATGTATATTGGGTATAATATAAATAAATATTTGCAAATGGACACTTACATAAAGTTGCGTTTTTATAAACAAAGCAGCTTTCACAAAACTACTATTTATCAAGCCCGTTGCGAGTATTTTCACGAACGTAGCAGAACTGAAATGAAATCATGCTCAATCATGATGAGCTCAATCAGGCCTAAACCACAATTTTCATATTGACAATTGCCATTTTCAATGTGATGAGTACTTAAAGCAAAATCTTCACATTGACAACTGCAATTGTCAATATTACAATCAGGTTCATCAATGTGACAATTCGAAATACAGTTATTTTACTTTGCAGTATTCCGCCTTTCTTCATGACTCATTCATGCGAGTATTCATACTGACAATCGAGATATTCAAATTAATGATCTTAGTAGTCACATTGACTATTGCGATTGTTAATATTACAATTACGTTCTTCAGCTGCAATTCGTCTCACGACTTGAAAATTTAGTTGTCAATATGATGAACTTTATTTGTCATATTGAAAACCGAAAATTGACAATCGGACAATTTGGTTGTTAAACGTCGCCAATGCCATCGAAAGTTTTGCGTCATATTGACAATTTTGTTCGTCAATGTGACAATTTCTGGTTAACAACTGGCGATTGTCAATATGACAACCAAAAATTTTTTCAGTGTACGCCTACTCGTTAATCTCGTTTGTCTTCGTGGTAAAGCTATGGAAAAGGTAAAGCTATGGAAAAACCACCGACTTAAAAGAAATGTCACCCTATTTGCCGTACAACAGCAATTTGCTTGATTGTTTCTGATTGTCTGACTACAAGTAGATTGCCGGTTCTTAACTGGCACGAGCCAAAAGGGATTGCCCTCCGGTGTTGAATATAGATAAGCATAGCATCGGTCTTCAAAGAACACTTTCTTGTGGTTATAGTCAATCGTTGCTTCTTGCACGGACTGCATCTTGAATTTCACATCAATAAGATACCGACATTGTCAGCATCAAAGCGCATACAGCTTGAGGTTGAGGTATTAACTTACCTCGTATTTGAATTATCTCTTCTGATTAATTAGGATAAATGCTGTATCGTAGCTATCCTACGGCTATTCATATGTGTTATACCTTTCTCATAAAATACAATCAATTCAATTTTTTCTCCATTAGCACAAATAGATACAATTCTGAGATAAAGTATGCAGAACCCAGTCGAAGAATGTAATGCATATTCACTGCCGAAAATCCGAAATCTGGAAATGATTGTTATGCTGAAAGTTCGTTAGGTATCTGCAAAGAGCAGAAGACGTGTGCATAACAATTTTCTTTACTTACTGCCATTCATTCACAAGGCTACTCTTTCCCTAATAGAATCCTTGTGTGTTCTGTGTAACAAAGGCGAAATCAATTCATATATGCAGTGCTTCCTTGAGGCGGAAATTCGAATTATTGCGCCCAAAAAAATAGACCGAAGTTCGATACAAAATTCCTCCTTAAACGCCAGCAAGGATCTACACAATTTACATCTGTCCATAATTCAAAATTCAAGTACGTTCCCCAGTAGATAGTATGTGCTCCTAATGTAATTGCTTGCTCCTTGTCTTCAAAATTGTTTGTTCGATTCAAATGAGACACCTGGAATTTGAATAACTCGTGTATGAATCTGACGATGACATCCGAGCAGTTAATTTTGCCATCATATGTCTGCAGAGCAATTAAGTCGTCATAATGCACTACCATTGAGCCTTCGAACAAGGAGCCATGTATACCTTTAATTTGATGGCTTCGTCGTGCAGTGTACCATAAAAACTGTCACTCCCCCTATCCTCAGGTCATGAGATATAAAACTGTGCGCTGCCTTCCGAAAAATGGTGTCTTCCCAGCAGCCGATATGCATGTATAATAAATGTTGAGTTTATTGTACTTTCGGATGCTTTATGAAGTATACACATCTTGCGACACTTTCGTAAACCTGTTCACAACACCTGTAGCAAATTGTTCGAAATTGTAGGGGAGACAGGAGTGCATTAGAGGGGTTTTTCTAAAGCAAATCTACTCTTTTGTTACTGGCCTAGTAAGAAGTATATCAGTACTCAGGAATATTATTATTATGATTGCACATCCCTTTAACATTGGAAAATATTCTGGAAAGAGTATTTAAACATAACAAAAAGGAGGAAATAAGAAAAATAAAAAAATTTTCTTACATTAATGTTCAACTATCCAGGGTCAATATGAATTTTAAGCAAATGTAAAAGTCACTTGTAACTCATATTATTTTAATGAGTATAAGTGCTTTTGGAGAACGAGCGTATATTTAAGTTCATGCATTTGGGTAAAGTCGGGTAATATGGCTCAGTGGGCAAATGGCACATTTCGAACTTCTTTTCAACCTTGCATACAGCAGTATTCTCGTATAAGCCATCACTTGGAATTCAAAGGGTCAACAACAGGACTACCTGTTGTGAGTAAAATTTTGTTTGAATTTCAAAAAGGAGGGGAAAAAGGAACGCGCGTTTTTTCTTTGATTTTTTTTTTTTTTTGCAATTTCCGTCTTTTCAGCCAGGTTAGGATAGTTCTTGGTGACTGGTTCGTGGTCGTGACTCAATTGGATCACGTGTCTGACAATCACTTCTGAAACATTACTTTTTTCCGACTTCGGAGTTGAGAATACAGGGTTTAAATTGGCATAGGATTAAATTGGCATGACCACTCATTTTCAGTCATTTTGGCTCTCAAAAGAGAGTGGCGATGTCATTTTCCAAGAGCGAAAAGTGATTTCGGTTATAAACATAGAATAACTAAATAGAAATCGTAAATCTGTCACATCTGTCATACGTGGGCAGTTTCAGTGTACTTTTTTAATTCTCAAACTGTTAAAAACGTATTGGAAAAGAGTTGACAGAGGTTCTTGAAAAAGGTAAACGAGATTTATGAGTGGATTTATTTTTAGTCGCTTGCCGAGAGGATTTAAATTTTTATGCCCGACCCAGGGTATTAAGCCATGTCCGTCCGTCCGTATGTAAACAATTTTTAGGCCTTGAATTTTAAGGCAGATAGCTGAAATTTTGGTGGTTCAGTCCTTCAGATCAAGTTTGAAAATAAGCTGAATCCGTCCACAGACACGCCCACTACAGGCCTGTATGTGCGACCATCTCTAATTTAAAAAAATACATTTTGCAAACTTTAGCTATGTTACAATGGCGCTAGCGCATTCATTTTTGATACGTAATATTGCCTTATAATTATCCTTAAGGTAGCCAAAAAATGTTAGCTTTTTCATTGACCACGCCCACTTCTTAAGGGATTTTAGCTTAAAATGACTTTTTCAATAAATATATATGAAATTTGACAAAAAATTTTATGACAAAAGCTGTAGGTATTAGAATTTTCTAACTTTTATGTGTATATTGTATGTGCCTCCACCCACTTTTGTGGGCGTGACGTTAAAAAAAGTGATTTTTTAGTTAAATAGGCGGAGTTTTAGGCCGAAATGTATGCAACCACCTAATGTAAAGCATTCAACAGTTATATTTTTATATACCGCCCACTTTTTGGAGGCGTGGCAGTTTTCTTTTTGGTATGGTCGGGTATTTTGCAATTCGTCGTAGATGGATTGAAGCTTTTGCATACCCACTGTTGCACTTTCCCACTGGTTATGGTTTATCGCGTTAATTTTAGAGGATTTAATGAAGATTTATATATCCGCGGATTAGTGCCCGGTGAAAACTTGGTATGAAAGGGGCTGCATTTTTGTTATGGCCCTCTATGTTGTTTTTCAATAATTTAACATAGGGTTAGTCATTATATTTAGGTCCTTCGGCTCCACACTTTAAAGATTTTCGTGCTTATTGAAAAAGTTATACTACCAAACCGAGAGTCCTTCGCCGTTTAGGTTTGGAAATGTGCATAGCAGTGATGCAATTTCTCAGCGTCCCTGCAGTTCCTGCATTAATAACGCAAGACTTTCCCATTTGTCAGTCATAGGTGCTACCATCTGAGGCCCAGGCCCACCCCGGACTGTAGCGCCAGCTTAAGTAAGATGCAACCATCTGCACCACAGCCCCAATTCCGTCTCGGATGGAATAAAAAACCTTTAAGCTCTCTCTCAACAGATTCGAAGAGCTATTTTCTGCTTGCAATTTCTTATTTGTTTCGTCAAGCGTTCATTACAATAGAAAATCGGAATAAAATACCTAGCGGCACTCCTCAAAATATATTAAGCAATAATATGATATAAAGCAATAATACCAATAAACTTTCGGACAATTAAGGACATAAACTTCCAGCTCCAGTCAGATACCAACTTGAGTTCTATAAAAAGAATGAGTTCTGAACCCACAAAGAAACACGGTAGCAAAGTTTGAAGTATTTAAACAGCGAATGGCAAACCAAAAAGCTCTAAGAATAGCGCGAAAATTGCTAAAAATTGTTTGTCAAATACCACGAATCTGATGGTCCCGTCAAGAGGAGAAGGTCTGTAATATAACAAGAAAGAAGTGTAATTTGTTGCAATGAACTGCCTGAAAACACTCGCATTAAAAAAAAGACAACTTTCTAGTCTTTTACTCTGCGAGTGGCGCTGCAGTTGGGTGGACCTGGGCTCCAAGAAACAAGCTTCATCAGCCAGCTCTGCTTTTGCTTGCTGTCTCCAGTTTCGCACGCGAAGTTGGCTGAGATCCCCTTTCACTTGCGTGCGCCACCTGAGTCTCGGTGCTGCTCTACTGCGCCGTGCCTGCTGGGGCTGGATTCGAAGGTTTTCCGAGCCGGGGCGTTGGGGTCCATCCGCTCTAGATGACCTAGCCATCGTAGTCGTTGTTTTTTGACTCTTCTGGCTAGTTCGGTGTAGCTGTACAACCTGTGCAGCTCGATGTTATATCTCCTTCTCTCCAACTCTCCGTCTATGAAGACGGAACTGTATATCGTCCGCAGGATTTGTGGTCTCTGCTTATGGCACGTTTCATATCAAAAGACGCTCAAAGCTGGCCAGAACATTAGGTACACAAACCGAATGGCAGTACATTAAACTGCCATAGTACTATAATATTTTTGATTATCCATTAATTCGTCGAATTATACTTAATTTCACTCTTTAAATTACACAACGGAATACTTTTCTATTAAAGTATTTCGTATGTACGACTAATTTAAGTTCAAATCACAAGCATTTCAACTGTGGCGCTTAGAATTTAACAGTTAATTTCATCTCAATCTCAAACGCTTTTTACTTTAACTCTCGATAATTACAATTCAAAGATTCAAATACAACTAAGTAGTGGAGTGCACCTCCAGACATCGGACTTTGGCGATAGTAAATGTATTTTAATTATGTAAACGGGTGTATATACGAGTTTTGTTTGCTTGTATATATTTACTTATACTTTATTAAGCATTTAACTGTCTTAAATAAGACTTATCCTTCACTGCGTGTACACACTTGATACCGCAATTAAGGAGCGTGGTCAACCTGTACAGTGTGAAATTTTGTGCCGCCCAAAAACGGGAGTAGTTTGCTTATAATACATGCAAAAACAGTTAAAGATTCTTTTATTACATAAAATAAAAACAAGTGGGAAAGTGCAACAGTGCGTATGTTAAAACTTCAGGATTGCAAAATACCCTCCTTTCCAAAAAAAGAAATCTGCCACGCCTCCAAAAAATGGGCGGCAAGTAAAAATATAACTGTTGAATGCTTTATACTAGGTCGTTGCATACATTTTAGCCCCAAACTTCGCCTTTTTAACTCAAAAAATCACAGTTTTTAACGCAACGCCCACAAAAGTGGGCGGAGGCTTTATTACAAAGCAGTTAGAAAATGCTAATATCTGCAACTTTTGTCATAAAATTTTTAGTCAAATTTCATATATATTTATTGAAAAACAGTTTTAAGCTAAAATCCCCTAAACATGTGGGCGTGGTCAATGAAAATGACAAACTTTTTTCGCCACCTCAAAACCAATTACAAGGCAATATTACGTTCCAAAAATTGGTGCGCTAGCACCATTGTAACATAGCTAAAATTTGAAAAAAAATTATTGTCTTAAATTATAGGTGGCCGCACATACAGGCCTGTAGTGGGCGGATTCAGCCAATTTTTATACTTGACCTGAAGCACTGTATTTCCAGCCAAGCTATCAATTTTCAGCTCTCTAGCTTAAAATTTAAGGCCTTAATGTTGTTTGCATACAAAAATTTATGAAAAACGTATGTCCCCGCCCTTTTTTATGTTTCAAGTCCCCCCGAATTTTAAAGTTTCAAAACCTTCTGAGATTTAAGTCGAAAACAATAGAACATTTTCAAAAACTATTTTTTTAAATCTTTTAGTATCTTCACGATAAGAACGATTTTGTTTAGATTTTGTTCCAGTACAAGGCGTACAAAAGAAAAGCAAACTCCAATAAAAAAACTAAAATTGCCATTTTAAACCTACGTTTTTCGAAACCTATTTAATAAACGAAATAAAAAAGAAGATTGTTTTACTGTTTTAGCAAAAACCGTTGCCCATAGATTTAAAACAAAAAATTCAAAATATTTGTTTTATAGATTTAAAAAATAATTTAAAAAAAAAATGAAAAAAGGGCCAAACGGAGGTAGGTATGTCTCCCCCTCTAGCTCCCAAACTGAATAAAGTATTGTTTTGAAATAAATAACGAGCATAGTCTATCTTTTGAGATTTTATGTGAAGCCAAAGCCAACTTCGAATATTCAAAAACTTCGAAGATTAGACTTAAAACGTAAAAATATTTTTGAAAACGATTTTTTAAAGGTGGCTAGTCTGTTAATTGCTGCCCTACGATTTAATTTAAATTTGTCGAAGTATGAAGCGTTTACAACGCAAGTTTGCTGCTTTAAAAAGTTTTAATTTTGCCGTCTCCAACCTTAAACAAACGAAACCTATTTAAACAAACGAAATATAAAACAACATGTTTTAGCGTTTTCTGAGAAATCCATGTCCGTAGAATTTAAGAAAAGTGCCCATATGGAATGCAGCTAATTGTAAAATTAAAAAAAAAACCTAACGGTAATTGAAAAAAATTTGCCCGATCCTGAAGAAAGGAGACCCTCTGAGTTGTGCCAACTACAGAGGCATAAGTCTTCTTAACATCGCATACAAGATCTTTTCTGCTGTACTGTGTGAACGCCTGAAGCCGTTTGTCAACAATCTGATAGGCACATATCAGTGTGGCCTTAGGCCAGGAAAATCCACCATCGATCAAATATTCACACTGCGGCAGATCTTGGAGAAAACCCAGGAATTCCAAATCGATACACACCACCTCTTCATCGATTTCAAGGCCGCGTATGACAGCATCTATAGAGACGAGCTATATAACGCAATGTCTAGTTTTGGCATCCCTGCCAAACTCGTCAGTCTGTGCAGGATGACGATGGAAAGCTCACGCTGTTCCGTCAAGGTCGGCAAAGACCTCACCGACCCCTTTGATGTCAAAAAAGGATTTAGACAAGGCGATGCGCTGTCATGCGACTTCTTTAACATCATACTTGAGAGAATTGTGCAGAACTCTCGCGCCAACACTAGAGGTACAATCTTTCAAAAGTCCGTTCAACTACTTGCATACGCAGACGACATTGACATAATCGGTAGAACAAAGCGTGATGTCAGTGAAGCCTTCGTGAGTATTGGAACGGAAGCGGCGAATATGCGTTTAGCAGTCAATGAGGGCAAAACCAAGTATATGCTGTCATCAAGAAAAGACACCCAACACCGACGTCTTGGACAAAACATCACCATCGACAGCTATAACTTTGAGGTAGTTGGGGACTTTTTCTACCTGGGTTCCGCTATCAATTCAGACAATGACACCAGCGCTGAAATCAAACGAAGGATAACTCTTGCCAATCGCTGTTTCTTTGGGCTAAGAAGGCAATTGAGTAGCAAAGCCCTCTCTCGAGCAACTAAAGTGTCCATGTATAAGACCCTCATCATCCCAGTCCTGCTTTACGGTGCAGAAGCATGGACCCTGTCAAAGGCGGATGAAAACACTTTAGACTGCTTCGAGAGGAAAATTCTTCGGACGATTTACGGTCCCGTCTGCATAGACGGAGAGTGGAGGAGGAGATATAACATCGAACTGTACGGGCTGTATAGCGATACCGACCTAGCCAAAAGAGTCAAAACACAACGTCTACGATGGCTGGGTCATCTAGAGCGGATGGACACCCACGCCCCGGCCCGGAAAATCTTCGAATCCACACCGCAGGGACGGCGCGGTAGAGGAGCACCGAGACTCAGGTGGCGCACGCAAGTGGAAGGGGACCTCAGCCAACTTCGCGTGCGAAACTGGAGACGGCTAGCTAGGGACAGAGCTGGCTGGCGAAGCTTGTTGGCTGAGGCCTAGGTCCACCCCGGACTGTAGCGCCACCTTAAGTAAGTAAGTAATAGAAAAAAATAAAGATCTTAATTGCGGTTTTATGGTTTATAAATTTCAAAAAGGTAAAAAAATGCCAAGAAAATAATTGTCCTTCCATTATTTTCGAAACGGTAAGAGGCAAAAAATTTTAAACGAAGTCGATCTTTTGAAATAATAAAAAAACAAGTGGGAAAGTGCAACAGTCGGTATGCAAAAGCTTCAATCCATCTACGACGGATTGCAAAATACCCGACCATACCAAAGAGAAAACTGCCACGCCTCCAAGAAGTGGGCGGGATATTAAAATATAACTGTTGAATGCTTTATACTAAGTGGTTGCATACATTTTGGCCTAAAACTCCGCCTTTTTAACTAAAAAATCCCTTTTTTTAACACCACGCCCACAAAAGTGGGCGGAGGCACATACAATATTACATAAAAGTTAGAAAATGCTAATATCTACAGCTTTTGTCATATAATTTTTTGTCCAATTTCATATATGTTTATTGAAAAACAGTCATTTTAAGCTACAATCTCTTAAAAAGTGGGCGTGGCCAATAAAACAGCTAAAACTTTTTGGCTACCTTAAAGACAATTATAAGGCAATGTTACGTACCAAAAATGGATGCGCGAGAGCCATTGTAACATAGCTAAAACTTGCAAAATGTATTTTTTTAAATTAGAGATGGTCGCACATACAGGCCTGTAGTGGGCGTGTCTGTGGGCGGATTCAGCTTATTTTCAAACTTGATCTGAAGGACTGGACTTCCAACCAACCCACAAAATTTCAGCAATCTGCCTTAAAATTTAAAGCCTAAAAGTTGTTTACATACGGACGGACGGACGGACATGGCTTAATCGATTCTACTGTCGGTCCCATTCATATCTCGAAAAGGTCTTAGGGGGCGTCTACTGCGTTACAAACTATACATCAAACTTAATATACCCTGGGTCGGGTATAAAAACTAAAGCAGTTTTGAAACAGTTTATGTTTTTCTAGATGTGCTTGAAAACACTGTAGTTGGCTGAAAATGATGCTGCTAGCAAGTATGTTCATCTATTGTTACTTCTGAGCATAAATTACTGAAGCTTTTGCATACGCACTGTTGCACTTTCCCACTTGTTTTTTTTTACCCCATCCCATAGGATAGGAGGTATATTAAGTTTGTCACATAGTTTGTAACACGGTGAAATAATAATGGTAGACCCCCAAG
The DNA here is from genome assembly GCA_947623515.1 of Neoascia interrupta. NCBI lineage: Eukaryota > Metazoa > Arthropoda > Insecta > Diptera > Syrphidae > Neoascia > Neoascia interrupta. The sequence goes on from OX392462.1 coordinate 154,506,253, forward strand.
ACCTTAAGGGCATATGATCGAGACCGAATTCTGAATCGAATGAGCCATGTCCGTCCGTCCGTCCGTCCGTCTGTATGTCACATGTTTTTAGGCCTTAAATTTTGAGCTAGGGTGCTGAAACTTCGTACGTCAGGAGCACGTCATGTGAAGCAGTACAAGTGTAAACATTTTTGAAATCCGCCCAAAGACACACCCACAATCGGTCTAAATGTGCAACTACCTCGACATTTTTCAAAACTGTAAGACGTTCTAAAAGGCTGAAATTGGACATTTAGCATCTCTTAGTGAATTTAAGACACAAAAAAGACAAATTAATTTGGTAAACCTCCTCTAGTAGGCGTGGCATCTATTTTAAGGGTAAATTTTCAAATGCAGTTTACTCAGTATTTTTACTCGAAATTGAAAAAAAGTTGCTTAATATTTTATGTGGAAAACGCTTAGTTTTGTTGTTTTGTTCTTACAATACTTTGGGCCCCGCCCAGATTTGGAGGCAGAATTGAAGAAAAGCCTAAAATTTTCCAGAAAAACTTAATTTCGACTGCCCTTGAGCCTAATTTAGGAAAGCCTGAAACAAAAAAAGTAGCAGGTTAAGTAAACAATACTACCGTCCAATTTACGGTTATATAAAGTTTTAGCCACGCCCCCTTTTAGGGGTCGATTTTTCAAAAATATTGAATTTGAACCAAAAAATTGCATTTTTACGTACAATTAGGTGTAACTTGGAAATATCTGTGGAAATAACTTATAATTAATAGTTTATAATTAGGGGCGGTTGGACCACGCCCCTTTTCGAAGTTTGCATTACTTATAAAATGTCAAAAAATAACTATGCCATCAGCATTTTACAATGTGGGATAGGATGGGTTATTCAACGGTCCGTTTTACGGACTGTAACTTCTGCGTACACACTGTAGCACTTACTCACTGGTTTTATGTATTATAAGCTTAACATTCCAGTTAAAAATTTTGTATTACTAATATCCATTCACTCTAACAGAAATCCTAGCATTTCATATTTTTATGCAAGTTCACAAAGTTCCCGAAATTTCCCTATTCGTAATTTTTTAAATGGGAAAATAGAGCCGAAACTTCCATACTCTAATGCAAATGACAGACATTTGGCTGAAATGCTGGGCTCGTTTGGTGAACCCTGCAGGTTTGTGCGTTAAGTAAATCGATGGGTCAATTCAGTGCCTCCTGCATGTTTTTTTACATCTTGCAGTCGCATCACATTATTATTCATCGATCGACCATTTTGAAATCTTAGCTTGGGGTTGAAGCATAGGGATGAAGGAAAGTTCCACTTAAACAGTCCAATGATAACGTGGATTAGACTAGCATATCAAACTGTGTAGTCTAGAAATTCGATTAAAGATGCGGAATCCCAAAAAACCTCTGCTCTCAGTTAAGTTTTGTTCAGAAACAAACGCACTCCTCTGTCCCTCACTTGTCGAATTTATGCACCAAACAAAAAAGACTTTAGGAATTCTTTAGGAAGTTCAACGAGTGATCTAATTATGATTCGTAGAGTGTAGACATTTTCGACGCAAGGGTAGCCATTGACTAACCCACAAACATGAATCTAATTCCCGGAAAACTAACATTCTCAGTCATGGAATTCATTGTGTTTGTTCACCGCCGGGTAACCATAAACAACAGGGTTAGAGAGTCACACTTCAAAGAACCTAGATGACAGGTGCTATCGTTGGCAGACACCAGTGTGTCACACAAAATCAACATTCCATTCAGCGAAGACCCCTTTTGCTCCCCTTTCCCCTACACGCCACAACAAACTCCGGACTCGTCAGGTGTTTCCTGGAACATTATTATAACGAGGAGCGCCAAATGTTAGTAATTTTCGTACCTCAGCACTTTATCAAACATCATGACAGTATGATGGGACACAAGACTCTAAAGGTATGGGTGCCGACCGATGATAGTTGTTAAGCAAATGCCTACACCCAAGGTACCTACCTACCTAGCGCTAAATCAGGTTCACACTCGCGTCTTCTTTTAAGATCTTATAATTCCGATATATTCATAATTTTGTTTCGCGGGTCCCCAGCCATAAATCTTTCGGGCCGCGGAAGGAAATTGTAAATAAAAAATAAACCCCTTAAATAAGTGCGCTGACAGAGTGTTATTATGTATTTTATTTTATTGCAGATATGATTTTCATACGTTCGCTCCATTCTTTCCGTCCCGGCTGCCATTAAATTCAATTCAATGCGAAACCTATTTTATAGGTAATAATTTACCTTTAGGGAGCAATTTATTCCCTTTTTTTTCTTTATGAGCGGGGAAAAGCAGTAAAAGTTTTTTTTCTTTTATTAAGAACCTCCCCCGAATTTGATCTCTTAACTGTCAGATAAAACAATTGAATCTGAGTCATCGGAAAAGGTAATATCACAGTCAAGTGAGGGAGTGATAAAAAGAAAAAAACAAAAATAAGGAAGGGAAGGTCATTAAATATTGTATTTGGGGGTTGCTCCCCAAGGGGGTGGAAATCTCCCCGCACAAAAAAAAGGAGTGTTATTAAATGTCGTATAAATTCATGTCTGCATAAATTCTCGGCTTTGCAGGTAAATTGCACACATTTCCGCATTTCATAAATGTGTAATGGGCCTAATTAAATGTCTGCTTCTTCAGGCGGGGTATTGTGCGCGCTTTGTCCAAGTTAAGGGAGCATGTTTTTGATTCAGTTAAATTAATTAGTCCTCGACCCAAATGCAGAGCGTTGTACTTTTCTTCTTAGGCGCCCCTCGTGCAGTTGCCACCTTCGGGTTGTTTCTTGTGAGAGGTTCCGCATGATTTTACGTCGCAGGGTTCTTGTAAGACTTTGCTGCTTGGTGCAGCTACATTTGAACCAGAAAGGAAGATTGCTTCCTTTGCTTGGCTCGCGAATGGCTGGCACTATTATTTCTGCTTAAATGCAAAACCGAGACTGGGAACTGGGATGCGGCGTCATTAATTGTCAACGCAAACAATTCGTGTTAAGTGGTCCGTTAATTGAATTTTATGAAAGAGTCTTTTTTTTCTGCTTCTGCGATTGCAATACCCCCCATTGACTTGGCGGTGGTGGAGCTGGCGCTCCTGTGGCAAATAAGAGATTCCTTTTTATAAATATATATAAACCTACTCCTTTATGCGTCCGAAACAGACCAACAGCCGCAAAGGAATTGTGTGTTGGGAGGCTTTTTTTCCCGCTACAGTGTCTTCATTAAACGCAATTAGTCAAGAGCCGAAAGTCTGCCTTCCGTTCGCTCCGCTCTCTAATGAATGGTTGTGGCTCGTGCAGTCTTTCATCTGACAAGTTTGGCACTGTCCTTTTTTTCATATCAATGAATTGAGATTTTTCTGAAATATTACTCTTCTACATCGTTGCCATTCCTTTTTAGTTTCTTTGTTTTCGGGAGGATTCCAGTGGCTTTGCTCTCGGTCTTTGTTGAAAGTGGCTAATTTTGTTAATTGAAGTAATTAATCCATTGTAGCCGACATGAATCATTTGATGTTGTTCTTTTTTTTTGGGGAGAATGAGTGGGGATCCTTTTCTTTGAATAGATGTGGTGTAAATCTTAATTAGCTGGGATATAGGGCTTGTAAAAGCGCAAGTTTACGAGATCAAACGGGGGCTCATTGAATGGAGGTTAATCATAATTTGACATTAGGAAAATAAAACAAAGGAATTGACAAAGAGAGGAACACAAACATCTTGGAAGTTAATTTTGTCGGCGAAAACAATCAATTAAAATTATTAAATCTGGATTGGTATCGGCGTTAAGTGGGGGCGTTTGCGGGCAGGGTATCTACTCTGATTAAGTCGTGTTTTGAAGTAGCAATGTCTAAACATTATAGCAAAAGACCAAAGGGGAAGGGAAAATCGTACAATTGGCGTGTGCGATTGATTACTTGCTTCAGGTGGCGCTACAGTTCGGGGTTGAGCTGAATCTCATGTCATCAAGCTTCGCCAGCCAGCTCTCTCCTGTTATAGCAAGCTGTTTCCAGTTTAGGACGCGAAGTTTTCGGAGGCCTCCTTCAACTTGCGTGCGTCACCTGAAGTTCGGTGCTTCGCTCCTGCGCCGTCCCTGCCGGTTTCGAGATCGGTTCCCAGCGGGGCGGGAATGTATCTTTTTTTAGCGGTCCATCCAAAAATGGAAAAAGGACCTCTTATGGTAATTTTTCGTTATCCGTCTGTCCGTCCATCCGTCCACACCTGAACTTCTGAACGGTGAGTCGTATAATATTATTATTAATTTGATTTGCATAAATTTGGAATTATTTGTTATTTTTGGGAAAACAATAGAAATTTTCGAATATTCACGGATTTTGAGATTAAGCCCGAAAGCCTTTAAAGCATTTCAAAAATTATTTTTCAAATTGTGCTGGTATCTTAACGGTAACCGATTGTAATGAAATTTGGTTTGTGTACAAAACATTTGAAGACATTTCTACAATTTTTAAGATCTGAATCTTTCAAAAATTTTTTTTCTTTTGAATACTAGGGTGGACGGAGGCTAAAACTCCAAAATCTTTCAAAGATACCAATACGCCCACTATAGCAGGTATATAATACCGAAGTGGCTATTATTGGTTATGCCCGATTTCCACGTGCTAAAAAAACTACCCATTTATGAGAGACACTATGAAACTGCCAGAACGCACTTCATTAGGTAGTAAATTTTCGCATTCCCATTCGCCGTTAGCTTTTATATTGGTGCCGAGTGGATTAAAGGTTTCTTGATAGACTTAACTGCTTTCTACAGCGAGTAGTTTGAGCTCCTATCCGCCGACAAGCTTTCAAGGTATTCAGTGGTCTCACGATTTTTAAGATCTTGCAACATTCCTTTCAGTTTGTTAGAGAGGTGGTTCAAGAGGGTTTTGTCTGGGGGAGCCCTCGTGCCTTGCCATCTCCTACGCGCTCTTCTCTTTTCACGAATCAATTCTTCGATTTCGAGCGGATATGTTTTTCGTACATGCCCGTCGGTGCTAACTGCGTCCTTTTGGGACGAATTGTTGTTCCAAGCAGCGCCCTGAATTGCTTCAATGAATTTGTCAACTGCGGTTTCTAACTCGAAAGGAGTTTTCAATGGCACATTCAAGCCAACACCCTCCTTACAGTCCTTTCTGAAAGCGTCCCATTTCAGGTTTTTGCTAGCTAATCTAGGAGCTCTTTCTATTTTCGCCAGTCTTCCACCCATCTTCAAGATAACTCCTGAGTGGTCTGAGCAAAGATCATAACACTCTTCGATTCGCGTAAGGTATAAGGTAAAGGTCAGGCTTTTTATTCCTATCGGTTGGCCAATATGTTGGCTTGCCCGTGGAGAAAAAGTCCACCCCACGCTTCATACTATTTTTGTACAGTAATCTGCCTCTTGTTGAATTGCATCGTGAGCCCCAAAAAATATGCTTCGCGTTAAAGTCAACCCCAATGATAAAATTGGACCCAATGAAGTCATACATACGATCAAGATCGTCTTCCACCAGTCTATATCCTGGCGGGAAATAACAAGATGCAATGTTATAATCCAAGCAGTCAATTTTTACAGAAACTGAACTGATCTGCATAGAGTCTAGCTCAACTTCTGTGTTCTTGAAGTGCTTTATGCAGTTCTTAATGTAGAGGGAGGATCCCCCTCTCGAATTTTGCTAAGGGTGATGTGCGTGATAGTCATTGTAACCTTTAAGTTTGGGTGTAGACCCGTTTTTAAGGTGAGTTTCCGTAATCATGCAAATATCAATATTGTTTTTCCGTAGAAATACTTCTAGTTCGTCTATTTTATTCAGAAGGCCGTTTGCATTCCATGTTAGTATTTTAAACAACTGTTTCATATTCATGTTCTCTTGTAATTTTTTCGAGGCTTAAACTCGAGCTTGCTCAGTTTGTCAAATGTAACTTTGTTGATTTTAGTCTGATCCTCAAGTTTCTGCATCTGAGACACTGCATCTGTTGTGGGCGATCTTGCCTTGTTTTCGTTTGCCGCAACCTGTGCGTATGATTTCGGTGCGACCAGTGGTGGTTTCTCCGCTGCACTTGAACTGGCGCCGCTCTTTTGTGGAGCTTTTACGCCTTTTGTCGACGCCTTCTTTGCCAATCATCCACTTTTGATCGGCTTTGGCGTCTTTGGAGTCTTTGGCTTAGGAGTTTCAGCAGGTTTTGGGCGTCCTAGGCTTTGATTCTGACCTCTAGTATTTTCCTTAAGAGGTTCTCGTCCCTTTTGCAGCTCTATGGCTACTTCGCATCCTCGATAGTTCGCGGGGTGGTTTCCGTGGCAATTGGCGCAAACTGCTGGAGCCTTTATGTCAACTTTGCACTCTGTTGACAGGTGTTTTCCGGCACATTTCACGCAACGTGGTTCTTTTTGGCAGTAGGCACTTGTGTGCCTGAATTCTTGGCATCGCTTACACTGTGGTATCAGTCTATTGCCCTTTCGCATGGGTTCGATTTTAACCTTGATGTTAAGTATCATTTTTATTTTATAAACATTGTTTATGCTCTCAGTTCTTTCAAAGGAGAGCATAAAAATTGGAAGGCCGCGTCTGATCACAGTGTCTCTTTCTCCTTCCGTGCGTTGCTTTTCCTTTTTAATGATATTGACGGCATCAATAATTTTAAGGCCTTTAGTTTTTACGTCATTTACAACGTCTTCTTTTGTGCATGATGGGTGGAGCCACCTTACAATGACTCGCAGTGGTTTTTCATAATTATTTTGATAAGTATACCACTCGATTCTTTCTGCATTCAGTCTAAGAGACAGCGCGCGATAGGAATCGGCGTTGTCAACATTTACTTTCCACACGTTATTTCGGTGCGAAGTAAGCTTATAGTTTTCTGTTCTCACCGTGTTTGCAAGAAGGTTGCGCAATCTCCCAAAGTCTGCTATCCCGACGATGTTTATTGCGGGAGGTGGACGAATTTTCGCTTCTGGATTAGCCTTGTTTGAGCCAGAGGGCTTATCTTCTTTTTGTATTACTTCGGGAGAGGAATTCGCCTTTCGCTTCTTGCTAGACCTTTTCCTTAAGACTGAATCGGTCTCAAGTGCAAGTTCGTTCTCGTCCGTGAAGTATTCGACTGCTGGTCGGTTCGGTCTTTCGTTAAACGAGTATTTTTAATATCCTCGTTTTCTTTTCGCGGAGAGTCAACTTCCATTTTTAGATCTTGGAAGAGTCGCTCCATTTCAGTAAGCTTAGCTCGGAGTTCATTATTCTCCTTTTCTAAGCTCTTTATTTTTCACAGAGTCCTGGTTTACCGATGGACTGCTTTTTCCGGATATGTTCGATCTAGGTGGTGGTAATCGATTTAGTTTTGTCCTTCTCTCAAAAGGATTTATAAGCAATTAAAGGCTCTCCCCAGAATCCGTAGAGCCTGCCTCCGAAGAGGGTGGATTTTCCAGCATAGCTGGGCTGCCACCTGGGGTTGCCATTTTTTTTTTTAACTTGTCGTTTTTATGAGAAAAAGGTAAGTCCCTTCTATTTTCATTTTTAAATACAGCTGCCCCTTTGGAGACAGACGCCGACCAATGAGCCGCACAATGTGTGACAGACGCTTCTGGATTTTAATTTAACCTTCAGATTCATCTATAAGTTAAAACCTTACTGCCAAAAGTTGCCCCAAATGGAGCAGCATCGACAGCATCCGTTGAAACATTGAAGAATATTTCTTCCGGTGGATTTTAGTCGGCTCTTACGACAGGCATACCTTACCTCAAGGCTATTCTAACCCCGACCTTGCAGGGACATTATTATCTTTCAAAAATAAAGTTTTTAACTTAAAATTTCCTGAAGCGGTTTTAAAAGCAAATTAAACCAGTGAGTAAGTGCTACAGTGTGTACGCAGAAGTTAGAGTCCGCAAAACGGACCGTTGAATAGCCCATCCTATCCCACATTTTAAAATGCTGATGTCATTGTTATTTTCTGACGTTTTCTAGTAGTGCAGACTTCGAGAATTGGCGTGGTCCAACCGCCCCGAATTACAAACTATCAATATTCACACATTTTTCCAAGTTACGCTTAAATATTCGTATAAATGCAATTTTTTGGTTCAAATTCAATATTTTCGAAAAATCGACCCGTAAAGGGGGCGCTGCTAAACATTTGGCTTAAACGAAATCTGAAATGAAGTCTTGTTTTCCTGACTTGCTAATTTTTTTTTATTCTTCCAGTCCAGATAAAATTACGGTTTTCTGGAAAATTTTAGGTTTTTCTTCAATTCTGCCTCCAAATATGGGCGTGGCCCAAAGTCGTGTATCAACCTTTCCATCGATACTACGCTTACAAGGGGACATACAGACAGACGGACGGCCGGACATGGCTTATTCGATTCAGAATTTGGTCTCGATCATATGTCTTAAGGTCTTGGGGGGCTGCCATTATTATTTCACCGTGTTACAAACAATGTGACAAACTGTCCTATGGGATGGGGTATAAAAAAAAAATTTAATAGTCGTCTTATGGATTTGAAAACAAAAAGATGCAGAAAAAAGCTTAAAAAAATATTAACTTAAAATTCATCTAAAATAAGAATAGAAAACTTCATTTTCCGTGACCGCTTATCGCAGCTAAATGGTCCCTCTGTTATTCCCGATTCTCGGCCACCAACTGAAGACACAGGCTCGATCCGCAGATGGATCTCGGAGATGTTCTTTTCCTGATCCCAACACCTGCTTCTTGGCCTACCAGACGGGCGACGCGCTCGCATCTCGACTAACATAACCTGTCTAGGAGGTCCTTCGGGGGGCATGCAAATAACGTGTCCAAACCATCGAAGATTTGATCGTTCCACTCCGAGAAGCAGCTACTGCTCAACACTTAGACTCCTACGAATACTGACGTTCCTCGCTCTATCCCTAAGAGTGACACCAGCCACTCACTTTAAAAATCTGATCTAATTCTTTCGGTTATTACCCAAATTAAAACTGAAATTTTTGCTCCAAGCTCAGCTTTCCTGATAACGGGCTGGCGCAGTTTCTTAACTATTGCTCCAGGTTGGCTAATCCTACTCAGTATCACTCCTTTTATCTTTCGTGAAAAAGACTCCGATATACTTAAACTTCTCTACCTGTTTCAATGGGACTCCATTTATGGTCAAGCTCACTGCACAGGAGTTCGGGAAACAACCATCACTTCGGCGAGCATTGCAAACCCATGAAGTTCCTCGCTGAAGTTCCTCCTCGGACGATGCCAAAATAGCTAAATCATCTGCGAAAAGCAAATGGCTTATCCAGTCGCCAGCCATTTCGAAAGATTCCTCATCAAGACTGCGGTTCACCATCCATGTATGCTATGAAAAGGAGAGGCGATAGAACATAGCCCTGGCGAAGTCCAACGCGCACATCAAAAGGATGCTATTTGACACCATTTATCCTAACACAGCTTCTGCAGTTCCCATACAAAGACTGAATGGCTCTCAGAAAGGGGCCCACTCAGTGCATAGTTCTGCGAAACTTTCCAGAGTTTATCCCGAAAAGCCTAGACATAGGCCTTTTTCAAATCCACGGAGCACGCGCAGACCGGTTTGACATATTCCCAGGCCTTCTCAAGAATAATCTTTGAAGGTTAGAGTAAGCCGCATTGCCCTTCCCGCAACAAAGGCTCGATTACAGCTCTGAAACGCGCTTCCAACACCTTTGCGAATACTTTTCCCGGAAGACTTAAGAGAAATATACCTGCCCCTATAGTAAGATCAATCTCTCTTGTCCCTTTTTTGAAAATGGACACTATAACTCCTTTTTGCAAGTTGGTAAATGCTTTCCTAGGCCACCTTAGTGACACGTGTTAGCCATTTAACACCTTCTTTATCCATTGCCTTGAGCTGTTCTGGCCGGATTTCATTAACTCCAGCATACTTACCTATTTTAGCGATTAATCGCGACAGCGACTTCATCTACTGTAGGAATATTTTCCACCCTTATCTCTTCAGTAGTGGGATTGCCATCTGCAGCTCCCGGTTGTGGATTGAGCAGCTCCGAAAAGTGCTCGCTCAATCTGCGTAAGACGTCGTTCTCATTTTAAAGAAGTTTACCGTCTTTGTATTAAATCCCTTGCACGATATTTTAGTTCTTTCCTCTTTGGCGGCGAACACTCAGCCAAAATATCTTATTTGCAGATCTGTAATCGTGCTCCAACCTCTCGCCGAACTTTTTCCGTGCCTGTTCTTTGGCTGTTCTGACCGCTGTATTGGAAGTTCTTCGCGTCTCACTGTACCTACATTGATTCCGCTAAATATAGGCTCTTTTCTTCTCTCTGATGGCTTCTTGAACGCCAGGAACTCTTTAGCCACGCAGTTCTTTTCTCTCTACCAACTGCCACACCAAGCCTCTTCACTCCACAAACATTTCTTGCAGAGCAATGACTGCCAATGAAAACAGCTCTCATTTTTCCACTAAAGTTAAAAGCTCAGTTGGAGTTTTTTCAAACTTCTCCGAAACGTACCGTGCAATCAGATTCAGCATCCTGTAACCTTTTCCACTGTATGCGGGTCACCAGCTTTGGTTTTCGCCTGGGTGGCAAAGGAAGACTGTCGCTAAATCCACTTGAAATCAAATATCTACATTTGGAACTTTTTTTTCCTAATACAAATAAACTTGCTTTTGAATTTTGAAACCAAAAGCAGCCGTATATAACTGTTAAAGTTGTTCAGTGGCACCCTGTAGCGCCACCTAAAAATCACTGTCACCTAGTCTAATGCGATTGACGTTTCCTGAACCTAGGTAGCACTTTGTCCAATCGCAGTGGCACACGGAAAATGTCAAAACAGTGACGTGACGTGGGATGCTATGCAAGCGAAGTAAATTGACGTCCTTCAAACAACTGCCTAAGAGTGGTGGATGGGGCCACCCATATAGCAATTTGCGGTGCCAAAAACAAATTTTCGAAAATTTAACTTTGGACAGATTTCCATTGTTAGCGTGCACTGCTTCGCACACTTGATTGACTGTAAACCACCGCACATCCAGGAGATTTGCTCGAAATTAAAAAATGGGTCACAGTGAAAAAGAGCTGCTTATATAGGCCATCAGCCTGCTATCAATCAATTCCGGGTGCGGGGTTTCGCCTTTTAACGCGTGCAACTGAAACACGCAGTAATGCGAAACCTACCGACAAAGAAGCAGAAGGGAATATGCTAATTGGTGGAGTATACTGTATACAACGTCGCTCCCCGTCAAGCACAAAAAGGAGTACCAAAGAAAGCTACATCCAACCACAAAGCCCCTCAATAAAGCCATCCGTCAAAAGTATCCTGCCGATCCCATGAAAAGGATTTTTTTTGCTCCGACCATTATTTCTCCTGATAGGTACCTACATGCCTTGTGAGAAAGCCTTGTGTATGCATCTTTAGTGTCTACCCTCGGGTTTAAATCAATGGATACAAAAGAGGGAAGAAAACTCGCACCCATTTAAGGATAACTACTAAACTTGCATCTTGCTATAAGGCGAAGGCAATTTGTTTTGCTGGTACTGTTGCGTCTTTTATACGTCTACGTGTATATTCTCAGCGGCAATCACTCTGAACAGCGATTGTTGCCGATATTATCTCGGGTGTGAGTGAGAGTGATTATCGTCTTGTCAATTTAATTGGACTGAGTCAATAAGGACGCGTCAATAGATTGCCTGAAACGAGTTTCCATTTCAAAGCAAACAACTCGTGCAATTATCCTTTGAAATTCAACACTGCAGCAAAAACGTATACCTCGGTTTAATTGGAATATACACCAGCAGCGATTACGACACTCTGCCAAATAAAAGGGTTCCTCGCTCTTCGTCCTCCATTGATTATTATTGATGAAGATGGTCGGAAAGCGGGGGAGCGAATACGAAAATCCTTCGTCATTGTTTAACGGAATATCCTGGAGCGAGTTTTTATCGAATTTGATTCATGAGGTTGTTTTCTCCATCGCGATCCGGCGCAATCTTCCTTTGAGCGGTTATCACGAAATCTAATAAAATTTTATTGAATTTCCATGTTTCCCAAGATCACAGGCATTCTTCGCCTTTCATCGACAATTCTTATAAACGTTATAATATCCTTGTGCAATATTGTGGTTATATCCATAGTTGCCTGTTGTTGTTTTGGGCGACGAAGGTGACGCGACGACTAGGTACGGTGTCAGGGATGTTAACCAAACAAACTTGTGCTGCACATGACATTCAAAGTCAAAGGTCAAAGATACTCCAGCAACTTAACACATCATTTTTCAACCCGAAAAAGGATAACCCAAGGAAGCAAAAAAAAAATGGATTGACTCATGCGATGCTCGAGACATGAAACAAGGTCCTGAATTTAAATTTTAGGTGACAAATGATTTTAATAAGCCCAGGATACATGAGTATTCGTTTTATTGGCTGTTTCTTCCCTTAATGTGCGTACGCGTGTTGTATAAGGGTGTGTGAGTGTGTGTATTTATGAACATCACTTTTATCGAAATTTTGTATCCAATAAAGTCACGTAAAGTTAATTTCCGATAAAGAGAGGGGAGAACTCCCATTTCATCGTGGTACAGATACGCATACACCTTGTATGCTGGCTCCTTCGGCGCGCGGAGGAGCTTATCCCCAATGATGTATAGCATGAGGCCATTACGTGCAGGTGAAAACGTATAGGCACGTGCTGCACAACAAGTTTTATAGATGTCAGGTGCAATGTGCCAAGAGTTGCTTTGTTTATGCGGACAAAGCGAAAAAACATCCGGCAAGACACGTCACAATAGCGACCACAATCCCAACAGGCCTGGCAGGCCAGTAGCAGCACACCATGGGGCTGACGATTAAATTGTTAGGTGCGCATGATCGTCTGTCTTTAAGAATCCATCTGTCTGGTGGTTGAATGACATACCTATTTCACGGAACCAGGCAATGGCAGATAGTGTGCCCTTGATACACTGACGAGATGGCCAAGATGAAATGAAATTCATCACCATCCTTCCCTGGCTGCAGAACTGGGAATGTAAATATAAAAAAAATTGTTATTGCCTCCAGCTATGAGTGTATAGTACCATCAGCAGCACCATACACTCAATCATGAAGAGTGAAATGGATTAATGCAAGACATCTGGATGAAGCTATACCAAGAATGAGTAACACTGTTGCGTTCCCATCTTGTGTCGGAAATTATTATGCTTTTAGCTGCAATTGCAAGGGGATAAATAGATACACCTAGCTGGCTGGAGCTTTGGGATTTCTACGAAATTTATTCTGTGTGGATATTCTCTGATGTATCTTGTTGTAGTTGTCAGCTCGGGCTTACATTATAGCGGCTCAGAAAATTCCTTATCACTTAAGACGAGACAAGGCAGATGGCAATGCACTGCACACAAACGGCAGCTTTAAGGATGCTTGCATTAAGGAAATTCCTCGAGATCAGGTTGATTTCAACTAATTGCGATGGCATGGTGGAAGAGCGTCCACCGTTGTTCTGACGAGCATTGTTAAATATTTATAGAATATTGTCCTTTGGGATACCGACGTACATAAGATTTAAATGTCGCAACAAGTGACGAACATCGCATTTACATAGTTAATGGTAGGAAGCGGCGTTATTGGCGCCAATATCAGAGGCATCGATACTGCCTTAGGTTTGTTAGAAAAGCCTTATTAAGGTAAGGGGTAACGTATATCTACTATCGTTAGCAAGAGCCAATTAAAACCCCCCCAAAACCTTGTTGTCCCTAGAATTTTAGGGACATTTCGGGATTTTAGGGATTTTTCTTGAAGGATTGTGAAACAAAAATTCTTGGACCAACAATGTTTTCTTAAGGCAAGAACTCGTTTTTGATTTTTAAAAAATTAAATATTCAATTTAACACCGAAATTCTTAAAATAAAAATTTTAATGATAAAAATAAAATAAAATAAAATAAAAATCTTTTAATGATTGACAAAATTTTCAAAAACGGAAAATTATTGGCACAACAATAAAATTGTTGTATTCAAACACTGTAATTTTTTGTTCAATCTTACGGTTTTTGTTTGCTTGTATTATTTATTTATAAACAACAAAACAACAATTAATTCTTGAGGTAACGATTTTTTTTAAGCGTGAAAATTGTTGTCGCAACAATTAAAAATGTCAATTATTTCTATGAAAATCCGGATTTAAGAAATAATTGTTAAAACAAAAATTAAATGTTGAAAAACTGAAAATAAAGAAAAAAGTATAATTTACCGGCCCCATAGGGGCACTTTATTGGCTTAATACAAGCAGTTACTAAAACTAAATCTTAAACAATCTAAACTTAAAACTTAACTTAAGAGAAATTGGGGAACCTGGTAAAGAGGGAGTGAGTTGGAGGTTGATTATGAGTTGAGCGCACGCTTAACAGAGTATTTACTGTTGCTTAGGTTAGGTTAGGTTAGGTTAAACAGGGGTGTGGTGAAAAGAACCACACGATCCCTGGGGAACCAGTTGAACTTAACATTCAAAAAGCAAAAATAACCTAAACATTATCCCGGGACATTATCGGGACACAGCCAATTTCCCTGTAAAAGACGACAAGGAGGCCTTTAAAGTTTGTGCCGTCTACTTCTTCTAAGCTTTCGAAGAAATATTCCTCTAAAAATTTCCTGCGCATACGCGAAATTGCCTCACATTCGCACAGAATGTGTGCTATATCCTCAACCGCCTGTATATCACTGCAGAAGCGACAAATATCCGTGTCAGAAAGCCTGAGCCCCTTTGCGTGTTTACGCAGGAGGCAGTGTCCTGTCAGAATTCCTACTAAAGCCCTAAGCTTGTCCCTGCTCAGTTTTAATAGTTCCTTCGATCCTTTTTCGTCTATTCGTGGCCAGAGAGCTCTAGATACCCCGTGTCCAGTCAGACGAGACCACCTTTGGTTGGCCATCGTTTTAATTTTCTCCTCAATAGTGCCTCTTACTACGCAGAGGGGTGGTTTAATGTTAGAAACCTCACTATTTCCGAGGATCTCTCCTCTTCTTGCAAGCTCATCAGCCTGTTCGTTTCCCTCTATACCGCAGTGTCCTGGCACCCAGCACAGTCTCACCCGGTTCTGACTGCACAATGCTTTGAGCATTGTGCGACAGCTCCTAACTATATCAGATTTGATGTTGATTGATTCCATTGCCTTGAGCGTAGCCTGGCTATCGATGTAAATGGCGATATCTCTGCCGGATATCGATCGCATCTGCATAAGCTCGGCCGCCCTAAGTACAGCCAGAATCTCTGATTGGAAGACACTGCATGTATCCAGTAGTTTTAAGGATACTTTTAGTTCCGGGTCTTTTGAGAAGATACCGGAACCTGTTCCTTCCCCTGTCTTCGAACCATCTGTATAAATTGCAATTTCATTAGGTCTGACAATTGCACTATTTTCCCATTCCTCTCTCGCTGGATAAATGACTTCATATGGTGTGTCGAAGTCGACCAGGGAGGAAATTTCATCCGTTAGAGTTGGATTGCCTTGCATTAGCTCCGACAGGATCGAGCCGTGTCCGTAGCTGCTGCCCTTGAAATAGTTTAAGTTTGTGAGCCGTATCGCACTATTGCCAGCAAGTTTTTTTTTATCTGTAGATCAAGCGGTGTTAGGTGTAGCAGAGTGTTCAAAGCTTCCGTGGGTGTAGTACGGAGCGCACCTGTGATGGCTATGCAAGCCGTTCTTTGAACCGCTGATAATTTTCCATAAACTGTTTTTCTGTTTGTTGCTTTCCGCCAGACGCCAGACCAAGGCACCGTAAGTAAGTATGGGTCTTACCACCACAGTATACAACCAGTGGGCAATGGCAGGTTTTAAGCCCCAAGTTTTCCCTACCGTTCTCTTGCAAATAAAATCGCATTAATTATATGCCTTCTTGATTCTTTCCCCTACGTTAAGGTTCCATTTCAGTTTTTTGTCCAGGATTACACCCAGATACTTCGCGCTATCCGACAGGGACAATTCCACTCCATTTAGCTTGGGGAGTTTGAATTGTGGTATCTTGTACTTCCTGGTAAAAAGCACCAGTTCCGTTTTAGAAGGGTTAACACTGAGACCACAGCTTTTGGTCCAGATGCTGATTGACCTCAGAGCACCCTCTATGATTTCACTTAAGATATTTAAGTTCTTTCCATGCACCATTACCACCACGTCATCTGCGTATGCCGTGGCGCTGATACCCATAGCACTTAGCTTCTTTAGAATTTTGTTTATAACCAGAACCCACAGAAGTGGAGATAAAACCCCACCCTGAGGTGTACCCCTGGTTACAGACATTCTAATCGAGCCTCGCCCAATCGCACAGTTAACTTTCCTGTTTGCAAGCATGTTGCAAACCCAGTTTATAATACCCCGTTCAATGCTAACGTCTACTAGAGCGCTTTCAATGGCACTACTCTCCACGTTATTGAAGGCCCCTTCAATATCGAGGAAGGCAGCCATCGTAAGCTCATAAGAGTGTAGACTTCCCTCTATTTTCCCTACCACCTCATGCAAGGCCGTTTCTGTGGATTTTCCCTTCATGTATGCATGCTGCGAAGACATAAGAAAGCCATTGCTGCATCTAGCCCTAATATGAAGTTCAAGTAGTCGTTCCAGGGCTTTAAGCATAAAGGATGAGAGACTTATCGGTCTGAAGTCCCTTGCAGCTGTATGTCCCTGTTTGCCAGCTTTAGGTATAAAAATCACTTTTACTTCCCTCCAAACTGAAGGAATGTACCCTGTTCTTAGACTGTGCCTAAAAATTTTCATCATTTTTTGAATAGCCAACTCCGGTGCTCTTTGCAGCATGATCGGGAGAATGCCGTCCGGTCCCGGAGATTTGTACGGCTTGAAGGACTGAATTGCCCACCGTAGTTTCTTCCTGTCAATAAGAACACCTGTCTCATCTTCGGAGAGCGAGATGCCTGTTCTCTCAGATTGCCGAAGCATACCGTCTGCTAAAGTGGACCCGGGAAGTGGGCGTTTCCACCATAGTTTCTAGAACTTCTTGGCTACTCACAGCCCAGGTTCCATCATTTTTCCTAAAGTAGCTGGGAGCGCAAGCTCCTTTTGAAAGCATTTTGCGCAGCCTCGAGGCCTCGTCTGTTGCAGTATCTTTGCCATGAAGCTCTTTTTCACTTCCTAACTAAGTACTTAATCTACTGTTGCTTAGTTCAAAGGAATCGCCAGAGCCAATCGCATTGCGAAGCATCCTGTTGAGGGGCTCATTCTTTCCGTAGTCAGTATGATGAAAGGGAAGATGGAAAAGAGGGACATGTTTTAGACGGCCACAGTGGCCCGTTTTGACTTTTTTGGTTGCAAAAATCATAGCTTCTAAACGGGACAAGATATCGCACCAATTTTTTTTTATATTGAAGAAAATTTCAAAGGCTATGAAATTGGTGAGTTTCAAAGCAAAATTATTGCAGGGTGTTTCAGAATATTCTGTCAAAGTATGATGTTTAAGTTAATGAGACTAACCTACTTAAATTTTAACTTTGCAATATTAAAAGTTTATTTTTTAAAGTAAAAACTGTGGGGAATAAAGTTTTTTTTATTTTTTATTTTTTTGACATGAAGGAGGATAATAATAACATTAGTTTTCTTGGAAAGTATCATCAAGGTTTGAGGTGATGTGCAAAAGACTCAACATTTCAGGAGAGTACAGTTTTTTCATATCTTTTTGGGTCCTTAGTGGATCAGAATACTTGATATCTATATCTTGTTACATCTACAGTTGATTGTCTGATTGTCCAAAAAATCTCCTTGAAGTTTTTCCATCATTGGTATTTCCGAATCCTTGCTTTGGTTTATCCACATCAAGTCCAAGTTCATCGCGAAAACGTGTCTGGATTCTTTGTTTACTTATTTTTTCTGCCTCCTTCATCCCAATGGATTCATCGATGTTCTCTCCCTCTTGTCGAAGTGTATAAGCAAGTTTTAAAATAAATTCCATGCATCTGATTCTTGCATGCAATGGAGATATTCCCAGCTCGTAGTTATGTTCGTCGTTATTTGATTCGTCTTGACTAGGTTCTGAAACTCTTTTGTGTCCTTTTGCATATTGGGCATGACCGCGTGGAGTTTGTTTCTGTTAGTTGGCTTAGAACTTTACCGTCAATCATTGTTAAAAAGAACTCGTGATTCACAAACAAAGTGTTTTCTTCATCAACTTTATAAATTGTTGGTTGTATATAAACAATTATAAACAATCATTGTCTTAATTTTATTGGGGATTGATTCCTTTGAATCCTGTGATTTTTAGATTTTGAAAATGAAACACCTGTTAAACACCTGTTAAGTCCTTAAAAATCACAGCAAACAGTGAAGTTTTACAATTTTCTTCAAATTCTGAATCACCCCGTAATATGCTCGAAATTGAAACTCACCACTTTCATAGCTTTTCAAATCTCCTTTATAATAAAAAAAAAATGATGGCGATATCCTTACTCGTTTAGGAGTTATAATTTCTTAAGCTTTTATTTCTACCATTAACCAGTGAGTAAGTGCTACAGTGTGTACGCAGAAGTTACAGTCCGTAAAACGGACCGTTGAATACCCCATCCTACCCCACATTGTAAAATGCTGATGGCAATGTTATTTTTTGACATTTTATAAGTAATGCAAACTTCGAAAAGGGGCGTGGCCCAACCGCCCCTAATTACACACTATTAATTATAAGATATTTCCCCAGATATTTCCAAGTTACACTTAATGTACGTAAAAATGCAATTTTTTGGTTCAAATTCAATATTTTTGAAAAATCAACCCCTAAAAGTGGGCGTGGCTAAAAACTTTATATGTACGAAATCTGGACTGAAGTCTCGTTTACCTAACCTGCTACTTTTTTTATTTTATGCTCTCCTAAATTAGGCTCAAGGCCAGTCGGAATTAAGTTTTTCTGGAAAATTTTAAGTTTTTCTTCAATTGTGCCTCCAAATGTGGGCGTGGCCCAAAGTCTTGTGTAAACAAAATGTGAAAGTAATCGTTTTCTACATAAGATATTAAGCAATGTTTTTTCAATTTCGAGCAAAAATATTGAGTAAACTGCATTTGAAAATTTACCATTAAAATAGATGCCACGCACACTAGAGGAGGTTTACAAATTAAATTTGTCATTTTTGTGTCTTACATTCACTAAGACCTGCTAAATGTCAAATTTCAGCCTTTTAGAACGTCTTACAGTTTGGAAAACTCTGGAGGTAGTTGCACATTTAGACCGATTGTGTCCGTGTCCTTGGGCGGATTTCAAAAATTTTTACACTTGTACTGCTTCGCGTGACGTGGACCTTATGTACGAAGTTTCAGCACCCTAGCTCAAAATGTAAGGCCTAAAAACATGTGACATACAGACGGAAGGACGGACGGAAGGACAAGGCTCATTCGATTCAGAATTCGGTTTTGTATTTAGTTATTACCATATTTTTTCGTATTTAGTTATTACCATGTTTAACCATTTGAGAAAAAACGAAAACGTTTCTTGCCTCCTTTCTAAAGGATCAAACCTCAAAGATAAGGAAAAAATATAAAAACTCTTTTTTTCATCTAAAACATTTTTCCGCTCTAGGAGCTAAACCAATTATCAAAATGAAATAATTTTTTCGGTTCCTGGAGCTATAGACATTTGTTAATTCAGCAAACTCAAAATTTTTGCATTATAGAACCACTCGAAAAATGAATTTCACCAGCACTTTTCCTAAAACGGGCCACAGTGCGGCGGGCGTTGGTGTTAAAATTAATCTGTTGGAGGAGGTATGGACTGTCGATCTTTCCAGTTAGCAACTGGTGTATAAAAAGTATGTCAGCAACATGGTGACGTGAACTTAAGGTTTGGAGTTTGAGTAATTTTAGACGGCATTTAATGGGGGGAAGGTTGAAAGGATCATATATCAATTAAGACCGCGCAGGGCGAAACGAATAAATCTGCTCTATACGGTTTTAGTTCTTTGGACTTGGATATGAATTACAGTAGGGTGACCAAACTTGACTGGCGTATTCAAAAAGAGGTCTAACAAAAGTTGTGTAGAGGGCTTTGGTAACATATGGATTGGAAGAGAAGAGTTGGCTCTGTTAATTATGTCGTCAAAATGCTTATGAAAATTAAGCTTAGTATCACAGGAAATGCCCAAATCGCGAATCAAAGTAAAGCTATAGGTACGAGTTCATTATTAAAGAGGGGGATGATCTGAGGGGAAGAGCAACTTTGCAACGCTTACGAGAGTAAGTTATTGCCTGACATTTTTTTACATTTAGTTCGAGGACGTTATGCTGGCACCAGGAGAAAAAGTTGTTAAGGTTGACCTGAAGTATGTGCGAGTCCTTAGGGCGCGAGATAAGTCTGGAAATCCTTTGTCGTCAGCGTTAATCTTCAAATTAGATTCAGTGAAGAGAAATTCAACATCGTTAATGGTGAATATGGTTCTTAAGTACATTGCCCGTTCGGACAACTTAACTATAGTACTTGATGCAGGATATAAAAATTAAGGGACATAAGTGACTACCATGTGGAACACCTGAAGTTGCAATGAATGGGTTAGAAACCACGGTCCTGAAAATGACGCAGTAGGATCTTTCTTCAAGATATGATTTAACCCATGTTATGAAAAGGGGAGGAAAGCCTAAAGCCTTAAGTTTGGAAAGTATAATTTAGAAAAAAATTTTATCAAAAGGCTTTGCTGAAATCGGTTGTAACAACATCAGCTTCGTTACCGCGTTCCATTGCACACAAATTTCTAGAGACAAGCTCCACAAGATTCGTGGTAGTCGATCTGCCTTTCAATAAACCGTGTTGCTTGGTGGAGAAAATTGACTTGCAGTGAAAAAACATAGTGTCGTAGATAATGTACGTAGATAGGTATGCACGAGAGCTCTCATTGGCTTGACATCGTTTTACTTGAAAACAATGGAAAGAATAATTGACGTTCACATCAGAGATTGTTTAAAAAAAAAAACATACCTCTACACCCTTGTCAATATGCTTATCAGAAAGGCAAATCCACTGAAGGCGCTCTGCTCAAGTTAACGACAGAGATCAAAAACGCTTTCAGTAAGAAAGAGATTGCACTCTGCGCATTTCTGGACATAGAGGGTGCTTTTGACAACACTGGATATAATTCGATATCAAATGCCTTTATCCACAGGAATATCGACCAAGCTACAATTAACTGGATCAAAGCGATGCTCGAAAGTCGGTTGATCACTTCTACATCAGGACTGACATCGGTATCAGTTCTAGCCGCAAGAGGCTGCCCACAGGGAGGCGTACTGTCACTCCTCCTGTGGTCTCTGGTCATCGACAACCTAATTCACAAATTAAGTAATTAAAGCTTAAACATAATTGGTTACGCCGATGACCTAGTCATCATCATTAGGAGTGAAGAAGCAAACGAAGTCACATCATGTATGCAAAACGCCCTTAAGACAGTCCTTGACTGGTGCTCTAGAGAAAACCTTTCAATAAACCCTAGTAATGCTGTCATAGTTCCTTTCATAAATGAAGAAATATCAACTTAGGTTCGATTTCAATTAACGACAAAATCGTTGAGTTCTAGACAAGGGACTCACCTGGAATTCACATCTAAACAGCAAAATCACTAAAGCTTCCAACGCTTTATGGGCTTGTCGACGTATGTATGGCACCACATGGGGAATCTCTCCAAAGATTGCTCATTGGATCTACACCATCATAACTTATGCTTCCATAGTATGGTGGACTAAGACCACCCAGCAGACCGCCATCCTAAAACTCAAAAAGGTACAGCTTCTTGCGTGCCTTGGTATATCAGGAGCTATGCAGGCGTGCCCCACAGCTGCTATAGAAGCTATAATTGGGCTTACACCCCTGCACATTTTTGTACAAAAAATGGCAATACGCAGCATGGCAAGTCAAGTACAAGTTAATGAGTTAAGTCTTAACTTTTCTCTGGAACTCCCGGAACTTGAAATGCACTGCACGGTTAGAGACCGCATACAAAAAACTTTATGCTTCAACAGAAGGTTCTCCACGGAGATCCCTACTAGAGAAGTATGGGTTAGCAATAACTCACCAAATAGCCAAAACGGCCTAAAGTGGTATACGGATGGTTCTAAAATGGGGTCGGGAGTGGGAGCCGGCGTTAACGGGCCTAACCTGAAATACACTATTGCGATGGGAAAATGTCCCAGTGTATTCCAGGCAGAACTCCACGCCAATCAAGAATGCGATAGCCACGTATACATCTCTGGTATTATAGGTGCAAACATCCATATATACACGGACAGTCAAGCAGCTATAAAAGCCCTTAGCTCGCACATCATTGACTTCAAATCAGTCATGCACTGCTTCAATACCCTACAGAAACTTAGTTCAAGAAACAAAACCAAACTGTGGTGGGTTCTTGGTCACGAAGGTATTGATGGTAAAGAGAAAGCCGACGAATTAGCCAGAAAAGGCTTGGAAACCCCCTTTATGGGACCTGAACCTTTCTGCCCCACCCCCAAATCGGCAATTAACGAAGTTATAAAAAACTGGGAGCATACTAGATGTATCTCATATTGGGTGGACACCCCAAGCCTAAGACAGGCCAAACGGGCTATTCAGCCCTTCACAAACAATGCCAAGAGTTGCCTCAATCTAAACAGGCATGATTTTAAAAACCTAGTAGGTTACCTAACTGGGCACCAAAGGCTTAGGTATCACCTCTTTAAAATCAAAATAGTTGACTCCTCTGAATGCCGACTTTGTTTTGAGGAAGACGAAAGCACTGAACACATCCTATGTGAATGTCCAGCCCTAAATGGTATTAGACGGACCTTTTTCTTCAGAGAACAACTGAGTTCGGAAGACATAAGGACCTCCTCTGCTAGTAGTGTTATCCATTTCGCACGGAAGGTGAATGACCTACTAGCCTAACTATCCTGATGTTTCACGGCACAAAAGATCTATTCAGGTCGCGGTGCCTTAGTTCGCAATAGGCGAATCAGGAATTTAAAAAAAAAAAAAAAAAATGCACGAGAGCTTAGCAATTGGTCTGTAGTTAGCGATTTCACTTCTGCACCCCTTTTTGTGCAAAGGAATGATGAAGGAGCTTCTCCATGCTTTGGGGAAAACGCCACACTTTAAGGACTGCTGGAAAAGATCAGTAAGGGGCTGAGCAAGTGCATTGACACATTTCTTTAAGGTAATAGCTGGTAATTCGTCGGGGCCATGAGAGTCATCGTCTTTTAAAAGTAGAATCTTTTCAATTATCGATGACAAGCTAATATTAAGGCTTGTTTGTTAAGGTTGTTTGACGGCAGTTGTCTAAGTAAATAAAAAAGGAAGGAACGGGATTAGAGTTCAGCGAAAAGGTTGCTAATTGTATTGTCAGAGGATCGGTCAGCGAACTTTAAGGATGAAGTATAACCATCAGACTTGCGCTTTGAGTTAATAAATTTAAAGAATCGTTTTGGGTTTAAAGTCTAGTCAGATTGCGTTTTCCGAATAAATTCGGAGTATGACACATCGCAATGTACAGATAGTAGTCATATATGGACCGCGAGCTTAGAAAAGATTGCCATAGCTTATTACGTCTGTTACGTAATGATCGCAGCTGTTTTGTATACCAAGGCGGGCAATCAGTAAAATTTTTAAGAGACGTAATGGGAACTGATTGAAGAAAGCACTCAAATATTTTGGAGTAAAACATTGAAGTTTTTGTGTTAATTTCCAATTTTTGTCACAGGTAAAATCAAAATCGTCTACATAAGAAATGGTTAAGCTTGCTTAAATTGGCTTTGCGAAAATTGAACTTACGCTGCGTTAAAGGTTCTGGATTGATGTTAATGCTATTATAGGCAAAATTCAACAATAAGGGTGGAAAGAAGTTTGCCAAGTTTAGAAAGAAGATGCATACTTTCAGTAACAACGCAGTTGTCGACATCAGTAGAAAAAATTAAGTCTATATCTTTCTATATTATTTTTGACTGATCTAATTTGTGAGCTACACTACGATGGCAGCATTTAAAATATAAAATATATCTCTCATATACTAAGATATTATGCATATATTTTCTTGAAATTGCACTCGAAATGCAATTTTGGGCGGACCGCTTAAAATATTAAATTGCCCTGGAGCCGACGCGTATTGTACCCAACGCAACTGCTATTCTAGGCCAGGAATTTCAATGAGCCCATGGAACTCTGGAGGAAGTAGGCAGGAGCTGGAGGTATCCTTTATAAAATTGAAGCATTGAATTTTTCGGTACTACCAGTCTAGGACTATACCAATGAACCCAAGAAATGAGCCCAGAGAACTCCGAAGAAAGTAGGCAGGAGCTGGAGTAATCCTTTATAAAGGTGAAGCAGTCAATTTTCCGGAACTACATAATACGCTAGGAACACCAATTGTACATGACACACTTACGCACATAGCGCTTTTAAAAAGCTAGGGCCAGGCGTATAGGTTGGGTCGAGACAAGAATAAAATTGTATTGGAGGGGGATTTATTCCCCCCATTTAGCGGGGAGGGGCATTTTTCTTAAAATATGACTTAATACAGGAAAAAAAAAATACTAAAAAACAATGGTAACACTGACATTTTCAAGTTATGCCTTTTTGTAATCCAGAAATCTCTTCTTTTATTTCGCTTTTAAATGAAATTTTTAAATATACAGTTTTTGAAAAATTAATTTTTAAACATAAAACTTAAAAAAAAAAAATGAAAAAAAAATGTTGAAATCAACTTTTTCTAATTTTGATGTTATTAAGTTCATTTTTTTCTTCTTTTTTTAAAATTCGTTGCTCTTATAAATAAGTTGTTAAAAAAAGAAAACCGCATGCTCATATGTCTTTTGCTTTTTGAGAAAAATAAAATAACGGCAACTACTTTTTAATCTCTTGATGAGATATTCGAACAATTTCTTATCCGCCTGTGCTGTATGCCGGGTCATAGAGACATCATGGGAAACTGTGAGGCTGATAAACTAGCTAAGATCGCCACTAGTCTGCCAGAAACTGAAATCTCCTGCAATATAGGTACTCCCCTAGATACCTTCAAATTACAGCTCGAAAATCACAGCATACAAGAAACTAACGCCAGATGGAGGACAGGCACCACATATTTAACCTCCAAGCAAATCTGGCCTAGCCTCGATCCAAAAAGATCAGATAGCTTGATCACCTTAAAGAGATCCAAAATGAGCACTGCAGTGGGAATTATCACCGGACACTACCTTTTAGCAGGTCTTCACGCAAAAAGACTAGGTCTATTCTATTTATAAAACGACTTCTGTAGATGCTGCCTAGATGAAGAAGAGGAGGAAAGTGTACAACACTTTCTCTGTTACTGTCCGGCACTCGCGTCGTCCAGAAAATCCATAATAGGCTCCTACTTCGAGAGGAGTAGGAGCCTATTATGGAGTTGAGAGTAATTTAGAGCAGATAGACACCAACGCCCCGGCCCGGAAAATCTTCGAATCCACCCTGTAGAAACGTCAAAGTGGGAGGAGCACCCAAACTCAGATGGCGTAAGTCGAAGGGGACCTCAGCTAACTTCGTGTGCAAAACTGGAGACAGCTAGCTTGAGACAGGCGGGCTGCCGAAGCTGGCTGAAGCCCAGGTCGCCACCGGAAAGTAGCGCAACCTTACGGCCGCATTCTGCGAGCAACAAAACAGTCGCCGTCGACTGTTGAGATAACATTGGGTCGTGTTAGGCCCCTGGATAAGACTCTATTTATACCAAAAACTGTTTCGTCGATCGCGAAAAGCCAGGCTAAGTTAGTTGTTATGTGTAAATTTCGTGAATCCACTTATGGGCCTCCAGATTGGCTCGAGTTTCTGTTATGCTTGATGCGAAACCTTTAGAGAGTCACATTCGACCTTTTAATTGGGCGATAGATCAACAATTTCCAACACTTGCCATATGCTTAGACGACCACGCAATGTGATGCATCTAACTTATACAGGTACTTCCAATTTTCAGACTACATTATATGAAAGATGCTTTCACCGTACCTACACAATTACACAATTTAGATACTTTACCTTAACTCCTACACCAGCAGTTCTCAACCATAAGAACTGAAGTGCATCCGAGTTCAAAAGCCCCTGTTTTGTTATGCAAGAAAATACCGCCTTACGGACATACGAAAAGTAGTTAGAACGCATTTACCTATTCGTAAAATGTACAAGTATAGGTTTAAAATGATTTCGGGCGTAAACACAAATTTAGAATATTTAATCATCCTCGCAGCACAAAGTCGAACGTGAATATTTAATCCAAACATTACAATGATTACGATTTGCACTTACTTAGCAGGCCGGCCAGGAACAAAATTATCCCATTAGCATATTCAATAACTCTGGCTGGACCACGTCGTCGTCGTCCCATAAGTGGGCTCTCATATAATATTGGGTCAATCTAGCCATGGGAACACACATGTCGAAAACTTACTGATTAAAAATTAATGCAACAGAACCATATGACGAAGTATAGGCAAAAGCCTACAAAACAAGGTGTATACCCCTCAAGTTGGGGGCATACAGGGGCCTCCATTCCATCATCCAAATTGATTTTATACTCAATCTCCATACATAAGCACATCTTTGCCTTTGTCTGTGCTCGACGCAATAATTTATTTTAATAGGCCCGGTTTTCAATTTGATATTTGTATTCGAATATCCGCATAAATTCATGGCCGTAGAGTATCTATCTATACTCTGGCTCGTAGTAGGTATACACGAGGGCTTTCGATGCGTGATAATTCATTCAGAAATCTTGGCCCGCCTAAGAGAGTGTTGGTGTGGTGCTGGTGTGCTTCTTTTCGTTTTCGGAAACAAGCCCACAACTTGGTCTGACTTTGGCTTGGGCTCTGCGGCACTGTGGCTCTTGTGCCTCTTACTCGCCCGGCTCCACACTTTGGGGGCTACGTGAACGTGAACGTATAGCAGTACAATGAAATCAAGTCGAAAAGTTATCCACCTGGCCGATTTAATGACCGTCCATTCATAAAAACTTTTTACATGAAATTTAATGTGGGCGCAATAGTTGAGTTGGTGAAGCGTGCGTGGGCCTATGCTGGTTGGCTGGTTGACTGGCTGGAGGTGCCTCTTTTGTGTTTGGAAGTCATTCCAGAAAGTGAGTCGTAAAAAACGAATTAAAAAATCTGACATCAGCCACCACCACCGCGCCGAAAACACTGTGTGTTGGCCGATATGAATCTGAATATTTGATTTTGTTTGAAAGGCTATAATGTATCTGTGGGTATCTGTTGCTATACAGATACGTACAGCATCCATCGCGGATAGACAAATAGACGACACAGTTTCGCTTATGTTTTATGCTCATGGCTTGTTTATTGGTTTGATTTTTAATTGTTTATAAAATGTTATCTCATTTCGCGAAGATGATTTTGATTTATTATGAAATGAAGATTATTTGTTTTCCTACCCCTTCCGGTGTAAAATTTTATGCGTATAGCTGGTAGGGTTAACAAGCAATGATGGTAGACCCTTAAAAGTTAATAAAAACTTGGGATCGGTGGCATTGAGTGTTACTATCGATCTACTCATTTATGGCACAAGTTTCTCTAGCCAACTTTTATATGGGCGGGTAGACGACCGTCAAATTAACAACGTCATACGGTATCTATGAGAATTTTTTTTTGTAATAAACCGAGCTAAACTTGGCTGAGTAAAACTGGTCCAGGGAAATGGTCACTTCCGGTCCTTTTTTGAGTGTTTTACTATGCCATTAACATGGTTCAAAAACGAAACACGTGTTGAATTGATGCGAATGATTTGTTAAGTTTTGTTAGTATCGAAAATGGCTGGAATCAACTATAGGCTGTAGGCGTTTTCACCTACGCTGATGTAAAAGTAAATGTCTGCGATATTTCAAGATCTCGTAGACTAGGAAAGTTCGTCACACCAAGAATTTTTTATTTGTTTACAGTTTGCACGACCTCAACCCTTGGTCATTCCGAGTACAAAAACAAACATCGGGTGGACAGAAGTCCTAGATATTGCATTCATAATAAACAATGCCTTAGGGTCGAAAAACCGTGCAAGGAAGGCCTCTATTGCCCTGTACTCCTGCATCCCAAACTGGGGACTCCAACCCAGGATTGTGCATTGGATATACACGGCAGTCGTTGAGCCCATACTTATGTACGGAGTACTAGTCTGGTGGAAGGCACTAGACAAGAGTAGCAATATTGCTATACTACAGAAAGTTCAAAGATTATCCAGTATTTTCATCACGAGTGCTTTTAGAACAACCCCATCGGCGGCGGTTGACATAATGCTCCATCTTCTTCCCGTTGACATCTTCGGCAAAGTGATGGCAGCGAAAGCAGCACTTAGGCTTAGGGAATCCTTGCCATTGTCTCGTGCCAACATGCTAGTAACCTGAATGGCCACGGAACCATCCTCGGTAACTCGGACTATGTCAAATTCAAGACCAAATTTCCAAGCAGAACCGCTTGGGAGTCAGGTGAAGTTTTAATAGAAATCTACACAGACGGATCGATAACAGCACTTGGAGTAGAATCAGGAGTCTTTTCCAGTACTCTTGACCTATGTATCCCCAAGCGCCTGCCGGATTATACTGTAGTGTTTCTCAAGCAGAAATTGCAGCTGCTTGTGAAGCCGCGGCCTGGTTTTCAATTAACTCAATAGACTGCGGCGCTATTGTTTTCTATATAGACAGCCAAGCTGCAATTAAAGCTTTGGAATCGCCAACGATACGATCCAATTTGGTAAAGCAATGCCGCGAATCTCGAAACGAAATTGCTGTCAGGTACGACGTAACCCTGTGCTGGGTTCCAGGCCACACGAATATTCCAGGCAACTGCAGAGCCGACGAACTAGCTCAAGTAGGTGCTAATGCTTATCCGATTCATACAACGGAACCGGCAGCACACATAAACTCGATAAAGTTTCACCTGGACATCGAAGCCATCACAATGGCAAAAAATAGGTAGAATAACATCAGCACATGTCTCTATTCCAAACAAATATGGCAAGAGCTCGATCGTAGGAAAAAAAAGAAACTCATCTCCTTCAATAGGACGAACCTTAGAAAGATAATTGGGGCCCTCACAGGCCACTGTCTGGTAGGGCGACATGCCAGAAGACTTGGTGCTCCCTTTAACGACTTCTGCAGAAGTTGCAGGGATGAGAAAGAAGAAGGGACCATGGTTCATCTTCTGTGCAACTATCCCGAGAAGGAGAACTGAGAAGGAAAACTTTAGGTAAATACTTCTTTGATGATCTAAATAATCTAGCGCGACTCGATTTAAAGAGGCTAATGAACTTTATCTATGGGTTAAACTGGCTAAACGCCTGACTGTGATCACTCAACCCGTATCCCTCGTCCACATGGAAACTCTATTTGGGCTAGGGAGCACCTAGAGCGTAGCGCCAAATATACCCCACCACACCTCCCCAAGGTTTTCCCAACAGGACCGGCCTGGTAAGGGCTGATAGCGCTTCGATTACCCCTATCTTTCCCGTTCCCCGGTTCGGGTTCATACCGCTTCGGTTACCCCTACCACTCCTACCCCCAGTAGTCATTTTCCTCGTCTCCCCCCTCCCCACCAATTCCCAGGGTTCTTTACAGGGCTGGATTAGTGTGGGGTTTTACCGCTTCGGTTACCCTCACCTCTCCACCCCCACGGGATCACCAGCACATAATTCTCACTGGTACGGGTTTATACTGCTTCGGTTACCCCTACCTTCCCCCAATTCTAACGCGAGTTGCCTGTAGTACGGGCTTACACCGAAGACGGTTACCCTTAGTCAGCTTCTAGCCTCAGAATTCCCCCTGCAAGGGTTCACACTGAACCGGTTACGCCCGCACCTTCCCATCCCCGAGGATAATTCTTAGCAGAGAAGCAACAGGTTCGGACTTATACCGAAATCGGTTGCCCTGCCGGGCTCTCCAACAGTTACGAGACCACCCTTTCTTCAGGAAAACCTCTAACTGGCCCCCCTCAACTCTGCTGACAACGGTTCACACCGAAACGGTTACTCCCAGCCTAAATTACCCGCGGGCATGTCTCAGCCAATCAAACTCTGGTTGGTGACCTTCGGTGTAGGTTTATACCGTCAACGGTTGCCTAGACCCCTCCCACCCAAACTCCGGTCCTACAAGTGGTATCACAACGGACCTCCTTTGGTCTAAGTGTGTCCCTTCACTCCAGCGGGGACAGCCACCCAACCTAACCTAACCTAGGGTCGAAAACTGAAGAGTTTCCAGTCTGGAGACCGTCTCAGACGACAGCTGGATCCTCTATGAACAAAGTACTAAGAGGCTTTATTGGACCAAATTTAGCCAAGTCCTTCGGACAAAACTCAAGAACAAACTCAAAACACAGCAGCAAAAGAGGAGTTGGATGCAAAGGTAAGTCATTTCGAAAAGGCAATGGATGTTGCAAACAAAGTCTCATGCCCAGTTAAACGCAGCAAAAAAACACTCCCCATGGTGGAACGAAGATCTCTCCAATATGTATCAGGAAGATGAGCAGAGCGATTTTCAATAATGCCACAAATACAACTGGCAACCTTAAAGGGACTGTCTAGTTCTGTTTAAGAAAGCCAAAAAGACATCCAAAAAGGGAGGCTTGGATGGATTACTGCCATTCCTTCAGGTTCACCCTTGAGGACTCCACTTCCGCTAGGCACAGCAAAATTCTGTCCAAGGAACACTCCAACCCGTCTCTTCTAAAAAGGTCAAATGGAGGTTAGACGGATTCATCAGCGGAGACCTTGGAAATCCTATTAAACACGCAGTGGTACTAGTACGGAGCCTGTGAGTTCTCGTCAAGTGCAACCTTCAACAAGTACAACAATATTTTTTCAATAATTCCCAAGGAAAATATTTCCTGGGCTTCTCACCGCTTAAGTCTCCAGAGCCTGACGAAATGTTTTTAATGCCTTTAATGCTACAATGGAGGCAAGACTTAACAATATACCTTGGCTGGTGTCAATCTTTACAAGCTGGTCTATATTCAACCACGTGCCCCACTCTTGGAGACGCACAAGAGTAGTGTTTATACGAAAGGTAGGCAAACGCGAAAGACTTCAGACCGATTAGTGTAACCTTCTTTGTTCTTAAAGCCCTAGAGCGTGTCCACATGCGAAGTTTCTAAAAGAATCTTAGCTGTCTAAATCACAACATGCTCACCTTAAGGGCAGATCCACGGAAACGGCTCTCCATGGCCTGGTGTGGACAATTGACAAGAAAAACTCCTTAGCTTCCTTCCAAGACATTAAGGCAGCTTTCAACAACATTCATAGTCAACATTCATAGTCATGGATCTCTGATCGAGTCCAGCTGGTTATTGAGGAATTTATAAGAAGGCATGGATAGCCTCTATGCTCGGAACAAGAACTATCCAGGCAACAACTTCAAGGGTCAATTACCTAGAAGAGTCATCCAACCAAATTTGCCTATAGAGGAACACACAGGTTGGTGTCATATCTCCCCTACTATGATGGCTAATATGGTTATGAACTAAAACTTTAAATTTTAACTCGTTTAACTTAACAGGGAAAGGGCCAATACTATCCTGTGTGCGGATGATGTGGTGATATAAGTTTAGGTTAGGTTGATGACATAGTCACGGATCACTTAGACCAGCAGTTGGGTCCATTGTGTCTATTTGGGGAACTTTCCTAACACCTGGAATGAAAACAGAAATAAACCGCTGTTAGAAGCTCAGTGTGCCGCCCTCTTGGACACATCCGGATTTCTTTATATATCTTAGAAGGACCTTTACATTATTAAGATCTTCGAGCTCGTTGAAGAAGTAACTGCCGAGGGTACTACACCTGATGCTGTTTAGGGCTGAGAATTCGCAAAGCAGGTGACGAACAAATTGAATTTCTTCAACTGCCTGCATCTTCTGCAGTAATTATAATGCGGTATGCCTAGCCGCTCAGCGCAGTGCCCCATGAGGATGCCCCGTGAGGACTCGGAGATCCCTGCGGGCTAAACCGATCATAAATAGTGATCTCTTTTTATTTACCGCTGGCCTGAGCTCTCTTGTGTGTCTGCACGTTTCAAGCTCTGCCCAACGTATTTTAGTTCTACTGAAGTATTCAGTTTTTATCCTGCGTGCTATCGAACTCAGCGGAATTCTCATAGATTTGAGGGCTAGAGATGCATTCATCCCTGACCTTTATCTCGCAAGCTTGTCCGCTTCTTCGTTTCCTATGCAAGAAAATTCTGGACGAGTTATCACTTGGCAACACTATAATTCTATGTTGGGTACCAGGTCACACCGATATCCGTCATTGAAGGAAAGAAGCTGGTGATATTAGTCTGAGATAAGTTTCCTTCTGTAATAGGGTCTTTTCTGATATTATGCGGTCGCTATTCCTGACAAGGCCTGCGCTGTAAGATCGGTATAACTTGATCAAAAACTGAACTGATGCTGTACTCTACAAAAACCAAAGTACCAGCCTTTACCCTCCTGCGTTCAAATGGTGAACATCTCAGACTAGATAGCATAAGGAAGGCATGTGCTGCCTTCGCCGTCTTTGTTATTTTGAAACGTTTCTGTAGCCGCAAAGACGTTACTATGAGCAAAGAACCTTAAGATTTTTGCGATATCACTTAACAGGTTTAATTCTGAACCAAATTTTCTATGGCAAATATTGTCTTTATGTTGTCTAGGGTTGGGGTCAATATTCTTTATGCAAAATTCTACTTTAAAAATATTGCTTTTCAAAATTCTGTAAATGCAACTTTTACAAAGCGACTTAACAAAATATGTAAAAGATGGCGTGCCCCCGCCTGTTTCTTTTTTTACCTTTTCCTTACTTTCCAAAATCAAAAGTTTACTTGAAAACAAGTGAGTAAGTGCGGAGTTCGTCTGTGACAAACCCTCATATACCCTACCCTACCGTGTAACAGCAAACCTTAAAATTTTTTATCCCACATTCATATATCATTTATACAGGCCATGCCCCCAAAAGTGGGTCTGGGCTAAAAATTAAAATCAATTAATTGTAATTTCGTTAGAGTCATGACAAAATGCGTTAAAACAGAAAATTATTTCGGAAAAATCAGTTTTTTCCTAAAAACGCCCCCTAAAAGTGGGCGGAACTCAAAATTTTGTATGGACAAAACTTAGCAAATAGTAATATCTTTAATATTTGTCATAAATTTTTTTTTTTTCGATTTGGGCATGTGGGTCGATATTGTGGGCGGTCCAATTTTTGCCTTCTTAGAGGTTTTGGGCCATTATTGCTCTATACCAAAATTTGAGCTCCTACGCTTTGTCTAACTTGACCAAAAGGCATTTTGAAAGAAAATTTTAAATAGAGGTTGTCTTACATTGAGGCCAGTAGTGGGCGTGGCCGTTGACGGATTTAACCAATTTTCACACTTTGTCTGTACAAAATAAGAACCAGGATACACTCGAAGTTTTAGCGTCCCAGATCAACTTTAAAGACCTAAAAAGTTATCACGTACGGACAGACTGACAGACGGGCGGACGGACGGACATAGCTTAATCGATTCACCTTTCGGTCTCGATCATATCTCTGAAAGGTCTTAGGGTATACGGTTATTTCACTGTGTTACAAACTATGCATTAAAATTAATATACCCTGGGTCGGGTATAAAGAAGAATAAGCTGAGTTTTATTGCTTAAGTCAGAATTTTGAATAGCAACATTTTGAAACCAGAATTATTACAGGGAGCGGGCCTTTGCAAAAGCCATGCAAGACGTTGCAAAAGTCCGGCAATCTAAATTATTTTTCTATGTGGGTCTTCAGAATCAGAGTAAAGGTCCCCACAAAAGTGAGGCTTTTGACGAAATCCTTCGTGGTTTCTCCAACTCCAACTCATCTCCAATCGGACGTACAGTAAAGTCTTGAAATGGGTAAAAGTAGTCAGAGGTGGTAACGTATTTCTTTGACGAATTTGCCGAAAAAGGCCGTGGGATCCATTCAACTGACTGACTGAGCGTCAGCCTCCTAGCTTTTTGGTTGCAGGCAGGAGATTGTCTCTTATTAAGCTCTCTCCAAGCGGGTAGAAGATGGAGAATCACCTCCCCCAAGCCACAAGTTAATGATGTTCTCTTTGCAGCTGTCGTAAATTCAGCTCTCTGTGCCATCGCGATCGTCATTATACGCAGGTTGGAGTTTTTATTTTTCAGCTGTTTCCTATACTTGATCGAATTCTCATACGCTAGTACCTGTAGGTCTAACAACCAATGTATTGTTCATTCAAGGGGTTATCTTGAAGTAAGGACTCCACTTTGTACCGAAGATGAGACTGCATCAAAAGAATGGAATTTAACCTTTCTCAGCTGAGTTTTTTGTTAAGAATCATACCTAAATATTATGATTGAATTACTTATAATATGCACAGTCTGTCTCAGAGACCTATCAATAATCGGTCTTGTTTTTGTTAAGAAAATATTATTTGGTCCCATTGAAGCATCTGAGATTTAATCTTCTTTTATATTTAAGTTCCGTAGTGGCTCTTATAACCTTTCGTATTACCCATTTATTAAAGGTTCGTAATCAGGAACAGATAACGGCATGCATGAGCTTATAATACACGCATGCGCTTTTTGTTTTTGATATAGTGTTGTAGATTTGAGTATTGACAAGCGATACTGAAAAAGCTGCTTTAACAATTGTCATTTCCTTTCTTTTGTGTTTCATATTTACCTATTTCTTATGAACCTCTCCAACCCTCACTTGGAACATTTTCATATATTTCCTTTTGTACTATGATTCCCATTCCCCGAGGTGCATTGTTGCCTAGTTTACACCGAACATGCGGTTATCTGCCTTAGATGGCTTGCTTAAGAATGCTTCTCACTGACCAACATAATTGTTTTTGGCCGAGAATTCATACCGAGAACAGTCACCCGCACTGTGAATATATTCCGTTCGGCACAAGTTTATACCGCAACCAGTTACCCTGTTCGCCATCATCTCGATAAATTCGTACTAAAATATCAAATAGGTATACCGTATACGCGGGCTTGAACCGAAATCGGTTGCCCTTACCTTGTTCTCTCATTTATGTTTACTTCTCACTGGCATCCCATTGAGGGTTACCCTGGCCCTCAGTTTATTCCATCTGACACTGATTTGTACCAACCCTACCTCTCCTTTTTTCCAAGACAAATTCTTTGTGGGATCCATCCAGAGGGTCCCAAGTTGCCAAACTTGAGGGTCCAAACAGAGGGTACCAAGTTGCCAAACTTGGGACCCTCTTTTTCTCGCAAGAGAGTGTCTCGCCACCATTACTCTCCTGCAAGGTAAGTCTCGAACTAATCCACTTTCGAATCAGGCTTTTACCGAGACTGATTGCCTCGAACTTTTCTCCCAAATTGGAAAAAAGTTCGAGGCAAAGTTGGATGGTACCTATATTCCGATCTTACCAAATAGTGGTTATTCCACTGTGAGGAATCATAACTATAAGGCAATCCATGGTAAAAGACACCACTTATTTCTAAGCTTTACTTTTGTTTCATATTCTGGATCAAGCCTAATACCCGAATACCGTGATGGCTGCAAGATATGGTTATTGTCCTCCTCACGAATGCAACACACGCAGTATACTTGGTTTACCCTGGTTTACCTCGAGCTGTTATACCAGTCTATTTATTTTTATTTTCAATAAGTCCGCAGAATCTCCCTGCAAAAAGTCGTAAAATCCTTGTCAATTTGAATAGCTCACCATAATCATCATCATTTTCGGAGCGAGGACAGCTAAATGGAGGGCAACCAACTCAAGAGACACAGACGCGATCCTCAGACGGGTCTGGGAGATGTTTTTTACCCGATCCCACCACCTGTTTCCTGGCATACCAGGTGGGCGACGCCGCGACGCCGCGCCGACGGGCTTGCATCTCGGCTAACATAAACCATATAGAAAGTCTGTCGGGTGCTTGCGAACAACGTGTCCAAACCATCGCAGAATTTAATTGTTCCACGCGGAGAAGCAGCCGCTCAGCACCAAGGTTCCTACGAATACTGACGTTTCTCACTCTATCCCTAAGATCAACACCAGCAACGCACCTAAGAAATTTCATTTCGGCAGCTTGTATCCGCGATTTAATTCTTTCGGTCATTCCCCAAATTTCATGACCATATATGAGGGTTGAAATGAGCACTGAATCAAAAACTGAGATTTTTTTTTTAGTCCAAGTTCAGCTTTCCTGGATAACCGGCTTGCGCAGTTCTTTTACTATAGCTCTAGCTTGGCCAAGCCTTCAGGATAACTCAGTATCACTCCTTCCATCTTTCGTGAAAAAGACGCCGAGATGTCTGTTTCAATGGGACTCCATCAATGTGCAGGGTACACTGCACAGGAGTTCGAAAAACATATATCAATTCGGATTTGCTCACGTTTACCTTCATCCCCGCCTCACGACAGATGGCCGCAAGCCCATCCAGTGCTCGCTGAAGTTCCTCCTCGGACGATGCCAGGACAGCGCAATCATCTGCGAGAAGCAGATGGCTTATCCTGAAACCCTATTTCGAAAGATTCCTCACCAAGACTGCGGTTTACCATCCAGTTCATATATGCATAGAACACAGCCCTGGCGCAGTCCAACGCACACATCAACGGGTGAGATTTGACGCCATAAATCCGAGCACAGCTTCTGCAGTTCCCACAAAAACTGAAGGGCTTTCAGAAGAGGCCCAATCAGTGCATATATTCCTGCAAAACTCTCCAGAGTTTATCCCGAGGAACTCGGTCATAGGCCTTTGCCAAGTTTACAAACCACGCGTAAACTGGTTTGGCATATTCCCACGCCTTCTCAAGAATAACCTTCAGAGTAAAAATCTGGCCGGCTGTGCCTCTGCCAGGCCCAAGGCCGCATTGCTCTTCCCGCAACAAAGGCTCGACTAAAGCTCAGGAACGCGCTTTCATCACCTTTGGGAATTCTCTTCTCGGAATACTTAAGAGGGATATGCCCCTATGGCTGGAGCAATCTCTCCTGTTACCTTTTTTGAAATCGCTATCGTTTGCCAATCGCTAGGTGCTTTCCCGCTATCCCAGGCTACCTTAACGACACGTGTTAGCCATTTAATACTTTCTTCGCCTATTGCCTTGAGCATTTCTGGCCGGATTTCAAGAACCCCAGCTGACTTACAAAACTGTAAGCGATTTATTCACGGCAGTGACGTCATCTTCTGTAAAACTCTTTTCCGCCCTAATCTCGTCAGCAATGGCATTGCCATCTTCAGTTGGGGATTGAGCAGCTGCGTAAGACGTCGTTCTGATTTCAAAGAAGTGTACCGTCTTTTAATTTAACCCCTTGGACGATATTCAAATTCCTTCCTCTGAGCCGGTGAATAGTCTGCCAAAATGTCTTGTTTGTAGATCTGTAATCGTGCTCCAATCTCTCGCCGAACTTTTTCCATGCCTCTTCTTTGGCTGTTCCTACCGCCATATTCGACGTTTTTCGCGCCTCAGTAAACCGAGCTCGAGAAATACAGTTTCTACATTGAATCCACACAATATAGTTTCTCTTGTTCTCTCTGATGGCTTCTTGAGCTCCAGGAGTCTTAAACCACGCAGTTCTTTTCTCACCAGCAACCGCCACACCAAGCCGCTTCACTCCACAAACATTTCTTGGAGATGCAATGACTGCGGATGAAAACAACTGCCAATCTTCTTCTAAATTTAAAAGGTCAGGTGGAATTTGGAATTCAGAAACTTCTCCGAAAGGTGCCGTGCAAATCGCTCCCTGCAATCAGATTCAGAATTCTTTAACCTTTCCAACCGTATGCGGGTCACCCGTCTTGGATTTCGCCTGATGTTAAAAGAACCCTGTCGCTAAAGCGCAATTTGCACAAAACTAGGTGGTGATCAATTGACAGCTCAGCTCCTCTCAAAACGCGAACATCACAAATCATTTTTTGAACACACGATGTTACAACAAAGAAATCAATCAGTGACCTCTGATTCAAACTGTGCCAGCACCAAGTGTATTTGTGAATGTCTTTGTTTGGGAAAAAGGTGTTCATAGTGGACAAGCCGTAAGCACAGCAAAAGTTCAAAAACTTCCCTCCGTCCGGGTCACCATGCCTCCCAATCACACTACTCCAAGTACTGTCGTCCGTACCCACATGAGTATTGAAGTCACCCATCAGGAGAAAGAAAACCATTCGTTCAAGAAGGCCGGATAGTCTGACTCTGGGTTGGGTGCGTACTCCTGCACTAAAGCCAAAGTCAATCGCTTAAGCTTAAGCTGTAAGATCATGAGTATCACATGAGTATTGAAGTCACCCATCAGGAGAAAGAAAACCATTCGTTCAAGAAGGCCGGATAGTCTGACTCTGGGTTGGGTGCGTACTCCTGCACTAAAGCCAAACTCAATCGCTTAAGCTTAAGCTTTAAGATCAAAAGCCTCCCTCCTAATGGAGTAAACTCCAATAAGTTTTCCCACAGCTGGGGGCTTGTGAGTATACCCTCACCCACCTGTGCAGTTATGTTACGTGCGCAAGACCAGAAAAGTCTCCATCCATCAGCGAAGTCTCAGGTTCCGCAACCTTTCCACTTAGTTGAGGCGATGCCAGTGGCATCGAGCTGATACTTTTTAACCTCCTCAATTCCAGTTCCTTCGCCGTTAGCGATGAGACATTCCATGTGCCAATTTTAAGATGGTGCCTTTTTCGATTTGAGACGGACCATCTAAGCCCTGATTTTGGCTAAGCGTTACCTCCCTCCGCCCCCGTTATGGATAGCTTCATCACTGCCAGGCTGCTCGTCACTTCTTTAGGTTGAACCCGGTCGGATGCTAAGCGGGACATTCCGACCACCAAGCGTTCGCATGCTGACAAAGGTTGCCCTGGGTTACCAGGATCAGCACATATCCGAAGCTTTTTCTCTTTTCTCTTCATGGTGGGGATGGGAGGGTTGCATTTTAAACCTAGCTCCGAGGTTCTTATCGCCGATCCTAAGATGGGCAACAGACACCGACCAAAAAGCTGCTCATCCCGCGACAGACGCTCTTAGTGTTTAACTGTTTAGAGTTCAGCCGCCCCTCTGGGATCAGACGCTGACTAGTTTGCCGCACACTATGTATCAGACGGTAATTGGTTTTATTTAGACTTTCAGGTTCTTCTCTCAGTTATAACTTTACTGCCAAGGGTGGCCCCACCAGGAATATATACTTTTGACAGCATCACTTATAACATCCTGAAGACTATGTACTTCTTCCAGTGGATTTTAGTCGGCTCTTACGACAGGCATACCTTGCCT
Source organism: Neoascia interrupta (assembly GCA_947623515.1). Taxonomy (NCBI): domain Eukaryota; kingdom Metazoa; phylum Arthropoda; class Insecta; order Diptera; family Syrphidae; genus Neoascia; species Neoascia interrupta. Next base: position 154,545,362 of record OX392462.1, read on the forward strand.
CAAGGCAATTCTGACCCCGACCTTGCAAGGGGTACTTCCATAGCTGTTGTGTTAAAAGGACTACGCCTTCATCAAAAAATATACTCCTTGCCTCTATTGCATTTAAGAGTTACTCATTTGTTGCACGTTAGTTTTTTTAAGAAGGCAAAAGAAACAGTTTCTGACGGTTGACGCTTCTCCTTCCCTGTATTTAAACGTGAATGAAAATAAAGACCCAGGCTTCGTCCGGAACTATCTTAACCTTTCCTGGGATCCAACTCCTGCACTTAGAGGCGTTGACTTTAGTATCATAAGCCATAATGTATATGACCCTACCTCACACCCACCGGAAGTATAGGATTATAAAGGTGTTTGCTAACTAAATGAGAGGGGCAAAATAAATGTGAGTAAAAACGGTATAGGGTATCGATTCTAAATCAAAACCTCAGGTGGTTCGAATGTATAAAAAATTAAATTCAGGTCCTTGTCCTTTGGAACACATATTGAAGCTTAAAATTACTCTGCCGAGAAGTGGTTAAAAAAAAAACTTTCATTGAGCAACAAGATACATTCTTGAATACCTCCATTCAACAATGAAAAAAAAAAAAACATCCTTGAAGCCAATCACTGTATACGTAGAAGACACAACAACAAAAAAAAGCCACAAACTTATTTTCCCACGATTAAGCAGAAGCCACCATCAACATCTTAAACTTCCCTATGCATCTCATGCAAAAAACTGTCACTTCAGAGAAGACAGAAAATTTTTTAAGATTAAAAAAAAAACCGTCCAACACGACAAACACAAAATGTGGCCAACAGATGTTTTGCGTCCAGCACTTCACTAAACTACACAACCAGGAGACTGCAAGGGAGATGAAAAACTCGTCCAATTATTTTCTCCCCGAATGCGTGCAATATGGGACACAAACAGACAGAAGCGACTCAAAGTCATGCTTTTGCTTTCCACGATTTTATTTTTCAAAAAAAAAGGCGTTTTTGGCTTTACCTAGCGGAAATATATTAAAAAGTGCCGAGGTTGCTGTTTCATGTTTTGAGAGTTTTCATTAGAGCCACTAGAAATGAGTGGTTCTGTTGATATGGGTTTTTTAATTGGAGGCGAACTGTCATGCTCGGCCAGTGCTGGGCAGCCATCGAAAACTTCTTGTGTTGTATAACTGGTGTTCCGTGTGTCCACAAGGACATAGGCTATTGCTAATCTAATAGCGCCGGAAAGTGGTCTCTCTACGGTCATATGTAGGTACTAGACGCAAGAATTTAGGAGAGCTTATGATGATGGCACAGTGCGTTTTGCTCACCGGTTGACCACTATTGGAGTTGTATAATGATTCCTGCATCTGTGCCAATTTGTACAACAGCTTTGGATTAGTCCATGCAATGAGAGTCCACATCGCATTGAGCAAATCCATGTTCTACTACCATGTATTTGGGTCACTTTCGAGTTGGGCAAATACATAGCTAAGCAGGGATACAGTATGTTCCTGATGTGATGTCTGACGCAGATGTGAACGTTGGAGCCTTGATTTGCGGCTGATGCTGAAGATCAAACAATTCATACACGTGGGGAGACTTTTTGTGGCGGTACTTTTCAGGCATGCAAATATCATATTATAAATTTATCGCGCTATTATCGTATTCAAGCCCAAAAGTTTTCATTTATGAAAAGCCAAATGAACACCTTGGTAGTTTACCATCTCTTTCTAATAGAAACTTGATAAGTCCCTATAGCAAAGGCCTGTTCCCCAATACAAGCCACGCATAATTAAGGTGATTTGATAAACATGTTATTTTTAGTCTACATTACAAAATATGCAGAATTCAAAGTTTCCCTTTATAGCTATAAAAATCCCTTCGTTGAACTGGTACATGGTGTCGACGGTAAGGCGTCAACCATGCACTGAAATTAGAAAGTGACCGCCTTCCATGTGCGAGGACGCATGTTCTCGCCTCAAGTTGGGTAAGTAGCAAGTGAGTAAATGCAAGAGTTCGCCAGGAACGAACTTCTAAATATCCGACCCTCTTTTCCCAGCAACTCGAAATCGTGAAGTTTTTTCGCCTGAATTCATATATTGGAAGTCAATTATGAGTATGGGCCACGCCTCCAAAAATGGGTGTGGATTAGGAAGAAAGCTTTTGAACTTATTACGTTGGGAAGAAAACATGCTAAAAATGAAAACTCAAGCTAAAGAACAATTTTTCCCTAATCCCTCCCCTCCCTCCAAAAAAGTGGTAGTAGTTCAAAAAATTTCTATATTTTTCAAAAAAATTGGATTTGAAATAAAAAAGACCGTCAAGTATGAATGGGCTGAAGAATTTAGGGTCGAAAACGGCAATTTTGAAACGTTTTTGATGCAGTTCGCTTGCCTTTTAAACATTACATACTTCAGCTAAATTTAAACAAGGTCGTCGTAACCGTTAAGGATCTAGAAATCTTTAAAAAATAGTTTTCAAAAATGTTTTCACGTTTTTCAAATAAATCTTCGAAGGTTTTGAATATTCGAAGTCTGAATAGTTTTGTATAAAATTTAAGAAGATGGATTAAATTTGGATTTAAGAAGATATGCCCGGGGTTAATTTAAAAATTATACTTTATACCGTTTGGCAGATAGAGGGTGAGATATGCGCAACGTTAAAAGAAGCTCCTTTTTTATTTCGTTTTTTAAATAGGCTTCTAAAAACTTAGGTTAAAAACGGCAATTTTAAAAAATTTTATCGCAGCCTTCCTTCTTTTTGTAAGGTTTGTACTTTATCCGAATATGGAAAAGAGTGCTTATACCGTCAATCTACTAGAAGACCCAAAAAACTTATTTTTGAAAATGATTTTATGTTTTTGAGTTAAATCTCAGAAGATTTTGAAATTTCAAAATCCGCTATAATTTTTCTTAAAATTTTGAATTATTTCTGTTACGTGTGATTTTTGTTATAGAACTCCACCAAACACCACCGGAGATAAGAAGGGGGACACACACATTTTTTCATGCATTTTTGCGATTTTTTATCGAAAATGCATCAAAACTGCAGTACTCAAACTGTTTTTGAAAAATATGACCTAAGCACTTGGCTTACTTTGAGTTGCTTTATAGGTGTGTTCAATATTGATTTTGAGCGATAAGCCGTTCAAAAGTTATGGCCTCCAACACTTGTCATGTATTTTCGACTCTTCATTTCTCAAAAAACTTTTGATATTTTCAAACAGTTTTATTTTTTAATTAAGTTTAGTATTTCCTAAGCCTAAGTTGTGTTTTTCTAGTTCTTGGATGCTTAACTTCTTGAAAAAAGCACTGAAAAACATTAAGTCCATTTTCACATTAAATTTCAAACTGTAATAAAACCGTAATTTGTGCTTAAAAAAAATACCCTCTTTAGATTCTCTGACTATTTCCGCAGTTTATATGCACGCCAAATTTTGTCGTTCTACGACTTACCGTTCAGAAGTCATAAAGGGATTGGACGGACGGACGGACGGATGGACAACGTAGCGATACCATAAGAGGTCCTTTTTCCATTTTCGGACGGACCGCTAAAAATTGAATTTTTATATAGATTAAAGCTTCACTTGGAAATATCTGTGTTTTAATTGATAGTTTGTAATTCGGGGCAGTTGGACCACGCCCCTTTTCGAAGTTTGCACTACTTATAAAATGTCAAAAACAATAACATCAGCATTTTACAATGTGGGATAGGATGGGGTATTCAACGGTCTGTTTTACGGACTGTAACTTCTGCGTACACACTGCAACACTAAGGTTAGGTTAGGTTGGAAGGGTTGTTTGCACTTGGTTCAAGCTCATTTGGTGGCCAGATTGGCCCATTGTGATTACCCTTGTAAGGTAGACAAACATGGTTGGACATATCTCTTACTAACTGAACCAGCCTGAACTTTTAAAAAATGTTTTTAGGTCTAGTAGTGATATTTCTGCCAGGTCGTCCTTACTTACTTACTTAAGGTGGCGCTACAGTCCGGGGTGGACCTGGGCCTCAGCCAACAAGCTTCGCCAGCCAGCTCTGTCTCTAGCTAGCCGTCTCCAGTTTCGCACGCGAAGTTGGCTGAGGTCCCCTTCCACTTGCGTGCGCCAACTGAGTCTCGGTGCTCCTCTACCGCGTCGTCTCTGCGGTGTGGATTCGAAGATTTTCCGGGCCGGGGCGTTGGTGTCCATCCGCTCTAGATGACCCAGCCATCGTAGACGTTGTGTTTTGACTCTTTTGGCTAGGTCGGTATCTCTGTACAGCCCGTACAGTTCGATGTTATATCTCCTCCTCCACTCTCCGTCTATGCAGACGGGACCGTAAATCGTCCGAAGAATTTTCCTCTCGAAGCAGCCTAAAATGTTTTCATCCGCCTTTGACAGGGTCCATGCTTCTGCACCGTAAAGCAGGACTGGGATGATGAGGGTCTTATACATGGACACTTTAGTTGCTCGAGAGAGGGCTTTGCTACTCAATTGCCTTCTTAGCCCAAAGAAACAGCGATTGGCAAGAGTTATCCTTCGTTTGATTTCAGCGCTGGTGTTATTGTCTGAATTGATACCGGAACCCAGGTAGACAAAGTCCCTAACTACCTTAAAGTTATAGCTGTCGATGGTGATGTTTTGTCCAAGACGTCGGTGTTGGGTGTCTTTTCTTGATGACACCATATACTTGGTTTTGCCCTCATTGACTGCTAAACCCATATTCGCCGCTTCCGTCCCAATACTCACGAAGGCTTCACTGACATCACGCTTTGTTCTGCCAGGTCGTCCAGGCTATCAAATAACCTGACTCCTAAAAAGATTAGTAGTCGTTCTTGGAGAGCTGGTCAGTGGCAGAAAAAGTGCTCTATAGACTCTATTTCTTCTTCAACACTACAGCTTCTGCAAAAGTCATTCGCAAAGATTCCAATTCGTGTAGCCATGACACCAATGGTGCAGTGTCCTGTGACTACACCAACAAGTGTTCTTATGAAGTTTCTATTGAGCGATAGAAAGATCGCTATTCTTTTTAGGTCGAGCGAACAGTGGCCATAAGCAGTGAGTTATTATACAATCCTTAAACTGTTGCCAACGTTCACCGGCTAGTTTGACAGTGTGTTGATATATAAGACTTTTGGCTGTGTTGAAAGGGAGATATACCCGTCGGTCAGCCATCGTTATATCCATATCAGAACCTTTCCTGTCAAGTTTGTCCGCAATTTCATTTCCGGCCACGCCATCGTGCCCAGAAACCCAGCAAGGTAGAACTGTCTGGTGGCTTCTTTCCTTACATGCCATGAGGGAGTCCTTGACGCACTTGGAGTATACGACGTTGGAGTCCAGGGCTTTAAGCGCTGTTTGACTGTCAACACATAATGGTGATTTCCGTTGCCGGAAGATCCATAGATTGAACTATCTGCGCAGCTCTCTTCACCGCATAAATCTCGGCTTGAAAAACACGGCAGTAGTCATTTAGTCGATCATATGACTGGTTGATTTGCAGTGTTTCCGAGAAGACTCTTGAGCCTGTTCCATGTTCTGTTTTCGATCCATCGTTGGGGGTGCAGCATTGTTTCCAAACCTGTTTGAGGTGTGGATCTTAATGCACCTGTGATACCTAAGAAAGTTAATCTTTGTACCTTCTTAAGATTGTTAAGGTAAGATTTCGCTTTACATGTCTCCTACCATACCAATAATTCATAGGTAAGAATAGGTCTAACAACCATCTCTGTACAAAGCCAATGTGCTATTTTGGGTTGAAGACCCCACTTTTTCCCAATGGTCTGTTTATATGTGTAGAGATCAAGTGTTCGGTTAAATTTCCGTCGTTTTTAAGGCTTTCAACTGCTATTTCTATACACTAAAATCGGGTACCTATATACCTTGTCTAACGAGGTCACAAGATCTTTCAAAATAAAATGTGAACTAGATGTTGTGTCCAAATAATGTAGATCTAAGGATCTAAAGGACCTTCTAAGATTTGTATACAAATCCGGATGGGTCCAAGAGGGTGGAACTCTGAGCTTCTAACAGCGGTTTATTTCTGTTTTCGTTCCAGCTGCTAAGAAGGTTCCCAATATGGACACAATGGACCCAACTGCTGGTCTAAGTGAGCCGTGACTATTGTCAAAAGGGCATCCATCAACCTATATGTTGTGTCACCTTAAATCGACGGGTGAACCTGGGCCTAAACCAACAAGCTTCGCCAGCCAACTCTGTCTCCGCAGATAGCCGTCTGCAGTTTAGCGCGGGAAGGTGGCTGAGGTCCCTTTCGACCTAAGTGCGCCCTTTCGACCTAAGTGAGTCTCGGTGCTCCTCCTTTGCGCCGTCTCTGCGGGGTGGATCTAAAGGTTTTCCTCTTCGGATCCACCCCGCAGAGACGGCGCCCCATTGGTGTTCATCCGCTCAAGATGACCCATCCGTTGAATTTTGACTCTTCTGGATAGGTATATAGGTGTCGCTGTACAGCCCATACTGTTATATCTCCTCCTCTACTCTACGTCTATGCCGACGGGACCATAAATCGTCCGGAGAAATTTCCCCTCGAAGCAGCCTTAAGCATTTTCATTCGCCTTTGACAGGGATGGTGTTCCTGCACGCACCGTAAAGAAGACTTACGGATTATGAGGGACATATAAATGGATAATTTAGTAACTCGAGACAAGCTCAAGGCTTTGCTACTCAGAACTCAGTTACCTTTTTAGCCCAAACAAAGAGCGATTGCTAAGAGTTAGCCTTCGTTTGATTTGAGAGCTAATGTCACTATCTGAATTTATGGCAGAACCCAGGTAGACAAAGTCCCTAACTATACCTTAAAGATGTAGGTGTAGTTAGTGACGTTTTCGGTGTTTGTTTTGGGTCTCTTTTCTTGATGAAAGCATTTACCCTTATTGACTGCTAAATCCTATTCGCCGTCCCGATATTCACGAAGGCTTCACTGACATCACGCTTTGTTCTTCCAATTATGTCAATGTCGTCTGCGTATGCGAGAGGTTGAACGGGCTTTTGACAATTCTCTTTCTGCACAATTCTCTTAAGTATGATATTAAAGAAGTCACATGACAATGCGTCGCCTTGTCTAAATTCTTTTTATACCGCATCCCATAAGATAGGAGGTATATTAAGTTTGTCACATAGTATGTAACACGGTGAAATAACAATGGTAGACCCTTAAAATCTTAGGGGCATATGTTCGAGACCGAATTCTGAATCGAATAAGCCATGTTCATCAGTGAGTCTGTCTGTGTGTCACACGTTTTTGGGCCTTAGACTTTAAGCTAGGAAGCTGAAATTTGGTGCATAAGTTCACTATCATCCGAAGTAGTACCGGTGTAAAAAAATTTGAAATCCGCCCACAGACACGCCTACAATCGGTGCAATTGTGCAACTACCTCCAGAGCTTTCAAAGCTGTAAGACGTTTGAAAAGCCTGAAATTTGGTATTTATTATCTCCTGTTTATTGTCTGATACAAAAAAAATATAATCGCTTTACCCTCAAACATATCACGCCCGTAGTGGGCGTGGCATCGATCCAAACGGTAATTTTTCAAATGCATTTTCTTCAATATTTTTGTTCTAAATCGAAAAATTTTACTTAATAATTAATTTTACTTAATTTTACTTGTCATGTAGAGAACATTTTGTTCTAGATTTTGCTTATACAAGACATTGGGCCACGCCCACATTTGAGGCAAAATTGAAGAAAAACCCTAGAATTTTCCAGAAAAAAGTAATTTCGACTGGCCTTAAGCCTAATATAGGAACGAATAAACGACGTAAACGAGACTTTATTCCAGATTTCGTTCGTACAAAGTTATTAGCTACGCCCCCTTTTAGAGGTCGATATTTCAAAAACATTGAATTTAAATCAAAAAATTGCATTTTTACACACATTTAAGCGTCACTTGGAAATATCTGTGTCATAATCGATAGTTTGTAAATCGGGGCGGTTGAACCACTCCCCTTTTCGAAGTTCGCACAACTTATTAATGTAAAAAAATATGAACAACATCAGGGTTTTACAATGTGGGATAGGATGGGGTATTCAACGGTCTGTTTTACGGACTGTAACGTCTGCGTACATACTGTAGCACTTACTCCCTGGTTTGTTATCAAAGGGGTCGGCGAGGTCTTTACCGAAGACTGACGACTTTGGCAAGGATACCAAATCTAGACATTTCACTATGTCATGCGCGGCCTTGAAATCGATAAAACGTGGTGGTTATTGATTTGGAATTATTTCGTTTTCTCCAAGATCTACCGCAGTGTAAATTTTTAATTCATAATGGACTTTCGTGGTCTGGGACTGATATCGTTCAATCAGTTCATTAACAAACAGCTTAAGGCGTTCACACAGTACAGCAGAAAAGATCTTATATGTGATGTTCAGAAGACGGATGCCTCTGTGAGAGACACATTTCCGAGTGTCTTCTTACTTGAGGATCGGGCAAGCAATGCTGAGGTTCCATTTGTCGGACATGTTAACTCCACCCATATCTTGCAGATGATCTGGCGCATGCTCCTAAACTCATCCCCAGCGGATTTAAAGCGTGGCAGCTAGCTCTAGCTAAACTCAAATTTGATATTAATCAAGGACCCCAAAAACATTATTTACCATGCCACTAACAATTTGTTGGCTGATAATTACTTCTATAATACAGTAAATTGTATTTATCAAATAACAATTGTCATATTGCCACTCGGTCTGTTTTTGGTAACCCATTAAAGAAAGAATAATTGATTTTTTTTTTACAGGCAGTGGCCGAAACATTTTGTTGTCAAATAAAAGCTCTCCTTTAATAATTGCACTCTTATTACAATATTTAAGCCCTTATAAGATACTTATACCAAAACCTAAATTCTACTTGAGTTGAAGTCTTAAAAAGGAGTCTTCTAAGACCTTAATATGCTCTTGTTATAAAAGTTAAGCAATATATGAGTGAAACTCCTTTTGCACTAGATCGTGCATAACAAAACGTTCTGCTCGAAGAGTATTAAGAGGGTTATAAGAGTCTTATCAGAACTGTTTGACGTTTAAAGACTATGTTAGTTGGGGGGCCGTCAGATCCGGTTGCTTTGTTGCACTTAAGATTAGACACAACTACTTTCATTTCAAAAAGATCGGGTGGGCGGTATCGTTCGAATGCTTCCTCGGTAACGTCTTTGCCCGGGCTAGTCTTCGCTGTTTAACAGTGGTATTTGCTTCGTCTTCGCCATTATACAATCTGCAGAAATGGTTTTCCCGAATCCTCAGCACGGACTGCAATTCTACTAAGATATGTTTCCTTGATGGTACTTACAAGCTTCCAGTTGGACTCTTATACCCCTGGCAGGACCTTTCGATCCTCTGGTAAATTTTCGACCTCATTCTCCTTTAGCATCTCTCTCTTTTCCCTTCGGCGAAGCCAATGTTCCTCTCTCCCCCTCTGATCGTAGAGCCCGTGAGTAGCCTTAGTCTGTCTGTGCAGAGCCGTTTGGTATGCTTCCTCTTTAGCTGCATGAGCTTATGCTCATCGTCAATAAAGTTGGGCGTTCTCGTTGTGGTGTCCTTGTAAAACCCATGAAGCTGGCAGCATAGGACTTCGTAGGAGGTATTAAGAGACTCGGTTGGAGAAGGATCTGGCGGTCTCTTTGGTTGTGGCCTACCGACGTCAAACTTCCTCACATTATTTCCACTTCTTAGCATTGGTTGGGATATCCGCAGCTGTACGTTGGCTACAACGAATTAGTGATCCGAGTCAATGTTGGCTCCTTGGAAAGTTCGGACATCTATATTGGAAGAGTGCCTTGCGGCGATCGCAATGTAGTCAATCAGGTTGACGGTTGATTGTTCGGGAGATCTCCATGCCCTTTTGTGGATATTGAGATGCGGAAACTGTGTACCAACTACCACAACGTGTCGCTCCGCAGCCAGGTGGAGCAGCCTGGATCCACTATCGGAAGTCGTGTCGTGCAGGCTGTGTTTTCGGACCATACGACCCAAGATGCCCTCCCTTCCTTACTTGCCATTAAAATCACTTAGGACAATCTTAATGTCGTAGCTATACGGCACTGCTCATACGTTTTGTTTAGGAGCTCCTAGAACATGTCTTTGGCGTCGTAATCCTTCTCCACTGTAGAGCCATAAGCGCATAAAGACTATGTTGGCGAATCCAGCTTTGAGGCGGGTGGCTGTGAGGCACTCGCTCATGGTTGAACCTCAGGACTTTTTGCCATAGTCTGCCTCCAACAACGAAACCACTTCCATATTAGTGCAGGTTTCACATGTCGATAGTAATCGTCGTAGTAATAGGAGTGGTTTTTCATCCTTCTTTTTGCCCGGCCCATCCCACCGCGTTTCTTTGATGGCAGTGATATCTGCCTTGCAGTCGCTTAGGGTCTCCGCTAGTTGCTCGGCTGCACGTGGTCTCTTGGACTTAACATTCCATGTGCAGATCCGAAGCTTGTTGCCCTTGTTTCGTTTGCATTTATTGTCCGTCCGAGTCCGAGGCGTAAAGCTTGTTGGTAACTCGTATTTCTTTAAATGACTGGAAAGTCACGACCCCCAACCCACAGGAAAGAACCAAATCCCTCGTATAACTTCAAGGAGCCTTATTAGCCCGGGCTCAGCCTTATTAGCCCGTTTAAGCTTCGAATACGTCGTAGGAGCCCATATAAGGTGTTCACTAGGTAGTTCGACCTGCAGTCATGACTGGAACTCTGAACCGATCATTATGGCGAATTCCTCCGTTGCAGTCCGGATGCAAGGAGAAATGCCTAAGTGGAAACACTCCTCCCCCTCTCTCGTCTACTAACCCTAACAATCTTCCAAAGGGGCTAAAACCCAATCTCCAATTAAGGTACTAGGCAACCCGTGTTCACCACGGTAAGGTTAGAATAGAAGTTGATAGGCAGAGGTTAGTTTAGAAAACCTGCGGATGCTTGTATCCTCTTGAGTGCTCATGGTCGCGTAAAACTTTCTGTTGTTGGCTATGGCTAGAAACTACAGCTAATTTGACAGATTTAGCTTGAACAATATGGCCACAATCACTTGTCAAAGTTCATAAATCCTAACTGCAATAAAACCCTTAGCAAAACTACAAACCTACCTACATAGCATCAAAAGGAATGCCAAAAAATCGACACTGTTTTAGTGTACCTTGAAGCAAAACATCCTGTGAATAAATTATTGTTAGAAGGAACTACATAGATCAATAAGGAAATTTTAATTACCTCCCGTCCAACAGGAAGCAATGAAGCAAAAAATCTATTTTTTAAAGACATTCTTCACTCTTCATCCTCACCGTCACCAAACACCAAAAGATAAAAATGATGACAAAACATAGGTAGGTTCGTAGGTATCTATTCCCTAATATTACCCATCCCATGACCCACTTGAAATTCTTTAAGAATTAGTTTACGATTTCACGTCGTGTGTGTGCATTCGACACAAGGATAATTAGGCAAGGCTCTGCCTGTGCGTATCATTCGGAAGATGTACACAACCCGCCACAGAGCAATCAACACATTATAAATTTAGAACGGACCAATTGGAAGATTAAATACTTAAACGCATTAGCTGTTGCGGTCACAATGGACCGCATGCTACTTCTCATCGAGGGAGCATGCGACTCAAGAAGACCAAGACCGATACGATCCCAAGAGCAAGACTGCGTATATCGCTTACAACGTCTATTAATAACAATTTTATATGGATGCCTGCAGAGGTTAAAATATTTTCGTGTATACCCATTTAGGAAAAGCAAAAAAACACAAGCTACTCGAGTACCAATCCGCTCCTGTTCTGCGGGTAGGTAACAACACACAACAAGGGCGACACACACCATATTAAACAAACATTCTTTAAATATGGAAACATAACACTGTGTATCTCATATGCATGATCTACACCTAATATGTCATCAGGGAGGGCAGCTGACGCGACAAAACTGAGAGGAAATTGAACCCCCGTTGCGAATTGTTATTGACCCGTCAGAGAATCGAAATTTACTAGCTGGGACAATACATTATTGGTAGCAGGCCATTTGACATTGTTATAGGTTGGTTCTCTTTTGCGTCAGATAAAATATTCGACATGAAATACTACAGCAATTGACAATTTCCAACGGCCGACAACCTTTGCGCCTGGAATAGATTGCATTAATATTGTTTGCTTTATGCTCGAAAAAGGATAAAGCAATTTAAGGATTAAAATAATAATAAAAAAAAACCTCGGTATTTGTGTCAATGAAAAATGAATGATAAGAGGATGTCAGTGTGCTGAGCCCTACCTATAGGCAGCTGAAGAGTGTATAGTAGCTTTAGTATAAGGACTTTAACAAACACATTTTTTAAATTCGATCTACTGAATGGGTAGGACGAATCGATTAATGCCCCTCCCTGAGTTTTTGGCTTACAACTTTAATATTTGGAAAATATGCGGAGATTTTGTTAATACATATTAACAAATATATATTAATATTTTTATTATTATAAATATTACTATATAATGTCCCTTATGCGGGCTGAGATAGTATTTACATTCAGGCCTTACGGAAAACTGGCTTCTGCTTTAGCCGACGAGCTGTCAGACCCTTTCCAGGCAAAGCTTCTTGCGAAACTGGAAATTGATGAGTAAATGCTCTGACTGCTGTAAAGACTATTACTACAAGGAAGACAAGAAGAAGAAATTGTCCTCGTCCAGTACCTGTAGGTCCAAGAAAACGACACCATAGCTTTTTCATATGACAGAGGTAGAATTTGAACCCAGTCCTCCCTCATTAAAACCAAACACACTGACCACTACGTCATGGTATTCCCACCATATAAACTTAAAGCTTGTATTCTTGCAAGGAAAATCCTTGAGATGATGTTTCTCCCTAATAACGTAGACGCTTAGTTTGTGTAAACTTGGAACGCAAAAATAACAAACTCATTTGGAACGCCTCTGCATACTTGCTATGAAGCATCCAGAGCCTACTAAAATGATTTGATAGGCAGGGCGATCAGTTAGGAAGAAATAAGACCAGTTCATCAGTTAGGAAAACAAGAGCGTCAAGTGTGAAGAAAATGCGTCAAAACTGCAGTACTTAAACTGTTTTTGATAAAAATGACCTGAGCACTTGGTTAACTTTGAGTTGCTTTATACGTGTGTTCAATATTGATTTTGAGCAATAAGCCGTTCAAAAGTTATGGCCTCCAACACTTTGAAAAATGTCATGCATTTTCGACTCTTCATTTCTCACAAACGTTTTGATATTATCGAAAAGTTTTATTTATTGATTAAAGCTTAGTATTTCTTAAACCTAAGTTTCGTTTTTCTAGTTCTTGCCTTATAAAACTTCTATAAAACGTCTATTTTCACATTTTTTTTTTTTTTTTTTTCGTGGGTAGGTAAAAACCTTCATAGGCACTATGAGAATCGAACGCGCGTGCTCATAGTAGTGTGAGATTCTTACTCACTAAAAAACCTCCCAATCTTTGAAAGACTACGACTAAGTTTCCTTAACAAGTAGTTCAAGCTTCTGTATAGTAATCGCATTTGGCAGGCTACCTTCCAACGAAAGCACCTGCAATACCGTCATTATGTGCGGTTTCCTCTTACGACGCTAGATCCAACGGTCTTGTTCGTTGTAGTCCGCGTGCAAGATTTGTCTGATCCAGAGTTCGGATTATTTCGTGGTTGCAATGGCCGTGAAGGCGAGTGTGAAGTTTGCGAGCAAAGTTTCTTACTTCGTCGGTCACGGTTGCGATGCCTAGATCTCGATGTAAATCGCTATTTCTTATATACCATGGAGCATTTACGATTGCTCTTAGTGTCTTATTCTGAAAAGTTTCTAAAATAGATTTGTTGCTTGGTTTGGTACAACCCCAAAGTTGTATACCGTACGTCCAAGATAGTTTTAGCACTTGCTTATACAATAGCAGTTTGTTATATACGCTTAGTTTCGAATAACGTCCGATAAGCCAATTCAGTTCTCGTAGCTTGATTTCAAGTTCATCGCGTTTCTTTTTAACGTGTGGCTTCCACTTAAGTTTTGCGTCTAGGGTCATGCCTAAATATTTCGCCTCGTTTGCGTTCGGAATTTGTACCGAGTTTATAAGAGGTAAGTTGATTACCCTCTTGTAAGTAAAATTTACATGCGTTGATTTTGTCTCATTTAGGAGGATTCGCCAGGCCTTTGTCCATTCGCATATTTTATTCAAAGCGCGTTGGAGTTTTCCCGTTGATAGTTCGACTGTCTTATCCGTAGCGAGGATAGCCGTGTCGTCAGCGAACGTGGCTACAGACCTTGTCTCTACTTGAGGTACATCTCTTGTAAAAAGTAAAAACAGTGTTGGACCGAGGACGCTACCTTGTGGAACGCCGGCTTGTATTTCTTTGAATTCTAAGTATTCGCTCCCGTATCTCACTCGAAATAGTCTGTTGTCAAGATAAGACTCTAAGAGTTCATACATTTTTTCCGGCAAAACTTTCCGTAGCTTATATTTAAGGCCTTCGTGCCAAACTTTATCAAAGGCTTGGGAAACGTCAAGAAAAGCGGTAGAACATATCATTTTCGCTTCTAAGGCTTTCTCAATTTCATTAGTTATTCGATAGACCTGGTCAATTGTTGAATGTTTGACCCTAAAGCCGAATTGGTGATCCGGAATCAATCGTCTTTCTTCAATTATTGGTTTCAGTCGTTTGAGCACAAGTTTCTCGAAGACTTTAGATATAATCGGTAGAAGCGAAATCCGTCTATATGTTTTTTTGTCGTTCGGGCATTTCCCTGGTTTCGGAACCATTATTACCTCTGCGACTTTCCATTGCCGTGGAACGTATGAAATTCTCATTGATGCGTTTATGATGTAGAGAAGCTTGACTAACGCTCTTTTCGGTAGCTCCTTCAAAATTTCCCCAGTAATTAGGTCATAGCCTGGAGCTTTCTTATTCTTCAAATTTCGGATTGTTTGACGAAGTTCAGACAGTGTCACGGTTTTCATTCGATAATTGTCTAGTTCCGCATTGCGATACAGATCGTCAACCAACGGCTCCCCGTCAAACGGTTTGAATGTTTCTTCAAGATGTTCTGCAAATACATCTGCTTTCTCTTTGTCGCCTTTTACCCATTCACCGTTATCTTTTCTTATTGGCGCCGAGTGTACTATGTACTATTTTCACATGAAATTTCAAACTGTAATTAAACCGTTATTTGTGCTTGAAAAAAATTGCCCTCTTTGGATTTTCTGACTATTTCCGCAGTTGATACGCACACAAAATTTTGTCTTCCTAGGACTTACCGTTCAGAAGTTATAAAGCGATTGGACGGACGGACGGACGGACAACGTAGCGATACCATAAGAGGTCCTTTTTCCATTTTTGGACGGACCGCTAACAACCCCATTTATGGTAATAATGTACCCACTTTCCTTACCAAAAATTAACAGGAATTCATTTAAACTGAAAATAAGTTTCACATAATGGGTATCCAGAGATGTGTCGTTTTCCGGCCATATTAAATTTTAACGGTTAAATTTTAAGGGCCGATGTGGAATGTGAACCGCACCTAAACTTGCATTTTTTTCTAAATTTCATTTGACATTTCTCAATTTCACACTAACTCAATTTGAACCATGGAAAGATACACAATCGAGCAACGCGTTAAATTATTCAGGCTTATTATGAAAATGGGCGTTCAAATCGTTCAAATCGGCACCTAGTTTTCTACAGTTCAGTGTTAACCTCAATATTCTCAAAAGTCTTTCTTCAGACGCTGTACTAAAAAACCGGACTGAGGCTCGTTCAACGCAAAGCTTAAAGGCCATCTTGATAGTCTTGGTGTAACGTTTATCGTCAAGCTCTTCAAAGCTGCAGGATTTTGTAAGCGGGCCCAGCAGTTGAAGCGGATGATGAAGCAAGCCTTTGAAAGGTGGTTACGCTTTTTCAGTTTAATACACTATCGGTTGTCTTACCTGAAAAATTTGATTATTTCCTTTGAGTGAGATGACCATGCTCGTATAAGATATTCATTGTGACACGGCCTGTGGGGCACGTACCGATGTGTTCCCTGATGTGTTATGTCACACGAAGAGTGATGGTAAGCATCAGTGGTGGAACGCTTAAATATTCTTAGAGTGGGAGCCGTGGTGCAGTGGTAAGGGTCTCGGACGATACCCGGGGTTTGAATCTCAACCAGAGCAATAAAAGTTCTTTGACGATCCCAGCTCCGCGAGGGTCTGTTGAACACTCCAAGAGTATCATTTGTCATGACAGACCTCTGCATTCACCGTGTGGAGTCAGCAAAAGATTGCAGCTCCCCACCTAAAGCACACAAAATGAATGGTTGCAGGGGACCAGGTAACAGTGCTTTTAAGCTGTTAGTGCCATTTAGCTTAGGCGGGAAAGCAGAAAGTTCTTTATTCAGCCAAGACAGGAGTGGGTTCGAATGTAACCAACAATTGTATATCTACGTTTAGAAATACTTTCATTTAAGTTTTTTTTTTTGATTTTGGTTATTTAACATGACGCTTTTACATTGTTTTACTTCACAAAGATTTAGCCTAGTGGAGTGCAACTTGACTATCAGATATCTGACCCAGATTCGAAGAGATTCCTCACCAAGACTGCGGCTCACCATACAGTTCATGTATGTATATCTTATAAAAAGGAGAGCCGATAGAACACAGCAGTGGTGAAGTCCAACGCTCACACCAAAAGGTTGGGGTTTGACGCCATTTATCCGAACACAACTTCTGCAGATCCCATACAAAGACTGAATGGCTCTCAGAAGAGGCCCACTCAGTGCATAGTCCTGCAAAACTTTCCAGAGTTTATCCTGAAAAACCCGGTCATACCCCTTTTTCAAGTCGATAAAACACGCGTAGACCGCGTAAAAAGCTGGTCGGTTGTGCCTCTGCCAGGCCGAAAGCCACATTGCTCTTCCCGCAACAAAAGCTCGATTACAGATCTGGAACGCGCTTCTAACACCTTCGCGAATTACTTTTCCCGGAAGACTTAAGAGAGATACCCCTAATTAGAGCAATCTCTCTTGTCCCCTTTTTTGAAAATGGGCACTATAACTCCTGCTTGCCAATTGCGAGATGCTTTCCCGCTTTCCCAGGATATCTTAATGACACGTGTTTGCCATTTGATACCTTCTTCGTCTATTGCTTTGAGCATTTCTGGTCGGATTTCATGAACTCCAGCAGACTTACCAACTTTAAGCGATATTATCACGGCAGTGACGTCATCTACTGTAACACTCTTCTCTGCCCTAATCTCGTCAGCAATGGCATGGCCATCTTCAGTTGGGGATTGAGCAGCTGCGTAAGACGTCGTTCTGATTTCAAAGAAGTGTACCGTCTTTTAATTTAACCCCTTGGACGATATTCAATTTCCTTCCTCTGAGCCGGCGAATAGTCTACCAAAATGTCTTGTTTACTGATCGGTAATCGTGCTCCAACCTCTCGCCGAACTTTTTCCATGCCTCTTCTTTGGCTGTTCTTACCGCCATATTGGACGTTCTTCGCGCCTCAGTAAACCGAGCTCGGGAAATAGGGTTTCTAAATTGAATCCACACAATAGTGGCTCTCTTCTTCTCTCTGATGGCTTCTTGAACTCCAGGAGCCTTAAGCCACGCAGTTATTTTCTGCGTCACACCAAGCCGCTTCACTCCACAAACATTTCTTGTAGAGGTAATGACTGACGATGAAAACAGCTGCCATTTTCCCTCTACATTTAAAAGAATGGACTTTGTTCAAACTTCCCCGAAACGTGCCGTGCAAATCGCTCCCCACAATCAATTTCAGCATTCTGTTACCTTTCCTATCCCATGCGGGTCATCCGTCTTGGATTTCGTCTGGTTGGCAAAGGAATACTGTCGCTAGACCGCAATTTGCACAACACTAGGTGGTGATCAGTTGACAGCTAACCTCCTTTCAAAACGCGAACAGCACTAATATTTTTGTGAACACACGATGGTACAACAAAGAAATCAATCAGTGACCTCTAATTTAAACTGTGCCGGTACCAAGTGTATTTGTGAATGTCTTTGTGTGGGAAAAAGGTGTTCATGATGGACAGCCATAAGCACAGCAAAAGTCCAACAAGTTCCCTCCGTTCCTGTTTTGATCCGGGTCACCGTGTCTCCCATTCATACATCTACAAGTACTGTCGTACTCACATGAGCATTGAAGTCACCCATCAGGAGGAAGAAGTCCATTTCTGCCACTCTATCCAGCGCAGCATCAACTTCGTTCAAGAAGGCCGTATACTCTGACTCTAGGTTGGGTGCGTACACTGCGCTAGAGCCAAAGTCGATCGCTTAAGCTTAATTAAGCTTTAAGATCAAAACTCTCCCTCCTAACGGAAAATGTATCGGAGTAATACGCTTTCCGACAGCCGGGGATTGGGTGTACCCCACACCCGCCTGTGCAGTCATATTATGTGGGGCGCCAGACCAGAAAAGTCTCCACCTATCAGCGAAGTCTCTGGTTCCGAAAAGCTTTCCACTTAGTTGAGGAGATGCCAGTTAGCATTGAGCTGATTATATTTTTTAGCCTCCTCAACCACTTCAAGTTCCTATACTCCGTTAGCGATGAGACATTCCATGTGCCAATTTTAAGTTGTCAGTTTGTATAGCCTGGCTATCTTAGCCCTCATTTTGGCTTAGCGCTGCCCCCCTCCGCTCCCCTGAATGAATAGCGTCACTATTGCCAGGCTGCTCGTAACTTCTTCGGGTTGAACCCAGTCGGATGCTTAATAAAGTTCCCAAAATAAAGTGCTATAAAGTGTCAAATCGCTATGAAAAGCGCCCCGTGAGCTCTATAACACCAACTCAAGATTCACTAAACTGGTGTTGTTAAGGTAACCATGGCCGATACTCAAGCATGCTCCTGAAGAAAGTTGGCTTTAAAGTCAAAGCCTACGCGCGCTGTAAACATTGCTATATTAGGCAAGTTTCTCTGAACGATTAGGATTTGATGCAATTTACTCTAAGTGCTAGGAAGCTCGCAAAGAGGACGTATAGTGACGGTTTCGGAGGCAATTCGTCAAAGGCTGCACTATAACTTCACCAAAACTCAAGGACGGTAATCTGATATTTGCAGACCTCGGCAGATATTTGGTTATTCTTTAACGTGGGGCTGATTTGTCAAAGCTTAAGTTTTGGTGGAGTTATAACTCCACCAAAACTCAAGGATGATAATTTGATATTTGCGGGGGGTTGTTTTTAAAAGAAACTCAGCTGAAAACTGAATAGAAACCGTGCCAGGAGAGCACTGCTTTGAGTATATGGTAATCGAGTTTTCAAAGCAAAAAGGCTTCAAGCTAAGTTGGGGAACTTCAACAGGAATTATATGACAATCGTTAGAGCCATCGTAACACGATGCACGGGAGTACATACACTGCACAGGATTAGCAATATTAGCTATAAGAGAAAGTTCACACATGACCTAAAAACAACTCCTAGAGCTCTTAGGCACAATGCTTCCCGTTATAGTTCAACTGGCTGATCGCGACAAATATGGTCCATGCAAGTTTCCTAAATTTCCCCATTAATTCCTAATTTGGAGTACTTTTTGCCATATCTGAACTTTAGTGTTAAAATCAACCAAGATTCCAAGCTGTAACGACTGGGAGTCGGGTGAGGTCTTTGAAGAATCTGCAATAGAATTTTACACAAACGAATCAAAATTAGCGTTAAAAACGGGGGTAGGAATGTTCTCTAGTACTCTTGACTTCTGCATATCCAAACTGATCACTTCAGCGTATTTCGGATGGTCAGTCAAAACGGCTCGGGAAACCTCGGCCTGAATCCTCGTTTTCTACGCAGACAGCTGAAAAAAAAGCCTAGGAATCACCCCCGATATACAAAAGTTGATAAAACAATGCCACGAGTCTCTCAACGAGTTTGCTGTCAGATGTGACATTTACCAATGCTGGGCTTGCGGTGAAAGGAATATTCAGCCTGAATGGCCAGATCTGTATTGTACGAAATAAGGCGACTCCATTCCTTTAGTCAGGTCAATCTTTTTGAACGTAGGCAGCTGGTCTCACTTCTACTATGCCATAAGGCTTTCCTTCTACTTCTCATTTTAACGATTTCTGCAGATTTGCAGAGATGAAGAGGAGAGAGCAACCATGGTCCATCTACTGTGTAACTGCCTCACCGTATCGACCTTACGAAGTAAAACCCTATGTGAACTTTTTCGAAGACCTAGATGATCAACCTAGTGTCAACTTAAAGGCTTCACTTATTATACTGACGGGCGTATGGATAACGCTGGATACAATAACCTGTCGGCCTCACATATATCTAAAACGAGGCGATTATTTCACGATTTTACAAAGCAGATGCCCTGGCCTGCAGAAGCTCTAATGCTGTTTTGTTTTGTTTTCTTTCCCGCTGGCATCAAAATTGTGTAACTACTTCTGTTGAGGCTAAGCTGTCTATGCCTTGTTTTAAAAAGTCAGGAGGGATAGTGTTAGCAGAAAAAAACCATTGTTGATACAGTCCATAAACCTGCAAAAATCTTAGCATGAATGTTTCAGTTTTCTGGAATTCCATTACAGAACGGCTACTGGAAGAAACCTAATCGTGAACTAAATGACGTCTTAAATTATTCGAGTACCTATACATATAAATATTTTAGTGTCCTTATTGATCATTAGAGCTATAACAGCACGAAACCCAAGAACATGCAAGATAAACATCGGTTTCTAATTTTGATGCATCTAATCTAACTTTACTTACCTTACTTACACGTCTGCATGAAATATGTATATGAATGATACACAGTCCACATGCATGTCGATACTACGAGTACACCAGGCCCCAATACACGCTATATACGTCGTTAGAATGCCAAGTCGTAGATTTATACCATCAAGTCGATGTCCAAGATTCAAATAAGCATTCTACTCGCAAGACCGTAAGACCATTCCTCGTCGTGAACCTATTTTCGAAGGCAACAAAAAACAAGGAGCGCATCTCCAACCAGCAATTAAGTGCGAAAAAATTTCATCTGAAGCAACACTCTTCGATCAAACACTCGTTCGCTTTGCGTGTGTATAAATAAGACCCTTGAGTGGACCCGCTGAAAATGAACTTTAAACAAAATAAAAAAATAAAACACAAAAACCAACCAAAGTTTTATGAATGAAAGCAGAAGACGCGAGGCTTGCGCACCTGACTTTTATTGAAAAGCCTGTTGCCCGCTCTCGAACCGGTTGGTATATGCGATTACGAACAGGTAGTGCCACGGTAGTGTGCATCGTATTCTGCTAATGGCAATTGTCAGAAGAAGTAAAAGCGGTCATTTATTATGGTGGCAAGTTTTTTCCTTTTTGTCCGTTTGCTGGTGCAAAAAAGTCCAAATGCCAGGCTGCTGGCTTCGGCTGCACCACTCCGCAGAAACTGGTTCCTGACCGACCGGCCTCTGCAACTTTTTGCACTTGCTGAGGTATAGGTAGAGGTACCTATGCCCGCTGTAATAGTAGCTACGTCGTCGTACGTACGTGGACGTGTGTACGTTGTTTGCCTGCACAGGTGGGGAAAACTGGACTGCCCGTATATATTTTTTTTGCCATTATTATTTGTTGATCCCCCCGAACGCACCGCATCCCAGATAATCGTACCCGGCAGCTTGGGCTGCTGCAATATTCTTTGTTGATGTATGCATGTGAAACAGGAAGTGGCGCCCCTGCATCCTCGCCTCGTACAAGCCTTATAAATCTCAGCAATACGTACAAATGAGGCAAGTTGATAATTCATCTTCAGCCGTGTTCTTGGTGAACTCAAAATATGGGTGGTGATTTGGCGAAGGGCCGGGGGACTGTACGCGGGATGGGATGTCATGCTTGAAACGTTCCAGTGCTTCTGAAGCAGCCCCAGGTTCGCACGAGTTGAACAGAAGTATCAATTGTTGTATACTCGTTGAACGTATATCGTGAGAATTAATTATTCCCACTGGAAGCTGATAGTATAGATACGTTTTGTCACACACAATAATATGATATTGGGCTTCCTTGGCATCTGAGTTTTCCTTTGCTCCCGATGTCGCCTCGTTCGGGAGTCCCACATTAATGAGTCAAGTGGCTGAAAGACAAAAGTCTTACACGCCCTCGGATGGGTTTAATAGCGCAACAGGGGGAGTGGATCAAAAGTCGCACAAAGAAATTTTTAAGCATTTCGATCGTAATAATATCTTTCGAGTATCTTAAGGGCGAGTCATTGAGATTTCATTTTGAACAATCCATGGCACATTGAATTGTATCGCGCTGAAGCGACTCAAACTTTTTATCTTCCCTGGATGTCACTGTATAAGGAGAGCTTTAATGCTTGAATGCCTTCTTTCCCAGCTCCTTGGAAACTAAGACAAAATCATTGCTCTTACGAACCTTATGGAGGAAAGCGTTATTGAAGATAAACCAATTAGTCTTGCAATGCAGCTTGTAATAGAAATGTTGAACGTAAGCATTTTAACTGGCAAAGCACTCGCATGATTTTAAAAGAGATTTTAAAATTATAGTGGGAAGGAAGTATACACAGAGATTTGGTTTCGAATTGAGCAAATTTCACCCATTTCGAGTCGTCCCATAAATTAAATGAATGAGACTTCATAAGTCATGATGTCCACTCTAGCTTCTGCACCAATCACATGTAGAATTAATTTCACAGAAAAGAGGGCCGCACATCTCCCTTTTGGAAACTAGAAAACAAGTGAAAAAACTGTTTCAGTTCAACAATCCCTAAGAGTTCAAAGCTGATAACGTTGTGTTTTTGTATGAGCAAAAGCCATAATGTTCGTCTTCAACCTACCAGCCTAGGAATTTGAGCAACAAATGCCTAATAACCAATTGTCCAAACTGCCATTTGACTGCTTTTGAAAAGCGTTTTCAACGAGTTAGCGAATCTTTCTCCGGAGGTCTTAAAAGAAACATGCACCAAGAACAACGCTTAGTCTTTTTTGAAATCAGTAAAATAGTGCTTCTGTTTGCCAATCACTTTACGCATTTCACGAGCTATTAAGTCACTTATTCGGCCTACAGTAGCAATTTGTTCATTGATCATTTCGGGTGGGATTTAAACAAAACTCCGGCGGACTTGCGAGCTATAAAAAGAAAAAATTGCTCACCTTAGACAAGTTAAAGTACCAAAACATAATATTTGCAGATCTGTAATCGTACTCTAATATCTTGCTGACCTTTTTCCCCGACTGATACCTATGACTTTTCTATAGTTGCCGGCTTCAGTAGACTCGTTCAGGAAGCTCAATGCCCACACTTGACAGGATCTAAGGATTTCTTCCTTTTACAGATGACTTTTAGAACTTGAAAGATATCAAGCACGAAGATGTCTTCTAGAAATCACAGCAAGCTGCTTCACTCCACAAAAAAAAATCAGCCAATCTTCTTCGGGATCAATAACTATAACTATTGGTAACTTGTATTGTATTTCGCTTTCTCCCACTGCCGGAATTGTTTATTCTCAGACCTCTCTTACCCGGACTAAAGAGATATCGACTGAAGCTGCTCATTTTGAGCCGCAGAAGCTTCTAAATTAAGGCTATTTGGAGCCCCAGATTCACAAAATTGCGTTTTTTTCAAATGCCTAACATTTTCGCCAATAATATCCTGCTTGCCCAAGATGAAATAACAAGTTACATAAAGGCACAATTTCGCAGGTACCAAAAATGCATTTAACGCGCATATTCTCAAAATAGTTGGCCACTCAGGCATTCATGCCTACAATTTTTTGCACCAGTGATGCTCAAACTTTTTCGAAAAGTATTTTTTCTGCAATTTTCACTGAAAAACAAAGGACAAAGGGCAAAGGTGGTCCAAATTTCCACCACGAACGAGACCTATCTGGGTGAAAAGGTCATCAAATATGAAGCAATTTTTAACAATAGACTCCGAGGCAGAGGAAAGACTTCTGGAGGACACACTCGTCCCTAAGTCTAAAAAGAAAACAGCCGTGCAAAAAGCCAAATCTGGCTATTCTTAGCTAGAATGAGAGGAAAAGAACCAGCTTCGCTGACGGACAGGGATAAGCACCTGATGAAAAAGCACGCCAAAGCAGTCAAGGCATATGAGGACGTTTTGGAAACAAAACAATTCTCAAGTCTAGGATTACAGAGGCAGCCTGTCCGCCCAACCACAAGTCTGAGTGGGGAAAGACCAATGATGTCAAGAAAGACAATAAGCTCTGTCCTACGATAGAGACAGTGTGTGCTTCTACATCGAAGGCCCCTCCCAAAAAAGATAATACCAAATTCCTCGCGTCTACAAAGCCAAGCCTTAGTCCGCATAAAGCCAAGCCGAAGCCATCCCCTTCAAATCACCCAAGGAAACCCTCGGGTACCAAGACCGATGAGAAGGGACAGGCCAAACCTCCTTCTAAGAGACAACGCTTAGCCGATGAACTCGCTGAGAATATTGCTAAGAAGACCAAGACCCGATCCGGATGGAAAACTTACCATGGACAAGTGGATGAAGGTCGAGGCAAAAATCCTTAAAACCATGGTGGCAGAAGGCGAAAACAGAAGCTCATATAATGACTACAAATTCGCAGAAGCCGGGTGGCGGAATAAAGTAAAGGTGGTAAGTTGCAGCAACAGAGAGTCATACGATTTTCTAACTGGCTGCATCCGCAACCTTGGAGAGGTCTGGCCTGACGCTAAGGTGGAAGCAGTACCTGTCTCGACCCTTCCACTGCGCACACAAGTGCATGTATGGATACCTCCTCCGCCTCCGGAGGAAACAGCCATACTAAAGCTTGTTGAAATGCAGAACGATGGCCTAAGCACGAAGGGCTAGCAGACACTTTCCAAGACGCAAAGGGAGAAAGGTGGAGGCGTGGACCTGAAGATAGTGGTGGACACCAAATCTGCCAGCTATCTGAAAACAGTTGCAGCGGTGGTCAATTTGGGTTAGGGCAGTTAAAGTTTAACTTCCTACATGAAAAAGACCAGCGTCGCTAAGCTGAGAGTAGTGCAGATTAATCTGCATCACTCTCAAGCTGCCGCACCGACTACCTGCTGCTCTTCATGGCCGAGGAAAATATTGATGTAGTTCCCGAGTGAACTTGCACCTAATGCCAACAACCTTTCCAACCTAACCTAACCCTAAAAACTTACAGCTAGATAAAGAAGGATATGTTTTTCCTAAAAATATAAGGGGGGAAGTCTTATTATAACTTCTGCGCCAAAAATTTATAACGGGTTTTCGTAGAGATATAAAAAACAAGTATTTTTTGCTATGGAAGGGAAGGGTCTATCTTCCCCTATTTTTTTTTTTTACAGTGGTGGAAATCCGATTATGAACAGCAACATTTATTTGATTTTTTTTTTACTTCAGCTTATAGCGGTTTTTCTAAGTTTGGCTGATTATACCCTATCCCATAGGATAGGAGGTTATTAGGATAGGTTAGGAGGCATAGGATAGGAGATATTAAGTTTGTCACATAGTTTGTAACACGGTGAAATAATAATGGTAGACCCCCAAGACCTTATTATGGGCATATGATCGAGACCGAACTCTGAATCGAATGAGCCATGTCCGTCCGTCCGTCCGTCTGTGTGTCACATGTTTTTAGGCCTTAAATTTTGAGCTAGGGTGCTGAAACTTCGTACGTGAGGTCTACGTCATGCGAAGCAGTACAAGCGTAAAAATGTTTGAAATCCGCCCAAAGACACGCCCACAATCGGTCTTAATGTGCAATAACCTCCAGACTTTTCAAAACTGTAAGACGTTCTAAAAGGTTGAAATTTGACATTTAGCATCTCCTGATGAATGTAAGATACGCCTCTAGTAGGCATGGCATCTATTTTAAGGGTAAATTTTCAAATGCAGTTTACTCAATATTTTTGCTCGAAATTGAAAAAAATTTACTTAATATCTTATGAAGAAAACGCTTAGTTTCACATTTTGTTCATATAAGACTTTGGGCCACGCCCACATTTTGAGGCAGAATTGAAGAAAAACCTAAAATATTCCAGAAAAACTTAATTTCGACTGGCCTTGAGCCTAATTTAGGAAAGCATGAAACAAAAAAAGTAGCAGGTTAGGTAAACTAGACTTCAGTCCAGATTTCGTTTATATAAAGTTTTTAGCCACGCCCCCTTTTAGGGGTCGATTTTACAAAAACATTGAATTTGAACCAAAAAATTGCATTTTTACGTACAATTAGGTGTAACTTGGAAATATCTGTGGAAATATCTTATAATTAATAGTGTGTAATTATGGGCGGTTGGGCCACGCCCCTTTTCGAAGTTTGCATTACTTATAAAATATCAAAAAATAACTATGCCATCAGCATTTTACAATGTGGGATAGAACGGGGTATTCAACGGTCCGTTTTACTGACTGTAACTTCTGCGTACGCAATTACGTTTACGTTTTTGTTGGAGGTTGCTACTATCCGATGGAGCACTCAGACACAACTACTGGTCCATTGCACTACTATGCAGACACCTTACATTAATGTATTTAGTTTACCCGTCTTTCGAAGAAAGATGAGAAGGAGCTTCAGTGATGAAGAGCTTAGGTGTTCGGCACTCACCATGTCAGCCCCAAAGATCCGCCACCTGATGCGAGCAAAGGCAGGATAACTACAGAGAAAGTGTTCCGCTGTATCGTCGTCCTCTCCACAGGCAAGACAGGTGGTGGTTTCGCTTAAGCCTAACACATTCAAGTGTCTAGCAAAAGCTTGGCGGCCGGTAAGGACGCCTACAAGAAGTCTGCAATCGATTCTCCTAAGAGATAGAAGAAAAGACGCTGACCCCTCGCAGATGTCCGGGCGTAGTCGTTTAGTCTGTCTGCACCCATCGCACTCACGCCAACGAGCTCTGTGCTCACGAGAAACCCAAGTATCAATGGCAGACGTGACAACAGATATAGGCAGGCCTAAAGCAGGTTCGGGTCCTGAGAAAACCTCTTCTGAGCCAAGTCTGGCAAGCTCATCAGAGATCTCATTTCCCTGGATACCAGTGTGACCTGGAACCCAAACAAGATTCACTGCATTTAGCCTTCCGACTAAGTTCAACGAATTCTTGAGTTCGAGCACTATCTTGGACGAGGTAAGAGGGTTGAGCAACGCATTTAGAGCGGCTTGGCTGTCACTGAAAACGCATATGCTTCTTGCCCTCCACCTGTTAGTCACAATATAGCGCATAGCCATTAGGATAGCGAAAATCTCCGCTTGGAAGACAGACGCATATTTACCTAAGGGGTAGTGGAGTCTAATGTTCTCGCTTTCCACAAAGACTCCAGCACCAGACCCCTGTCCGGTTTTGGAGCATTCTTTCCCTGGCTCAGAGTCTGGCCGAAGCCATTCCATTACCTGAGGAAAGTTGACTTGGTAATTTTGTCGCAAAAGGATTTCTGGGGTCATTGCGTCAGAGAGCATGTCCATAAGACAGGGGTCAAAGGACAATTCTCGAACAAGTTCTTCAAAATTCCAATGCGTGTGGTACCAAAAACCACCTCTCTTTAAGCGAAAGATGGTTTTCAGCGTACACCCCATGATAAATATATCAAGGGGGGGGAGGTTCATCAAAGCATCTAGAGCAGATCCCGGCGTGCGAGGGAAGGCTCCTGTGCAGCCAAGACCAGCCGTTCTTTGGAGTTTGGCAAAAGAGGCAGTAACACGTTTCCGCGAAAGCCTGTTCCACCAAACAACCGATGCGTATGAGAGGTTGTTGCGTACGCACTTACTCACGGTTTTTTTTTTGCAAAATGGTAACCTGTATGAAGAATGAAACCGCCTCTATTTTCTGGCACATCCGCAAGTTGGTTTGAAATTGATATGATAAGACGTTTAAGCTTCTCAGCTTCTCTGAATGGCAACCAAGCCGCTCGAATAGCTTTTGGAGCTCAAATCGCCTAGTTACCTATAAATTTTATGTTCTCTTTCTATATCGATGTCCTTGAACTTAAAATGGCATTTCCTAAGATTTTTTTTCCTAAAATTTCATGTAGGATACTGCGCCAGTCCGCAACACAAGATCCATTTGAGGTAATGACGTGGCTGGCTCGAGGTTTAAGCCCTTTACTCCATCGGTAATTTGTGAAATACTCTTGAACGTTAGGTTTACCTGCATGTGAGACAATTGGACGTTAAGCCTTGAGCTTAAAGAGGCTTGGTCGCCAGTCAGCCTTAAAAAGTTAACATCCCTATCATATCAATGCCAAATCTTCTTTGGCATTGATATGATAAACGCTCTAAATACGGCCCAAAAAGAAATTTATGTATAAAATAAGATTCATAGGACGTGTCATCTATGCTTTGTTTTTCAAATAAAAAATATGAACGTAGGGATGTTTTTTGACCAGTTTGTTTAGGGACGTAAAATAATTTTCATTTAAAAACATATTTGTATCATATGTGAGTCATGGATAGGAAACTCGGAAAAAACTGATATCATGAATCAAATCTGATTCATTGGACAGCGAAGTTGTTAAAATTAAGTTTCTCAAAAGCCTTTAATATTCTCCTTTCAATGTTCTAAACATGTCTTCCAGCAAGTTTTGTCGCGTTTTATATTTCAAGCCACCGTGCCATACTTTGTCGGTCGAAGGATAATAAAAACTCGATGTCCGGCGGAGCACCAAAATGTTTTTTTATATAATACAAAAATATGTGTATTGTTTTTTATAATAAAGCAACATGAAAAAAAAATATAACAACGCATTGTAATAATAATTAGTAAGGCAACTTATTTCAGAAGGTATGCAACTTTGGCCCGGGTTCATCTCACTCTATTTTATTGGCGATGCAACTGTTGCAAAATTGCAAACTTTGCAAAAAAAACTGTTGCAAACCGTAATTTGTGTAAATTACGGATTTGTGTCCGGTGGAAACAATGTATTACTATTCAATAATCTAACTACGAAAATGGACGACCTAACTACGAAATGGACTGCATTTGCTATCGAATTTTGTCTTTTCAGATGGAGTAAATTTTTTTTAATGCTATGAGTACCTGGCTTTATGCCAAGCTGTCTTTTTTGGAACTGGTACGAGATTTAGCAATGAATCTTATGCATGACATCCAAATGAGCGCAGAATCGCTAAAGTCTGACTCCTCGACTCCTTGACTAAACTCACATTTCCATGCATAATTTCGAATCATCTCCAATCGCCAAGCGTAGTCAATTGACTCAAACCGCGTTTCCAATTGAAGCCGGGCTCGAAACGCGATAACAATAATTGTTTCGTTTTATCCAACAAAAATTTGGATTCGGCCCAGGGAGCCGAAACGATTTCTTTGCTTAGTTCTTCTTGCCTTTATGTCCTCATATAAAGTTCTTAAAATTTTTATGCTTCTACGATATTAGGGCCAACTTTTTCAACGCAACACTGTACAGGTCTGCAGCAGGTTTTAATTATTTCCTGAGACGGCAAGATTAAAACATTTATATTTTTCACAATGTCTACGAGAGACGCTAACAATAAAATCCTTAACCTAACCTCTCTCACACAAAACACAGTATTTAACTATCAGAAACGATGTTTTGGCAGCCATCGATTCAAAATTTTGACTTATTTGATTTTTATTTTTTGATCATTTATTATTTAATTTTTTTTACTTATCTGTTCGCGGAGCACACATTGGGAACCGTGGCACTAGAACATATTTTTTCCCCTTCTATGGCTTTTTCAATTTTGTATCTCTGTACAGACCTTTCGTTGAATGGTAAGATTTAAAACGGAATTGATGATCCGGGATCGAGCGTCTTTCTGCAATTTTTGGTTCTTACTGCCTCAGCAGAAGTTTCTCGAGAGACCTTCGATATTTTTTTATCGGCAGAACCGGTATGGGCCTACAAAATTTTTTTATCATTTAGACATTTCCCCCGTTTTGGTACCGTTATAACTTCATTAATTATAAAAGTTAACCGAAACAAAACATTATGACTTCAACAACTTGCAACATTGCCTTGAAATGTATAAAAGTCTAGTTATAAGCGTTTAACATAAAGTAGCTCCTTTTTCGGCAGTTCTCTTAAGATTTCGCCAGTGTATCGTATCCCGGGGACTTATTATTTTAAAACAAGCTTATTGTCTGCCAAATGTCACTTTTTTCGAATGCCATTTTAATATCCGACCGAAGGTATATTGATTTTAATGCATTAATTTACCCATAATAACACAGTGAAATAATCATAGTAGACCCTTAAGACCTTTTAGAGATATGATCGAGACCGACAGGTGAAGCGATTAAGCCATGTCCGTCCGTCCATCCGTCTGTATGTGTGAAAGTTTTAGGTCTTCAGAATCAAACTTGAGAGCTGGAACTTGGTACACGGCTCGGTTCTTTTGTTGAACAGACAAATTGTGAAAATTGGCTTAATCCGTTCACGGCCACGACCACTACTGGCTTCAATGTGAGACAACCTCTATTTTACATTTTCATTCAAACTTTGATCAAGTTAAGCAAGGCATAGGAACTTACATTTTGGTTTTTGGTACTGAGCAATATTGCCCCAAGGCCTTTAACAAGGCAAAAATTGGACTGCCCACAATATCGACCATGCCCACTTTTAACATGTTTGATCTTTAAAAACCCGATTTCTCGGAAAGTTGACTCTAAATCAAAAAAAAAAAAAAAATGACAAATAGATATTAAAGATATTACTATTTGTTAAAACTGCTCCATACAAAGTTTTGAGCTCCGCCGACTTTTAAGGGGCGTTTTTAGGAAAAAATTGTTTTTTTTCAGAAATAATTTTCGCTTTTACCGTGTTTTCTCATGATTCTGACGAAATTACAATTCATTTATTTTAATTTTAAGCCAATGCTTACTTTTGGGGGCGTGGCCTATACAAATAATATATGAATTCGGGGCAAGAAAATTTAAGATATGGTGTTACTTGATGTACAGGGTCGGGTTTGTCACAGCGAACTCTTGCACTTACTCACTTCTTTTAATGTGCGTTGGTATCGCACACTCGTAGGTAGCTCGCGAGTGTGCGTTTCCGTACCCTGCTTCTTATACAATGAAACAATGAAACAACTGAAATAGTTTAAAATATATAAAAATAAAAAAAACACTTAGGTTTAGCTTATTTATGGAAGCTAAATTTAGCTTATTACGGAATAACATTTAAAACTAGTGGAAGGGTTACAATCCGCCTAGGCGAATCGTTAGATACCCCACGTCTCCCCCAACTGTCAAGCTCCAAAATGCGTCAAAAATCTTGGTTGCTAAATCTCAGTTTCTATTAACTTTAATTGTGTTAAGATGTGAAAGCTAGGAATCTTCTTTTTTTTTTAAAAAAAAGGTTCAAGTCATCAATTTACAAGTCATCGATTTACGGTCCCGTCTGCATAGACGGAGAGTGGAGGAGGAGATATAACATCGAACTGTACGGGCTGTACAGCGATACCGACCTAGCCAAAAGAGTCAAAACACAACGTCTACGATGGCTGGGTCATCTAGAGCGGATGGACACCAACGCCCCGGCCCGGAAAATCTTCGAATCCACACCGCAGGGACGACGCGGTAGAGGAGCACCGAGACTCAGGTGGCGCACGCAAGTGGAAGGGGACCTCAGCCAACTTCGCGTGCGAAACTGGAGACGGCTAGCTAGAGACAGAGCTGGCTGGCGAAGCTTGTTGGCTGAGGCCCAGGTCCACCCCGGACTGTAGCGCCACCTTAAGTAAGTAAGTAAGTAGGCAAGTCATCAACCCCTTTTCAATAACATAATTTTTTTTATCATATTTTTTATCAGATGTTGGATAGACGTGCTGATCGCAGTTTTATATTAAAGAATTGTTTTTTTTTTCTTAAAAACGACACCAAAGGTAGGCGTGGCAAAAATTTATTCATTTGAGTTGATAGCTTACGCACATATCTGAAGATTTAGTAGTGCAAGTTTTTTGGATTTCAAGCAAATAAGTCAAATAAAAACCGTTTATTAGAATGCATATTAAATATGACAACGCCTACAATGGGGCGGTTTTCGCTTTTTTCTTAAATGCCAATCACAATATACTTAAGCGAGGCTATCGCATACCAAATTTCAGCTTCCTACGACAGCTTCGATTTTACATGCTATTAAGTAAAGTAGGCGTGTTCAGTGGGCGTAACTCAAAACATTTTACGTTTGTACTGCTCGGGGCCTAGAAAGAACAGATATCAAGTTTCAAGTTCCTAGCTCAAAATTTAAGGCCTAAAAACTACCGACAGGCGGACGGACGGATGGACGGAGATGGCTCATTCGACTTTCAAATCGGTCTCGATCGTATGCCCTTGAGGACTTGGGAGTCTACGGTGATTATTTCCCTATGTTACAAACTAGGAATCAAACTTAAACCCCTATCTATGGGATGGGGTATAAAAAAATGCCACCTACAGATATAATTTAATGTAGGTACAGGACCTATGTATATAAGATAATGAAATGTAGCAAAACTTAAAATTTACTAATTAATTCTTATTTGTTACGAGCAGCAAAAGCATCCTTTATCCGCTGACTGATGATCGATATATCAATTTCAAAGTTGTTCAATTTGGCGAAAGACAATTGACAGTCAACCAAAATGTCTCATATGGAGACACTCATTTGACAGTTTCCACACTATTTCGGTGGACCCGCGTTAAAGAGAGATAGGTACGCGGAAAATAAAATAATTTTAACTACCTTAAGCCCGCATCAATCTTCCCTTGTGCAAGGTTGGTTTTATGGAGTGTGGGAGTACCAGGCGGGGGCTGTGAGGCCCTGTTGTAAGAAATATTCTTTTCGTCAACTGGCTGATGTTCTGTGATTCAGTTATCAGAAGATTTAAGTTTAATTAATTTATTTAATGACTGGAAACGACAACACGAGATCTAATGGGGACTTGAAAAATTTACCAATAAGTACTTTTTCAGTATTTTTTCCAGTAAGCTTTTGATCCTTACTGGAAGTAAATAAAGGGTCCTTCTTATGATATTATTACCTATTTTTGAGCCGTTAGTTCTTTGCCCATGCTTTGATGAAAATTGCTTCAAATGTGGTAGCAAGGGACATGCATTTCATTATATCGATCAGAGCCGTGTTAGCCAAACTTATGCATCTTAGTTGCCATAAGTTTTGAAAATTCTTATAGCCTTCAGTGTTTAAGCTAAGAGATTCTAATCTTATTGCTTCGAGTGGTTTGAAGCTGAGTCAAAGAAGTTGCTGATAGCAGTAGTGTCAATGTTCTTGCAATGCTTATTTTTACAATAGGCCATAATTAAGTGTGTGGGGTGCCGTGGCGTGGTGGTTAGTGTGTGTGCTTACTACGCCGGAGGTCTGGGTTCGAATCCTGCCATCGTCACCTAAAAAAAAAGACTTGTTCTTTTTCACGGTCCCCACCTTCGCGATAGTTTGACAAGCCCTCCGAGAGTATTAATTGTCTTGAAAAACTTCTCAAAGTGCCGTTCGGATTCGGCAAAAAATTGTAGGTCCCCTTGTATGTAAAGAAATTAACACACCAGCATATATTGTTGAGAAGTTGGCCCTGGTTCACCTCGAGCTGTTGCGCCACTCTATTTATTTATTTCACATAATTAAGTGTGTAACACTATTCGAAAGGTTCTTGAAGATAAAAAGGGTATTATGAATTTTAAGAATTGTTTGGGAACTCCCACCCTATCCATAAATTGGCTCTATGACGATGACCTCAAATATTGTATAGTATGTGAGGCAAGGCTTAGAAGAGCTTTTTTTCAAGAGCCGATCAAGATTTTTCTACCCCTGCGCCCGTTGTCACGTCTGTCATTGATGTATGGGTTTTTGGTGAACGAAAGGCTCGTTAACGCGGCGACTGCGTTGGGTTCAGACAGACAAAACGCCTTCTCCAGGATATCTGCAAAAGATTAGCGTATTTCCTTCATGTTCTTTCTTTTAGGAGAATCGAGAATGTACATTCGGACTACCAAACTTTTGCTTAATACTGTTATGTGTCGGGTTTGAGCGAAACCACCAACAGCCCTGCCTGTTTAGAGGACCACAAAAAAGCGGGTAATTGTACTGATGCCCCTGCTCTGGCCACATTTTTGAGACTCGTGTGGAATATTGTTACGGCTGACTTCCTTTGTGAGCCCCTAAACTCTTCGTTACTGAAACTGCCTTTTATTTTTCTTCGAAAGCCAGGTGAATGGTGGGGTAGGTGGGGGTTGTGTTCTCAGAAAGATTGAACCTTAGTCTCCGTTTCCGACTTCCCTATCATTATATTTTTTTCGAAGCTGAAATTATGGCTATAAAGGAAGTCTTGTCCTGGGGTAAGAATAACGTTATATCTTCCAAGGATATACAAATCTTTTCTGACAACCAGGCTGAATCAGTCTGGTCAAGGCCTTTTCTGAATCAGTTTCTATAAGC
The DNA here is from genome assembly GCA_947623515.1 of Neoascia interrupta. Classification (NCBI taxonomy): domain Eukaryota; kingdom Metazoa; phylum Arthropoda; class Insecta; order Diptera; family Syrphidae; genus Neoascia; species Neoascia interrupta. The sequence continues at coordinate 154,579,625 of OX392462.1, forward strand.
TCTTAAGTAGCCCTAGACTGTCGATCAACTCTAAAGTGGACGTCGGAGTAGTTCAACATTCACCTGTGCTGGGTGCCTGGGTATAGCGAGATTCCAGGTTACTACAAGGCTGTCAAGCTCGTCAAGCTTGGTAATTCTTTCTCAATCTTGCCTGAAAAAGACTCCTTTTTCAAAGGCAGAATTTTGCTTAAACGGGATGCAATCGAATGAACAAATCTCAGATGGACGGCTGTAAGCACCGGTCTAGTGACGAAATAGACATTGCCAAATCTAGATCTTACACGTTCCAAAAGCTTGATCGCTTTTGGTGGGTTGCACATAGTGTGCTTCATTACAGGACACTGTCTGATAGGTAAGCATGCAACAAGACTTAGTGTCTATTTCAACAACTTCTGCAGGATCTGCATGGATGGCGAGGAAGAAGGTAACACTCTCCACTTTCTCTGTATGCATGCGCCGCACTCTCTAAGACCCGAAATTAGAGATTCACCTGGCAGCTTTCTTCTACAATGATCTTAACACTACCGACCCAAAGCATCTGTCACGCTTCATAAATAGATCAAAATGGTTCAATGAGTAGAAGGGATTTCTAGATCCACGTGGTAGCACAATGGACGTGGTATCTTTGGATCCGACTTCCACTTCAACCTAACCTAACCTACCGCGGGGAAACCTGAAAATAAAAAACTGTTTAATATGACACCAATAAGGAATTATGTATTAATTTCAGTACCTAAGCCACCTCTTTACTGTGCAAGCTTAAATACCTGTATATTCAGTGTGCAGCTGACCTAACTCAGACCACTGAGCCAACTTTATTTCTTCTTTATTCAAAGAGCTCCAGCTCTTTACGAATAACGAAAAATGCAAAAAGCAAATCCTTGCTCTTTTGGTTCTCCTCAGCCAGCCAATGGAGCCCTTGGCACACGCTTGAAATAATCTTCCAAACGAATGAGCCGGTACAATCTATCATCCCCGCTACTGGGCATATCCTTACCGGAAGGATAAGTCCTTATCTCACCGCACCGCTTAAACTATAATAAATGCTAATATTTTTCGGCTATGCACAAAGACAATATCAAATGACTTTTGAATAAATCAAATAAGGGCGAAAAGCAAAAATTCAGATTGCACCATGTGTAAGAATATTTCTGCTGGAAACGGTAAGGGTTTTTGGGTCTCGCTGCCGTCCGTCCGTTCGCCGCGCACAAATGGCTTCCATTCAAAGTTTATCCACCATCAGCATCAGCAGCGGAGAATTCATTATGGTCCATGATTTAATATTACCACCGTTTGATTGAATTGCGAATACCCAGGAACCAGAAACGCTGTGTTTTATTTTTTTCCATTCAGCTTTTTTTGAAAATTTCATATTCAGTGATTTATTCATGAAAAGTGAAGTTGTTTGTCTTGCCTCTTACTCTTTTCGTTTTGGCCTTTTAATAGCCCGGGAGTTATGGAATTGATCTGCAGGAGCACGTTTTAAATACAAACAAATTACGACAACGAATAGTGCGTAGTGATTGGAAAATCAAACCGTCACAGTCACAGTCGGTTGGCCTTTGTTCAAAACGCTGGAATAAATTCCTTAATTTAAAATGCAGAATTTATTTAAGCTTCTCTCTCTCTCAATCTATAGTAGAGGTCTGTCGGTGCGCTCAGTGCTCTTGTATAGACTGAGTCTTCGGTCGGGCAAAAGTAATTTGCAAATAAAGTTACCCTTAGATATAGCTCCGGAGGAACCCAGAGTTATTATTAAAGATGTAGAATTGGCGGCAGTGGCGTATGGCCTGGCCTGCCACAGCCCATCCTCATGCCCATGCCCGAGCCAGGCAACATTTTAGATGGTAGATGTCTTGCTAATCAGACAAAAGCTTTCCGTTTTCCTATTCTCTCCCCTGGACATAATTTCAAATTCATTTAGCTTAATAGCCAATTAAGTTAATGAATTGCCCTTCTTCTTGTTCCTGTTTAGTTGCCATTTCTGGATTCCTATTTGAAGCAAAAGAAAAAGAAGAAAATATAAATGTACTACACAGTTGTCTTACTTATTGTTATTGAACCAGTTTCGTAATTGAGATCTTGTCCGCTTTTTCTGTCCACTTTTGATGGTCGGTTTTACTTAAAAAAAAGCCCTGTCGACAGCACTTAAATTACGCCAAAAGCTGTAGTGTTTCGCATAGTGCGAAAATTATCTATGTCATGACAGTTTAGGTAAACCTGATTAAGTTTGCGTAATTATTCACGCACCTTCGGCAGGCATGCAACCGACTAACATGCGATGCAATCAGTTAAAGTGGCACTTCACTTAAAAAAAAAAATAGATTGACTTTTTAAAATATCTGTAACGGCAATCTTATGGAAGAAAAAGGTGCACAGCCATTAGTGTTATTGGAATGCATTGCAACACATTGATGCTTGATACTTTGGGGTGTGCTGATTAAAATGTTTAATGGGTTCAACACTCTTTTTCTTCTCTTTTTTTGTTAGAAAAGCAAAATATCTGCCATGCGTCCTCAAGCTGACCCTCTATAGTCACATCTTAACTAACAGTACTGCCGCTTGATGATCGCTATCCTCAATTCATCAATACAGATGGCGATTGTTGGTCGTGCATAGCATGATCCTTTCTTGAGTTCTTTTATAGTGCGTCTGAACTCTCTCTTTCTGGAAGTTTTCCAGCACAAAAAAGATACAACAGAATAGAAGAAGAACCATGAAATGGTTTTTGAAAACTCTTCGCTGGTGACTACGCGGTTCGGATTATTTTAGTAAGCCCGCCGCGTAGGCCGAACGTTAATATGAAGCGTCGATGGTTAAGCTTAAAGCTGTAATTAGGAGTTATATCATACACTCAGCTCAAGGACCTGTGCTTACACAGGGATCGTTAAATTTAGGCTAAAAGAATGCCTAGCTTAGTTTAGGTTGAAGTATGGCTGTCAAGTTCAACTAACTTAGACATAATGTAGGAAGTCCATTGTGCTACCACGTGGATCTGGAAAAATAGCCTACTCGTTGAACCACTTCAAGCTACTAATGAAGCGTAAGAAACGTTTTGGGTCCCTCGTACTAAGATCACTAAGATCATTATAGAAGAAATCTCCAAGGTAAAGATTTCGGTTCTTAGAGAGAGCGGGGCATGTGCAGAGAAGGTGGATAGTGGTCTCTTCTTCCTCGACGTCCATGCAGCTCCTGCAAAAATGTTGGAAAAGACCCCAAGCCTTGCGAGCTTGCCTATCAGACAGTCTCCTGTAATAACACCGATTGTTGCACTCATGTGCAATCTATTAAGAGCTATTGAACTCCTAGAGCGTTTAAGATCTAGTTTAAGCCTAGTTAAGTTACTAGACAGTTACTACCACCTGTCATCGGAGATTTGTTCATTCTATTGCATCCAGTTTTATCATGAGTTTGCATGTCGAAATTGGAATGCCTAAGGAGCCTTTATCAGGCGAAATTGAGAGTGTAGTTCCAAATTTGGCGAGTCCCTCCCTTACAGTTGCCTGGAATGTCACTATGGCCTGGAACCAAGCACAGGAGAATATTGAACTGCTCTAATTAATCCTTTAGAGATGAACGGCAGTCTAAGGCTAACTTAGAGTTAATAGAAACCGATTCCAGGCAATTGATGGCCGCATGGCTGTCAGAAAATAAACACACATCCTTGGAGGATTTGACATTATTCTTAAGCCAGGACAAGGCTTCCTTAATTGCCATGATTTCAGCTTGGAAAACACTACAATGATCAGGGAGACCCACCCATCATTTGCCTTTGATCCATACATGTGAAAGTGAATCGATTCACATTCCAGAGGCACACAGTCATCCCAAGAAGACCTTGAGAGGATAATTGTCTGGAAGTTCTTGTCAAAATGTATTTGGAGTGTGGTGAAGTCTATGTTTCTTAAAGGGGATCTGAATGTGTTCAGAATAGCGGAGTGGCCTGTCTCACAATCGGTTCACTCAGAGGTTGCTTTGAGAAGACTAGCCGTGATAGCAGCTATTTATCTGCTGAAAATATGAAGAGGAATTAGATGGAACAAGGCTATAGTGCTGCTCAGGCACCAGTGGTGCGAAGCGCTCCGCTTATACGTAAGCAAGCTGACCTTTGGACCTTGCTTAGATTGTCACGGTTTACCGCTTTATTCAAAGCGATCCACCAGATAGCTCTTCCATACGTCAGTATCGGTCTGACGACATATAGCCAGTGGGTGGTTCGGGGTTGAAGTCCCCACTTGTTGCCGATGGCTTTTTTGCAGAAAAAGATTGCTATCGTATCTTTCCGGACCTTTTCCTGTATATTAAATTTCCAGTTGAGCACTCGATAGAAAATCGAAGATGAGAACCAGATATTTAGCTTCTTCGGAGAAATTTAAGCTAGTACCCCTGATTGAGGAAGGGTGGATATGTGGGATTTTGTATTTCCTGGTAAAGAGGACAACTTCAGTTTTTGGGGGTTGACACCCAGTTCACAACTGTCAGTCCATCTGGTAAGCGTTCTGTAGGAGTTCTTAAAGGGTATTTAGGTGATTCCCCGAAACGGCAATAGAAATGTCATCTGTATAAGCGATCACTCTGCAGCCCTCTCCTTCCAGAATAGCCAGCAGTTCGTTCACCGCTAAAATCCAAAGGAGTTGGGAAAGGACTTCACCTTGCGGGGTTCCTCTGCTGACAGATCTTCTGATGGCAGTGGTCTCACCTAGCTTTGAGTTAATAATCCTTCTCGTTAAAAGTTGGTTAATTAACTCACTAAGTGTGCCATCAACCATCAGTGCAGACAGTGCAGCCAAGATCGCAGATGTGTTGACATTGTTAAAGGCGCCTTCTATATCGAGGAAAGCTGCCATAGTGTACCACTTGGGTGAAGGGAATATTCAATGGAACGTACTAGCGTGTGCAAAGCTGTTTCCACAGATCTGCCCTTACCCTATGCGTGCTGAGCTGTAGACAGCAGCCTTTTATCAATGCTAGAACGTTGGTGGATATCAATCAATCTTTCTAGAGTTTTTAAGAGAAATGATGATAGACTGATGGGTCTGAGATCCTTTAGACTTTAGAGTAACATGGGAATATTTGGCGGCTTTGGGTACAAACAACACTTTCAATTCAGCGGAATGTGGATCAGCTGTACGCAACTTCTCAGAATCATCTCCAGTGCAGGCAGGATAATATCCTATGTGTTTTGTAGTTTGACTGGTATTTTGCCGTCTGGCCCTGTCGATTTTTAAGGATTGAAGGTGTTAAGTGCCCAGAGCAATCTATGCACAGTTATTAGATCATACTTATTGGTAGTATGTGGCATTGACCTGTTAAGTTGGCATTGACCACTAGTAATAATATCGGAGCTACCCGGAAAGTGGGTGTCCAGTAGCGGGTTCAGCGATTCTACGCTAGAGGAAGTCCAGGACCCATCTGCTTTTTTGGGACTGCTGGATCGTGGGATTAGTAGAGAGGATTTTCCTTAGCCTAGAGGCTTCGGCGGTTTCTTCTATTTTGCTACAAAAGAGTCGCCAAGATAACCGTTTGGCTTTTCTCAGTTCTTTTTTGTAGGATTTGAAATATGTTTTTTAAACATCTCAGTTTGTATCTGTACTTGTGGCATTGGCTCTGTTGAAGAGCTTCTTGCATTCTTTTTTAAAAAGGCCAAGTTCTGAGGTCCACCAATGCGGTTTCCTTTTGCCTCTTGAAAGTTTAAGAGGACAGGAGGAGGATAGTCCTTTGCTGAGGGCCAGAGTGAGTTCATTAACCTTGTGATCAAGCTCATTGCATTGGTGTCACAAGGAGGACTTAGGAGAGAAGAGTTCAACGAACGGTTCAGTGAATCTCTGTATAATAGCTAATTGGTCTTCCTGTAGTTCCTGAAGGGTGAATGGCGGGGAGGTTAATCGCTTGACGGAAACAAGCGATGAACCTCCGATGATAACAGCTTTTTTCATCTTGAGTGGGGGAAAAAACTTATAGCTTAAGCTGTACCTGGTTAACCCATAGAGGACCACGAAAATTTTGGGACATAAAAGAGGACGTGACGAGACCCCAACCAAAGTCAGCTTTAAATGTATTTAACTCATTCCTAAGTTAAATACTTGATTCAGTCAGGACAACAATTATTTCTTATGAACCGGTTAGTGATCGCCTTGCTGGGATCTGCATCAGTGACACTTTTCAAAGCATCAGCCTAATACGTGCATCTGCTCCTACCAAATACGCTGAAAACCTTGACAAGTAGGGATTTTGTAACCTGCTCTTGGATAGAGCCTACGGAGCCTTTCCAGAGTACGATGTCAAATTTCTACTCGGAACTTTACTGCGCAAAGATCGGCAAGGAAAACATCTTTGGCGGATTAGTTGGTGAGTACCTACCCTCCAAAAACAAAAACATCACATAATGGCTACCGACTAATAGATTTTGCAGCAGCTCGTAACACTCATGATCCACATGCAAGGCTCATGATCCACATGGCAACCTGGCATTCTCGGTTTTGGTTGGCGTTCAACCTGACGGTCGAACCGCCAACCAAACAGACCACGTACTCATCGACGCGACGCAAGGCGCACATCTAACATCTTAAATGTACAACGTTTCCGAGGGGCAAACGTTGACTTTCAAACGAGAAGAAGCTGCGAGCCGCTAAGAAAAAGAAACTCAATGTTGGACTTCTCAGCACACCTGGTCTGGAGTAGCCTAGCCGGAGACTACAGAGAGCGCTTGCGCGAGAGACTCTCCGCTTCGCGTTCACTCGCGTTCACTCTCCATTTAAGCCAGTATCGCAACACCATCAAACGTGTGGCTGAATCAACTTTAGGTTTTTAGCCACGCCAAAAAAAGAGTCCTTGGTAAGATGACGTAAGGAAAAAAGTGGTTGAAGATGCACGTGTGAAGACGTTGCAGCGAAAAACAAGAGCAACGTATGAAGGGTATCGAGACAAGAGAAAGGAGGAGAAAAGATTGCTGCGTAGAAGGAAGAGGGCCTACGCATAAGCAATCTCCCAGATCAAGGAGATGGTAGAGTCTTGCGATCAAAACAAGACCAAAAATTTCTTTAAAACGACCAAACAACTGGCTGCTGGCCTTGGACTGGGAACGCAGGCTCTTCGAAATACCTTGTGAAAGAAACCCTGGTCACCGAAGGGTGAATAGTTGAAGTGTTTAAGCAGCATATCCAGCAGCTGCTTAGGTGGTTACAAGTAGAAAGAGTAGAGGAGGTACAAGGGAGAGAAGAAACTGTACCAGATGAGAACGAAGGCCCAGTCAACCAAGAAGAAGCATTCTTGTTTTGTGTTTGAGTCCCATGCTATCTCATGCATTTTCCTATTAGGTGTGGGAAGTTATGGTCTCCCTTATCTTAAGACAGTGTGGGATGAGATTTGTTCGTGTTGGCCTGGCTTCCAATTGGTTTGAGCGTAGAGTGTTACTCTCTCTTAATATTTGTTAGCCCAAACCAGACGTTGCAGTTTTCGCAGGTAGCGTTGAAACTCACACTCAATAAAGCGCACTGTATTGAAGTTTCCGCAAGTTACGATTGTATTTTAACCCGAAGAGTGCAGTCTTCAAGGGGTGTTCCTTATTCTAGACGAATTTTAGGTTTAGAGTAGGTGTCGCGATAGCACCGAACAAAATTGACGGTTAATTGATATTGTTGGATATCGGGGCTTCACTGAATATGAACATTATATATTTTTCTCTTACCTACTTACTCGGCTTGATATGATGATTTTGGAGTGGTTTACTATCCAGATAGCTTTTGTTTACTCTACTGTGGCTGTTATGGTTTTCGCCTACTAAAATATAACCTATTTTGCCTGACTGGAATTGGTTTGTTGCGCTATGTATGTCTTATTGCTGACAAAAGTAATTCATCTTGTGTTTTCTTTCATTTTATTTTCAGAGCATTCAGCATCTTCAGCATCTTCGCAAGTCCCACCAGAAAGAGTTATATCAGCATAGAGATAGACTGACAAATTGAAGGGTTTTATTTTTAATTTGCCGGTTTCTCGTTATTTTTTAATTTCAATATTTTAACATCCCTACAGTTGCCTCACCTCGCCGCCCCTATGGGAACACCGGTGCTAATTCCCCCTGGTAAGAGTTCATACCCCTTCGGTCACTACTACCTCTCCCATTCCCCCCCTCCTAAGGTCTAATACTGGCTTGAGTCGAATCAGGGCTTTGACTAGAATTTTCCTGCGGCAAGGTTTCATATCGAAATCGTTTACCTCTTTGCACTTTTACGCACTTTCCTATCCTTGAAGCGAACTCTCACTTGAGGAGCAACAGGTATAAGATCTAAAGATCTAACTAGACTCAACTTAAGAAGGGTAATGACCTTTATTGCCGGGTACATCGGGTACGAGCTGTTCCTCATACCACCCGGGAATGGGAACCCAATACTAGAATAGCCAAGTAACACAGAAGCTCTTGCTTTGGCCACCGTTACGTTTTCAGCACCACATCATAAAACCTTAGGTTCTTGAAGTTGGTTTTATACAAGTAACGGGGCCCCTTACAAAACCCCTATAAGGATGATTTGACACTTTATAGAACTTAATCCTGGGTGCAGAAAGGGCTCTAATTCGGGCTCTTATATAACTTTTTTGACAGTCAATACATTTTAGGCACACACACTTCGAGGTGTTTACCTTTTACTGTCATGGTGTTGTTTTTATTATAGTTAGGTATCTTTTTCTTTGAAAGTGTTGATGTTTTTGCACAAATAGCTTCGTTCATATTTAATGGTGATGAAATTAATGAGCAAACTGAGTGGATTTAATTAGCAGAAAACAAGGTGCGCATCTCGTTTCTTTGAATGATTTATTAAAACAGGACGAAAAGAAACTATGCTCTTCTTGAAATATTAAATATAACATAAAATAGAGAGTGTAAGGTTTTATGTAGAGCCCACATAGCACCATTGTAACACTTAAGGTGTTCTGCGATGCCTTTTAGAAACTTTGGGTTCTATGTAGCACTGTCTAGCTTCATGTAGAACTATTATAAGGTTTTTTTTGTTTTCTGTCAAACATGGCGCTAATTTATTTAGGGTTGCCATCACTCTCTTTTCTTTTAGGATATACGTTGGTGTGACTACTAGAAATTATTGACATGGCAGACATTAATTGAAATACATATTCTTACAGGCTGTTTTTATCTTATCCATGAATGTAGTTTATACCTTAATAGTTTTAAGCTCCAAGGAGGATACCTGTTAAACTTCTACCTTAAAAGCTAGCATGTCAGTGAAAATTAAATACTTGAAGTGCTGGATCAAGAATGCCTAAACCTTACTTATTTGACCAGTTAGAAGATAGAAAAGTGAAAAAATGCAACAATTTACAATTCTACAAGCATTATAGTCATGACTGGCCCCATATAAGCAACGATATGCTGTGTCAGCTTTTTGATAAATGTTCATAGAAAAACAGCATAAAAGCATGAATTATCTCTTGAAATCAAATTTTTGTGTATGATATACTTCTCCAGCCTAGTATGTAATCTAGTTAAAATTTATATCATTCTATAAAAAATGTAGGTTTCTTATATTTAGATGTTTGCTTGAAATGTTCTCACAACAATTTCTGTCAATTACATTGTTTTCTATTGTATGACTTATGGCAACCCCCAAGTGCTATATAAGAGTGCAAAGTATTACTTCGGATGTGTCAAACCTAAAGTGTTAGAAAACAGGTGCTAGAAAGGTCTACAGATCTTGCGCTACAGAACTTAACCCCTCAGCACTTATTTCCTTATAACTTGAGTGCAAGGAACATTTATAGCACCACGTTTACGGAACCTTTGCTGCTAGCACTTTTAGTTTTATAATTTTGGTGCTGTATACGTTTCTATGACAAATTTTATAAGTAAATAAGCTGCGCACCAATGGTACGACAACGAAACCTTGCAAAACCAAGTGCTACTAAAGAGCATTTTGAGTGTCTTATTAGTCTAATATTCAAAAACCAATGCTTATGGTTCCAGAGTGTGCTACTTGGGTACCTACAGTAAACGCCAAATCCTACATCGTTCTTCCCTCCCACCCCGCACACCCCTAGGTCTTCGCTTAAAGGACTGGACTGGTACGGGCTTATACTGATTTGGTTGATATCACCTTCCCAACCTTTCCAAAACACCAGTGTTATTTTTTCCTGGTGCGGGTTCATACCGCTTCGGTAACCCCTGACTTTCCGAGGGTTAGTTCTGACTTGGGCTTACACCGAAGTCGGTTACCGTCGATCATTAGCGTCTAGTCTAAGAATTCCACCCCGGAGGGATCATACCGAAAGTCCAATTTGGGAGTCCAATATAGTTACGAAACATTTTCTTCAGAAAAATCTCCCACTGGAACCCTCAACTCTGCTGACAGTGGTTTATACCGAAATGGTTACCCCCAGACTCCTTGAAGCTTTTTCGTCTAAGTCCCCAGCCAATCTAGCATTGCTTGGTGATTACTGGTTGCCACCTTTCCCACACAAAATTGAAAGTTATTATTAAGGTCTTCGGGCTGGTAACTCTGGTCCTACAAGTGGTATCACAATGGAACTCCCTTAGTCTAAGTTTGTCCCTGCCGAGCGGAATACCCATACGGGTGTTTCCATAATCCGCGATTAAGACTTATCATCCTTAAATCCCCTCTAAATAACGTGATTTACCAAACGAATATTAATCTCTTCACGAGGAGATTAATCGCGTAGTTGATCTCTTCCACGAAAGAATGCTTAAATCAAACCGTACAGAATTCTACGTGCTCTTTGCGTTACCTGGCGAAACAAAACAAACACACCTTTTATTGACAGCTGGGTATCATCAACTCAGCAGTGTTTCTTGAAAGGGATGCGCAGAACGGCTGACGTTGCTGCTGAAGTGGATGTGGTCGTTCCTGTCAAATCGTTAAGTGCAATTAGATATGCACACAGCAAAATAATGATGGATCTTAATGTTGATACTGCTGGTTGATGTTTATCAAGTTGGTCTACTCTCGACTTTGTGGACCGAAATCGCATATTTTACGTTTTGTTTTACTATTGTTGGGTTATTTCGTTTCGTAGATTGGAAAAATCGGTGGCAATTAAAACTAAATTTGTTAACTTCTGAATCTGAGTTGCCCGAGAGGTAAAGATGCACAGATGACGTGATCTTATTAGGAAATGTCAAAAACGAAAGCATACGCAAAGTTAATCCCCTCTATTCCGGTGAAAACACTTTGAGATTAACTTTTAATCTTGCTACGTTAATCTCAGTATTATATGCGGTGGAAACACCCTATTACCTTAGTAACCTATCTTTCCGGGTGAATACCGACCACTCAGTATCTCACAAATATGTTCCTCCTTACCTCCATACCGGTGTTAAGACTTAAATCGTATTGGTAGGATTAGAGTAGATAGAAGTAGAAAAAAAATAAAAAATTCCAGCTAAAGCTGAGAATAAGAACTAACACTAGACTTAAACAAATCATTGAGTATCAGTCCGAGGGAAAATAGCTAACCCGGTAACAGTATTTAAGGAGCAAGGACGAAAGGAAAATACTCTTGAAATGTTATTTGAAATGTATCAGAATCGGAGCGAACAAGTAAAAAAATATTCAACCGTTCAATAGTATATGTAGCACGCCAATTTTGTCCTCTTTTACTTAGTGGCTGCAGCACCTGGAACTTCATTCTTACGAAAATTCTGCAGATATAAAAAAGATGCCTCTGAAAGATCCGAAGGATATTTTTCTGGAAAATAATTTCCCATGAGCTCATACAGAATGCAAATAGACATCAGAACCCTCGGAAAAAGGAAGAATCACTAAATTAAAATCAGCATTAATTAGAATTTTAATTGAAACTGGAATAATTAGCTAAATTAAGCACTTCATCCCCAAGTCGGATATAACGCGAATATACTAATAATATTTTCGAGTAAGGGAAACGCGCCGGCTTTTGTTTGGCATCGCCCTCAGCCCCTTTACTCTGTAACACACAAAGACTATAGGTACAAAACACAACTTTGATATTTATCTCAATTGAAAAGTTGAATTGAAATCACACGAACGACCATTGACTGCGTTTAGTTGAGTCAATGGGTCTGAAAAACTTCTCGTCATTAACACGGTGGTGGTGCGTAAGCGTTGGCCGGAGCGTGAGCGTGCCGCCATGAATGGGAAAACAAGCCAACACACAACAACCCCATTTAACACTGGTAATTTACACTTGAGCGCCTATTGTTTGGGTCTATAGAAATTTTTGTAATAAGTTCCCGCCTTGCAGATTTGGCTTTTCGAAAAACGCGAAAATTCCTCTCAACCTATAAGTGTTTGTCGTCGTCATCGCCGTCGTCGTTGTTGTCGTCCTGCTGTGAAATCCCAAAACAAAGCGCGCGTCAAATGCTGCTTCATTTAGATTGCGCAAGTCTACTTTCCAGATACAACAGCAAAATAAAAGATATTCTATAAGCAAATAAAAGTGCAAAAAAAAATATAAACACCAACAACAGCAACCACCCCCGACATTTGAGGTTTTTGTGCACTTCTGTGTGACCTCTTTTATCGATTTGAACTATCGTGCAGGGCATGGACTCGAACTCGAACAGAACAATCGGACAAACATTCACATTCTGTCGATACGTACGGATACACAAATCCGCTCGCAGGCAACAAGAACGAAATAAAAGGCCGAAGGCATTATATCGTGCCACTTCCGCACTTAAAAATTGTGTGCAACTGCAATCAATCTCAACTCGAGTCGACTCAACTCCGTCTCTAATCAAACCCGGTCGCTATTCAGCTTTTTATTTGTGCGACACGGCTGCTGCCAGAGCAGTGATTTCCACCCCCGATGTGCTTGTTTGTATTTCTACAGATCTGAATCTGAATCTGAATCAGAATCCGCATTCACAGAAGAATCATTTAACGTGATAAACATTCCGAATGGGTAAGGCTTTGGGGCGACTGCAGGTTGGGGGCGGGGGTGCTTTTTCTTAGTGCATAAAGGAGATTTATACGGATACGCACATATAGGCTTTGCATTTGCCTTATTTAGTAAACACCGGGTGGTTATTACTGCATTTGCTTGGGAACGGCTGGTGATGCGAGGAATTTATCTTTGTTCATGGTCCCCAAAAGCATCCGTTGATTTCTATTGTGTAATACTTTTTCATAAGCAAAGTAGACACACATCCAACGCTGCTGGGCGCTGTAATGTTAAGGCGGCTACGTATGGGTAAATTTATGTACTTGTCTACTTTCAATTATGTCTAACGTTCGACGCACACAATTTTCTTTGGAAATTGTTTTGCAAAGTACTGGGTCCTTGGTCTTATCTTTGTCGTTATTTTCTCTTCTATTTTTTTCTCACAAAGGCGTATAACAAAGGAATTTACACCGTTAATATAGAAATGGGGAAAAAAATCCTTGAAATTTATTTTTTCAGCTGACTGGAGGATATAAAGCTGCGACATAATTTTTACTTTTTCTGGGAACTGTTCTGCCAATTGCGCTTTTTGTCAACTACTCAATGTCAAAGTCCATTACAGCTCTCAGTTATATTTAGAGGTTCTTTTATATCTGTTAAATTTTGCGTCTGAGTTCGCCATAGCTTTAATGCCTTTACTAACCAAGCTAATGGGGAGGCCTTCTGGATGAATAAGAAATATCCAAACGACTTAGGCTGCGTATATCAGACACCACCTTGGGCTCTCATGATAGAAATAAAATTATTTAGTCTGACAATTGAGAAGCAGGCTGCCAAGGCGCTGACTGAGCTTTTTCATATAGGTACATACAACCTAGAAATTGCACAAGTTCTTTGTGGTGTTTGCAGATAGGCTAGAGGCATGTCTCATAAGGGTGTTCAACCAAGTCTGCGCTGCGAATCGATTCAACGTTTGACTATAAAACTATCGTACTATTGACAGACATCTTGACAATATAGTGGGACATTCACTATAAGTCGCTTAGCTCAAAGGTGATGTCACAGTCTTTTGAGTTTATTCACACTGGAACTTTTTTTCTTTCGTTAGTTGGTATACTATCCGCTGGAGCACTCAGACGCAAGTACTGATTGTACTGCCAAATTGTACTGCCAAACAGACAGGTTACTTTAATTTGAATAGGGCTTTAGTGATGGGGCTAAGATTAGCCTAGTCAAGAAGACTAAGGGCTAAGATGTTCGGCACTTACAACGTCAGCCCCAGTAACTCGCACCTTCTGGCGTGTTTATTAAGCAGAAGAAGAGGCAGTGCCCAATGTAATTGACTGGTTTGTTTCAGTTGGTCGGACTTCCAACGACCTGTCCCATTGCATAGACACCCCCGATGCGCCGACCGGAGTGCTTGCGCCATCAGCCAGTAAAGCTTCTTTGCGCCGTCAATCTTCGGCTGTCCCTTAGTCAGCCATGCCCCGACCATAGTCATAGAGACTACGGGTGGTTTTTGGCGATAGGCAATACCACCTGGAGTAGAAACAATTTAAGGTTCTCCATTCAGTTTTGATTTTGCAAGAGATGGAGAATGGGTGGAATGGGGATGATTTCAGAGTTTTAAGTTGAACCCTAATTGAAGCGCCCTTTCGGGATCACATTGAACATCGATGTGAGGTTCATATAGGAGATTGCTGCCGTCCAAACATTAAGTAGGTCATAAGAACTTAAGGTTGCTTCACGGGATCACTAATTACGATCTAAAAATTTTGTTTTTGCCTTGCGTTCGTCTAGCACTAACGCGTCAAGACACTTCGAGAAGGTGCAGACTGGTTTCAGCGATGGTAGGCATCATCTCCACCAAAGAACGAAACGTATAAATCATAACGACATCGGGTCTGTATATACGTTTGAGCGGACTTACATCTAACAGGCTGTTCAAAAGATCCAAAAGTACGGCTAACGCACTCTTCTCGTTCAGATATTCAGACATTTTCAAAGGTGCCGACACAAATTTCTGGGCCGTCCCAGTTTCTGGGACGATGATTAAGTGCTTGGTTATCAAGAAAGTCGAGTGTGTCTCTCAGCTGTAGACTCATTGTTCATTTTGAACCCAAAATACTGCTGATTGATCGCTGCAAAGAAGGACTTTCCACTAGAAAAATCCAGAAAATCATAGTCCTTGAAAATTTATAGACAAAATTGTTTGGATCAACTGCTGAAGCTCCAAAAAACAGGTTCCCGATCGCTCTATCTCTAAATCTAGGTAAGTTCTACCTCGATATAGCAGCGGACATCTGCCAGCATACACAAAGACTTTATTGCCTTTATAAAAAACTGCGGCATCATGGATGAGCTATAAATGGGGACAAAAAATTTAGAATGGGCCCACTTGTGGCCGAAGTGATCTGAGATTTATTGTACCACCTGCCCCGTACAATCTACAATCTATATTCTCTCATTCGTTAAAGCTCTTTCTTGTCTCTATAGGTTCAAGTCTACCTTCATTCCGAAGATGTGTCTTTCGACCTTTGAGTATTTGATCAGCGATTGAAACTGTATTTGTTTTTAATTATTAACATAGGAAGGATCATAACAACACACCATTTTCAGGATCTTTCCGAAGACAGAAAAGTTGACCAATCGATCCCGAAGGTAGATGACATTACCAACATAACGGGAGAAAAAACTCGTTATTGTTTATGCGCCATGGCCGTTTCATATTTAGCGCGAGAGCATCAATCCAGAGCGGCAGCGACAATGGGAGACCAGAGAAACCGATTGTTGGTACACAATGAAAGTGAGAAACCGCGACGACTGTTTTGACTGCACAATGAAAAAACATAAAGCCCCAACCAAAAATAGACTTAAGTGGGACTAACCTAATGTCAAAATACATCGAACATCCCACTCAAGTTCTTCCAAATGCTTACGGTGCCCATAATATGCGGTATAATATTTGTGCCCAGCTGTCAAATTTCCGTGCGGAACCTCACACTTGAGTGGGAATAAACTTAAGAGAGCAAAAGTAAACGAGGACCTAACGAAATTGAGCAAATAGCTACTATGGTCGTGGCATATGAATTGCGTGTAATGGGACATTTCAGAAAGCCGTCTTAAGCCCATCTAAGTCTATTATGGTTAGGTCTTAACAGATTTCCAAAATTTGTCGTTTTAATTAAAATATAAAAAATACAGTGGCGCAACAGCTCGAGGTGAACCAGGGCCAACTTCTCAACAATGTATGCTGTGTGTGCTCATTTCTTCAGATACAAGCGAACCTACAATTTTTTGCCGAATCCGAACGGCAATTTGAGAAGTTTTTCAAGACAAATGATACTCTCGGAGGGCTTGTCAGACCGACCCTCGCGGAGGTGGGGACCGTGAAAAAGAACAAGTTTTTTTTTTCAGGTGACGATGGCAGGATTTGAACCCAGACCTCCGGCGTAGTAGGCACACACACTAACCGCTACGCCACGGCACCTCAGATTTAAGTGCACATGAATATATAATGTTTCACAACAAGTATTAACTTGGAGAAAAAGAAAACGCCTATTCAACAGCGATTAACAGAGTAATGGTCGACTAAGGCGGGTTTTTTAAATTTTTCGAAAAGGTCGGCGAGCGACACAGCGATAACGCCAGCACTGTGAACCACCCCGTACATTGCCATTGATTGAAATTCATTTGACAGCTCGCCCGAGACTCTCGCTCGCTCTCTCGCTCTTGATGTGTAACAAACAGCCATTACGTTCAGCGCGAGAGCGTCATACGAGAGCGGCTGCGATAACGCTAGATCAAACAAATCGTTTGTTACTACACAATGAAAGCGAGAAACTACGACGAAATGCACAGTAACAAAACATAGCATATTTCTAGAATTTGTTGACTTTATTGCACATTAATGGTTTGCATTCCATAACAAGTATTAGCTTCGAGAAGTCAAAATGTCTATTCAACAGAGTGTCATAACTCACAACAGCGATTGACAGAATAATTGGGTGACTTCGGGGAGGGTTTTTCAATTTTTCGTTTCGAAAATGGGGTGGTTCGGAACTGCGAACCACCCCATTGATTGAAATTCACTTGACAGCTCACCCGAGACTCGCTCGCTCTCTCGCTCTCTCTCTTTTTGGTAAAAATCAAGCTATTGGCCTCTTCGAGGCACTCGGGGCTGATTCTCCCCTTCAGCTCTAGCTGTCTGTGCCGACGAAAGAGTATGCAACGAAAAGGTTACAAATGCCGCCTACTAAGACTGACACAAGTCTATCACCCCCAGCATCACTCCGCGTTGTTCTTGAACCTTACTAAAATTATCCTAATGAAAAATATTATCCTTATTACTAGCCATATACTTACATATTTAGTAGTTTCACGTTTACTTTTGTGACACGTGCAAAACTCAACAAAAGTTCCTGATCCTGAATAAAGCGTTCGAGAAAATCTATTACCATTAAATGTTTTATTTTCAATATTGTCCCACGTTTTCAAGAGTAACGATGCTCCAAATCTACATATATCTATGAATGTCAACACTTTTATTCTACGTCTTTATTGTACGCATTGTTTTTTCTAAATGAAGATGTTAGAAAAAGTGGGAGCTTTTTGTTTTCTTAAAATGGTAATACGCAGTGGGAAACTTTACAGACTAACCAAAATGATGCATGCGTGGGTGGTTTTGCTGCCGTTAAATAGGAACAACTTAATCAAGCGATGCGTAACGTATAGGTAAACCTACTAAAGTTAAAAAGGGGAATTTATCAATGTTGCTTCTTATTAGTATTATTCTTACTTTTCAGAGTGACAATATAGTTAAGGCAAATAGCCAAGATCATAACTATTTCAAGATCATAAGTTTTTGTTTGGCAATTCACCGGATTAATCCGTTGCTAGGCTTCTCGATTATCGTTGATTTTGCTTTATGTTTAGGATATTATCTTTTTAAGTGAAGAACAAAACCAGTATTGAGCCGGCAAAGAATTTCTAAATAATGGACATGTAGCCTTAGATTTATGAAAAAACGCATAGTGAAGGGAGAATTCTTAATTGGCTTATCGATTATTTATTTACTTATCGTATTAGTAGATGTATCATATGATGATATAAAGCAGAGGTTTCAAGGATAACATTTTGGTTGAATCCATCGAAGAGTTTCTATAGATTCTTTTTATTACGATCGGACTTAAAGTATGAATTGGAAACCATCGGTTGGCTACGAGTTGGGATGAGGCAATTGCCATTGCTGTTTCTACACTTGGATTCCGGTATTACGATCTAGTATATTCGCTTAAAGTATAGGGATGACGTTGTGTATTTCGGTACCGATAATCTTCTTTTAAATGCCTAATATCTAGTATTTATCATTCTCAATTTTCCTGCTATGTTTTCATAATTGTGGCTCCAGTTGCACTTACAGTGATTAAGGTAAGGTCAAAAAGCTGGATCAAAACAAAAAACAAATTTGGATTGGAGAGGGGTACTCACCCAGCTTAGACGGGCAATTTTCAAAAAAGTTTCTTAACCCGTCAATTCCCAACCGAAAGTCAAAAAATAAATATTTTTATACCCGACCGAGGGTATATTAATTTTAATGCATAGTTCGTAACACAGTAAAATAATCATCACAGACCTCTAAGACCTTTTAGAGATATGATCGAGACCGACAGGTGAATCGATTAAGCCATGTCCGTCCGTCCGTCCGTCCGTCCGTTTGTGTCCGTATGTGTGAAGGTTTTAGGTCTTTAAAATCAAATCGAGAGCTGGAACTTGATCCGCGGCTTGGTTCTTTTGTTGCACAGATAAAGTGTAAAAATTGGCTCAATCCGTCAACTGCCACGTTCACTGATAATAACGTGGCAGTTGACGGATTGCTCTATAAATAGCTCTAATAGATAAGCTCTATTTCACATTTTCTTTCAAAATGCCTTTTAGTCAAGTTAGACAAGGCACAGGAACTTTCATTTTGGTACTGAGCAATATTGGCCTAAGACCTTTAACAAGGCAAAAATTGGACCGCCCACAATATCGACTGTGCTAACATGTTAGATCTTTAAAAACTGTTTTAACATGTTAGATCTTTAAAAACCCAATTTAGACACGAAAAAAAAATTATAGGACAAATATTAAAGATATTACTATTTGTTAAGTTTGCTCCATATAAAATTTTGAGCTCCGCCCACTCTAAAGGGGTGCTTTTAGGAAAAAACGGTTTTTACTGAAATAATTTTCGCTTTTACCGTATTTGACCGAAATTTTTTTCTAAAACGCACTGAATACATTCAGAAAAATATAACTTAAAGAATTGGTTAACTTTGAGATGCTTTTACGTGTTTTCAATGTCGACTTTGGTACATTAAGTGACGTTTTTCAAACATCTTGAAAAACAACAGCTGTTTTCAGCTCATTATTTCGCAAAAGCTTAAAAAAAATTCATAAAAGTTCACATACATATAACGGGACTTTTACTCCGATTAAAGTTAAATTAACTTCAGTAATTTTTGCATAGCGAAAAATTTCAGTGACAGCGGCCACGTTTTTCTTAAATTCAAGCTTTTTCTTAAATTCTGCCTCAAAAAGTCGGGATAATTTTTAAGCCTTTTACTTTTAAAACCCCCCAAGGAAATCTCACGTTTAGACGGATTTTTGTGCGGACTGTTCCTTAGTTCACATCACAACGCCTGCGATGGCTGGGGCACCTAGAGCGGTAGACACCAATATGACCCAGCCCGGAAAATATTCGAATCCACACCTCAGAGGCAGCAAAGATAGAGGAGCACCGAGATTCAGATGGCGCACGTAAGTGAAAGGAGACCTCAGCCAACTACGCGTGCAAAACTGGAGACGGCTAGCCAGAGACATAGATGGCTGGCGAAGATTGTTAGTTGAGGCGCTGGTCGACCCCGGACTGTAGCGAAACCAGAAAAAGCTCAAAATTAAGGGCTTATGAACCTGTCACAATCGTACAGGCGGCTTCGACTCACAATCAGGTCTCGAAGATATCGCCCTCAAGGTCGACAATTATTCTTTCTCCATGTTTCAAACTATGAGACAAACTTAATATGCTGCGTGAAAGGCGGATAAAAATGCTTTTATCTTATTCGAGGGAAAGATCATTCGGTTAGTGGCCGTTTACATAAAGGGGGCTGTGGAAGTGTAGGATATCATCGAACCTTACACGTCGTAAAACTGTACCTATCTAGGCAAATAGATGGACACGGATACTTTGGCTCGGAACTCAGGGATGGCCGTGAGGTAGAGGAAAACCAAGCCACAGGCATATCCGGGCCAGGGGTAACCATGCTCAGATCTCCTTTTTTAGTTTCGGACATGTCCATAGCTTTGGGAGGGAAACCAACTGCATATTAACTTTTCGTCGCGACATACGTCTTACGCAAAGAGATGGGCTCAGTGTCCAATCGTCCGAAACCAAATTGCCCAAAATCACCCAGTATTTTTGGGTGACTTGACACAATGACAGATTACAAAAAAAAGTAAAATTGTCAAAACACCCAATCACACAATTCTTGCCACTTTTAAAAAAAAATCCCGTATTAAAAACTTGCATAGATAGTTGTTAAATAGAGTCTTAAAATTTAGAGTCCACAATTAAATATTGTCTTTATTGGACTACGGGCTTAAAATTGAGGAAAAGATTAGCGAATCTGAAAAAAAAGCATGGGGGTTGCGGGCGGGTAGCATTCCCCCCATAGGTACATATTTCACTGTTCATAGCTGCCCTTGAAAAGCCATTTTTTTTGGAGCTTTTACATTATGTCAAAACACCAAAAAATTTAAACTGTGGTCGCCATATCGCCCAAAAGTTTTTCTTCGTGATTTGGCATTTTTCATTTTGGGCGGTTTGGTTTCGGGCGCTTTTGCGCCCTTTTGTCCTCAATTCCTCGCAAAAATGGTGTTTAATTATAAGTGTTTTTTTTTTCAGGCCACAAAAGTTGAGAGTTGTTGCTAGAAAAGCCGGAATAGAAAAGCCGAAATAGAAAACTAGAAGTCGGATTAGCATCTTACTATTTTTTGTGAAAATTTTATTGAGTTGAAGCCTTGTAATAACTATACATCAGCCTACATACAAGTCGACATTTAGTTTCTATACATTTTACTCAAACATCCTAAAGAACACACTGTGTTTAATTTTAATCGGTACTTACCAAACTAAAGTAAATATGCCGATAAGTGCCGCCAGCTGATCCGACAGTGAGCGCCAATAGTTTTTTTGCCAAAATTTGTACCTATGTAAAACTTTTCATCGACGTTAAAAAGGACAAATATCAAATAGCAGCAGCTATTACAAAACTGTCAGATTTTAACTAAATCCTTGATTTTCTTCAGTTTATTGCTTCAAGATTTATAGTCACACGAAAGAGCTTACCCTTATCTCCATTACATTTTGTCACAAAATATAAAAAATGTTAAACAAAAAAATTTCCTTAAGGAAGGAACTGGGTTGCTAAAAAATGTCGTTAAATTTAATGTAAAAACTTACTTTTCGCCGATTGAACTTCTGTTTCCAAATCAAAAAATGAACACATGTATTTATGTATGGATTTATGTATATATATTTATTTATTTAAAAAATCTTAAATTTTGGCTTAAATACCTAAAAACTTTCTTTATTTACATTGCTTAAAACATGCATAATAATTATGAGATTAATGAGATAAAAGGTAAACTTTATTTTTTTTTCTTTTTTTCTTATAACTTATTGTCTTCTATATTTGTAACCTTAAAAAACGATCTTAATTAAATTCGAAATATGAGTGCATGAATGTATGTATAAATTTTAATTATGCATAGAATTTTTGTTTTAATTTAAAAAATCTGTACAAGTAATCTTTAGTTTAAAAAAGAAAAAAAAACTACGTAAATATTGTATCAATGATATCATAGAACAGGTACATATCACAGCCTCTTGCACAGGTCATGCATGCATCGCATACGTGCAGCGTCGCTCGCCCGTGCATCTCAGGGCATTGTCAGTCTATTTAATATGCTGAAACGCATGACACCCCCATCGTCTCGCCCCGATTCGACCTTAATATACCTGCAATGGATGTGGATGGATTTTGTAAAGAAATTCATCTCTCGTCGCTGTCGTGTCACAATCTTACCACTGGCGGATACGATAGGTATTTATCGCTCATATTAAAGTACGATCCGTCAGGAGGTGGTGCGGGTGACGGCGATGAGATGTAGCTGCCCTTAATCACAAGTGACGAGGCTGGCGACGGCGATGGAATGTATAATCCGTTCGAGACCAGCATGTGATCATCTTTGGATCGATTGTCGTTCATTATCTTCGGATGACGCTTCGGATTCGGCAGTGTTTTCGTGTAATCTGTGCGAGGGGTTAGTACTTAGGGGAAAATGTTTTTTTTTTATTAAACCATTGTCCTCATTACCTGCGTTTATGGTATATGGTGGCGAGCTCAAGGAACTCTCCTGGTATTTCGGTGGGAATGATGCAGACTGTATAATGTCCACGTTCTCGACCAGGTATGTGGAAGCTGCTTTCTTGTGGCTGTCACCCTAAAGATTTACCCGTTTTGGATTTCACAAAAATTTTACTCTGCTAATGGATGACTTACCTTGTAGTCAGATTGGTTGTCATCCTTAGAGTATGCGTCATCAGTTTGTTGATCAGTCTCTGAGGAGTCCTTGTTCTGACGCCTGATCACAAACCAAGCGACGAGTGCTGCATTCAGCACAAGCAGGACCATCGCTGCCGACGTAATGCCGATGATGACCAAGTTTGGCATTTCGCTCTTTTCGACAGCCTCCGCCAAAACGGCCTCTGCCTTATTTTTCGATATCGTCACCTTGACGTCTGGCAAGAACTTACTGCCGCCCGCCTCATTTGCCGCCATCACAGAGAACACGTACGCGGTGTTCTGCTTGAGTCCCGAAATGGTCGCGTTCAAAAAATGTGGCCTTGCCTCCACGTACTTGTACTTGTCGTCCTCCAATTGCCTAAAATGTTGTTTGACATGATTGCAACTATAAATCCGGGACTCCATCCCCACACAACAAACCTGTAACGAATGCGAAAGTAGACGGGTAAACCCCCGTCGAAACCGGCAATCCATGTTAGGAGGAGACTATTATCGGTCACGTTGCTGATCATCAATTTTTGTGGACTCTCCGGGCGCGATGGTTTATTCAACTGTATTGCCGCACTCGACTCGCCGTGCGTATTCTTCGACACACACTCATACACGCCATAGTCATCGTTCGACACTTGCTCGATGTACAGCCGCGAGCCAGAGGATAGCTTATCGAGTTGGAACTCCTCGCTTTTGAATTTATTCCGACGATACATCTTAATTTCCTTGCCGTTTCTCCGCCAAACGAATATGGGCGCCGGAGCTCCCTGTGCAGTGCACTGCAGTGTTCCACGCTCGCCCAAGCCCGCAGCGAACCGCGTTGCCGAAGGTGATTTATCGACCTTGGGTGCAGCTACAAGGAGTAAAATAAAAAGGACAAAACATTACACACCATACCGAAGGTGTAGCGTGACTGACCACAGCCATTGATACCCACATTCAACAATTAGTAGAACGTCCCGCTGCGCCATGGCCCCCCGCTGGTTGTCCACCATGCACGTAAAGTTTCCTATATCAGAGTGCTGAACGTTTTTGATGTTCAAATACGAGGTTCCGTTGACGAAAGCTGTTGTAGTTCGAGTGGCCATATCGTATCCAGATCTATCCCATCTGACATGGTCTTCGGTTAATGGTTTTCCATTGATCGAACACGAAAGTACTGCATCCTGTCCGGGTGCAAAACTGTTGCCATCCGATATGGATTCAATGTCTGGCGCATCTAAACCGATGAAACACAAAACGAAAAGGACACACGCAAAGTTACATGAGAAATTTTCGCCTTTGACATAAAAAAAGAGCACACAGTGCACTATAATGGCGGTAGCCTCTCTTACATTCGACATTCACAAGGACACTTATTGTCGTGGTGCCCTGCGAGTTCATAGCTTCACAGGTATACCGGCCGGCATCGGTCCGCTCCAATTTGATTATGTTTAGGACGGGTCCTTCGGCAACAATTCTCTCGTTGGCGCCTCCAACTCTGTTGCTCGATGAAATCGGAAAGCCATCCTTCGTCCAGGTGAATGACATTGTCATTGGATTAGCAGTCGCCACTAATGGGATTTGTAGTGGCTCGCCTTCCACTCCCGTAAATGTCACTGGTTGAGATGTGGCAAATTTAGGTGGATCTGAAAACACACATACCAACGCACACAAAAGCATAGTTTTTTAGTTATAACAAGCTATAGAAGACACAGCCAGCGACAACAACTACTGGGCAAAAAAAGGACTTTAGACACTCACATAAAATGTCCAGGGAAATTGTTTCGTGCACACTTCGCTGTAACGCTTCATTTGTGCTCTGACAAGTGTACACCGCATCGTGCATCTCTTGTGTGATATTAATGTACAATTCCAATGTAGACACGGAGCCACCCCACAGACCTGGTCGATTCGAAGGATTCTCCCCTGTAAAAGCCATAAAAAAGAGTGTGTTGTGTGTGCACCATGCGAGTTAATTTTCTCCATTCGCGGTAGTGTAATGAAATTATATCACCATTAACGGGTATTCCGTCTTTCCACCATGACAGCAAGGCCGGGGGATTGCTGGAGCTCGAATCACAAATCAATTTCGCCGTCGACCCGGGATGAAGATTTTTCGGCTCAATTCGTATTTTTACGGTTTCCGGAGGAACTAAACCACACGATTCGGTATAAATTGGAAAATGATAAGATTTTAGAACTTTCAAACGGGGGGCGAAAAAATTGGCTCAAGGAACTTACAATACACGTGCAGAGTTTTGACCTCGAACAAGGGAATCTCTACGGCTGGACTTTCCACTTGGCATTTGTAACGAGCTTGGTTATCGGATGCATTCGCCAGTATTGTCAAATCAGACACCACCGTATTACCATTCAATTTGGAAATCGAATTCAACTGCAAGGTAGCAAGGGTTGAGTCTCGTTACAGGGAATGGGTGAAAAATGTCTGGATGTGTGTTACCTTTTTATCGTTCTTGTACCAAACCACGTTCGGAGGTGGATTACCACCAGAAGATGCACATGTCAGCTTTTGAATTGATCCAGCTACAATTATCTGGCTTTCGTTGTATCCAGTGAGTGTGGGTGTCGAGGGTGGATCTGGGGATTGGAAGTCAATAAAAATAAAAATAAAATCTTGCAGGACACCCGTTCGTTGGTGGTTCAGTTATAAATTTATAAATCAAATTCCGATATTTCCTGATTTATTTATGGGTTTTAACTTAAACCGACTGTAATGGGGGCGAAATGAGACGCCAGATGGTTGAATGACGGAATTGGCGTTATTTGATTTATCAACAAGTGTCCTTCGTTGCTGGTTTGACTGTGTCGGTTCCATCGGGCAGTTCTGTGATGCCAGGTTAGGTATGGACACATTTAAGAACTATTGTGGTAATATGGTGTTTTGTGTGTTCAATGAAAAACTGACTAATTAAGGCTCAAAGTGTTCTTTACCCTAGGAGGTGTGCAAGTGCGTTTCGCTCAACAGTTTTAGTGATAATGTTCATGATTGAACTTGATGATCATCAGTGATGATCACAGTCTTTACAAAATGATTTTACTCACTATTACTTTTTGATCTTACATGCGCGTAAAGTATGTATATTCAACCAATACTATTGTCAAACTTGAGCATGGTTCCTCTTAGCACTTTACATCACTGATCGTAGTGTAAAAAAAACACGTCACTTGTAAGAAAGTAGTCAACTTGTCAAGATCATGGCATGTTGGATAAAATGGTTTGACTCACGAACGTGTGGGCCAAGTGAACCCAGTTGATCTAGAGGTGAACAAGGACAGGAATGATAAGAATGTGATCAAAAGCAAAAATTCCAAAGGCTCGATGTGAGCCAGCGCGCGCCGTCTCTAACCCCCAAGCATGCTATGATCTAAAATTATAAAACGAAAAAACTTTGAAAGTGTTTCGTTGAGCTATCGCGCACGAAAAAGGTGAATTATTAAAATACTTTTACACGAAAGGAGTGTTTTTTGAGACTGCCATGCAACGCTTCTAAACGAAAATGTGACTTCAAGAACAACTCACCATCAGAGTTCAGCGCAAGCAAGAGTTCATTGAAAACACTGCTCGTAGGTTCAATGAAGGGTAAGCATCCTAAGAAAAATTATAAAATGTAAAAAATGTTTGTTAAGCGGCATTGCTTCTTTTTTTGCCACATGTAGCGCTACTCTATAGGTGTGTGATGCTGATGACTGATCATGATCACAAACTACAGAGAACAAATTTTTCAAACTTACAGGATAAGTAGGTATTCAGTACCAAGATCTGTCCAGCTTCGGAGTTATGTCATTCATTTTTCCAGTTTGACAGTCGAATTCAACACGTTTTTAGCGTTGATTAAACTGGCCAAGTTTTGTTGGCTAACGCTGGAAAAATTTTGTGCTACAGATAGTCAAAGTCGCTTTGCGTTTTTCGGAGAAATTGCTACATAACCGTTTTTCAGAGTCCGAATTAGAGTACGAACGTGTTTTCTATGACAATTGACAGTTGGGTGTTTAACTTAATTGTCGGTGTAAGCCCTGCAAAAAGCCCTGCCTATGGAAAACTAAAACTGACTTAGTACTTTAAGTTTTAAGCCGGGCTTACAAACAAGCTTTGGCTTCGTCTTCGGCGTTGAATCTGCTTTGATATGACATTTTCTAAAAGAATGTCAAAATTACCTGCTCGGAGCCTTTTGCGGACATCAAGAAAACAAAAATCCAAAAAAAATCTTGAAAAAAAAATGTTTAAAAAATTTTTTTGTTTTTAAATTCATCCGCGTTCAAGGGGTTATGGCTACCTTTATACTGAGTTAACATAACGCGAATGGAACGGATCAGAGGAGAAAGAAGAGAGGAACTGATGCACTTTGGTTTTGAACTGTTGTTGACTGTAGTGATCCGTGTTGTTCGGCTAAAAAAAAAGAGCTCCAATACAACTTGGGCTCAAGGGTCTACTGAAGAGCATTCCTTCTTGCGCGAGTATTGTAGTTGGGGGTTATTCTTTAAGGGGTGGAGTGAAACTGGCTATTTCACTGGAACATTCTTCTTCAGGGGAAAAACGATAAGACAATGAAAGACAAGAGATATTGCGTCGATGTTGCAAGGAGTCGATTGACTTCGCAATGTTTGAGTCACCTATCAATTTTCAATGCACTTTTTTGTATCCTATCCAGTAGTTGTAAATTTGTCTTATAGGAGCTCCTGCTCCATACATGAGAGTTATACTCCAGTTTTAGTCGTATGAACGATTTATAGATGAGAGCCAGATCAGAAGGTGTAAAGTATTTCTTGCATCGACTAAGGAATCCTGAGCATTTCGCTGCGTTCTTGGTTTGTAAGTTGTCATTAACATATATGCCGAGGATGGAAAGCTTTTCGGTTTCAGTGATGCAAGTGCCGTTCATGGATAACGGCTGAATATTTCTATTCAGCTTGGATGACAGTAAACAGCATTGCGTTTTGGATGCATTAAATTCCACTCTGTTTAAGAGCCCCACGTTGATATCCGCAGAACTCATTAAATTCCGCTGTTTGAGTCGGAATTTAAGGAGTTCAACATACTTAACCGTTCCCTTTCGACGTCCGAAGGATTGGGGCGTTTGCAAGAAACGAATATGAGAAACTAAGATTGCTGCCATCATCTTGAAACCGTCCAAAACCACTTGGATTTGGATCAAGACGAAATTTCTAATCCAATGAATGAAAGACACATCGATTCCAAATGCACGCATCGACAAGAGACTGGTGCCAGATTCTGTCAAATGCCTTAGAAATATCGAGGAGAACCGCTCCTTGCACTGTCACCATGAAAGTGCAAGGAGCGGTTCCACTTTTCGGTGAGATAATCCATCAGATCACCAGTGGACCTTTTGCCACGAAAGCCGTATTGACAGTCATTGAGAAGCCTCCGTGATTCTAGACATTTCTTAAGCTCACTATTCATCAGCGTTTCCATCACCTTGGAAAGAATGGATGTTAGTGCAATTCGTCGGTAACTGGTCGGAGAAGTTAAATTGCCTTTTTTTGGGACGGGCTGAACAAATGCAGTTTTCCTTCTACTGGGGAAGAGACCAGAAGAGTAGGACAGAAAAGCCTACGCAGTGGTTTTGCCAGCGTGGAAGAACACCTCTTCAGAACTATCGGGGAAATGCCATCTGGACCAGCGGATTTGTGTATGTATGAGATATTGAAAAAATCTCAATTTTTATTTCTTATTTTTGTGATAAAAATGATAACGAGTTTTTTTCATCTCGTTAAAAAAATCTGCATTCTAGATTTTATTCGAGATTTCAGCGTTATTATATTTTTTTGTCTAGATTTTGTCCCATTCGATATTTTGTGCATTTGAAACTTTTGAAACATATTTGCGAGATTTTTTAACTTTTGTGGTGAGATTTTTGAACTTTTGTGGTGCAGGTGATCAGGAGCGGACAATTATGCCGGAGTTCAAGGGTTCGAATTCTGGGCGAACAAAAACTAAGTTTTATTCAACTGTGAGATCGATCACTTTTCACTTCTCATTACCACTTTTGATTGACGCTCTTGAGAAACGCCCTCAAATCGTCCCGGTTTATAATGGAGCTTTTGTTAAAATTTTTTTCTTTGAGGCTAAATCTAAGTAATGGTACAGCTCGCAAGCTTGCAGGAATCTGAAAATGGCTAAAAAAACATTTTCGCAGTCTTAATATGTTTACAAAGTTTTTATAATCAATGCAAAAGCTGAAAATAAAAAAGGATAAGTTCAAGGCCTCAAAATGTAAGAAATGATTCTCCGGAAAGATAATACTCTGTTTGAAGGACTTTTATATTGAGCACTAGGTGGCTTTAAAATTTATTTACCCACCGTCGTAAATTGATCAAATTACTTTATCTTGATTTAATCTCAATCGTCAGCCTTATAGTAACGATATTAATGAGACTTTTTAGTGAAGCGGCTTTTTTTCCGTAAACAAAAGTCAAGCACTACTTACCCACAGTGCAAATTTGTGTATTGTTTTCTTCTAGCTGACTTCTATCCTTCTTTGTTTATCTTTTTAAAACGGCTCAGGGAATGTAATAATCGATGATTTTCGCTTTATGAGGGTTTTATCTTAGCCACTAGGTGGCGCGTTTTACTCGAGCAGTCATAAAATTACCTTAGGAATGGATAATGTCATAAGTCATAACCGTTAGCTTAAAAAAGCGATGTTACTGAAGTTTCTAAAGTAATCTTTCCATAAAGCAAGAGTAGAACCGCCCCAGAGAACAAAATATTTCGCAGTGCTTCTTTTATTTTGTTTTTACTGAAGTAGCAAAAAGAGGGTTTTTCGTACTTGATTCTTTTCTTGGAAATGGCTCATCAGATGGTAGAACCAGATTGCATAGCCCTATGTAATACAACATGATCTCCATTGATAAAAAAGCTGGTTTTATTTGGGACACTAGGTGGCTCCGAAATCATTCTAAACTAGACGCTGCGTCGTGAAATCAGCCAAACAGAGTATGACGTCTTAATCATTAGCCTAACTTAACGATATTGCTAAGGGTCCATAATGACAGGCTTACCCCGCTTTGAAAAAAAAGCAGAGTAGAACCTATAATACAATTTTTTATTTGGTTTAATTCTTGAAACTTAGGTTTTAAGTAAGAGTTTTTTTGCAATAGTTCTTAACTGGAGCTGTGCCTTAATTTATCAAAAGAATTATTCTTTCCTTTGACGTTCCACAAAAACAGTCATGACCAGTCCTATCATTTATAATTCCTTTACTTGTAAATTTTTATAACATTCCTTGATTAAGTTCTGATTACAAACAATATTTCCTAACATTTATTATTTACATTGCACCGCAGCGCCAATTTGATTGACACTCTAGACTAGATTCTATATAATTCTCTGCTTAAAACGACAGCCAAACAATGATAAGCAATTAAAAAGTTCTGCCGAGTAAGGTGAAGTGACTTGTTTCTGCAACAGTTTTGCCGTGTTGTCATCCACGAGTCTATAGATAATCGATTCCACATTAGGACACTCGTTTTTTTTTTGCAAATAAATCCAATTAACAAATGTCAATTGAACACACAAATAATGTGAAATTCTATTTGAATCAAAATAGAAATCACGTGCAAAAAACAAACAACCAAGCTGTCACAGAAATTTAACTATCATCGGTGGAAAATTCGAGACTGCATCAACTAAGGACTTAACCCGAGCGAGTTCTTTGACCTATCCTAGAAAAAAAGGTCCTTTCGGTGTGTATGTACGAACATGCTGATAATGGGTACATTTTCCGACATTTGAAACAAAAAAAAAACACTCCTTTATTCATGTTGCTAATGAACCGTTAAAGCTTTTTCTCTTTACCATACTGTGTTGCAGGACAAAAAAAAAAAACGACCGTTTCCATCTGCCAGACAATTTACGAAAAACACTTGAATAAAAAAAAGGATACACTCTTCAACATTATTGGCATATCATTCTACTCAGCAATATCCGATTCGCCTTTTGCCAGATTTCATTGTAAATTTCATAGTAGAACGCATTCAGGTCATGTTATCGAGGACGACACTGATTTCGTGTTGTTT
Source organism: Neoascia interrupta (assembly GCA_947623515.1). Lineage (NCBI taxonomy): Eukaryota > Metazoa > Arthropoda > Insecta > Diptera > Syrphidae > Neoascia > Neoascia interrupta. The sequence continues at coordinate 154,610,173 of OX392462.1, forward strand.
GATCAGATAGATAGTAAAACTTCACTCTTTACACCCAAAGGCTCTGTGTAATATTATAGGAATAAAACTCCCAGTGTTCTGGGCTTTTTTTGTTCTTTTTAAATATTTGTACTCTGCGCGAATGTGACGGCAACTGAACAAATTAAATGTCAACGAAAGCTGAACGATTGATTAATCACACACACACAATCCGTCTTTTTTATTGATGAGCACGCTTACTGAAACTTTAATTATTGCATTAATTGCATCCACACATCAGAGTTCCCTATAGATAGATAGTCAGATATTTTCATTGAACAAACTTTGAGTTCATGTATGGCTCCCAAATTAGAGCGTCACATCATGGATAGGATAGCTCCTCTGTCATCCAGGGGCAAACACAAAAGTCAAGTCAAATAAAAACTCAGACTTCACAAAAAAAAAAAATAAAAAAAAACCACAGGAGACCGGTTCAATATTTTCAGTTCAATTAGTCAGAGATGGATATTATATGTACCTTCCATATACATCCTTCTCGCTATATCCTTAATCCATTATAAATAAGCTTTAAAAGATTTATCGACTTTCGAGGGATGGTACTTACGTAAAATATTTATTGTATGTGTAGCTACGACGGCCTCTGTCAGGGCTGCATTGTATCCGTGGCATACGACGACCAATGATCTTTGATTTGGCGGAATGCTGGCCGATAAATTTGATGTCCTGACCCAGCCACCTGAAATTTAGTGAAAGATTGCTCCATGCTGTGTGGTTTTTCGTCTGGGTCACGTTCTGCCTTACCTTCTGTGCTCTGCAGGACCTTTGTGCTTGTGGAATTCACTTGTCGGCCATCTATGCTCCAGCTGATCACGGGAGATGGGTTCGACGGAGCTGTAGTGCACGTTAGGTGGACCACCTCGTCGGCTACAGCTTCTGTGGCGCCGGTGATGGTTACCTCCGATGGGGAAACTAAAAGGAAAATTGCATGAACCTCGCGGTAGAGGGATATCGCGTGGGCTTTCCTTACATATGACGGACAATAAGAGGTCAGCCTTTAGAGCGTTTTCTGAAAGTATGTTCTTGGCTTCGCAGGTAAGTTTTGCTCCATCGTCCTTGGGCTCAGCTACGAATTTGTACACGTTCTCCGACAGGCGTCCCATGTTCCTAGTTTAAAAAGGATTTTTTGTAAAAGTTCACTTCGCTCCTATTTTGATATCCGTCGAGGGGAAACCAGGAAGACATTTCAAATTTGGCAACATTTTTACGAGGCAACATGAGTGAATGGGTAACGTAGCTAATTTCACAGTTTTCCCCTCCTAGTTTAAGAACGATTTTCGTAAAATGTTGCTATGACGCCGATTTCGATATCTATCGAAGGGAAACCGGGAAGGCTTTTCGAATTTGTAGAGATTTTTTTGAGGCAACATAAGTCAATAGGTAACGTAGCTAATTTTACAGTTTCCCCCTCCTAGTTTAAGAATGATTCTATTAAATTTTCACTTCGCGCCTTAAAGACGTTTCGAATTTAAAGAAGTTTTTATGAGGCAAGATAGGTAAATGGGTAAAGTAGCTAGTTTCCCAGTTTTCATCTGGGGAAATCGGAAAGACATTTTAAATTTGAAAAAAAGGAAAACAAAACGAAGCAGTGACCGACTTTTCCCTACAGCGGATAGCAAAATAAGCTCGCCTCTTCTTGTTTCCATTGAGGGGAAACCGGGAAGACGTTTCGAATTTGGCAAAAAATTAAACGAGGTACCATGAGTCAATGGGTAACGTAGCTATTTTCCCAGTTTTCCTCTCCTAGTTTAAGAAGTACTTTCATAACATTTTGCTATCACGCCGATTTCGATATCGAAGGGAAACCGGGAAGACGTTTCGAGTTTAAAGAATTTTTTTTGAGGCAAGATAGGTAAATGGGTAAAGTAGCTAGTTTCCCAGTTTTCATCTGGGGAAATCGGAAAGACATTTTAAATTTAAAAAAAAAGAAAAACAAAACGAAGCAGTTACCGACTTTTCCCTACAGCGGATAGCAAAATAAGCTCGCCTCATCTTGTTTCCATTGAGGGGAAACGGGGAAGACGTTTCGAATTTGGCAAAAAATTTAACGAGGTACCATGAGTCAATGGGTAACGTAGCTACTTTCACAGTTTTCCCCTCCTAGCTTAGGCGGGATTTTATTTAATTTTGGCTTCTCGCCTAGTTTGACATCTATCTAGGGTAAACCTTTAAATTTGACAAAATTCTCATGAGGTCAGGTAAGTTAATGGGTAACAAAGTTAGTTTCGAAATCGGGAAGGCATTTTAAATTTGAAAAACTAAAAGAAAAATGAGAGAGTTACAGATTTTCTCCTACAGCGGTGAGCGTATTAATAAAATATGCTCCTTATCTAGTTTCCGTCGAGGGAAAACCGGGAAGAGTTTCAAATTTGGCGACATTTTATTAAAGGCCACATAAGTCAATGGGTAACTACGTAGCTAATATCACAGTTTTCCCCCCCCCCCCCTAGTTTGAGATGGACTTAATTAAATTTTCCTTTCGCGCCTAGTTTGATATTCATCTAGGGTTAACCGGGAACACGTTTTAAGTTTGACAAACATTTCAAGACGTCAGGTAAGTTAATGGGTACGAAGTTAATTTCCAAGTTTCCCCTTACGACGAATAAAAGAATTGGCCCCTATTCGGGCATTCATCAAGGGAAATCCGAAATTGTAGATTGCAAATTTTACGGAATTGTACGGTCATGTAAATAAATGGGTAGCGAAGTTTGTTTCCTTGTTTTCCCTTACGACGGATAATGTTATAAGCCCCTTATCTGGTATTTATTTTCCCCTTAAAATGGGTAACAAAAACCCCTTTGTGCCCGACAATGGCAAACCGGGAACACACTTCAAATTTCCCGATGTTCTAGCACTGTAACTCGGGCAAATATTTGACATAGTAAGTCTCCCAGTTTTCCCCTGCGGCGGCGGGTACCAAAATAGGCCTACAAACCCCACCCTGATGTCTGAACCTACCTCTGTGGCGAAGAGACCGCAATTCCATTTCTATACCAAACCAATTGTGCTGGCGGGTTTCCTCCTCTGCTGCGGCAAGCAATTTCAACCTTTTGTCCCCGCCTCAAGTTCTCACCAGTAGAATACCCCTCGAAGAAGGGTGGACCCGGAGGATCTAAAATGTTCCCAATGAAAAAAATTCTCTTCCCGATGTGGGGGTTCTCTCCAATCTTACATAAAACCGACAAGTGTATATTAGCGCGCATTGGTACATCTGGCGGCAGTGCTCGGTGCTTTGCCTGGCACGAAAAATCCTTATAGTCGTCGTCAGCAGTTGGCAGTACAATCAGGGTCGATTTGGTGGTGAAAGTTTTAAACTGCGTCTCCTTCACTTCGATTTGGGGCTCATACGCTACAATATAATAATTAATTAGTCAATGCAAAATCCATGGTGAAATTGATGTTAATCACCGCTGGCGTATTCGATATTTCCGCGGTACCAAACGATATCCGCAGCTGGTTTGGCGTTCTCAACAATGCACTTGAGAGTTAAATTTTGCTTTTCAATCACCTCCACCTTGGAGTTGGGTGGGTAGCCGTCAATTTGAATAGATGTGGGCGCAGCTGAAACAAAAACAACGAAGCGACTAATGATGAGAACGTGCGATGCATACTAAGTGCCAAAATTCTGGAGCCTGCAAACACCGTCCCCCTAATAGCGAAGGCAAAGCAATCCTTTCGGGTTTTTCGAAATGGAAATCCTAGCTGAATATACTCGTCTCCCATAGCTAGAAAATCGAAGAAGAAGACGACCCGGCACATAGGGATTGGGAAAATTAAGGTAATAACTGCGGTACTTCAATATTCCCAAAGTGTATGTGTGATGATGGTACACATCATACAGATCTCTAGGATGGACAAACGGGGCAAACGACGACGGTATATGAACATCAAGTCGGCGACAAAGACGTCGAAAAAGAAGGCGTCCTTGGAAATCGAGTGCAAAATTTGAAAATCTATGCTAATTCAGCCAGAGCAAACATAATTAAGGCCTCGGAACACTCCCACATGGCACAGGGGTTTATAATGAAAACTCGAAGAGACTCTTGTTTACCATACGCTTTTAATAGACGAAAATGATAATGTGTACGGCAAGGATACTCGGGAGAACAATGCTTGGCAAACCCATCATCGTCGTCAGCGTCTTCTGGATGCTACGATGTCGTTGTCATTATCATCGTCATCGTCATCGTTGTCATCCTTAGAAGGTATCTTAAGCTGTGCACAACCCTTCGTCTTGGTTCTTGGTTTTTTTTTTCTATTCTTCTGTTTTTTTTTTTTGTTATAGGATGGATCCTGACGAGGAGTTTAAGAGAAGCCTTTGCCTTAGAGAATATAATTTTCTTTATGTTAAATAGTTTTAATTGCATAACTTTAAATCCTTTTGCTAGAGGCTTAATCACGAGAGCGATTGTATAATGAAACTCGCAGCATAACAATGGCTACACGTTACACACTAAGAGTTCGATGGAATTCCACGAAATGCAATATAGAACCTTATTAGACAGGGGCAGGAAGAGAGAATGAGGGCAAACAAGAGCATATCCTTCGATAAGACGTGCGTCGTTTGTGTGTGTATATACCTATTGATAATGATGACTTGAAGGTCAGAGGTATTAAGTGTATAAGCCAGGCGGTTCTTTGGTTGGTTGGACTAATGGTTAATGGATTTCTTTTTTTTCGCATATTTTATAGCCATTTAATGGTTGCGTACTTACCGATTATATTTAGCTTGGCATTGGCCCGAATCGCAGGATTACCTTTAGCCGGCCCCACTTGACACTGGTACTCGGCATCGTCCTCGAGGGTGGTGTTTGATATTTGCAAGTTGTAGATGCCCTTGTTGAAATCACCGATGACCGAGTAACGCGGATATCCGAGAATAATTGCCGAAAATCCCAACGCAAAGCCGTCCTTTGTCCATTGGACCTTGCCGACGCGATTGGATATTTCACAGCGCAGCAATGTGTCGGTGCCTTCGAGGATGTGCACATCGTGCGGTGTTACACGAAACGTTTGCATCGCGTTGTTTGTTTGTTGTCCTTTGACAACATCGATTGGAATGTACACTGTAATTGAAAAAAAAAAAACGCACACGTTCATAGTGTTAACCAATTATAGTAGAATGTGTGCATGTGTAAGAGTTGACAATCTGTCAATTAAAACAGAGTAAAAATATTTTTTGAACCTTTGAATATTTTCAGAACCTTTGAACAAGCGTGATTTTGGATGCATTTTAAAATTATATTTGACACTATAGAGTTTCAAGCTAAGCTGTTTTTAAACCTCTTTTTTAATAGAACGATAAAATGTACAACGCCTGACCTCTCTAACAATCATGCAAGATGTGTGCGTTACAGGTGTTTCACACACACGAAAGGGACCGGCAATTTTTTGCCGATTCCGAACGGCGAATTGAGAGATCTCCCATTACAAGGGATAGTCTGGGAGGGTTTGTCAGACCCCCGTGGAGGTGGAACACAGTGAAAAGCTTTTATTGTCCTGGTCGGGAATAGAACCAGGCACAGTGGTCATACACACTAACCACTGCACCACGGCGCCAGGTATACATATAGGGCAAATGTTATTGTATAGCTACTCAATTATAAAAAAGCTTTTTACGTTTACGAGCTTTGGAATCAAGACTTTTTATAGAGAAGAGTAGAAAATCGTAAACAAGTAATAATTCTGTTTCTTAAAAGTATGCACATAAAAATTCTGCTTATTTGCAAAAGCAAAAAATGTGCATTTTATAAGTCTAACTAAAAAAATAAAATTAGTTTGTTGCTAACTTCATTAGCAATACCCAAGCTATTGCACATCATCAGAATGGATGAAATTTTTTGACAGTTCTTACTCCCGTCCTTTTTATTTTTTTTTTTAAGTCCAATATAGACAAGTCACCATGGCAACACCGTTTTCAGCAACATCTTATTCTTTAAATTCGACCCTTATTCCCAAATACGTCACTACGTGCCACACTTCCTATTTAGCAATCGACCAATAACCTAGGGACGTGCAGATTTTTCGCGTTGAAATGAGTTGATTTGCCCACACATTGCCTCGTCAACCGTTTTGACCTCTTTAAACCTTTTTTCTTAGGGTTGAAGCTTAAACTTGGGTACTTGCAAAGTCGCATAATTGTATACCCCCGACCGGTTGTAAGATACTCATCAAGTCGCCGAGACTCAAACAGCTTCGGTAGGCTGACGAGTGTCGAACTAAGTTTTGCTGAGCCAGTGTTGGTGAGTATGCATATTGCAAACCCTGCCGAAGGATAGAAGGGTGAGGGCCAAACCAGCCTCTGTCAGTGCGGGCTATATTTTCCAGTTCGGATTCAGCTAATTTTCAAACCTGATCTGGCTCAATGGATTTCCAGCCAACCCACTAAATTTCAGAGCTCTACCTTAAAATTTAAGTCCTTAAAGTTGTTTACATACGGACGGACGGGCGGACATGGCTTAATCGATTCTCCTGTCGGTCCCATTCATATCTGTAAAAGGTCTTAAGGGTCTACGGTGATTATTTCACTACCTTACACACTATACATCAAACTTAATATAGCCTGGGTCGGGTATAATAAATAAGGACGTATAGTAGAAGATTCGCTTATTGCCCGGGGACAATATCGCTAAGACAACCCTCGAAGACAGCAGAAGCTGTCTCGCGAGAAGAGGTGCAGCAACCTTAATACCCCATTACAGACCGAGCCAAAGTGAATTGCAGACAGACAATGCCAAAAGGCTGCAAAGGAAGTCTTTTTGCCTCGAAAAAATACCGCCTTCAAGGACGCTCCAAGAATGTCGAAGAATGCAAAGTAGAGTGCTTCTACCATAGGAAGTGTCAGAAAAACGAGTATAAGCCGGGCAAGCTAGCTATATTGGACTATGGGACAGCTAACGTCAGCCACATACTGAAAACCAGTGAATTAGTTTCAGTGTGTACGCAGAAGTTACAGTCCGATGAACGGACCGTTGAATACCCCATTGTAAGGATTCCCGTGAGTAGTCAGATAACCCTGTTGGCTAGTCCGATCATAAATAGTGACCAATTTTTGTTTACCGCTGGCCATATCTCTCTTGAGTGTCTGCACGTACAAAGTTCTCTCCAACGTATGTTATTTCTACACAAGGATTCAGTTTCTATCCTACATGCTATCGAGCTCAGCGGAATTCTTATAGATTTGAGGGCTACAGATGCATTCATCCTTGACTGAGCAAGTTTATCCGCTCCTTTATTTCTCGGGATATCGATGTGACCTGGCACCCAACATAGAGTTACAGTGTTGCTATAAACGATAACTCCCAAATTTCCCTGCATAGTTTGATTGCACCACATCTCATTCCAGTCTTTGTGTGGAAACTGCAGAAGCTGTGCACGGATTAATGGCATCAAATCCCGTCCTTTTGATGTGCGCGTTCGACTTCGCCAGGGCTGTGTTCTGTCGCCGCTCCTTTTCATAGCATATATGGACTGGATGGTGAAGCGCAGTTTTGGCGACCAATGTTTCGAATTGGCTGGCATCAGGATGAGCCATCTGCTTTTAGCAGATGATTTGGCCAACCTTGCATCATCCAAAGAGGAACTTCAACGAGCACTGGATAGGTTTGCAGCCGTCTGTGGTGATGCTGGGATGAAAGTAAACGTGAACAGGTCGGAAGTGATGGTTGTTTTGCGAACTCCTGTGCAATGTACCCTGCACATAAATGGAGTTCCATTAAAACAGGTGGAGAAGTTTAAGTATCTCGGGGTCTTTTTCACGAAAGATGGGAGGAGTGATACTGAGTTGTCCTGTAGAATTGGCCAAGCTGGAGCAATAGTAAAGGAATTACGCCAGCCGGTTATCAGAAGCCGAGCTTTGAGTGAGAGCAAAGATCTCAGTTTTTAATTCAATGTTCGTTCCGACCGTCATCTATGATCATGAAATTTGGGTAATGACCGAAAGAATTAGATCGCGGGTACAAGCTGCCGAAATGAGATTCCTGAGGTGCGTGGCTAATGTTACTCTAAGGGATAGAGTGAGAAACGTCAGTATTCGTGGGAATCTTAATGTTGAGAAGCTACTTCTCCGAGCGGAGCGATCGATTCTTCAATGGTTTGGACACGTTGTTCGCATGTTCCCTGACAGACTTCCTAGACAGGTCATGCTAGCCGAGATGCGAGCGTGTCGCCCCCCTGGTAAGCCAACAAATAGGTGGTGGAGTCCCGCTTATTGCGCCGGAGTCTCTTGAGTTGGTGGCGGAGGATCGAGAACCATCGTAGGACGATTTAGCCACCCTCGGTCCGCGAGCCTTTTAAAACATAAGCGGCATTCGAAAATGATGATGATGTCATCTCATTCCATGGCTTTAAAGGCCGCTTGGCTGCTCTTGTTTATGAGGCTATGTTTCTTCAGCTTCAGTGGCAGCTTAGGATCATGCCTGCCAGCTCCGCCTAAAAAATGCTGCAGTCGCCACTGTTATGGAAAGATTTGCTTAGTCAAAGAGCTTCACAGAAGATGCTTGAGCCGGTTCCGATGTCCATCTTACAGTCGTCAGTAGGTATAGACTGATCTCGTCATCTTCTGTGATAGTCTTATCTTCTCGTTCACATCTTTCAGGTATTCTAGTAGAGAATTACCTGTTGAAAGCGAATGTCATACGAAGGTAATCCGTGGATGGGGTATCTATGGGGTATCTACTCTACCCATTGAGTTTCTACAGAGGCGTGTGCATAAGATCATCACGACCACAGCCCGGATTCCATTAGGCAGACAGCTGTTTAAGCTGTCTTGCTGCTGCAGTATATATTCAAGGGAGTGAGGTTGAGTGGTATATCCAGTGCCAGTCCTTAGGGACCCTTTTATTTCCATACAGGCTGCCCTTTGAATCTTGGTTATGTTAGAGAGGTGACACTTTCTTTCTGTAACCTTCAACCATACAAATGCACCGTAAGTTAGGATACGGTCTTCTTTATTATCTGTCCAACTGAGTCTAGAGTCCAATATGACGCCCAGGTATCTGGCCGATTTGTAACCCTCTTCCAGTGGAAAAGCCCTTAAACAGCAAGACTTCTATCTAACAAGGATTTATTACCCAGTTACCAACAGTGTGGAGAGCGTAGCTGAGTTCGTCGCTGAGGATTGATTTTTTTTATATAATATGCTCATGATCAAGGGGTTATGACTACCCTTAAAATGCGGAGGAATTTGGAGATAGAAAAATAGAAGAAGAAAGTAATTCTCGATCCAACGCAACCGCTGATCAGCCAAATATGAAACCTCTGCACAGAAACGCTAAAGCTTACCCTCGCAAGTGTTATGCCTTTACGGAGAAAAGCAAAAGTATGACTAGCAGAATATTTCATAGAAACATCTGGCATGCATCTAATTGTTGTCCATTCTATTTGCATATTGGAAGAGAGTATGATGAACTACTTAAAGCTGTCTCAGTTCCAATTCCCAAACAGGGCAAAGTGGAGATCAGCTATTCCAAAGAAGAGAGCGCTTAAACAGACCGGGCCTAAGCAGATTTGGTTTCATATGACTTGATTTGTCTGAAAAGGATCCCAAAACGAATGACACATTTTATAATTAACGTGATAGGTGGTGTACCTATAGTTACTTCTATAGGTAGTATTTTTTATTATATTATGTAACCAATTTTCCCAGAACTTGTTCTTTTATAAGTTTTTTCCCCTACAAAAACGTTTTTTTTTATTATACCCAGGTATTGGTTTACTTGTAAAAGGATGCTGAAAACCTTTTTGCATGCAACATACAGGATGCTAGTAACGCAATTTTCCTAGAAATATTTCCCAAAGCTTTCCAATCATGCGAGATTTTAAGGTATTCTTAATTTGCAGTATTACCATGAGTCCGATACCTACATATCGCCCTGCACAAGGATTCATAATCACACCACGCAAATTAATTTTAGGACGAAATTGATCCGGGAATCAAGAACGCAGCAATTTTCGAGAGAATACCCACTTGTTAAGTTGGATATTCTGGGAAAATTAGGATCCATGAAGATTGTTGTCCTTATCAATGCCAGTGCGGAGTGAAAGTCAATGCTTTGACGTGACTGCATATGATCCGAGATGGAAGGCTGCCAATTGTTGCCTTAATCAGAAAATTTTCTGAGTAAAGCAACAATTTCAAGAACCATCAGACTTACAGCGTCTATTGTGTAACAAATTATGTAAGAAATCATGTAACAAATCAAGAATTCTCTTTCCAAAAGTCATACCACACTGCTGCACTCGAGGGCCTCCTGAAGTCATAATTGAACGTTCATACAAAAAAGACTGATGTAATTAAGTATTCTTTAGTGTCGAAAATTGAAATCTTATGGCGTATTCTTTCCAACACCAATTCGTGAAACTGGTGTGGAATACAGTAAAAAATTGTTCTTTTCTGGTACACCTGGACGGAATCGTGCTCATGGAAATGTTCTTTTGAAATCCAAATTAGTTCAGTGTCGACACCGAACTCGAAATTTCGCCACCGTCGCATTTGACGGTGCAGACTGGGTGTATCTTTGATTGTGTGTGAAGTGACGTTTTGACTCAATTTTCATTCGTGATTATTAACAACACGATTGAAATAGTATGAAATCGATAAAAACTCAAATTTAAAGCTATCAAAATTAATTTTAAGTAAAGAGTACAAAAACCCAACGCCAACAAAATCACGCTACAAAATGAAGAAAAAAAACTAAACAAAATGAAGTCAAATCAAGTTGATACGTAACGTGATAATTGCACCGTTGCAGTATTTGTCGTTCTGTACACAATGAAACCGAGTATACACCACGCTGGAATTGTCGCGAACACCGAGTATTATTTGACAGCTCAGTGTGGCAGTTCGGTGTTCAAAAGAATACGCCATTAATTTCTAATTCAAATTTAAATGAAATAGTCGGATGTTAATTTACTTTTATGCATTTTTGGGTTCATTTTAATGTTAGTGCAATAAAAGTGTGGGAAAGTTTAAAAAAAAAATTATCTACTGGCGTAGTTGTTGAGTATAAACTCATAAGACAGTTTTTCTTCATATAAGAAAAATTTTAACTATTGGCTCAGTAGGTAGAAATTGTTTTAGAACTGCACAGGTTGACTGGAATGCATTCAATTTTTCCCCGCAAGATCCATTAGACTCCACACGGTGGATTGATTTTTTTAACATAAGAGTCAATCAGTCTGCCTATGAATATTTGTCATGTGGGCAATATTAATGCATTCAGGGCCCGCTTGTATTTTTTTTAATTTTGTGAGGTGCGTAGGGCACCCAATTAAATCAAAAAGGTCTTTCCAAAAGCGCTGTACTGATATTTTTTTGCGAATATAAAAATGCACAAAAATCTTAATTACTGCATTGCAGCTTCTGTCTTGGAGAAGATGAGAGTATATCGACTTGATCCTAATCTCTCCTGCTGAACGCAGGCAATTTATGTTGAAATTCACATCAGACCGCTGCAGTAATAATCATATTCTTTAGGTCACCACACCAATTTTGTAACTAAGGATTTGAGTTGGAACTCGCCATTCCAATAAAAACAGAACTAAACCGTTGTTGTAGGTGATCACTTGGACTGTAGTCTGCCGAACGATTTTTTATTCTCCCTTCTCGGGTTGCTGGTCCCCTATTGGGCGCCACTTAAGCTCATGGATAATATCCGGGGCGTACCAAAACTAGCAAAAAATTAAAAATCCATGAGCATCCTCGATCCAAGTCTCAAATTGAGCGGCGTCCTTGTTATCGTCTTTTATCCACGTTAGGGTCGGTCAAACTAAGACACATTTTTCTCTTCCAACATTCAAATAAAAGGGATTTTTATTAAATACTCTGCTGCTTATATTGGCTTACCTGCTTACCTGCGGCGGAAACATTTTATGTTTCAGGGTAGGGCTTTCATGTTCCGTACTCTCTCATTTGCGTTCTTTTTTTTTTTGTTATATTCTCTAAGCCTTTCCAGTTGCGATGTGCACATGTGCTACGCATTTAAAGAGAAGTCAATACTTGATTGTGAGCTTATTATTAAGAACAATTATAGACTCCTTATTTTGATTTATAGCGTTTCAACATCTCGCCGGAATATTTTTATCGCTCTTTGATTTGTCAATTTTTCATGTTTCTTCAGGCTTTAGTGAATCGCTAAAACCGAATTCCGTTTAAACGCATTAAAGACGATCAGAATGCAGGTCTTAACTCAATACTAAAAACTTAAACAAGACGCTTCACTACACAAACATCTTCTGTAAAGAAGATGACTGCAATTAAAGGAAACCTCTAAATTTCTTTGAAAGGCAGTCGCTGGTATGGCAGCTATATCTTGAAATTTTGTATGCAAAACGTGGCGTAATGTCAGCAAAACCCAACCCTCTTTGATCCTTTACAGGTCACCAGTCACACTCCTCTAAGCCATGAGACGGGGAATAGGATATTTTGGTTTAGTCGAAACAGCGTATTGAGCAAACTTTTCTTCACCTTAAAATTCAAGGTTGAATTTGTTCCGGTCGAGTATGAAATAAATAAAATAAATAAAATAAATAAAATAAATAAAATAAATAAAATAAATAAAATAAATAAAATAAATAAAATAAATAAAATAAATAAAATAAATAAAATAAATAAAATAAATAAAATAAATAAAATAAATAAAATAAATAAAATAAATAAAATAAATAAAATAAATAAAATAAATAAAATAAATAAAATAAATAAAATAAATAAAATAAATAAAATAAATAAAATAAATAAAATAAATAAAATAAATAAAATAAATAAAATAAATAAAATAAATAAAATAAATAAAATAAATAAAATAAATAAAATAAATAAAATAAATAAAATAAATAAAATAAATAAAATAAATAAAATAAATAAAATAAATAAATTAAATAAAATAAATAAAATATATACAATAAATAAAATAAATAAAATGAATAAAATAAACAAAATAAATAAAATATATAAAATAAATAAAGCAATGAGTCAAACATAAATGTCAAAATTCTCAGTACGCCTCTGAGCATCTGTCTGGTGCCTTTAACCACAATTAAGCAACCAGTCTATTAATTGCAAGGATTTACGACTAAATTTCAAATATGTTTGGAAATAAGTGTGGATTCATCAAACTTCAAATCAAACTCTGTTTTAAGAAGCCAGCTTTCAAATCAAAATGAGCTTCAAGGCAAAAAGAAGAATGCAGAATTTTGGGGTGTCAGCTCGCGGGAAAAAAGGGATTTCCGAAAAGAATCACCCCACGCCACACATTTAAAAAAAAAAAATCAGAATTTTGTACGAATGCAATTTAAAAAGGCCATGATGCATACACCAAAAATCTAACATCATTGACAAAGAAATTAAAAGAATAATCTAACCTAGGATATGTATATACGAATCCTCCATATCTCATTTTAATCCCAAAGTAACAAAGTTATCTATGAGACTACACATTGTGTCAACTCCGTTAGCATCATCTTAAGAATCTCTTAGTGCACATTACCCCGAAGAATACAAATGAACATCGGACATGAATCTTAACATATCGCATGCTCTAATCAACATAGATACAAGTTGTCGCGGGAAAAAAGGGATTTCCGAAAAGAATCACCCCACGCCACACATTTAAAAAAAAAAAATCAGAATTTTGTACGAATGCAATTTAAAAAGGCCATGATGCATACACCAAAAATCTAACATCATTGACAAAGAAATTAAAAGAATAATCTAACCTAGGATATGTATATACGAATCCTCCATATCTCATTTTAATCCCAAAGTAACAAAGTTATCTATGAGACTACACATTGTGTCAACTCCGTTAGCATCATCTTAAGAATCTCTTAGTGCACATTACCCCGAAGAATACAAATGAACATCGGACATGAATCTTAACATATCGCATGCTCTAATCAACATAGATACAAGTTGTCCATAAATAACATGACTGTGTAGGAATACTGAGAAAGTTCTTCCCATATCACTTACTACCCAGAAAATTGTGTCAACCTCGGGTTGATCTATGTCTGGTCTGCCCCCTACCACCACACATATCAAGCTCTCCAAAGTTCTATTCAAATTTCTGTTTGATTTTTAATGAATTCGAATGGGACTGACGACCGACGACACGGCCGGCGACGGACAAAAGGCCCCTTATACACACGCAAACAGTTACGGAAGCGATTATCGAGATTGAGATGGAAGTCTCATTTCCCTTTTGATTTCAACCTGTCGCTCCAATCGCTGCCTCTCGTACATCAAGTCTTGCGAAATGTAAAACATTTTCCAAACACCTTCACGTTTGGTATATGAAGGTACGAAGCGCACCCAAAAACGGTTCCATCTCTAAATATTTCATAGCGAGCGAACGTGCGTCCACGTCCAGTCATTGGCCTCCTATGGACGAAATATTCTACCTGTGCAACTAGAACTCAAAAATTGATTAGATTCCCCCCTCGAATACACCAGCCGACCGGGGCCATGTAATTATGGCCCAATTATAAAAATGTAACGTTGAACTTTTTGGAACAGGCACATTTTTAATGCGCTGCTCTTCGGTGTGTAGGTATGTTAAGGCGTTGTCTTTAGGTACATATGTATACCCAGGCCCAGGCGTCCTCCTTATGTAAACGCGGTCGATGTTAATTATCTCTGTCGTCTGAGAGAAGTCGAGTGTGTTCTGCTGGCCTTTTAAGGAAAGTTGCACAAAAGACGAGGGCAAATGCGCTGCCCGCTGGCATGGCACTTCGATGACTAAGGGTAAGTGACCGGACGACCGCATGACTAAGAAAATTTATATACGACACACGCATCCCACAATCTAAATTAAGCCAAACGATGTCGATGTCGATGTCATTCTTATTTCTCTCGTAGGAAATGTTCCTCTTTACCTTTTTTTTTTGGGTTCCCAGTTCCCATTGTATTTTCAAGTGTAATCTACAAGGAAGCACTTTGGTGACCACGGGAAATCCTTGAAGTGTGACCAAAACTGGTTTCTGCGGAGCTAGGGTGTCGGTCCGAGCATGTTTAGTGTTTAACCAAAAGGATCATCATCACCAGGTAACAACAACAACTGACCGGATGTCACACTGCGATAGGTAATACGGATACCTGTTAACTGACTCGGTGTCGGTTAATTTTTTTTTTCGGTTCTGTGTAAATGAAGACGAAAAGATGCCTCATAAGTTTCAGGAAATCCGGCGGCGGCAGCGTGCGGTACCTACCTACATCTCGTGTTCAGCATATCGGGCGCAATCCATCAATAGGTGAAAGTTTATTATGCAAAAACGAAAGATACACCCACCATCCGTATAATGTATCTTCAGCTCCACTGTTTTTGGGCAACGAAATGGGAACAAAGACAAATCTTTTGGAGATGGCAGTCAATATTAATTATAAACCCTCATCGTGCCATGGTCTTGTCGTCATCAAAGGAATTGAAATCGTAAAATCCATTATTAAAAATGTTCGTTCAAGTCTTTAGCTAGCTGAGCTGTTTTCTCGGTGGATGGCGTGAACGCGGGACGCGAAACTTCCAAGAAGACGAATAATTAACACAAAAGGCCTCCTACAATTGACTGGTCACTGGAACTAATTAAATTAAATTAGGCAAATATGCGGGGGTCACTGATGGCGATGAATCGACATTCACAGAATCCCAGTCAGCACACTTTAGCAGCGCTCGTTCTTATAGAATGGAAAAGTGCAGAATAAATATATATTGAAGAAGTTTATGGCTTATCTGGTGTGTCGTAAATTTGAAAAATGTTCTTTTCATACTCAGTGTCAGTTGTCGGTCGTCCCTTGTATCGTGGGGAGTGACTGGTGACTGGGCGGTGACTTTTACCCGCTTAAGGATTTTTGGGGGCGCTAGCATAATAAGGCGCCCCATCAGAATGAAAAATATTCTTATAAATACACAAAAACTTTTTGTTAAATCAACTTGGCTTGTTAATTAGCAGATACGGTGTTGACATTCCGGAAATAATTGAGTGAAAAGTCATAAAATCAGCTTCTGTTCTTTGCCGCCTAAAAGCCTCTCTTTTAAAAGAGTTTTCCGAGTTTTTAAAACACATATATTTGCTCTAAAGTGATCCAGAAAAAGCATGCATGTCGCGTTTTTTTTATCTTTCCGAAAAATAAAAAATATTCAGGAGCTATACATACAGGCCTTATTCTTCTTATATCAGTTTTACAAGCACATTCTTTAGTCTATATACATGGCAACTTCTGTAAAACAATAAATTTTCCAACCTTTATTGCCAGGTTTTTAGCGGTTCGTCCAAAAATTGAAAAAGGATCTCTTATGGTATCGCTACGTTGTCCGTCAGTCTGTCCGTCCAATCGTGTTATAACTTCTGAGCCGTAAGTCGTAGAAAGACAAAATTTGGTGTGCATTCAAAAAGCCGAAATAGCCAAAGAATCCAATGAGTTCACCAATACAAGAGCTTTGAAAAAAAAAAACGTTTTGAGCACTATGTTCCGAAAAGCACTGACATAGAAAAAGTCTGCTATTCCGGATGAACAAGCATGGTTTTAGGATCTCCAGAAATAGCACCGAACAAGGCTTTGCCTAAAAAAAATGACCGCAAACGGTTTTTAACGAAAAATGAAACCTGTGCAAGCTTTAAGGCTCTTAAAGCAGGCCTTGACTTGGTGTGGAAAAAGGGAAATTCCTGTTAAAATCATCCCCATAAGAACCTCAACCTCAGTGCGGAATGTTCAGTGGCAGAATGTCTTGCTACCATAATCGCAGTACAACAAGAAAGTGCAACAACGGGCTCACCAAGGGCTAGTAGTGCTCGTCCTACACTTTTTAAAGTGAACACCTGCTAGCCTCTACCCACGTCCTTTCGCAAATTTAACGACGTCGTTCTAGACATGGCGATTTCGACTCAACACAAGTCTGATAAGGTGGAAACGTCAGACCTGAACCAGCAAATTACAAAAATCGGCTCGTTCAACTGTATGAAGCAAAAACGGTTTCCACCTAAATCACAGACTTAGGCACGATGAGCTTCCGCTATTCGACAGTTCCAGTACCTTGTGGCCGGGCTTCTACCGAAAATATCTAGTTATCACCTTAGACCGAATTCTTGCATTACATTCCCAATCTTCTCAAGAAATAAAGGGACAACGTTCGAAGCTTGCTAAGTCTTCTGCATTTCGTTGTCGCTACACATTTGGAAAATGAGTGATAATGGAACATAGCTGTCAAATATTTCGAAAATCATTCTGCATCCAATCCAAGACCTAAGATCGTTGCAAAAATGAGCTCGGACTTGCAGCTCAGAAGCGGTTCGTCACTGAGTGCGTTTCAGCTGTTCTTATGCCTTCAGCCCAATGAATCCGTTGTGTCCGTCACGTCGAAGTACACAACTGACAACTCAGTGAAATACACACGTTCTTATGGGAAGCCACATACGTCACGAAGTTCTTCTATGGGCCGCTTCCCATAAGAACGTGTGTATTGAACTTAGTTGTCAGTTGTGTACTTCAACGTAACTGATTCATTGGGTTGCAGGCTTTAAACACATGTTGAGAGAATAAAATTTATTGCCAATTGCGAATTGAGGGATCTCTGATCATGACAAATTATACTTTCGGAGGGTTTGCCAGACCCTCGAGCAAGTGGGTCCGTGAAAAAACTTTCGAACCCGGGATCTCGAGCACGGCAGGCCAATACCAACACACTAACCCCTGCAATAAATTTATGAAATCGTCGAAATGCATTCATTGTGTCTATCGTGCTCCGTTTTATTAAAAACCAAATCGTTATCACTCTTACGATTATTTTGTAATTTTGTGCGGGATCATCCTAACGTGCGAGTTAGACATCGCGACAACTGCTGAGGATGACAGAGGTCAAACCTACATAGTTGATTGGTGTAAATAAATTTAGTTCTTAGCTGTTGCAATAATAAACTTCGCTCAATAGTTCTAGCTGTCAGTTAAGGGTTTAAAAAGCGGCACTGAACCTATCATTGCTGCCTACATTAACACTTTTATGGCAGCATATGTACTTGGTTTTAGATGAAGACTTATTGGCTTGCAATACGTCTGTGTCTGTGATGTCAGCGTGGCGTATGCAAATTATTTCGCAAAGATCGATTTATGAAAAGTTGGATAGCTTGTAACTTTGTACAAGTTTCTTTCCGGAGCAATGTCAATTTTACCACGTGACAACGACCAGCTTGTTAAAATCTTTTAAAATAGGGACCAGTATAGCGTTTTACAAATACTGATGGAGCAGCGATCGTCTCAAATGACAATGGACAAATTTCGCCTACATACCTAGATTCGAAATGTATCACTTTATCGATAAACGTTATCGTACCAAACACTTTTCAGTTATACGGCGAAAGTTCAAACTTGCATTAGAAATTGCTAAAACCGTGCAGAACAAATAGGATATATATATATATATAGAGTGGCGCAACAGCTCGAGGCGAACCAGGGCCAACTTCTCAACAATGTATGCTGGTGTGTTAATTTCTTTACATACAAGGGGACCTACAATTTTTTGCCGAATCCGAACGGCACTTTGAGAAGTTTTTCAGGACAATTAATACTCTCGGAGGGCTTGTCAAACCCTCGCGGAGGTGGGGACCGTGAAAAAGAACAAGTCTTTTTTTTTTTTTAGGTGACGATGGCAGGATTCGAACCCAGACCTCCGGCGTAGTAAGCACACACACTAACCACTACGCCACGGTACCCCACAAATAGAACAAATAGGACAAATAGGATAGTTCGCATATTTACGGCCAGACAATCGCGTCATGGCCATCCATAAACCGCAGCAAAAAAAAAAAAACTCAACACTCAAAAGGCCAACACTGGCAACAGCTACAAAATTGACAACAGGCCACATCTTGTTGCGAAAACACTGCCATGGTACGGAAGCCTAAGAAGTTTTGAAACACCTCCTCTGCAAGTGTCCAAATGGTAGCAGACAACGACTTCAACTTCTTGGACAGGTCTTTTTTGAGGAGCTTAACGAGCTCTCAAGAGAAGGAACCGGTGGCGAATACTGTGAGTTTAGCAAAGGAAGCGGGCCATTGTTCTGATTTCAAAATTCTGCTCTTTCGAAAAAAATATGCTTTCAAAATTCCGGTTTTCAAAACTAAGCTTTTTCAAAATTCTGACCTTTGAGCAATAAAATTCTGCTTTTTAAGCCAGCTGTTGAATTTTTGGATGTAAGCCAAGGTAGTTTCATTATAATTCTGCTTTCTAAACTATGCTTTTCAAAATTCTGCTTTTTCAAAATCCTGCTTTTCAAAAATTATGATTAAGGAATTCAGTTCTGCTTTTTAAGCAAACTTTTGAGTTTTTGAAAATGAGCAAAGGTAAAAAAAGAAACAGGCAATAGGATGGCACATTCACACATATTTCATTTTGTCAATGTTGTGTAAATCTAGAATTATGTAAAACAGAATTTTGAAAAGCAGATATTTAAAAAGATGAATTCTCAAAAACATAATTTTGTTAAAAAAAAAATTTGACCCGAACCCTTAAATCATAGGCATATAAAGAAACGGACAGGAGGTTGCAAAAAGCGGTACGCTGTCCCAAACACAGTGCAGCTTAGTCAGAGTAGCATTCCCAGAATTTCGTAAAATAGAATTTTGAAAACAGAATTTCAACCCCCACCCTTCAGCTAAAGCTCGAGCTGAGCGAAGTTTCTCTTTAAAGCTCAGGATACATCAACTAACTAAGCATTATATGATTATCTTTAAGGGTACGGTAAGGGCCCTCGAAGGTCGCAGGTCTTTGCGAGCTGTTTGCTTTAGCTGCCAGTAACTCTGTCTTACCTAGACCAAATTTAAGAGTAAAATTCTTCACTTGAATTCTTCACTTCTTACATAGAAAATTATTTTAAAAGAACTGGTCTTAGTATAGTATCGTTCCGTACCGGCATGGCCCGGTACGGTACCCATTCAACCTAAGAGAAAGGGAACCTTAAAGGCTTATATTAAATAAGAAAAAGCATTAACAAGACATTTTCTTAAAACAAAACCAGTGAGTAAGTGCTACAGTGTGTGCGCAGAAGTTACAGTCCGTAAAACGGACCGTTGAACAGCCCATCCTATCCCACATTGTAAAATGCTGATGTTATTGTTATTTTTTTATAACTTATAAGTAGTGCAAACTTTTAAAAAGGGCGTGGTCCAACCACCCCTAATTACAAGCCATCAGTTATAACGCAGATATTTCCAAGTTACGCTTAAATGTACGTAAAAGTGCAATTTTTTGGTTCAAATTCAATGTTTTTGAAAAATCGACCCATAAAAGGGGATGTGGCTAAAACCTTTGTATGAACAAAATCTAGAATAAAATCCCGTTTATATAACTCGCTAATTTGTTTTTGATTCTTCCCTAAATTAGGTTTAAAGACAGCCAAAATTACGTTTTTCTGAAAATTTTTAGCTTTTTCTTCAATTCTGCCTCCAAATGTGGGCGTGGCTCAAAGTCTTGTATGAAAGAAATGTAGGACAATGTGTTTTCTACATAATATATGAGTAAATTTTTTTCGTTTTGGAACAAAAATATTGAATAAAATGCATTTGAAAAATTAACCTTTAAATCGATGCCACGCCCACTAGGGGAGGTGAAGCGATAAAAATTTTATTTTTTACATCTTACAATAAACAGAAAATAAAAAATACCAAATTTCAGGCTTTTAAGACGTCTTACAGCTTTGAAAGCTCTGGAGCTAGTTGCACAATCGCACCGATTGTGGGCGTGTCTGTAGGCGGATTCAAAAATTTTTTACACTTGTACTGCTTCGGATGACAGTGAACCCATGTACCGAATTTCAGGTTCCTAGCTTAAAATTTAAGGCCTTAGAACGTGTGACAGACGGACGGACGGACGGACATGGCTCATTCGATTCAAAGTTCAGTCTCGATCATATGCCCTTAAGGTCTTGGGGGTCTACCATTTTTATTTCACCGTGTTACAAACTATGTGACAAACTTAATATACCTGCTATCCTATGGGATGGGGTATAAAAAAAATGGTTCGGCAAGGGCTTGAACCTGGAAGGTCCGAATTATCGACGGCGTTGAGCGCCCCTTTTAGAAAAAATTAAGGCCTGCGTCGTGCCTGAATTCAAAGTGCCAAAGACACGAACTAAAAAATAAATTCTTTTCTGAAGAAAATTTCCCAACCATCTTAATTTTTGACCAGATTTTTACCATGAACGGAATGACAGGATAGTTGTGGCGCCCAAAGGGAAAGAGCCTGATTCAGGTGCTTAAGTAGGTACCTACCTGAACCACAATTTTATCCGTCGTGAAAGGTTAAAAGTACAAATAAGATCCTTCCAAATAATCTGTCCTTTTCAAAAGTGGAACCTAAAACGACCCAAAATTTTAAAAGGGCGCTAAAAGAACTTCCACACCAAAGGCGATTAAAACGCTCATACGCCGACCCTGTGTGTCTGTTGTGACTCAAGACGTCCCAAAAGGAGTAAGTATAAGGTATCAAAATTTTTTTACGAGATTCCGATAAACTAGACTTTATAGCCCGCACACACTCTCCCACTAGAATCTGTCGTCGCCGTGAATTATGAAACAATTGAAAGGATATAGACTCTCCAAATAACTCATAAAACAGTGAAAAAGTATATAAAAAAAATAATTTGCATATCTCTCTATTTTAGTATAATGGAAAAGGCCATAAAAATTGTCAAAAAAATATCCTCTCCTCGTTATTAACTATATTTTCCATTAAGTGCTCTCACTCGCTAGGTACCTACATATATCCCTTTTGCGATTCCTTCGACTATGCTCACCGAATGACTTTCCGCTTCATAAAAATCACACTTAATTGGACGGCCCCGAACTGTGACGATATGATATAGTATACACGCAACAAAACAACACAAAAAAAAAATGCTTCAATTGATACCCCAAGAGCACAGAGTAATCCTTAAATGAAAAAAAAAATTCTATGTATGGGGAGGTACATACCCACACACAAGACTCAACAGAAAAGTTCACAGGAGGTAGTAAACGAACGAAAAAAAAACACTTTCCCAAGGAAGTCAACGTGCCCCTTTCTCTTTACCGGTTAAGAGCTTGAGAACGGGCCCAGAACACACTGAAACAGGCAGCGCGGTGAGGAGGAGGACGACACGACAAGACGAGCCAGCCATGGAAATTGAGCAGGTGCACAACGTCTCTACTTTTGGGGCTGCTGCTGCTGCTGTTGAGCGTGGTTAGCTGCTTCTGTTGCCTGCAAAGAACGATGACGATGTTGATGATGATGATGATGATGATGATGGTGTGGATGTGGACCCACCTGTATATCAGGCACATATGCATGTTCTGTTCAGGCGAGTACAAAATTTTTGCCGCTTCACACAGACACATACTCACATCAGAGTGAGGAATTGATGTTCCGTTGCATCGCGTACAGAAGAGTTAAGTGAAGTACAGAGTTTGTCGCATAGCAGCCGTGTAATGAGTAATGATGGTGTGGACTCTTAGAAGGATCCTTTTTTTTGCACATCGTATACCTAAACTTATTGATTTTTATTTTTATTTTAACTTGGCTAGAAGTCCTTTTTTTCTAAGGCGGCGAAAGAAAACTTTATTGAATGTTGTAGCGAAGAATTGCCCTTTTGTGCGGTTCCTGTGTTGTGCTCTACTCAGGCCAGAACAACAGACAAGGGAGTCCTTTCTCTGCTCCTTACTGCCGGCACTCGGTGTGTTGTTTCACCGCACCATCGGCATCGTTGTCCGTTCGGTGCGTCGTTGTCGGCTCTCATCCTGCGGCGTGGTTTGGTTAGAGAGTTGCGAATGGCGTAATTGAATTCAGGTTATTTCGTCCACGTTTCGTTGGGCTCCAAAAGAGCGGTGGCTCATTAAATTAATCAACTGGAATATTGGAAAAGTTTTTTTTTTCACCAACTCTTCAGTTGTTCTTCTGTTGTTGATTTTTTCCCCCTGCGAAACTTTTCAGAACAGGTGATTGAAAAAATGTTTAACGATTTGATTGTGTGACAAGGTGCTAGAGATGGTTTTGTTTCCCACACACAAAGCGGTTTTTTTTGGGGGGCGCAAAAACGCACCCGCCTCACAGCCGCATCGCCATAACACCTTGTGTGAATGTGTTTGTAGCGGAAACGACATGAACCATAAAATATTGAATATACAATCATCTTAAATTATGAATGGGCAATCTTGGCAGAGTCGAAAGAAATCGAAGCCCGTAGCACGTAGGTATCTACCTATCTATGAGATAAACACATCGGCAAAGAGGTTGGGTATCTATATATTTATATCCCGTACGAGTTGCATACATTAGTTTAGTGGATTTTTATAAAAACTCGTATAACAAGTTTCAGTCCATCATCGCGTGGTCCCACGGTTGAAATGTCAGTGGGAACAGGCATTACACAATGTTCGTATAGGTATGAGGTAGGTAGAGATACATTCATAGATATCTACCTCAAGACGACTAATGAAGACGGGAAAATTGACCGACCACATTTGAATGTCGTCGGCTCAATAGTCTCGAAGCCATCTGCAGCATTGACAAAAACCGAAAGAAATCATTTAAAATCGGTTAATTGAGCTGCCGACCAATATATACCTACACACACCTTAGTTGGTCTCGTGATTTAGGACTTGCGAACAATAGGCTCTGCGGCGCATTATTGCCAAGTATCGATATTAGGGTCTTTGATAATCGCTGAGTCCATTCAAGAGTATCGGGGATTAATTAGAAGACTTTGTTTAGCGTGAGCTGTACGATGTCAGATGCTCAAGTCGTTAGCCTAATTAGAGGTTGTCGTTGAGTAACCTCTCTCTATGGTATTCTAGTTTTGTTCTTAAACTGGATCCATGCGAGAGTTCTTAATTATGGTGTGTGTATTTCTATGATGCATCTAGAATTTTTGCGGTAAACTCCAAACGCAATTTTCTATACGTCACTGTTGTTGAACATGTTTGCAAATAGTTTTTCGCGTCTATAGAGGTGTTTTTGAGTTGTTCAGACTGCGAAATGATTCAGCCTATAAACGTCAACTATCAACACCAACAAGAACTAGTTTTTCAACATCACCTCATCTGAGCCCAGTTTTTGCGTAGAGATTAATTCTAAAAATATGTACCAACGACTGCAAATTACAAGACCCTTTCTCCGAACTATCCCGGACTTGATCTAGATTTCCAATAACGGCAGGTCTCGAGTCTCCCTTTTTGTATCCAGACTTCTTGATGCGCTTGATGCAACTCTTAACAACACGTTGATCTCTTTGGGACAGTTTTCAGTGCAAATTTAAGACTGACCGAGATTTTTTAATTAAATGAATCTGCAGTTTGTCTGGTGTAAACGCAGCCTTAATTAAAGGAAGGGTTACTAACTTAACTAAAAGGAAATTCAAATATTTCCCAAGATTCTGCTTACTTTGCATATTGATATGTCTCCACAACTGCGACTAGCGCGAGATGATTGAAAATAAAACCCGAAGTGGCTCCACCGGACAAGCACCTTTCTGTTCCATTTTCGCTTGCAAAATAAGGTAACGATGTCATTTACCAGGGAGAAAAAACTTCAATTGTAAAAAACTAAATAGAAAACGTATCTGCGAAAGATCAGTCAAAAGTGGACAATCTCAGTTTGGTTTTTCGAATCTCAAACTATTTTGAAGGTGTGCGAAAGGGGTTAAAATTGGTTTATGAAAAGTGTGAATGAGATTCACGAGGAGATTTATTTTTGGTAACCAGCGGATATGAGTAAAATTCGAACGGCGAAATCTTCTCGTATTAGTGGAAGATTTATGTTGATCTCAGATTAGTGTCAGTGAGACATAGTAAAAAGAAGTTGAAAATATTCTTCAAGTTTGATCCGGCGTTAATAAAGCAATTTGAACGAGTCAAATCGACCAAATCAAAATTGATAGAAAAAACTCATCCGAAACGAAAAAACTTGGTCTTTTAGGGCCAGTCCGGGGTCCGTTGATCCCCAAATCAAATGAATCTGAGGTGAACATAGCTGTCATTGAACAAAATCAACTGACGTCTTTTCACATAAGTAAAAAAAATTACATCTATTCCAAGGAGTTTGATCCAAAACTAAGCGACCAAATATAAGGAGTCAAATGGAGGCTAACTCCGGGTAGAAATCCCGGATAGAAAAATAGAGACTAAGTTAACTTCGGCAATAAAATTATCTAAGTCCTTCATTCTTGGAACTACTGACTCTCCCAACTGTCACTTCTCATTGGAAAATCAGGCAAACAAGTTGTTTTTCAAATTCTGCTCAAATTCCATTTTTCATTTTTGTAAATAGTCATTTTACACAGAAAAATCAGGCAAACAAGTTCGCTGTGTTTTCCAGAGTTTGAGCCAGGGTTAGCCCGCAGCAAATTTGGCGAGATAAGC
Source organism: Neoascia interrupta (assembly GCA_947623515.1). Classification (NCBI taxonomy): domain Eukaryota; kingdom Metazoa; phylum Arthropoda; class Insecta; order Diptera; family Syrphidae; genus Neoascia; species Neoascia interrupta. Next base: position 154,635,586 of record OX392462.1, read on the forward strand.
CGAGATTAATCCCAGATCGAAATTGATGGCGAAACTCAATGACGGGTGGGGTTGGGCTCAAAATTCTGCTTTTCATAATTCTGTTTTACAAAATTCTGGAAATGCAACTTTGATAACTCCGTCGCTGTTTCTTTATTTACCTTTGCTTTACTTAAAAAAAAAGTCCAAAAATTTGCTTAAAAAAGCAGGATAAGCTGAATTTTATTGCTTAAGCCAGAATTTTGTAAAGCAGAACTTTGAAACAGATTTTTTTTTTCAAATAAACAGAATTTGGATTTGAGATAAAAGAATTTGGAAAGCGAAATTATGACCCGCTCCCTTCGGGGGATATTGTTATCACTCTGAAGATCGGTTCTCGTACTAAAAAACTTACCTACTTAGGGTAAGCGTGAGAGTTAAAGTTTAATCTGAGTCCAACCCTTCATGGTCTAAATATCCTTTTCAAGTAATTTTTGTACCTGGAAGTATTCAAAGGCAAATTTTGAGTCTAGGGAGCTAGATCGAGATTTGTTATTCCCAGAATTAAACGAATCTGTAGTTTTTCTGGTGTAAACACAACCTTAGCTACGTCAAAAAAATGAAAAATATTTCTTCAGATTCTGCATGCTTTGCATAAAAAGTAGGTATATTGATATGTCTCCACCGGCCATAAGACTGTGACTAGCGCGAGACGATTAAAAGTAAAACCCAAAGTGTTTCCACCGGAACCATTACAAGCACCTATCTGTTTGCCATTTTCACTTGCAAAATAAGGTAACGATGATATTTTCCAGGTGGGAAAAAAAGACTTCCGTTCTAAAAATCCATTTTTGAGTCTACTAGGCGTTAGTCTCCAAAAAGATTAGATCTGTATTTCGCAAGCCACTTAAGCTGTGCAGATTCCAAGCCCTTGTTTTTGCTTCTAGATGTGTTTTTTAGCTGTAAGGTTATTTGAAATGCTTTTGTAGGGGGATATTAAATCTGCCTCTAGAGGTATTTTCCACCTGTTTAGTTGTTCAAAACCCATCTATAGAGAGGTTTTCTAATCGTCAATGTCAATTAAGTCTAGACTTAGTCTAGACTTACTCTAAAGTTTAAAATCAGTCGAGCTGATGATGGTTAGACAAACCACTTGCTTTTGTTGCTTTTGTTTCCAGATGTATTTTTGAGATTTTCAGTTGTTTAGAACGCTTTTATAAGCAATTAGATCTGGAAGTGTGCTAGAAATCTTTTCGGGGGATTGACTTTGTTCCGAATCTAAAATGGCATCTATTAGTCGTCAGTGTCTAAATATAGGCTTGATGTGATTTTTTAACGTCGCTTGGGCTGGCAATAATTCGATAAATATTTTCCAATCCTATAAGAAGGAGTAGAGTTGCCTAATTTCTTATTCCAATTTATTTAGAAGTCTTTCCGAGATGTGAATTTGTTCCAAATCGAAATCTTATGTCTACTTATCACCAGATTCTAAATAGACTTGGTGTGAATTTTGAATTTAACTTGAGCTGAGTGTCTTGAGCAGATTACACTTGCTGACCTGAGCTTCGTTTCTGAGCAGTTTTTTTGCGCGTAGAGTTGTTTTGAGCTTTTCAGTTGATTAAAGCGCTTCTACAGGGACACTTAATTCATCTGCAAGTAGGTACCTACTTTAGAGGTTTCTTTGAGGCATGAATTTGTTCCAAATCGAACAGATACGTCGTCGAACAAGACGTGTCGTGCTTGGTGTCCAAAATGTCTTAATCTCACTTGAGCTGAAAATGGTTTCCGAGCACTCAATTTTTGTGCCTAGAATTGTCACTCAAATAAGCAGCTCGTCATTTGTTCAAAACGCTGCTATAAGGACTCTTTATGCATCTAGAGGTTCCAACCCCAAAAGTTACATCTACAAGTCGTAAGTGTCTAAAATGTCTAAATCCGAATTTTTTACGTCACTTGAGCTGAACATACTTTGCCTTAGAGAGTTGCCTGAAATTTTTAGGTGGGATAGTCTAAAGGTTTAGCAGTCAGAAAAAGCTGTGTTGGACTACTTCTGAATTTTAGACACCATTCGACCTGGACGTTTTATTAAATACTTGGTTTTGCGCCTAGGGGCCCTTTTGAACTGTATAAGACTTCTTTGAAATGCGTCTGGACGCATAATTTAAGCTGCGCAGGTGTTTAGGCGGAGCCAAGAAATGTACTTAGTTGACTAGTTGCCTCTTTAGAATTAAGTCTAGCGACTAGATCTGTATTTGAAAAATCCCTTAAATTGAATATAGATTTTGAAAAGTCGATGTTAGGTATTTTAGTGTGGTGAAATTGTATAAAAACAAAAAATAGAACTTTTTGCGTCTTCAGGAAAACCAGTATAGACTTAAACTCCGAGACTAGATTTGAATTTTCAAAATCGCCTGAGTAGAAAAAATAAATTTGCCTCTAGAGATATTTTAGGCTTGCAAGGATGTCTAAGATCAGTTTTTTGCCAGCTTTAAATTTCGTACTTACCGAAAAGTAATCCACAAAGGAGAGAATAATAATATAATCCTGGAGACATGTTGTATCCCATTTTTGTTTATTCTTCCTACCACAAACACTTGGACAAAATGTATGAGTATTTCAAATTCTTCAACACAAAATGAATTGTTTAAACTCTTTTTGTTATATTTTCACTGCCATTTTCATAAGACACAATACGCAACACTTTGACTTTGTTTAGATTTGAAAACAAAAGCAAGAAAAAACCACCCACAACCTTCACAAGAGTGTATCTTTCACTAGTATCTATTGCAAGAAAAGTATCTACGACCGCATCAAGCACAGGGTGAACCGTCGTCGTCGTTCTTCGTGTTGAACCCCTCGAGACTTGCTGGTTATAATAATAATTTGCGTCCAATAAACAAACCCGCGCGCGTCTTACGAACGAACCGACTCCACCACACCACAGACGAATTAAAACTGAGTTGATTGCCGCAACTCGATGGTAGCCGCAGCTCCCAAGATGGTCTGTGTTCCAGTGTGTTGTAAACCAAGCTCAGGTCCCGGCTCGCCAAACAAGCAAGCCACTGCCACGGAGTGCTGCTCTGTGCGGGTAGGTAGGTGGCCGTAGAACAGGCTCAAAGAGGTTTTTCTTTTTATCGAGTCGTTTTCTTCTTGTTGACGAAAGGTAGCATGTGTACAAACTAAAAATGTCACCACATGTATCATGTTGGTTTTTTTTTTCTGTGCTTCAGATACGAAAGACACGAACACAACAGAATAACGATGTCGTGTGGTATACAAATGGCTGAATAAAGAGAGAAACGTTTGCTTTTCGGTTTTCTCGCCGAAATTCGAATTCGAAAAAGTCGAAACTCTAGTTTTTAGTTGTTTTGCTGTGCTCAACTCGATCTCTCAAACTCATTCATCGGCGATGAATGCGACGGCGCAGTCGGGCGCAGTGCTCTTTTTCATTCATCTCGCTGTAGGGGATGTTGGTTTTCGCTCTCGATGGGCGATGTTGGTCCAAAGATGCTGTACGTGCGAGCGTATTGAGCCTCAGCACCATGGTGTGTCTTAAGATGAACTCAACGAAGCATCGATGCAATTTAAATGCGTAGTATCCCCCTCCCGCGCGCCACAAGAGAGCGTGTGTAACATAAGAATTCGCTTGGAAATATGCGAGTACCCCGCAAAGATACATTTTGTCTTTTGCAACGCTTCGCTGATGGAGGCCTAGCTTGAGGCCTTTGCATATCGCATCTTCAAAGTACTCTTGTGTATCTGGATGATTGCCGTTGTCATCGCCGCTGTGTCCGGCCATGACATTTTCACAGTTTTATTCTCAATTTTCGATGTTGGTGCACTTTCGCACACTTGTTGTTCAACGCAATTCAATTGTGTGCTCGTCGAGTTTGCGCCGCATGCGAATTGCAACGCGTTTGTTTGCCATTTGGGTGCGGATACATATAGCAGGGAGAAATTTTTGTGTGTTTTTTTTTCTCGTGCTTCATTGTCTTTGCGAAGCACAAAAGGCACAAGGACATCATTTTATTCAATTAGGAAAGGGATGATGTATATTTGTTTTTCCTTTGAATTTGGTCCAACACCCCAAAATCTTCCATGTTCTGGGTACCTGTTTCTGGGTCCTTGCTGCTTGGGTACGAGTACTTCGCATTGGGATATAAATATTCAGAAGCAACTAGCTGACAGTAAAGATGGACCAATAAAGCCTCGATTTATATGTATAGATACGGAGAGTAGTTATTACTCAAACTAGTTCCCGATTAAGATAGCTTCTTTCCTTTACACACGATTTCATTCAGGTTATGTGAGTTGGGGAGGGCTCTGACTCTGACTCTGACTGCTGTGCCAGCAGCAGCAGCAGCATCATTCGTATAGCGTAGCGAGGACATGTTTGCTTTTCGGAATCGCTGTGTGCAATTGTGGGTACACTGCATTAGTGCACGTCTTGTGAGCGAAGCCTTTATTTATTTCACTGCACAGAGTGCTGATTGCCCTTTTCCGGTCCATCGTCGAAGATGAGGAGAGAGTTGCTTGTTTTTTCCGTTTCTTACTATTTTTTTTTTTTGCTGTTGTCGTATTGGTAGAAGGACGGAATAAGATACTATTAGTGGTTCTATTTCATTCATAAATATATTTCCTTGGCTTGGCCTCTGTTGACTTGTGCGATTTTAAATTGCCTTCTTATGTATACGGAAAGATAGATTGGAAGAGGGCACGTGTGTTGTGTGTGGCGCCGGAAATTATTATGATTATTACCCACATTTTGTATCTGTGTTTGTTTAAGGAGGCATCTCTACCAGTTTGAGTTTACGAGAGCCCTATACAAAACCACCACCGTGAATATAGACTTGTTAAAAATAAATCGTAATGGCTTACGCTTAATTAGCATACACCTATAGGAGGATAATTGACAGCCAGATCGAGAATAGGTCGGTTAACCACAAAGTGCACATATCCTGGTCTTGTCAAGGAATTATACGCATGTAGGAAGGTAGATATCTAAGGCAGAGAGGTATCTTAAATGGACACCAAAGGGCAGCTAAATTCGAATATCCTTTATTCACAAACATATTGTCTACATCCATACATGCGTATTTGCATCAACTTGTATATATACGTAATGATCACATCAGCCAAAGGATTGTAGTCAAGCCAACGTACAGGCTTAGGTAATAACCAATATATGAAATAATCCTTAATTGACTTTTGGGTACTTGAACTCTTGGAAATGTTTTGATGCACATATTGTGGTGTTTTCTTTCTGGTATTGGTATAGGTTATACTACTCTAGGTGTCCAAAGGGCATTGTTCCAGCGAAAACCTTTTGAGTTGTGGTCCTTTTGTGGTTGATTTCCTTGTTAATCACTTGGGCTTTGGGTTCTTTCCACAATTACTGTGCCATCCAGACATGGTTTTTAAGTGACTTTTAAGCAAGTTATATGAGTTCTTTGCGACACTTGTTGCTCTGGACATGAAGTTCAGCAATTCGAAAATTGGCCTTTTGTTGAAACTTGACATGACGTCTCGAAAGATTTTAGCCTCAATGAGAAAGGAATATTGTTTTTAAGGATAAATCGTCACAATGGAGGACTACAGAGTTTCTTACCACAAAGATTTCAATCACAACATGTCAGAGCTGGACGAGTCACAGTAGGTAGAGCATCTCGCATTGATTCCTTGTACTCCTTCTATCAAGTTATGACCATAGGTATAGAAATGCAAAGAAAACTCTATTCTAATTTCTTCGCAGGTAATTGAATCTTACAAATACCAGGCAGCGTGTGTTCGTGGGAAACAGATGCTCACCACCATCTAACAAGAGGATAATATTTCTCATCGTAAGAAACTAGTTTTTCTCTTGAGCCCCCTTTCCAGCAAAGCTAAGTTTTCAGTTAGATTTTTAATTAATGTCTTCATCATGCTTCTAAACAACGATTGGCTACCCGTTGAGATCCCACAAGGTCGCTTCGCTTAGGTGAGGTGACGGGTTTGGCGACCCAGCGTGCTCTAGTTTGCTTTCGAAGTGCAACTCCAAAACCTGAAATCAACCCTTCCCACCCATTCCTGGTCATCCTTCCGCATTAATCTAACCGCTAGCTTACTCTAACCTACAGGAGAAATATAGTGAAAACTCATATTTTCATGGATGAGTGGACTACCCCTTGGATGCTATTACTTCAGGTGGTACTGATTTGGAGGGTTTTGGAGGCCCAAATACTAACTTATGATCCACCCAGCGACTCTTGTAACTCGGTATCCGACTCGATCAAACATCTGAGTATCAGTGAGGCTATTACCCATTGTACTGCTGCTGACATGACGACTGGGAGTACCCCTGTGATTGAACGGGCTCCGAAAGAGCCGGGCTCTGAGAGGCTTAGAGGTAGGCCCTCCATCGACTATAAGGGTCGGTGGAAGAAGAAAAAAAGCCGCTGGCCAATAAGTCGCTCAAGGAAGCTAAGGAAAATGCGGCTACTCTTGTCGGCTCCTGAGGTAGGCCTTCCACCAATTATAAAGGTCAGTGGAAGAAGAAAAAAAAGCAGCTGGTCAATAGGTCGCGCAAGGAAGCTAAGGGAAGCGCGGCTACTCTGGTCGGCTCCTGAAGCAAAACAGGTTGGTGGCAGTCTCACCAGCTGAAGAAACCAGTCTGCTACATCGGACAACTCCTCCACTCCTTACTTACTTACTTACTTACTTACTTACTTAAGGTGGCGTTACAGTCCGGGTTGGTCCTGGGCCTCAGCCAACAAGGCGCGCCAGCCAGCTCTGTCTCTAGCTAGCTGTCTCCAGTTCCGCACGCGAAGTTGGCTGAGGTCCCCTTCCACTTGCGTGCACCACCTGAGTCTCGGTGCTCCTCTACCGCGCCGTCCCTGCGCGATTTTCCGGGCCGGGGCGTTGGTGTCCATCCGTTCTAGACGACCCAGCAATTGTAGACGTTGTGTTTTAACTCTTCTGGCTAGGTCGATGTCGCTGTACAGCCCGTACAGTTCGATGTTATATCTCCTCCTCCACTCTCCGTCTATGCAGACGGGACCGTTAATCGTCCGAAGAATTTTCCTCTCGAAACAGCCTAAAGTGTTTTCATCCGCCTTTGACAGGGTCCATGCATCTGCAGTGTAAAGTAGGACTGGGATGATGAGGGTCTTATATATGGACACTTTAGTTGGTCGAGAGAAGGCTTTGCTACTCAATTGCCTTCTTAGACCGAAGAAACAGCGATTGGCAAGAGTTATCCTTCGTTTGATTTCAGCGCTGCTGGTGTCATTGTCTGAATTGATAGCGTAACCCAGGTAGATAAAGTCCCTTACTACCTCAAAGTTAAAGCTGTCGATGGTGATGTTTTGTCCAAGACGCCTCGGTGTTGGGTATCTTTTCTTTATGACAGCATATACTTGGTTTTGCCCTCGTTGACTGCTTAACCCATATTCGCCGCTTCCGTCCCAATACTTGCGAATGGCTTCACTGACATCACGCTTTGTTCTTCCGATTATGTCAATGTCGTCTGCGTATGCGAGTAGTTGAACGGACTTTTGAAAGATTGTAACACGCGGCCTTGAAATCGATGAAAAGGTGGTGTGTATGGATTTTGAATTCCTAAGTTTTCTCCAAGTTCTGCCACAGTGTGAATATTTGATCGATGGTGGACTTTCCTGGCCCAAATACTGATATGTGCCTATGAGATGGTTGACAAACGGCTTCAGGCGTTCACACAGTACAGCAGAAAATATATTGTATGCGATGTTAAGAAGACTGATGCCTCTATAGTTGGCACAACTCAGAGGATCTCCTTTCTACAGGATCGGGCGAGAAATGCTGAGGTTCCATTCGTCGGGCATGCTGTCTTCCGACCATATCTGGCAGCGTTATTTGGTTCCTCTTTGTCGTTATACTGTCTGCAGAAGTGGTCTTTGCAAATCCTCAGCACGGACTGTGATTCTACAACGATGTTCCCTTGATGGTCCTTACAGGCTTCAATTCGAACTTTATACCCTTGGCAGGAGCTTTTGATCCTCCGGTAAAACCTTCTAACCTCATTCTTGTTGTAACATCACTCTATCTCATCAACCGCGCGCTTCTCGTGCTCTCTCTTTTTCCTTCGGAGAAGCCGGTGTTCCTCTCTCATCCTCTCCTCGTAGAGCTCGCGAGCAGCTCTAGACCTTCTTTGGAGTGCCGTCCTCATCACTCATCGTCAAACCAGGGGTTTCGTTGTGGTGGCTGTGTGACACCCAGCACTTCCGAGGCGACGTCTCTGATGGCATTTTGGCAATGTTGCCACTGGCTTTCAATACTTTATGCTAAGCTGGATAGGACTGCGTAGAAGGTTTCCTATGCAGCCTCCTCCACTTGCTGAACAAAAAAACAAGAAAAAACCCAAGCTCATTACAAGAGATGCCCTTTAAGTGAATCTGGTGCTGCTCCTATTGAAGGTTGCATTCCTTGCTAACGGAAGCCGGGCGCCGTGGGTACTCCCACGGTCTTGAGTTCATCATGCTCCCCGCTGATGATCTGACCCATACATCCTGCAGCACCAGTGGTCAGAACTATGCCGACGCGGGTGGCGCTGATAAGTCAGTTTACCACTGGAACACCACACGTTGAACGCAAAATAGCTTAAATAGGAGATAAGAAGCGTTATTATTTGGATGCTGCTGTCTCCTCTTTAGCAGTTCGTATGTAGGTAAAGCAGGTTACAACAACAACATCAGTGCTGCGGACTGCGAACACTGCAAAGCTCAACTGCTAGAACGTGCTTGCTGAGGCAACTAATATTTGCATCAATGTGGAAGGCTGTGGTTTGAAGGACGGAAGCTTTTTGGTGAAGCAGCAAATCTCCAAATGGCTGTGCGCAGGATGATGCCGGAAGTCCCTGCCCATGGGCCCTCAACTTTTGTGGTTTACAGGCCAACCAACCTCATGCGTGCCCTCTTATGGATCCCTGCGAATCTAGGGAAAACGGCGGAAGTTCTAAGCCTGGATTGTCCTATCCTACGGGCCTTGGAGAAGATGGTAGTTGTCTGACCGTGAGCGTGGACTTCTGCTTCTGCTGAGTTTATTGAATCTGTCTGCATTTTAGTATGATTCTCTTCATTTCAGTGCCAAACAGCGCTAAAAGTGTACGTGCCCCGAATCAACATTCTAATGTTGACTCAGACTAACCTGCAGGACTAACCTGCAAGGCCTCTACTGCTCGTTAAAGTAGCTGGCTTGCAGCTTGTAGCAGACAAAAACATGCATAACATCTATCCAGGAACCATGATCGGGAAATGTAACATCTGTGGTATTATTGAATGCTTCTCACGACATTCTCTAATGTCCGATAGACCAAGGATTGCGTCGAATTCCTTAGAGGCAAATAAGATCGAAAGGTTTTTTACCCAAGATCTGGTTGCTGCCTCTATTTCTTGCCGCATATGTAAACGGCGAATGGAAATCCTTTGTTGTTGCATCTTCCTGTAACACTTTGACTCCTCCTCCACCAAAGGCAGCTGTTGAGCTTGTAGAGATTATTGTGAACCTAAGGTCTCGTCTTGCGCTTCGATGCAGTAGTGCTTAAAATTCTATCTGGGGCAGCAGCATATGCAACGCAAAAGGAGTTGTTTTTTGGAATTCATCCTATCGTCTGATATCACCATCTACAATATTGGCCATTGACTCGTTACTGCCAGGAGGCAGCAGGTAATTCACCTTACCCTGTCCAAAATGTTTCCAAGGATTTGTCAAGAAAATGTTTCCAAATGTTTCCAACATTCCAAGAAAATGTTTCCAAGGACACCAAAGGGAAACTATGGCCCGTTAGCACCCTGTCAGGTCACAGATACATCGAGTTTCAAATTAATTGTAAATTTCGAGAAGTCCGAGAAAAACGAATTTGCCAGTGGAGCTGGTAAACTGTTTAATTTCCACCCCAACTAAGGTCAAGACCAGGGGTAAAAAATGTCTGCTCAAGATTTGAACAGTGTCCTTCCTTGTTTTGAACTAGCGTCGCCGGTTACGAAAGTCCCCGCAAAAAATCGGTACCTTGCTGGAATGCCGAACTGCAGCGTATTAGTAAAAAGACGAGGTAGCTCCTGAATTGGTCCATAAAAACCAATTTAGTAGAAGACTGGAATCTTTACCGATCATAGCACAATTTTAAGAGACTTTTTTGCAAGTCGAAAAATTACTCTTATAAAATTTCCTTCAATTCTCAAACCTGATAATACATACAACACTGAGACCAAGGTGGAACCTTTCAGTCTTCTTCTAGAGATTCACTTTTCCGGAAATCAGATCACCAAGTACTCTTCAGTGGTACCGGCAACGGTGGTCACTTTAGAACCAACGAACACAACTCTTCTAAACTGTTTTATTGCATCTAGAGTGGCGAATGATGACGCTGTCAAATAAGCAGTTGCATCTACTGACAGTTTCAGGGCACCTGGTCCATATGGAATCTTCCCAGTTATGCTGAAACAGGGTTTAAGTCAGTTGTTGCCACCCATGCTGGAAAATATATTCACTGCAAGCCTTGCCTTGGCTTACTTACCCAGCCGTTGTTGTTTGGTTAAAGTGGTGCTCATAGCAAAACCTGGTAAGTCTGACTACAACCTAGCCAAAAGTTAACTTCCGGAACTCAGCCAGATAACACGGTGTAGATACAATATAAGTTCAATTGATGAGGACGCTGATAACCGAGGCAGATTGTGGCTACCCCCAAAGTAGTGCTTCCTTTTTACGCTGCATAGTGAGACATTTTTTGAAATCGGCTGTCAACCTTCCTGGAACCTACACACAAGCCTACGCAGATGTATCGTCGTTCTTTCTGTCAGCTCAAACCTAGGGTCTGTGTGCTCTCAGAAGCAGAGATCCCTAGATTTGATCGATGGTTGGTGCGATAGGTATAGGCTTTAAGTGAATCCTCAACAACGGTTGTTCTCTTTATGAAGAAGAGGAATATCACTAGTCTGACTCAACTCGTCCTTTACGGTGTCACTATTCCGAATGCCGATATCCGATGAAGTCAAGTATTCGGGAGTTATCCTTGATAGAAAGACAGCGGATAACTCTTGCTTCTTTGGCGCAAGCATGTTGAATTCAAACCCGCAAAAGCCCTATCTAAATTCTGGCTGTGTAGAGATGCTTTTGGCAAGTCATGTGGCCTTTCTCCGAAAAAGGTACTTTGGAACTAATTGGCCATGGTAAGACCACTCATCTCGTATGCATCGGTTGTTTGGTGGAACAGATTTTCGCGGAAACGTGTTACTGCCTCTTTTGCTAAACTCCAAAAAACCGCTTGTCTTGGCTGCACAGGGGCTTTACCAAGCACTCCGGGCTCTGCTCTAGATGCTCTGATGAACCTCATGCCTTTATGTATTTATCATGGTGTACGCTGAAAACCATCTTTTGCTTAAAAAGAGGTGATGACTTTTGGTATACTACTCGCACTGGAATCCTTTTGCGACAAAGCTACCACGTCGACATTTCTCAGCATTGGTACCACTTTGGTCTGACTCCGAGCCAGGGACAAGAATGCCATCGTATTTTCACTAGCTATGCGCTACAATTTGACTAGAGAGCAAGAAGCAATTGCGTTTGTAGGGCCACTGTAAAAGCAGCGTTGCTCAACCCTCTTACCTCGTTCAAGGTAGTGATCGAACTCAATAACTCGTTTAACTTAGTCGGAAAGCTTAAAACTTTTAATCTTGTTTGGGTTCCAGGTCATACTGGTATCCAGGGAAATGAGGTCTCTGATGAGCTTTCTCGACACAAATCAGAAGAGGTTTTCTCGGGACTCACACCTGCGCTAAGTCTGCGTGCATCTGCTGGGTTTCTCGTGAGCATACATAACTCGTTGGCGTGACTGCGATGGGTGCAGACAAACTAAGCGACTATACGTCCGGACATTTGTTAGGCGTCTGCGTTTTCCTTCTATCCCTCAGGAAAATTAACTACACACTGCTTGTAGACGTCCTTACGGGCCACCAAGCTTTTGCTAAACACTTGAATGTGTTAGGCTTGAGCGAAACCACCATCACTGTCCTGCCTGTGCAGAGGATAACAATACAGCGGAACACTTCCTCTGTATATAGTTGTCCTGCCTTTGTTCGCATAGGGTGGTGGATCTTTGGGGCTGACCTGGTGAGTGCCGAACACCTAAGCTGGTTTTTCTTCGAAAGACGGGTAGACTAAATACATTCAAGTTATGTGTTCGCATGGTAGTACAATGGACCAGTAGTTGTCTCTAAGAAAACAAACCATGTTGTTCAAAACGCATTTAAACTAGCCCTGAATTTAAAACTCAATAAAAAGCAGAGATCGTTCTAGAGGCTCATAGAGAAAGTTTCCATTTTTGAAAAAGTAGTGCGAGGAACCAATTCCCCTAAGTTGTTATTACTTTTAATTTTCTCAAAGTCACATCCTATGCGTTCCTAAAAGGAATCGCTTACCCTATTAACTAGTTTATTTTTTGTTATTTTACATGAAAATTGTGTAAAAACATTGATGTCCTCAGTTCATCCAAGGTTAACATGCTCTTTTTATTACAACACACTTTTTCGAAGCATATCCTTATCGAAAATACTTTCTCGTTGCCATAATGTGATGGAAAAAAAAACATAATCGCAATCCGCAGTGAAATTGCTGTGGCAACATCTTTACCTCGTTATCCTGTATCGAGTTTGCGCTATACTTGAGAATTAGGTACCCCAAAACGCATTCACTTGTGAATAAACGTGTGGTTCGGATGGATCTTAGTTGACCACTAAAATCTTCTATCGAAGTGGTGGTATTGTTGTATTATGTGAAAAGTCACGTCGCCAGAAAAGCATCGTTAAATAGCTCTTCGCCTTTAGTTGCACTTATTTTCAACACCAATGGAAATCATTTGAATCCTTATGGTTCTTACGAACACTGAAACTTTGTATATCTTTCTATAGCTGGAATAAGTTTTGCAATTTTCCGGTTAACCTTTCGCAACGAAGTGTGCGGATAACGAGACCTCTCTAGGATCAAAAGACGTTGGTTATAGTTCGGAGTTTTTCAATCACAAAGAAATTTCTTTCGTTTAATTTATTATCCGTCCGCTGTCTTTATCTTTATTCCTTTTAATTGTGAGATGTGTTATAAGACAGATACTTATTATGACACAAAGTACCAACGCACAGTATGACAATATTGTACACGATTTTCACACCCTGCACTCAATGTATTATCCGACACTGCGTCGCCATTATCTGGAAACAATCAGGACCATTCAAATCCATCCTTAATGCAGACTGTGTTCATGGAACTCAAATCAATGTCTAGACTTGAGTGATGTTTGGATTATTTCCGAGGAACAGATTCAAACACTCTATAGGTTCGCATTGACAAAATGTTGCCCTTGAGCAAATTATAATGAAATTTACTTTTATTTGATTAAATCTGTACCCTTTTTTTACAGTTTGTTTTCAATTTGAATGTCAATACTTTGTGAAATGATTGTAGGGTATCTACCCATAGATTAGAACAAAAATCGTTTCACAGGAAGGTTTAAAGATCAATCTCCAATAAGTGTATTCCATTCCATTGACAGATAGTTTAGGAAAAGTTGGAGAAAACACCCTCTTTAATGAAAATTGACCTAGAATTATACATATTATCCAGGTTCTAGGCTTATCAAAGTCACCAAATATATTCTAAACGGATTTTTCATACATTGCCAAAGCTCCACAAAGAGTAGGTAGAAATTAAGCTTCTTATACCCGACCCAGGGTATGTTAATTTTAATGCATAGCTTGTAACACAGTGAAATAATCGCCGAGTAGACCCCTTAGACCTTTTAGGGATATGATCGAGACCGACAGGTGAATCGATTATGCTATGTCCTTCCATCCGTCTGCCCGCATGTCTGAAGTTTTTAGGATTTTAAAATTGAACTAGAATGCTCAGATTTTATACAGACAAAGTGTGGAAATTGGTTAAATCCGTCAACGGCCACGCCCACTACTGGCTTCAATTTAAGAAAACCTCTAATCAAAATTTTCTTTAAAAATGCCTTTTGGTCAAGTCAGCCAATGCGTAGGAACTCAAACTTTTGTACAATGGACCGCCCAAAATATCGACCATGCCTACTTTTAAAATGTTAGATCTTTAAAAACCTGATTTCTCGGAAAAATGACTCCAAATTGACAAAAAATTATGACAAATATTAAAGATACTTATATTTTCTAAGCTCGCTCCATACAAAGTTTTGAGCTCTGCCCACTTTTGGGGGCGTTTTTAGGAAAAAAAAAAGGTTTTTCCGAAATAATTTCGGTTTCAACGCAGTTTATCATGATTCTAACGAAATTACAATTCATTGATTAAATTTTCATGATTGATTTTGGGGGCGTGGCCTTTACAAATAATGTATGAATTCGGGACAAAAAATTTTATTTTAAAGTTTGGTATAATGTATGTGGGGTCGGGTATATAGGAGTTTGTCACATACGAACTCTTGCACTTCGATACTCACTGGTTATTTGATATATTTTCTTTAATGTGCACATGCTATCAACACTAACTACGCCACGTGGGGTGATGTGGCGTAGTGGTTAGTGCGTGTGCTTACTTCGCCGGAGGTCTGGGGTCGAATCCTGCCATCGTCACCTGAAAAAAAAAGACTTGTTCTTTTTCACGGTCCCCACCTCCGCGAGGGTTTGACAAGCCCTCCGAGAGTATTAATTGTCTTAAAAAACTTCTCAAAGTGCCGTTCGAATTCGGCAAAAAATTGTAGGTCCCCTTGTATGTAAAGAAATTAACACACCAGCATGCAATGTTGAGAAGTTGGCCCTGGTTCACCTCGAGCTGTTGCGCCAGTCTATTATTATTATTACATGCTATCAACTCAATTAAATAAATTTTTGTCATGCCCACTTTTGGGGGCGTTTTTAAGTAAAGGGTCCGCCATCTAAAGTTTTTTTTTTTCAACTAAGGCTTATTTCGTGAATGGTAACACTTAGCTCATGTCTGATTGGACATATAATTAGTTTTATCCTTCCGCTGAACGAATATGGTTGTGTATACGCTTGAACAACGCTGGGAAATATGCGTTTTCGCTTCGTTAAATGGGCCTGCGATCGACTTAAAGAAGATGCCGATTTCGACAAAAAAACTCATGATGTATGAGCTTTTCAGATGAAGCTCATTTTGATCTCGGCGGGTATGTAAGCAAGAAAAACGCATTTGGGGCTCAGAAAACCCGCACGCATACGTTGAAAAGCCGATACACCCAAAACGAGTCACTGTTTGGTGTGGATTTTGGTCCAGAGGCATATTTGGGCCATTTTTCTTCGAAAATGAGCAAGGAGTGGCCGTTACAGTCAATGGCGATCGTTATCGGTCCATGTTGAGAACGAATTTTTGTTCACAGAAATTGAAGAGGAGGATATTGGCAACATTTGGCTTCAACAGAACGGCGCTACGTGCCGCACAGCCGAAGCTACACTCGATGTTTTGTGCCATGTTTTTGAAGATCGCATTATCCGCTGCAGAGCTGGTGTCGTTTGGCTACCTCGGAGCTGCGATTTGACACCGTGTTGGACTATTATTTGTGAGTGCCGTAAGAGATAAGTGTTATGCCGAAAAGCCAGAGACAACTGACGATTCAAAAGACAATATTCGTGAAGCCATTGGTGAAATACAGCTGCACACAATCAATAATGTGCTTAAAAATTGGACCGATCGTGTAGGCTACTGCATGGTCAGCCGAGGCAAACCGAAACTATTTTCTTTTATTAGAAAAAATAAAATAAGAAATTTGAGAAAATATTCAGTAGTTTTTTTTTTATAGCATTTTCAAAAAAAAAAAAAAAAGTTATTTGGCGGACCCTTTATAAACCAAATTTTTAATATGAAACTGCAATCAACACATGTATCCCACTTCTGATTGAAAATACGAACAAACCAGTGAGTAAGTGCAACAGTGCGTATGTAAAAGTTTCGGTCCATCTGTAAAGGGCCGTGGTTTACCCTATTCCTATTCCTATTCTCCTTTCCATTCGTATATTTGCTTATTTTTCATCCCCGTCCCGTAACCATGCATGCATCATTTTAAATAAAAAAAAAAAATTATTCCTTATAAGGTCTTGTTTAATTTTTTTTTTTTAAAGGGGCGTGGCATGTCCAACTCCTTTGACCAAAACTCAATAATAGCATAGAAATATCCAAGTTTTCGGCTAAAATGTATGCAAATGTATGTAAATTTTTCGGCCATATTCAATAATTTTGTGGAATTGACCTCTAAAGATGGGCGTGGCCAAAAAATTTGTTTGAACGAAATCTCAACAAGTGTCCAATTTTATTTCTTATTCTTTCCTTAGCAAAGCTTAAAAGCAGTCGAAATCCATGTTTCTCTGGAAATTTATAGGTATTTATGGAATTCTGCCTCTAAATATGGGCGAAGCCTAAAAATTTGTACAATCAAATGTAAAACCAAGTATTGTCGACATAAAATATAGGTAAAAATTTTCCGATTTGGAATAAAAATATTGAATAAATTGCATTTGAAGGTTTACTCTTTAAGGTGATGCCACGCCCACTAGGGGCAGTCTGCCAATTTCGTTTTTACCTTTTATGCCTTATCATTAGGAGACGCTAAATGTCAAATTTCAGTTTTTCACGTCGCTAACAGCTTTCAAAGCACTGGAGGTAGTTGCACATTTAGACCGATTGTGGGCGTGTCTGTAGGCGGATTTAAAAATTTTTAGCAGTTTTATTGTTTCGGATGACAGAAAAGCCTACGCACAAAATTTCAGCTTTCCAGCTCGAAATTTAAGGCCTAAAAAATAGTGACATACGGTGGGATGGACGAACTGGCTCATTCAACTCAGAATTCGGTCTCGATCACTAAAGGTCACAAGTGTTTTCATACATTTGTGCGATTTTTTTTTCGAAAATGCGGATTACAGATGCGATAAAACAGCAGTATTAAAACTTTTTCTGAAAAATATATGTTGACTGTACCTCTTTCTTTTTTCACCTTTGCTTGACAACATTTAAGTCAAAATCTGCTCAATTCTGTACAAATTGTACTTAAATCGACTAGACTTTTGTCATCGGTTATAATTCATTGATAAGCACTCCAATGGATTCTAAACCTTGAGCTAAGAAAGCATAAAAAAAACACTTTTTCAAATTTCGACTGTATTCATTCCGTTAATATTGAAGCTTCAGGTTTGAAAACAACAAAAACACACATTTTCTAGTCGAACGAAGGCAAAAACAAAAAAATTTTAATCCACCGTTACATAAAATTGCCATTCCACGAGATGCAAAGTATAATCAGTCCTTTTCAGCAAGTCTACCTCTACCACTTACCTGTCTGGAAACCATAAAGCAATTACAAAGAATGCGAAAGTTGAAACTGGAAAAGGAAAAAAATATAAATATTTATAAGCACCGTCTAACTTTTCACAGAGAGTAAAGATTTTAAAAGCAAAGTTCCCAAGAAACCACAAGATTCAAAAAAGAACCCAACTTTAAGTGGCAGCTCACATAGGAGAAAGTTCGAGGTCAATCCTTAATTCAATTGAGGAATAATTTGTACCAGTTAAGTTGTATCATACCTACCTACCAGGTGGAAATGAAACTTTTTCTATATTCTTTATCCCAAGGTGCCTATATTAATTTAGATGAATAGTTTTTAACGTAGTGAAATAATCACCATGGACCCTGAAGAAGTTGATTAACTCCGAAGTGAAACTAAAAAAACATTTTCAAAACAGTCAAACCAACATTTGACATTTTAGTTTTGATAAAACTTTTAAACGAAATTAAAATTAACTTTGTGAGAAGCGCACTTTTATAACGGTCCGTCTAAAAATTAAAGAAGGACCACTTATAATATCGCTAAGGCGCTGTACGTCTACATCGCGTCGCGTTGTAACTTTTGAAGGACAGTCGTAGAATAGTGGCACATAAGCATAAGTAGGGTGAAGAAAAGAATGAAAACGCATCCACGGACAATTGGCCTGGGGAGCTGAAGTTTCGTACGTAAGCTCCACGTCATGCGAAACAGTACAAGTGCAAAAAATTTTGATCCGTCCACAGACACGCCCACAAACCGTCTAAATGTGCAACTACCTCCAGAGTTTTCAAAACTGTAAGACGTCTTAAAAGGCTGAACTTTTACACGCGCTTTATTTCAATAGCCTCTCGCACTAGGCGGGGGATATAATGAGGCTCGCGAGCAAGAACCTTAGCCTCATCAAAGAGTATCTAATGATGTTCGTTTGGATTATCTAAAATGTGCTCGCATTTTTCCGCTGACGTGTGCCGATAGCACTGATGTGCTCCTTCAATCGGGTGGCGACGCTTCATCTTATTTGCAGCATAAGACGACCCACAGCTACAAGGGACTGAATATACGCCAGGTGTTTGGAGTGGAAAGCGATCTTTGGGCGACTGGTGGTTTTTTTTTTTCTTATCATTTGTCGGAGGTTGCTACTATCCGATGGAGGACTCAGACACAACTACTGGTCCATTGTACTACCACGCGGACACCTTACTTTAATGTATTTAGTTTACCCGTCTTTCGAAGAAAAACGAGAAGGAGCTTCAGTGATGAAGAGCTTAGGTGTTCGGCACTCACCACATCAGCCCCAATGATTCACCACCTGATGCGAGCAAAGGCAGGACAACTACAAAGGAAATGTTCCACTGTATCGTGGTCCTCTATACAGGCAGGACCGGTGGTGGTTTCGCTCAAGCCTAGCATATTCAAGTGCTTGGCGAGAAAGCTTGGTGGCCCGTAAGGACGCCTACAAGAAGTCTGCAATCGATTCTCCTGAGAGATAAAAGAAAAGACGCTGACCCTCGCAGATATCCGGGCGTAGTCGTTTAGTCTGTCTGCACCCATCGCAGTCACGCCAACGAGCCCTGGCTCACGAGAAACCCAAGTATCAATGGCAGACGTGACAACAGATACAGGCAGGTCTAAAGAAAGTTCGGGTCCTGAGAAAACCTCTTCTGAGCCTAGTCTGGCAAGCTCTTCAGAGATCTCATTTCCCTGGATTCCAGTGTGACCTGGAACGCAAACAAGATTCACTGCATTTAGCCTTCCGACTAAGTTCAACGAAAACTTGAGTTCGAGCGTTATCTTTGACGAGGTAAGAGGGTTGAGCAACGCATTTAGAGCGGCTTGGCTGTCACTGCAAACGCATATGTTTCTCACCCTCCACCTGTTCGTCACAATATAGCACATAGCCATTAGGATAGAGAAAATCTCCGCTTGGAAGACAGACGCATATAGGGGTACGCACTAAGGGGTAGTGGGGTCTAATGTTCTCGCTTTCCACAAAGACTCCAGCACCAGACCCCTGTCTGGTTTTTGAGCCATCAATGGTATTCTTTCCCTGGTTCAGAGTCTTGCCGAAGCCATTTCATTACCTGAGGAAAGTCGACTTGGTAGTTTTGTCGCAAAAGGATTTCTTGGTCATTGCGTCAAAGGCATATCCATAAGACAGGGTTCGAAGGACAATTCTCGAACAAGTTCTTCAAAATTCCAATGCGTGTGGTACCAGAAAACCACCTCTCTTTAAGCGAAAGATGGTTTTCAGCGTACACCCCATGATAAATATATCAAGGGGGGGGGGGGAGGTTCATCAAAGCATCTAGAGCAGAGCCCGGCGTGCTAGGGAAGGCCCCTGTGCAGCCAAGACAAGCCGTTCTTTGGAGTTTGGCAAAAGAGGCAGTAACACGTTTCCGCGAAAGCCTGTTCCACCAAACAACTGATGCATTTGAGAGGAGTGGCCTTACCATGGCCGTATAGACCCAGGAGAGGCTTTTCGGAGATAGGCCTAGCCACAAGCTCCTCTACGCTGCCAGAAAGTAGACAGTGCTTTTTCGGTTTTGGATTCAACATGCTCGGACCAAAGAAGTTTTCTATAAATTTTCGATGCTGCCCATTGGAGCCAAATAAACTCACCGTGCTATCATCTGTCGAAGCATCTGGTGGATGTTCTTAAATCGTTCGTCGGGAAAACAGAACGATACATAAAAAATTCTTCACATTTTGTGTCAATTCTAGATGGTTTAAGACCTAAGGCGGCGGAAGTAATGGTTAGTTTTGATGTCGAGTCACTTTTTACTAATGATAGACGGAAATCATATGGCACTTTTGAAATTCTGCCTATGTTCGGGATTTTTCTCTTTCAATAACAAGTTTTGCCTACAAAAAAATGGTGTAGCGACGGGATTACCCTTAGCTCCCTTAGTTGCTGATTTAAAGATGGAAAACTTTGAAGAAAAAGCTCTTAACAGCTCCTTAAGACTTCCACTGTGACGAGTTTCTTGGAATACCTCAACTCGCAGAAACCTAAAACTAAGTTTACGATGGAACAGGAGCGGGATGGTTCCATTGCTTTCTTGGATGTAAGGGTAATGCTGAAGCAGGACGGCAGGGTAATGCTGAAACGGGAAGGCAGGGTAATGCTGAAGCAGCGTGCCCACAGAATATCTGACAGCGAACATCTTGCCGCTGAATTAATTTTTGTCGACAACGTCCTATAGCCCCCAGGCTATTGAAATAAAGCGCCACCAAAATTTCAATAGAGATGACAATTTTATACTTTCTCATATACTTTCTCACTTGGGATCCCATAATAAACGTTACACGGTTGATCCCAAATAAGCTTCCACCACAAAGCGATATCGTGAGCACTGCTTGCTCCCAACTATATCAAATGCAGCAACGAGAGAGCAATGAGAGCATTTCACCGCCTAACTTCAGGCAGTTTCCGGTGACCACGCTCAATGAAACATGAGTGAAACGTTCGGTTAAGATCTCACTTTTAATTAAACGCGGTATTTCCGAAAACCTTTGACAATGTCGATTAAACACCGCCAAAACCTCAAAAGTAATATTAAATGAAGAAATTTTGACACGCCCACTTTTGGAGGGATTTTAAAATATAAACCAAATTTTTAATTTATGAATGCAATTAACACGTGTATACCACAACTGATAAAAGTTATGAATAAAAAAAAAACGATGTTATTGAAAATCGGTTGATGCCACGCCCCTTTTTTAAGGAAGGAGATTCTTAGCTAATAAATTTTAAATACTATAAAAATTAATAGAAAATAAATCTTAACAGCCAAGATTTATGACGCAATTCGGTGCTTGACAGTGGTGAATTGGGATGGGGTATCCACAGATTCGCCTAAGCGAATTGTTACCCTCCTACTATAGTTTTAACTATGACAGGTACGACATAGGTTAAAGCTTACATAAATAAAGAAGTGGGAAAGTGCAACAGTGCGTATGTTAAAACTTCAGTCCGTCTATGACGGATTGCAAAATACCCTACCCTACAAAAAAAAATAACGGGTCACGCCTCCAAAGAGTGGCCGCGATAAAAACATAACTGTTGTATATATACGCCTTATGCTAGGTAGTTGCATCCTTTTCGGCCTAAAAGCTCCGCCTTTTTAACTCAAAAAAATCACTTTGTTAACGCCACGCCCACAAAAGTGGGCGGCGGCGGCACTGAAATTTTTAGTCAAATTTCATATATATTGAAAAATAGTTATTTTAAGCTAAAATATCTTAAAAAAGTAACACAGCCAAAATTTGGAAAAGACTTTTTTTAGAATTAGAGATGGTCGGACATACAGGGCTGTAGTGGGCGTGTCTGTAGCGGATGCAGCTTATTTTCAAACTCGATCTGTAGGACTGGACTTCCAGTCAACTCACCAACTTCCAGCTCTCTAGCTTAAAATTTAAGGCCTAAAAGCTGTTTACATATAGACGGACGGACGGACGGACAAGGCGATTCTCCTATCGGTCCCTTTCATATCTCTTAAAGGTCTTAGGAGTATACGGTGATTATTTCACTGCGTAACAAACGATACATCAAACTTTGTATGCATAACCTGGGTAGGGTATAAAAAGTGCCTTTTCTCCTTTATAAAAGTGATCGTTCGACTAACAAAAAAGTTTTTTTCTAACTTTTACGAAAGCATCTCGAGTGGGTCTATTAACTCCGTTACCGTTGCAGAGGTAAGTTGACCCACGCTATGGGGCAAGTGGACTGATAGCCCCGTAACACAAAAGTCTTACTAAAACTTTAATAGTCTGGACTAAATAATTAAGGTTTGTTTATTAGCTTTGACATAAAAGTTTACATATTATGTCAAAATGCCTTTTGTTCAAGTTAGACAAAGCAAATGAAGTCGAATTCTGGTGCAGAGGAAAAGTTCGTGGACCGCCCACAATCGACCATGGCATGGTCCAAAACGTTAGGAGGTTCTTAAAAAAATTTCTCGGAAAAATAATTTTAAATCGAAATAAAAATATATATGACAGATATTAAAGGTATTTCTATTTGCTAAGTATGTTACACACCTGAGGGCCTGAGGGGTGTCAGCATGCGAGCGCTTGGTGGTCGGAAGTTCCCGCTCGGCATCCGACCGGGTTTAATCCGAAGAAGTTACGAGCAGCCCGTCAATGGTGCCGCTATCCAATACGGGAGCGGAGAGGGACAGTGCCAAGTCAAAATGAGGACTTAGGTGGAAACTCTACAAATCGACAACGGCACCAACTCAAAATTGGCACGTGGAATGTCTCGTCGCCGACAAGGAAGGAACTTGAGCTGAAAAAAGTATCAGCTTGATGCAACTGGCATCTCCTCAACCAAGTGGAAGGGTTCTGGAATCAAAGACTTCGATGATGGGTGGAAGCTTTTCTGGTCTGGCGTCCCGAATCACATGACCGCACAGGCGGGTGTGGGGTTACTCACAAGCCCCCGGTTGTCAGAAAATGTATTCGATGTAATTCCGTTAGAGGGAAGGATTCTGATCTTAAAGCTTAAGCTTGAACCATCGACTCTGGCTCTGATTCAGGTTTATGCACCAAATCGAGAGTCAGAGTATGAGTCCTTTTTGAACGAAGTTGATGCTGCCCTGGACAGAGTGGCAGAAATGGACTTCTTTCTCCTGATGGGTGACTTCAATGCACATGTGGGTGCGGACGACAGTTCTTGGAGGAGTGTGATCGGGAGGCACGGTGACCCGGATCAAAACAGGAACGGAGGGAAGTTGTTGGACTTTTGCTGTGCATGTGTATTGTCCATCATGAACACCTTTTTTCCACACAAAGACATTCACAAGTACACATGGTACAAGCACAGTTTAGATCACAGGTCCCTGATTGATTTCTTTGTTGTACCATCGTGTGTTCAAAGAATGATTTGTGATGTTCGAGTTTTCAGGGGAGCTGAGTTGTCAACTGATCACCACTTAGTGCTGCGTAAATTATTTTTCAGTGGCAGTAATCCTTTGCCACCCAGGCGAAAACCAAGACTGGTGACCCGCATAGGGTGGGAAAGGTTGCAGGATGCTGACTCTGATTCAGAGAGCGCTTTCCACAGCATGTTTCGGAGAAGCTTGAACAAATTCCAACTGACCTTTTGAATGTAGAGGAGGTATGGACTGGATGGTGAAGCGCAGTCTAGGCGACCAATGTTTCGAATTGGCTGGCATCAGGATGAGCCATCATCTTTTCGCAGATGATTTCGCCATCCTTGCTCGCATGCCCCCTGACAGACTTCCTAGACAGGTAATGCTCGCCGAGATGCGAGCGCGTCGCCCCACTGGTAGGCCAAGAAACAGGTGGTGGGATCAGGTAAAGAACCTCTCAGAGTCCCGCCTGGGTATTGCGCCGGAGTCTCTTGAGTTGGTGCCGGAGGATCGAGAACGATGAATAGACCATTAGTTAAAGACCCTCGCTCCGCGACCCTTTTAAAGGATAAGCGGCATTCGAAAATGATGATGATGAGGTGTTAAAGGGTAAAAAGTCGGGTAGTTAGAAGTTCGTAGCAGACGAACTCTTGCACTTACTTACTTGTTTATAATGAACTTCTGTTCAAGGGGAACCACCCGATTAAGGGGACTATTCAAAAAATAGGTAAGCATTACATAAAATAAAATAGAAGGGTAGAGGGTATCCGTTGTAATGCGAACAATCATGAAGCGAAGAAAGGAAAACCCTGCGTAGAAACACCAAAGCTTCATTCTGCCACTGTTAAACCCTTACGGAGGTTAGCTGTCTTGTATTGCCAGCCAAATTATACTTTTTATGTTCCACCACCACTCTTGAATTCAATATTGTCCAGAAAATTGTATGCAATATGTAATTGGGGATATGAGAAGTAAAAGAAGGATTCTTACTTTACTTCTCATATTCTTCTTCTCGTTCTTGTTGCTGGTTTTGAGGTCCGTTTTTACGGCTTTCTCACGCATATCTGGTAAACGTTCCCTTAAACCTTCACCTGCTACAACAGATAAACAAAACTAAACTTAGTGGCACTCGCAGCTCAGCAGAGCCATCTCCTGACCTCTCCTAATCATGCATGCTGTGAGCCTTACAAGTGTTCTTATACACATGTAAGGGACCACAATATTTTGCCGATTCCGGAAGGCGAATAGAGAGGTCTCTCATGGCAAATTATGCTCTCGGAGGGTTTGTCAGACCCTCGCGAAGGTGGGTGAAAAAACTGTGAAAAAACTTGAATTGCCCCAGTCGGGATTCAAACCTGGGACCTCGCGAGCATGGTCTTCAACGCTTACCAGTGCACCACTGCACACACGGCTTCAACAGATACAGAAGAAAATTGGGGTCGTTTTATTGGTGAGTTCAGGGCTTTTACCGTAGTTTGCCTGCTTTAGAATAACACAAGAGCTACACTTCTACGAATTTACCGAAAAAGAGGCAGTATCTTAGTGGAAAGTGACCGAAAAGGTTTATCAGAAATAAGCTTTAATATGCGTTCGGTCCTGCTACATTTTCTGCTAGGAACTTAGGTCTTAAACTTGACGCTATAATTCAGACAAAAGACAACTAAGTCAAGTCAGAGCTACTAAGCCAAATTTTTAAGAGGCAGCTCAGAGCGAGTCATATTTTCAGGAGTTAGTTTCTCAAAAAATTTAACGTAAAGATAATATTTATAACCATGAGCTGAACAATTTTTATATTCCAGCTGTTGGAGTAGCCCCAGGAGCACCAATTATCATTATATAGACGATCCTGGGGCTACTTATTATAAAGACGCAAAATTCGTCTTCCTACATCCTCTACTAGGTAATGCTAACGCAATTCCATCGGCATAATAAGTCTCTTTTGCTGAACACTTCTAAACCCCAAATTACCTTTACCTACTCGTGAGCCAGGGCTTTAATCTAAATCTCCTTATTTAGCTAGTTTGCTACTAGGCTCGCTGCTATAAGTCCTGGCCTAAGAAAAATGTAAACAATAAAAAAAAACTGGTAGAAAAGTTGGAACCCAAAGGCACACCAGGATTTTTAACAAAATCGACACAATTCTAAAACTGACTGCAAAGGAAGGAAAAAGGTGGGCAATTCCCTTGTCATTATGCTGTTAGCGTATGGGTCGCCTTTCCCATATGAAAACCAGAGAACTCTTCGTCAATCTACATCCCGCTTTCAAATGCAAATCGCCACCTGATGGCTTTGTTAAAATTTTGAAATTATCTCCGCCACTTTCCATATGAATAGAGAAAGTTTTCTTTTTGAAAGCAAATATGATTGTCCTTAATCTGTCCACCTACGCGTAGGTATACCAATGTTTCGCTCCCTATTTTGATCTGAACCAAACAAACAACTTACACACCAGAAAAAAACCTCAACTCATGCCTCCTTCCTACTTCCACTTACGTATACAACGGCATTTAAATTTTATTCCCATTTCCTCTGCACTTTGAAACAGACAGACGCAAAAAATAAAAACCCTGAATACACGTTGGGAAACTACTTAACTAGATTACCTGAAATGCAATAATGACATATAGCGTTTTAAAAAGCGGGGGAACACTTGGGGAGGGGGAGCGTTAGCTCCGCGTCCCTATAAGAAACAGACAATTGAAAATACTCCCAGTCATGATTCAATCACCCAGTCGCAGTCGTTGGACGAGTCATTTACCTGCAACGCGATCTAGCTGCAGACAAGCCTATAAGCGGAAACACCAAACCAAACACAATGGGCTCTCCGAAAATATTCCCACTATTGTCCCGTGGGAATAATTAAATATTCCTAAACGTGTGGCGCAAGTGTACCTTTCTGGGTTCATCGTCTGTGCGAAATCTCAAAGACAACATCAGAAACAAGAGCGACGCTTTCCGTCCCCCTTTTTGTATGCCTTACTAAACTCGATTGAATCTCAAATTAAGCCAAGCTATTAGGTGGAACTAAATGCATGGAGCATATGTTATGACCACACACAACAAACGTCTCAGCCGCCCTCCTCCCTCGTTTACATTCACATCAATGTAATACGGAATAAATACACTGCCAAGACCATTGGGAAATTTTCACATCCTTTCGACAATGGCGCACAACACACAAAAAAAGGAAAAGGCGCTGCGAAAATAATGCCATTCAAACATTAGATGTGTGGCTCCTTAATGATATTCATGTCCCTCCGCATAGCATCGTATCGTACACATCCCCATCCGCCATCATCAGCCACCCCCTAGTTGCCGGCCGGCGGCGGCAGCGCGCGGTGGAGCATCGGATACAAAATAAATCTTAGATTTCAATTATAGATAAATCATCATTGGTCAAAAGTTCCATAGGGATCTGTCTAATCCCGATTGAATGAATGATTTTTCGGTCAATTTAACCTCAGCGTATAGAGAAGGAGCCACAGCGTAGCGAGCTTCTTGCTCCATAATGAAGTGGAGAAATTCAACAGGACACATTATGCGAGCACGAACACACTATCGAATTTTCTTTCCATCTGTCAGCAGGATTCAATTAATGAGTCAGCAATCAAAGCAAAAAAGCACCAAAGGATGGAAAGAAATAAAGATGAGATAAGAGGTCCTCTCACTTCCCTCTTTCGATGTGTTGTGTAGGCGATGATGATGAATGGTATTTATTTCCCTCTTTTTTTCTTCTTTGTATCGGTTGAGGTAGAACGGTGTGTCTAATATGGTCCTTGAAGGTATACGACCGACGACGTCGACGACGGGTGACTCCAAATAAAAGGTCAACCGCACGACGTTGTTATTTATGGGTCTCCTTGTTTCCTTTAAATGTTTGCCGTGCGAACCGCAATTTCAATTAAATGCGAGGACATCTTTATCCGCTTATGAAGCGAGCTCTTATAAGTCACTAAGCCACACCCAGTGATTTGGATACGTGCCAGCTTCGATGGGGGATATTAAATACTGGATGTGCAGCAGCATTATAAATTTTTTTTCTTATACTCTATGCGCAAGGAGATGTACCTATGTATGGAAAATCGGCCAAAATAATAAATTCGACCGAAATGTGAAAAATAGTTTCTCCTACCATGGCCGGAGGATATAATTTAATAACCACCTCGATATCACTCGGGTTCTTTGCGCTGAAAATGAATTTATCTCTTGGCAACTGCCGTTGACAGTCGTCTCATTGTTAACATAGAAATGTCGGTGCACATTGGACGGGGGCCCTGAGCTGCTGATGGTGTTTTGAGCTTCAATGTCCACCAGTGTTTTTCGCTTTGGCACAAGCACACTTCTCTGCATACCAAGATGCCATCAATGCAGAAAAGGACTCTCCCTAAACATGTAGATATACTTTGTAGATAGTTTCACCTTGAGCTATTGCATGTTGTGTTCATCTATTTTTAGTATAAAAAGGAGAGACTACCTTAATTCATGGCCATGATGGAGCACTATCAGCGAAGAGCTCATCACACTCAACCTCGTCGGGGAATGATCCTTTTTACACCGACAAACGTGTGAAGCAAGTTTCAGTTCCTTTTTTTTTTTTTGTCATTCAGTGCAGCTACCTGTTTATGTAGGTTGTGAACGAGCCGGGAGGGGGGCGGGGAACCTTGTGTCTGCTTTAATGAATGAAAATATTAAAATCAAGTTTTTCGTTTAATTCATCGCTACAAGTCGCACCGGAAACAGATGACATAAACTAATCTGCCGCGATGAAGAGGCGAGTGTATAGAAAAAACCGAGGTGCAGCGTGCTCCTGCACATCTGGTGCTGCGCTCTTATCGTTTCACGTAACTAGCCACGCTTGTAGGTATCCTCCTAACGTGTTCCGTAGTTGCATTCAGCCACAAACTATAATAATTTCAGCACTTAATTACCACGTGCAAACCGGAATTAGATACAAGTGCAGACTATCTATGGACACCGGTACACGCAGCAGCTTCGAAGGGCTTGCGTTTAGCGACTTCAAATGCAAATTGAAAAAAAAACACACACACGCGCACCCAAAGCGCAAGGCACACAGCCATCGCCGTGAAGAGTTATTCATGATTTTATGAGCTTAGTTAGGAGCCAAACCGGAAACGAAACGAGTTTAGACTAAAACTTGATAAAGATACTTGCAGTCGCAGTGTGTAGCTATAACCCAACGCCTATTAAAGTTGATAATTATAATTACCGGGGGGTTTGAAAAATGTTCTCTTTTTGTGTAGGGCGTTGCAGAGGGATTTTGTCATCCCACCTATTCATGGATTCGTGTCAACAGAAAATGTGATGGCGGCTTAGAAATTAGGTCTATTTCTCTTCAATGTTGTGCTAATTAGTATCGTTTTATCAGGTGATTGAAGACATGACAGCTCTCGGGCTCTGAGGTGATAACGAGACGGGGTAAGTGCCGCTTTGTTTTTGAAGTGAAGCTTCACATAAACGACATAATCGGTTTGAATGCGCGTTTAGCCTTAATTTAGAGGAATCAATCTTGTATTAAACTTTATCGTGATGAGGCACTTAAGTAAAGGTTTTTACAAAAGAAGTTCTACAAAAAGTTTCTGCTAAAGGCGTAGGTACTAAATTTTCGATGTCTAGGAAACAACACAGGGAAATTAGGCCAATAGAAAATGGACACAAGTGGAAATCGGGTTAAAATGTATGAAAAGTATAGAATGCATTTAATATGCAATATTATATAGAACAAGTGGGAAAGAGCAATAGTGCGTTGTAAAAACTTCAGTCCGTCTGTGACGGATTGCAAAATACCTTACCATACAAAAAAAAGAAACTGCCGCGCCTCCAAAAATATAACTGTTGAATGCTTTATACCAGGTGGTTGCACATATTTCGGCTCAAGACTCCGTCTTTTAAACTCAAAATATCACTTTTTTTAGGACATACAGCATACACATAAAAGTATGAAAATGCTAATGTCTACGACTTTTGTAATAGATTTTTTAGTCAAATTTCACATATATTTATTGAAAAACAGTCATTTTAAGCTAAGATCCCTTAAAAAAAGGGCGTGTTCAATGAAAAGGCCACACATTTTCTGCTTCCTCAAAGACGAGGCAATGCAACATAACAAAAATCCGCTAGCACCATTGTAGTATAGCTAAAATTGGAAAAGGTATTTTTTTTAATTAAAGATGGTAGCACATACAGGCCTGTTTAGGGGGCGGGTCTGTGGGCGGATTAATTTTCAAACTTGACCTGAAGGACCCGACTTCAGACAACTCACCAAATTTCAGCTCTCTAACTTAAAATTTAAGGCCTGTAAGTTGTTTACTTACGGCCCGACGGACGGACGGACGGGCATGGCTAAATCGATTCTCCTGGGCGTGTAAGGGCCACGCCCCGAAAAGTGGGCCCGAGCTAAAAATTAAAATCA
The DNA here is from genome assembly GCA_947623515.1 of Neoascia interrupta. Classification (NCBI taxonomy): domain Eukaryota; kingdom Metazoa; phylum Arthropoda; class Insecta; order Diptera; family Syrphidae; genus Neoascia; species Neoascia interrupta. The sequence continues at coordinate 154,665,155 of OX392462.1, forward strand.
ATTCATTTTGATTTCGTTAGTGTCATGAGAAAATGCGTTAAAAGCGAAACTTTTTTCGGGAAAAAAAAGTTTTTTCTAAAAAGTTTTTTTTTGGGAAAAAAAAGCAAGCCTAAAATTTTCCAGAAAAACGTAATTTCGACTGGCCTTGAGCCTAATTTAGGAAAGCATGAAACAAAAAGAGTAGCAGGTTAGGTAAACGAGACTTCAGTCCAGATTTCCTTCATTAAAGTTTTTAGCCACGCTCCCTTTTAGGGGTCGATTTTTCAAAAATGTTGTATTTGAACCAAAAAATTGTATTTTTACGTAAATTAAAGCGCAACTTGGAAATATATGTGTTTATATTGATAGTTTGTAGTAAGGGGCGGTTGAACAACGCCCCTTTTAAAAGCTTACTTTACTTATATAATGTCAAAAACTAACAATGCCATCAGCATTTTACTATGTGGGATAGAATGGGGTATTCAACGGTCCGTTTTACGGACTGTAACTACTGCGTACACACTGTATCACTTACTCACTGGTTTTTCTTCGATTTAGCATGAATTTTCCGAAACATCTGGTTTCTAAAGCTCTAAAATTTAAAAAAGCGCATGGTCAATAGTGTGGGCGGCCCATTTTTTGTTGCACCCTATCCCATGGAAGTATTTTAACTTTGTGACATATAGTTTTTAACACTGTTAAATAATAATGGTAACTACCTCCAGAGTTTTCTAAACTGTAAGACTATCAAAAGCCTAAGATTTGATATTTATCACTTCATTTCATTTCATTTGATATTATCATTTAAGGTGGTTTATTTTAATAAACCATGCGAATCTAATTTCTTCGTGTGGTTTATTAAAATAGGACGAAAAGAAACAATGCGCTTGTTGAAAAATTAAATTTAACATTAAATAAAGAGAGCAATATTTTATGCAGAGCACACATAACACCATTGCAACACTTTTGTTGTTCTGCGTTGCCTTTAGAAACTTTGGGTCCTATGTAGCTCTGTCTAGCTTCATGTAGAACTACTATAAGGTTGTGTGTTTTCTGTCAAACATGGCGCTGATTTATTTAGGGTTACCATCACTCTCTTTTCTTTTATGATATACGTTGGTTTCTGTCTGCTATAAGGTGGTTTGACTACTTGTAAGTATTGACATGGCAGACGTTAATTGAAATGTATATTTTGCAGGCTATTTTATTCTTATCCATGAATGCAGTTCATACCTTAACAAACCATATCTTAATTAACCAAGGAGGATACCTTTAAAACTTCTGCCTTAAAATTGTCAGTGAGCATGTCAGTGAGCTGATAAAATACATGAACTGTTGGACCATAAAACCAGCTAGAACATATGAAAAATAGAAAAGTTAAAAATTACAACAATTTACAATTCTAAAAAAAATTATAATCATGGCTTGCCCCAATATAAGCAACGATACGCTCTGTTAGCTTTTTAATTAAAGTTCATAGAACAAAAAGCAAGAAAGCATGAATATTCTCTAGAAATAAAATTTTTGTGTATGATTTTTTTTTTCCATTTTAAAAATGTAATCAAGTAAAAATTCGTAATCATTCTATTATAAATGCAAAACTCTTATATCTAAATGTTTGCTTGGAATGTTCCCACTGTCAATTGCGTTGAATGACATCTGGCAACCCACAAAAGCTATATAAGAGTGCAAAGTAGTACTTCGGATGTGTCAAACCTATAATGTTAAAACAGGTGCTAGAAAGGTCGACAGAACCTGCGCTATAGAAACCAACCCCACAGCACTTCTAACCTTATAGGAGCGTTTATAGCACCACTTTTACGGAACCTTTGGTGCTAGCACTTTTAGTTTTATAATTATGGTGCTGTATGTATACGTTTCTATGACCACTTGATACCGTCACAGCTTAAATGAGAGATCTTTGATTGATTTCCCTGTGGCACCATCGTGTTTTCAAACTAGTGGGAGGGTTACAATCTGCTTAAGGCGGATCGTTGGATACTCCATCCCAATTTACCACTGTCAATCTCCGAATTGCGTCATAAATCTTGGTTGTTGAATTTCAGTTTCAATCAACTTTAATTATATTTTCGTTGGGGGCGTGGGATCAACCCCTTTCAATAGCATCTTTTATTTACTTATATTTTCAATCAGAAGCGGTATACACGTGTTGATTGCATTGTTATATTAAAAACTTGATTTATACTTAAAAATGCCCCCAAAAGTGGGCGTGGAAAAAATGTATTCGCTTAAGTTGATAGCTAACGCACATATCTGCACATTTCGTAGAGCAATTTTTTGGATTTAAAACAAATATATCGAATAAAAACCGTTTCTTAGAATGCAAATTATATATGCACACGCCCACATGGGGGAGGTTTTCGTTTTTTTTTAAAATGTCCATCACAATTCACTTCAGCAAGGATATCACATGCCAAATTTCAGCTTCGTGCAACAACTTTGATTTTTCATGCTTTCAAGTAAACTGAGCATGTCAGTGTCAAAATATTTAACACTTGTACTGCTTCGGAACATATTAAGAAAGAACAGAAATCAAGTTCTAAGTTCCTAGCTCAAAGTTTGTGGCCTAAAAACAACCGACACACGGACGGACGGACGGACATGGCTGATTCGACTTAGAAGACATTTTGGCAGACTTTTCACCGGCTCAGAGAAAGGAAGTTGAATATCGTTCAAGGAGTTAAAACCAAATACGGTACACTTCTTACGAATGAGAACGACGTCTTACGCAGATGTAGCGAGCACTTTTTATTGCTGGTCAGACTGGGGACATTGCTCCAAGTACAGGGGCATATCTCTCTTACGTCTTCCGGCAAAAGCATTCGCGAAGGTGATGAAAGCGCTTTCCAGAGCTGTAATCGAGCCTTTGTTGCAGGAAGACCAGCTTCTTACTCTCAAGGTTATTCTTGAAAAAGCCTGGGAATTTGCCAAACTGGTCTGCGCGTGTTTTGTAGATTTGGAAAAAGCCTATGACCGGGTTCCTCGGGATAAACTCTGGAGAGTTTTGCAGGACTATATGCACTGAGTGGGCCTCTTCTGAGAGCCATCCAGCCGTTGTATGGAAACTGCAGAAGCTGTGTACGCATAAATGGCGTCAAATCCCGTCCTTTTGATGTGTGCGTTCGACTTCGTCAGGGCTGTGTTCTATTCAGGTTGTTTCCTGAACTTTTGTGCAGTATACCCTGCACATAAATGGAGTTCCATTGAAACAGGTGGAGAAGTTTAAGTATTTCGGGGTCTTTTTCACGAAAGATGGAAGGAATGATACTGATTTGTCCTGTAGAACTGCGCCGGCCGGGAATCAGGAAAGCTGAGCTTGGAGTGAAAGCAAAGATCTCAGTTTTTAATTCAGTGTTCGTTTTAACCCTCATCTATGGTCTTGGGTAGTGACCGAAAAAATTAGATCGCGGGTACAAGCTGCTAAAATGAGATTCTTGCGGTGCGTTGCTGGTGTTACTCTTATAGGGGTAGAGTGAGAAACGTCAGTATTCGTAGGAATCCTACAATATTGAGCAGCTGCTTCTCCGAGTGGAAAGATCAATTCTTTTGTGGCGAACAACGTATTCCCCCATCAGACTTCCTAGACAGGTGATGTTAGCCGAGATGCTAGCGCGTCACCCTCCTTTCGTGGCAAGAAATACGTTGCGGGATCAGGTTAAGAATATCTCTGAGACTCGTCTGGTGATCACGCCTATGTGTCTCCTGAGTTGGTGGCAGAGGATCGGGAACGATGGACGGACCATTTAGCCGCCGTCGCTTCGCGACCTTTCTAAGTAAAATGATGATGATGACAAGGGGACCTACAAATTTTTGCTGTACCCGAACGGAACTTTGAGAAGTTTTTCAAGACAAATGTTGCTCTTGGAGATCAGATCCTCGTTGAGGTGGGGACCGTGAAAATGAACCAGTCTTTTTTTTTAACACCTTCTCTGTGTTTATAAAAATAGCGCGCTCGAAATTCTAGCACACAGTTATTTATATTCCAGGAACCCTTGTAATTTGACAATCTTGGCTTTATCGACGCTCTTCTTCAGTGTACTTGTGCACAAACTTAAAACAGTTTTTTGGCAAACCCTTAAAGTGTTACATTTGTCATGAAAGATTAGCATAAGGTGAACAATTATCGGTCGCATCCCTTTGTCTAAAAAAAAAAAAATTTTGTTCTTAACTGCATGCTTGTACCCTGGTCAAAGGCCCTGAATTACCTCGGTTACTGTTGTTCTATTGACGAAAAAGTTTTCCCGCATTAGGATCACATCCAGTGAAACACCAGATAGTTGCATTCATCTTTAAAATATAACGAATTCCAAACTTTTTCATTGTGTGCGATTATGCTGTGTTCGTTTGGATATATCCTTTTCAACTTGCATACAGGAAATACTCAAAGGCCAACGGAAAAACGATGGCAGTACCCAAATTACTTTACCTCTTGACAAAGGTGCGGTACTTAGAAAAAGAGGAGCTCCAAAAGCGTTTATCGTGAAGATATATATATAACGAAGCAAGAGCAAATTCCTCTTAGCGAATTGTCGAGAGGACGCGTATTTGGTTTTTAATTTTTATTAAAATCTCTGATTACGTACGAATCCCTGATAAAAAGTACGAAGATCCGAGAAAGCCTCCATGTAAAAGAACCTATCTCCCAAAAAAATGGAGCACAAATGGCTCAGTTGGTATTGGCACGTTCAAATGAGAGATTCTGAATCAGCGTACCCCACAAGCGGACCATTAGGAAAGCAGTAGAGTGGGAGGGTTATGATCCATCACTTCAGTTCAGATCATAACCTCGCGCCTAAATGAAAAAGAAGAAAGAAGATCTAAATTTCTGATTACTTGCTGGAAGGTCTGTGCAATGTGGTTCGAGCCCTAAGCTGAATGTTTTTTACTACTCCTACGCATTCAGAGTGTAGGTCATATCGGGCATTAAATTAAAGGTAAAAAGTTTCAATGCTTGTGCTTATACTAATTGTACTAAATCTTAACTTATTCAAAAGACCAAATATCAATACGCTGCTCCTTAAGTTAGCTCAGCCTTTAACCATGTAAAATAATAGATATAATACCAAATAAAACAATAGCCCCGTTCCCACAGTTTCTTTATGGTGATGGCTCCCGCTGGTACCAGCACGCTTATGTACAGTTCATATCCAAATGCCAGTTTCTGTGCCAAGTTCTAGAAGACGTAACCCAAGCTGGGCTAGCTCAGTCGGAAAAGCATCAGACGGTCAACCCCGATCGTGTGTTTCGTCCCCACGTTGGGCGCCATTAGCATTGTTGCGAGTACGATTTGGGTCATTATCGCGTTTGGTGCAAGTGTAAAAAGGTGAAGCGCTTGGCCCTCCTTAATCCCCCAAATGCAACAGAGGAAGAATTTTCTGACCTACCGGTACAGTCTCATAGCGGGACATGCATTGCCTTTAAGATAGAATCAAACCGCCATCATAAGTCTTAGGCGACGTGTTCTGACATCGACTGCCAAATTCTGTCAGTCTTATGATCCATCTTCTCCCGATCATAAAAATTATAAAAGTAAAAAAATAAAATAAAAAGGCAACGTACAGGAAGTATTTCTGGAAGTCTTTCAAAAACCAACTCCTATTGTCCCGTCGCACTTAAAGAAAGTTTTTCCACAAGTTCGTAAGTTCAAACTGGACCACTCAACTGGATAAAAGAATGTACTGTCCCTAAGGGGGGTTCCGATGGGTCGGAATATACTCTAACCGTGTGAAAAACTTTCCTTGATCAGGGCATGTTTACTGACTTCCAACCTCTAGCACTCTTAAGGTCATATCTTCGTCATAGTAATTGGCTCAGACGTGGCATAAAGAACCTTGCAGCACATGCATTTGCATTTGCATTTTGTCATCATCAAGTGACTTTACAATTGAAATGTTCGCACTGCACCAGCAGCTCCACCACCAGAGTCGGAGTCGCATGAAAACAGAGCGAGAGCATAGAACCATTACTGTGCTCCTTGCATCGCAAAGTAGTCAATGAAAGGGACATTTTCATAAATTTCTAATAGTTGCGTCCGCAGGACTGCACGAAGCTGCTGTATGCTGTGCTGCTTATGCCCTCCTCCGAGCTGCAGTTCCATCAAGCGAGGGGGCGCGTTTGCCGTGCTCACGTCTAGGTACTTCTTCGCTTTGTCGACACAACAAGGGATAAGTGAAACGACCGGAAAATATGAAACCTTCCGTGTCATGTCGTAATTCGCAAAGTGTCAATTTTTTATGTTGCCCGTGGGAATGTGCGATTAAAAAGCAGGGAAAATTTATGATGAGTAATTTTGCCATTTCATTTTACGAGTGGGAGTATGGAAACAGGTAACTAGTGGCGCTCGGGTGTAACCCGACACCGACAGAGCCGTCCGAACGGAGGAGGTGGAATAATTCACAATCGGGATAGATTTACGTGACATCGCGTAGCCTTATCCCCCGGTGCGGTCAATTCGGGCTTCAATCCGCATTTCCCGTCCGAATTAGAAACAATTTAAATTATTGAGTCAGTCCGCGCGTACAGCACATAGGACAGAGCTTCGTCCTGTCCTGCTACTATGGAGTCGGGAGTCGGAACAAATTTTGTCGAATTTCCTTATTTCTTTCAGCTAAGTGCAAACATTTTGGCGAATCAGGTTGAGCGTGACATCCTTGACCAAACATCGATTCGAAAACGTAATTGTCTGAGAATATAACCAGTCAATTCGGAAATAACAATAAAAGGATAGCACTGCAGTGTAGCAGAAGCAGAAGCAGAGGCAGCAGCAACGACGAATTCTTCAGTGCCAGCACTATGCATCCGAACGTTTTGGGTAGTCCCTTAGTTTCTACTGGATACATGGAAGGAAGAATAAGGAGCCATACACACATACACAAAGGAAAAAAGATGTAAAATTGTCTGATTCCAGTTATTGACTGTAAGGTTATTGGAAATTGGGTATAATTTGGAATATGGCGTAGACGAATACGTGACTCTTGGCTGGTATGTGACATCATTCGGTATTCAGTTGGAATCGCAATTGACATCTGGCGAAAATACAGCATCTACGTCGGTATACAGTGTGTGTACAGGAAGGAAAGTTGCAAATATACACAATGCCTATTCAAATGATGGTTATCGGCAAATCCGTTTCGAGAATTCCATCCAATTTACATGACAAATCGAATTGGCACAAGGAATTAATACCCCAGCATTGTGCCTAACTCTTTAGGAGCCACCCGAGAGACATGGCTTCTTCGTAAAGGTGTATATGAGTTGGCATACACCTACCTACATTGCTTATTGAAAGGAAGTGCTCGCCCTTTACTGACGCATGCATATAATTTCAGGAAAAAAAGGACTCGACGACGCTGCAAAACTGCTCAAGTCGAAAACTGCATGAAATACCCTGGGTACAGGTATTATGTTTGCTTTTTAATTACATGACGTTTGTGCACACATGGCATACATGCACGACAGTGTCGATTAATTCGGATCCTCACAGCTGATGATGACCTTTATTGGGTGGAGGTACACCAACACCACTCCAACGAGGGGAATTCAATTCCCAGACGAAATAATCAAATTCTTTTCAGACTGATGAAGCTGTTTGATGTGCTTTGAAAATTTGTTGCATCAGTTGGCGGTTGAATAAAATTATTTGAATCCATCTGCATGAGCGAACTGTGGTACTTCTGGACGGGACTTTTTCTCGGTATTTTTAATTATGGGAGAAGATGTGAATATATTCATTGCTCTGCTAACCAATCGCGAGTTGGGGTCGGTCAAAAGAAGGAAATTATTATTTTATTATGTCCCTTTGTGTGAAACATAAAAATATGTGGAATATTAAAACACCACTGAGCGAAAAGTTGTGTTTTGAAAAAGATGGATCTGGCAAAATTAATACTAATACGTGTTGTGCGAACTGAAGCTAAGGCACATGCCAGGGCTAGTGAAAGGTTACAGAATACTGACTTAAAACAAAACTTTTTTCACAGCACCTTTATGAAAAGTTCTGAATTTCTGACTTTTTTCAACTGCAACCACCACTGCCTCTGGTCTAGATGTTTGTGAAGTGATGCGGCATGATGCGTTGAACGGCTGACGAGGTCCGCGGCATTGCTTCATCAACTTGGATCGTTTTTAGGTGTGTTTGAACGTCTTCTTTAGCAACCACTTTCTTTCTTTGGTCAGGAGTTGAAAACCTTCTAGGTTTTCTCCCAGGCTTTTTTGTCAACGGATTTCACGTCGGAATCATCAGACAAGATTCAGTGAGAAGTTCTTACTCCCATTCCTTTTCCTTTGAGATATCCTCAGTATCGATCACGGTACCACCTGTATGGTGTCATTTGTGAATTTTTCAAACGGCTCGAACTCTCCCGGTTAAAATACACTTTGATCCCGAAATACACCCTGGCCCAATGCTTTGACAAAGATCCGCAATCGTTTGTTTGCACCTGTTTAAGATGTTATATTAAACAGGCAACCTGAAATTTGCTTAAAGTTTTGAGGCCATTGTGTGCATCCTTTGTGCGCGCTACCCAAGTGTCTATATTCCTCCGGTGAACCGTCCTTCCGAGATGGCTTTAACAATTTTCTGAATCGGAGTGTTAATGTTTTTAAGCTGAGTGTCAGTGTGACTGAAGGGCAGAGGTTGGAAAAGTCGTGCACATCCCGAACTTCCGAATTCTCTGCTAGGCGGTCAGAAAGAAAGCGACTCCTGAAACTGCAGCCACCTGGGCAAGCGGGTTAGTGGCATGACCCTCTTAGAAGGTGACTTAGTGTGGCTGGCAATAAATGGCATCGCAGCTGCCTTGAAAAGGGCCTCACACGTGAAGTAGCGAGAGAGGAACCAGGGTAACATTAAGTTCAGCCTGGACCTAACACAACACAACACTGGTGGAAAAGAGGAGCAGAAACACTACGGCACGTCTCCCGCAAGTGCAACCAAATCTGCGAAAAGATTCAGAGGACGCGAGTCGAAGAAATCACAGGCGAAACAACTAAAAACCAACACAGTAAGGGCTGGGAGAAGCTATGCTGCGGCTGTGAAAACGGTAACAGCTATCAGGAGCCAGCCTGGAACGGTGAAGGGGGAACGGGTATCTGTATTTCCGGTGGGATATCCGCAGGTAATACTCGGGTCAAGGAATTCGAAAAACTCGAGATTGCTATTGTATAGCAGAAATAGCCCTTTGTTGGAGCACAAGTATTAATTTCAGGGCATTCAGTTCAAAAATGGGATTCTTGTAGACTGCGAGACTTCTGAAACGGTCCAAGTGGGGCAGAGATCCCACGCTCCCATTCTGTTATGATATTTCTGCCAAAGAACGCCGACCATAGGAGCATGAAACTCTTCTAGGGCTTCTGAAAGCATAGAACGAAGGCCTGAACACCAAATCCTGGAATATTCTGTACTGTGGATAGGAGGGGACCGGGCAATAATGGCCGTCGGAATCGACGATAAGGCCTATGAGACGATTCGGGCTCAGAACTACATAGTCTAAGCTATCGTTCCAGCTGTGTGTCGGTGAGTGGACGGAAGAGGTCAGAGAAAAGTGGTGGGCTAATGACCACATCGAATTCATCCTCCCAAGTGGCTGAATCCGCAACTTAGCAGATAAATATGCCGAAGGTCGAAACACCTGAACCTACTGCTGAACCGGCACTTCAGGGCGAAGATGTAATACATGTCCCTCTCGAAGGGATCGCTGTCGAATTAGGATAAACTAGGCCAGATGTTCTTCCTGGACTAGATCAAGCTGGATCTTGATCTAGTCCAGGAAGAAGAGATGTTGGCAGTGGATAAGGCACAGGCCCTCAAGCAAACATTAGCTCGATGGCTGCTGCGAATGAAATCAGCATCGCCCCAGGTGAAAATCCATGATGCTATTGCGGCCTCGGCTGCTGTAGCGAGGATGTTTACTACCCAAAATATGTTTCGAATAAGCCTAGCGCTTATTCAGAAGCGGAAAGGGCTATAGTCAAGGGACTAGTGTGCAAGGATGCGAAGGTAATTTGGGACACAAGAGTGTCCACTCCAAGAGCATGAATTCTAATAAACAATAAGTTTAAATATATTCAACTTCCAGAATACGCTTCACGAGACGAGGTGCCTATACAAGTGAGCGTGGGCATCATCTTCTCATCCGCGTATTGTGCTGGCGAAGAACCGGCACCATCTACCCAACCACAAGCCCAAGTGCCGGAGAGGAGCCCAATAGATGCCACTGCTCATCGGGTCCGGGTGTGACGCAAATGCATATAACACTATCTGGGGCAGCACGGACACCAAAAATACCTAGAGGTATGTATTTGCTAGAATACTTCACACTTAGCTCTTCCCTCGACCCACTTTTCTGACTTAGAGTAAGTTAAGAGGTTCTCGACCTCTCGCTTGGTAGCTTAGGTAGGTTAATAAGAAACTGGAAAATATCGAAGAACCATCGCTGTCGGATCGTAGAATTATCGAATTCGGCTACTGCGAAAAAATCAGCATCGCCTTGACCCACTTTCCTGACTCTCATGAAAGTGGATGGAAGCTAATACTGAGATTGAGGAACAGAGAGAGCACTGATGCTGCTCTGAGGAACTCATTTCCCCGCAAGCTCTCCTGACACTTATGTCTGGAGCAGAACCAACATATCGAGGCCTCGGAGCGAAGACTGGCAGAAAGCGCTATTTACTCTAAGGGCCGATTAAAATAGGCCATAAGATCCACTCAACCGCTTAAGTCACCTGATAGTGTAGAGGCATTTCACCAGCCCTATAACAAAACGAGCAAGAAATGATACTCCCGTACTTGGTAAGAATAACTTAAAGTAGACTTGCTAAAAGGTTGTATTTATGTTGAAAAATTTAAATATTCCCAGTTATCGGAATGATAACAAGTACTTAAGTTACAGTCTTTCGACTGAAAGTGGATGGGATGACAACGTTGTTTCGAAATCTGGCAGAAATTCATGATCAGACCCTTTAGTGATTTACTTTGAAATCAATGTCATCTGTGACCTACACTTCGTCTGTACGTAGCCGAACAAGGCATTAGCGACCAAAGTAATCTTGACTTGAACCCATTCGAGTTGAGCTTATTTCGTTCTTCAACCTATTTTTGTATTTATTCCAAAGGTATAAAATAACCTACGAAACCGATGTTATGGAGCGATCAGCTCAACATGATTTTTTCAGAACCCCAAAGAAAAACCTGTGGAAAATTACGTAAGAGACAAAGTGCTGACCTACTTCCCTCTCCGCTTTACCACCACCAAGAGCATGCATACTTACTCTCTTACTTAAGGTGGCGCTGGGCCTCAGCCAACAAGCTTCGCCAGCCAGCTCTGTCTCTAGTTAGCCGTCTCCAGTTATTCTTCGTTTTGTTTCAGCGCTGGTGTCATTTTCTGAGTTTGTAGCGGTAACCAGGTAGACAAAGTCCCTAACTACCTCAAAGTTATAGCTGTCGATGGTGATGTTTTGTCCAAGACGTCGGCGTTGGGTGTCTTTTCTTGATGACAGCATACACTTCTTTCTGCCGTCGTTGACTTCTAAGCCCATTTTCCGCTTCCGTCCCAACACTTACGAAGGCTTTACTTCACTGACATCATGCTTTGTTCTTCCGATTATGTCAATGTCGTCTGCGTATGCGAGTATTTGGATGGACTTTGGAAAGATTGTACCTCTGGTGTTGGCGCGGAAGCTCTGCACAAATCTCTCAAGTATGATGTTAAAGAAGTCGCATGACAGCACGTCGCCTTGTCTAAATCCTTTTTTGACATCAAAGGGGTCGGTGAGGTCTTTGCCGACCTTGACGGAACAGCGTGAATTTTCCATCGTCATCCTGCACAGGCTTACGAGTTTGGCAGGTATGCCAAAACTGAACATTGCGCTATATAGCCTGTCTCTATAGATGCTGTCATACGCGGCCTTGAAATAGATGAAAAGATGGTGTGAGTCGATTTGGAATTCCTGGGTTTTCTCCAAGATCTGCCGCAGTGTGAATATTTGCTCGATGGTGGACTTGCCTGACCCAGAGTTGAATGGGTTCGTTCTGGCTTCGAACAGCAGTTCGCCTGGGTTGAATGGTTCGTTCTGACTGACAGCGGTATTTGGTTCGCCTTCGCCGTTATACAGTCTGCAGAAGTGGTCGTTCCAAATCCTCAGCATGGACTGCGATTCTACAGCGATGTTCCCTTTAATGGTCCTTACAGGCTTCAGTTCGAACTTTATACCCTTTCCAGGACCTTTTGGTCCTCTGGTAAAACTTTCTAACCTCATTCTTGTTGTAAGATCTCTCTATCTCTTCAACCGCGCGCTTCTCGTGCTCTCTCTTTTTCCTTTGGCGAAGCCGGTGTTCCTCTCTCCTCCTCTGCTCGTAGAGCTGGCGAGCATCTCTAGTCCTTCTGCTTCCTGTTTATTATATATTAATATTGTCAGTACATAATCTGGAGCCTAGTCCTGGACGACCTACTTGATACATTTACCAACCTAGGCATCATCTGTGGGGCATATGCAGATTGCGATGACATTTCAGCTGGAAGTTTGAAGGAACGCTCAGTGAAAGGCACTCAGCCCTCAAGGTATACCAAGAATGGTGCACCAGAACTGGACTCAACATAAACCCGGCCAAGACAACTATAGTACCATTCACCCAGGAAAGGGAATACCCAAATTAAACCTATAAAACTATCGGTAACGACACCGATACCATTTAAAGATTTTTAGTATTTCTAGGGTAAGTTCTAGGCATTAAACTCATCTGGAAACACATACAGAGGAGATATACAGGAGCCTTGCAGGAAAGTCTTGGGGATGCTGCCCGAACATCATTAGATGGATATACACACTGGCATTGTGACACCAATGCCACATATGCGAGAAAACCATGGGCTAAGCGAATTGGAATAAGCACAAAACTGAAAATACTTAGCAGAAAGGTTCGAACTATGCGAACGTGTCCCACTGAAGCCATGCCTACCTTGAACGACACCACCCTGTCCTGTGCCGCAAATCTTGGCTCTTCCTACGGAAATTTTACGGAAAGTTGCAACAAAGCCGAAAATAGCTTGTCCCCTGAAAAAACCTGACAAGACACCACAACCGCGTTGGTGGAATGCGGACTTAAAGAACCTTAGGAAAATTAGCAGAAGGAAGTTTAATAAGGCTAGGAATACTGGAGAAACTCAAAACTGGGACTCCTATAAAGAATCTCTCAAACCTTTTAAAACTGAACTTAGGAAAGCGAAAAGTCCACGTGAAAGAAATTCTGCGAAAACATTAAAGAATCCGCGGAAGCATCCAGGCTCCGAAAATTTCTCTCAACCTGTCCCAATGTCTCTAGCTTTCTCAAAAAGGCAGATGGTACGGAGACATTATCCAATGAAGAATCTCTGAGACTGCTGGTGGATACCCATTTCCCAGGGCACTCACCATACTGCCCGAGCCCAACCCAAGCAAGGGCTACGCCTATTAGTATTACGAACTCTCTGATAACGCGTCATAAGATCATATGGGCTATAGATAGCTTCAAACCCTACAAGTCACCAGGACTTGACGGCATAGTACCAGCTGAGCTTCAACAAACGTCCGACTTGATTACCCCCTGGCTGGAGACCATTTTTAAAGGCTGTCTTTCTCTGTGCCACGTCCCCACCAGATTGAAGCAAATTAAAGTGGAATTGAAACGTGGAAAGTGATATCCGCCCGCGATATCTTTATCTTTACGGATAACCAGGCTGCCATCAAATCCCTGACATTAATCTCTATAAACTCTAAATTAGTTATTTCTCTAAAATCAGTTTCACATCCGTCTGAGCTGGGTGCCAAGCCATAGAGACATCATGGGAAACTGTGAGGCTGATAAACTTGCTAAGAACGCCACTAGACTGCTAGGAGATGAAATCTCCTGTAATATAGGTATTCCCCTAGCTACCTTCAAATTACAGCTCAAAAATTACAGCATACAAGAAACTAACGCCAGATGGAGGACAGGCCTATTAGGTCTTCACGCAAAAAGACTAGGTCTATTCTCAAACGACTTCTGTAGAAGCTGCCTAGATGAGGAAGAAGAAGAAAGCGTACAACACTTTCTCTGTTGCTGCCCAGCACTCGCGTCGTACAGGAAATCCATACTAGGCTCCTACTTCTACGACTGCCTAAGCGATCTTAGTGAAATGCCGGTCAAAAAGCTACTAAAATTCATTGAAAAGACTGGCTGGCTGTCATAGAATTCACGCCAACCTAACCTACTCCCTTGGAGATATACCCACGTGGCGGTACAATGGGCCTACTTTTTGGCCTAATTGCATTTAATAAGCCACTATTCTACCTACCTACCTACCTGCAACAAAGCTTATTAAGCATCAAAATTAAACATTGTATTATGTGTTCACAAGCCATAAAGGCATGAACCCCTTATAGTGGTCAAGCTGGCCGAAAAACGGCTCCCTATTGGAGCGTTCATCTTGACTTTGTTCTAGCCAAGTCTCCACAGTTCATCGCTAAGTCGGAGCTCAGGATTATTGTACCTATTATAATTTGTTTGATGAAATGATGAGATTGTAAAGAACAAATATCTGGGCGAAATTATCTGAAAATAAAGAACTTTTAACTATGAAGTGAACCAATTCTGCTACCCCCCACCAGAGGTTAGGACCGGGGAATAAAGATTGCAATCGAAAGCAGAAGATTGTTTCTGTTATATCGGCGCATTTTTATTAGATATTCTTCATTCCAGTTGTTAGCTGCAACAGTGGTTGTCGGTTTAATTCATCGCAAAAGAGCGCTTAATTATTAGATCCAGATGAAAAAACCTTCAGTTTTAAAATCCTTTACTCACCTTTAGTCCTCGCGTTCTAATAACCTTTTGAGCTTATGGAAACTATTATGTTCTTCTTAATGTTTTTGAAAACCGTTCACCTGACACCATAAAATAAAATAAGGGAGTCTGCCCTTGGATATATTTGGCAATGTCATGTTGTTGCTACTTCTTGTGTTTTTAGATTCTAGTGCGTAGCTACCATTCCCAGTAAGAAAAAAATTTCTACTACTACAAATTTCATTCAGTTTTCTTCTTTGAAGAACATTTACCTAATAGGATTTTCCATTTACCCCTGCATGCAGACAGCCCTTGCTGCGCCATTTTCTTCTTCCTGAGACACATCCTTTTGTATAATAATTGGGAATATAAGTGTTTTTGAAATTTCGTTATTGCTGCAGAGTCGAAATTGCCCTGCTAGCTCATTTCGGGATTGTGTTTTCTTGTATCCTTGTTTTTTCTTGAAACGATAATATGAAAGCGATATGTCTTTGAAATCTTATCACAACCAGGCATACACACACACACATGTGTGAGACTAAGTATCTATATGTATGTACCTTGTACCTACCTCAATTTCTTTTTTCCACTCTCTTCGAGTCTAAAATAAAATCTGCGAGAGAAAGATAAATTTAATTAAAAAAATAAAGCAACTACAAGACGGAAGCACCGGAACACGAACGCAAACAGGAAGTTCAGCGACATACATAGAAATCGGTATAGTGCTGCTGCAACACATCCTTGAGTTTCTTCAGAAGCAAAAAGGGCAGCTTCTGAACGATGAGCAAAGTAGAAAAAGACACACAAACAAACCGTTCTGTTTTTTTTGTGTGCTGCCATGTCTCCAGAACAGTACACTGCTCCTTATTTATATATATACCCATTTGGTTTTTTTTTTTGTTTTTGCTTTTTTTAATTTTTATTGTAGATTGCTGGTGTCTCTGAATGTTGGGATGTACTGTTCAGTACATACCTACGTCCTTGCTGCTGCTCCTTCCGTTTTACCTCGTTTGCTTTTCGCCGTATAGCCTTGTAAGATGCTCCCCATAAAACAACCAGCATTTGGCCACAGAAAATAGGTTTATCTGGCTCCAAAATATATCAACGCAAGGATCGTTAGATTCATCCTTCAGTCTTTTGCCTCCACATTTAATAAGTAGGCTATAAGGTTGAAGGTAAAGAAAAATTAAACGGAACGTTATGAGTTTCGTCATTATGTTTAACAACGGAGACGGTTCGCTATTATTGCGGTTCAGGATACGTATACACACAACAAAGCTCCCTTCGTTTCGTCCTTATTACTTAATTTAAATCTTTAATTGTCTCTTTGTTAATTTCACCTTCAGCGAGTGTATGCCGAACGCAAAGATGTCGGTTATTACAGAAAAGACAAACACACTCGTCGCTCACCAGAAATAGGTACTAAAAACATTTGCAAGACCTCAATCCTTTAGTGTTTTGTCGCGGGCGCGGGTTGGAGGTATGAGCACCAACAGAGTCAGGACCCACGCAGTAAAAATATGCCAAAAAATGAAATAATTTGATGATGACTCGGATGAACTTTGATGTGCGAGTATCATCAAATTTTATTTCTGTTCCATATACTTCTTGGAACGAGAAGTCAATAAAGTTTTTTTTCGCGTTTTTTGCTGACGACAGTTGGTTTCAGTTTATTTGGATTTAACGACTAATCCGTTGCATTGCCAGGAAACAGCGGTCTTGGGAAGTTTTCGTCTGAGACTTACGATTGTAGGTTTAAAGGATGGGCTGTTGTCCTTTGGTGTTGGGGTTGCTAATGTAAAATGGAACAACTAATTTTTTTTCTAGATTCTATTGGCTCTTTAAAGGCTGTTTCTTGGCGCAACATCAAGGCAAAAATTTGTAAACGCAAACAGCTTTGGGCCAATTTTGGGTGATTCGTGCGGTAGAATCAACCAGTCAGGTTCAGGAAACAACCAGGGAATAGGTTTGACCTAGTTTTGAAGAACTACTTGCCTACTTCTGGATTGACTTTTCGAAAAGTCAAGCTTGTCCTAGGAAAAAAATTTTACTTTTCGGGCACTTTTTCCAAATTTTCTAAACTTTCCCCCAAAAGAGATCCGATTTTCCTTCCATTTCCACAATTTCTGTAGTTTTTCAAGAAGACGCAAATATTAAGCTGCCTATAGTTGATTGAAATTGAATCTCAACTTGTTCCAGGGCTTTACAGGTAAACAGCCAGCTAGCTTCGCGAATTTACGGCAGTTTCGCAGAGCATGAAGTTAAACTATGCTGTTAGAGGTAAATCCAAGGTATACCATACTCCCAGCACAATTTTTCACCTTTTCGGCAGACAACTTGACGGGGACGTCATCTGTAATGACACCAAATAAGGTCGCAATGACTTCAACTGTAATTAAGCCATTCAGTTGGATGAGCAGTACGACGTACTAAGCTCTGCCAAGCCTGGTTTCAGTGGTGTGTGAGCATACAGCAAACCGTGCCTTTAAAACACCCCTTCATGGGACCTTGCGTTCTAAAAGTTGATGTTATACAAGAAGGGGGCCTTAGAAGTCATCTTAAGACCAATGCTTATGGTCCTAAGTGTAATACTTTTGCCTTCACGTGCCCTTGAAGGAAGGCATGCCGCTTTAGTGCCTAATACCAGTAAAGTCGCTGGATTGAGTGGACCGCTTTCTTATCGGCTATCTACTATCGTTGGACTCAACATGAACATTTCGGACTAAAACATGCTCCTGACGCTAGTCCTCACCCAGCCTTAACGGGCGTAATGATGATCAATATGAAGACTATGGCGACGACAACACCTATAATCCGAACGAACAAGGCGTGAAACCAGGAATGTGGAGACATTTTTAGGATGAGCATAGATGATAAAGCTTCCATCTCCCTGCCGGACAGGGCGCTGGAAGTACTCGAGGACGTCACCTGCTTTGGAAACCACGACTTCGATTTGACCTGCCACGGTGCAGCCAACTTCAGCGGGAAATCCAGTGGTATGGAACAAGGTCGTGGAAGAGTTCAGCCCTAGCTCTCTGAATTGGCTCCTGAAAATGGGGGCGGCGAATTGGAGTGAGATGTGAGAGTGACCGAAAGTCTCATCGCGAGTTGTAGTTAACCTCTAATCTGCTTCAGACGGGCACTCCGATGTGATTAACAAATAAGCCTGGAAAGGCAAATCGTAGGAGTAAGCCAACAGCTGAGGGAAGGAATCGCCCTGCTCCTTAGAAAAGTCTCGGGAGGGCTTTCATATATTACTAGACAAAAGATTGTATTCACAACGGGAGGGCCTTCTACCAAGCTTGCGCAAACTCTTATCTGATAAAATAGGTCCAGGTCACGAGATGGCCAACAAAAAAACCCGACGAAAGCCAATACAACCTCATGGGCCTGGGCCTTCTAGCGAGATAGCGAAGGACAATCTGACCCTAGGTAACATGAACCGCAGCGTGAGGAGGAAAGTGGGATAAGTTCGGATAACTGAAGGCTACTTAAGATCCAGAAATCCTCTGTTATCTTAATAATGGACGAAGGCCAGCATCAGACGGCTGCCAGGCTTAAGCTCAACGGGACCTCAGCTGACTGCAACAAGTTGGCAGTCTCGGAGGTCGGTATTGTAAGGCCGGTGCGAAGCTAGAGGCTGTACAGAAAGTCAAAATCCCAGTTAGGCCAGAGTCAGAGTCTGGATCCCCTCCAACTACGGAAAGCAGAATCTGAAGCTTCCAACAAAAAATCGGAAAGTAATAAAAGCTGAGGAGCAAACGATGCCAGGCGAGAAGTACTGCTGCGAACTCGCAGCCTTTTGGGCGCCTCGGTGCAAGTTTACGGTCTTTGTTTGTGTTAGCCATGGAATGCGGCAACGAGAAACCTATTTGGATCGCCCCATGCAGGTTTCTGAGACAGTTCGCAAAGTAAATAACCAACTCAACTAATTATTTATAGAACAAGGGGCCAGATCCCACTTCCATTACTAAAAGATTGACAAGAAGTCATTAATGTGACTCTGGTCACAAACTATCTAAATAAAACCGTCAAAAACTTGTTGTTGTCAAGAGATACGTCATTCTCGGACCACCGTTTCATACAATTCGGTAGTGACTTTAAGTGTTCCCAAAAACTTGTCTTCAGAAATCCTAAATGAACAATTTACTAGAGAATTTTACTCGAACTCAGCCACAGAAAAGGTCGGAAATACACCAGATGGTTAAAAGGGTCACGGAGGCAACGAATCAAGCTTTATGTAAAGCCAGCCAAACTAGCAGACACAAAAATTAGGCCAATCCCCTATGTCGGAACGATGAAATAAGGAGGCTTCGACGGGAGAGTAGGAAGCTATTTATTTTTTTCAAGCAAAACGCTGAAATAGGAAATTTTGACCTTCATATGGGCAGTATACCAGTATAACAGGCCTCGTGGCATCACTTTTGTGTAAAGATAGAAAAGATTAGTGATTCATATCCCGAAACAGGAAGAAGATCCTATTCAAATCTCCATTCCTAAAGCCACCCAGAAAAGCCAGATTGAGACTGGACAAAGTCCATAAAGGCAGCTTTAGTAGGTTTTTAGGGAGAATAACTTTTCTGGCAGCAAAACAGAGACAATGCACACTGAAGTAAACCATTATTATGGTCTTTTTTACCATGCCGGCCCGAGGATGAATTCGCTGCTAAAAATAAATTGTAGACGGTGCACTGCTTCTTCCCATATACAAATCTGCTGGACTTAATGGCAATTTACCGGCGGAACTTTAGGAAGATCTTGGTATACTCAGTGCTCGGCTCATTCCTAGGGGCTGCTACGAACAAACACTGCTTCAAACACTGCATTTATAATAGAAATCTCATCATAGTCAAGATTTCAGTATTCTCGGACTGCCAGGCAGCTCTAAGCTGCTTCACTTATAACTCCAAAGTTGTTTGGGAATACCACCAAATTCTTAATACACTGGTCAGCAATATAGGTGTTAAACTGATTTGAGTGCCATGACACAAAAACTATGAGGGTGCCGACTTGCAAGCCAAATGAGGAGCTGAGTTTCCCTTTACAGATTTACTATTAAATAAGAAGCTGTACTAACAGTATCTCTTTACGAAAGTGAAATAATCTGGAAGGTCACAAACACGCCAAAAAAATTCTCAAGTATAACCCCAAAAGGGCGAAGAAAGCCCTCAAGAATGGAAGAACTCAACAGATATGATCAAAAACTGTTAGGTATGTCAACCTCTGACTGGTTACATGCAGCATGTAACTACCACGTATTCGAACTAGCCCACATCAGCACTGAAATCAGTAAACACTGTGGAGAAAAAAAGAAACTATGGAACATCTTTTGATAGTGTTCGCTCTTGCTTTCCACAGAGAAAACATTACTGGGGGAACCACTTTAACAGGGAATGAGGAGTTACGAACCTAAACTCCCTTAAACCAATTACTTTTCAAAGTTGACTGGAGTTTTCAATCAGTATAATCTGGAGCGGCATAATCTACCCGTTATTTTCCTCATTTACAGAAAGAATCACATAAAAACTTCTTCCAAGGGGAGAGGAGTTATGAACCAAAAGATTGTTTGAAGCGGACAAAAAATTAATGTAAAGGTTCGATTTTCGAATAGGATTGGAGGAAACAATCAGAGAAATCAGGTATCCATTGGTGAGGGTACTTTATTCAAGGCGGGAGGAGGTAGCTATTGGTTTAAAAAAAATTCTATTAGAAATTAGATAATTTTCACATTTAAAAGCTTAAATAATGTTAAGGGAAGGTCTTGGTTGTAAAAAAGTCAGAGAGGAAAATTGACTCCTTCTTTCACCTGTTATTAATTTAAGGAGGGAGGAGTTTCGAAACGCAAAAATTCTTATCAACATCCTATCGAGGCAGGCTATCAAGTTTGTGAAAAAGCCCTAAAATCAAAGAAATGGGATACTATAGATCTTTTAGGGTAGTACAAGTGGGAATTATACTCGCGCTCTCTAAATTCAATTAAATTAATGGGGGTTGCTTCAAGGTCAACTTCAACCCTTAATCCTTGAGAAAAGCCGAAGTAGTCTTCATACAAAAAACTCCTAAGACTTTTTACGCAACTCCTAAAGACTTTCGTCCGTTCACTGTCCTACTTATTTTTAGGTACCCTGCCAAGAATGTTGGGAGCTAACATATGTACAGGCTTGAACAACAGTCTTTCATCGGTATCATAACGTGCAAACCAAGGCTCGGCACTCGTTGGTTAGTATCATTGAGAAATCCTTTGACAGTAAGGATATCACTCTCGTAATATTGAACTTTCTTAATATTGAAGAAACTTTCTACAATATCAGGACAGAAGCTATAAAACCTGCACTCAAAAGCTGGAGGCTGACATTTGTCTTTTATATTGGATCGAGCAAATGATTAAATGCTGGCTGATTCATGCCGAGCAGGGGTGTTGTCTATAACCAGCAGTCCGACGTGCAAAAGCACCCCACATGGTGGAGTATTATTGCCAGTGCTCTTGGCAGTAAATGAATCACTCCAAATCATAGGGAAGGCATAGCCTACCTTGACGACATAGCTATAGCAGTATCAGCAAAGTTCCTACAATTAAGTATTTGATGCAGTTTTCCCTTAGCAAATTAGCAAAGTGGACGGAAAGTGTCAGTCTTGAAACCAATCAGAGATTGAACAAGTACTGCTCACAAGGAGGTATTAAATAATATTTTAAGGAGTCTAGCAAATATTTGTGGGTTATTTTAAATAAGAAACTCAGTGTAAGAGTTTATAATTTTATTCTTCTTGTTCGTAAGTTGTTATCAGAGATGACATCAAATTCAGGCTCAACATTTATTATCTAAAGAAAAGTTTATTTCAATACATTGCAGAATGGCGAACTATTTTGAAGTTGCTCTCTGCATCAGAAGCTGAAGGTGGCTAAAGTTCCACCCGAAATCTGTTTATCAAATCATCGTTAGTAAAACATCCATTCTCTAAAACCGTCAATTTCCACCCGACCATGGAAAGACACAAAGAGAGCGCTAGGAGGGCCTCGATTGCCCTATGGGAACTCCCACAGAAAAGCCCAAGAGCTAAACTCGGGACTCGAACCCACGATTCTTCACTGGATTTACTATCCTGATGGCAGACACTAGACAAGAGTATAGAAACGTCGCTATCTTTGCAAAAGTTCAAAATCAAGTTTCGGTAGAAGCTGAATCATTTGCTCTAGACACAATGCTTCAGCTTCTTCCTTTGACATTCGAGATGTCACTGCGACTTATAGGGGGGCGGTGGAATTCAGCCCGCAGGACAAAATGAAAGCATTCAGTGATTCATCTTATTAGACCCTATTCTCAGAAGGAGCATAGTGTATTTAAACAAGGAGAACGAAGAAGCAACTACCATACTAAACATGCGAAATTTTTGTCTACCCTATAGTGACTTTCGCGCAGATTTGAACGCACTCATTGCTCACAAGCAACGTAAAACAGGAACAAAAACAGAATCCCATACATTAGCAACTGAAACCTTAATTCGCTTAATACTTTTTGCGTTGCTTGTGTATGAAATCCTGTTTCTTATTCTGTTCCTATTCCTTGTGACAACGCGGCTTAAGCGGTGACGGGCGCCGGCCGTTAGCCTGTAGAAATTAGCACGAAATAAGCACAAACATAAATACTGTTGCGTTGATTTTTGTTCAAGAGTGTTCACAATCGCAGCCCGCAAACCGCTTTTCGCTTAAACAAATTTGGTAACGCCTTCCCCATTGGAAGACTGGGAGCCATTAATTCAGGCTGACATTAACAAAAAAGTGACGTAGTAATTAAGTTATTTAAAAAACTATGTGTATACTTATATGTTACGTTTTTGATGTTTTCTTAAATAATTAAAAATATGTTGGAAGCTTTTCTTTAAGTTTTCTGTGACGAAGCAGTTCAATAATTCCTTGTGTCCTTTTTTTTTATCGGGGGCACTTTTTCTGAAGACTATTTTAAATTCCTCAACGGCAGCCCTTCCCTCGGTATTGATGTTCTCTCTCTAGATGGATGTACGACTCAAGCGGTGATTAAAGGGGTTACTTTCCTCATATTTCAGAGCAGTGTTTTCTAGTCCATTCGACTGGATTCGGGATTCCGGATGAACTATACATATAGAGTCTCCAGACCATCCACCTGGCTCTTGGTTAAATATCGTGTTTGGAGCATCCTGACAGTCCGTCTGGGTCCAGGAAAACAAGGTACACAAGTGGGAGAAGAAAGACGGGGAAGCTCAAAGTGAAGATGGGACTAAATGTTCAGACAAAAGAGCATTTTTGTTGCGCTATTTTTGACCGCAGCAACTGGGAGATAGATCTGGTGAATGAGACAGGAGTTTTGTCGCAGCACGTATCCTGTCGCGTATTCTGTCGCGGTCGCAGTTTACGGTGTCTTTTTCCCCTAATAGACTAGTTTTCCGCCATCTTCTTATTTTGTCTATGTCAGTAATAAGCTCTTCAGCGGAATATGACATCTTAGCTCAGCACTTCTTTGGCGTGTCGATGAGTAGGGTTACTCCAAAATATTTTTTATTTCTGGGTCAAATGGTGAATTCTGGACTCGTCCAAGGTTACGAAACATAACGAAAAACTCTCCTAATTTGCTCCGAACTTTGAAGAATTTTTCGTAATTTCCTTGTCGATAATGTTTTTAGGACCAAGCGCGCAGGGACCTTTTCATAGGTATTTCGTTGGAAAGGATTGTT
Source organism: Neoascia interrupta (assembly GCA_947623515.1). Classification (NCBI taxonomy): domain Eukaryota; kingdom Metazoa; phylum Arthropoda; class Insecta; order Diptera; family Syrphidae; genus Neoascia; species Neoascia interrupta. The sequence continues at coordinate 154,688,652 of OX392462.1, forward strand.
CGAACATTATCTATACGAGATCCCTCTTCCCTCAGCTTTATGCTTGATGGTAATTCTTCTATCTTCCAACACGACGTCTTCAACTTTTTAACGTTATCTTCAGACGTGGTTCGACGGGCTTCGACTGTTCATCTTCAGTGGATAGTTTTTCCAAGCTTAACCTCGTTTATGCGGTGGGTAATGGTGGAATTAAGAGGAAGAGAATCCGTTGATACCAAAAAATCACATTCAAACACACGAGTATTGGTACTTTATCACAGCTCGTTTTTGTCTATTTGAATTTTTTCTCTTCGACGATTTTGCTGAAATGAATGAGCCTTCCTGGAATGGAAGCCTTTTTATATTATTATGCTAACCTTACCGACTACCAATACCAACTACCATTATACTTGTTGATCACGCTCTCTTAATCTATTTAACTCATTCGATCTGAGCAAAAACTGGCAGAGCTTATGGGAACTAACAAACTTTGCATCCTGCTAGGATCCTTCTATACAATAAAACAAAAGATTTGATAGTGTCGTTCACATTTTAAGCTCTGCAAGCATTAATTGCAAATTGCCCCACCAATCATTAACGAAGGCAGGAGCAACGAGCTATAAAAAGTCCCTCTACTATCCTTTCCGCCTACATTGCATGTCACAAAACATTCTCTAAGCTCAAATAGAAATAAAATTGTTTTCCAAACAACTTTCTCCGCACACAGACACACACACACCGACACACATTCTTGTCGCGGAATGTGTAAATTCTAAATTTAATATTCATTTATTCAGGCGAATGTTTTCAATTTAAATTCAATTAAGTCTATACAACAAAACCGTGACTACTGCCGCATGTGGACCTGCGCAAAAAAAAAACCCAAACAAACATTCGTTCATGCCTAATATTAGTCTAGTTACATGTGCGAATGGTTTTTGAATTTGATGTTTTGAAAATCTGTCGAACTTCTGTTATCTGCACAGATCAATCATAATTTAAATTATATATTTTTTCTTACATACCAATGAAAACTGCTTCGAATGGAATTCGTTGTATTGAAATGTGCACACAGGCTCACATCGCTGTAACTCCCCGGAATATCCTTCCTTCAACGGCGTTTTCATCCATTTATAAACTGAATCTCATTAAAACGATTGATCCACGGCTAATTTAGAAAATTCCTTAAAGAATTGTTTTCCAGCAATTATCCGCATATTTGGGGAGGAGTGTTGATGCATACACAGGCGCACATACATCCTTCGCGCGGCGCGTTTACATCTGCCGCAGCTTTCGCCTTGGTGGTGGTGGGGTTGTTTAAGGATGCCGCTTTCTGTCTTCTCTACCCCGTGGATAATACTAAAATTTGTATTCATCCATCGACATTTAGGAAACATTCATTTGTACATCCTTAAGTAGATTATTATCATCGGAGCCATTCTCGTTGGGTTACAGGATAAGAATCTCTCTTTCGCTGATGTAGAGCCATACGCCAGGGTATCTATAGAGATAGATACACACGTTTATACCAAATATATAAGTGAATAGTATCAACATATTAAATGGTAAAAGGAGTTAAAAAAAACATACAGACAGTAAAATAGGAGTCAAATTGATTTTCACAGGGGCCATTAAGCAAGCAAATTAGGGTGGCTGTGGCTTTTTTTTTATCGAGCACTCCCGACTCTCCTTATAAGACCTCCGAGTTAATTAGTTTTGAAAATTACCCATAGCCCCATACCTATTAAATTAATTCAAAATTGAGCAAACGTATTGATATTTTTAATTGCTAAGGAGATTCGGCAAACTCAAAAGAAGCTCTAAGGCGCAAAAGTACCGATATGCTGGAGAGTCTTTAAATAAATTCGCCTTTTATTTGAAGCCTTTGATACCATGAAGTGACTTCCGTTCGCGTGTCGTGTATTTTAATGGCTCTATTATCCCTTTTCAAGGTTAAGCCACATCTTATATCGTCAACCGCAAGGATAGGCACAGTAAATTGACCTAATTGACCTTTACACGTTCGCGATTAAGTGTTTTTAAAGTGTTATGGTCCATCAAACTATTAACTTAGTGACCTGATTCAAATTAAAGGACGAATTGTTTTTCGACGATTGTTCCCACACGCACAATAGTAACGATATAACGACTCATAAACCTGCATTTGATGCCCCACCGGTAATATACTAATTTTTGATGTAGTTTCGCTCCTGCTTAACATAATAAACATGTTCAAGTGGATGAAAGGATATGAAGGATACGATAGAAAAAGCACCTTAAATGAAAGGCTGAAATGCATTCATCGATATCGTCGCAAATATTTCATATCGTGAAACAGCATTAATAGTGGACTATATTAAAGTAGTAGGAGCAGATATGAAGGAAAACAGAAAACTATATGAGATAGTGTTATGAGTATATGAGATAGTGAGTGAGAAAAAGAAAGCTAACACTGGTGTCAAAAATGGTATTCTCTAGGTAAATAACTAATAAGTTAGAGCGGGTGTTTGTTCAGCCTTTAGCTGTGGGAGTCAATTTGCCAAGCGATGACTGAAGACACATCTTAGATCTTCATACGAAGCGAAGCTTCTTTCAACGTTATTAAACCATTGGGCCAAAAAAAATATCTAAAAGTAAAAATTTCTGGTCCTTCGTCAATAACATTAAAAATTGTGGCTTATCTTCCACCCCAACGGTAATTTGCAATAACATCACAGCTGTCTGCTCCTTAAGCAAAGCCAATCTGCTTGCGGCTCACTTTGCTGGAAACTCTACGCTTCCTGAGTTTGCGTTGTCTCCGCCTATATATGAGCGCGTCGACATTCTATGGGACCACTACACTTTCGTGCTCGTACATTTGCAGGAGTTCTTAAAAATCTCAGCATAACAAATCCGCTGGTCCAGATGTCTTATCCCCCATAGTTATGAAGAGGTGCTATTCCACGCTGGCCAAACCGTCGCGTAAGCTTTCCTATCTATCCTATACATTTGGTCTCTTTCCGAATAGATGAAAAACAGGATTTGTCCAGTCCGTCCAGAAAAAAAAGGCGATTCTTCTTCTCCGACCAGTTACCGGCCAATTGCACTAACGTCCATTCCTTTCAAGGTCATGGAAACGCTGGTTAATCATCAGCTGATGAAATATCTTGAATTACGGAAGCTTCTTAATGACAGGCAATATGGCTTTCGTAGCAAAAGGTCTACTGGTGAACTGATGGCCTTTCTCATTGAAAAGTGGAACCGCTCCTTACAGGATCATGGTTAAAGCAAGGCTGTTGCGCTCGTAATCTCAAAAGCAAAATTTGACAGAGTCTGGCATCAGGCTTTGTTATCGAAAATGCGTGCATTTGGAGTCGATCAGTATCTTGTTCTTCGGATTGAAAATTCCCTTTCGAATCCTACAAGTGGTTCTGAATGGCTTCAAGTCTGGTATTCATCGTATAAATGCTGGTGTGCTCCAGGTATCCGATCAGCTTTCCATGCTCGGTATGCGTGTAAATGACAACCTCCGTTGGAACGACCAACGACAGATTCAACGTCGTCAAGAACGCAGCTAAATGCTTAGGATTCCTTGAGCGATGCAAGAAATATTTTACACCAACCGATCTGGCTTACATTTACAAAGCATACATACGCCCAAACTGGAGTTTAATAAGATCACCTTCCACCTACTTGACAGGCTCCAAAGACGTTCTATTAAACTTAAGGGAGACAGTAGCTTTGGGCTGTCATTTGACTCCTAGAGCATCGTCGCAATGTCTCCCGCTTTCTTTGTTTTATCACTACTACAAAGAATGCTCAAGCGAAATAGCCAGCTGCATTCCACCTCCCAAAGAATTCAACCGCAATACTTAATAATATTTTTTCGCGCGGTTAAAGAAATCCCTCAGTTGTTTAAAACTCAGTACGTCTCCTGTCTCTCCTCTGATCCCTTCCGCTCGCATTATGTTAACTCGTAGAGTGGAGTTGAAATGTTAGCGGACGGAAAAGTCGAAAGAAAAAAGCGTGTGTGGCTCACCGGCAGGGTACGATCCTGCAACCCTTACTTGACGCTAGTAATGCTCTAGTATTTGAGCTACAGTGAACACGTTTGATTCTTTGTCCAAATCCGACCACCTCACTAGATAGATAGATAGATTTATTTATTTTTCGTCCAAAAAAATGTTTTTACAAAGCTGTCGCACAATTTACATTACGGAGATTTGATACTTTCATATATCTTTCTATTGAAACATTATCTACTTAGAAATATAAATAATTGTATTTTTTATAAACATAAATGCTTTTAAAGGAATAACGAAACAAAACCTTTATTTAATTAGAGAAAACAAAAAAAAATTAAATAAATAAATAAAATATAATAAATAAGTAAATAGTAATAATAATTTATAGAAATTATAATAAATAATTATAAAGTTTAATTATTTATAATAATATCATAGTAATAGAATATATAAATAATTTATAATTAAATATGCAATAAATTAAGAACAGAAAAACAATAAATAGAAATATATAAATAAATAAATATATCAATAAATAACAGATATGTAAATAAATAAAGAAATAATTAAATTCAGAGTGACTAGATTCAAAGATAATAAATATATTATATACAAAGTTTAAACATGTAGCTGATAATTTAGGTGGTTTCTTTGAATATCACAGTTCCTGAAAAATTTTTCCCTCAGCTTTATGATTCTATCATAAACCAATTCAACATTTGCCTGCCTATGTAGCTCTATTGTAGAATATCTGCGTGGGAGGTTAAGCTTCATCTTTAGTGTTTTATTTTGCAGTGTCTGAAGTTGTTTTTTGTGAGTATTGGCACAGTCACCCCATACTTGGCAACCATACAGAATAATAGCCTGAAAAATTGTCTTGTAAATTGAAATCTTATTTACGTTACTGAGATGTGACCTTCTATTAACAAGGGCATAAAGTGTATTTGTCGCAATGTGCACTTTTTGCTTTATTTTTGCAAAATTATTTTTAAAAGTTAGTCTTCGATCAAGGTGGATTCCGAAGTATTTAACGCAAAATGACCAATTTATACTTTTGCCACAAACGTTTAGCGAATTACCACGAAGAAAGCAGGGTTTTCTTTTTCTTGTAAAAAAGATTGCCTGAGTTTTCGCTGTATTTACTTTAATTTTCCATTTATTGAAGTAATTTATGACTATCTCTATCGCATTCTGCAAATTAGTCTCCACTGAGAGACCGAGCTTATGAGAAGAGAATAAGCCAGTATTGTCTGCGAAGTTAGCAACTTCACACATAGGTAACTTGGGAAAATCGGACGTGAAAGTTAAATACAAAATCGGGCCGAGTACTGAGCCCTGAGGTGAACCTGAATTGGGGAATTTAACTAGGAAAGAACAGTTGTTGACAGAAACCAAAAATTTTCTATTTGTTAAAAACGAATGCACAATTTTGACAATATAAAGAGGAAACTGCATGGTAATCATTTTGTATATAAGGCCCCGATGCCAAACTGAGTCGAAGGCCTTTTCAATGTCTAGAAGAACCCAGTAGACTTGCCTTCCGACCAATTTCTTTTAATATGTTGGCAAAGCCTCAAGACCTGATGCTCACAACTATGATTGGGTCTAAATCCGAATTGTTCATTTTTATATATGTTTTTATCTTCAATTACTGCTTGTAGCCTGGATTTGATACATTTTTCATAGACTTTGCTTAGATTACTGAGAAGACTTATTCGTCTATAATTATTTGGCTCCACTGGTTGTTTGCCAGGCTTGAGAATAGGCGTGACTTTCGCAAGTTTCCAACTGCTTGGACCACCTCAATAGTTTTTGCCTTTTCGTATGCTATATTCGTTGCTATTCTTTTGTAGATGATTAGGAATGACGCATAGAAGACTCGTGTTAGTGAATTTCGCGCATTGCTGCTTGACTACGTGTAACCACGTGATCATTTGAATGTAATTACATGTTGTTGGTTAATGTGCATCATCTATGCAGAGAGAGATAGAGCATCACTCGCGACAAGTAAAGCGGGGACCACAAAGCAGCCTCAGGCTTCGGCTTCGCCCCGTTAAGATACGTGGGCTTTGAACCGGCTTTGCAATGACATTTCGCTCATTGAGAGAGAGCTTTTATTATGCAGTCACTACGTTCTCCAAGCATCTACGGTATTGCATTGAATTGCGTGTCTGCTTTCGTTGAATCTTTTATTGGTAAAATTATTGCCAATGGCCGACTTACATAACTCTATGGTGTCCTTTAGCTCCATCTTGTAGGTGTTGATGGGCGGCACTCGCACCTTGCCTGGCTTGTTTTGCTGCTGTTGTTGCTGCTCTTGTATTTGTGTCTGGTGTTGCTGCTGCTTTTGACTCTGCTGCTTTTGCTGCGGCTGCTGTTTTTTCTGCTTTTGTTGTTTTTGCTGTGGCTGCATTTGCTGTTGGTTCGGCTGCTTTTGTTGCACACTCAGCTCTTTTAGTTCTGGCTGTTGTTGCTGCTCTTGGGAGCTAGGGAGCACAGCCTGCTTCTCCCTTTCCCGCCTTGCCTCCTGCTTGGCTTTAATTGCCAGCACTTTCTCTTGGAGCTGCCTAATGCTGTTGCTAAGAAGCTCCAACTCATCGTCCTCGTTATCGGATTCTGAACCAGCCAGGGAAGCAAAGCTATTGCTTGCCCCGGTGTACATATCCCCACCGTCGGAGACGTATGGGTACTCATCTTGGGCTGCTGCTGCTGACGTCGTTGCGTTTTTTGTCGACTGCGTCCCTTCCCCCACCTCAACCGGCAGCTTTTCAGCTGAGGTACGTAGGGAGGCACGCTTCACAAGGTTAGGCTGCGGATTTAGCCGTCTCCTCCTCCTCCTTTTCGTGGACGTTGGCCCCTCGGATGACGGTGCTGCTTGCTTAAGGTACTGTGATACCTCGTTCGATTTCTTAGCGGTCGCACCTCCCGCTATCTGGAGCACAGACCGTTCGGTCTCACTCATCATGTGTTGTTTTTAACTTTACAACACTTAATAAGTCTTATTTAATTTTTTTAAATTAAAAAAAACTTTTCGTCCTACCAGGATTCAAACCTGGACTTCCCGCGTGCCGGTCAGCTACCACTTCCTCGGCACCACTCTGGCTGTTGATATTTGCTCTTCCGAAAGACTACTTAATACACACTCGCAATAGAAACAAGCCGAAACACGTCTGTTCTTCGCGAAAGCCTGTGAACGACTGAACGGTCAAAGGTGCTACCATCTGCACCACAGCCCACTTCCATCTCAGGGGTCCAAATAGCCCACATGATCTCTCTGCATAGATAATGCACATAAACCAACAACATGTAATGTTAACTCGTTATAAGGATATTCATATCCTCTTTAACAAGAGTGTATTATAAAAAAAACAAACATAACTATGTATGTATGTATATTCTTATTGAGATTATTGACACCTGTTCCATATCAATAATATTAGTATTTAAAGGAGCTTTTACAACACTTGGAAACAGCACAATAAAAAAGCCAACAATACTTGTGGGAAATTAAAGAACTCTGAACGGCATAAAATAAGCCTATAAGTAGAACATATTCCAGTGCCTAAGTTCATGCAAGACAGCATCTCTTGATATCTTCTTGTTTTCCATCGATTTTCCAGATTTGTGACATTGGTGTCAGAATTGCGCTCTTTGAAACGTCAATAATAAATTTCAATTGAGTTTTAATCTCCGAAAACTTTTGAAAATTCGCTTCGACAATGCGAAATGGCTAGTTTTGAACAGTGATCACAGGAGTACCTTCCCTAATAAGGCCCCTTTGGGTCCCAATACGCTCCGTTTTTATACCCGCCCCAGAGTAGATATATTGATTTTAATACATAGTTTGTAACACAGTGAAATAATCACCGTAGACCCGTAAGAATTTTTAGAAATATGATCGAGAACGACAGATAAATTAATCAAGCCATGTTCGTCCGTCTGTCCGTATGGGTGAAGTTTTTTGATCTTTAAGTTCAAGCTAGAAATCTGAAGCTTGGAGTATATTTTGTTTCTCATTTTGTACAGGCAATGTATGAAAATTGATAAAATCGGCCAACAGCCACGCCCACTTGTTTCTTGGAGAGCTGGGCAGTGGCAGAGAAAGTGTTCTATAGACTCTATTTTTTCTTCATCCCTACAGCTTCTGCAGAAGTCGTCGGCAAAGATTCCCATTCGTGTAGCCATGACACCAATGGTGCAGTGTCCCGTGACTACACCAACGAGTGTTCTTATGAAATTTCCACTGAGAGATAGAAGGGTGGTTGTTCTTTTTAGGTCAAGTACTGGCCATAAGCTGTGAGTTATGATACAATCTTTAGACTGTTGCCAACGTTCACCGGCTAGTTTGAATCGTGTATTGATCTATAAGACTTTTGGCAGTGTTGAAAGGGAGATAAACTCGTCGGTCAGCCATCGTTATGTCCATATCAGAACCTTTCCTTGCCAGTTCCTCCGCCAATTCATTTCCGGCCACGCCAACGTGCCCAGGAACCCAGCAGAGTAGAACTGTGTAGAAGCTTATATCCTTTAATGCCATGAGGCAGTCCTTGACACACTTAGAGTAAACGAGGTTGGAGTCCAGGGCTTTAAGTGCTGCTTGACTATCAACATATATGGTGATTTTTCCGGTCAATTTAATCGTCCAAATGCATGTATACAATCGGAACAATCGTGCAAAAATTTGAGCAAACCGAGTGCATGCTCGTACTGCAGAAAATATTGCTGCTGTTCGCGATAGTGTGGCTGAAGAGCCGTCCACCTCAACTTGTCGTCGAGCCCGACTATTGCACCTCTCACGCTCGTCGTTGATGAACATTATGCATAAAGACTTGCATTTACAGGCTTATAAGGTGCAATTGACTCAAAAACTGAGGCCTCTTGACCATTTCAAGCGTCGTCAATGGTCAGAATGGTGGCAAGAAATGGCACCAGTGTTATCTCACGTGGTGGCGATGTCAACTGGCAAAGATCACGTGATTTGACACCGTTGGATTTTTTCTTTGGGGTTATTTGAAAGAAAAGGTGTACGTCGATAAGCCAGCAACAATTCAAGAGCTGAAGGATGAGATGACTCGGCACATTAACGGCATAGAACCTCATTTATACTTCAGCGTCATCGAAAATTTGGACCATCGGATGGAGGTGTGCTGCCGAGGTCGCGGCAGCTATTTGGCCGATATTTTGTTCCATACATAATTGAGCAATACCAATATTATCATAATAAAAAGAAATGACAATTCAAAATCAACATTGGCTCTTAAAATTTAACCACCCTTTATAAGCCGAACCCTTGTCTTAAGCATGAACGAGGACAGAATTATGAGTTCTTAGTACTTTGCTGTGATTTAGCAAGCCTAGCCGTTCCCTGCTTCAGTGACGAATGTCTAGCTATCACTCGGAATTCTATTCAAGCTCTGGAAACATAGCACAGCCTAAATAGGGCCATGTTAAAGTTTTTCAATCGTAGAATGATAATGTAATGGGCTGGCAAGGATTCTTTTAATCGTTTGCATTCTTTTAATGCAGGAATCGCTAAATGCAACCATCGATTAACTTTACGAACACACCCGCACGATTCACTAAACCAACACACCCAACTGTCATTCCAGTCAGCTGACATATTCGAAGTTCGAATTTTGATATCGAGAGTTTACCCTCCATGGAATTCAGCAGAAAAGTACCAATGGAAAATTACCAAAGGCGAAGTATGGAACGTACTAGAAGGTAGTTAATTTGTATAAATTCACGGGTACCAGGCTCAGGATCTTCAAAATCCACCAGGGAACTATTGAAAGTTTACCGATTTGTCTTACAATCACTTGAAGAATACAAAATGTCAGTTTCTATTCGACATTCGACTCTTCGGATGCCAAAGACCGTACACACAGAATGTTATCTCCCTAGCTCAAATCTGAAGACCTTGTTCTTTTGAAATAAGGTTAAAGCTAAGCTGTTAAAGCTAAGCTTTTGTTTTAATTGGTCTCGCTTTTAAAGGTCCTTGAAAAACAGAAATTCAGATAAAAACATTAAAAGGCTCGATTCACTGTTAGATTTAAAAAGTCAGTCGCCACTGTCCTCTATACATAGACACAAAATTATCACAAATCCTGACATTACTGATTTCACTAAAGGTACTTTACTTGTGACTATTTTCTTGTGAGTGGATAGTTGAATGTAACTACAGAGTGCTCCGACAATTTTCATAATGCCCGATTCATCCCACTTGATGCAAGGATCCTGCCATCATTTTGTGTTAAAGTGCTCACATATTTAGCTATGCAGGATGCATGCGAATTTTCAACTAAGCAGCATTTTGTTTTTTTTTTTTAATGGACCACATCCTTTTTGAGAAACAAATTAATGCACAATATTTCGTAAAAGCAATCTCATTATATTTTGAGTTACACAGTAATTGTTGATGCTTGATGCACGGCGAATGCCTACTAAGGAGCAAGCTAGAAGAAGTCACCATATCTACATACATCCATACAAGACTTACCGCCTTAGATTCTGTGTGCATAAACCTCACGGCCCTTTCTCCTGGTGCTCGCTCCTGTTTGTTGTACTTATATGGCGTACAATTAAAAACATATGAACAAGGATATATGCACAACGTGCAGAGGCAGAGACATAAGTGCACAGAAGTATGTTGGTGCGGGTGCGGTAGGTGTGTAGATAAAAGCCATACGAAATGTAATTTAATCGGCCTCACTCTGTCGCGCAAAACAAGTCCCTATCTTCTCACTTAGCTAAAACATGCATGCAGCAAATAAAACACGACATTCCCCAAGGACTCGGGGTGCCATCAGACAACTCCTTCAGTGTTGATAAATGATTCGTGCGGTGAGCTATTTAGAAGAAATGGAAAACATATTTTCTTTCCTACACTCTCTCGCTTAGATACAAACAGAAACACGTATATGGGGGTGTGTATGTAAGGTGCATCCTTATTACGATATGCAACATATGCTATGCACACAAGCATCATAGCCAGCGGCACTCTCACTTTAGCCTTTGGTGCGGAATGCCAGGATCAATCCTGTGTACATTTTCAGGTGAATGAGCTTCTCTGCTGCTGCTGCTGCTGCATACTGTAACACAACACAGCTTTTGCCTTGTGGTGTTTCTGCCTCCGCATTTTTACCTGCTGCATACTTAGAACCATTCGGAATTAAAAGCATCAATTTTCCGTTTGTTGTTATTTTTGCTTTTCTCCGAGCGTTTGTTTGTCTCTTCGGGTGTTTTTCCTTTTTTTCTATGTCCTTTAAGCAGTGAAAAAAAAACCTCTCCTTAAAAAGGTTCAACGTACCCACTCTGGAGCCCAGCCACTGAGCACTTCTGTACTTTGCAGAGCTAAAAATTGCATATGAATACATTTTGAGTGCGGAGATGTTTGCCAACGCCGAGAGGACGAGGATGACGACGACGACGACGACGGCCGACGACGATTCGAAAAAGGATTTGCATTTAAAGGAACATACACAACAAAGGAAGACGTACATGTAGATTGTAGATGCTGTGGGTTTTCATTTGAGATTTTCCATAATCTCGCATTTGAGTGAATAAATTTTTTTTTGTTGGGTTTCATCTTGGGCCCAAGCCCATGAACCTTGGGGGAGATAATATGCCTCCCCACATTCGTACAAAAACGCAATTATATCTGTACACACTCTAAAAGGCTGTGTTCGCAGTGTCGTTAATTTAGAATGATACCTGTTTGAGTTTGATTAAGACGTCATGGCTTATGAAGTCATGTTCGTCTACACCTATGCACACTCAAATTTTGATGCCTAGAGCAGATGCAAAGGGTGGCTCGTATACATATATTTTTTAAGCCCATTTCAACATGGTGGCCATCAAAATGTTTTAAATGCCCACAGCAATTATAGTCCTGATCAGAGCAAGGCTAATGCTCTACATGTTCGCTGAGCCGGTCTGTGTGCGCTATTCCTGTTGTTTGGCTTTTTAGAGCAATGCAGCTACCCGGACCGACCCGTGTCGGAGTAGACGCAGACCGTACCTACCTATATACGAAACGAATGTATCTGGAATGTACATTTATAATTATATTATAATACTGGCAGGGGAATTATTTAAAACGAGAGTCCTTCACTTCATGTATAAATGTATGTAGAGGTGATACACCTCGAAAGCAACTGATGCGGCGCGAGGATAAAAAGGTTTATGCGGACTGTGTTTGCTTTGAAGGCGCAATAAGAAAAACTTCATTATTAATTCCTCATCTAAATGTTTATTTTATTTTTCGTTTTTTTAACATTCAGTCCAAGTCAAATGGAAATTCTGTTTTGACCGGCGAGTGCACATTTCTTCTAAGGACTCTGTTTTATTTCAGTTTCTTTTCTTGATGCTGCGGCAAGCAATGGTCGTCGTCGTCGTCGTCTGCACAAAGCAAAGGGAAATTGACCTTAAATGACCCAAGATATATTAGAACGAAATCTTTTTTTAATTTTATGTAAATTTTTTGCTTTTTTTTTATTTTCGACGCCTTATTAAAATTTGCATATAAAATCACAAGCTGACAGACTGTACACCAAAACTCTTTTTAATTGGGTTTTCAAAGAGTTTGAGTTGAGGACGAGGGAATAGCTATCCTTCGACTGGTTGTGGTGATTTTTTTGGTGCACGGAAGTTTGATTCCTCATATCCGAAAACGCCATATAAGTCCCAGAAGTCAGAACGGCCTTATGATTGCATACGGACAGCGGCGTATGCAGTAGTATGGTTGGTGGTGTGATCAAAAGGTTGAAAAATTCTTTTGGCGATACTTGCCTCTGCTGCGGTGGAAGTAGCCTTTACAGATTTATCAGCTTATCTTTGCTTGGGCCACTCGGAAGTGATCTTCAATATGAGCGGAGGTCTGGCGTAGAATTAGGAACAGCTTCAAGATTAACCAACAAAACCATAAAATGAAAACCCTCAAAAAAGGCTATATGAAAAGTTTTGTCCTGAATTGAAAACGCCATCCGAATAAAAAGACGCAGCTTACAAGTGCATTAAACCAAACCAGAGCGTAGAGCTTTGTACGGAACAATTATTTTTGGAAGACAGAAGGAACTAGTAGGTCCTAACGTAGGTAGGTACGTATGTACATGTAAGCACAAAATATCCTCTTGAAATCGAAGAACAGATTCGAGAAGAGAGAATAGCGTTGGGAAATAGCAGTTATCAAGAACGCTTGAAACTCTTCTTTACCTAGATTAAACAAACACTGCAAGGTCTTAAAAATTGTAATAGATGCCAGGATAGTCCGACTAGTGCCGCAGTCGTTAAAACCTTATGCTTTGAGATTTACTCTGGTAGCCGGCAAGAGACAAATGAAGCAGTATTGCTATACTGGACAAAGTTCAAAAACTGTAAAAGATCTTAGCAAAAGTTTAAATAATGCAAGCCAATGATAGCTATGACTAGACCCTTAAAACTAGAAATTGAATTTAGCTTCAAAGAGTTCAAAGTTTTATCTTTTTCTCATTCCAAAAAGATTTTAAAACTAAACCGAGCTCTTGTTAATACCGCAGGGTCTGAAAATTTAACCTACATTTTCTGGTCAGTTTAAGTAAATATAATAAATTATTTGGAAAAAAAACCTTGACGGTATGAAGACACACGCGGAGCGGTCCGTTGGCTTTTGTTGAAGGCTATGGTCATCTATATTGCGCAGTTTGTGTAGCATTCTATTTATTTATTAAAATTATTTCTGGATATATTTTACAGTCTGTAATATACTTTTTTCGTAGTGCTGTGTACTGTTCTTATATTGCGTGATTTTATATTGGGTTTCGTCAATCTAAAAAAAAAGGCTGGTAACAAGCTTTATCATTACGAAAATTGAGGGAAGGACATAATATTTCTTGGCCTTTTTTAGGATTTTTATAATTCAAGACGCATAAAGCAGCTATTTCGATTATTTTTAATTACCGTTAGGCTTTTTGATCAGTTTTACAACCACCTGTGCTAGCATTTGCCACTTTTCTCAAATTTTGTGGACATGGATTTCTGAGAAAACGGTGAAATATGCTGTTTTTATTTCGCTTGTTTGAATTAGCCTAAAAACTTAGGATTGAAAACGGCAATTTTGAAATGTTTTTGATGCAGTTCGCTTGCCTTTTAAACATTACATACTTCAGCCAAATTTAAACAAGATCGTCATAACCGTTAAGGAACTAGAAATCTTTAAAAAATAGTTTTCGAAAATGTTTTCACGTTTTTCAATTAAATTTTCGAAGTTTTTGAATATTCGAAGTCTGCTATAGTTTTGTAGAAAATTTAAGAAGATGGACTATGCCCGATGTTAATTTAAAAATAATATTTTATACCGTTTGGGAGATAGAGGGGGAGATATTCGTTCTTTTGACCTTTTTTATAATTTTTTAAATTTCAAATCCATAAAACAAATATTTTGAAGTTTTTTCCAGTTTCCATTAGACGTTTTTCCAATAGCACAACCAGCAGCACTAGTCTTGGATGTTTTTTTTTAATTCTATGTCCACCGGCTTATGAGTGAACGGTAAAACAAACTCCTTTCTTATTTCGTTTTTTAATAGGCTTCTAAGAACTTAGGTTAAAAACGGAAATTTAAAAAAATTTTAACGCAGCCTTCCTTCCTTTTGTAAGCTTTGTACTTTAACCGAATCTGAAAAAGATTGCCTATACCGTTAAGCTACTAGAAGACTTAAAAAAATTGTTTTTGAAAATGCTTTATGTTTTTGAGTTAACTCTCAGAAGATTTTGAAATTTCAAAATCCGCTATAATTTTCCTTAAAATTTTGAATTATTTCTGATACGTGTGATTTTTTTCATAGAATTCCACCAAACAGCACTGGAGATAAGGGGGGGACACGTTTTTTCGTGCATTTTTGCGATTTTTTTTCGAAAATGCGTCAAAACTGCAGTACTCAAACTGTTTTTGAAAAGTATGACCTAAGCACTTGGTTTACTTTGAGTTGCTTTATAAGGTGTGTTCAATATTGATTTTGAGCGATAAGCCGTTCAAAAGTTATGGCCTCCAACACTTTGAAAAACGTCATGCATTTTCGACTCTTCATTTCTCACAAACGTTTTGATATTTTCGGAAAGTTTTATTTTTTAATTAAAGCTTAGTATTTCGTAATCAAAAGTTTTGTTTTCTAGTTCTTTCCTACTAAACTTCTTGAAAAAAAAACCATAAAAAAACATAGAGTCCATTTTCACCTGAAATTTCAAACTGTTTTTATACCGTTATTTGTGCTTGAAAAAAATTGCCCTCTTTGGATTTTCTGACTATTTCCGCAGTTTATAGGCACACCAAATTTTGCCTTCATACGACTTACCGTTCGCGGTTCCATAAGCGATCCTTTTTCCATTTTTGGGCGGACCGCTAAAAAGAGAAGGAATCAAATAAAACACACGAAGTGCGGTAAGCCAATTTTTCCTTTATTGCTCGATGAAGGTCTTACCTCGTTGAGGGTTCGTAACAAAATGGAGCGAGATCATAGCGATTCGTCGGCAGGAAGTTAAAAAGAACTAAATAAGGAATATGTAGTTATAGATGCTATAAAATGACATGGTGGCATCTGGCTTAAACAAACACTTTCAAAATAAGCTTGTCGTCGAGTCAGCAATCAATTCAACTTGGAAAAACCTATTCAGGTAGTTTTTTAGTAATGTCTCTCACAGCGTAAAGTTTAAAGTCTTCGAAGCAGTTTTAAGATTGATAATGAGATATGGCTGCCAAGCATGGGGGTATCAAGAACAATGTGAGGTGAAAAAATGGCAAAGCATTTTTCTGAACATTTTTTAGCTTACCACAGTCAACTCCCAATCACATGCTTTTTATAGAAACTAGTCTACCTTCTATCTGCCTGTTTACGCCGAAAATGCATTTTGAAAATATCGAAAAAGTATGTACTTTATCGTATTAAAATAATTCCCTACCGAAATTGCTCGCGAAACAAAGTATCGAAAAATAAGAGTTTGTTTTTGACAAACTTCTATATACCTGACCCTTTATACCATGTAACACCAAATCTTAAAGTTTCATGGCCCGAATTCAAATATTATTTGTATGGGCCACGCCCCAAAAGTGGGCATGGGCTTAAAATTAAAATCAATTAACTGTAGTTTTGTTAGAATCATGAGAAAATACGTTAAAAGCGAACATTATTTCAGAAAAAAAAAGGTTTTTTTCTTAAAATCGCCCCCTAAAAGTGGACGGAGCTCAAAACTTTGCTTTGAACAAACCTAGAAAATAGCGATATCTTTAATATTTGTCATATAATTTTTTTTCGATTTGGAGTTAACTTTCCGAGAAATCGGGTTCTTAAAGATTTAACATGTTAAAAGTGGGCGTGGTCGATATTGTGGGACGTCCAATTTTTGCCTTGTTAAAGGTCTTAGGCCAGTATTGCTCAGTACCAAAATTTAAGTTCCTGTGCCTTGTCTAAGGTATTTGACCCAAAGGCGTTTTGGGAAAAAAATGATATAGAGGTTGTCTCACATTGATGGCAGTAGTGGGTGTGGTCGTCAACCGATTGAGCCAATTTTCACACTTTATCCGTGAAACAAAAGAACCAAGCAGTGCACCAAGTTATAGCTCTCTAGCTTGATTTTGAGAACCTAAAACCTTCACACATACCGATGGACGGACGGACGAACATGGCTTAATCGATTCACATGTTGGTCTCGATCACGTCTCTAAAAGGTCTTAAGGGTCTACGGTGATTATTTCACTGTGTTACAAACTATGCATTAAAATTAATATAACCTCGGTCGGGTATAAAATCAGCTGGTTTAGGAAATGGAAAGATATATTTTTGATGTCTGGAGGTTCAGCGCAATTTTTAAACACCCAAGATGAAAGCTTATCGAGCGTTCTAAGGTCAATGGATGAAAACGTAAGGACAGATTTAATAAAGGAGGCCAAAGACCTATTAACCTTAAATATTTTTCAGATGATCGGAGAAAATATGAGATCTCACAAACCTTTCGGCTGAGGGGAGAGCTCCTCGATCTGAGTTATAGGCCTTACTTTAAAACCGAAGTTCTCTCTGCTCATTAGTAATATGCAGAAACAATAAACAATAAATCGTGCCATTTTCTATCTGTGTTTTGCAATGCAGATTTTTGCGGTGCAGAAGCATGGACCCTGTCAAAGGCGGTGAAAACACTTTAGGCTGCTTCGAGAGGAAAATTCTTCGGACGATTTACGGTCCCGTCTCCATAGACGGAGAGTGGAGGAGGAGATATAACATCGAACTGTACGGGCTGTACAGCGATACCGACCTAGCCAAAAGAGTCAAAATACAACGTCTACGATGGCTGGGTCATCTAGAGCGGATGGACACCAACGGGGGGGCGGCCCGGAAAATCTTCGAATCCACACCGCAGGGACGACGCGGTAGAGGAGCACCGAGACTCAGGTGGCGCACGCAAGTGGAAGGGAACCTCAGCCAACTTCGCGTGCGAAACTGGAGACGGCTAGCTAGAGACAGAGCTGGCTGGCGAAGCTTGTTGGCTGAGGCCCAGGTCCACCCCGGACTGTAGCGCCACCTTAAGTAAGTAAGTAAGTAAGTTTTGCAATGCAAAATTGTGTTTTTAGTTTTTATGTGTGGACTGTATGTGTGGATTGTTTTAGGTGTGTCAGTTATTGATCGGACAAAAATGTAGCGATATTTAGCATGTTCAATAATTTAACAAAGTAGACAAAAGAGAGATTTAGAACATAAATAGAGTATAATTTAACATAGGTTTGGCAAATTAGTACAGAACAGATTAATAAGAATTATAACAAAACTTATAACAAATAATTCCAAATTAATAAATTATAAATTTTAATCTTAAACAATCTGTGTGTCCGAGAACTGTGTGAACTGAGAACGGTTTAATTTGAAAAGTCAGTATTAAGCGAAGAAGAAACAATGAATATTCTGAGAGAGGGATTGGAGGCTTCTTACCATGTTATTGCACTAAAGCCTTAAGATACAGAAAAGACTTCACTGATTTCTAACACCATAAACTGACGCGTTAATCATTAAGACAATTACGTCACATTTAAATTTCATTTCTGTTGTGGCAAATGGTGTTCCTTACAAAATTGTAAGACTTTAGCTTTCAAACTAGGGCCAAATTCATTTTTATAAAGCTTGATGCATGTTCTTAACCAACTAATCGCGAGCAGATTTAAAGAGTTTGGCAAGTAGACCGTCGCGTCGGCTGCTTTGTTGCCCTTAAGTTTAGACACAGACTTCGACCACTCTCATCTCATCCAGTTCGTATGGGCGATATCATTCGTATGCTTCGTCGGTTACGTCTTCGCCGGATTGAATGGTTCATTCTGCCTGACAAGACTTGTTTTGTCGTTACAGTCTGTAGAAGTGGTTTTCAAAATCCTCAACTGGATTCGAAGATTTTCCGGGCCGGGGCGTTGGTGTCCATCCGCTCTAGATGACCCAGCCATCGTAGACGTTGTGTTTTGACTCTTTTGCTCGAGAGAGGGCTTTGCTACTCAATTGCCTCCTTAGCCCAAAGAAACAGCGATTTGCGAGAGTTATCCTTCGTTTGATTTCAGCGCTGGTGTCATTGTCTGAATTGATAGCGGAACCCAAGTAGACAAAGTCCCTAACTACCTCAAAATTATAGCTTTGTCCACTGAATGGACAACAACAACATCAACTAAGAAATCGATTTGAAATAACCGGCGAACCCGCAACATCAATGACACAAAAGCCAGAGGCTTGGCACAGCAATCTTTGTCTAGAGCTTTGTCTAACGGGGCTCCCGACAGTAAGCTCGGCGTGAAAAAGTAAGAGAGAGAATTTAGGCCGGTAAGGGCAATACCGTCCTAAGAGAAGAGGCAAATGCTTTGGAAAATATGATTAGCACGATATGGGGTCGCCCAAGCCAACCATCAAGAATTCTGCTTCATAAATTATGAATGTTTTCTCTTCTTAATGACTTCATTATAACACAAAAAATTGATTTTGTGATACTTCCGTTTCGACCGTTAACCACAGGAATCGTAATTTTAAAACAGTTTCACAGGCAGAAGTTTTGTTTTGCTAATGACATAGCCAGGACCAGGAGCCTTGATGTTGAATTATGTTACATACCGAATGTACGAGTATAATGTGATTTTTTTTTTCAAACTTCTCACAAGAGGAAGGCACTTATCTTCCACACAAGATATCCTATCCACCGTTTTGGAAAAATTAAACAATTGAAATGACATAAGAATGCCTCATCATACAAAAAAAAAACTACACCAAAAACCCCCTCAAAAAAAAGCAGGTTAAGGCCAAAGCAGCATTTTTGTCGCAAAGGAAAGACGCTTCCTTAACATAGTACAACCATAACACATTTGTGTACTTATGTTGGCTGTTTAGGCAGTCGTTGAATTCATTTTCTTTACGCGACACGAACACAAGATTCTGAAGTATGACACGGTAGAAAAACTCTCGAGATATGCATTATTTCAAGCGTTAATTCGGGGGCCTACCACCCGGCAAGCAATTGTTTTGGAAGAAAGGGAGTTTGTCGCAAAATTAACTTCTTAAAGCCTTGTTGTATGCATGCATATTAAACTAGTCCTCAAGGTGTCTTTAAAAAAAATAAGTGGTTATTTCTTCGCAAGTCTAGGGCAAAGTTATGCACAGTCCTTAGAATATGTAGGATATGGGTCAATTAAAGAGTGTAGCACTTTAACATAGTTATTGCACATATTGTAGAAAAGCTAATTTGGGATTTGGTAAGGTGCTCTCTAGTTTCAGCTGGTCAACTAATTGACAATACCTTGGTGGGTTTGTATACTCCTATTTATTTGGCAAAACGTACATAATGAAAACACGACAATTGTAGCCCAAGATGTTTGAGTTTTACCGCATTCAGGTGTTTTAAGGACGTTCTTAAAAGGCTTAGAACTTAGGGGCTCTGGCTTTGAAACAAGCACCTGCCTAATGAAGTAGACTTTCGGTCCTAAGCCCAGATGAAGAACGAAAGTCTTATGCAACAGACTTCATTCTATCTTAAAAAATCTGCAGTCTAGGTGTGGCACATCAAACTTCGAGGGACTTATGGCTAAAAGTGTGCTTAGTAGATAGATCGTCAACATCGGATAAAAGCTGCTTTGGATTTCAAGATAGCATTCCAGTTATACGGGTGGTTCACCGACCACTTTTGCTTGCATGGGACTGATAATAAATTCGACCTATTAATATAGTTCAAATAAATTAAGAGCGAGATTAAATAAAACAGAAGCATACCGACTTTCTCGGAATCTCTAGCAGGGTTATCGCAGCAAATTTTTGGAGAGGTTCTTTAAAAAACCAATAAAGGCGCTCAAGGCCAAAAAAACCCAAAGGAATTGATCGGCACTTAGCACACAAAATTGTTGATTTAATTAAATACGCTTTACTGAAACCCAAACCAAAAGGAAAAATAGGGAGTAAATTAGGCTTGATTTATAGTTTGTCACATAGAAAAATAACGTTCATAAACCCCGAATTTTTAATAAAATCATACATGTCCGTCCGCTACAAGCTAGAAGCTGCAAACTTTAAGTCTATGCATGCTTTCAGGTCGCAAAACAGTAAACAGGTGTAAGAAAATTAAAAATTTGTAGGAGCCCACTTCTAGATTAAATAATAAAAATGTATGCATTTAACCTCGGCTATTTGCTGATCCTGGTAATCCAGGGCACCCTTTGGAGCTAGGCCTGAGGGGTGTCAGTATGCGAGCGCCTGGTGGTCGGAAGGTCCCGTTCGGCATCAGACCGGGCTTAACCCGAGGAAGTTACGAGCAGCCCGTCAATGGTGCCGCTATCTTAATGAGGGCTTAGGTGGTAATTCTTCAAATCGACAACGGCATCAACCCTAAATTGGCATATGGAATGCCTCGTTGCTAAACAGGAAGGAACTTGAACTGATTGAGGAGGCCAAAAAGTATCAGCTCGACGTAACTGGCATCTTCTCAACTAAGTGGAAGGGTTCTGGAACCGAAGACTTCGCTGATGGGTAGAAGCTCTTCTGGTCTGGCGTCCTAGATCACATGACTGCCCAAGCGGGTGTGGGGATACTCACAAGCCCCCCGTTGTCAGAAAATGTATTCGATGTTATTCCATTGGCGGGAAGGGTTCAGATCTTAAGGCTTAAGCGTGAACGATCGACTCTGGCTCTGGTTCAGGTGTATGCACCAAATCTAGATTCAGAGTATGACCTCTTTTTGAATGAAGTTAATGCTGCCCTAGATAGAAAGGCTTATATATGGCTTATAAAGGCTTAAATATGGACTTCTTTCTCTTGATGGGTGACTTCAATGCACATGCTGGGAATGGACAACTAAACTTGGAGGATTGTGATCGAGAGGCGCGGTGACCCGGATCAAAACAGGAGCGGAGGGAACTTATTGGACTTTTGCTGTGCTTATGGCTTGTCAATCAGACATTCGCAAATACACTTGGTACCGGCACAGTTTAAATCAGAGGTCACTGATTGATTTCTTTGTTGTACCATCGTGTGCTCAACGAATGATAAGTGATGTTCGAGTTTACAGTGGAGCTGAGATGTCAACTGATCACCACTTAGTGGTGTGTTAATTGTATATCAGCGACAGTATAACTTTGCCACCCAAGCGAAAACCAAAATTGGTGACCCGCATACGGTGGGAAAGGTTACAGGATACTGACTCTGAATTCAGAGAGCGCTTTGCACAGCATGTTTCGGAGAAGTTTGAACAAATCCCAACTGACCTTTTGAATGTAGAGGAGAGATGGCAGCTGTTTCTATCGACAGTCATTGCCTCTGCAGGAAATGTTTGTGGAGTGAAGTGGCTTGGGGTAGCGGCTGGTGGTGAGAAAATAACTGCGTGGTTTAAAACGCCTGGAGTTAAAGAAGCCATCAGAGAGAAGAAGAGAGCCTACATTGCGGGGATCCAATGTGGAAACTCAACTACTCGAGCCCTGTACAATGAGGCGCCAAGGACTTCCAATCTGGCAGTCAGAACCGCCAAGGAACAGCAATGGAAAATATTCGACCAGAGGTTGGAGCACGCTAACAGATCTGCAAACAAGACATTCTGGCAGACTATTCGCCGGCTCAGAGGAAGGACATTGAATGTTGTTCAAGGGGTAAAATCCAAAGACGGTACACTTCTTTCAAATGAGAGCGATGTCTTGCGCAGATTGAGAGAGCACTTTTCGGAATTGCTCAACCCCCAATAGGGCACTGAAGAAGGCCATTCCCACTGCTGACGACATGAGATCGGCGAATAGTCCCTCAGTAGACAAAGTCACTGAAGCCACGAAGTCACTGATTTAATCGCTAAAAGTTGGCAAGTCCGCTGGAGTTGATGAAATCCGGCCAGAAAGGCAAGGCAATTGGTGAAGAAGGTTTTAAATGGCTAACACGTGTCATTAAGGTGGCCTCGGATAGCGGGAAGGCACCTAGCGGTTGGCAAACAGGAGTTATAGTGCCCATTTTAAAAAAAGGGAACAGGAAAGGTTGCCCCAACTATAGGGGCATATATCTCTCTTAAGTCATCCGAGAAAAATATTCGCGAAGGTGCTGGAAACGCGTTCCAGAGCTGTAATCGAGCCTTTGTTACGGGAAGAACAGTGCGGCTTTTGGCCTGGCAGAGCCATTCAGTCTTTGTTACGGAAAACACTGAAGCTGTATACGGATAAATGGCGTCAAATCCCGTCGTTCTGGTGTGTGCATTGGACTTCGCCAGGGCTGTGTTCTGTCGTCGCTTCTTTTTATAGCATATATGGTCTGGATGGTGGAGCGCTGTCTCGGTGAGCAATTTTTCGAATTGGCTTGCATCAGGATGAGCCATCTGCTTTTCGCAGGTGATTTGGCCATCCTTGCATCATCCAAGGAGGGACTTCAACGAGCACTGGATAGGTTTGCAGCCGTCTGTGATGATGCTGGGATGCAGGTAAACGTGAACATTTCGGAAGTGATGGTTGTTTTCTGAACTCCTGTGCAGTGTACCCTGCACATAAATTGAGAACTATTGAAACAGATGGAGACGTCAAGCATCTTGGGGTCTTTTTCACGAAAGATGGGAGGAGTGGTACTGAGATGTCCTGTAGAGTTGACCAAGCTGGAGCAATAGTAAAGGAATTGCGCCGGCCGGTCATCAGGAAAGCTGAGCTTGGAGTGAAAATAAAGATCTCAGTTTTTAATGCAGGGTTCATTCCAACCCTCATCTATGGTCGTGAAATATGGGTAGTTACCGAAAGAATTAGATCGCGGGTACAAGCTTCTGAATCGAGATTCCGGAGGTGCGTTGCTGGTGTTACTCTTAGGGATAGAGTGAAAAACGTCAGTATTCGTGGAAATCTTAATGTTGTGCAGCGAGTGTATTTCTCCGAGTTGAACGATCAATTCTTCGATGGTTTGGACACGTTGTTCGCATGCCCCCCGACAGACTTTATAGACAGATTATGTTAGCCGACATGCGACCGCGTCGCCCGCCTGGTAGGCCAAGAAACATGTGGTGGGATCAGGTAAAAAACATCCCCAAGACCCGTCTGTGGATCGCGCCTGTTTCTCTTGGACTGGTGGCGGAGGACGTGCACGATGTAAGGACGATTTACCCGCCCTTGCTCCGCAACTCTTCTTAGGATAAGCAATCACCGAAAATGATGATAATGATGATGATGATATTTTTCAAAGAAGGACTTAAGAATCCAGCCTAATTATTACTTTGTGTCCGTCATTTCAAAGTACAACCGGCATCTGACAACTCAGTTTAATGCATACGTTCTTATGGGAAGTGATGAACGTCGCGCACTTCGTCTATGGGCCCATTTTCCATAGGTTTGCTGCGATTTGTGTATTTATACGTGACGCACGCAACGTGTTCTTTGTACCGAATAAATAAGGATCTATCCGCCAGTGATGTCGCTAACTTCAAACGTTGTCTAGAAAGCCTCCTCGCTATTCTGAGACCTTGAAGCACAAGGATCTCTTAAAGTCGAGTTGGCAAATAAAGGTTTTAAGGCTTTAAAGAAACAAAAAGTTTCCTTGTGGTGTCCTGTCATTAGATATGAATTAATTTTATTTCAAGACTTTGCTTTCGTGATGGAAATATGTACTTTGCGTCATCGCCTCTTGTTCGCCTTTCTATAGGTTTAGTTCAGCTCAGGTATGGTTCAAATCGCTACCCGACACCATCAGCTAATGCTCCCAAAAAAAAACCGCAAACTGTCAATTCCTTAACGAGTAAAGTGTACACACGCATAAGAATGTTAATGACATCTAATTTTAATGCCTCCCCTTAACCATATTTCCCAACTTAACCCCCAACCCAACCCCTCTCTCGACGGGATCCCTTAAAGTCAAATGACTCTTTTAAGCTACTTAAAGTACCACTTGACTTTAATATTTAAAATCTTCCTTCAATTAATTTCCTTAAGGGCAATCGAATGTCCATCGAAAAAAAACACACACACAAAAAAACTCAAGTCACAAGGGAAAGTTGATTTCATTCGAGTTCCAAGTTCAGAACCTTCTAAACTTATCCGCCTGATGCACGCTTTGGGGTTTTCCTAAGGCCTAGCATCTTCTCTGCCATCTCGGCGACCTTTTTTTCGATCATATTATTTCAACTTAAACTACTGCTGCATAAAGAAAGGGGCAGAAAAGAGCCGGGGAAAGAAAACCAGCGCAAGGGTTAGAATTTTCGTGTATTCGATTAAATTCGAAAAAAACGCACCAAACTTTTTTTGAAAAGCCAAAAAAGGAAGAAAGAAAACAGGACAAAGAAAAAAAGAAACACGACCAACAAAGAAAAAAAAGCGCCGAGAATCATTGTAAATATGGTTATGCCCGAAAGAAAGGATACTACTCGAGGATTATCTCGCATACGCAAATTAAAGGAGAAATTTCAATTTAGATGGCCAAGCAAAAGGACCTATTACGATCTATTACTATTCCTCGAGACGAGAATAATGGGGTGGATTTGTTGCGCCCGCCCTAGAAAGTGTTGTGTTCAGTCCTCCAACGTCAACTGTGTTATTATTTTTATGTTAAACATTATCCTTACAGGACCTTTAAATGGACATGCTTATAGGGGCGTGAAATAAAAGTGGTATCTGGGGAAATCAAAGGACATAAAAAGGACGACGACAATTTCTTACTTTAGCGCGGGGTGGGCTAGGGTGTTCGAGGCTATAGGGGATTCTTGTTCTTGTTGGATTTTTTTTTTTTCAAAAAGATTTCCTTTGCCGTTTATGCGAGTATATGCGGAGAGATAAGGAAATCTTACAACAACAAAAGGCAGCACACATGCTATTTTTGCCTCAAAACGACGGGATGTGGACCTGACGTATAGGGGCGTGTAGCCCGACCCTGCCCCCACCGTAAGGGTATATATGCAAATTTACGTCTATATGATGGTACTTGGAATAAACGCCAATGGCTAAAATATTGTTATCATTATTTTTTTCCTGTCCTCAGTTCCTGCCCTCTCCGTTTAAAGAGAGGGTCCTGGTTGAGGTCCTCACGGAGCTGCCGCATTTAAAGGTTTATTTAGAGCGTACTCGAGGTCATCGCCTGAAACCGTCCTGCATGGAAGAAATCCAAGTTATCGGGACTCGCGTGTACCCCCAGATGGCGGAAGAAAATATTTGAATTTTGTTATCGTTTCCGTACAATACGTACTCGTCGTATATGGTACAATGCACAGAGCACAGCACAGGACGATTGGCGGAAGTGAATATTCATCCTTGGTATTGCGAGTTTTATTGAGAAATGAGATTTTTTCAATTGAATTGAGATTCAACAAAAATTGGTAGGCACTTGTGTGTGAATAAAATTCGATGGCGGAGTACACGGCGCGCGGGGTCCTGATGGCTATAATAAT
Source organism: Neoascia interrupta (assembly GCA_947623515.1). NCBI lineage: Eukaryota > Metazoa > Arthropoda > Insecta > Diptera > Syrphidae > Neoascia > Neoascia interrupta. Next base: position 154,714,493 of record OX392462.1, read on the forward strand.
CAACACTTTGTTGGAGGCTGGTATTTGTTGAGCCGCTTAACGGTCGTTTTTCGCATTTCGTTCAAGTACGTACTTCACAAAACGAGAGGCATATAGGCATAACATCCTGGACAGAGCGCCAAATAAAAATATCGTCCAATTTGAGGCTTTAATTTAAAAACTTTGTTCACACAAGTGGTCTGTCTGTTTTGAATTTGGTAGCCCCATTGAAGGACCCTGCTGCGGGCCGGGGAAGGAGAATGCGGAAAATAATTTTTGGCATTTCGTCAAATATTCAATAAAAGTATATACGGATCCCATTTGCCGAAATTTGCATTTGAGATTGCTTTCGTAGAGCATAGGCGCACGCGATACAACTATACGATGACGACGACGGCGGAAAGGACGACTCCGCATATGGACATAATAGGCAGGCACACCACACTAATCCACATATGTACGTGGTCAGACATATGTATACATAATTCTGGGCAAATGGCCATTGGATATGAAACAAATTACCCAGCTGCAGCTGTCGTCAAATGCTGCCCCATTGTGCAAAAGCGCTAGAAAAACCACACACACAAACACATGCTACGAAGGATCCGCATAATTTGCATAATGAGGATTGGGGTCAGGCGAATCAGTCCTGCTCTTAACTATTTGGATGCTAATATTCGGGTGGCTTCGGCCATACTCGGCGGGGGCTACACTGGGGGAGGCACTCTGATGTGATATTTTCAATAATGCCTCTAAAATCGCTCCTCACTTGCATATGGGGAAAAATTGTTTTGTCACTGCGGGAGCGCAAGGAGCATGATGGCGATGCCTCGATGCTATGGACAAAAAACACAAAGAATTTTCGGTTTGGTCAGATGTAGCCAAACCGAATATGATGCTCCTTAGTGGTCGGTCCTAATTTTGGCATTGGATTTGGTTACTTTTTTTTGTCGGGGATAATTTTTCGGATCTGATAAATGTAATGTATGAATAGGTTGGGCCTCCTATTGGGCGAGTGGCTATTTTGTTTTTGTCCCAGGGTCAGCAAAGCAGAATCTGTAATTAGAATATTTTTTTTTTTTGAAAAATGATTGCAGCTGAAATTGTGCAAACATGTTTTCTGTAATTAACTGGGTGGCTGCACATCAAACAACTTTTTCCAAACCGATAAATAGTTTTTTTACGGGGATAAAGTAACCATAAATTAGTGGCTTGAAATGTTTCCATACTGCAGGCTCTTATCTTGTCAGGATAGAAAAGTATGGGCTTTATTTAATTAATTATTTGGTCCATACGATATGCAAACATGGGAGCTATTTGATGTTTTAAAATTGTGGCCAAATAGTTGAAAAACAAACCTGGGGAAGAAATTCTTTAATCCGATTATAAACTGAAGTAGATAAACCGCAACATTTTTCGTTGTCAATGCGGCATGCATGCGGGATCCTGTTAAGTTTTTAAATTATTACGTAACCACATTCCTGTGTACGATCTTATAATAGATATAACGAAAAATTTATAAATATAGATGCTTCTACTAGTGGGTGTAAATTTAAAGCTCAAGACGCGAAGGCCCATAAAAAAGACACATACACTCTTATGCACCTATTGGAAAAAGCTTGAAAATTATTTATAACAACCTTAAAGGGGAACTAAACTCGGCTTGATAATCGCAAAATTGGAGAATACCGAAGGAACATCAAACACTTTCGAGTTATAAGTCGAAGACCTTATATTTCCCCAGGTAACTACAAACGCTACAATAACGTCGCTCATCTCATAGCCTGCAAACTGTAGTCCTTTTGGGTATAGATGCAGAAGAGAGAGTTGACCCAAATTGTTAATGCTGCAAAAAGAAATCGTAGCTTAAATCCAACCAATTTGTTATGCCAATGGCCAACAGAGGAAATAAATTTAAATAAAAACAAGTGAGTAAGAGCTCGTATACAAAGGTCTTCTTTATACCCGACCCTATTTTCCTTGTAACACCAATTGTGTTGGTCACGCTCACTTAAATGGGCGGGGCTGAAAATTAAAGTTAATTAGTTAAATTAACCAGTGTGCGGCTTACAATCCGCTTAGGCGAATCGTTCGATACCCCCAAGCTCCAAATTGCATTAATCTGTTGGCCACGCTTTTGCTAATCGTCTTTTGTAAAAAGGGTTTCGTTACTCAAAAAATAGGCTGACAAAAAGCTTTACCGTTTCGAAAATAGAAGGAAGGACATACTCTTTCTTGGCCTCTTTTAGGATTTTTATAATTTAAAACTTTAGACTTTTTGATCAATTTAACAACCACCTGTACTAGCATTTGCCACTTTTCTCAAATTCTGCGGACATGGATTTCCGACAAAACGGTAGAAATATGCTGTTTTTTATTTCACTTGTTTGAATGGGCTTAAAAACTTAGGGTAGTTTTTGATGCAATGTTCGCTTGCCTTTGAAACATTACATACTTAAGCCAAATTTAAACAAGGTGGTCATAACCGTTAAGGAACTAGAAATCTTTAAAAAATAGTTTTCGAAAATTTTTCCACGTTTTTCAGTGAAATCTTCGAAATTTTTGAATATTCGAAGTCTGCTATAGTTTTGTATAAAATTTAAGAAGATGGACTATGGGGTGTTGGACCCGGTGTTACGTTATACCATTTGGGAGATAGAGGCGGACCCATGCGTTCTTTTGACCTTTTTTATAATTTTTTACATGCCAAATCCACAAAACAAATATTTTGAAGTTTTTTCCAGTTCCCGTTTGACTGTTTTCAATAGCACAGCCAGCAGCACTAGCCTTGGATGTCTTTTTTTAATTCTATTGCCACCGGTTTATGCGCAAACGGTAAAACAAGCTCCTTTTTTATTTCGTTTTTTAAATAGGCTTCTAAAAGCGCAGGTTAAAAATGGCAATTTAAAAAAATTTTAATGCAGCCTTCCTTGTTTTTGCGAGCTTTGTGCTTTAACCGAATCTGAAGAAGATCGCTTAAGCTATTAGAAGACTTAAAAAAAATGTTTTTGAAAATGCTTTTATGTTTTTAAGTTAAACCTCAGAAGATTTTGAAATTTCAAAATCCACTACAATTTGCCTTAAAATTTTGAACTATTTTTGCCAAAACTTTACGATACTTTACGTCAAACTTCGCACGCAGCAAATTTGCAAAACGAAATGCCGCTTTGCGTTTTGGGGTAGGAAATTGTAAAGTATCACCTCAAACACATTCAATTTCTGTTGAAAGATATTTGCAAAAGAACGAGCAGAAAAGATGCTTTTTAAAAACCGAACCAAGTTACCCAGCAATGAAAATAAAATTATTTCTGTTTATTCCATCACAAATATATCCAAGGTGGTGCACTCGTGCCGTTGTGCATGCTAAAAATCAACAACTTCCGAGTTATCGCGACAAACTGAAATAATACAGAAAAATATCACATTCTCTACTCAAACCTCTGTACTCTACGCAAACCTGTTTTTTTTTTTTATTCTGACAAGAAACAGAAACAACTTTTTTTCGTCCCCAGAACCTACTGACGACAAGAGAACTATACTCACTCACCAGTCACCACACAATGAATGAGCATGAGGTTGTTCAACGGACGTAAAAGTAGAAAAAAGATCTAGTTTTGCGTTGTAGATGCGTCTACGATATTTACGGTCAAACGTGGAGTGAAATTTTGAAGTAACATTTCGTTTTGCCCCATATGCGCCTGTTGTTTCTACTCTGCTTGTCATCGAACGCACGCAGCAACGCAACATTGCGTTTTGGACTTAACGTAGCATCTTTACGTGAGCCAACATCAATTTCTCATTTGTAGAAAGTCAACCGACACAAAGATGCCAACAAGTTTTTTCCTAATATCATCCAGCCGTCTGGTACAACGTCAAAATTTCCGATTCGATCTTCACGTCCAGGAAAATGAAACTCAATGATTCTTTGTTGTTTTGTCCACAGCTACCAGTATGAAATTGATTCCTAATAGACTCCTTTATAATACTGATGTCACTCCCAGTGTCTAGCAGAGCTTCAAAAACCTTTCCCCGGATTTAAATTTTAGTTGCTAAATCTGACACTCTTATCCTGCTTTGTACATGGAGTACCTTCATTCACATTCCTCGAATTTTAAGGTTTTTGACGCAAAGCTGAAATGCAATTCGATGTGATATGCCCGAACTCATTGAGCTTGAAACATCGTGTACAAGCGATGATTTATTCGGGCACTGAAAAGCTACATGCGACATAACTCCACAATGTCCACACCTCTTGTTGTTATTGTTTCGGACCCCGCAGCAACTCCGGTATTTGTAAAACTTTTATCCAAAAAGTGTTTTTTATTCTCTCTTTTGGCTGATCGGACCTCAGCTTTTTATATGCCTTGAAATTGAGTTTGAGCTCTGTTAGGGTTCTCGACTGGAACAAACTACTTTGTTGATAGACTCGTCTTGGACGCCTGCTATAACATAACTAATTAAAAGTTGAGCCTCAACTTTTCCTCGCCATGCAATTTTTTGCATTTTATAGAGATACTCTAAAATAGATTTACTTTTTTACTTTTTTTGTACTTTCTAGCAGTTTGTATATATTCACCACCTCCCCAGATCCAAGCTCGGTCTTTTTGAGCTTATCCCAGCCACACACTCTCACCTCTGCCTCTATCGCTAACGTCGCTGCACCCACCAACAAGCACCTTTCGTATAAAAATTTATGCCAGCTGACCAATCCTCTACCCTCTTATCGGATTCTCCACTAAACTTTTCCAAAGACCCCTGCACATCTTTCAATTCGACGTTATTTACACCTGGCCTATCTTCCTGACCCGTTTTAGAATATATTCGCTTATTTTCGAGGTCCAATTTCTTTTTCTTTGCTATCTGCCTCTGTGTCCCTATTTTCTTATCTGGTTCTGTGTCACTATGGTCAACGCTTTCCTGCTCTTGATCTTCACTTGGTTCCTTGTCATTACCCGAACCTGATCCAGCTTCAGATGTTTAAGCTTTTGTAAATCTTTGGTTGTTAGATCATCATGCAAACTCATTGGACATGCAAGTGATAAATATATGAGTGTACTTGTATTAAACAATTTTAATAAAATAAAATATGTAGGTACTTCTTTCATGCAAAAAAACTATCATGCAATTATAATTGAAAAGATCTCACCCGCTTCTCTGATCTCTTTTTATACCCCCAGTGAAATAATAATAGTAGACTGCCAAGGCCTTAAGTGCATATGATCGAGACCGAATTCTGAATCGAAAAAGCCATGTCCGTCCGACCTTCTGTATGTCACATGTTTTAAGGCCTAAAATTTTGAGCTAGAGTGCTGAAATTTCGTACGTAAGGCCCACGTCATGCGAAGCAATACAATTGAAATTTTTGAAATCCGCCCACAAACACGCCCACATTCAATCTTAATGTGCAACTACCTCCAGAGATTTCAAAACTGTAAGACGTTCTAAAAGGCTAATAAGAAGAAACAGAAGAACAGAACAAAGCAAGAAGAACAAGAAGAAAACAGAAGAATTTAATTGGTAAACCTCATGGCATCTATTTTAAGGGTAAATTTTAAAATGCAGTTTACTCAATATTTTTGCTCGAAATTGAAAAACTTTTGCTTAATATTTTATGTAGAAAACGCTTATTTCTACATTTTGTTCATACAAGACTTTTGGCCGTGCCTACATTTGGAGGCGAAATTGAAGAAAAACCTGAAATTTTCCAGAAAAACGTGATCTTGGCTTGCCTTAAGCCTAATTAAGGAAAGCATGAAACAAAACAAGTGGGAAAGTGTAACAGTGGGTATGCAAAAGCTTCAATCCATCTACGACGGATTGCAAAATACCCGACCATACCAAAAAGAAAACTGCCACGCCTCCAAAAAGTGGGCGGGATATAAAAATATAACTGTTGAATGCTTTATACTAGGTGGTTGCATACATTTCGGTCTAGAACTCCGCCTTTTTAACTAAAAAATCACTTTTTTTAACGCCACGCCCACAAAAATGGGCAGAGACACATACAATATATACATAAAAAGTTATAAATAAAATGCTAATATCTACAGCTTTTGTCATATAATTTTTTGTCAAATTTCATATATATTTATTGAAAAACAGTCATTTTAAGCTAAGATCCCTTAAAATGTGGGCGTGGCACCTTAAAGACAATTATAAGGCAATGTTACGTACCAAAAATGGATGCGCTAGCGCCATTGTAACATAGCTAAAATTTGTAAAATGTATTTTTTTAAATTAGAGATGGTCGCACATACAGGCCTGCAGTGGGCGTGTCTGTGGGCGGATTCAGCTTATTTTCAAACTTGATCTGAAGGACTAGTTTTCCAACCAACCCACAAAATTTCAGCTCTCTGCCCTAAAATTTAAGGCCTAAAAGTTGTTTACATACGGACGGACGGACAGACATGGCTTAATCAATTCTCCTGTCGGTCCCATTCATATCTCTAAAAGGTCTTAGGGGTCTACGGTGATTATTTCACTGCGTTACAAACTATACATCAAACTTAATATACCCTGGGTCGGGTATAAAAAGTAGCAGGTTAGCTACTCGAGACTTCAGTTCAGATTTCGTTTATATTAAGTTTTTAACCACGCCCATTTTTAGAAGTCGATTTTTCAAAAATATTGAGTTTTTACGTACATTTAATCGTAACTTGGAAATATCTGTGGAAATATCTTATAATTTATAGTTTGTAATTAGGGGCGATTGGACGAAGTTTGCCCCTTTTCAAAGTTCGCTTTACTTATAAAATGCCAAAAAATAACAATGCCATCAGCATTTTACACTGTGGGATAGGAACTGTAACTGTAACTTCTGCGTACATACTGTAGTGAGTAAGTGTCACTGATTTATAGTAGTACATAGCTTCACTTTCGATCGTTTAAAAAAAATCCGTTGGAGTTCATGGTTTCTTGTGCGGCTTTTTTTCCATTAGGTAGAGGTTTTAAGTAATGGAAAAAACGTTGCCATTACATTTTTTCTTCAAATTACTAGCTTTTCATTATTCCTTTAGCACTGCACTTATTTTAGCTTCACTTCTGACACCATGTAGGAAATATCATGGAAAATATCATAGGAATATCATTGGAAATATCATAGGAAAAAAAAATTGTTTAAGTTTATTTAATAACTAGTGGGAGGGATACAATCCGCTTAGGCGAATCGTTGGATACCCCATCCCAATTGACCACTGTCAAGCTCCGAATTGTGTCATAAATCTTGGTTGTTAAATTTCAGTTTCATTTAACTTCAGTTGTATTTAGAATTTCTCAGTTAAAAATCATCTCCCTAAGAAAGGCGCGTGGTGTCCACCCCTTCTCCATAACATCGTATTTTTGTTCATATTTTTCATCAGAAGTGGTATACACGTATTGATTGCATTTTCATATTAAAAATGTGCTTTTGACTTAAAAACGCCCCCAAAAGTGGGCGTGGCGAAAATTTATTCATTTGAGTTGATAGAAAAAATTTATTTATTTGAGTTGATTCATTTGAAATAAAAACCATTTAAAAGAATGGTTTAAGTATCACCACGAATACAAGGGGAGGTCTTCGCCTTTTTTTTTAATGTCAATCACAATACACTCAAGTGAGGATATCGCATGCCAAATTTCAGCTTCCTGCGACAACTTTGCTTTTCCATGCTAGGTTTTCAAAAAATGACTACAGCAGTATAACGGTATATAAATCTTGTTTCATTTGGTACCATACACATGCGTGCACGTCTTATGATTCTAATGATATACAGTCTTATGTGTCCTCTGGATAATAACCTTCTTAATTATTGTACCTTTTTAGTTGTCAGAATTTTTTTTTTGTAAAAACTAGTGGGAAGGTTACAACCCGCCTAGGCGAATCGTTGGATACCCCATCCCAATTGACCACTGTCAAGCTCCGAAATTCGTCAAAAATCTTGTTTGTTGAATTTCAGTTTCTATTAACTTTAATTGTATTAAGAATCTTCTTTCTTCAAAAAGGGGCGTGGCATCAACCCCTTTTCAATAGCTTAATTTTTTTTATCATATTTTTTATCAGATGCAGTATACACGTGCTGATCGTAGTTTTATATTAAAAATTTGATTTTTTACTTAAGAACGCCCCTAAAGGTGGGCGTGGCAAAAATTTATTCATTTGAGTTGATTAGCTTACGCACATATCTGAACATTTTATAGTGCAAGTTTTTTGGATTTAAAGCAAATATAACGAATAATAACCGTTTATAAGAATGCATATTAAATATGACCACCAGGTAACTGCAAGGCTGACGAACTCGCCAAACTTGGAACTACCCTCCCAATTTTGCCTGATAAAGGCTCCGTAGGCATTCCAATTTCGACATGTAAGCTCATGATTAAACTGGATGCGATAGAAAGAACAAATCTCAGATGGACTAGTGGTAGTACCTGTCTAGCGACGAAACAGATCTGGCCGAAGCTTGATCTTAAACGCTCTAGGAGTTTGATCGCTCTTAATAGATCGCACATTAATGCTACAATCGGTGTCATTACAGGACACTGTCTGATAGGCAAACACGCGACAAGGCTTGGTGTCTATTCCAACGACTTTTGCAGGAGCTGCATGGATGAGGAGGAAGAAGAGACCACTCTCCACCTTCTCTGTACATGCCCCGCTCTTTCCAAGAACCGAAATCTTCACATTGGAGCTTTCTTCTATAACGATCTCAGTGATCTCAGCACGACTGACCCGAAACGTCTCTTACGCTTCATCAATAGCTCGAAATGGTTCAACGAGTAGGCAATAGAGTCAGATCTGCGTGGTATCACAATGGACCTACATAGGTCTAAGTGTGTTGGTTTCCTTGGATCCGACAGCCACTTCAACCTAACCTAACCTAAATATGACCACGCCTTGAAGGGGCGGTTTTCGCTTTTCTTTTTAATGCCAATCACAATTCACTTAAGCAAGGATACTGCATGCCAAATTTCAGCTTCTTACGACAACTTTGATTTTTCATGCTAGTAAGTAAAGTGGGCGTATCAGTAGGCGGATTTCAAAAAATCTTACACTTGTACTGCTTCGGGACCTAAAAAGAACAGAAATCAAGTCTCAAGTTCCTAGTTCAAAATTTAAGGCCTTAAAACTACCGACAGACGGACGGACGGACATGGCTCAATCATATGCCTTTAAGGCCTTGGGGGTCTACGGTGATTATATCTCTATGTTACAAACTATGAATCAAACTTAATATACCTCCTATCCTATGGGATGGGGTATTAAAATTTTACGGCAGTTACCAAGGGGATGTGCTCTTGGGCACGTGTGCATGTGCACTAGCATGCAGATCAATAACTTCCTCCAGACTATACGCGGAGAAGCTTATGGGTCTGTAAGCATTCACGTGTTTTTGGATTCAAGGCCACTTAAATCTTTCTCGGACCTGCTGAAATTTGCTTAATGAAAGGTTTCCTCTTGAGAGTTTTCTGCAGTAGGTAAAGCCCTTTTTCTTTCACTTGTTTCAGTTTGCGCATCCAGTACGTACCAAGGCCAATAGGTGAAATGCTCGAAAAAGTTTCCTGCTCAAGAGGATTGATTCGTTTATTCAACCATTTAGTGTAGGTACTGTTCCCAATTAGTTCTCGTCCGTTTTCTAAACGTCTCTTCTACACCATTTAGACTTGAGATAACATACTGCCCTAAAAAGAGTTTTTAAAGGAAGTTTTAATCCAGGTTTTAATCCAGCAATATTTGCTAGTCTAATGTGAGGAAGAATTTTTTCCCTGAGTCTGTTAAAAAATGTTTGATGGTCGCCTTTATTACAATGGAACAAGAGTTGGGCGCGAATTCAAATTCAGGCAATGGACTTATCCTTTTTATGGATTGGTCCGCTGAGTACGTTGGCATTCGCTTCCCACAACCATTACCAAAAGCCTCAAGGAAGTAACCACTCCAGTGACCCTTGACTGTTATTTACTCTAAACTGAGGGCAAAACCTTTCGTCATTTGCCTCTTCTCTTTATTTAGTTAATTATTCGCAGAAATTTTATTCGTTTAATATTTGTTTTAATTAAATAATTTTTATAGAAAAACGGTTAGGTATGTCGTGTTATGTCACTTTACATCAAGTTATTGAATCACTGTCAAAAGAATCTGATAAAGGATAATTAGCATGACATCGAAGTGACGCAGACTCTTTAGTGGTCGTACTTGCCATTTAGATTCTGTCGATTAAAATATCCAAGTACTTTCCGCCATGTTTTTTAAGTTGAGTTCCCATCCCTTAGTAGGGGTAGTTTTTTTTAAAAAAAAGACCCTAGTCTAGGCAATGTCCCTCCCACATTTTTAACATAATTTCTTTTACCACTATCGGATGATGTCATCTCACTTCGAAATTCAAGCACCCATCAAGAACTGATGAAGTGGCACTTCCCAAATGTTCTTCAGATCTAAAACCTCGATAAAGTCAAACATGCGTGCTCTCTTCGAGTCCCGAACCAGCTAGCTGGCTGTGTGACTTGCATTGTTTAATGCAAAACCAATAGGGTTCATTCAAGTCAAACGAAGGACCCAAACCGATACAAATCGGCTGCGAACTTTTCCCTTTTTTTTCATTCTTCAGCTCGTCCTGACAACTGATTCTGTACTCCGTCTGTGGCGACCCGCCTAATCGCAACCCTGATCCCTAAAGGTCCCATCGCAACATCACAAAGCACATTTCATTCAATTTATTAATACCAAAAGTATCTATGAATTAACATTTATTTATGTGGACATATAATAATGATAGGAACTTTTTGTGGCTAATTTCCTCCAGCCGTCGGTCGTCGGCCGCCTCAATCGAAAATCCTTCTCCCACCAAAGAAACAGGATTATTTGCGTCGTAGCTTCTTTCAAATTAAATGTGGCTAGTATTTTGCAGATGAATGACTTTCTGTGTCTTTTCAACCGAGTTGTACCGGAGGACGACGGTAAAGGGGCTGGCTATATTGATTTTTCAAAAACAAAAAGGAAAAAAAAAATTCTATTTCATAGAGATTTCTTAATTCGATTATCTGGGCTCTTCGGTAGACCGAAATGTAATAAAATAATGTGTAGCAGTAAAATAATAATAATAATACGTATCTCGGAAACTAGGTTTTTTGTTGTCGTCCTTGCGTCCTGCCGCTCTCGGTTTGTGTTTCATTTTTGAACATCATTTTCGGCAGATATAAAATTGTTATTGAGGAGAATCTTGGAAGTTCGCAGTGTAGTGAATTTAATGCGAAATGCGAATTTAATTTGGTCCTTTGCTGGTACAAGAGGGTAGTTCCAGAATATGGGAGAGCGCTGATGGGGCGGGAGGCCCCAGGACTTTATCCGATAAGATGCTGGCATGTGTCTGGTTTTGTACGTGGGTGCGCGCGTATATGGAAAGGAGTGTGCCTGTACAACAGATCCTTGAGTCTTTTCCGGAAGACGATTTTATTTCTTTTTTAGATTCGTCGCTTATTAGTTTGGTTATTATGAAATTAAATTCATTTCATAAAGATTTTACTGAGCGCAACCTACCGCTGGGCCATACGCGTGTACACTCCCCCTCGAATAAACCGTTTATTTCTGTCTTTAATACGAATTATCCTTTCTGAGAAGTTGGAACCCACACTCGAGTGCCGGCAAGGATCAAATCGAATATTCATAGAAACCCCTTAGCACAGTGTTTTCCATGACAACATGACAATCAAAAAATTGGGTCGACGTCGAGGCGAGTAGGCACGCCCCCCCACTGCGAGAAGCGACCAAATATATACAAACACTTTAATCCGGATGTATACACATTAATTCGATATCAATGTTCTAATGTTGTATGCTGGAATATTCAAATTGTTGACATTTAACTGTCATAGTGAAATGACTCCTTGAGAAGAACTTTGGCCCCAATTAATCACAAAGTTTTAGGTAAACCGTCTGCCCCATCAGCAGAAAATCTCATCAGTCATACCCTGGGTATAAAATGTGCTCCAGCGTGTATACATCGGGGGCATGATGGCAGCAATCTGCTCCTTGTTCCTATTTGGAGAGGTTGATGAACTGTTGTACATCCCAGTTCCAGGATATCTCTGAATAGCTCGCTGTAGGAGGAGGTAAGTGCCAGAGTAACGATTGCAGTTCTTTTTTTTACCCCATCCCTGACTCCTTTTGGCTCATGATGCAGCACATACCTATAGCCTAACCGACACGAGCGACGACGACGAGAACCACGCTCCAGAATTTATATAGTTGCAAAGTGGTGGGGGTGCAACGACGCTTAAAAGATGTTCCACAACACAGTCGTAGTCGTCGTTGTGTACCTGTTGCCGGAACGAGAGGACGAGTAATTAAGGGGAGCAATTTCGAGTTGAGTAGCACAAACTTTCATGGTTGCAACATATTACTTGAGAACGTTCACGTGTTTGCAGATGCCTGAAAGAAGCTGCTGACTTTGTGGTCACTTGTGTATGAATTTGGGTCACATCATGTAAACGTATTGTTTTTTGTGTAACTTCTTTTTTTTTGGACAGTGACGTGCATCCTTTGCACCATGCTGACATGATTTGCTATTCTCTGTCATTCAAATCCTCGAGCCAGGCATATACTGGATGGAAGGTTTTTTGTTCTTTGAAAGTGCAAAGCCACCTATATACACAAGCTAGCTTATGCTGTAAGCTCGTGGATTGTTTAGATGCGGGATGGTGTATCATATACCCCTATGCATATCCCATGTAGCTGAGGGGCGAACAATTTCATAGACTTGGAGTGTACGAAACACGACCTTGCATATGTGGAAAGGTACTTCATGCACTTGACCCAAAACTATCGGGGGTGTATATGTGAATAAATGCAATTTACTTCGAAGGGGTTTAGTAGAATAAACAAAAACTTTATCCTTATTAGTGGAGAAATGGGCGTTCGTTAGTGGCAAGGTTGATCCCAATTTCGGAGGAAAGTACGAAAGCTGAATTGTAATTTTTTTTTTTTGTAGTTTTTTTTTTTATTTCATGCATCAGGGTATCTGTGTAACATTTTATATGGCAAATTATTCGTTGTCGGAAGCAACAAGGAGGATGAAAATCCTTGCCACTTGAAACTGAACTGAGTGTAGGTACATCATTGACGAAATCCGTTTCCTGTATATTGTAATGGGCCCTTGTGTTCAGTTTGATTTTGCATTGGAATACTTTGTTGAGGCGGGGCTGGTTCGGAGGAAAATTTATTGCTGAAAAAATCGGATATCGGAAAACGGGCACCTTTAAGCGTAAATTGAGACCAGTGATTTCTAGTTTCAAGAGGATTCACGGAGAGTCTATTGCTCATGCACCACTCATCGATAATGTCTAGGAATCTCTGGGCCTCTAAACCAGGACAGTCTCTAGGTTTTGGGTTGAGAGCCAATAGCAGAGAGTCTTCAACCATGACAGAACACCGCCTTGCGGACAGTCTCCATAAACAAAAATGCCCAAAACGTACTCCTTCTGATCAAGAGCATATTGATCCTACCAAAAAGCGCGGTTTCCCTGATTTTCTGCGCTGATAAGCATTTTGCTTCTCGGCAAGAGATTGCGATTAAAGAGCAAAGAACAACCTGGCCCACGTGCAGATTAATCTGTCTTCCCAGAGTTTTCAGCAACAAGGAAGACAGAATAATGGTTCTGAAATTTTTGCCTAGACTAAAGTCAGACTTGGCAGGTTTTAGTAGATATGTATACTACTTCAACCATACGCAAAAGGGTGGATATAAAGCCAATAAAGGTTTGCAGGGAATATCGCTTTCAGCGTGGGCAACAGCTGGCTGAAAACTTCAAATTCCGTATGGACCAGGTGACTTGAAACTCCCACAAAAATGAAATGGTATAATTAATAGATCGGTCATCAGTCACCACTCGGGATACAATATACAACTTAAGCCACGTCCTGTTCGTTGGTTCTTAAGTGCCCATACCGTTGTGGGTACCACGGAAACCTTTTGCTTAAAAAAAAGACCGTCAAGTATGAAGACATACGCGGAGCGGTCCGTCGGCTTTGTGGAAGGTTATAGTCATTTATATTGCGCAGTTTGTGTAACATTCTATTTATTTATTAAAAATTATTAATTATTTCTGGATATATTTTACAGTCTGTAACATACTTTTTTAGTAGTGTTCCTGTTGGGTTCTGTACTGTTTCATACTGTTATTATATTGGGTGATTTTATTTGGGTTTCGATGGTCTAAAAAAAGGCTGGCAAAACGCTCTACGGTTACGAAAATAGAGGGAAGGACATACTCTTTCTTGGACTCTTTTAGGATTTTTATAATTTAAAATCCATAAAACAGCAATTTCGATTATTTTTAATTACCGTTAGACTTTTTGATCAATTTTACAACCACCTGTGCTGGCATTTGCCACTTTTCTCAAATTCTGCGGACATGGATTTCTGATAAAACGGTAAAAAATGCTGTTTTTTATTTCGCTTGTTTGAATGGGCTTAAAAACTTAAGGTCGAAAACGCCAATTTTGAAACGTTTTTCATGCAGTTCGCTTGCCTTTTAAACATTACATGGTCATAACCGTTAAGGAACTAGAAATCTTTAAAAAATAGTTTTCGAAAATGTTTTCACATTTTTCAGTTAATTCTTCGAAGTTTTTGAATATTCGAAGTCTGCTATAGTTTTGTATAAAATTTATAAAATTTAAGAAGATGGACTATGCCCGGTGTTAATTTAAAAATTATACTTTATACCGTTTGGGAGATAGAGGGGGAGACATGCGTTCTTTTGACCTTTTTTATAATTTTTTTAAATTTCAAATCCATAAAACAAATATTTTGAAGTTTTTTCCAATTCCCGTTAGACTTTTTTCCAATAGCACAACCAGCAGCACTAGCCTTGGATGTTTTTTTTTAATTCTATGGCCACCAGTTTATGCGTAAACGGTAAAACAAGCTCCTTTTTTATTTCGTTTTTTAAATGGGCTTCCAAAAAAATAGGTTAAAAACGGGAACTTAAAAAAATTTTAACGCAGCCTTTCTTACTTTTGTAAGCTGTTTACTTTAACCGAATCTGAAAAAGATCGCTTATACCGTTAAGCTTCTAGTAGAATTAAAAAAATTGTTTTCGAAAATGCTCTTATGTTTTTCCGTTAAATCTCAGAAGATTTTGAAATTTCAAAATCCGCTATAATTTTCCTTAAAATTTTGAATTATTTCTGACACGTTTGATTTTTTTCATAGAATTCCACCAAACAGCACCGGAGATAAGGGGAGGGGGGACATACGTTTTTTCATGCATTTTTGCGATTTTTTTCGAAAATGCGGTGAAACTACAGTATTCAAACTGTTTTTAAAAAAAATGACCTAAGCACTTGGTTTACTTTAAGTTGCTTTATACGTGTGTTCAATATTGGTTTTGAACACACGTATAAGCTGTTCAAAAGTTTTGGCCTCCAACACTTTGAAAAACGTCATGCATTTTCGACTCTTCATTTCTCAAAAACATTTTGATATTTTCGAAAAGTTATATTTTTTAATTAAAGCTTAGTATTTCTTAAATCTAAGTTTCGTTTTTCTAGTTCTTTCTAGTTTTCTAGTTTTCTAGTTCTAACTTCTTGAAAAAAAACACTAAAAAACATTAAGTCCATTTTCACATGAAAATTCAAACTGTAATTAAACCGTTATTTTTGCTCAAAAATAAATTGCCCTCTTTGGATTCTTTGACTATTTCCGCAGATTATACGCACACCAAATTTTGTCTTTCTAAGACTTACCGCTCAGAAGTTATAAAGCGATTGGACGGACGGACGGACAACGTAGCGATACCATAAGAGGTCCTTTTTCCATTTTTGGACGGACCGCTAAAAACAGCTTAACGTGTAGACAAACTTGAGATCGCGAGTCATGGTGTCAGCAGCAGTTCAGTGGGTGGCAGCCTCATTCAAATTTAGATCACCGAGCGAGTCGGATACAGAGTCGAAACTAGAAATACAAGAGTTACTTTTTTGTCCCACAGCCTGCATGGTTGTGAGGCGTCAGGCGATGGCTTTTCTAAGCTCCATGTGCCAGTTAACCTTAGTTTTGTTTTTCAGCACCAAGTGACTGGTCCATTATACTGGTACATATATACAAGGCTGGCCAAAAAAATTTGTGCGTGAGAAACTTTTTTTAAAAAAAAATTTCGTCATATTTTTAAACTTTGCTTTTTTTTTGTTTTAAAATTACTTTTAATACAGATAAAAATAAAAAAAAACCTAACAAAAACTTTTGGAGTAATGTTTTCCGTCTAGCCAAAAAATAGGTGCGTTCCTAAATAATCATTTATTATAGATTTTAGTAATATCTTTTTAGTTTTTTTTTTTAACTTACTCGAATAACCTGAGTATAATCCATAAGTTTTTAAAACATATTGGAGAAATGGAATAACATTCCTTTTGCATACTGCTTCCCACAATTGATTCCCATTTGTAACGAAGTGCCCCTTTAATTTTCTTTTCAGTTCATTCCACAGGTTCTAAAAAGGATTAAGTCCTGCGAGATTGACTTGGACATGGAACTACAGAGATGTTTTGATCCCGAAACCAATCTTTCATAAAGCCCGCCCGTCTGATTTGTGCGTCTATAGTGCGAAGCTTAACAAGCGGATTTGATTTTGCTAAAAGTTAAAGGCGGGGTCAGTAGTAGTAGCTGTAGTTTTTTCGACCTTCGTCCATTCTCTGTCTCTTATGTTGGCCTAAAAGCATTGGCTACAAAGTTCTGTGACCTTCTTAGGGCATATTCGACAAATTAATATATTTCTTTCGAAGCTCTGTGACCTTCTGAGGGCATATTCGACAAAGTTGGTTTCCTTCAGCAGAGCACTGGACTTTTCGAACCATCTTAAAATATAATTTAAAAAAAACTTATTCAAAGTAAATGGAGAAAATGTGGCGTGATATAACGGAAATAAGCACTTTTTTTACACGAAAATAAACCACTGAGTAAGTGCAACAGTGCGTATGAGCTTCGGTCCGTTTGTAACGGATCGCGGTATACCCTCTTCCAATGCCTATTCTCCTTTCCATTCCTATCTCCCTTCCATTCGTATATTTTCTTGCTTTCCATCCCCGTCCCGTTACCATTAATGCAGTATTTTAAATAGAAAAAAAATATTCCTTGTAGTTTTTGTTTATTTTTTTTTTTAAATGGGCGTGTTATGTCCAACTCCTTTAACCAAAATTCAATATTAGCATAGAAATATCCAAGTTTCTAGCTGAAATGTACGCAAAAATGTAATTTTTTGGTTCGAATTCGATAATTTTGTGAAATTGACCTCTAAAGATGGGCGTGGCCAAAAACTTTGTATGAACGAAATCTCAATTAGTGTTTGGTGTACTTTATGTGCTAAATTTTCTTTCTCATTCTTTTCGTAGTATAGCTAAAAAGCAGTCGAACTCCATGTTTTTCTGGAAATTTATAGGTGTTTCTTGAATTCTGCCTCTAAGTGAGGGCGTGGACCAAAACTTTGTACAAACCAAGTTTTTCTACATAACATATTAAGTTCAAATCGTCCTTGTAGATTCGGAACAAAAATAGTAAGTGAATTGCATTTTAAAAGTTTATTCTTTAAATTGATGCCACGCCCACTAGGGGTGGTCCGCCGATTTCGTTTTTACTTTTTATGTCTTATAATCCTTGGGAGATGTTAAATGCGAAATTTTAGCTTTTTACGACGTCTTACAGTTTTGAAAGCGCTGGAGGTAGTTGTACATTTAGACCGATGGTGGGTGTGTTTGTGGGCGGATTTGCATTGCTTCGGATAACAGAGAAACTACGTTTAAAATTTCAGCTTTCTAACTCAAAATTTAAGGCATGAAAATTGGCGACATACGGACGGACGGACGGACATGACTCATTCAACTCAGAATTCGGTCTCGATCATATGCCCTTAAGATCTTGGGGTCTATCGTTATTATTTCTCTATGTTACATTTTCGCCTGTATCAAACAAAGTGAAATTGGGTAAAAAAATTTTATTTTTTTGAAAGATTTGCTGGCCAAATAAATGTAATTTAGCAGCAAAAAACACCTTATTATACCCCATCCCATAGGATAGGAGGTATATTAAGTTTGACTCATAGTTTGCCTTAAATTTTGAGCTAAAAACTTTAAACTTGATATTTGTTCTTTTTAGGTCCAGAAGCAGTACAAGTGTAAAATCTTTTGAAATCCGCCCATTGACACGCCCACTTTAGATATTATCATGAAAAATCAAAGTTGTCGCAGGAAGCTGAAATTTGGTATGCGATATCCTCGCTTAAGTGTATTGTGATTGGCATTTAAAAAAAAAAGCGAAGACCGCCCCCTTGCAGGCGTGGTCATACTTAATATGCATTCTAATAAACGGTTATTATTCGATATATTTGCTTTAAATCCAAAAAACTTGCTATATAAAATGTTCAGATATGTGCGTAAGCTATCAACTGAAATAAATACATTTTTTGCCACGCCCACTTTTGGGGGCGTTTTTAAGTATAAACCAAATTTTTAATATGCCACTTCTGATAAAAAATATAAACAAAAATACGATGTCATTGAGAAGGGTGGATGCCACGCTCCTTTCTTAGGGAGAAGATTCTTAACTGGGAAATTCTAAATACAATTGAAGTTAAATGAAACTGAAATTTAACAACCAAGATTTATGACACAATTCGGAGCTTGACAGTGGCCAATTGGGATGGGGTATCCAACGATTCGCCTAAGCGGATTGTAACCCTCCCACTAGTTTTTTCATCATCTTGATCCGTATCTTTTAAGGTCATACCAATCTGGTTTAAGACAGTTGTGTCAGCACAATGGTTAAGATTTTAGACGATGTACAAGTTTAATTCGATAAAGATAATTTAACAGTTTTCTGCCTGCCTGACTTTTCTAAGACCTTCGACAAGGTTGAAACCATATTGAAACCATATGGAATTCTCAGCCTGTGTCCTATTTTGGGAGCCTAGTCCTATCTGTGGAGCTCAAGTGAATTCACTCCCATTAAGACAAGGCGTTTTCTGGTGAAAACACTTCTAATGCGAATAATTTCATATTCCTGTCTTCCCGAAACTAGACTATTTCACTACATAAAATGTTGCACGCATTCAATGACATGACTCGATACGTTGTTGGTCTGCGACGATATGACCGCATTTCGGGGTATCAAACAGTGATTCTTGGTTGTGACAGTGATTCTTATCCTTACTGAGTATACTTCAACGTTAGGAATGGTTTATTTTTGAACAAAATTATACAAACAAAGTCCCCGCAATACCTTTTTAATAAAGTTGAATTTTGTACTTCAATCCGAGCTCTAAACCGAACTCCAAGATTAAACGGGTTTTTACTCACCAACGTTTGCTACTATACTAAGGTTTAACTTAGCTACTTTAAAAACCACATTAAAATAGAGTTTATCATTTTCCCACACCCTTTCCTCTCTTTCGTCACCATATCCCTTAGGTTAGGCTAGGTTGGGTGGCTGTCCCCGCTGGGCAGGACACACTTAGACGAAAGGAGGTCCATTGTGATACCACTTGTGTACCCGTTTAGGCAACCTGTGACGGTATAAACCTGTACCGAAGGTCACCAACAAGAGTTTGATTGGTTGAGACATACCCGACGGTAATGAAGGCTGGGGGTAACCGTTTCGATGTGAATCGCCTGCAGCAGAGTTGAGGGGGGCCAGTGAGAGACTTTTCTGAAGAAAGGGTGGTCTCGTAACTGTTGGACTCCAGATGGGAATTTGCCTTGTTGATACGGATTTGGGGGTTGGAGAACTCACGCTGTTCCATCCAGATAAATAAAGACCTAGAGCGGTCCCTTTAAAATCTAGACAGTTTTATGTTAGGATTTTTTTTGTTTGCTGGTATATGTTTACTTATACTTTATTAAGCCACTTAACTGTCTTTTATTAGACTTATCCTTCACTGTGTGTGCACACTTGAGGGCGGTTACATACCCCACAACTTACGGTCAGGTTGACCACAACCAGCAAATTGTGGCATATTGAATCTTAAAGTCTCTCTGTCAAAGGGAGGACGTGTATAATTTCCAATTGCATCACTTGAGTTATTAAGTCAAGACAGAATTAGGCAGGATGATGCGCTGTTACGTGACTGTAACATGAGAGTATCGTGCGCCAACAATCGAGGCACAATCTTTCAAAAGTCGACGAGGGCAAAGTATGTGCTCTCATCAAAAAGAGATATAGGTATACACGGCGCAGACTTCTTGGACAAAACATCATTATAGACAGCTAAAACCTTGAATTAAATAGGGACTTTGTCTACCTTGGTTCCGCTTTGAATTCAAAACGCTTTGAATTCAGACAATGACACCAGCGCAGAGATCAATCTCAGATTAACTCTTGCCAATCGCTGCTTCTTTGGGCTAACAAGGCTATCAACAACTGAGTAGCAAACTCTTTCTCAGTCTCAAGCCACTAAAGTGCACGAACCATGTCAAAAGCAGGTGAAAACGCTTTAAATTGTTTTGAAGGAAAAATCCTTAGGAGGATTTTCGATCCAGTCTGTAAAAATCTTCAAACCCACCCATCAGGGATGGCTCCGATTACCGAGGTCCTAGGGGTACCCGACAGTGGAAGGAGACTTCAGCCAACTTCGAGGGCAAAACTGGAGACGGGTAGCTAAAGACAGACCTCAACAAACCCTTCAATGGATCGAACCCCCACTCTGTGACCTCAGAAGGTGGGCGGTAAACGATATCCGGATGAAATCAAACAAAAGATGTACATCCTTTTCCACCTGTGAAATTTCAAGAGACATGTCTGAACTAACGCGCTCATCATGAGTGACAGAGGAAGAATCTGTCGTTATAAGTAGGTAACTTACTGGTTTCAATCTTCTGAGTCATCATGTCATGAAATTAAATCTCGACAATGACATCTGCAAAGGATGTGGGGAAGCGGATTGTTGCCAGGACACACCTCATATTCTGTGCCACTGTCCCAGTCTAAATCAATTGAGGAAAATAACTTTAGGAAGCCACTTCTTCCAAGACATTTCAGAACTTTCAAATGCACCACTAACGTCTCTTTTCAGGTATGTTAAATCAACAAGGTGGCTTAGGGAACTTTACACGGCGCGAAAGAAGTAAGTGAAAACATCCAAACAACAGCAAGGATCTTCCCGCACTCGGGAACCCATTAAAATGGGTCTTAATAGACTTAAGTGCGATGAGGCGTGGGTTACCCCACTTCGTCAACACAACAACCTAACCTTACCTAACTTACAGACAAAACAGGCGGGCGGGCTTGGTGGGTAAAACCCTTTTCAAACCGCACTGTAGCCTCACCTAAGTTAAAGTTTCTATAACTAACTACCCAGCTACCATACTCCTGAGAATTACATGCTAAAACCATAAAAATAGCTCTTTTCAAACTCTTGTAATGCCCTCGATACTCTTCGAGCATGAAATCTTGTGATAGGATTGAAAAATGATCTTGTAACACACATGTTAAGGAATTGTCACTCCTGTAGCACTTAACTCTTATTATAAGAGTAAAATAGGCTCTTATAAGACTCTTGTAATAAGACTTCTCTTGTAAATTTTAGGTTTTGTAATAAGAGCCTTATAAGAGCTTTAATCTTGTAATAAGTGTGCAACTTTGTAAAGAGATATTGGCTCTGATAATAAAATCCCTAGTCTTATAAGACAACTTCAATTCTTCAGCCATTACCTGTAAAAAAAAATCAAACCTTTTCTTCCTTAAAGCGTTCCCAAACACTTTTCACCCCAAAACAGACCGAACAGAGGTATGACAATTTCCATTTGATAATCACACGTCATAATTGTTGTAGAAAATTACATTAGTACCAAAAAATTGCTAGTGGCATGGCAAACAATGTTTGTGGGGTCTTTGAATAATGTCAAATATTTTTGATGCCCTTTATTTTTTCAGAAGCAGAATGCTTACTTTAGGTGATATATTTTTAACAGCACCAAGTTTAAGTGCACCAAAATGATAGGTAAAACATTTTTGAAAAGTTAAGACTATAGTGATGCCATAATAAGATATAAAACGCCATCGTACAAATCGATTTTCATTTTCATACCCGACGCAGGGTATATTAAGTTTGATGTAGAGTTTGTAAAAATATGAGAATCGATTGAGCCATGTCCGTCCGTCCGTATGTTAACACCTTTTAGGCCTTAAATTTTAAGGTGGAGAGCTGAAATTTGATGAGTTGACTGGAAGTCCAGTCCTTCAGATCAAGTTCGGCAAAAAAATTAGCTGAATCCGCCCACAGACACGCCCACTACAGGCATGTATGTGCGACCATCTCTAATTTATAAAAATACTTTTCCCAAATTTTAGCTATGTTACAATGGTGCTAGCGCATTCATTTTTGGTATGTAAAATTGCCTTGTAATTGTCTTTAAAGTAGCTAAAAAAGTTTGGCCTTTTCATTGTTGTTGTAGATATAAGCATTTTCTAACTAACATTAACATTAACTTCAATATATTAATGTATATATTGTATGCCTCCGCCCACTTTTGCGGGCGTGGTGTTAAAAAAAGTGATTTTTTTAGTTAAAAAGGCGGATTTTTAGGCCGAAATGTATGCAACCACCTAGTATAAAGCATTCAACAGCTTTATTTTTATATCCCGCCCACTTTTTGGAGGCGTGGCAGTTTTTTTTTTGATATGGTCGGGTATATTGCAATCCGTCGTAGATGGATGGACTGAAGCTTTTGCATACGCACTGTTGCACTTTCCCAGATGTTTTAAAGTATTTTGTTATAGGTTCCTTATCAGAGCTAAATAACTCAGATAACTAGGCCATTTCACGCTTGTAATGCTCTAAGAAGACTCTTATCACATTCTATAAGTGTGAAATTGTAAGAACTTTACTCTTGCACACAACTCTTTTAAGGCTCCTGTAGAGCATTATTAAAAATGTTGGTTGAATAAAGGAGCACGAGTGGCTTCATCTTCCTCCTGTGCTATCCTCCGTTAGCAAAAATTCAAGAACTTAAAGCGTGATTACTTGGCGAGTCTAGAAGATGTTCTCGACTGGTTTATATACCTAATTCCAAGCCCTACCACGGGGCGGTCAGCTTGTATCTCAACTAGAGTGAGATGCCTAGGAAGTCTCGCCGGAGAAGTAGCAGTTTGAAAACGTTCCTCGAATACTGACTTTTCTCACTCTATCCCTTCAAATAACACTTGCAAAGCACCGCTCAGATATTCATATTTTATATGAAATTTGTAGTCGCGATCTAGAAACGAAGTTACTATTGCTGCCTTTGGTGAATATTGATCACGGGTGGAATAAAAACTAAACAAACTTTCGCACTCTTAGCTTTCGCTAGCTGTATCCCTGTTCGCCAATGTCAATCGCTGGGTGCTTCCCTTCGCTGCCGAGACGCGTGAATAGTCCGCCAAAATCTCATTCGAATCTCATCGTGCTAAGTAAGTTCTTCGTAGTCCGGCGTTCAGGATTCCGGAAATTAAGCCCGCATATTAAATCCACACAATTTTGACTTCACTTTCCTCTCGGGTGGCTTTTTGAACTCTAGTTTTTTAAAGTCACACAATTTATTTATTTTTTTACACCAGCCGCTACACCAAGCCGCTTCACTCCACCAAAATGCAGTGCTTCTTCAAAATGCAAAGACTGCCTATAAAAAGAGCTGTCATTCTTCCTCTACATTAAAGGTTCGTGGTAAAAAAAAACTGGTTTATAAAAATAGTCACCTTTATTCTCAAAAAATTGAACCGCATACTACCCGCGAAAAAGAACTGCCCAGCAGTCCGCCCTGGAGCTTTTTTTCACTATCTTCTCAAGTTATTGAAGTCACTGCTTTCGATTTTCTAGAGTTTTCGTCTGGGTTTTCTGGTGGGGAAAGGGGGTTTGTGTTCTGAGTTTTAGTCAGGTTTAAGGATTGTATCTACTTACAAGATTGTATCTACTTATAAGATTGTATCTGCTTTGTCTCGTAGAATATGCAACTTCTTTTCCCCAATCCTGTCGAAACTTCTTTCTCACAATCAACCTCGAAATAAGAAGTACTAAAAGTGCAAACATTCCCAACCAAATTTAATCCATAAAGTGTGTACTTAACTGTTGCAAGGATCTTTGTCCTTTCCAACATTTTTCCTATCTTATCTAAATGTGTGTAAACTTGTGCCAATCAAAGCAAACTGCTTAACTATGCGACATTTTCTACCCCGCAAGAAAAACAAAAACGAAAAAAAAAAACACTCTTACACACAGAATGGCAACTTAAGCTAACATCGATAGTATCCTTCGCAAATAAAGCATAAATTCGACGACCAAAATATGAGTCTAATGGTTTCTTCATCTCTCACGCAGTGTGAGATCTATTTATTTTATTTTCTCGTTTTCACTGCCATTTTCCGGGGGAAAGCAAAAAAAAAAAAACAAAAAACACATCCAGCCGGGGGAGAGGAGCGCATTTGGTGGGAAACCACTCACACCTACACACATATAGGACCCGGAAAGCAGAATGCTTTTATATTTTCACTTTTTGCGAATGAGCTGTTTATTACAAACAAATTTACGCAGATTTGCTTAAACAGAGTCCTTTGCCAAAGTTCCGGGAAGCGTTCGTTGGTTCTTCTCTTTTTTTGTTGTTGTATTTTTTTATAAAAATTGTATAGACATTGGTATTTGCATACATGGCTACGTACCACACCAGAGTAAGTATATCTAGATGGCATGCTTTATGTGGGTATAGATGTGCCACCCATCAGGACTTTGCCTTTGCGTACACCAGTCTAAGCCGGGTAGAAGCGGGGGGTCTGTGAAATGTGATCTAAATTGACAGAGGAATACATTTTGAAATAAGATTTATTGTTGCTATGCCAGTGGGTTTTTTACACATTTTTTTTCTGCTCTTGTTGTTGTTGTTATTGTGTGTGTGTGTGTGTGTGGGTAGAAATTCAAAATTTTATTATCCCGCAGTTTCTTTGTGCGCTCACATGCCCAACTTCAAACAAAGGGTTTTCGAACAGCAAATACTCGTTTTACCTCTTTCATCACTAACGTGACACATTATCCTTGGAAAGTGGCAAGTGCCAAATACACACATTCCATAAAATGTACCTTTATACGCCTCGGGGTAGACACACACGTCATGATGTTCTCTTCGAACTCCGCCGCACACGTTTCAAAGTCAGCCATGAAAGGGTGTCAGGACTCAGGACTCGGACGAAAAATCAAAAGCTTATATGCTTCGTTAATCGATTGTGAACGCATTGAATATATTTCCGACACATCAGCAGAATGAAGGAGGACGAGGAGCACCTCAACTTTGACCGAGAGGAGCCTTCCGTTTGATTTGTGATTAAAAGGTTAATTTATCACGTTCATCCTTTTGGATTTGGGGGGGAGGGGGGCAAAGCGGCCCGAAGCCAACTATATAACTACACAGATACAAATTACGTTCAGCTGTGCGATATACATTGAGCCATCAATCTGTTGCAACGTTATCCCGTCGAAGGACGATGGAAAATTATTTAAGATTTATTCGCTCGCCCACACCCTTCCGTATTCATATGCCCCGCATCACTTATACCGATCCCGGCGAGGGCAAATAATATCCCAGGCACTTGTGTGCACGTTCATCGACCGCACCCGTCTCATTCACAAGTCGTTCTATCCGCCTAGCATATCGCCCCAAAGGAATTTATTTATTTATAAATTGTTCCTTTGTTTCATCCTCACACACAACACACACTCACACGAAAGACAAAATAATAAAAAAATATATATTTTCGGGTATAGGAGGGATATATGGCCTAGTTCGCTGGCTAGTCCTGGCAGAGTCCTTTTTTTCGTTTTAGTTCTGAAATTTATTTTCTATAAGCAAAGCCATATATCAAAATTTCAATTTTCTCCAAAGTGATACAGAGCACGCCGGTATGTGTCAGCCAGGTCTCAAGGTGAGTGCGGTGGCTGTGTCTAGGACTAGGATCTCTTTAGACACAGGCCCCCAAGCCATATGGGAGACACCCAAGGGGCGCGTAGAGGGAGTCGTTTGATTTTTACTTCACATCATGGAATAATTCATGTGCAAATAAGTGGGCGGAATACTTTTAGTAAATCTCTGAACTGCGGGGTGGGTGGCTGCGATTGCGACAATATGGGGGCGAGGCGTTCTTATTTTCCCCCCTCTACAAGCGACTTAAGTAAGGACGCGTCTTATGTCACAAAATAGAAGACATTCGCGTAGCTCAAATTAATTTCCCGAAGAAGCAACCATTTTCACGGATTTACGTTGACAGCAAGTCCATCAGCCGCAGAAAAAGTGACTAAAAGGCTCTCACAATAAGAACGCTCGAAGGATGTGACAAGTCCTATAATGCCCCCTTGTACACACAGCTTGTATAAATTGGTTCCTTTTGCTACGGGATTGTACATCTATACTAGAAAAGTCGGCTACATTCGAGGAGCCTGAGGCGAAAGAAATGCTGAATTATGCTTAAATAATCGTATTGATAGAAAGCAATACTCGCAGGAAATAGTATATCGGGTATTCATCCTTTCTTTTGATTCCAAGGAAGGATATACGAGTTGGTTGGGAGAAAAAAAGAATCTGGTCATTTCATATCACATATTTCCAGATGTTGATACTTATTTCTACAAGGGATGACCATATAGAAGGACCCCTTCCACCCGTCGTCGTCATCGTGGGCAAAAGCATATCGACAAATAACAACGACAACAGCAATATTACTCGAGTGTATTATTGAAAGGAAAATGTTTTCCCTTCCATTGGAATCCTGGGTATCTTATAGTCGGAGTGTGCTTCCTGGTGGATGACCGGGCCATCACCGCACCGCCGCCGCTCCGACATTAGAACATAATCACGACGTTATAATACGTTGCCGGATTCGTATAATGAATACAAAGCCACAAATAACAATTCCGTTGTGTTGCTCTTGAAATGGAATTGGTGCTTGTTGAGGTTAAGACTTCTTTTCATGCGGCGCTTTTTGTATCAAAACAAAATGTTGACAAGGATAAATACTGTCCACTTTTGTTGGATTTTGAAAATACCCCACTTTGCGAGCGCACACGCGCTAGTATAGAGGAGTCGGGATTTTTATTTTTTTTATTTTTTGCTGCTGCTTCTGCTACTATAATGGATTACATCTTGAATTGTATTTAATTCTAATAATGATTGAAATTTTGGGGAGCGAATTCGTTTTGATTTTTGATTAACCGATTATGTGTGTTTGTTTGAAGTACGGATGGATACGAGTGCGAGTGTGTGTTTGAAATTGAATGGTTTTTGCAGACATAAGATTTAGACGAGAGAGGTTTCTCGTGTACGTGTGGGTGGGTTGGTTTTGTCTTCTATTGTATTTCCGATTTCGATTTTTTAAGCTGTGCGTCAAACGGCTTAGAAAATAGAACTCGAAGGGGATGATGGTATCGATTCGATGCTAGGTATGGGCCATCACTCCAAAAAAGGACTTTGGTTGAACCATTTTTTATCGAAAGTGGTTGGGAACTGACCCTATTCTTGTTTTAAGGAATTAAAGAACGTTTTCATGAAAGCTTTATCCGAGCAAGTGCAAACCCTCAAAGGCTAAATAGTGGACTGGTCGGGATAGCATCAGCTTTCAGTATCACAATTCTAGTTTTCAAACTTTTGATTGGCAAATTCAAATTTACAACGTCATAATATTGTACCAACCGCTTAACTAATTGATAAACCCTGGGTCGGGTATATAACAAGGTGGTCATGTGTGCCCAAAATTAACTCGCTCAAATGTTAATTCGGTGCTATTGTTATATCGTGCAACATGAATTCCTCTCCCGAAGTAATAGAGGAATTCATATATTATAATTTATAATAAATAAGCCCTCTGGCTCAAACAAGGCTAAACCAGAAGCGAAAATTCGTCCACCTCCCGAAATAAACATCGTCGGTATAGCAGACTTCGGGAGATTCCGCAACCTTCTTGCAAACACGGTGAGAACAGAAAACTATAAGCTTACCTCGCACCGAAATAACGTGTGGAAAGTGGAAGTGTTGACAACGCCGATTCCTATCGCGCGCTGAATGCAGAAAGAATCGAGTGGTATACTTATCAAAATAAGTACGAAAAACCACTGCGAGTCACTGTAAGGGGGCTCCACCCATCATGCACAAAAGAAGACGTTGTAAAAGACGTTAAAACTAAAGGCCTGAAAATAATTGATGCCGTCAATATCATTAAAAAGGAAAAGCAACGCACGGAAGGAGAAAGAGACACTGTGATCAGACGCGGCCTTTCAATTTTTATGCTCTCCTTTGAAAGAACTGAGAGGATAAACGATATTTATAAAATGAAAATGATACTCAACATCAGGGTTAAGATCGAACCCATGCGAAAGGGTAATAGACTGATACCACAGTGCAAGCGATGCCAAGAATTCAGGCACACAAGTGCCTACTGCCAAAAAAACCACGTTGCGTGAAATGTGCGCCAATTGCAACAGAAACCACCCCGCAAACTATCGAGGATGCAAAGTAGCCATTGAGCTGCAAAAGGCACGGGAACCTCTTAAGGAAAATACTCGAGGTCAGAATCCAAGCCTAGGACGTCCAAAAACTGCTGAAACTCCTAAGCCAAAGACTCCAAAGACGCCAAAGCCGATCAAAAGTGCGAGATTGGCAAAGGAGGCGTCGACAAAAGGCGTAAAAGCTCCACAAAAGAGCGGCGCCAGTTCAAGTGAAGCGGAGAAACCGCCACTGGTCGGACGGAAATCATACGCACAGGTTGCGGCAAACGAAAACAAGGCAAGATCGCCCACAACAGACGCAGTGTCTCAGATCCTCGCTGTAATCTTGGAGAAACTTGAGGATCAGACTAAAATCAACAAACTTATATTTGGCAAACAAATATACTAACATGGAATGCAAACGGCCTTCTGAGTAAAATGGACGAACTAGAAGTAATTTTACGGAAACACAATATTGATATTTGCATGATTACAGAAACTCACCTTAAAAACGGGCCTAGACCCAAACTTAAAGGTTACAATGACTATCACGCGCATCACCCTTCGCAAAACACCTTCGAGAGGAGGATCCTCCCTCTACTTTAAGGACTGCATAAAGCACTTCAAGAACACAGAAGTTGAGCTAGACTCTATGCAGATCAGTTCAGTTTCTGTAAAAATTGACTGCTTAGATTATAACATTGCATCTTGTTATTTCCCGCCAGGATATAGACTGGTGGAAGACGATCTTGATCGTATGTATGACTTCATTGGGTCCAATTTTATCATTGGGGGTGACTTTAACGCGAAGCATACTTTTTGGGGCTCACGATGCAATTCAACAAGAGGCAGATTACTGTACAAAAATAGTATGAAGCGTGGGGTGGACTTTTTCTCGACGGGTAAGCCAACATATTGGCCAACCGATAGGAATAAAAAGCCTGACCTTGTCGATTTTTTCATCGCTAAAGGGTACCCCAAATACCTAACGCGAATCGAAGAGTGTTATGATCTTTGCTCAGACCACTCAGGAGTAATCTTGAAGATGGGTGGAAGACTGGCGAAAATAGAAAGAGCTTCCAGATTAGCTAGCAAAAACATGAACTGGGACGCCTTCAGAAAGAACTGTAAGGATCGTGTTGGCTTAAAGGTGCCATTGAGAAGTCCTCTCGAATTCATTGAAGCAATTCAGAGCGCTGCTTGGAACAACACTTCGTCCCAAAAAAACGCAGTTAGCACCGACGGGCATGTACGTGCAACATATCCGCTCGAAATCGAAGAACTGATTAGTGAAAAGAGAAGAGCGCATAGAAGATGGCAAGGCACGAGGGCTCCCCCAGACAAAATCCTCTTGAACCGCACCTCTCTAACAAACTGAAAGAAATGTTGCAAGATTTTAAAAATCGTGAGACCACTGAGACCACTTTCCACAGCTCGAACTACTTGCTGTGGAAAGCAGTTATGTCTATCAAGAAACCAATAATCCATTCGGCACCAATAAAAAAAGCTAACGGCGAATGGGCAAGAGAAGACAAAGAGAAAGCGAATTTATGTAAGCTTCTCCACTGAACTTATTATGGATGTTTGTCGGGTATTTTCCATATGGCGTAAGCCATTTTTCTAAATTCTCATTGCAAAATTGATATATTTCCAGTTATCGGAATGATAACAAATACTAAAGTTACAGTCTTTCGACTGAAAGTGGCTGGGATGACAACGTTGTTTCGAAGTTTGCCAGAACTTCATCATCAGACTCCTTAGTGATTTACTTTGAAATCAATGTCATCTGTTACATCTGTTACCTACACTTCGTCTGTCTTAATCGTACAAGGCTTAAGCGACCAAAGTAATCTTGACTTGAACCAATTCGAGTTGAGCTTATTTCGTTCTTTAACCTATTTTTCTCTAATGAACTCAATCATGCAGGGGTTTTTTCCCAGGAACTACGGTGTTCTTTCTTTAACTTTCGGCTACGTTTGAATATAATTCATGGTATTTTCCTCGCCAGTGTCTAAGAATGATTAATACAGACGAAGTGTAGGTAAGTGTAGGTGGCTGACGTTCAAAACAACAACGCGGAACCTGATAGCTTTAGAATGAAAAAAGTTTCGTTAGTTGAACTAAGACAGACAATTAGCAAACTTAAAAATAATAAGGCCCCGGGTTACGACCTGATCACTGGCGAAATATTGAAAGAACTACCAAAAAAGGCGATAGTCAAGCTACTTGATATGATAAACGCTTCTCTTAGACTTCTTTACGTTCCAAGACAATGGAAAGTTGCTGAAGTCATTATGGTTCCAAAACCGGGGAAATGTGCAAATGATAAAAAATCTTATAGGCCCATATCGCTTCTGCCGATAATATCGAAAGTATTCGAGAAACTTGAAAGACGCTTGATCCCGAATCATCAAATCAGTTTCAGACCTAACCATTCCACAATAGATCAAGTCTACAGAATATCGCATGAAATTGAAAAAGCCTAAGAAGGGAAAAAAATATGTTCAAGTGCTTTCCTCAACGTATCGCAAGCCTTCGACAAGGTATGGCACGATGGTTTGAAATGTAAGCTACGGCAAAACTTGCCGGAAGACATGTTTAAAAAATTGTTAAATTATCTTGAAAGCAGACTCTTTCGTGTTAGGTGTAGTAGTGAATACTCGAGTTTTAAGCAAATTCGTCCTCGGTCCGACCATGTTCTACACAAGAGACATACCTCGATGACGAGACAGTCGTTGCCACGTTTGCGGACGATACGGCCATCCTGGCAACAGGTGAATCAGTCGGGTCATCAACGAGAAACCTCCAACGAGCATTGGACAGAATTTGTGTCCGGACGAAGATTTGGCGAGACGCTCTTAACGAGAACAAGTCAACGCATGTGAATTTTACTTACAGAAGGGTTAACAATTTACCTCTGTGCATAAATTCTGCAAGCGAAGTATCTAGAGATGACACTGGACGCTAAACTAAAATGAAAACCACACGTAAAGAAGAAGCGTGACGAGCTCGAGATTAGGCTCAGGGAAATGTATTGGCTTATGGGAAGATTTTCGAAATTAAGCATATATAACAAACTGCTCTTGTACAAGCAGGTGTTAAAGCCGTCCTGGACATACGGTATACAACTTTGGGGTTGTATCAAGCCGAGCAACATGTCCATGTTGCAGACTTTCCAAAACAAGACACTAAGAGCAATTGTGAATGCTCCATGGTATATTAGGAATAGCGATATTCACAGAGATTTAGGAACAGCTACCGTGAGCGAAGAAGTAACAAACTTTGCTCGAAAGCTAAATGCTCGCCTTTATGTTCATTGCAACAATGAAATGATCCGTACTCTCAAGGAGACTCTTAACGATGTAAACAACGAGCGACGACTACAAAGAACAAGACCCATCGATCTAGCGACGTACCGGGAAGCCGCACGAACTGACGGTTTTAGTAGGCGCATTCACTGGATAGCAACTTACCCAATGCGATAAACACTACGGAAGCGTAAACTACTTGTTAAGTTAACTTAGTTGTAGTCACGAAGAATTATGAGAGAGGGAAAATTTACTACTTTGACGGCAGTTCTGGCAGTTTTCATAGTGTCTCTCATAAATGGATGGTTTTTTTTTTAGCACGTGGAAATCGGGCCAATATCAGCCACTTCGGTATTATATACCTGCCATAGTGGGCATATTGGTATCTTTGAAAGATTTTTGGAGTTTAAGCCTCCGTCCATCCTAGTATTCAACAAAAAAAAGAATAATATTTTCTGTTACAATTCGCGCTCAAAGAAATATTCAATCCGAATACTTTAGCCAATAGATTGACAACTGATCGCATTGACGATTTCGGTTTTAATATGGAAATCGAAATATTCAATTTGAAAATGCATTCTTCATATTGTAATATTCCGGCCTGGGGTTCGTCGAATAAAACTCAATTTCACTTTTATAATTTCACAATGGAACACTTTATTTATCAAACAAAACTTATTTAAATTCAATTCACACTGTAATTCAACTTCGCTATTTATATTTCAACACTTTATTTCAATTCGATCACCTTTTTACTTTACTACCGATTTTTACCCGTACGAGCCTGTCACCCGTTTATTTATACAAAATTAAGCACCTTCTAGTATGTTCCATACTTACCCTTTGGTAAATTTCCATTGGCACTCTTCCGCTGAATTCCATGGAGGGGAAATCGAAATTCGAACTTGAAATATCATTTTGCTGTCAGCTGACTGAAATGACAGTTGGGTGTGTTCGGCAAGTTTATCGATAGGTGCATTCAGCGATTCCTGC
This sequence comes from Neoascia interrupta, assembly GCA_947623515.1. NCBI lineage: Eukaryota > Metazoa > Arthropoda > Insecta > Diptera > Syrphidae > Neoascia > Neoascia interrupta. Next base: position 154,747,222 of record OX392462.1, read on the forward strand.
ATGTCGTTTTATTTCTTGTCACCAAATTACAATATTAACAATTTTGATTTTCAATATGAAAACCGAAATCTTCAGTATGAAAAAAGTATTTATCATATTGACAATTGCGATTGTCATATTGAAAACCGCTTTCGTCATAATGACAACTGATAAAATTTGAAGAACAGAATTTCATCATATTGACAATCGCGGTCGTGGGCTCAAAAATGACAACAACTTTTTTTTCAATATGACGCACCTTTTTGGTTAAGTGTTTAAATCAAATCTTTTTTAATCTTAACTGCTACGGCTTTTCCCAAGTAACGCTAAAATTTTTGGGTTTTCGAGTTCACAACGAAAAAAACAAATTACGGATATGTTTATAACGCATTTTTGGCAAAAAATGTCATGGGCAGTGAAAAAGGATTCGCCTTAAAAGCAAATACCTCGTAAGCTGAAAAGCCATCGATTTTATTTTAAAGCAGATAAAAGAAGTCCTATTTCTTCTAAAGACTAAATTCTTAGTCTTCTTTTAAATTTTAAGGCAGTTAAAAGAAGTCTTATTTCTTCTAAAGACTAAATTCGAAGTTAAGTGCCTGTTGTAAGTACCAGCGGAGATATTTGTGTTTGTGTGGGTCAAGGTACCTCAAAGTAGGTGTCTCTTAAATTCACAATAAATATTATCAAAGTTAGAGACAGGCCCATACTGTATAACGATTTTTTCTTCAATAATACCCAAAAAATATATCCAAAAATATGTGCATCGAATTAGAAAAAACGGTGTATACTATAATAAATGTATATGTGGCGTTTGTCTTAAATGTTTGGGCAAAGAAAGATGAAGAAGAAAAGAAAAAGAATGAGAAAAGATAAAGAAAAAGACATTCATGGAAGAGTCTAGGTCGTCTGGCGGGGGCATGAAACCAACATTTTGGTCTGCCTTTCCGATATTATTACTGTCACTAGCCCCTACATAATATCAAAAAATTGACTTTTCATACCCGACCGAGGGTATAATAATTTTAATGCATGGTTTGTAACACAGTAAAGTAATCACCGTAGACCCCTAAGACCTTTTAGAGATATGATCGAGACCGACAGGTAAGTCGATTAAGCCATGTCCGTCCGTCCGTCCATCCGTCCGTCCGTCCGTCCGTCCGTCCGTCTGTCCGTATGTATGCAGTTTTGAGGCCTTTAAAATTGAGCCAGGAAGCTGAAATTTGCAGTGTTGCTTGGTTCTCATTTTGTACAGAAAAAGTATGAAAATTGAGAAGATCCGCCCACAGCCACGCCCACAATTGGCGTGAATGTCAGACAACCTTAAATTTGCATTTTATTTCAAAATGCCTTTTAGTCAAGATAGACAAAACATATGAACTCAAATTTTGGTGGAGAGCAATATCGACCAAACGACTTTAATTAGGCAAAAATTGGACCGCCCACTCTATTGACCGTGCCCACTTTTAACATCTGAAATCTTTGAAAACCTGATTTCTCGGGAAATTCATTCTAAATTGAAAAAAAATTCTATCACAAATATTAAAGATATTACCATTTGCTAAGTTTGTTGCATACAAAGCATTGAGCTCCGCCCACTTTTAGAGGGCGTTTTTGGGAAAAAAAAGCTGGCTTTTAAGCATAAATATTCGTTTTTAACGCATTTTCTCGTGATTCCAACGAAATTTGAGTTAATTGATTTAAATCTTCAGACCAAAACATTTTAAATTTGGTGTTAATGGGTAAAAAGGGTCGGGTATTTAGAAGTTCGTTACAGACGAACTTTTGCACTTACTTACTTGTCTAAAATGAGTTTCATTTTTGAATTTTTTTTCACTTCTAAGGACGTCTAGCACCAGTTCAAAACCGGTAAACTGGTCTGGCATTTTTCCTTCCAAATAAGCATATTTCAAAATTTCAAGCTTTTTAAAAAGAATTAAAATAACATTTTTTAGCACTTATGACTAATGGCTTTACCATATAAACCAATGCAGCACTGCCAGACTCATGTTTTTGTGTTTAGTATATAGTGACCATGAACTTAGCTCACAAAGTTAAAGGTTTTTCAAAAACTTTTTACTCTTTTTAAAAAATTGGATTGTTTGTTACAGTTCGGTATTTGCTGAACTCAAGTTTCGGTTTTCTAGTTCTTGCTGCATTTAATCCATATTTTCACATAAAACTTCAAACTGTTATCAAACTGTTATTTGCGCTTTAAAAAAATTTACTTCTTTGACTATTTCCGCAGAAAATCAAATCAAATTCAAGGCACAGAGTACATTTCAAGGGACAAAGCATACGCTCGAAAAATCTTCCCAAAAGCTCTTTTGACTTTCATGTAGGAATAATGCTTTCAGCTTCGATTAATATAACTTCTTGGTTTTCTGTTTCCTTGAAAACAGGCTTATTTCAGGCTTATTACATTAATAAAATTGCATATAATCTTAAAATCTTGCATTTAAGGAGTTTAAGAATCGATTATTTCTAGAACCCAAGCAGTAAATCCTTTGACTTTTAACATCAATTCTCCTGGCAGATTTTCGTTTGCATTGGATTTTATTTTCTTTGTCTAAGGCATATTCCCATTGATTTACTTATATCCGAGATAAAGGCTCACTTAATACCTGCAATTATTAATGCACAGGCCCCTTTATTGTTTTGGCCAAATATTGATTTCTACATCTCAAGCACTGACTGAATATAACTCAAAAAAAAACTTATCACATCGCTCTCTTTGTTGCTGTCTAAGTTTTGTTAGATTGCCAAAAACCATACAAGAGGTGAACACTCCAGGATGCTCAGACGATTCTTTGGCAATCGATTGTGCCACGTCATGAAACTTTCGGGTGGATATCTTATACGAGGTAACCTAAAAAAAACATACACAGAGACTAACGTAAAAGAACATAAATCCTAAAGGAGAAATAATGATACTGATGACAGCGATAACCCGTTGAAAATGATATTGATTGTATCAAGAAGGACCTTAAGGATGAACTTTAGAAGAAAAAAAATTCTGTTTCGCAAAGGTTAAAACAATAATATTTGTGTTGCCGCATTATTTCGGTTGCTGCAAGGTTTTCCCCTACACCTAAAGGCCGTATACTTCAAAGAAAAGTTTTTTCTTTCCATCGTGTTTTGTTTTTTTCTCATCCTTGAGATCCTGAGATGAAAAAAAGGGGAAAAACACACAAATTTGTTTCTCTGTGATGGGAAACTGTGCAAATGACCATAGTTTAATATGAACTCTACTCTTTTTTTAACTACATATTAACCTGCGGGGTAGGAGAAGTTCCCACTTAAGCAGGATATAAGTTAAGTACCTATTACGCCTTCCATAAATAAGGTCCTCTGTAAGATCGTAAATCGAGTGGGAACACACAAATAAGTGCAACGACATAAAAGGGTTATATTGCGGACATTTTCTCCCCGAATTCCCACAAGGACAATCAGTAGCAATCACCACTTGTTGCCGAAGGATCGAAGGACTGGAACTGGCTCCAAATACTGACTTATGCCCGGGCACTTGACCAATATATGGACGAGTGTCGTATACGTATGAGCCAAACTACCTTCCAATTGACCTAGGCGACTTTGTCGAAGGATACGTATGTGCCGACACACATGTGGGGAATTCTTGCCTCTGTTTTTTTTTTTTTGTTCTATTCGAGCTTTCCCCTGCGTCGCGTGTGCCCCAACAAAGGTACACATTTAGCGAAGACCCCGACGGAGAACGAACGTAATAATGAATGGGTTCTATTAACACGTAATCATTGCCTCTGCCGTTCAAAGGGGTGGTAATGGCGCCGAGTCACTCTGCTGCCTGCCGATCGGAAAATATTCGCAGACTTGGAAAATTCCACTGACACTATTAATTGCCCTAATTTGTCACTTAGCATCATCCATAGATGGGAGCATTGTGATAAAGTCCACAAATTGCCCTTTGGGGGGCTGGTGCGACCGAGAGGTTTTCTATTACAGGATTACCGAGCCATTGGATAAACTGCCTTCCTTAGCTTCCTAATCCCTGCGTTATCGAAATAAAATTAACTGCCTTCGCAATGGTCCAATATAAAAAATACCTTTGGATTAAACTCTTGGTGCTATCGAGATCAGCCCCCGGCAGCACGACATGGTTTGGGTGTGGGTGACTGTGTGTAGGTGAATTGTCCTGCGTGATTATTTATCTACGTATGCTTGGATTTGATTGTTAAGGCACTCTACGAGATTTATTAGGTTTCGTGATCCGGACTCGTAATTATTGTCACTTTTGCTGCGAGTAGTGTCCTGCGTCACTTTATTATTCATTTGGTGTGTAACTGTGTCAACGTCTTTGTGTGTCTATGTAAATGAGCTAAAAAGTTCGTCTTGCGTCTAGACTTAATTGGAAAATATTTTATAAAACAAACTTGGTCGTGTGAAGCGGTTTAAATAATTTCATGTCAGTAAGCGCTTAGAGTAATTGTCGCTCGGTCCTGTGTATAGTGTTGAGGGGATTATTTCTCGCCTTGCTGGATTGGTAGAAAAAAAACACTCCGATTCTGAGTTATGAGGTGGATTATTCTAAACGAGAGTAAGGATGGAACTGCGGTGGGTATTGATTCTCAACGAATGTTAAGTAAAAAGTTGAAAGTGATTACTAATTCAGAACATTGCCTTCTCCTTGCGGAGGACTCTGGGGGAGGATTGGCTTAAATGTAAATAATGTTCAAGTACCCATAGTATGGTTGATTTAATCGGAAAGTAACAGGTTGTAAAAGCGAATTAAAAGTTTCGAATTCTTTGGTTTTGTACGAGGTATACAAAAACATGTACCCCCTTCCACGTTCAAGGTGAGGACTTATCTCCAGCTTGTAGAGAAGTGCGTTGACGTTCTGTAAGTGGGTCTGGGTAGACAAACGCCTTCACGTTAAGTGACTTTCTAAAATGTTTTTATGATGTTTTTTTTTTTTTCAATTCTTTTCGGGTGGATGATTCTGAAGCTGTTAATTTAATTTCAAATACTCGTGCTTTTCTTTTTGTTCTCTTATGTCGAGCTTGAAGATTTATCCTCAGACTATGGGTACCATGGCCAACTAGTCTTTGACGCCCCCATATCACTCAGTTAAATTAAATGTTTATGGATTGATTTTTTTGAGCTTCGTTTTACATGAAAATGTTGCATTTTTTCGTATAATCTAGAGCCTTCTTCGTTCCTTTTGCCTTAGCTATAACTTTTTGAAAGTAAACGATAGCCGATTACGCTTTGCCGATATGACGCACTACCCTGGTACTTACAGCTCAGAAGAACCATCGCCTGACCACCATTGCCATATGCATTATGTATGTTCGTTACAGGTGTTTCCTTTCACACAAAAAAGGGACCTACAGTTCTTTGCTAATTTTAAACGGTGAATTGAGATGCTTTTCAGTATAAAATATACTCTCGCAGGGTTTGTCAAACCCGTACGCCCTTTTAAAAAAAACATGCCTCTGGTGTTCGCGCAAACGTTTTTTCGCAAATCCGTTAATTATCATGTTCGAGAAGCCACAAGACATCTTTCTTTTTCATCTTCAAGGCGCGTCGGCTCGTCTTTATACTTATTCGACATTAAAGAAGTCTTTTAAGGTGGCGCTACAGTCCTGGGTGGAGCAGGACCTCAGCTAACAAGCTTCGCCAGCCAGTAGCTTCTCTGTCCGCAGTAGTTTAGGCAAGATTGAAATGGCTGTCGGGTACGAAGAACCCAACTCACTTGGACCTATCTAGGTCCATTGTGATACCATTTGGATCTGGAAAAATGCCTACTCGTTGAACTATTTTGAGCTACTAATGAAGCGCAAGAGACGTTTTGGGATAGTCGAGCTAAGATCACTAAGATCATTATAGAAGAAAGCTCCAAGGTTCAGATTTCGGTTCTTGGAGAGAGCAGAGTATGTGCAGAGAAGGTTTAGAGTGGTCTCTTCTTCCTCCTCATCCATGCAGCTCCTGCAAAATCGTAAGAAAAGACACCAAGCCTAATCGCGTGCTTGCCTATCAGACAGTGTCCTGTAATAACACCGAGTGTAGCACTCATGTGCGATCTGTTAAGAGCTATCAAACTCCTAGAGCGTTTAAGATCTAGCTAGGCCAAATCTGTTTCGTTACTAAGGAGGTACTATCACTTGTCCATCTGAGATTTGTTCTTTCTATTGTATCCAATTTGGAATGCCTAAGGAGCCTTTATCAGGCGAAATTAAGAGAGTAGTTCCAAGTTTGGCGTGTTCGTTAGCCTTACAGTTGCCTGGAATGTCAAATTGCCAGAATGTTGAACTGCTCTGACATCTCCTTTTAAGACGAACGGCAGTTTAAGGCTACTTTAGAGTTTATAGAAACTGATTCCAGGCACTTGATGGCCGCCTGGCTGTCAGAAAATATACGTATATCCTTGGCGGATATAACGTTATTCTTAAGCCAGGACAAGGCTTCCTTAATCGCCATGATTTCAGCTTAGAAAACACTACAACAATCCGGAAGACGGGAAGAGAGACTAAGATTTAGTTTTTCTGAGAATACACCCCCACCTACCCCATCATTTGTCTTTGATCCATCCGTGTAGAAGTGAATCGATTCACATTCCAGAGGCACAGAGTCATTTTAAGAAGAACTTGGGAAGATAGTTGTCTGGAAGTTCTTGTCAAATTGTAACTGGGGTATAGTGAAGTCTATTTTTCTAAAAAGGGGATTTGAAGGTGTTCAAAATAGGGGAGTGACCTATCTCGCAATCGCTTTGAGGCGAGTAGCCGTGACAGCAACTGTTTGTCTGCTGAAAATATCAAAGGGAGTAAGATGGAACAGGGTGTCTAGTGGTGCTGAGGCAGTGGTGCGAAGCGCTCCGCTTAAAGCAAGCTGACCCTTTCACCTTGCTTAGCTTGTCGTGGTTTACCGCTTTATTTAAAGCGTCCACACGTCAGAAAACGTCTGACGACCGCGATATATAGCCAGTGGGTGGTTCGGAGTTGAAGTCCCCACTTGTTGCCGATGGCTTTTTTGCAGGAAGAGAGGGCTATCGTAGCTTCCCGGACCCTTTCCTGTATGTTAGATTTCCAGCTGAGCTTTCTATCGAGGATGAGACTCAGATATTAAGCTTCTTTGGAGAAATTTAAACTAGTGCCCTTGATTGCGGAAGGGTCGATATGTGGGCTTTTGTATTTCCTGGTTAAGAGGACAAGTTTTGTCTGCAGTAACTCGTCTCAAGTTTGCACGTCAAGTAGGCTGAGATCCCCTTCCACTTGCATGCACCACCTGAGTCTTGGTGTTCACCTACTGCATCATCCCTGCGAGGTAGATTCAAAGACTTTCCGGGCCGGGTTGTAGACATCGCTGTCGCTGTATTTTCACTTTTCTTGGCTAGGTCGGTGTCGCTGTATACGTACTCCGTAGATTTCGATGTTATACCTCCTCCTTCACACTCCGTCTATGCAGACGGAACCATAAGTCCTCTGAAAAATTTTCTCCTGTAAGGCGCCAAAAGCATTTTCATCCGCCTTTGAAAGGGTTCATGCTATACTGTATGTCAACGTAAAGCGGGACTGCGATGATAAGGCTCCTATACATGGACACTTTAGTTGCTCGAAGAAGGCTTACTTAATTGCCTTCTTATATAGCCCAAAAAAAACAGCTATTGGCAAAATTTAGTCTGATTGCAGTCTGATTGCAGCGCTAGTGTTATTGTCTGAATTGAAAGGTAGACCAAGTCCCTAATTGCCCCAAAGTATAGTTGTCTATGGAGAAGTTTTATCCAAGCCGTGCGTCGGTGTTGGGTGTCTTTTCTTAATGGCATCAAAAGCTTGATTTTGCCCTCCATGACTGCTGACCCATATTTACCGATTCTGACCCGATGCTCAGTAAGGCTGCACTGACATCACGCTGTATTCTTCTAATTATGTCGATGTCGTCTGGACTTTTGAAAGATTTTGAATCTGTGTTGGCGCGGGAGTTCTCAGAATTCCACAGAATTTTCCCAAGCACGATGTTAAAGAAGTCACATGACAGCGCGTCGCCTTGTCAAAATCCTTCAAAGGGATCGGTGAGGTCTCTACCGACCTTGACAGAACAGCTTGAATTACACAAACTGACTGCCAAAACTAGACATTGCGCGGAAGCGATTTGAAATTCCTGGGTTTTCTTCAAGACCTGCCGCAGTGTCAACATTTGATCAATGGTGTACTTTCTTGGCCTAAAACCACACTGATATTGACCTATCTTGTATATGCGCTATTAAGGAGACCGTTGCCTCTGTGGTTGGCGCAGTTCAGATAACCTTTCTTCAGGATCGGGCAAACAATGCTGAGGTTCCATTCGTCGGGCATGCTTTCCTCTTACCATATCCTACAGATGAGCTGGTGCATGCTCCTAACCAGCTCAGCCAGCGGATTCAAAAAGCTCGGCAGTTAGGCCGTCTGCTCCAGCTGCTTTGTTGCACTTAAGCTTAGACGAAACTACTTTCACGTCATCCAGGTTTGGTAGGCGATATCGTTCTTATGCTTCGTCGGTTACTTCTTCGCCAGGGTTTAGTGGTTCATTCTGCCTGGCAGCGAGATTTTGTTCGTTTCGCCGTTATACGGCCTGCATAAATTGCTTTTCCAAATCCTTAGCGCCGAGAGCGATTTCACTAATATGTCCCCTTGATGATCCATATAGGCTTTAGTTAGAATTTTATACCCTTGGCAAGACTTTTTGGCCTTTGGCAAAACTTTCGAACCTCCTTTCTGCTTTAAGCCAGGGATTCTCTCTCCTCCTCTGCTCGTTAAGCTAGCGAGTAGCTTAAGACCTTCTGTGCAGATCCGCTTTATATGCTTCCTGGTTTAGCTGCATGTGCTTGTGGACACTCATCGTCAAACCCGGGGTTTCGTTGTGGTGACCGTGTGAAACCCAGCACTTCAGAGGCGGCATCGCCGGTGGCATTTGGGCACTGTTGTCACTGGTTATCAATACTTGATGCTGGCTGCATATGACTTTATTTGGGGAAGGACCTGACAATCTCTTACGAAAATTTCTATTCTGCCGTCAAATTTCTGATCCACTGCTTAAAGTATTTGTTCCAAAAAAGGGTGTCTCCATGTGTTCGCTTAGGTTGTTATTTCTATAGAATTTCTAATGATTTGTTCATTCTTTTGTTTAACGAGTTCACGTTTAAGAACGTCCTTTTGTCTTTATAAATTCGACAGATTCAGCTTCGTGGAAGGTCGTGGTTTTAGCGGCACACATCTTCAGGATCGGCGGATTTATAGAGTTCAACGCATTCGAGATCAGGTGGTGACATATGTAAATTTCTCAATCTGGAAGCGTGGAATTGGCAGCGAAGTGGGCTACAAGCAGACTGCCTTTGCTTATAGAGCAGACAAAACAACTGTAGGAAGCGAGTGGAGTTTTGGCGAGAAAAAAATAAAACGAGTGCGCGTGTTTTTCCCAAAGGGTCTCTTCTATTACTGATCCATTTGTCGAGTTGACAAGTAGTATTTATGCTTTATGGGACTGCTATCGGGTGATCACCTGATCAGATGGGCTGAGCATATTTGCATATGAAAGCCGCTAGCAAATCAAATACATAATGTGTTATATAATATTGTACTGTAACACAGTGGTGTTAAAAAGATTAAGCACACTAATTTTTTTTTTTCTACAGTTCGGCCATCCTGATCAAGTAATCGTCCCGATTACATTTTTCCCATCACAATATTTTTGAATAAAAGCATATTGGATATTTCCTATAATATCTTTAAGTTTGTTACAGAAGTTTTTTTTTTCTTTACAATTTTTTCTTCATTTCTTACAGTACAAGAAAACAAAAAAAAAACATTATAATATTCACTTCATTAATTTAAATAAATTCATTAGAAAAATAGGTTTAGACAAAATTTTTATTTTTTTTTTTCTTCAACCCAAATGTTGTATGTGCGTCATGTTTCAAGAGGAGAAACAGGATCCTCCAAAAGGCTTCCAGCGACCGCGTCATCACATTTCAGGTCTGCCTGCTCTGCAGCATACGGCCTCATATTATCTGGAGAGAATATTCCCTTGTATGGTAATCTGGTTAATTGTAGACCATCGATATCTGTGACCAGATAACGATCATTCGGCAAAATTTTCTTAATCTCATATGGCCCTCGATATTTGGCTTGGAGTTTTTGATTTACACCTGGAGTAGCTGCAGTATTTTTCACCATTACAAATTCACCCTTCTTATATACTGTGGGGCTTTTATGTCGGTTATCGTAGTATATTTTATTGCGTGCTTGACTCCTTTCAGTATTTTCTTGCGCTTCAGACCTAATATCCTTCAGAATAGCTTGTTCTTTCCCTATCTTAAAATCGAGAAACTCTTTCAGACGGTCATAAAGCTCCCCTGTTTGATTAATTCCGAACAACAGAACACTGGGCGTGAAACCTGTACTTCTGTTCACTGTATTGTTAAGCGCAAATTCACATTTAATTAAATGCTTGTCCCAATTACTGGTTGTATCAGACTCGCATTGTTTGGCTAGCATTGGGACCAGCACACGATTTACCCGCTCTACCTGTCCGTTCGATTGGGGTGAACGCGTAGCGATTTTGACGTGTTGAATATTATTTTCAGCAGCAAAATCAGAGAACTCTTTCGAAGTAAAACAAGTCCCGCGATCTGATACAATTCGATCTGGTCTTGAATAATTTTCGAAATAAGACTGTAAGCATGTTATTGCTTCCTTGCTTTGAGTAGATTTGACGGGGTAAAGTTTAACGTACTTAGTGAAACCTTCAATAATAACGAAAATGTGTTTTCTTCTTGCCTGGGAGTTAGGCAAAGGACCAAGATGGTCGATGTGCAGTGTATCGAAAGGAACATTACCTTTCGGGATGGAGTGTAAACTTGCTTCAATTTTACCGGAGTGAGGCGAAAAATAGATGCACTTGAGGCAGCTTTTAATATAAGTCTTTATCTTATCCTTCATCTTTGGAAACCAATAAATTGATGACAAATGTTGGAAGCATTTTTCGACACCTAAATGGCCCATCCCTTCATGATGAGTACGTATCACTTGTTCCTCCATGTTATGTGGAACATAAAAGAGGACTTTGTTCTTACTCTTGCGATATATAAGCCCATCTATCATCTCATAAATGGGACTTTCACTTTTTTCCAATTCGGATGCGATTGAGTTGATATTGGAGTCTTGTTTTTGAGCTGCCGCTAAAACAAACTCGAAAGAATCACTATCTATGTAAAGAATATTAAAAGAGCGACTCAAAGCATCGACGTGAGCCATTAGATTCCCTTTTCTATGTTCCACGACATAGTCGAAACTCTGCAATTCTAATGCCCAACGTGATATGCGGGGATTTAAAGATTTTTTCCTGAGGGTCAGAGCTAATGCTTGGCAATCCGTTATTATTTTGAAGTTTATACCTATTAAGTACACTTTGAATCTTCTAAGAGCGTAGATAATTGAAAGCGTCTCAAGCTCATAACTATGATATCTACTCTCTGGTTCAGTGGATCGCTTCGAAAAATAGAAAACAGGATGAAATTTTCCATCAAGCTGTTTCTGCATGAAAACCGCCCCGAAACCTGCAGCACTTGCGTCACAATGTAATTCTGTGACGTTGTGCGGGCTATAAATAGCTAGAACGGGAGATGCCGTAAGTTTTTCTTTAAGTGCTTCGAATGTTTCCATTTCTTTAACTCCAAATACGAAAGGTGTATCCCTTTTAAGTAAATCATAAAGCGGTTTAGCAACATTAGCAAATCCTTTAATGAATTTCCTAAAATAGGAGCAAAGTCCTTGAAAGCTGTGCACATCTTTTGTAGAAGACGGTATAGGAAAATGTTTAATGGCACTTAAATTAGTATCATTGGGCCTTATACCATCTTTCGTAACCTTATACCCCAAATAAATGATTTCGGTTTGTAAAAAGCTACATTTATCAAACCTTAACTGCAATGAGTTTTCAACAATTGTATCAATGACTTCACGCAAAATGTCTAAATGTTCTTCAATAGATTGGGTGGCAATAAGAATGTCATCCAAATAAGTTAGTATTTTACCCTTTGAAATCATGCTTCCGAAAATGTGCTTCATAAAGCGTTCGAAGACTGAAGGGGCGTTTTTTAACCCAAATGGCATTCTTGTATATTCATACTGCCCCAATGGCGTAATGAATGAGGTGTATTTCGTTGATTCATCTGTCAATTGGACGTGATGAAAACCGTTCCTTAAATCTAATGTGGTAAAATATGTTTTATCTCTCAGACGGTCAAGGTGGTCTTCTATGAGGGGCAGCGGATAATTATCACGTATAGTGATTTTATTTAGCTCTCTATAATCTATACTGAGTCGAAGTTCCTTGTTCTTCTTTTGGACTAACACAATTGGCGAGACGTAAGGAGAATTAGATTCATACGTATTATACCTTTTCTAAGTAATTCATCTAAGATGTTTTGGAGTTCGGCTTTGTGTGCATAAGGAAGCCTTCTAGGCGCACATCGAAAGGGAACATCTTTTGAAAGCGTTATTGTCATCTTAAAATCTGTTTTCGATAACTGATCTTTAAAATATAAACTAGCTGGGCGTACCAAATCTATTACTTTTTGCTTTACACTTTCGCACAAATTTTTATTTATATCTAATTGAAACTCACCCTCTTTATCAGTTATGTCTATATTCATAATCTCTTGGTAAACATCAACATCCCGTTTATCCGAGTTTGTAGGCAGATATGAGGCATGATGATCGGTGCCGCTGGATACCAATGGTGAGTCTTGATTCCCGCTGATGATATGACGTACTCTTCGAAACACTAAACCCGTTTTTCCAATGAAGTCCCTACCTAAATTTATAGGATAAATCATTGAAAAGTTTTTCACAACTAAAATATTTAAATATATAATTGAATTTTCAAACCCAACACGTGTGTTAATACTCCCGACCACCTGTAGTGGACTATTGTTGACTCCGCAATAGCTGTGCCTTGATCTCTCTAGTGTTGACAATAGAACAGCTGGTAGAAATCTTTCTTGCAGAAAGCTAACGGGGCTCCCAGAATCCAAAAGAGTGAATAATGTAACCGAAATTTCCATATGTTTGGTCACCCACTGGTATTGAATATTACACTCAAAATCGTTTTTGTTTTGACCACTATCTTCTGCGTCAGGTATCGAGGTGTTGTTTACTCGTTCATTATTTAGATTATTTCCTCCATCAGCTGACTGGACATGAGCACTGACACTGGTATGTTGTTGTAACGTCATGACTGGATTTGTGCTAGCACAATTGGGTGATATGTGACCACTTTTTCCGCATTTATAACATGTGACTGATCTCTTCTGGTCTTTTTCATTTGCGACAATCTGTTTGATAGCAATGTTATCAGATGATTTAGGCTTATTTGGTGGGAAACGTCGAGGTTGCGAAGCAAGTGCCAAAGCCCTGGTTGTCCTCTCCGTTGTACTGTCTCGACGCTCATTATACACATCCGACTTGGTCACAACTTTCTGGAATTCACTAAGTAACGCATTTTTCAACTGTGTCCAGTTGCGAACATTCACTGTTCTTATATATAACCGCGCTGTTCCTTTTAGGAGCCTCTTACCAAAAATGAATTTATTCCTGTTGTCCAAGTCCAAAACCTCTGGGTATTCTTCGAATTGCTCGATCCAGCGCTGTACAGAAGGGTCTCCACTGAAGGGTGATATCGAATCTTCGATGTCCTTGAAATTGCAGCTAGAGGTCGGCCTGGGGACAGATTCTACCTCATCCAATTGCATTTCACGTAGTTGTTGTTTCAGCTTCAGAATTTCCTCCTTCTTCTTACACATCCTCCGCAGCTTATCTATCTCCTCGTCCAGTTGCTCCTCGTCGTCACTTTCTTCATCGGACACGTGATTATCCGGTGGTGCAGTATCATCAGCACCTAGTTCTCTATTGGTCGTAGAAAACTCTTGGATCAATTTGTTGAAGTCCTCACTTGAAAAATCTTGCACCGCTTCTTGGACCCGGATTTTAAGTTCCGCTTTAGTGCCGGCAGTTGGCAATTGCAGTGTCCTGAGAACGTTTTTAAGTCTTGAAACAGTCGCAGACTCTAAGAACTTATTCCACTCTTCAGACATATTCAACCTTGCACTTCACACTTCACGGAATAATTCGGACTAAAAAAACGCGGCTTTAATTTCAAATGTACACTACTCTGTACAGTAAATCCATGTACCAGATCCCACTTCTGAAATTGTAGGAAGCGAGTGGAGTTTTGGCGAGAAAAAAATAAAACGAGTGCGCGTGTTTTTCCCAAAGGGTCTCTTCTATTACTGATCCATTTATCGAGTTGACAAGTAGTATTTATGCTTTATGGGACTGCTATCGGGTGATCACCTGATCAGATGGGCTGAGCATATTTGCATATGAAAGCCGCTAGCAAATCAAATACATAAAGTGTTATATAATATTGCACTGTAACACAGTGGTGTTAAAAAGATTAAGCACACTAATTTTTTTTTTCTACTCAACTTTGCTATTTTATGTTTTCAACAGATGAGAAAATTAATTTGCTTATCTAAGGACACTGCAGATTTTTTGCTGATAAAATTTTTTGCGATAAAATTCCGCCCTTCGAAATCTGTTCTAATCTACAGCCCTGATGTTTTTTCTCCATTCTTCTCCGAGAGCCTGATGTGTAACTGTATTGCATTCCGTTTCCTCTTGAGGTATCAGTTCGTTCGGTGTAGCCTGGGAAGAGTATTTCGGGTGGACGGTTATAGACAAATTTATTTCGGTATTAAATTCAAGGCCGTCTTGATCTCTCAAAATCTCCGCGATGTTAGCGAGTTCCCCTAGTGAAAACATGTCTTTCCCCAATATAGCTCTTTTGCCAGGATTTTTCGAAGGAGCGAGATATCCCGCTGGAACCTAATAATTTCATTTGTACTTTTGATCTGTACTTTTCTTCTGAATTAGGGCTAATTCCACCTGCTCCCTCTAACAATGCAGGCTTTGGTTGTGATAATATCAATGGGGCTTTATTTAAATTAGTTTAATCGACTATTAGAGAACAATTTATTAAAATTGTTCTCTAGTAGTCTCCACCTTCACCACATGGACTGACAGGCTGGGTATCTTAAGCAGTTCGCTTGAGCAGCCTTAGAGGACCTCACTGGCGGCGAATGGCAACTAGGACTGCTTTTCCGCCTTTAAGGTAACGGGCATGTCCCCAAAAATGATAATATAAACCACCGTGTCTTTGCTATTTCTCACTCACAATAACCCATAATCCTTCATCGAAGTGTGGGTACTTTTGGTTTGTAAAACGCAAAAGACGGTGCTTTAAGCTAGTCCCATGCTCGAAATGACTAATAGCTTCTTTGTTATCTTTGAGACATGGTCTTTGAAGACAGCTTTCAGTGCCGCACCATTCCATAGCTATAGAGCTCTTGCAAATGATAGGTGACTCCTATGAATCATTTTTTTTGTCTTGCCGATAGGTGCGGACACATATACGCAACTATGTTTTTCCCAAAGGGTTGCTCGATCTCCCTGCCCCATTCTAATAACCGGCAAGACCGATATCTATAAAGCAACATATTTGTCATTTCAACGAATTTGACTAATAGAGAACCTATAATCCTAGGATCCAACGAGTTATTCGAGAAGACATAATGTCTCTGATTTCTTAGAGAGAAGAGGCAAAAAAACGTAATTGGTAGAAATTTTCGTGTTACTCTCTCATTTCTCGCGCCTTACCAATTCTATCAAGGTCAGAGAATAGAAGTCATACCACAAGTCGGCTTTCTTAGATGATAATCACTTGCTTGATGTTGAACAAAAGCAACAGTCCTCAACGTCCGAGGTTTCAGCTCAAAAATTCTGTTTTATATTGTGATGTTTCAAAAATCATGTGTTGACGTCTGTTCCACATACGTGATGCTGTGAGCAACGGTGACTCAAAGCGCAACTAACCAATCTTTACCCCACGAGCAACTGAGCATAGAAGGCAACGAAAACTTAACATGGATGTGGATGTCCTTGACCCCTTTGACCAAATTCCGATGATTCAAATTTTTCTAAATTGTTTTTTAGTAGGTACCAGCTGCTCCTTTAAGCTTGCATTTTCTCAACAAGTTGTTCCGCAAAATTCGCCCGCTCAAATTTGCATAGTTTCATGGAAATGTAACATATGCATGCACAGCACACAAGTGTTCCACTTCATATATGTAGTTGAAAAATAATAAAAATATTCAGGTACAGGTACCCCACCCATACACGATGAGAATTGAAAAATGTATAAAGCTCGTCGATATTTGCCTCTGACTGGCTGACTCCTAAAAATTGGCTGCCACCTAATCGGGTACATAATACCGAGAAAACTTCAACACTACACACACTGAATTATGATAGAAACACCATGAATAATATTAAACTCATTCTTGACGCTGCTATATCCTAGCTAGCTCTCATGTCTAGCTATTTCACGGGTATCGGAATGCTCAGCTGAAAATTCAATTTGCCTTGGATCTTTTATTCAATTTGTTCATCCAGTTGACTTGGCATCAAGCTCCGGATGCGGCGACGAAGGTGTTTGTGTAGGATGCATGAATGGTAACTGAGAGTCCGACATACTTGAGTGGTTCCTATTTGTTATTATGTGATCACAAGGGTTCTATACGACGACGACGACGACGGCGGCGGCAAGAGCAACGTGGAGTGACGTAGCAGCTCCTGCTATTCCATGTGCCCAAGGATATCCCTGGGCCGCCGCTTCGTCTTCTTCCTCCTTCGTCCACAGTTCGCGGCACCCTGTGTGGGTGAATGGTTCGTTTCATGCAAATACGAATTAGCTGCACAGCACAACACAAACAGCGATCCTGGCGAGCCCTTTAATATTTTACTTAATTTATCTTTACACTTGGCTTAGCATTCATTAGAATGGTGCCTGATTTTTAGGCAACCCAGCCTCAACAATGGAAGAGCGACAAACTGAAAATCCTGCAGAAGATGATAATGAAAAATTATTACATTCATTCGGGCACGAATAGAAACTAAACCAGAGTGAACGACAGAGAGAGAGAGAGAGCGCGAACGTGTACTGTATGCTTTCTGAAAAAGAATTGACGCATTATCCTGCAACACCAGCCCTCGTATAAGTGTTGTTGTATACTAGCACGAGCAGTATGTGCCGGCACGATGTTCAATTGGCTTGAGATTTTCCAATGATTGCCTTGCCTATACTCCTTGAATAGAGAAATAGAAAAAATATTGATTTTCACGGTCCATTATTCCACTCGTTGAATGTTTTCTCTCGGCTCCTTTTGTGGGAAAAATGCCCGAAATGATTACCAAGCGGGATTATTTTTTAATTATAAATTGAAATTGAAAAAAGGAAAATAAAAAAATAAAAAAAAAAACATAAAAACGGGTAATTCCTTCGGTGACACATCTCTTGTGTTGTTTCACGCTGCTTGAAGTAATCACTCAGCGAGAATAGAGAGTCCTTTCAGTAGCGTTCCCATTTATTCTTTTTTTTTTATTTTGAGATTCTCTACTGGCAGGATGGTTTTCTTTACACGCTTCTTGTGGGACATGCCTTTGGGTGTGAATGGAAGATTAATGAAATGAAACGAAATTTTGCCTTTGTGCCCGCGCACCAAACACTGCAATTTAATTCTTATTCATCCCGGTCATTTACTTTCCTATACACATCTTTCCCATGTCCCATCGCAGCATACGCAGGGACGCGCCTATAAAAATGCAATGAACTCCATAACAAGTGGGCGGTCGTGATAGTGTACCTACCATAAATATTTCCTTTATCACATCGGCCACAAAGCACTAGTCCCTGATGGTGGAAATTAATTTGGGAGCCCTTTACAAATTTTATCGCTGTCATTCCAACCATTTAACTCTGGTGCTTCTATTCCTCGTTATTCGACCGCTTTTTTGTCCTTTTTAGTACCTTATTTATACTTAATTATTTAACAGCCTTTCAAGCGGCTCATAGTGTGCTACAAGCTGGTTCCAATTTTTTTTTTAAAAGGAGCCTAGTCTCATATCTTTTCGCTTGACATCCCTTCAATAACTATTTGTGCCCGGACTTTCCAGAGCGGTGTTAGAAAAAACTTACACTTTCGGGAAAGTTACGTAATTAAAGGTATTGTGTCTGGGTAGATGCATCAAGGCCTTGAACTCGCTCCACAGAATCCAGACGCCTGCAGGGGAAACTGTCTAGTTTTTCAATTATTGGGGTGGGGGCTCTTCGAAACACAGAAAAAAAGCAACGATGTTATATTTCGATACCAAGATAGTTGGGGTTCAATGCCCGGTAGAAAAACAGAGTAGGTAAGAATAGTGAATTGTTATTTCTCCACACTTAGAACTACGAGTAATTTTCAACCGCTTAAACAAATGGCAAATACACGGAGGGGGCGCATAGGAACCTGGTTACCCAAACGACCATCTTGGATGACTCTGATGACTTACATAGGGCGGTTGGAAATCTCAGTAGGGTATTAACGTTGGCTTTCGAGAAGGCGTGTCGATCGATAGAACTCATAAAAGAGCATAACTAAAGTGGTGGAATAGGGATAAAGATCTAAAAAGGAAAGAGGTTAGGAAACACTACAATAGCGATTGTTCCGAGTGAGTATAGCGAGTGAGTATAGCGATTCCGATCATGCTGCAAAGAGCACCGGAGTTGGTAATCCAAATCATGATGGGAATTCTCAGACACAGTCTATGAACAGGGTATATTCCTTCAGCTTCGAGGGAAGCTGCTAAGGTTTCCTGTCATCCTTAGACCAATAAGTCTTTCATCTTTTATGCTCGAAACCCTGGAACGGCTACTTGAACTCCACATTAGGACCAGATGCGGCAATGGCTTTGTAATCAAGTTGCAGCATGCATACATGAAGGGTAAATCCACAGAAACCGCCTTGCATGAGGCGGTTGGAAAAATAGAAAGGAGTCTACACTGCAATGAGTTTGCTTTGGCTGCCTTCCTGGACATTGAAGGGGCTTTCAACAGCGTAGAGAGTAGTGCCATTGTAGAAGCTCTAGTAGACGCTGGCAATGAACAGGGCATTATAGACTGGGTTAGCAACATGCTTGCAAGTATGAAAATTAACTGTTCGATTGGGAAAAGCGCGGTTAGAATGTCTGTTACCACGCGAACACCTCAGGGTGGAGTATAATCTCCGCTCCTGTGGGTGCTTGATATCAACAACATTCTAAGGAAGCTAAGTGCTATGTTTATCAGTGCCACGGCGTACGCAGATGACGTGGTGGTAATGGTGCAGGGAAGGTACTTAAATATCTTAAGTGAAATCACGAAGGGTGCCCTGAGGACGATAAGCATCTAAACTAAAAGCTGTGGTCTCAGTGTAGACCCTTTAAAACGGAATTGGTTCTTTTTACTAGGAAGTACAAGATACCGCAATTCAAACTCCCCAAGTTAAATGGAGTGCGAATTATCCCTTAAGCATAGCGCGAAGTATCTGGGTGTAATCCTGGACTGAATTGGAATCTTAATGTAGGGGAAAGAATTAAAAAGGCTTATAGTGCTCTGTCTGTCTACAAGAGAGCGGTAAGTAAAACTTGGGGCTTAAAACCTGTTAAGGTTCACTCTGGTTGTATACTAAGACCCATTCTTACTTACGGTGTCCTGGTTTGGTGGAAAGCAACAAACAGACAAACAGTGTATGGAAAACTATCAGCGGTTCAAAGAACGGCCTGTATAGCCATCACAGGTGCGCTCCGTGCTACACCTACGGGATAAAAAAAAAACTCGCTGGTAAAAGTGCGTTACGGCTCACTAATTTAAATCATTATAAGAGCAGTAGCTATGGGCACGGCACGATCCTGACGGAGCTACTGCCAGGAGATCCAACACTAACGGATGAATTTACCGCGCTGATGGACTTCGACACACCGTATGATGTTATCTATCCAGTGTGGGAAGACTGAGAAAATAATGCAATTATCAGGCCTAATGAAATTGCAAAACTGGTGGTTTCGAAAACAGGGGAAAGAACAGGTTCCTGCATCTTCTCAAAAGACCCGGAACTCAAAGTATCCTTAAAACTACTGGACACAAGCAGTGTCTTTCAATCAGAGGTTCTGGCTGTACTTAGGGGGGCCGAGCTTTTGCAGATGAGATCGATGTCCGGAAGTGATATCGCCATTAACATCGATAGCCAGGCTACGCTCAATGCAATGGAATCGGTCAACATCAAATCTGATTTAGTCAGGGGCTGTCGCACAATGCTCAAAGCATTTTGCAATCAGAACCGAGTGAGACTGTGCTGAGTGCTAGGACACTGCGGTATAGAGGAAAATGAACAAGCTGACGTGCTTGGCAAGCAGAGGAAGGCACCTCAAAAATAGTGAGGTTTTTAACATCAAACCACTCCTCTGCGTAGTGAGAGGCCCTATTAAGGAGAAAATGAGTATGACTGCTAACCAAAGGTGGTCCAGTCTGACTGGCCATAGGGTATCTAAGGCTCCCTGGCCACGTTTTAACCGTAAAGAATCAAAAGGACTATTAAAAATGAGCAGGGCTTTAGTGGGAATTCCGACAGGTCACTGTCTCCTGGGGAAACACGCGAAGAGGTCAGGCTTTCTGAAGAAAATTATTATGACTGCTAACCAAAGGTGGTCCAGTCTGACTGGACATAGGGTATCTAAGGCTCCCTGGCCACGTTTTAACCGTAAAGAATCAAAAGGACTATTGAAAATGAGCAGGGCTTTAGTGGGAACTCTGACAGGTCACTGTCTCCTGCGGAAACACGCGAAGAGTCTCAGGCTTTCTGAAGAAAATTATTATGACTGCTAACCAAAGGTGGTCCAGTCTGACTGGACATAGGGTATCTAAGGCTCCCTGGCCCCGTTTTAACCGTAAAGAGTCAAAAGGACTATTGAAAATGAGCAGGGCTTTAGTGAGAACTCTGACAGGTCACTGTCTCCTGCGGAAACACGCGAAGAGGCTCAGGCTTTCTGAAGAAAATTATTATGACTGCTAACCAAAGGTGGTCCAGTCTGACTGGACATAGGGTATCTAAGGCTCCCTGGCCACGTTTTAACCGTAAGGAATCAAAAGGACTATTGAAAATGAGCAGGGCTTTAGTGGGAATTCTGACAGGTCACTGTCTCCGTCGCGGAAACACGCGAAGAGGCTTAGGCTTTTGGTTGAGGATATGACACACATACTGTGTGAGTGCGAGGCAATTTCATGTAAACGTAGAAAATTTCCAGGGAAATCTTCGAAAGTTTAGAGGAAGTAGACGGCACAAACCTTAGGGGCCTTCTGGGCTATTAAAGGGAAATTGGTTGTTTCATCAGGAAGATTGTTCAGGTTGTTTTTGCCTTTTGCATTGTTAAATTCAATTGGTTCCCCAGGGATCACGATGGGTTCTTTTTGGTGCCTAGCACTTTCCACCACACCTCTGTTTAACCTAACCTAACCTAACTTAACCTAACCTAACCACTTAAAAGTTCGCTTTCTATGTTCACAATTCAAAAGGTTCAAACTTAAGAGAACTGATGGGTCGAGTATTGTCAAATTTATATCAACTGTGATCGTTACTAAAACATTCAAGACGGTACAACATGAAGGGAAGGGCATGACAGATTAAGAACCTTCGTTAAGTGGTTGTCTTACTTACTTACTTAAGGTGGCGCTACAGTCCAGGGTGGACCTGGGCCTCAGCCAACAAGCTTCGCTAGCCAGCTCTGTCTCTAGCTAGCCGTCTCCAGTTTCGCACGCGAAGTTGGCTCACCGAGACTCAAGTTGGCTTCCACTTGCGTGCGCCACCTGAGTCTCGGTACTCCTCTACCGCGCCGTCCCTGCGGTGTGGATTCGAAGATTTTCCGGGCCGGGGCGTTGGTGTCCATCCGCTCTAGATGACCCAGCCATCGTAGACGTTGTGTTTTGGCTCTTTTGGCTAGGTCGGTATAGCTGTACAGCCCGTACAGTTCGATGTTATATCTCCTCCTTTACTCTCCGTCTATGCAGACGGGACCGTAAATCGTCAGAAGAATTTTCCTCTCGGAGCAGTCTAAAGTGTTTGTATCCGCCATGGACCACAGGGTCCATGCTTCTGCACCATAAAGCAGGACTGGGATGATGAGGGTCTTATACATGGACACTTTAGTTGCTCAAGAGAGGGCTTTGCTACTCAATTGCCTTCTTAGCCCAAAGAAACAGGGATTGGCAAGAGTTATTCTTCGTTTGATTTCAGCGCTGGTGTCATTGTCTGAATTGATAGCAGAACCCAGGTGGACAAAGTCCCTAACTACCTCAAAGTTATAGCTGTCGATGGTGATGTTTTGTCCAAGACGTCGAGGTCGGTGTTGGGTATCTTTTCTTGATGACAGCATATACTTGGTTTTGCCCTCATTGACTGCTAAACCCATATTCGCCGCTTCCGTCCCAATACTCACGAAGGCTTCACTGACATTACGCTTTGTTCTACCGATTATGTCAATGTCGTCTGCGTATGCGAGTAGTTGAACGGACTGAAAGATTGTACCTATGGTGTTGACGCGAGAGTTCTGCACAATTCTCTTAAGTATGATGTTAAAGAAGTCACATGACAGCGCGTCGCCTTGTCTAAATCCTTTTTTTTAAGTGGTTGTCATAGTAATTAAAAAAACGATATGTTTATCGTGAAAGAATTTGCGGTTTCTAGATGAAGTGGATAATAGGTTCATGTCTAAATTATTGAGCATACTGCATCACACAAATTACCATATTTAGTCGCCACATCACATTGTCCCCCTCTTAGTTTTGTTCGTCACCAACAAGCACAACATCACTGATCCCGTAGTAATCATTTAGTTAAGGCCATCATGAATAGCTTTCGCTTTCGCGAATTTATTGATCCTTCCTCGTTGGTTTTGGGTGAAGATATCATTAATTCGCGCACCTACTTGAAAGGGGCCGTGAGCAGTCCTGCTTCAGCTTGGGCGATTTTCTTTTTAGCGATGCGGATTTTAGAGCCATACCAAATCTCCCCCGTTGATCTGGTGTATGTCGTTAATCCTTTCTCTAGATCCACTGCGTCTTGGGTCATCAAATTTTGAGTCATCAACGGGGAATCTGGATTTGAGCTTACAAAGACTATAAGTGAACACTTATAGCAGTAAATTCATATATAATGCGACACGAAAATTAAATATTACACTTATATGAGCCTTTAAAAAGATTGAAAGTAAATCGTAAATACTCTACATGAAATGTTTAATTCTTTATCCAATTAATTTATCCATTATTTAAACAATAATGGATTTTGACCGTACCCATTGCGATAGAAGACATGGTCTGGTCTTGGTATACCCAATGATGAAGTTGAAGTATTTAGACGCTATTATAACCCATTACAAATGCCCTTTCAAACGCATATTTTAGTATTGAGGTATTTTTGTAAAACACATACAGACTTCAATTGGAGCTTGTCAATTGCGAGGAAACGCTCGAAAATACTTTTGACACAAAATGGTTTCAAACTTTGGAATTTTCTAACATCAAAATACTCTGGCACTGGGGGTCTCTTTCAGTTCCTAGAATTTATTCGAGTTCAGTTTGTATTCCTTTGGTATGTGTTGTGTTATCAGATTTTGCGGGCGTTTTGAAAAGCGGAAATGATGTACCTACATTTTGTTATGTATATACACTTTAAGAGATAAAAATATTGAAACTCTGCATATTAAAAGCTTTGGTAGGGCTTTTTGGATTGACTTGGAGTCGATGACGAGCTCTAGGAATTAAAGCCTGATCCCATTCGAAAACTAACTATTAAAAAATCGATCGGTTGACTACTGCTCGTAGGGAGTTATGCTCTTTCTTTCATTATTGCTGCAATTGTGCCAAAAACCTTTAGCTACTTCATATGGAAATGCCTCTTTCAACCCCTTTTGTTTTCAAAGGATGTTAAGCTGCCTAGAACTAAAATGTTTACTTACATTTGACTCCAAGAAAAAAAATTCCAACTATGGAAAATAATAAGGCTATCTGAGTACCGGTGTGGGTTTGTCGACGGCAAATCAACCACTGATGCAATCCAAGCATAACGATCATAATGGAAAAACATCGGGATGTCCTTAAAGATCTGCATATGGTGCTGGTTGATTTTGAAAAGGCTTTCGATAGACTCCCAAGAGATCTGATATGGGTGGCGCTAAGAAAACGAGGAGTTCCAGAAGCCTACGTGCGGATGGATGATCATGGATATGTATGATGGAGCAAAGACAAGAGTAAGATGTAAGATGAGTTCTCAATTAAAGTCGGTGTACACCAGAGAAGCGTCCTAAGTCCTTTGTTTTTCATTGAAGTCCTTGATTATCTGCTTGATTATCTGCCATCATAAGTGAAGATAATCCATCCCTGCAGCGAGCACTTGATATATGGGTGGATGTTTTAGAGGGCAACGGGTATCGCATTAGCCAAAAGAAGACAGAGTACCTGTGCTGCCCATTCTCTGACGCACCCGAGCCAATTTCAGACATTAAATTGAATGGAAATGTGCTTTCCTAGTGTGAAAAGCTTAAGTACCTGGGATCTATGATCAAAAGCAAAGCAGACTGTGATGGCGAAATGATGGCAGCTGAGATGAAGATGCTTCGCATGACAGCAGGAGAAACAAAGCGAAATAGAATAAGAAGTACGAAGATCCGAGGAAAAATAAATAAATAAATAGAGTGGCGCAACAGCTCGATGTGAACCAGGGCCAACTTCTCAACAATGTATGCTGTGTGTGTTAATATCTTCACATTCAAGGGGACCTACAATTTTTTGCCGAATCCGAACGGCACTCTGAGAAGTTTTTCAAGACAAATGATACTCTCGGAAGGCTTGTCAGACCCTCGCGGAGGTGGGGACCGTGAAAAAGAACAAGTCTTTTTTTTTCAGGTGACGATGGCAGGATCGACGATGGCAGGAAGATCCGAGGAAGCCTCCATGTAAAAGAACCTATCTCCAGAAAAATGGAGCACGACCGGCTCAGTTGGTATTGACCTCTTGTCGTTTTCTGATTGATTTTAGGCTCGCTACCCGTATTCCGTATTGTAAACAATAAGGTTGGTTTTCAAAATGTAATCAAAAAGCAACTCGCCTCTATTGTTGATGTCGGAACTGCCCCATGCGTAATGATGTGCTGAGCATTTCCATCGCACACAATAATGAGGCCAGCGTTACGTTGCTCAGCTTCCTTGATGGCACTCTCTACGGTTTCCCCCATCATGTCGTCCATCATGTCGTGGGCAAGCTAGGCAGCGTGTGCCCTTGGTCATTTCTAGTCTCGCCACGGTGATGTTTCGGTCGCTGAAGTTAGGGAGTAAGAATAGTCTTAAGACTATTTTTCATTAGTATTCAAAATATAGGCTTACCTTTACCGGTCTCATACAGTACGTAGTAAGCAGGAGTCTTGAGTCCACAAACCATGTTGTCAGCAAGCCATAGTTCTTGGATTAAGACAACAACTTCTTGATATCTTTTCGGGAAGCCAAGGCCTTCTTCTTCAAGGTGCTGGAGGTAAATCTAAACTAACTGCAGGATTATTGCTACGGTCAGGCAGAGTAACATCCACCACAGCATGTTACTGAGGTCCACCGATTCAAAAAACTAACCCAGAAGTTTGTTTTCGCTCAGAAGAACCGTGTTTAAGCAGTCTTCCGTCTCCATGTCCAACCGAGTGTCAGAGGCAGAGGCTTAAAACCAGGTTGGAGCCACTTGTTCCGCGGCGCGCGACAACGTTTTTCAACGTTGGAAGGGCGACTGCAGTACCGGGGTTCGGTATTGTAGAAACGAAGTCTAGAGGATGAGGGGGCAACTGGCCAGTCTCTAATAAGTCCTCTTTTTTGTATACACGGAGGGCTATCGTATCCAACCAAATCTTAATCACGCCTTTGGTCTCAGCTAGAGGAACAAGTGAATCAACCAGGGACTGCCACAATGGCAGATTTAAAGAATCTGATTCGGAACGTGATTCGGAAGTGAGAGATTGAAGAGTCAAATGACTTCGAGGACTTCGTGTGCGGAGGAGGGATCGATTGGAATCCAAGTGTGCAACCTTAAGTTTTGCACCAGGTCGGGGTGTTTGAGGTGGTGCGGTGTGTTCCCGCATGAAAGGCAAAAAGTTGCTGGATAGCTTCAGTTTGACTATATTCCACCTTTCGGGAGTTATCGAGCCATATAGGTCGCTGCAATCAATCACATCAACCACATGACGGTCCTTGAGGGCGCCACTGAAGGACTTGAGAGGTATTACAGAGAACGTTTTAGGAGGGGTAATGGTGCTCTTCACCTAAAGATGTTTAGAAACCGGATCAGTTTCTTCCCCTAACATCTCTCGCTTTGACGCGTCACTTACCATGAAGCTTTTTGCATATTTAAGCTTAGCAATCTGCATCGGTATTCTGTCCGTCTCCAGAATATCGCCAAAGATATTCAGAGTCCGGGAAACTTAAAACTTCCCACCGTTGCTTAATCAACAACTTACCTGGAGCGCATAGTTGCGCTCCTTGACTGTGCTGGTAGACAGTTAAGTCACTGTACTACCATCAGGCCTTGAAGGGATGGCGGTCTTGAAAATTACTTCATGTAGTCCCACGAGTAGCGGAAAAAGGATGTTAGTCTTATACAGAGATCCGTGGTGTATAGAGACTAGACAATCCGGATGGTGGTATAGGTATCTGGATACTCCGTTCGCGACTGGGCGATTGGGCTTTTTGAGAAACTATCGGCTACGGGTCGTATCACACCATCATCAGGCCCAGGACAGTTGGACGAAAGAGGAATGGAGCAGGGAAAAAGAAGGAAGGGACGGGTGGGATGGAGCGTCCTATGAATTCATATACAGAAAAACTTTTCAAGCAATGCTAGCCTTATTCAGACCCCACAATTCGACAAGTTGGACGCTCAGGGTAGGGTCCTGTAGCTTTGATATTGAGAGCCGATATTATTTTATTTCAATCCTACCACCTATACCCAGCAAGTGCACGCAAATAGAAGGGGACCTCAGCCAACTTCGTGGGCAAAACTGGAGGCGGCTAGCTAGAAACAGATCTGACTGGCAAAGCTTGTTTGTTGAGGCCCATCAGGGTGAACCCATTGAATAAAGAGGCAGGGAATAGCTCTTTTTCACATATACAGTGTGTGTGAGCGAAGCATTTATTTTGACATTAGTCCCCAGAAATCGTCAAGTGTATGCGTCACGAGTCGGGGTACTTATGTCGCCGCTTTAACTCAGGAATGTTAAACAAAAGTTGAACGTTCTCAAAAGCCAGTAAAAGTAGGTCTTAGATCCCTACGCACACCTTCAATTTAAAACGTCTTGACTCGTTTTATGTTCATTCACCTTAACACTCCTTTCTGTCGATCTCGAAGTTTACTGCCAGCACTAAAATTATTTCTGTCAGAGCTAGAAAGCGTTGATAGTTTCTTCCTGATAACTTAAACTCAACTTAAAACTCACCCTCAAACTCACGGTTTAAAGTTGTAGCAGTCAAAGTTGTTTGAAAGAGGACTAGAGGAGCAAAATGGATTGACATTTTAGTTCCTGGTGACTTTACTCGAATTTGAAATATGAAGAGGTCCCAGCTAGAACCCTGATGGTTGACGTTGATCAGTGCCTATACCATATTGTCACACAATACTACACTTCCGCACAGCTTTTCTATGCTCGCTCATTGCTACAAGGACATGCCTCTGGGTGCGGGGGTTTGGAAGATAAATGAAATAAAACAAATTTTTGCCTCTGCACCCGCACCAAGCACTGCAGCAGTTTAATTCCTATTCATTTACGAGTGCGGCATCCCGGTCATTTACTTTCCCACACATCCTTCCCAGCACGCGGGGACGCGCCGATAAAAAATGCAATGAACTCCGCACAACAAGCAGCATCAGGACGATATGAGAGGATTCGTACGATCTATATATATTTTTTTTTTTTTTGTCACATCACCCCCCAAAGCATTAGTCCTTGACGGCGAAAATTAATTTCGGAGCCTTTAACAACTTTTATCGTTGTTATTCTAACCATTTAACTTTGGCCCTCCATCCAGCTCCTCGCTCGCTGGTACTACGCCCGTTAAATACAAATCCATTTTTAATAGAGTAAAGTTTTTCCTGAGAAAAGTACACACCCATACAAACACACACATCCCCATACACACCGAAAACAAGCCATATATATACGAAATAAAAGTGAATCGAATGAACAATGTTTTGTTTTGGGCTTGTAGCTTTGATGAAGGAAAAGTTTTTGTATTGCATTTACCAGCATCATCCTTAGCCTGCTCCTCCTCCTGCTCCTGCACCTCGGTCGTTTATTGTGTTGGCAAAACTTTCAACATAAAACTCACTTTGAACAATTTTTTTTTTTTTTTTGCTCCCTCAAACTGAAGTCATACAATCGTCGTCGTCGTCGTTGGAGGTAGGTATAGGATGTTTGGTAAACAGTGTTCCCGGTACAAGACTTATTCGATTTGATTTTTTTCCCTTACTTTCTTACTGGCTTTTGTGTATCATGGATACTTGAGTTCGTTTGGTGCTTTTTAACAAGGATATGTACATAAAACATGGACCTCTTTGCTTAAGCCAGCCGTAGTACTTTAATCACACACAACTCAGGTCTTGTGATTTGTCATTTCGTACAGAGACCGAGTGCTATAAGCAGCAACTTTAAAGTGGGACTCAAATTAGAAACTAGATACGGTTTGTATATGCCATGACATGCGAGACGATACAATTATCTCACAAGGAGCCTATACCTACACGTGTGTGGGAAACTTTGGAGCATTCCAAACCAGGGTTAACCCCAGAGCACACACAAGGATCTGTTTGAATGGAAGCAATTTGCTGTTGGTATTTGGTTGCGCCAGACAGTGAAAGTCAGACTAGAAATTAATTTGAAAATAATCATTTGAATGAAAATTTCTAGCATAGGTACGAGGAGGTATTTGTACACAAAAATGATGTCGAAACCAAAATTAAATCTAAAAGGATATATCCACAAGCAAGTGATGTTTTCTTTTTGCCATCGAAATGTTGACCGATAGCTAAAACTAAAATTCAACCCACATGGATGCATGAGAAGGAGACCGGAGTACTGGACACTGAACAGCAGAGCATCAGCAGCATAGGAGCAGGAGCATTGCAATTGTAGACAGCCACAGGCGCAATGCAAAATGAATTATGCTTTTGTTCGCCAGGGTTCAAGACTCGGAGGGCGGATATGGAAATTTTCTATTTAGCATTTGATTTTGTCTGTACACATGTGTGTGTGTCAAGGATGCATCTATACAGTGGCACTGTTTGTTGTGAACCATCGCAACTGATACTACTCGAAGCAATATTCCTGGAAACGTGGTGGTTGTGAATGGCCGTGACGGAGAAAATGAAATTGAAAAAAAAAAAAAAAAATTAATTGATGTAGATTTTCGTACGTCAAAATTGGATTATGCAGACAGCAGATTAAAACTTTTCCGAAATTCAGTTTATTTGACATTCGCAAAGGCCCAGGGATGCGTCCATCGTCGTATACACATATACACTCTGAGGCTGGGTGGACTTTTGATGGACTTGGTGTTTAAACAAAAACTGCTGAACTTTTTAAAGAGTAATCGAGGGGGGCATTAGGTTTTGGATGTTGTGTTTTTTGCTTTTTGTTCAAATGGAATGTTCAGGATCCATTTCAGAAGCGTATATTTGCTAACATTAAACACATTTATTTGAAGTGAATGGAACAAACGGAAAGCAAATATAGGAATGGTATATGTAATTGCATTCTTTCTGTCTGACTCTTGGTGTACTTTCTATTCCAATATCAAGGGTCCCCTCGGGAATTCCCAGAATGAAGAGTTTGCGAAAAGGGGAGAACTTCGTGTGCTGAATTATTATGTTGGAATAGTTAAATTTCCCACCTAATACACCTGAAATGGTTGTTGCGCATCAATATCAATCTAATTGGAATAGCCTTACTATGAGGGTATTTTAATTCGAACCTTTACAATTAGTGAAATATGCA
The DNA here is from genome assembly GCA_947623515.1 of Neoascia interrupta. Classification (NCBI taxonomy): domain Eukaryota; kingdom Metazoa; phylum Arthropoda; class Insecta; order Diptera; family Syrphidae; genus Neoascia; species Neoascia interrupta. The sequence continues at coordinate 154,777,200 of OX392462.1, forward strand.
GTTCCTGATAATAGATATCAAATTGCTCATAGTGTATTAAGCACCATCTGTCTACGCCATGACTGTCTAAAGGATCACGGAAAACATCCATTTCGAAAGTAGAAAAAATTCACCGAACATATCGTTGCTTGCGTTGGGAAAGTAATACAATATGGCAAAGTTCACTTTAACAGGTGCACAGCATAAATCATTCCTGTGAGGGTCATATTTCGCGTAAAAGCCAACTAAAATAAGAGATTCAAAAGGATTAATCGAGATTATAAGCAAGACCGCATCCCGCATTAGACCACATTAACGCTTATACCGACAAATTTTTTTTTTGATAAGTCCTCACTCTTCAATATCATACGCTTACATGCATATGGGGACCATTAGTTTTTTGCCGAGCCTGACGTAACAAAGAGGAGGTTGAGACCAAGGAAAGAACATGTCCTTTTTCTAGTCACTGAGTTGCGAATTGAATCCAGACCGCATAGAAATACGAACACTGGCGCCACAGGCCACGACCTCTTTATAAGTTTAGTTCAAACGTTGTTTCCAATCATTCAGATTGGCTGCTTTAGACGGTCTCGATGATGAGTCCAAGACGTACTCCGAGGAAGGATTTGAAGCGAGTTCCAGATGGATGACCATACGCACTGTCAGCAACTGTGAAAATGGCTGCACAATGGGCAAGGCCTATACCTACGTTTTCGAATAGCCGAGGCTCGAGACAAAACTATCAGCTCTAAAGGCAGCGATGCAAAAGGTTGGCAGGCTTTAAGATCAACTCCTCAGAGCTTCCTGCATATTGCGCGCCGCTTTTTTATTCGTTTTATAATGTTGCTCTTATGATCCATAAGTTTACGGCAAGAACAACGCTGACAGCTGCTTGAAGAACTCGCCGAAGGTCGTTGTCGATGATAGGTTTACTATTAACTTTTAATATTGAGCCAACTTTGCCAACTTTCCTTTCTGTAATAGGGAGATTTCATACGATAATTATAATTAAGTCCTTCTACGTAACTGAACACCTGCAAGGGTGCGGCTGGAGCGAAAACCCCGCGAAGACTAGTTAGACTTCGAGGCGCAACTCCTAACCCCGAAATCAACTTCGTTCACATTCCTCTCGGTCCACCATAACTATCCAAATGGGAGTAAACCCAATTTATAAAAATTCCACTTTCAAGCCAAGGTGTTGAGGTACCCGTGCCGAGGGCTGGGGTCCCCTCCGATGCCCGGGCAAGGTCGGTTGTATCATTGCCTAATCCTGGTAAGACGGCACTGCTAGGTTGGCACCTCATCAGAGGATGAACTATTGGCCTCAAATCAGGAGACAATCGTTCGTCTACCAAGCGAAATTGATTTTGTTTTATTTCTTGTTATTCGCATCGATTGCATTTTGCATATCCGAGCCCGTGTGATTTTTTACGAACAGACACAAGACTCTCTTCTTCCCTGCGTCATTAAGTGGTGGTTTTTTCTTAAGTTTTAGGTGCTTTAAGTATGAGGCTCGGCGAATTTACAAATAACAGTGGATAAACTAGCCTTTAAATTAGCTTTTTCCTTCATTTTAGTTGCCTTTACCCCTGCAAGGTCGGGGGTAGAATAGCCTTGAGGTAAGGTATGCCTGTCGTAAGAGCCGACTAAAATCCACCGGAAGAAGTATTCTTTGATGTTACAACGGATGCTGTCGATGCTCTCCATTTGGGGCAACTTTTGGCAGTAAGGTTTTAACTTATAGACGAATCTGAAGGTTAAATTAAAATCCAGAAGCGTCTGTCACACATTGTGAGGCTCACTGGGCTTTTGTCTCCAAGGGGGCGGCTGATTTAACAATGAAAATAAAAGTGACTTACCTATTTCTCATATAAACGACTAGTTAAAAAAATGGCAATGAACAAAACGAAAGATTTAAATACACCAGGTGGCAGCCCAGCTCTGCTGGAAAATCCACCCTCTTCGGAGGCAGGCTCTACGGATTCTGTGGAGAGCCTTTTATTGCTTGTAAATCCTTTTGAGAAAAGGCCAAAACTAAATCGGTCACCACCACCTAGATCGAAGATATCCGGAAAAAGCAGTCTACCGGTAAACCAGGACTCAGTGAAAATTAAGAGCTTGAACTCCGAACTAAGCTTACTGAAATGGACCGACTCTTCCACGATCTGAAAATGGAAGTTGACTCTATGCGAAAAGAAAACGAGGATATTAAAAATACTCGTTTAACGAAAGACTGTGAGGTAACGAAAGAGTGTGTAACACCGAACCGACGAGCAGCCGAATACTTTACGGACGAGGACGAACTTGCCGTTGAGACCGATTCAGTTTTAAGGAAAAGGTCTAGCAAGAAGCGTAAGGCGAATTCCTCTCCCGAAGTAATACAAAAAGAAGATAAGCTCTCTGGCTCTCTGGCTCGAGCAATAAAAACCGTCGGGATAGCAGACTTCGGGAGATTGCGCAACCTTCTTGCAAATACGGTGAAAACAGAAAACTAGAAGCTTACTTGGCACCGAAATAGTAAATGTGGAAAGTAAATGTTGACAACGCCGATTCCTATCGCGCGCTGTCTCTTAGACTGAATGCAGAAAGAATCGAGTGGTATATTTATCAAAATAAGTACGAAAAACCAGTTACGAGTCACTGTAAGGGGGCTCCACCAATCATGCGCAAAAGAAGACGTTGTAAAAAACGTTAAATCTAAAGGCCTGAAAATAATTGATGCCGTCAATATCATTAAAAAGGAAAAGCAACGCACGGAAGGAGAAAGAGACACTGTGATCAGACGCGGCCTTCCAATTTTTATGCTGAGAGCATAAACGATATTTATAAAATGAAAATGATACTTAACATCAGGGCTAAAATCGAACCCATGCGAAAGGGCAATAGACTGATACCACAGTGTAAGCGATGCCAAGAATTCAGGCACACAAGTGCCTACTGCCAAAAAGAACCACGTTGCGTGAAATGTGCCGGAAACAATCTGTCAACAGAGTGTAAAGTTGACGTGAAGGCTCCAGCAGTTCGCGCCAATTGCAACGGAAACCACCCCGCAAACTATCGAGGATGCGAAGTAGCCATAGAGCTGCAAAAAGGACGAGAACCTCTTAAGGAAAATACTCGAGGTCAGAACCCAAGCCTAGGACGTCCAAAAACTGATGAAACTCCTAAGCCAAAGACTCCAAAGCGTCGACAAAAGGCGTAAAAGCTCCACATAAGAGCGGCGCCAGCTCAAGTGCAGTGGAGAAACCGCCACTGGTGGGACCAAAATCATACGCACAGGTTGCGTCAAACGAAAACAAGGCAAGATCGCCCACAACAGATGCAGTGTCCCAGATCCTCGCTGTTATCCTAGAAAAACTTGAGGATCAGAATAAAATCAACAAACTTATACTTGACAAACTGAGCAAGCTCGAGTTCAAGCCTCGAAAAAGTTAAAAGAGAACATGAACATGAAACAGTTATTTAAAATACTAACATGGAATGCAAACGGCCTTCTGAATAAAATAGACGAACTAGAAGTATTTCTACGGAAAAACAATATTGATATTTGCATGATTACGGAAACTCACCTTAAAAACGGTCTACACCCAAACTTAAAGGTTACAATGACTATCACGCACATCACCCTTCGCAAAATTCGAGAGGAGGTTCCTCCCTCTACATGAAAAACTGCATAAAGCACTTGAAGAACACAGAAGTTGAGCTAGACTCTATGCAGATCAGTTCAGTTTCTGTAAAAATTGACTGTTTAGATTATAACATTGCATCTTGTTATTTCCCGCCAGGATATACACTGGTGGAAGACGATCTTGATCGTATGTATGACTTCATTGGGTCCAATTTTATCATTGGGGGTGACTTTAACGCGAAGCATACTTTTTGAGGTTCACGATGCAATTCAACAAGAGGCAGATTACTGTACAAAAATAGTATGAAGCGTGGGGTGGACTTTTTCTCCACGGGTAAGCCAACATGTTGGCCAACCGATAGGAATAAAAAGCCTGACCTTGTCTATTTTTTCATCTCTAAAGGGTACCCCAAATACCTTATGCGAATTGAAGAGTGTTGTGATCTTTGCTCAGACCACTCAGGAGTAATCTTGAAGATGGGCGGAAGACTGGCGAAAATAGAAAGAGCTCCTAGATTAGCTAGCAAAAACATGAACTGGGACGCCTTCAGAAAGGACTGTAAGGAGGGTTTTGGCTTGAATGTGCCATTGGAAACTCCTTTCGAGTTAGAAACCGCAGTTGACAAATTCATTGAAGCAATTCAGAGCGCTGCTTGGAATAACACTTCGTCCCAAAAGAACGCAGTTAGCACCGACGGGCATGTACGTAAAACATATCCGCTCGAAATCGAAGAATTGATTCGTGAAAAGAGAAGAGCACGTAGGAGATGGCAAGGCACGAGGGCTCCCCCAGACAAAACCCTCTTGAACCACCTCTCTAACAAACTGAAAGAAATGTTGCAAGATTTTAAAAATCGTGAGACCACTGAGACCCTTTTCCACAGGTCAAACTACTTGCTGTGGAAAGCAGTTAAGTCTATCAAGAAACCTATAATCCACTCGGCGCACCAATAAAAAAGATAAGGGCGAATGGGCAAGAGAAAACTTTCAAGCCTTTCGACGGTCCGCCGTTGGTTGACGTTCAAAACAACAATAAACAAACATAAAAATAATAAGACCCCGGGTTGCGACCTGATCACTGGCGAAATATTGAAAGAACTACCAAAAAAGGCACTAGTCAAGCTAGTCAAGCTTATATGATAAACGCTTCTCTTAGACTTCTATACGTTCCAAGACAATGGAAAGTTGCTGAAGTCATTATGGTTCCGAAACCGGGAAAATGCGCAAATAATAAAAAATTTTATAGGTCATATCGCTTCTGCCGATAATATCGAAAGTATTCGAGAAACTTCTGCTGAAGCGATTACAAACAATAATTGCAGAAAGGCGCTTGATCCCGGATCATCAATTCAGTTTCAGACCTAACCATTCCACAAAAGATCAAGTCTACAGAATTACGCATGAAATTGAAAAAGCCTTAGAAGGGGAAAAAATATGTTCAAGTGCTTTCCTTGACGTATCGCAAGCCTTCGACATGGTATGGCACGAAGGCTTGAAATATAAGCTACGGCAAAACTTGCCGGAAGACATGTTTAAAATATTGGAAAATTATCTTGAAAGCAGACTCTTTCGTGTTAGGTGTAGTAGTGAATACTCGAGTTTCAAGCGAATTCGGGCTGGCGTACCCCAGGGAAGCGTCCTCGGTTCGACCCTGTTCCTGCTCTGCACAAGAGACATACCTCTAGATGACGAGACTGTCGTGGCCACGTTTGCGGACGAATCAGTCGAGTCATCAACGAGAAACCTCCGACGAGCATTGGACAGAATTTGTGTCTGGACGAAGACTTGGCGAATTGCTCTTAACGAGAACAAGTCTACGCATGTGAATTTCACTTACAGAAGGGTTAACAATTTACCTCTGTTCATAAATTCTGCACAAATACCTTATGCAAATGAAGCGAAGTATCTAGGGATGACACTGGACGCTAAACTAAGGTGGAAACCACACGTAAAGAAGAAGCGTCACGAGCTCGAGATTAGGCTCAGGAAAATGTATTGACTTATCGGAAGATTTTCGAAATTAAGCGTATAGAACAAACTGCTCTTGTACAGGCAGGTGTGAAAGCCGTCCTGGACATACGGTATACAACTTTGGGGTTGTACCATGCTGAGCAACATGTCCATGTTGCAGACTTTCCAAAACAAGACACTAAGAGCAATTGTGAATGCTCCATGGTATATTAGGAATAGTGATATTCACAGAGATTTAGGAATAACTACCGTGAGCGAAGAAGTAACAAACTTTCCTCAAAAGCTAAATGCTCGCCTTCATGTTCATCACAACAATGAAATGATCCGTACTCTAAACGAGACTCTTAACGATGTAAACAACGAGCGACGACTACAAAGAACATGACCCTTCGGTCTAGCGACGTAGGGTGAAGCCTAGCCTGAATGAACGGCTTAGTAGGTGCATTCACTGGAAAGCAACCTATCCAACGCGATTAACACTACGGAAGCGTAAACTACTTGTTGTAGTCAAGTCAACTTAGTTGTAGTCAAGAAATATTATGAGAGAGCGAAAATTTACTACTATGAAGTGCGTTCTGGCAGTTTCATAGTGTCTCTCATAAATGGGTGGTTTCTTAGCACGTAAAAATCGGGCATAACTAATACGGCTAGTATTAGTATCTTTGAAAGATTTTGTAGTTTTAACCTCCGTCCACCCTAGTAATCAAAAAAAAAAGTTTGTAACACAGTGAAATAATCACCGTAGACTTCTAAGACCTTTTAGATATATGAATGGGACCGACAGGAGAATAGATTAAGCCCTGTCTGTCCGTCCGTCCGTCCGTATGTAAGCAAGTCTTAGGCTTTATTTTTAACTTTACTTTTAAAATATAGTTTTTTCAAATTTTAGGTTTGTTACAAAGGTGCTATCGTACTCATTTTTGGTATGTAACATTGCCTTGTAATTGTATTTGAGGCAGCAGAAAAAGTTTTATCCTTTTCATTGAACACGCCCACTTTTTTAAGGGATTTTAGCTTAAAATGACTGTTTTCAATAAATATATATGAAATTTAACAAAAAAAAATTAACGAAAGTTGTTAATATTTGCATTTCTTAACTTTTTTTATGTACAGTATATGCCTCCGCCAACTTTTGTGGTTGTGGCTTAAAAGAAAGTGATTGTTTTAAGTTAAAAAGGCGGAGTTTTAGTACGAAATGTTTGCAACCACCTAGCATAAAGCATTATTTTTTTATATTTTTATATCCCGCCCACTTTCTGGAGGCGTGGTAGTTTTTTTTTTATGGGGAATAGGGTATTTTGGAATCCGTCACAGACGAACTGAAGTTTTATACACCCGCTGTTGCATTCGCCCACTTCTCTTTTTAGAAATTTATTAGTGTACCAAATTTCATCTTTTAACGACTTCCCGTTCAAAAGTCACATTTGCGGACGGACGGACGAATGGACGGATAACGCAGTGATACCAACCATAAGAGGTCCTTTTCCGTTTTTAGACGGACCGCTAAAAACTGTTTCAAAACTTCTCTCATTGAATACAAAGTAAAAGCTCTACAAAACCTTTCCTGCCAGTTCTGCTTTGTTGCGCTGAGTGCTGGACCATAAGAAGTGAAGAAGAAATTAAACTCAGTTCTTTCCAGGGATAAAGTCTTCTGCGAATTTATGTCCCTGTGTGCAAAGAAGCCGAATAGACATGGAGACTTGGCCACATCACAACGCTGCAGCCAAAAATGTCTTTGAATCCTAACCCGTAGTTGGGCAACGTGCCCAGAATAGCAGAGGATGGAATGCTACCGTACAAGCCAAGCAAAGGCCCTCTATTCATTGGATCGTTCCCGATATGTAAAGTCGCTTAGTTTACTGTCTTACTTTAGGCGGCGCTACATTCCACGGCAGACCTGGTGCCTTAGCCAACAAGCTTCACCAGCCAGCTCTGTCTTTAGCCCGCAGTCTCCAATTTCGCATTTGAAGTTGGCTGAGTCATCTTCCTTCGCGTGCGCCACTTGAGTCTCAGTGCTCCTATACTTGAGGATGGATTCGAAGGTACTGGGCCGGGCGTTCCGCTCTAGATAACTCAGCTATCGCTGCCGATGCATGCTGTATCCGTTTTATTTACCGTCTATGCAGATGGGATCAAGAATTACCCGAAGAATTTGCCCTCGAAACAACCTTAAGCATTTCCATCCACCTTTGACAGGGTCCATATGCTTTTGCACCTTAGAGCAAGATTTGGATGATTAGGTTTTATAAATGGACACTTTAGTTGCTCGAGAGGGGGCTTTGCTACTCAATTGCCTTCTAAGCTCAAAGAAGCAGCAATTGGAAAGTGATAAACTTCGTTTGATTTCAGCGCTGGTGTCATTATATCTCAATTTATAGCGGAGATAGGCGAAGTTCCTCTGTTGACAAAGTCCCTCTAACTATACCTCAAAGATTTAGTTGTTTGTGGTGATGTTTTTTCGAAGACTTCGGTCTTGTGTGTCGTGTGTGCCTACTCGATGGCTTGTATTTAATTTTGCCCTCATTGACTGCATGAAGCCCCATTTTGCTGCCCCGTAGTGGCGAGGTTGCCCCGCGGGGGAGTACCAGAAGTCTTCATCAACCGACTGTTATCATAAGCTGCGGCTCATGGTTGTCACCCAACCAATTCTAAGTACTTCCTGCAACTAGTAAAATTTTCATAATCTCCTAGCTACCCGCTTTCAAGGTTACCAAGGCTTCCTCCCTAAGATGTAGTCTTACAAGACCAAATTACCCCTAAAAGATCTAAAGCACAGTCCTATCGATTAGTAATCAAAGCATACCGTCATATCATCCAATCAGCACGTTTACGGTATCAAATTTATTCATACACGCCCAGGTATGTATATACAAATCGGATTTCGTTTGCAAACAAAAACTTGAAAAATCAAATAGAAATTCATTAAAATAATTGATAGAAACAAAACCCCATACCCGGAATAGTATTGATTATAGGCCGACAACAAGAGCAACACAGCCGACTGCAAAAAGGACTAAAAATCCCCGCATTACCAGCCGAATAAAAGAATCACGAAACATCTTGATTTTATATTCCACTTTGTATGGGAGGGCTCCAGCTCCAAGGCCAAGGTAAGACGTATACGTTACGTAGGTACAATCTACATTAAATTCAACAGTATTAACTTACCAACCGGCAGAATAGAATTGTTCCATAATAATGAAGATATCTTCCTTCCCTCATGGTGATGGGAAGGAGTCGGGCTTTATTGCTATTAGTCGTACGTATACGTACCTGAATCGTGATCATTGAGGATGCGGGAACTGTTGCGCTTCCGTAGCAGGAAAGTAACACCCTCTGCGCTATATCATGTGTGCTGGGTGGTGGGCGGGTGTGTCGGGGGGATGTTGTGTTGTGTGTACCATATATTCATTTACCCAATGGGTTCACAACTAATTAGAATCGTGTATAGCTACTCTATATAGAACCCAGCCTTTGCGTTGACTTGCCGGGCTTGCCGGAGCGGAGCGAAGCGCAAAGGAGCTTCATCTTATCTTATCTTAGCATCCTTGCTGTATAATTTCCCAATAAAGATGATAATTCCGTATTTCTTTAGGGCTGCTTGACAGCAACACAGCATTACACCATCGTCGTCTACTATAGTACACAGCCTACATACTGCAACCCTAAAAGCAGACGATTCCTTTTTATTATTATGTAAGGGACAAAGGCGCTGCCATCTGTGTGTATGTTTGTTGCTGTCCATATAGATACATTTGTACCCGTCCGTCGGCATCGTCGACGTCGTCGTACTTGTTACTTGCGGTGAAAGCATATTTCCCTTCACACAAGCTGTACATAATCATGGTAATATTGCACTAACGTAATAAATGCGGGAGGGCTTGATAATCATCGCACGCCACCAGCCAAGGACTCGAGCTGTCGGTGGCCCAAGGATATACATACGTCAGCAAAGCAAAGTGTGTGTGAGGTGAGTCTCAAAATCCGTGCGGTTAGCGAGTGGGAAGGGAAAAAATGCCGATGCTAATTAGCAGTGGCACTCACCTGAGAATCACAGTGCCATTCTACTAGTGGCAATTAACTTATTCCTAGAAAGTATTTACGATTTGATAAAGTCCTGTTGCCAAAGGATGATTCGGGAATTAAGCAAACCACAGAAATACGTGATCAATACAAAACCACAAACGTGACTTATCTATAAGTTGCCCCGCATTAAATCTGCAACTTGAAGAAGAGTGAACTTTTCCGTCTTCGTAACGCATACCATATCTAAGGGACTCCGACTCCGACACCGCAAGGACTCTGAGGGCGGTTAGGTACGTATAAATAGCTCTGCTCCGTATTCTACATATAATACCGCACGGTAAGACGAAGAATTTTCGGCTTCATTTCGAATACGAATCACGTTCGCTTACTTAAAGCATGATTAAATACAAACGGCTTGTACCTACCTCTTCAAAGGCGTGCGATGCGGCGCGCCCGCCGCTCACCCATCCACAAACAAGTGTAAATTGCGAATTTCACAGACCGATTATAATGATGTGCTCTTACCAAATATCGCGCTCGAGCATCATCGCGGTGTCCTTTTTGCTGCTGATGTTGCCTGATGTTCTCTGGGTGCCTTGGCGGTGCCGGTTAATCACCGCACAATCGGCCCCCTTGACGGGATAAATCTGTGTGCTTTTCATTAATTTGTTAATTTAATATTATTTACGAAAAACCGCAAACTTTATTTAAATATTTTTCCATGTGGCGGCTGGCGACCACATAAGCCAGAGAGGACGCGAGCTATAGCCACATATGCAGCTCACCGTCGAGCGTTTAATTTAAGTTTCAAAGAATGCCAAAGCACATCTGGTGCCTCGAAAGTCGTATTTTTAAACTATGGCCATGGCCGATCGCATTCTAAAATAGGCAGGCGCCTGTGAAAGTACTAACCAGGGCCCCTATAGATGTTATGCAGCACAAAGAGAAAACATTGTGACACGGTGACAAAATGTGTTAATTTCTAGGATGCATTGTGCCCAAGCCATAAATTACTGAATAACTAGATATTCAACGTCGGACATGTAAAAGCTTTGCCCACAAGCTGAAATTGCGGAATTTACCAAAACGCAACGAAACCCACACAGCTAAACGCTTGCGGTGCCCATAATAGACGTAAGTAAATGATCAGAAAATTGTAAAATAAAATTGTGAGCTTCTTAAGCATGTCCAATTTTAATGGCGAACCTATCACTTGATTGGAACTTAGCACACAAAAGTTAACGAAAACCTGACGAAACCAAGCGAAATGCTATTCGCGTGTTTTGCGACATTTATCAACGCCGACTGAAACTAATTTAAGTTTAAAATGGTTAGGCCTTGCCTTGAGCCAAACTGCACATTCGGTAAAATTGTCCCTCCCTTCATCAAGCGTGAGCCGGTCATTTTTAGTGTTCTAGTGAGGCTCGCAACCGTCGGGCATGGCAGTGTACGCGCTTTTATGGACAGAATTTAAACAAATTCCGATCCGAATACAAATATTCGGATCGATAAATGATCGAGTCATCTCATAAATCATTGGATGGACTCTAACTCTTCTGAAATGATTTAAAAATGATAAAATGTCATCGGTAGGTAATGGTGCGGTACCTGACGTTACATTTTTTCTTCATTTTCTTCCCATTGATATTGTTAATGAATTCAAAGGAGCAACACAAATTCAACATACAAATTTTCAATGAGATTGAGTGTGTACAAAAATTGGTTAAATTGTATAAAAAAATGAGCAGCATGATGTAACGTAATGAAAAATAAAGAAAATGTGAGTGCGCTTTTCATTTTCTTTGATAGTTCTTCATGTTTAGCGGTCCGTCCAAAGATGGGAAAAGGATCTCTTATGGCATCGCTACGTTGCACTGTGGTCCCAAATGACTTAATAGCTTAACTTTCGAACGCATAAAGATATCGGCACAATTTTTTCGTTTTCTTATTATGAATTTTGGGAACTATAAACAACGTAAATTTAAGGAAATCGACGTTTCAAAATTATTGGCTGAAGTGAGATTTTCTTAGAAATAAAATTAAAATAAGGCAAAAAAAAATTAACATATTTAACTTTAACAAAATAAGGCATTAAAGTAAAACTATAAAAACAGTCCTAAAACTCGTGGAATTTGAAAAAAAAAAATGTCGACGAGCACTTAAATATGTGCCAAAAATAAATTGGTAATAATAGTGGATGCTAAAAGTAAACGAAGAAATTTCTAAAACGTTTTTTTTTTTTTGCAAGTTACATAAAACAGTATTTTTTTCATTCTATGAAGGATCAGCAGGGTCCTATAAACTATTTGAGTAATATGTTTTACATAAAACAGTGTAGGAAAATATGTAAACAGACGAAAAACTATATTAAAATTAAATACAAAATACTAGTAAGTGCTCAAGGCGTACAACAAAACAAACTTTTTTCCCTTGAAAGGTTATTTATTTATTTGAAAAAAGGGGCGTGGCATAACCAGTCCATATAACTAAAAATCAATATTAGCATAGTACACAAATATGTAATTTATTTGTTCAATTTCAATAATTTTCTAAAATGGACCCTAAAAATGGGCGTGGCCAAAAGTTTTGATTAAAAATATTTAGAAGAAAATCTGGTTACAAATACAATTCTCCGCCTGAACTTGGAAGACTTTTTTTGTAGCTCAACTCAAAGCACAAAAACTTCCACAAAAATGTGTACTTTTCTTTAATTTATTAAAACTGGTAGAAACATATTTTTTTATTTTTTTTTAATAAAATTTACATTTGCTACTAGACTTTGTATAAGAAAATTCAAAATTTTTATTTGGATCTCATAATTGCAGGAAAGAAAATAAAGAAATAAGTTTTATTTGTTAGGCGTCTCTCTAGATCTAGAGCGAAGAGAACCAACTTTGAAAAGCTTTATAAGTCAAAATAGTTAGCCGAAAATGATTTTGTTTGCTGTTTTTGAAGCTCATTTTATATTTCTATTAGAAACAAAAAAAAAACAAAACAATAAAATAAAACGTCGAATTTAGTATTTTTGCCACGAGTTTTGCCTTTTGGGACCACAGTGCTTTGTCCGCCCGTCCGTCCGTTCAATCGCCTTATAACTTCTGAACGGTAAGTCGAAATTTGGTGTGCTTATTAACTCCACGAATAGTCAGAGAACGCATACTACAGAAAATTTGTTCATGCATATATAACGTTTTAATTATATGCAGTTTGAAAATTGACTAAAAGTTTTCAGGTTCTTATTTTGAGAAGTTTAGCAAGAACTAGAAAATAGAAACTTCAGTTCAAGTAAAGTAAACTTTAATGAGAACAACTGGGCAAGTGCAACAGTACATATTTTAAAACTTCAGTCCATCTGGGACGGATTGCAAAATGCCCTATAAAAAAAAGTAACAGCCACGCCTCCAAAAAGTGGACGGGATATAGAAATATAACTGTTGAATACTTAATAGTAGGTGGTTGCATACATTTCGGCCTAAAACTCCTCCTTGTTATCTCAAAAAATCAAGTTTGCTAACGCCACGCCCACATAGACTATACACACAAATGCTAATTAATATTCACATTTTTTGTCATAAAATTTTTAGTCAAACTGGAAAATCAGTCATTTTAAGCTAAAATGCCTTAGATAAGTGGGCGTGGTCAATGAAAAGGCCAATCATTTTCTGCCACCTCAAACACAATTATAAGGCAATTTTATATACCATCAATTTTTAAACTTGATCTGAACGACTGGACTTCCAGCCAACTGCTGGAAGCTTAAAATTTAAGGCCTAAAAGTTGTTAACATACGGACGGATGGATGGACGGACATGGCATAATCGATTCTCACATGGCATAAAAGATCTTTGAGGTCTCCAAAAAGTGGACGGGATGTAAAAATATAACAGTTGAATGCTTTACACTGGGTGGTTGTATACATTTTGGACTAAAATCCCGTCATTATACCCCATTCCATAGCATAGGAGGTATATAAAGTTTATCACAAAGCTTATAACACGGTGAAAAAATAATGGTAGACTCCAAAAACCTTAAGGGCATATGATCGAGGCCGAATTCTGATTCGATTAAGCCACTTCCGGCCGTTCTGTATGTCACATATTTTTAGGTTTTAAATTTTGATCTAGGGAGCTGAAATTTCGTACGAAAGCAGAACAAATGTAAAAAAATTTAAAAACCGCCCAAAGACACGCCCACAATTGGTCCAAATATGCAACTACCTTCAGAGCTTTCAAAACTGTAATACGTCTTAAAAGGCTGAGATTTGACATTAAGCATCTTTTTATTAATGTAAGACACAAAAAAGGAAAATTTAATTGGTAAACCTCCTCCAGTTTAAGGGGTAAATTTAAGGGGTAAATTTTCAAATGCATCTGATTCAATATTTTTGCTCCAAATTGAAAAAAATGTGCTTAATATTTTATTTAGCAAACACTTAGTTTTTCACTTTGTTCATACAAAACTTTGGACGACGCGCACATTTGAAGGCAAAATTGAAAAAAAAGCCTAAAATTTTACAGAAAATATTAATCTCGACTGGCCTTAAATAGGAAAACATGACACAAAAAATTAGCAGGTAGGGTTAGCGATATTTAATTCCAGATTTCGTTCATACAAAGTTTTTAGCCACGCCCCTTTTAGAGGTCGATTTTTCAAAACTATTGAATTTGAACCAAATAAATGCATTATTACAAACATTTAAGCGTAACTTGGAAATATCTGTTAAGTTGGTTGGTTAGTTAGTTAGTTTAGTGATTATTTTATTTCATAAAAAACTTTATTTATAATTTTGTTATTGTTGCTTCTTAGTCTTTAGGGTTTGGCTGAAGGCCGTCTACCAGATTAAAATACATAATGTTACTTCGTTTTTAGCTACTTGAAATAGAACTTCCTTTTTATTGTTTAGAAATTTTCCTCGGTAATAAGGTTTCTGTACCGTAGTGCATATACGTACAGACGTACGTAGTGCATACGTACGTCATACCTTCCGAAAGCATCCGTTTGACAGCTGGCCTACAATGGGCATTGTTGTAAGCTAAACGGATGCGTTCGGAAGGTATGACTGGGTGAACGTGTTCGGAAGGTGTGCGCTTTGGGGACGTCATAGTCTCCAACACGTGTAGTTAAACCATGTATCCCAGCCTCGGTCGCCGTTGAGTATGTTCAAAGTTTCCTCTAGTCCCATAGTTGTACCGGGAACCAAAGAAATATCTGTTAATATTGAAAGTTTGTTATTAGGGGCGGTTGGACCACGCCCCTTTTTGAATTTTGCACTTCTTATAAAATATCAAAAAATAAGTTTAACATCAGCATTTTACAAGGTAAAATAGGATGGTGTATTCAACGGTCCGTTTTAACTTCTGCGTACACAATGTTGCACTTACTCGCCGGTTTTAACTAAAAAAAATCACGCTTTTTAAATCCACGCCCACAAAGTGGGCAGAAGCTTATGATATATGCAAAAGGTTAGAAAATGCTAATATCTACAACATTTATTTTATAATTTTTTGTCAAATTTCTTTAACAAATTTAACAGTCATTTTAATTTAAAATTCCTTAAGAAAAGGGCGGGTCAATGTGAACGCCAAACTTTTTTTACTGCCTCAAAGACTTCAAAGACAATGACAAAGCAGTGTCACATACCAAAAATCAGTGTGCTAGCACAACGTTAACATAGCTAAAGTGCGAAAAAAGGATTTTTTGAAATTAGAGATGGTGGCACATACAGATCAGTAGTGGGCGTGTCTGTAGGCGGATTCAACTAATTTTTCAAACTTGATCTTTTCCAATGCTATGTTGCTTAAAATTTCAGGCCTAAAAGTTGTTAACATACGTGCGGGCAGGCGGACAGACGGACGGACCGACATGGCTTAATCGATTCTCCTGTCGGTCTCATTCATATCTCTTAAAGGTCTAAGGGGTCTTATTTCACCGCGGGTGTTTATTTCACTGCGTTACAAACTATACATCAAACTTAATATACCCTGGGTAAGGTATAAAAAAAAAACCAGCTCAAACCGAAACTAACTAGGTTTGACTTTACACACCTAGACGGTATTGATCCGAAAAATTCTTTCACAGATTATCCCCCAGAAGGGCAGGGCCCAGATCAACCAGGGCCGAGCTTATTAAATATGAGCTTATTTAAAAATCCTCACTGGAGTTTTCTGTGGCAATTACAAACTGAAAAAACTTCTCACTCGCATCGGCTTTTCACCGGACGCCACATGCAGATTTTATCTATGGAGCGGTGAATCTCTCTACTCTCTACACAAATAATGGAATGCCCGGTCCGCTTGCGCCTGAGGAAGAATATTCGCGGCGAAGAAATTATTCCTTCGACAAACCTAGCAGATATCCCTCCAGGTAAGGTGATCGCCTCCGGAGTAGATCAGGAAAGCCACAAAAGGTTCCTCTTTAAGAGACCGCAGTGGCAGAGTCCCATTGAAGGCTCTCCCCACAAACAGACTAATCTAATCTAATATAGCCTTTTATGGGAAAGAAAGGGAATAAAATTTAGTACATATAGGGTACACTGAAGTTTATTCTAGATTTCGGTTGTACAAAGTTTTTGGCTACGCCCATTTTCAGGGGACGATTCTACAAAATTATTGAATTTTATCAAAAAAATTTCATTTTTGGGTACATTTTAGCCGCACAAACTTCTTTGCGAATTTTATTTATAGAAGCTGGATAAACCACGCCCCTTTTAAAAAAATAAATTATAAAACCTTACGAGAAATAATATATTTTTTTGTAATTAATGCTTCGTGAGTGGTAACGGAAGTAGATATGAAAGGAATGGGGAGAAGAATGGGAATTGAATAGGAGAATAGGATAGGAGAGAATAGGAGAATAGGAATGGAAAGGAGAATAGGAATGGAAGGGAGAAAAGGAATGGAAAGGAGAATAAGATTGGGAAGAAGAATAGGAATGGCAAGGAGAATAGGAATGGAAAGGAGAATAGGAATAGGGTATACCTACCGTGGTCCGTTACAGACGAACCGAAGCTATCGTATACGCACTGTTGCACTAATTCACGGCCGTTCTCATTTCTTTTGTTATCTTTTTGTTTGTCTTTTGTTTGTTGCCAGCAATAACGATTGTTCATGCCCACGTTCATGCCCACTTTAGAGCAAGCAGATCGAAAATTGGGGCGGGTGCAGGACGAGTAATGGCAAAGGTAAAGCAAAGGTAATGACTTTGCGTCGGTGGAACATTGTCTCCTTTTTAAGAGGGGGACAATGTGATGTGGAGTTGCAAAGTATGTCTTTTTTTAGCATGCATTATGCCGATGCAATTTTTGCACTAAGCGTCCAAAAGATATCCATGTAACATCCTCCCAAAGATCTTCTGCTTCAACATGATAAATTTAAATTTTCAGCAAGAAAACCGCAGTTACCAATGTGTTAAAAGCTGTTGAAAAAAAAAAAGCTGTAAAAATCAAAAAAATTAATATTCGAAGCATGATTTTGTTTTTCAAACTCGGGATAGGATTTTCAGCACTAAAACAAGCCCATTTGCCCATATTATAATACACGCAGTTTTTAAATTGAAAACTGTAAAAGCTTTTTCACGTTTCAGAAGAATGTCAACAAATTGAAAGAAGTAAAAGCTTTTTCACATTTCAGAAGAATATCAACTTCTGTTTAGCAATGTCCAGGTCTAAATTATAGCAGAAAAATTCTGAGCTACAAACAAAAAATTGATAGGTGGAACTGGAATCATAAAAAAAACAAGTGGGAAAGTGAGACGGATAGCAAAATACCCGACCCTACCAAAAAGAAACCTGCCTCGCCTCCGAAAAGTGGGCGGGATAAAAATGTATGCATACATTTAGAATTTAAAAATAAATGCATACATTTTAGACTAAAGCCCCGTCATTTTGACAAAAAGAATCATGTTTTTTTTTATTCCACGCCCACAAAAGTGGGCGGAGATGTATATAATATATACAAAAAATATAGAAAATGCTAATATGTAACTTTTGTCAAATAATTTTTTATCAAATTTCATATATATTTATTGAAAAACAGTCAATTTTAGCACTGTTTTTCAATAAATCCAAATATTTATTGAAAAACAGTGCTAAAATTCCTTAAAAAGTGGGCGTGGTCAATGTAAACGCCAAACTTTTTCTGCTGCCTCAAAGACAATTACAAAGCAGTGTCACATACTAAAAATTAGTGTGCTCGCACCATTTTAACATAGCTAAAGTGTGAAAAAAGTATTTTTTAAAATTCGAGATGGTCGGACATACAGGCCTGTAGTGTATGTGTGTCTGTGGGCGGATTCAACTAATTTTCAAACTTGGACTTCCAGTTCACTTACAAATTTTCAGCTTTCTTACTTAAAATTTAATGCCTAAGAGTTGTTTACATACGGATGGACGGACGTACATGGCTTTAACGATTTTCCTGTCGGTCTCATTCATATCTGTAAAAGATCTTATGAGTCTGCGGTGATTATTTCACCGGGTTACAAACTATACAGCAAACTTAATAGACCCTGGGTCGGGTGTGAAAAATGGTGAAAAAGATCTTTTAACTGTGTACATAATTTTGTCCATCTCGAAATTTCTGAATCTCAGTTTTTAGATTTTTCCTGGATATAGCCCAATAGACACATTTAGATCATTGTTATACTATAACATTAAAGTCGACTTAATCATACGATTTTTGTTTGCTTATATATAGTTTTACTTAAGCTTATTTAGCCGTTTAACTGTCTGCAATAACTTTCTCTGTTAAGTATTCTTGTGTTTTAGCACTTTGAATCGAGCCCTTCTACCTAGTTCTAGCGCTCAATGCTAGGCCCATGGGCAGTAGCGCCCTGTGCGCCTATGTTCCGTATATAGCCCGCACCCTTCGCGTGCACATTCGTTTTTCACGTGTGTACTTTGATTCTTGAATTTGAAAACGGCAATATTTTCGTCCATAAAGTAGCCCCGACAAACAGGACTACACAAATGGAAACGAAGTCCTTTTATGCCAAGAACCTTTGAACGATTTTTTTTCCCGGTAATTTATTCGCCAGGCTAATGTCGGACGTTTACAAATTTTAATTGAATCGTGGTGGGTAGGTAGGAAGGTGGGTTCTGTTAACAACCCCTAGGTATGTTCACTGCGCACTTTAATTTTTATGATTGTGGTGATGGCAGAAAAAAATACACACATTTAAAGCTGTATCATATGTAGGTATGTGCAGATTTTTATCATGACTCGAGGTTTAAGCTCCACAACCAACTCAGTCCGACCGCAGATGAATGCTGGACCTCGTTAAAAGCCTTCGCATCCATAATAGTCAGTGAAGCACTAAAAGGGTACCGTTAATAATTCCCCACATTCATAATTTTTTTTTACGTTGGTACAATTTTTTTCGGTCAGTTTTTACACCCTTGAATGGCACACACACAGGTATACCCACCCATCCCTCACACACACACACAAACTTTTTTGTGTTTTTTTATGTTTCAACAATTTAACGATACCAATGGCACTGGCCATAACCATTCTGCAAATATGCAGTAAATGAATAAATCACTGATAAAATAAAATAAATAAAAAATTAATCATTAAATTGTTACATTGCAGATGCCAAAAATATGAATAATTATATTTGTTGCATGCACAGTCAGTGCCTGAATGATTGTATAGTGGCGGGGGGTGCTTGTGGATATAGGGTGCAGTGGCAGTGGTGTGCCTACAACCACCGAGCTCTGCGCTCTGCCACTGCCTGACTTCAAAACACATCGGGGGCATACAGATGTTGCAAACTGTAGTCAATTATGCGATATGACATGACGTTGATGGAAGATGGAAGCTTTTATGATTGAGAGAGAGTGAAATGCAGTAAATTGTAAAGCCATTCACTACATCTACACTATAGTCCCTTAACTGGTTGTTTACTTCAAAAACAAAACATTCTATTGGCATTAACAATGGGCGAGCGGGGGTGGTCAGTGGTTTAGTTTGAAAAAAAGGATGCGTTTAGAAGCCAGCAACTTTTGATGTGCAAATGGTTGTGTAAATACAAAGATTAATTGCTCTGGTCGACATCGCGCCACTATCATATTTGGTTGTTATATTATTTGCCACAGGACTTTGATTTTGGACGAATCCTGAACGATTGGTTTCTGGTTTCATGGAAATTCATTACGATTGCGTGTAGGCTAGAGTGAATCTTAATTTTGAACATTTGTAAAACAAAATGTCACAAATTTACACGTGCTATATAGGTAGCTTTCTATAATTATTGTTGATTTCGGAGCACTTAAGCTTGCGCTTAGGAATTGTATAAAACATGGTTAGAAAACGTAAGACTTTTAAATAAAGCGGCGCAACAGACCGCCCACCTTAGAATACGTCAATAAAAGTGCCCAACTCCAAAACCCCTATTTCCTCTTATTACGATATAAGGGCACTTTAGTTTCACTTTCAACACTGGTGACCTGACCTGCATACGGGCGGAAAGGTAAAAGGATGCTGACTCAGACTGCATACATAACGTAATCGTCCGTTTCGGAGAAGATTGAACTAATTGAAAATGATTATTTTTAATGTTAGAGGGTGATCAGCAGCGTCTTTTATGGTTAATCATTGTCTCTGCAAAAAAATACTTATAAGGGATTCAGAAAGAATTGCGTGGTCTACAAGGCGAGGAAGGCCTTCATCATGTGGGCTCGATGCAGTGACTTAACTTCCTAAACCTGGTAAACTGCGGCGCGAAGAACTGACACAGGATGTCGAAACACTCAAGCAACATGTCATAGAAAAAGCACGGTGTGAGGTTGAAGCACATCTGCAAATCTACAAAAGTAGATGCTCAGGATTCGCTGCCACAGAGGAAGGAATGAGAGAAGAAGTGGTTAGGTTAGGTAAGGTTTGGTTGATGGATGCCCTTGTGACAATAGTCACGGCTCACTTAGACTAGCGGTTGGGTCCATTTGCGCCCATTTGGGAACCTTCTTAACAGCTGAAACGAAAACAGAAATAAACCGCTGTTAGAAGCTCAGAGTGCCGCCTTCTTGGACCCATCCGGATTTGTATACCAATCGTGGGAGGTTCTTTGGAGCTACAGAAGGTTCTTTAGAGCTTCGCATGTCGCAGCAGGTGACGAACAGATTCAATGTCTTCAACGGCCCGTGATCACTCAGATATCCCTGCGGGCTAATCCGATCATAAAAAGTCATCTCTTTTTGTATACCGCTGGCCATGGCTCCCTTGTGTGCCTCCCTGCATGTATCAAGTTCTGCCTAACGTTCTACTCAAGGATTCAGTCTCTATCCTGACTGCTATCGAACTTAGCGGAATTCCCATCCCTGGCCTCATCTCGCAAGCTGTACGCTTCTTCGTTTCCCGGGATATCGGTGTGACCTGGCACCCAACACAGAGTTACTGTTGCTTAGTCCCAGAGCTTCACAGAAAATCCCTGCCCCGGTTCTGGACGTCCATCTTAGAGCCGTCAGTATATACGGTGATAGTATCGTCTCCTGTGATGATTTTCTTCCCAGTCACATCTTTCAGGTGTTCTTGTAGCGAATGTCATCATTAAATCTAATTCATTAAGTTTCCCCAGAGGCGTGTCCATAGGATCTTGAGGACCCGGATCCCCTCAGGCGAACAGCTGTTTTAGCTGCCGTATACGTGTAAGGGTGTGCAGTTGATAAGTACCTCCAGTGCTGCGGTGGGTTCCTGCCGCAGCAGTGGTCCCTTAGGGACCCTGTTATATCCATGCAGGCTGCCCTTTGAACCTTGGTGCGGTTAGAGAGATGTAACTAGGATGGGTTTTACAAGCGCTATATACATCCAGTGTACCATGTTTAGTTGCAGTCCCTACATTTTCCGGCAGGCATATAATGCCACTTATGCCCGCTTAATACGATCTTCTACAAGGGCGGACTAAGGTAAGGTGCCGCCATGGGCCACACATTTTTGCGGCCCCCTTGGGAGCATTTACCAAAAAATACACCTAAAAAAAACGTGACTAAAATTTTGAGAGGTCCCAGGAATTAGTTTTGTAATTAGTTCCTTGTTCCTTATTCTGGGATCTAAGGCCACCTTCTCTGGGTGGCGCGTTTTGGTTTTATTTTTCGATGAAATATTTTTGGCTTTGCATGCTATTGACATAGTTTCAACTTTTTGCAACTATTTTCCAACAAATTTTCTATCGACCTAATGAAACCCTTATGAACGGATTTCTAAAACTTTACACTTTTTGTACTACTTCGGGACGACCTTTAAAATCCAGATAATGTAGTTTCAGACTGACTAAGTGTGTACCTCGCAATTTAAGGCCTTTAAAATATGAGGCACAAAAACAGGCGGACGGACGGACATGGCTTTTTCGACTCACAATTCCGTCTCGATCATATGTCCGGTCTTGGGGTTCTGTCATTAAAGCTATAGTCTTGCAAACTTCTTATTGGACCCATTACATGGTATAAGGCCTTTTAAAAGTTAAAACAAAACTCCTGTCTAACATGACAGAGGCGACAGTTATGCATGCCCAAAAGCATGCGAAAACTTTCGTCTATTCAATAATCCAGGAAAATCAAAAGGTCTTCTAGGAGTTAAGAAAATATTGAAAATGTTTGGCGTTTACTATGAAAATGGTATTTTTATATGTAAATTAGCAATTGGTTTTTTTGCTTTTAATCTCTTTCTTCTTAATTTGCCGCCCCCTTAAATTTGCCGCTATGGGCCCTAGAGCTCATGTGTCCCTGACCTTCTATATTATCCCTTCTGCTGAGTTTAGAGTCCATTATGACGCCCAGGTGTCTGACCGATTTGGATATCGGTAACTCCATTACCCCCATTCTCGGTGCCTTAAAGGGTGGAATTGCCCTTTTCCCCGTAGACTTCCGTCTTAGAAGGATTTAGCCCCAGTCCTCGACCCTCAACCTAGTTACCAGCAATATCGAGTGCGTGGCTGAGTTCGTCACTGAGGATTCTTGGGAATTCGCCTGAGATCAGGAACCGTTGGGTACCCCATCCCAATTGAGAAGCTCCGAATTGCGTCATAAATCTTGGGTTTTAAATTTTAATTTCTATTAACTTTAATTGTATTTAGAATTTGTCAGTTAAGAATCTCCTTCCTTAAAAAAGGAGCGGGACATGATCTCTTTTTACATAGCATCGATTTTTTTTTTTGCACATATTTTTTATCAGATGCACGTGTTGATTGTATTTTTATGTATAAAAATTTGGTTTCTACTTTAAAACTCCTCCAAAAATGGGCGTGGCAAAAACTTATTCATTTGAGTTGATATAGCCTACGCGCATGATCTGAACATTTTAAAGTGCAAGTTTTTTGGATTTAAAGTAAAAATATTGGGGCGGTTGTCGCTTTTTTTAAATGCCAATCACAATACACTTCATCGGGGATATCGCATACCAAATTTCAGATTCCTGGGACAACCTTGATTTTTCTTACTATCAAGTAAATAATGCGTGTCAGTGGGTTGTTTTCAAACATTTTTACACTTGTACCTACTGCTTCGGGACCTGAAGTGAACGGATCAAGTTTCAAGTTTCTATAGTTCCTAAAATTTAAGGTCTTAAATCTATATCCGATATATGGACGGACGGATGGACGGACATGGCTGTACATATCTGTCGGTACTTATGTGTGAAGTTTTTAGGTCTTTAAAGTTGATCTAGAAAACTGAAATTTTGAGTTTATATTGGTTCTTATTTATTTAGGAATTCAAATTTCGGTGCAGAGCAATAATGGCTAGAACACTTTAATTAGACAATACAGACTTTGAACAAGTTAGATCTCTTAAAACCTAACTAAAAGAAAAAAAAATTATACGACAAATATTTAGGATAATGTTTTACCAATTTCTAAATTTTCTTTCGAATTAAGATAAGAATTAATTAATTTCAATTTTTATCCCAAACCCATTTTTGGGGGCGTGTCCAATACAAATAATTGACATACAACACGTGAATTCAGGGCAAAAAACGTTTAAATTTGATTCTGCGTGGTATATAGAATCGGGTATTTAGAAGTTCGTTAGATACAGACGAACTCTTGCACTTAGCCACTTGTTCAGTATTCAAATTTTGTTACAGGAGTATCAAACATTTAGGGTGCTCTTCAAAGTTCGAAAACTGAACACTTACGCACGCTCGTTTCACATTTTTCGGTTTCGACCGGACGGAAAAAATCCGGACGGCGAAATTTTTTAGTGGTGTATGAAAATATATTGCTCCTTTCACACTACACGGTGAAGACTTTTGGCGGTCCGGCTGCCGTTCATCAGCCGTTCACTGCAACTGAAATTTCAGTGATCCGGACGGCCGGCGAGCGGCGTCTGGACGGCCGGCGCGACCGAAAGCTCAGTGATGCATGTTTTCAAATGAATGCTTTCACTTTGCCGTTTTCAAACCGTCCGATTTTAAAATTTTTTATGTTTCTTTAATAGTGTGTGTTGTGTATCTGTACAATATTGCATTATGAACTGGGATTGCGACGAATAAAACCGTACAGTGTGAAAGGTTTGCTAATTCGGTGTTTTGCCGTCCGCTCAAAACCGAATAGTGTGAATAGAGCCAGAGCCTAAGGCGCAAGGTTATCGAAAAGTGGGGACCAAACAGGTCCAAACTTTTCGAATCGTCAAAGGGGACATTTCGGACCCAGACTTACAGTCCGTGATTTGACTGAAGTGGTCGGAGAAGAGTGCTGGGCAAATGACCACCTCGAATATAACATCTCATAGGTGAGCAAACCTGGAAAAGGCAGCTTGATATGCCGAAGGTTGTTTTTTTTTTGTGAATACTAGGGTGGACGGAGGCTAAAACTCCAAGATCTTTCAAAGATACCATTACGCCCACTATATAGCAGGTATATAATACCGAAGTAGCCGATTGTGGTTATGCCCGATTTACACGTGCTAAAAAACCACCCATATGAGAGACACTATTAAACTGCCAGAACGCACTTCATAGTAGTAAATTTTCGCTCTCTCATAATACTTCTTGACTACAACTAAGTAAACTGTGTTTATCACATTGGGCAAGTTGCTATCCAGTGAATGCACCTACTAAAGCCGTTCATTCGTGCGGCTTCACCCTACGTCGCTAGATCTAAGGGTCTTGTTCTTTGTAGTCGTCGCTCGTTGTTTACATCGTTAAGAGTCTCGTTGAGAGTACGGATCATTTCATTGTTGCAATGAACATGAAGGCGAGCATTTAGCTTTCGAGCAAAATTTGTTACTTCTTCGCTCACGGTAGCTATTCCTAAATCTCTGTGAATATCACTATTCCTTATATACCATGGAGCATTCACAATTGCTCTTAGTGTCTTGTTTTTGAAAGTCTGCAACATGGACATGTTGCTCGGCTCGGTACAACCCCAAAGTTGTATTCCGTATGTCCAGGACGGCTTTAACACCTGCCTGTACAAGAGCAGTTTGTTCTATATGCTTAATTTCGAAAATCTTCCGATACATTTTCCTGAGCCTAATCTCGAGCTCGTGACGCTTCTTCTTTACGTGTGGTTTCCACCTTAGTTTAGCGTCCAGTCTCATCCCTAGATACTTCGCTTCATTTGCATAAGGTATTTGTGCAGAATTTATGAACAGAGGTAAATTGTTAACCCTTCTGTAAGTGAAATTCACATGCGTAGACTTGTTCTCGTTAAGAGCAATTCGCCAAGTCTTCGTCCAGACACAAATTCTGTCCAATGCTCGTCGGAGGTTTCTCGTTGATGACTCGACTGATTCACCTGTTGCCAGGATGGCCGTATCGTCCGCAAACGTGGCCACGACAGTCTCGTCATCTAGAGGTATGTCTCTTGTGCAGAGCAGGAACAGGGTCGGACCGAGGACGCTTCCCTGGGGTACGCCAGCCCGAATTCGCTTGAAACTCGAGTATTCACTACTACACCTAACACGAAAGAGTCTGCTTTCAAGATAATTTTCCAATATTTTAAACATGTCTTCCGGCAAGTTTTGCCGTAGCTTATATTTCAAGCCTTCGTGCCATACTTTGTCGAAGGCTTGCGATACGTCGAGGAAAGCACTTGAACATATTTTTTCCCTTCTAAGGCTTTTTCAATTTCATGCGTAATTCTGTAGACTTGATCTTTTGTGGAATGGTTAGGTCTGAAACTGAATTGATGATCCGGGATCAAGCGCCTTTCTGCAATTATTGGTTGTAATCGCTTCAGCAGAAGTTTCTCGAATACTTTCGATATTATCGGCAGAAGCGATATGGGCCTACAAGATTTTTTATCATTTGCACATTTCCCCGGTTTTGTAACCATAATGACTTCAGCAACTCTCCATTGCTTGGAACGTATAGAAGTCTAAGAGAAGCGTTTATCATATAAAGTAGCTTGACTAGTGCCTTTTTTGGTAGTTCTTTCAATATTTCGCCAGTAATCAGGTCGTAACGCAGGACCTTATTATTTTTAAGTTTGCTTATTGTCTGTCCGAGTTTAACCAACGAAACTTTTTTCATTCTAAAGCTATCAGGTTCCGCGTTGCTGTTTTGAACGTCAACCAAGGGCGGACCGTCCAAAGACTTGAAAGTTTTCTCTTGCCCATTCGCCCTTAGCTTTTTTTATTGGGGCCGAGTGGATTATAGGTTTCTTGATAGACTTAACTGCTTTCCACAGCAAGTAGTTCGAGCTGTGGAAAGTGGTCTCAGTGGTCTCACGATTTTTGAAATCTTGCAACATTCCTTTCAGTTTGTTAGAGAGGTGGTTCAAGAGGGTTTTGTCTGGAGGAGCCCTCGTGCCTTGCCATCTTCTACGCACTCTTCTCTTTTCACGAAACAATTCTTCGATTTCGAGCGAATATGTTGTGCGAACATGCCCGTCGGTGCTAACTGCGTTCTTTTGGGACGAAGAGTTGTTTCAAGCAGCGCTCTGAATTGCTTCAATGAATTTGTCAACTGCGGTTTCTAACTCGAAAGGAGTTTTCAATGGCGGCGTCCCAGTTCATGTTTTTGCTAGCTAATCTAGGAGCTCTTTCTATTTTCGCCAGTCTTCCACCCATTTTCAAGATTACTCCTGAGTGGTCTGAGCAAAGATCATAGCACCATATGCCGAAGGTATTAATTCGATACGACCTCGGTCCCTTTCCGAAGCCTGGCTCTCGAATGCCGTAATACATAATGATTCAGCTCGATCTGGAGGAAGACTGATTTTGCTGTGTGTGGGCTGGGCATGTTAACATGTTGTTTCTTGGTAATGATAAGGGCCATCAGGAACCCTTTCTACCGAACCTAACCTTACACTTCCTTTGTAAATTTCAATTCCATCCCCTATTTTAGCAGCAAGTCTTTCAAAAATTCAAGTATAAAATTCAATTATAGTCCTCTAAAAGAGGGGTTGGACTGCTTGATTTCCCACTTGATAGTTCTGAATTACCAGTCCAATTTGCCAAGTAGGCTTAATAATTACCAGTCTCCTGTGGTCATCATCATAGCAATGCACAAAAGCAGTTGGATGGCAATCGCAAGACTGCAATTTCACGCCCGAAAAAACTCCAAGGAAATTGAATAAAACTCTTTTTCTCGACCATCGGCAAATAATTGTCTCTTTGTTTCCTTGTGACAGACCGACAATGTTTTCCATGACATCAACAGATTGCTGCAGAAGCCATCGACGGCCTTCGTCCTCGACGATAAAACGGAAGTTTATCGACTATTTTTTTCCCCCCAACTGCAAACAACGATGTTAAGGACAGTTTTTCAATAGTCATCAGCGTCACAGAACACATCTTGTCGATATGGAAGGAAAAACTTTCACCACCAAAGGAGTAGTGTACATTAAAAACTGCTACCGAAATTGCAGTCGCATAAATGTCCTTTAAAAGCCCGAATTGACACCGGGGGTATAGAAGAAAGTCGCTGCTCGCAAGAAAAGGGATTTCCTTTTATAAATCCCAATTGGCAGTACCTATATAGCCGGGATTGAAGGAAAATCACTCCCAGAAGCAAAGTGGAGGGAGCAGCAGCAGCAGCACGTTAAAAAGGTTCCCCACCTCCGATGCGAGTGCCTCTTATATTGTAAAAGTTTGACGGAGCCGAAGTACGAGTAATGTTCGTTTTCAATCTGTGCATATTAAATAGAGTATGGACTGTAGGAGTTTGTTTAAGAGGGGCTGGGCTGGGGATGCACAAGCACAACACACTTTTTACCTTCATGACCTTCGAGAATTGGCTAAGTGCTAAGCCATTCAAGGTGGTTTGCTGGGAGTTGGTGGAAACTTTTTACCGCACTTTGTTTGCCCGAAAAAAGAACGAGCGTTTCCTCCAAAAGGGACTGTTTTTCTTTTTCGTTGAGAGGTTTTAAATTTTCAAAGAAAATATTTAGGGATCGCGAAATTAAAGCATTCGATGGGACGAATTGAACAATTTTGCGAGAATGATTTGTGACACGCGTTTAAACTCGTTTAGGTGTATAGCAATGGCCCGAGGCAGCCATTGCATTGCACAAATGGTTGTGCATCAGGATAACGATAATCACGAATTGGATGAACGCAGTAGCATCAGCAGCATGTGGACAAATTCGATTTGCGTCTGTCAGGATGGTAAAGCAACAACTAATTTAATCGCCGTCGTACTCTTCAAATGTAACCCCCCCAGTCTATAACGCATATATATAGACGGGTGGGCGACAGGCGCAAGCTTGTGACATTCGACGTGTACCTACGACTGGTGGTTGGTATGTAGTACAGCATATTGAGGGTGAAAGTCTGCAATTGCAATGGCAGCATACCAATTCGTAATAGAGTCAGGGACATCCAACAAAAACGTTCGCTCCAAAAGGGATTTCGGAACGCAGCAGCAGGAGCGAATGCATGCGCCTTAATTGAATTTGTAAAATCCCAAATTGAGTTCTATCGCAGCACTTTTGAACAAGTTATGCATTTCAATGAGGCTCCACCACTAAGCCCACAATTACCACTGTTTTATCTCAAGTACGAGTCAACTGCTGTTGTTGTTTTCTTAGGGCGACAAAAGCCTTAAAAAGCCAACAGCCACCCAAAGCCGCCTAGCCACCGCGCACCGACCGTTGACTGCAGAGGCAAAAGGTTTCGCATCCCCGAGCACATCCACGGGTGGTGTTGTCGTGGTGCACTCGGAGTTTGGTGGCCTGGAATGGCTAGGAGCGACCCACCTATACCCGGCCCGTAGGTATGTGCCGAGGAGGAGACACAACTATTTAAAAGTGGTGGCTTAATGTGTTGATACTCTGTTGACCTGCCTGCCCATTCCAGTTTTATTGCCCGCATTCACCGACGGTGGTGCTGGTGGTAATTCAAGCCGGCAGAGTAGTTGACGACTCCAGGGCTAAATTGGATTTGACATCCGGGTTTCGAGTGAAATTTTATTGATATGAAGGGAAGTTTCATTTGAGTTCTCTGACAATGGCTTATATCCCCTGTTAGGCAGGCCATAATTGATTTTATTGCTCTTTAGAGTTTGCAACTAACCCTATTAAAGTCGGGTTCTTACGCAATGGCGGAGCATTGAATTTTATTGGGCGCCATTAAAGTAGCAAATATAAAGCGTTTAAAAATGCCACACACACCAAAAAAAAAAAAACTATACTATCCACATTAAGAGCTCTTAAAAATGATACATTTAAAGGTAAAATCGTTGTTTTTTGTACACCGGAATATGGCCACACAATAAATGCCTGATTAGCATATTTTTCAAATAACATCGATGCGGGGCCGCCTCTGTGCGACACTGAAATAATGTCCTTTTCATTGACTAAATCACTAATAGGAACAATAAATGTTGTAATCTCGGGGTAATTCCCAGGGCCAAATTGGCCAATTATTATCATGATTTTGCTCGACTAATATTCAATTCAACATATTCACGTTTTCGGCTATATGCAGCCAGACAGTGAGTGGTGAGGCAGCCAATGCTTTTGGCCGAATTTATTTTAATATTTTGTGATACCATTTATACTTATAGGAGCGTATACATTATATATTTGTACGGCCTGTTGGCTATAATTGCGAAAAGGGATTCCAGGATTCAGGGATTACCGGAGCGCGATGTAGTCTAAATATTTCATTTGATGACTGCTGCTGCTGTTGGGCTTATAGTTTGCCCCCGGTTGGTTGCATGTTTATCGCGCGGCTAGACGCGGACGGGGCAATCAACGTTTTTAATTCAATGAACAAGTTTGTTTGGGAAAACAGTTTGTATGGGTCTTTTGAATTATTTAGGGGATTGCTTTATTAACATGTCCGTTGTTATGAAAAAAATATTTTTTAATTGTTAGCTATATAGACCTAGACCATGTGGAAGTGTGTATAAGTACGCCTAAGTGCTTTGGGTAATTTTCGGCAATTTTCGAATGTGTTTTGTTTTAGTTTGGGTAAGTTTAGCCCAGACAAAAATTAAAAACAGTCTCCAAGAATTAAAAGAATATACTCAAAGCTTCATACTACGACAGGTTTATTACGCCTGGTCAAAAGAATAACCCCAAAAAAGAATGTTCGACAGCATCTCTTATTAGTGATCGCTAATGAGGATGATAACGCTATTGTCTTCTAGCAGAAACACGTAAAAGAAATCCAACCAAATGTCTAGAACAAGCTTACAAGATAGACCCATATTCTTCTTGGTATCTACCTACAAATCGACCACCCTCTCAATTTGGGACACAAGCCTTATTTGCTTCGACAAAGCTTAATTATTAGAGGTCTTAACTCAGTAAAAGTTGAAAATCTAACAAACTGCATATATAGTATGGAAGGCCCCCATCACTTATGGACTATATATCTCGGAGCCTTAGATAAAGCGATAGCTAAGCCGTGATATACTGAGCAAGGTTCAAAGATCAGCCTTGAGTCTGGACATCTTCAGTAGACGAGTTGCTGCAACCCCGGCTATTCACCTCAAGGCGACCCCGACCTCACAGCGGACCTGTAGCAAACACAGAACTCAATATACCACAACTTCGGTTTGCGAAAAATCTTCCAGACCACCAAGAACTAGTCATGGGGTAGTTGGGGTGGTTTCTCAGATAGACTTAATCTTAGTCTCTCTGTTTTCCTTATCAATTTAGTGTTTTCAAGCAAAAGCCATAGTTATAAAGGAAGTCTTGGGTTAGTTTAAGAATAACGTTATATCTGCCAATGGCCAATGGTGGGCTGCCGTGCGACATAATGGTCAGTATATGCGCCTATTACGCCGGAGGACTCGCTTCAAATCCTCCCTCTGCCACCCGAAACGAAAGACTTGTTCCTTTTCACGCTCCCCACCGTGGCTACCGATGCGCAACATAAGTCGCCAAATGGCGTCTTTTACTTCTCTTGAGAGGCTCGGTGACAACATTTCAAAATAAGCGTTTTTTGGACCCTTTTCTCAAAAACCGGCGAAATCGGAAACTTACTTACTTACTTAAGGAGGCGCTACAGTCCAGGGTGGACCTGGGCCTCAACCAACAAGCTTCGCCAGCCTGTCTTCTGTCTCTAGCTAGCCGTCTTCAGTTTTGCACGCGAAGTTGGCTGAGTAAAACGTGAAGGTAAACGTAAGCAAATCCGAAGTGATGGTTGTTTCCCAGACTCCTGCACATTAATGGAGCTGCATTGAAACAGGTAGAAAAGCTTAAGTATCTCGGGGTCTTTTTCACGAAAGGTGGAAGGAGTGATACTGAGTTAATCTGTAGGATTGACCAAGCTGCAGCAATAGTAAAAGAACTGCGCCGGCCGGTCATCAGGAAAGTAGAGCTTGGACTGAAAGCAAAGATCTCAGTTTTTAATTCAGTGTTCCTTCCAATCCTCATCTATGGTCAAATTTGGATAATTACCGAAAGAATTAAGCCGCAACCATAATAGACTTAAAAGGGATTAACCTAATGTCAAAATACATCGAACATCCCACTCAAGTTCTGTCAAATACTTACGGTGCCCGCCCATAAAAGACTTCAGCAAACGTTTCGGAAATCGTTTGAAATTTGTATGTATCTAAACATACAAATTTCCGTCAAAATTTACCTGTCAAATTTCCGTGTTGAACCCCTCACTTGAGTGGGACTAAACTTAAGAGAACAAAAGTTAACAAAGATCTAACGAAACCGAGCAAACGGCTATTATGTTCGTGGCATACGAATTCCGTGTAATGGGACATTTCGGAAAGCCGACTTAAGCCCATCTAAGTCTATTATGGTTAGGCCTTTAAATCGCGGGTACAAGCTGCCGAAATGAGATTTCTGAGGTGCGTTGCTGGTGTTACTCTTAGGGATAAAGTAAGAAATGTCAGAATTCGTAGGAATCTTGGTGTTGCGCAGCTGCTTCTCCTAGTGGAACGATCAATTCTTCGATGGTTTGGACACGTTGTTCGCATGCCCCCCGACAGACTTCCTAGACAGGTTATGTTAGCCGAGATGCAACTGCGTCGCCCGCCTGGTAGGCCAAGAAACAGATGGTGGGATCAGGTAAAGAACATCTCCGAGACCCGTCTGAGGATCGCGCCTGTGTCTCTTGAGTTGGTAGCGGAAGATCGGGATAGCTGAAGGGACCATTAAGCCATCCTCGCTTCGCTCCGCGACCCTTCTAATGATGATGATGATGAAGTTGGCTTAGGTCCCCTTTCACTTGCGTGTGCCACCTAGACGTGACCCAGCCATCGTAGACGTTGTATTTTGACACTTCTGGTTAGGTCGGTGTCGCTGTAAAGCCCGTACATTTCGATGTTATTACTCCTCCTTCACTGTCCGTCTATGCAGACGGGACCGTAAATCGTCCGAAGAATTTTCATCGTGAAGCAGCCTTAAGTGTTTTAATCCGCCTTTGACAGGGTCCATGCTTCTGCGCCGTAAAGTAGGACTGGGATGATGGGAGTCTTATGCATGGACACTTTATTTACTCGAAAGAGGGCTTTGCCACTCAAGTGTAGCCCGAAGAAACGGCGATCGGCAAGAGTTATCCTTTGTTTTATTTCAGCACTGGTGCCATTGTCTGAATTGATAGCGGAATCCAGGTAGACAAAGTCCTTAACTACCTTTTTTTCGTGATCAAGGGGTTATGGCTACGCCTTAAAATGCGTAGCACATCGCGAGGGGAAAGAATTTGGAGATAGACAAGATAGAAGAAGAAAGTATCTCTCGATCTAACACATGCACTGATGAGCCAAACATGAAACTGAAACTCTGCACAGAACCACTTAAGCTTATACCCGCAAGTCTTATGCCTTTACAGAGAAAAGCAATAGTACGACCAGCAGAATATTTCATAAAAACATCAGGCATGCACCTTATTGTTGTCCATTCTATTTGCATAGTGGAAGAGAAAAGGTAACAGACGCCGACCAGGAAGCTGCTCATTTTGAGACAGACGCTTCTGGATTTTTCGTTTGCTGCTGGTTTTGGTCCGCCCCGAATATTTTTCATTCCGATACCTTACATATCTGGTGAGCATTCGCCTATATTCGCCACCTGGAGAGGCGCCCAATTGGGACCCCAGAAGGGAAGGTGGTTATAGCTGCCGATGGCGATGTTTTGTCCAAGACGTTGGTGTTGGGTTGTTTTCTTGGTGACAGCATATAATTGGTTTTGCCCTCGTTTACTGCTAAACCCATATTCGCCGCTTCCGTCCCAATACTCACGAAGGCTTCACTGCCTTCACGCGTTGTTCTTCCGATTATGTCAATGTCGTCTGCGTATGCGAATAGTTGAACGGACTTTTGAAAGATTGTGCCTCTGGTGCTGGCACAGGAGTTTTGCACAATTTCTTGAAGTATAATGTTAAAGAAGTCACATGACAGCGCGTCGCCTCGACTGAATCCTTTTTTGACATCAAAGGGGTCGGGGAGGTCTTTGCCGATCTTGACGGAACAGCGTGAATTTTCCATCGTCACCTGCACAGACTGACGAGTTTGGCAGGGATGCCAAAACTAGACATTGCGCTACATAGCATGTATAGATGCTTCCTCCGACCATATCTTGCAGATGAGCTGGTGAATGCTCCTAACCAGCTCATCGCCAGCGGATTTAAAAAACTCGGCAGCTAGGCCGTCTGCTAGAGCTGCTTTGTTGCACTTGAGCTTAGTTTCACAGCTGGTTTCACCTCCTCCAGGTCGGGTGGGCGGTATCGTTTGTATACTTCGTCGGTAACGTCTTTGCCCAGGTTGAATGGTTCGTTCAGCCTGACAGCGGTATTTGGTTCGTCTTCGCCGTTATGCAATCTGCAGAAGTGGTTCCAAATCCTCAGCACCGACTGCGATGCTACAACGATGTTCCCTTGATGGTTTTTACAGGCTTCAATTCGAACTTTAAACCCTTGGCAGGACCTTTTGAGGCGAAATTGGAAAGCGTTTTACAATCTTAAACAGCTATATTTTTTAGCTAAGAGAGATTAATTTTATGAGTCGTATTCATACCAAACGAAATTAAACAATCGAATAAATATCTCAACCGTGCAAATGCGCGGTTGGACCACCCTTTTTTTCAAGTTTTCACTCCACATAATATGTCAAAAAATAACAAAAGCATCAGCATTTTACATGTGGGATAGGATGGGGTATTCAACGGTTCGTTCTACGGACTGTACATTCTGCGTAAACACTGTAGCACTTACTCACTGGGTTTTTTCTGACCTCAGCACAGGAGCTGTCAGACAAAGAAAATGGTCAGCACATTTGAGCAAGAACTTCGTTCTGAAGTCATGTTTCGTAATGTTATACGAAATTGCGAAAAGTGACGTTGGAGTCATTGTGTTGAGAAACATTAAAATTGTTGATTTGATAAACGTCAGGCCGAGATGGCGTAAATTCTTCTTTGTGAATCCCACTTTAATTCTATGAAATGGATCATAAGATAACTTTGCTTTAATATAAAAAATTTTTACATTCTTGAAGTTATATTTTACAAGCGGTGCGGCAGTGATCAGCAAATTGAAAAAGGATTGGCATAAAGATTGACGGTTCTTTAATCAACACAGAAATGTAATTAAAGTAAAGAAAATTTTCTTTGCAAATTGTTACGTTTATTCTACGAAGTCCTTTCAATAATCCGTAAAAAGTGATTGGGACGCATTTTTTGCCTCGGGCGTACCTTTTATTTTTTAAGGTACACTATCAAATTGTCCATCGGTAACGCCATGGTCTCAACCTCCGCAGGGTCTAACAAGCCCTCTGTAATTAAAATTTGCCTTGAAAAACTTCTCAAAGTACCATTCGGACTCGGCATAAGGATGCTGTATGCCGTGTTCTTGCGTAAGTAAGATTGGCGTTTCAAAATAAGGGACAAAACGGCCCCATTTTGGGAGTGGTCGCATTGAATTTGCCGGTTTTCAAACCTTATTTGTATGCAATACGTTTGCTTGTAATCGAGAAATTCGTGCTTTATAGCAAGAATTCTTTGCCAAAATCTGTATACTGTTAATTTACTGGAAAAAATTTAACTACGCCTACTTTTGCGAGCGTACCTATTTAAATAAAAATCTAGTTTTTGGTTAAAAATGCACTAAACACATGTAAGCCTCATCTGGACGATATATTTAAACAAAAAGTACAATATTTTTGAAAAGGGGTTGATGCCACGCCCCAATTTTAGCTGAAGGAGATTGTCATATTTGACATTTGGCGAATCGGAGCTTTACAGGGGTTAATTGGACATACTGGGATATACGTGTTTTGGCCTTTTTAACCATTTCTTGAATTCCAAATCCATGAAAGAGCAATTAAAAAGAGCTCAGTGTCACGTGTTCGGTCACATTTCGGTCTAATTGGACAGTTGCCCCCACCCACAGTAAGGATAATTAATTTAATTAAATAACTAGAAAATTGTGCTTTAATTGAGGCCCAACCTAGGCCTTTTTCAGCACCTCGTTTTTCTGGAATTTCAAAATCATAATTCCTACAGGTTCTATTTATGGGCTCTTCAAACTTTAGCCTTAATTAATTGAAATTAAACGAGTTTTGGTCGAAATTTATTGTGAGCGAAGAGGCCACTTTTCATTTGAACGCAAACAAATCCGCCAAGTTCAAACAAACAAATCCGCCAAGTGACATTTTTGACCTTGCCATTTATAAACCTATACACAGAAATGGCATCATTCTGTATTTGCAGCGCTCGAATTCCCAGTTTCTGTTACGCCCCGAGAAGTAAAATATTTACACAGGTTGGTTATGTTTCCTGGCAGTTAACCTGCCAGAGAGCACATTTAACTGAAATAAATTCCAGGTATGGAACAAGGCAGAGCTTTTCAATTTCGAAAAACTATTCTGAAACAGATTTTGTGTCGACATTGTTTTCGGGCCTTTCTCAGAAACTTCACTCAACTCATTACTCGAAATTAACATACCGAACAGAAGTAATTAAAAAAAGACCCCAATTGAATTCAAATCAGCTATTCAGCTGAAATATTCGCAGCCACCAAAGACCTTTTGCTATTTTCTGAATAAGGATCGAAAATTTTGTAAATTAGCCAAGTTATATACCTTTTCATAAGTTTGCGCCATTCAAAGACACCCTTAAGGCCAGCAATCTAACTGAATGAATGCTATCGCCAAGAAAATCCCTTCTAACTAAGTTTCCAAAAGACAATTCTTTTTTCGGACCCCACCATGCCATACCGCGCCGGTTAAACGAACGAATTCAATCATAGTAAGGGACCGGGGAAATAAAGCAAAAAAAAATAAAATAAGAGAAAACTCAGGCCCCCAAAAGAATAAGTTTATCCTCAGCAGTAATAATATTTTCGAATCTATAACTTTTTACGTATCCAACCTATATCTACCTGGTGGTTGTTGAAGCTTCTATTGCAGCAAAACGAAGATGCCATTGGCAACTTTCTTTCATACTCAAGTAACTTTTTAATAAAATAACATCCTTTCAGTCGAATTTCCATAAACTTTCATTATTTTAAGAAAACTTTCTTCCGTTGCTCGCTGAATTCAACGCCTTCCGTGCCACCGAACACCTTAGATACTCTTTACCTGAACTAATTTTCCAATTTCATAGAAAGAACCTTTCGTTCCTTGCTTGGCCCCAAGGAGACAAGGACCATGTCGCGTCTTCGTCGTCGTCGTCGTCGTCCTCGCTGCGCTGCTTCGAAATTCTATAATGGCGTTAGAATAAAAAACAAATCCGCACTCTTTCTTTAACTCAAATGCCGTTCATTTTGTCGAGCATGAATGTACAGAAATGGCCGCATAAACAGTTATATTTATACACGCTGAACCCTAGAATAATAGCAGGATTCACAAAATCTGTTCCATCTCACCTACTTGCACAGAGCCCTATACGGAGCGGCTATTATACCTTTTTAAGGATCACACCATCATCCGCTGGGTCCTTGCCGCGAAATTGTACATCCTTGTATTAAAAATATATGCATGTGAAGGTGTGTGTGTGTCGGTCTATCGTTTTAACTTTCGCCAAACATCGCCTCCTGCAAATGTCTTGTACCTAGACGAAAGTCCGAAAAATGTCTGCTGCTTCGTTCACGTCGATAATAGAAGAAACTTAAAAAGTTGTTAATTATTTTCATAGGGAAACTTTTCCTCAGACACTTCAAAATTCTCTCGTTTTCTAGGTGTATACTTAGCAGGATTTTTCTCCTCTCAAGGAGATATACCTAGAAACAAGGATGAGGTCCTGTGATTTCGATTCCATTTTATTGGCTTAGGAGAAGCGAGAGCGGAAACTTTTTAATTTATTTATGAAAAGAGGCTGTACATTCGGATCTAGTCGATTTATGAAAGTCACCGACCGCACTTGCCTGCTGCGTTTCCTCGAAGGAGCGAAGCTTTTGTGTGCTAAGGAAAGGAACTTTTTGTTTTTATGAGGTGGTAGCTAATTGAGAGGCATTATTGCGGACGAAGAGGTAACATTTGCGGAAGAGCATCATCTGGCTTCGAAATCTGTTTGTCTCTATAGGTTAGTGGGGCTGAGGAGATTCAAATTGAGAGCAAAAGCGGAAAAAGAAAATCTTAGAAAAGTTCGCTTTTCGTCCAGGCGTCTTTGTATTATTAAGTGACACTTTAACGCTGTTTTTAGGGTCATGGAGATGGGCACTTATTGTGTTTGAAGGATACTTGAGAGCATAGTGGTTGAGCAGTAGGTATTTTTTTTTCTGTAATTTTATTTTCTGGCTAATGATGCCTGTTATTTGAAACTTCAAGTAAACTTCATTATCCAGAGGCGTATCGACTCTAATTGACCTAATTTCACCTGGTGGATGAAAAGAAAGGGTTAATTCTCATCCTCCGGTCCTGTTTATTAGGTCATGTGGTAATGGAGGAACGAAAACTTCAACCATCTTGGACATTGTAAGAAAGTACATAACAGGGATATGGAAAAGGAGGGCTTGGTGGAAGTCATTTGAATGAAGTTGCCACTCGACTGCATCTGGTGGTATTGCCAAGCAGATTTTTGTTTTCATCTAGTTGTCAAGCAATTTTTGCATTTATGATGGGTGAGCATACCGCAACAATGAATACTTCTGCATTCTGTTTGTATGTTTTTTTTTTTTAAATGGGGTGGACGGACAGCCGGCGCGGCGGCTAAAACTCCAAAATCTCCAAATGAGACCAATATGCCAGGTATAAAATACCGACGTAGCCAACATTGGTTATGCTCGTCTCTCATTATTTCCGTCCCTCGATTATGACTTAGCAAGTAGCTTACGCTTTCGTAGTGTTTATTGCGTACGGTTGGTTGCTATCCAGTGAGCGCACCTTCTAAGACCGTCGGTCAGTGCGGCTTCAGCCTACGTCGCCAGGTCGAAGGGTCTTGTTCTTTGTAGTCGTCGCTCGTTCGCTTGTTTGTCTCGTTTAGAGTCTCGTTAAAAGTACGGAACAGTTCATTGTTGCAATGAACATGAAGACGAGCATTTATCTTTCAAACAAATATTGTTACCTCTTCGCTCACAGTAGCTATTCCTAAATCCGTAGGGGAGAGCGGGGCTAGAAGTAACAGGAGTAAGAAGTAACAGGCAAAAACGAAA
The DNA here is from genome assembly GCA_947623515.1 of Neoascia interrupta. Classification (NCBI taxonomy): domain Eukaryota; kingdom Metazoa; phylum Arthropoda; class Insecta; order Diptera; family Syrphidae; genus Neoascia; species Neoascia interrupta. The sequence continues at coordinate 154,815,734 of OX392462.1, forward strand.
GTGTTCATCTAAGAAGTGTTCCTCTAAGTGAAAACTTTTCGGCACAATACCATAGCAACCGGCTCAATAACTTCAGTTGCAGATTGAACCTCAGATAGAGAAGTCCTATGGGTGGTGCCAAAAAATAGGCTGTTTTTAACTTTTTATTTTCTCTTATTTTCGATCCTTCTGCTTACACGTAGAAAATTTGTATGAGGCTTTGTAAAGAAAAAATTTTGTGTAAAATTTCTTGCCGAGGCTAAAAGTAACTTTTTTCTGGGGTAAATTGTAGCGTAGTTTAAATTTATCGCGTAGGCTGATGAATAGCCTACACGTACACCTCATGAACCAGGCCCGCTTTCAACACTTTTGAGACCTCTTCCCTGTGCACCTGTTCCGTCAGGCCTACACGTTTACTCCGCACCAGAGGAGACTATGTCATACCCAAAGATCCAACAACGAAAAAGGGCGACATCGCGAAAGATCAGAAAAATATGTGATTTTCACCGAAAAGCAGGCACTTTTAATGGAAAAAACAAAGGGGAAGGTAAAAGGGGAAACAAACGTAAACTAAACCAGTAGAGAGACAAAAAGCAAGTCAAAGTAAAAAGGTTTCAGCCTTGTAACGATGAAGATGAAAAGTATCTGCTGTGCCTTTGCCTGTGCTGCATTTGGTGTGTTGTGGGCCAAATTGTCACAGCCTGCCAGGTGAAAAATCGTTTAGTGTAGAACATGACAAAGCATAATATTAAATGTAGATATAACGGGTGATTTTTTAAGAGGTTGAGAACTTTTTTTAAAAAAAAAACACAAAAAATTCGAAAAAATTAATGAAATATTTATTTGAATCGATAGTTTGAACCTTGCAATTTAATGTTTAAAGATAATTTCATGCAAATGTTGACCGCGGCTGCGTCTCAGGTAGCCCACCCGCTGAGTCCAATTTTGGCATACTCTTTCACACATATCGGCAGGTATCTCACGAATGAATGCATGGATGTTGGCTTCCAGTGCGTCAATCGAAGCGGGCTTGTCCCTATAGACATTAGCCTTTACATATCCCCACAAAAAATAATCTAATGGTGTCAAATCGCACGATCTAGGCGGCCAATTGACAATCTTCCGAATAGACTGCTCAGAAGGTCGAGAATGCCGACCATAAAATGGAAGCAGCGCGCGATGAACATTTCGAACCGAGCACGAATTTTGATAGTAAAATTCAATAATTTGCAAGCGTTGTTCATTTGTAAGACGATCCATGGTTAAATTGCAAACCAAACTGAAGCTGTTTGACAGTGACACAAGGTACTAAACACACGTCAGCTGTCAAAACCAGTGTTGCCAAAACCAAACCAGCTAAGAAATCACCCTTTAAAATAAAATACATTTTTTTTTAGTTTTTCTTGTCGAATGAAACGCACTTTTTTGTGGTGAAACAATGCTTTTTTTTAAGCAATATTTCTCAAGCAATATTAGGTTTTAAAGAGAATAATTATGTTATTTAATTATTAGAATAATTATGTGGGTACGGACGATATTATCGGTGGGCACGGTGACCCGGATCAAAACAGGAACGGAGGGAAGTAGTTGGACTTTTGCTGGGCATATGGCTTGTCCATCATGAACACCTTTTTCCCACACAAAACCATTCACAAACACACATGGTACAAGCACAGTTTAAATCAGAGGTCACTGATTGATTTTTTTGTTGTACCATCGTGTGCTCGAAGAATGATCTGTGATGTTCGATTTTTCAGGGAAGCTGAGCTGTCAACTGATCACCACTTAGTGGTGTGTTACTTGTATATCAGCGACAGTATTCCTTTGCCACCCAAGCGAAAACCAAAATTGGTGACCCACATACGGTAGGAAAGATTGCAGGATACTGACTCTGACTTCAGAAAGCGCTTTACAGCATGTTTCGGAGAAGTTTGAGCAAATGGCAGCTGTTTCTATCGGCATTCATTGCCTCTGCAGGAATTGTTTGTGGAGTGAAGCGGCTTGGGGTAGCCGCTGTTGGTGAGAAAGTAACTGCTTGGCTTATAACGCCTGGAGTTCAAGAAGCCATCAGATAGAATAAGAGAGCCTACATTGCGTGGATCCAATGTAGAAACTCAACTTCTCAAGCCCGGTACAATGAGGCACGAAGGAGTTCCATTCTGGCAGTCAGAACAGCCAAGGAACAGGCATGGAAAAAGTTCGGCGTGAAGTTGGAGCACGATTACAGATCTGCAAACAAGATATTTTGGCAGACCATTTACCGGCTCAGAGAAAGAAAGTTAAATATCATTTAAGGGATTAAATCCAAGGACGATACACTTCTTTCAAATGAGAGCGATGTCTTGCGCAGATGAAGAGAGCACTTTTCGGAGTTGCTCGAACCCCAACAGGGCACTGAGATGGCATTCCCACTGCGGACGAGAATGTGGGACTATTCTCCGATCATGGTTACGGAGAATAGTCCCACAGTAGACGAAGTCTCGATCTCGATCGATTTTTTTCAGTCGATGCCACGCCCACAAGGGGCAGTCAGCGGACTTTATTTTTATTTTTTATTAGTTATAAACATTAGAAAGTGCTTATTGGTAAATTTCAGCTTTTCACGTCGTCTTACAGTTTTGAAAGCACTGGAAAGACCGATTGTGGGCGTGTCTGTGGGCGGATTCAAAAAATTTAAGCACTTGTGTTGCTTCGGATGACAGAGAGCCTACTTATAAAATTTTAGCTTTCCAGCTCAAAATTTAAGGCCTAAAAATTGGTGACATACGGACGAACGGACGGACATGGCTCATTAAACTCAGAATTCGGTGTATATCATATGCCCTTAAGGTCTTGGGGGTCTATCGTTATTATTTCTCTATGTTACATTTTCGCCTCTATCAAACTAAGTATATTCCATTCCTGTGAAATAGGGTATAAACAATGTACTAATGGACTTTCGCGAAGATTTTGGGCCGCGAACTCTACCTATAATGTGTCGTTCGTTACAAACTTGGAATTGAATTTGATGGGCTTTCAGCAATTGATGCTCTTCCCTCTTGGTTGGCAAATGACTCAGGTTAGACTGTGATGATACGGATGGCCTCTAGTAGTCTAGTCCATTTGACTACATAATTAGGGATTTCGGATGAACTAGAGTCTCCAGGCCATCCATCTGTCTCTTAGTGTAAACGCAAGTTGGAGCACGCCCTGATTAGCTGTTAGGCTGCTCCAATAGGGGTGCTGCGTCTAGTAAGCCGGTAAGAGAGAAAAGCAGGAAAGAAAGAGGCTGAAGCCAAAAAGTGAAGCGAAAGGATGAACAAAAGACCTTCTGTGCAACTTTATCTTCTGCGATGAGCAAAAAGTCGTTAACCAAAGCTGATTTCTTTATGTGGGCATGAAGTTGATAATAGCTTTGGAAATACCTCCATCGCTGTTGTAAGTGCGATCTTCATAGCTCCCATTGTGCAGACACAGCACACAAGCTATAATCTTGGCTGGCCAAAGGCCACACTGATTTAGACTCAAACAGTACAAAAGAAAAAATCTTGTATGCGACATTAAGAAGACTGATGACTCTGTAGTTAAAACAATTCAGAGGGTCTTCTTTCTTGAGTACCCGGCACAGGATAGAAGCATTGCTGAGGTTTCATTCATCAGGAATGCTTTCCTTTGCCATATCTTGCGAGAGTGTTGGTGCATGCTCCTAACCAGATCATCGCTAGCGGGTTCGGAAATTTCGTCAGCAGCTATTTCGTCAGATCCGGGTGCTTCGTTCCATTTAAGCTTAGATAAAGGTACTTTAACTCTCTATCTCGTCAACCGCTTAGAAGCCAGTGTTCTCTTCCCCGCATGGAATTTTGGTTACGTTGCCACTGGAAGATGGAACCTTCTAAATGTGTGGCCCATCGAAGGGACAACCTAAAATGGGAACGTAGGGACAGAGTAAAAATTAGATTCGTCAAGACGAATTGATGGAAGAATTTCTGTGAATTAAGCGAAACTCACAGTAACTCAGGGCTCTTGGGGAAGAAGGGCGAAAGAAAAGATCAGGGCTATAACCAATAGAAAAAGGTTGACCTGGGCGAACAATTCCATCGCTATACCCTCCAGGGGTGAATAATATTCGACTAATAATAATATTCCGAAAAGCAGGGAGAATTATCTAAGCATGGTTACGTTGAAGAATTACATGTCCTGCTTAAAGCTGTGCTTTGTTCTCAGAGCGGTCTTAAAGATAAATCCGAATGATTGCATCCACAAATAAGGGAAGGCTAGCCACACCACAGAGTAGCACTGTACACTCCTAAGCCTGTCCTCGTTCATGCTCAAGACGATCGTCGCGGTTGTATTGTACGGTGGATGGCTACAGAGAGAAATTCTAACCGCACCAAAGTCTAAAGGGCGATCTGAGTGCGAATAACAGACGCTCAGAGGACCACACCCACCGCAGCATTGGAGGCTATAGCACACAACCTCGGACATATACCTAGTGCAGCAGACAGACCGCTAAACGGCTGCTTAGGGAAATAGTCTTCTAGACCTTGTAGATGCGCTTGTGATGTGGAATCTCAGTGACAGCGTTACCGACGGACAATTTGAAAATGTCGCCAAAAAAAGTCGGCCGTGCCAAAAAATGCGTCCCAATTAAAAAAATACACTAATGTTTAAATTTTACAGAAAAAAAAAATCGTGACACGATAAAAAACTCACTTAAATTTGTAGTCTCAGACCCGCTGCTCACTTGATACCCAAAATAGTAAAAGAGAACAAAGAGTTAAATGTGTAACAAAAACTTACTTGTTGCAAAATCTTTTAATAGCTGCCTGCAACTTCTACCTACATATTAAAATATTGAATTGAGAATCAGACAAGACATGATCATCCCTAACATAACATGAAGCGGCTCACCTCCTATTGGCAGAAAAAACTGAGAGTTGCATTGCAAGGTTAGCTCCGTGGGTCCGTCATTAAAGTTGTCAAAATCTTCGACTCACGGAATTATTAACTCTCCCAAATCTCATGTCACATAGAAAAACACAGGAAAAGAAGTTCGACTTGTTCTCAGATGTCATTTTTCATAGAAACACGCAAAGCAACTGCCATTCAACACAGAAAAAACATTTAAGGAAGCTCATACTGTTCTCCAAAATTGATCCGGGACCAAGTCACCAAATTTAGTGAGTTTAGGATAGATAAACCCCAGACCTAAATTCACTGAAATATTAATTTCTGGGTTTAGTCTCAGTTTAACTCGGAAACTCTGATGATCTTAAACTGAAAAACCGGACCTAAGAAGGGGTTATCCCGCTCTCCACCCCCGAGTAATTGAAAAGGATCTGTTCCTCCAGGTAGGGAGTCGTCCCGTTGGGTTACCTCCTGGCTACGCGAAGAAAACACTAGACGGATTTACTGCTGACTTGAAAATTTATTTGACTCATTTATTTCGTATAGTGAAATTTGTTTAGCAAGAGGCAGATGCAATAACTTTTTTCAATTTGTGGCTGTTGTATTCATAACTGATTTGAAAATTAAAAATAAGTCCCAATGTCGCCTGTTTTGAAAAAAAAGGGTCCAAAAACCGGTTATTTCGAAATGTGGTCGCCAAACGTCCCGATAGTAGAAAAGTCGCCATTTGGCGACATGTGTCGCCCATCGGTAACCCTGCTCAGTGATGTGCAGTGTTTTTTAGGCATTGGCTCGAAAATCAAACAGCCATTACCTGGCGTGGAATCGGCTAAGGTGCGATCTATGCTAAGTGTTGCCACAAATCACAAAAATTCGTCTGCGTAAACTGTGGTCATCACAATTTTCGTGTGACAGCTCACGATCAATCGCCGTCAAAATCAGCTGGTCGCCAATTTTCAAACTTTCTGGATAGTTGGGATTTTTGCCTACATTTAGGCTGACTTTCTGCTTGCATAAATAAAAAAAAAAGTGTTCTTGCATCACAGGCTTAAATAAAGCAACGATTCGGAACAATATTTTCTGTGATCACTTTACGCAGATGGATTATTTTGTTTCATCACATCGACTGCCACAAAATGAGAAAATCGCAGATCACCATAGCCGATTTCACCCCAGACTGTAATCCTCTAGACCTTATAGATGCGCGTCTGATGTGGAATCTCAGTGGTGTGCAGTCTATACTAAAGCCTGCACAGCCTGTTAGGCACTGGCTCGAAAGCCAAATTGTTGTTTCCTGGGATGGAATCGGCTAATAGGCTAATGGGCTAATAGGCTAATCGGCTAATCACTTAATCTATGCTAAGTGATGTCACAAATCACGTTGATTTGTCTGCGTAAACTGTGATCATCACAATTTGCTTGTGACAACTCTCGATCAATCACCGTCAAAAACAGGTGGTCGCCAGCTTTCAAACTTTTTGGTTACTGACTTTCCGCTTGCGCTAATGAAGAAAGTGTTCTAACATCACAAGCCTAAATAAAGCAACTATTCGGAACAATATTTTTGTGATCACCTTACGCAGACGGATTAATTTGTTTGTTACATCGACTGTCACAATATGATCGCAGATCACCATAGCCGATTCCACCCCTGGTGTCTGGTGTCTCCATTGGTCAGATTCATTATTAGTCGATTTTCACGATTGGACTGAAAAACGACTAAAAAACATAGAGTGGAACACCATTAACAAAACAATTTTCAATAATTTTCCAGTAATCTTCCAATCCTAGAAATCGGTTAGTGATAATAACGCTGACCTGCGGAGACGTATAAGGTCCATGACCTTAAGGTCAATAAATCGTCGAATGACCTTTAAGGTCATGAAGTCAGATGTGGTGAAACCAAATTCTGTGAAATTATGCAACAAAACTGTAGACGAGATATGGCTTGGCAACACTTTTACCCTGGGTGACAGCAAATACCGATATCCAAGGAAACAAAGAAGCAGACAAGCTTGCAGGATCTGGATCAGAGATAAATGGATCTCTAGCCGCCTAACCCATAAGAATTCCGCGAGGTAGATATAGCACTTATAAGTGCTATGGAATTGCATTTAGAATAGAAACTAAATAAGAGTTGTTAAAGAAGTTGACTCTTTTTTCATGTGCTAATCACATCCTCGGCCCGAAATAAAGCTTCAGGACAAGGACTCGTGGACGTAATCGATGAACTTAAAGATCTAAGCTGTGTGGAGCTGGGTCCGGGGTGGACCTGGGCCTCAGCCAACAAGCTTCGCCAGCCAGCTCTGTCTCTAGCTAGCCGTCTCCAGTTTTGCACGCGAAGTTGGCTTAGGTCCTCAATTGCCTCCTTAGCCCAAAGAAACAGCGATTGGCAAGAGTTATCCTTCGTTTGATCTCAGCGCTGGTGTCATTGTCTGAATTGATAGCGGAACCCAGGTAGACAAAGTCCCTAACTACCTCAAAATTATAGCTGTTGATGGTGATGTTTTGTCAAAGACGTCGGTGTTGGGTGTCTTTTCTTGATGACAGCATATACTCAGTTTTGCCCTCATTGACTGCTAAACCCATATTCGCCGCTTCCGTCCCAATACTCCCGAAGGCTTCACTGACATCACGCTTTGTTCTACCGATTATGTCAATGTCATCTGCGTATGCGAGTAGTTGAACGGACTTTTGAAAGATTGTACCTCTGGTGTTGGCGCGAGAGTTCTGCACAATTCTCTCAAGTATGATGTTAAAGAAGTCGCATGACAGCGCGTCGCCTTGTCTAAATCCTTTTTTGACATCAAAGGGGTCGGTGAGGTCTTTGCCGACCTTGACGGAACAGCGTCAGTTTTCCATCGTCATCCTGCACAGACTGACGAGTTTGGCGGGGATGCCAAAACTAGACATTGCGCTATATAGCTCGTCTCTATAGATGCTGTCAAGGGAGATCTTAGATTTCCTTAATCATTAAAGTGTTTCCTTTTAAAGCGTTAAGAAAGTTCCCAAATCGGTACAATAAACCTTATTGCTCGTCTAACTAATGACCCAGGCCCAGGAACTTAACTACTGTCACAGAGGCATCTATAAACCTAACCTTACCGTAACCAACATTCTTCTTTTAAAAGGGTCTGGCTAGACGAATCGATGAAATCTCTGCAGGGAAGTCTCTCCCAAACAACAACGACATCCGGTATTTTTTCTTACGCATATAATATGCTTTTTTGAGAAGAAACATTTGACGTGTATTAGAACAAGTCCTAATTATTCAAACTCAGCGACAAACCTCTTAAAAACCGATTTCACAACCGGTGTTAAGCATCACTCACTCCGAGTTATCTCCGGCAACCCTTCATTAAATATACCAAAGCACAGATCGCTTAACAAAAACATCCAACTTGTAATTAATATCATGCCGACCATTAACCTTTTCAACGAGCCAAGGCAGTGCCTTTCTTACTTCTTGAAAAGAGGACTATACCCAGCGCAAAAAACTGCCTTGACATATTTCATCTATTTATGTTTCAAACACTCACATAAACAACACAGCCTCAAAGAAACTTCCCTAAGACTTCAATGTTTCGCTCGTTTTGTTAAATGACAGTATCTTGACCCAGAAATCTGTCCATCCCTTTGTCCATTATCTTAGTGCTATGCAAGGCAGTTTTACACTGCTCCCAAAAAAAAAGGAATAAAGGAACACAGCCAAAGAAGAGCGGAGAAACACATTTTTTGCCGGACACTTCCGAACGAAAGTTCATAAATAATTCCAGAGGGTAATATAGACATGAACTTGTGCGCGCAGCAACCAACCGACCAACCGACCAACCACCCTCATGCCAGAAGTGAATACGAAAGCTACTTACCCACTCGACAGAAACACTTCAAGCTTGTTAAAAAGTTTCGTCGGAAATACGAATCTTTATCAATGCTACCAGAACGTATTTCGAACTGTGGGAAAACTTAGGCACATTATCCCGAACCACACGATATGAAATTTTCCGTGCCGCCCCCCCATCCAGGAGCTGGAGTTCGGGCGTATTGTATAGTGTAAGAATTTTCTGCATCAACTTTTCCATCCGTCCGCGCCGCCCTCTGTACAGCAGAGCCTTCAACGTCCTGTGCACACACAAGCAAAGCAAAAGAATCAATGGAGCGTCCAGAAAGAGCACAGAGACTCTCAAGCAGTCAAGCTGCGATCCGAAGCAAAAAAAAAGTGTTTTCCAACAGTATGTACAGAACACCGCTCCTCCGCATACACAGTGATTTTCCGTCGTCCGGCACCCTTGAGGATTTTTCACTTTTTAAGGACTCTCAATCGGAAATCTAAAATTGATAGAAAGTTAAACTTAAATGTACACAAAGCCCGGACAAAGCCTTTATCTTGCCCCATTCTGGCGACTGACAGACAAAAATAAAATTCTCGAAACAGAAAACTTATATTGAATCGGATTTTGGTCCTTTCGCCATTGTCGACGTTGTCAGTGTGCGATGTGCACATATAATAGCCGACCAAATCATAAATACAACATTATGTGGCCATTATGCAATACTATGCGAATCGAATGTCCTGTCTGTTGTAGATGTTCGTATTCGTAGCCCAGGAAAGGACCGAAACCGAGAGACGTTTCAACTCGGGGCTGCCACTAGTCATGTGCAATGTGCAGGCACTATGGACTGCATTGGTGATGGTGATGGTGATGGTGCGCCTTCTAGCTCCAGAAAAGTTCAATAAATTATTTTTACTTTGACAATGTCGGTTCTGCCCCACAATGATCTATCTTTGTTTCGCTACTTTGCGGAATATCTCTCATCCGCTTCGGATTTGGATTCCGCCACCCAAGAGCCAACGAGGATGATGGTAATGTGCTCGGCAGCGAGCGGAAAGCAGAATCTCATGCAGCCAATTGAGTTTGTTCCGTGTCTTTTTTTGCGCGCTCCTCAAAGGACGCTTCGCTACCAACAGATTCAAACTTGAACCAGAAAATAGTCACTGGGGTTCACTTGCTCTGTGCTGCATTTTAATTTTTCTCGTGTGTCTGTCGGTGGGATGGTTTTTGCTCTCTGGATAGCCCGCTTTGTGATAGGGATCGCTGCTGGGAAGCTTGGTATATACTTACCCAAAACTTCATGCTTCCCGGTCTGGCATTTTTCGCTTACTCGTCAATCTACACGATTTCTGGTGAATATCTACTCGGATAAGAAGCTGCATTGCATCTTCCTTAGAGTAGATTGTCTCTACGTATATATGGGAACGTGTCCTTCAGAGCTTATTGCGAAGCATCGTCCTTGTATCCTGTGTATAAACACATTTGCGTATAAGCGCGAATTCCTTTTGGGATAATTTCGGTACGCAAACAACAAGAATAAAAAAAATAAACACGTTCGCGGGAATTCCAATCCATATTCGTTAAGATTGTCCCTGGTTGTGACAAAGTATGAAGCCGCTGTCCTTAATTTATTTGATTAATATTGTTGTAAATTAAAACCACAAGGTTATGCATTGTGGTGGTTATTTTACTCTTACAAATCCTCGAAATAAATTCATGCAGTGGGATAACCCTTAAGCTCATCCCTTGTAAGGATTTTTTTTTTTCATTTATTGTGTCCGTATCGTGAAAACGTCTGGGTATATCCTGGTTTTTGGGTCTACCGACATGGTATAAGGTTGCGCGCGTATCCTCCAGAAGGCCAGGACGACTATATAGGAGTACCAACACATAAATTACAGTCCCGCCATTGATTTATCGTGTTTTGTAGTTGCCTGAAATGAATTAGGGATGTTTTCGAACATTTTTTGAAATGCTCGCGCAATGGCTGGGGAAAATAGATAATTAATACTCTGATATATAAAGGTAAAAGTTTTGGATGAAAAACCGTTAATGTGTATTAGCCGAGTGTAGAGAAAAGTTTTTATTCGTTATAGGAGCTATTGTGCATGATACATTGCGCGACGAGGATGAGTATACACTTTTAATAAATTGATTAGCTTCGGCTTTCGCATCAATCACAGGGGGGATTGAAAGGAAGACATGTGAGCTGCCTTTGAGGGATAACGAGCACATAAGGCCCGACGGGGTTGGACATATACATATTCGCAGAGGCTAGTAGAAGGAAGAAGTAAAATTGCACACAAGGATGACGGATGAGCCACAACGATTAATTAATTGACAAATCTAAGCATTGTCTAACGGGTAGGTTTACGCTGATATTGAGGCTATTCCATCCCTTTATGTTCAAAATCCGTTGCTATGGTTTTCTGCTTGTTAAGAACGTAGTACACACCATCAAAATCATTCTTCATGACTTCTTCGTCTAACTTACATCATCGTAGCAAAATTTTGATTTCCTGTCTTACATGCATAAAATATTGGTCATAGTTAAATGATATGCGGATTATGTCACAAAAGTTCGCATGTTTTTATGCGAACATGATGACCGCATGGAAACTATTTAGTTTGCCGCTCACATGCGGCACTAATGCCAACATGCAATGCAAGATATTCTGCACGCTTCAGATGGTGTTAAGATGTCTCGTCTCCTTCAATACAAAATCGACGTTTCTACTTTTGGCTTAAATTGGTGGCTTGCTAGCTTCCTTATAGGGTTACTGCATCCATATTTTCTACTATTGAAGCTAAGAGTTCTCTTATACACAAAGGGCCTAGATTTAAAGCTTGAATTATAATTTTGAGCCAGGGAAATTTTCCTTGGAGGAAATTCTTGTTTATATCAGTCTTTTAGCAGTACTAGTACTGACTATTGTTATCAGCCCCATTGAGATTTCGCAAAAAGGTTTTGGTCCTATAACACCGACTAACACCGCATGCGAAAGTCACATTCTCATTGGTATCGAAACCCTGGTGTATGGATCACAAACGCCCCCTTCAACTCAAAACCATATCTTCGACCAGGTTTTTGGAGCAACCTTACCCTTCCAGGTATAGGATAATAAACCTTCGATTGGAACTTAACTCCCTCACCATGTGAAGTCATGGGAAGAAATGCTGCAACACATGCTTTTTACAGTGACAGTATTGCTTTGCCACCCAGGCGAAAACCAAGACTGGTGACCCGCATACGGTGGGAAAGGTTGCATGAAGCTGACTCTGAGGAAGCGCTTTGCACAGTATGTTTCGGAGAAGTTTGAACAAATTCCAACTGAATTTTTGAATGTAGAGGAGGAATGGCAACTGTTTTTATCGGCAGTCATTACCTCTGCAGGAAATGTTTGTGGAGTGATGCGGCTTGGGGTAGAGGTTGGTGGTGCCAAAAGAACTGCTTGGCTTAAAACGCCTGGAGTTCAAGAAGCCATCAGAGAGAAGAAGAGAGCCTACATTGCGTGGACCCAATGTTAAAACTCAACTTCTCGAGCCCGGTACAATAAGGCGCGAAGGACTTCCAATCTGCCAGTCAGAACAGCCAAGGAACAGTCATGGAAAACGTTCGGCGAGAAGTTGGAGCACGATTACAGATCTGCAAACAAGATATTTTGGCAGACCATTCGCCGGCTCAGAGGAAGGAAGTTTAATATGATTCAAGGGGTTAAATCCAAGGACGGTACACTTCTTCCAAATGAGAGCGATGTCTTGCGCAAATGGAGAGAGCACTTTTCGGAGCTGCTCAGCCCCCAACAGGGCATTGAAGATGGGTGTTAAATGGCTAACACGTGTCATTAAGGTGGCCTGGGATAGCGGGAAGGCACCTAGCGATTGACAAACGGGAGTTATAGTGCCCATTTTCAAAAAAGAGAACAGGAGAGATTGCGCCAATTATAGGGGCATAGCTCTCTTGAGTCTTTCGGAAAAAGTATTCGCGAAGGTGTTGGAAACGCGTTCCAGAGCTGTAATCGAGCCTTTGTTACTGGAAGAACAGTGCGGCTTTCGGTCTGGCAGAGGCACAACCGACCAGCTTTTTACTCTGAAGGTTATCCTTGAGAAGGCCTGGGAATGTGCCAAACCGGTCTATGCGTGTTTTGTAGATCTGGAAAAGGCGTATGATCGAGTCCCTCGGGATGCACTGTGGAGAGTTTTGCAGGACTATGCACTGAGTGGGCCTCTTCTGAGAGCCATCCAGTCTTTGTATGGAAACTGCAGAAGCTGTGTACGGATTAATGGCGTCAAATCCCGTCCTTTTGATGTGTGCGTTGGACTTCGCCAGGACTGTGTTCTGTCGCTGCTCCTTTTCATAGCATAAATGGACTGGATGGTGAAGCGCAGTCTTGGCGAGCAATGTTTCGAATTGGCTGGCATCAGCATGAGCCATCTGCTTTTCGCAGATGATTTGGCCATCCTTGCATCATCCAAACAGGAACTTCAACGAGCACTGGATAGGTTAACAGCCGTCTGTGATGATGCTGGGATTAAAGTAATAGTGAACAAATCAGAAGTGATGGTTGTTTCCCGAACTCCTGTGCAGTGTACCCTGCACATAAATGGAGTTCCATTAAAACAGGTGGAGAAGTTTAAGTATCTCGGGGTCTTTTTCACGAAAGATGGGAGGAGTGATACTGAGTTATTGTCCTGTAGAATTGGCCAAGCTGGAGCAATAGTAAAGGAACTGCCCCGGCCGGTCATCAGGAAAGCAGAGCTTGGAGTGAAAGCAGAGATCTCAGTTTTTAATTCAGTATTCGTTCCGACCCTCATCTATGGATCTTCGCAAAAGAATTAGATCGCGGCTACAAGCTGCCGAAATGAGATTCCAGAGGTGCGTTGCTGGTGTAATTCTTAGGGATAGAGAAAGTATTCGTGGGAATCTTAATGTTGAGCAGTTACTTCTCCGAGTGGAGCGATCGATTCTGCGATGGTTTTGACACGTTGTTCACATGCCCACTGACAGACTTCCTAGACAGGTCGTGCTAGCCGAGATATACGAGCGCGTCGCCCCCCTGGTAGGCCAAGAAACAGGTGGTGGGATCAGGTAAAGAACCTCTCTGAGTCCCGCCTGGGGATTGCACCGCAGTCTCTTGAGTTGGTGGCGGAGGATCGAGAACGATGGAGAGACCATTTAGCCACTCTCGATCCGCGACCCTTTTAAAGGATAAGCGGCATTCAAAAATGATGATTATGATGATGACATGCTTTTTATACCCGACCCAGGGTATATTCATTTGAATGCATACTTTGTAACACAGTGAAATAATCACCGTAGACCCCTAAGAGATATGATCAAGACCGACAGGTAAATCGATTAAGCTATGTCCGTCCGAATGTGTGAAGTCTTTAAGTCTTTAAAATTAAAGCTAGGACGCTCAAACTTGAAGTTTATCTTAGTTCTTATTTTGTACAGACAAAGTGTAAAAATTAGTTTAATCCGCCGACGGCAACGCCCACTACTGGCTTCAATGTAAGACAACCTCTATTTAAAATTTTCTTTCAAAATGCCTTTTAGTCAAGTTAAACAAAGCGTAGGAACTCAAATTTTGGTACAGAACAATAATGGTTCAAAACGTCTTAAAAGGCAAAAATTGGACCGCCCACAATATCGACCATGCCCACTTTTAAGATGTTAGATCTCTTAAAACTCTTAAAAAAAATTATGACAAATATTAAAGATATTCATATTACTATTTGCTAAGTTTGGTCCATACAAGGTTTTGAGCCTCGCCCACTTTTAGAGGGCGTTTTTAGGAAAAAACTGTTTGTTCCGAAATAATTTTCGGTTTTAAAGCATTTTGTCATGATTCTAACGGAGTTATAATAAATTGATTTTAATTTTAAGCCCAGACCCACTTTTGGGGGGCGTGACCTGTACAAATAATATGTGAATTCGAGACAAAAAAATGTAAGGGTTGTTATTACACGGTATATGGGGTCGGGTATATAGAAGTTTGGCACAGACGAACTCTTGCACTTACTCACTTAGTAGTGAATTTCCAGGCACAATTTAAAAGCACATATAGCACCCGTCTTTCTAATGAAGATTTGGACATCTTTCAGTTGTCAGTTCATTTACGGCTTTTAATGCTGCCTGAGGATAGTGAAGTTACACATGGCACCTGTGACCTGGGGTAGCAAGACAGACAAATCTTTAAACTTCTGGAATTAAGTTGTTTTTTTTTTTCGTTCAAAAACTTTAGGCCACAATACGATGACCGCACCCGTCTTTCTTAGACCACCAGTTGGGTCCATAGTATCCAATATTTGGGAACCTTAATAGAGACAGAAAAACTAGTGGGAGGGTTACAATAATCCGCCTAGGCGAATCGTTGGATACCCCATCCCAATTGACCACTGTCAAGCTTCGAATTGTGTCATAAATCTTGGTTGTTAAATTTAAGTTTCATTTCATTAAACTTTAATTGTATTTAGAATTTCTTTCTTTGCTCAAAAACGCCCCCAAAATGGGCGTGGCGAAAATGTATTCATTTGCGTTGATAGCTTATACACATATCTGAACATTTTATAGTGCAAGTTTTTAAGATTTAAGGCAAATATATCAAATAAAAACCGTTTATTAGAATGCATCTTAAGTATGACCACGCCTACAAGGGTTTGGTCATACTTAAGCTTCTTCGCTTTTTTTAAATACCAATCACAACACACTTAAGCGAGGATATCGCATACCAAATTTCAGCTTCCTGCGACAACTTTGATTTTTCATGCTGTTAAGTAAAGTGGGCGTGTCAGTGGGCGGATTTCAATCAATTTTACACTTGTACTGCTTCGGGATCTCGAAGGAATAGGTATCAAGTTTCAAGTTCCTAGCTCAAAATTTAAGGCCTAAAAACTACCGACAGACGGATAGACGGACATGGCTTATTCGACTTACAATCGGTCTCGATCATAT
The DNA here is from genome assembly GCA_947623515.1 of Neoascia interrupta. NCBI lineage: Eukaryota > Metazoa > Arthropoda > Insecta > Diptera > Syrphidae > Neoascia > Neoascia interrupta. The sequence goes on from OX392462.1 coordinate 154,831,391, forward strand.
GCCCTTAAGGTCTTGGGGGCTTACGGTGATTATTTCTCTATGTTACAAACTATGAATCAAACTTAATATACCTCCTATCTTATGGGATGGGGTATAAAAACACAAAAAACTTGAAAGCACAAAGTACTGCTCTCTTGGAAAAAATCCGGTTTTCTTAGGTTTCCGAGCTAATTGAAGAAGTAACTGCCGACGGTCGCATAATCCTTTTTAGTCTGTGGGTAATTGGTACCTCAATTCCTCCAATTTTTTGTGATCTGAAACCTGAAGGTTGGAGTCGAATTACCCTTTGCGCGGTTTACAACTAGAATTTCGTCTTGAATGGATTTATTCCGAGTCCTATTCCAGCCGCCGCTCCACCTGTCTTCTTGGGTGAAGACATCAGTATTGGCACTTTTTAAGGGGACCTTCCTCAGCTGTGACGCTTCAGTTGTATTTTCGTTAGATTCGTGGAAATTCTTCCGAATTCCTCTTGATAAATCTAATCTCGGCCTTCAGAATTTTTACGACTTCCTTGGCAGTTCGTACATTAGATCCGTCTTTTGCAAGCTTTTCTTTAACAAAAGTTTCCATCTATATCTTGAGTTCCTTTAGGCGTATCTTTCCCTCTCTGCCACTACTCGGCCGGGATATTTCGATGGAGCTAGAGAGCACCGCTATTATGAATTTGACTGTATCGTCGATCTCTTATTGGGTTCAGTTACATATCTGTCTGGGCAGGTAATAAAATCCTCTTTGGCCCCTATTCAACTTCTCTCAGCTTGCTCTTCTTGGATATTTGCAAACTTTCCTAGCCTGAGAGCCTGCCTACTCTGGAAGAGTATCCAGCAGAGGTCGAAGTGGTCCCTTCAGTTTGCTCCTTAAACAAAGCTGTTTTGAGACACGAGAGTTAGATTCTTATTTCCTATTCGCTGTAGCGCATCAGGTGATATAATTTTCTCTATTACATACAAAAAGGTTGGAGCCAAAAAAACAAATGCCTGAACTACCCTAGACCTAGTTGGTGTGATGGGCATTCACATCACAGCCGAAGACAAAGTTTTTCTTACCCGTTCGGACGCTGTTACTAGCGCCCTTATAGATTGCAGGGTAATCAAATGGTACCGTCGTCATATATGGCATGTAGACCAATTCTACCGTGCAGCTCTCATCATAGATAACTAATACGCTACAGTTCTCGCCTTACCTTTTTCTTTTTTTCGTAGACCTAACCATTTTTGGACTCTAATCCTAAGATTTGTTTTTTCGTTGATTAAGAGTTCCTAAATTAGGGTTAAATCCTGCTGTTCCCTCTCGAAAAGCAACCTCAGCTTGTCTGTGGCCAACTTACCGTGATGAAGGTTTATTTGGACTAATTTCATCGTCCCCTTCATTTTTGCTCATTCACAGTGTCAGTTACATGGGTGCCTTCAGTAGTGCCCCTCCCTAGCTGTAAAAGACAAGAGCACCTGCTTTAGGTTCCCGGGAATCCCGTCGGAAGCGACTAATAGCCCTGGCACTGTGTCATGGATCTTTCTCACTGACAATGACCCAAGCCTGCATCGGAAACTGAGGCTTGTAAAATGCGAAAAATATCGTCTTTAGCTATTCCCATCATTGAAATAGCTAGTTTCGGCTTTTGTTCTATTTGGGACATGATTCTTAAGTAGTTTGATGCCTGTTTCTTGCAATCAACCAAAGTGATGCCTTTTGATCATCCTGGCCTAGGTCCGGGCGCTAGGACCTGTAACTCTCAAAATGTGTCTGATGATTGCTACTGCCCCTAGGCCAGAGTCTGCTCAATCATCTTGCCGCACACTACACTGAACTGTCCGCTTAATTTCTTGGAGTCCTTTGCAGCTTGCTGTAGTCCTCACTACCTTGCTGTTCTGACCCGCCCGGCTTGGGCTCGGTTTGCCAGCCAGTTTCGCACGCGAAGTTGGCTGAGGTCCCCTTCCACTTGCCTGCGCCACCTGAGCTTCGGTGCTCCTGCGGTGTGGATTCGAAGATTTTCCGGGCCGGGGCGTTGGTGTCCATCCGCTCTAGATGACCCAGCCATCGTAGACGTTGTCTTTTGACTCTTTTGGCCAGGTCGGTATCGCTGTACAGCCCGTGAAGTTCGATGTTATATCTCCTCCTCCACTCTCCGTCTATGCAAACGGGACCGTATATCGTCCTAAGAATTTTCCTCTCGAAGCAGCCTAAAGTGTTTTCATCCGCCTTTCACAGGGTCCATGCTTCTGCACCGTAAAGCAGGACTGGGATGATGAGGGTCTTCTACATGGACACTTTAGTTGCTCGAGAGAGGGCTTTGCTACTCAATTGCCTTCTTAGCCCAAAGAAACAGCGATTGGCAAGAGTAATTCTTCGTTTGATTTCAGCGCTGGTGTACCTCAAAGTTATAGCTGTCGATGGTGATGTTTTGTCCAAGACGTCGATGTTGGGTGTCTTTTCTTGATGACAGCATATACTTGGTTTTGCCCTCATTGACTGCTAATCCCATATTCGCCGCTTCCGTCCCAATACTCACGAAAGCTTCACTGACATCACGCTTTGTTCTACCGATTATGTCAATGTCGTCTGCGTATGCGGGTAGTTGAACGGACTTTTGAAAGATTGTACCTCTGGTGTTGGCGCGAGAGTTCTGCACAATTCTCTCAAGTATGACGTTAAAGAAGTCGCATGACAGCGCGTCGCCTTGTCTAAATCCTAGGACTTCCTATAAGGTTTTGAGAGACTCGGTTGGAGAAGGACCTGGCGATCTCTTGCGATTGTAGTCGGCCGATGTCAAACTTCCTCACAGTATTTCCATTACTTGGCGCTGGTCGGGATATCCGCAGCCGTACAACAAGGTTGTGATCCGAGTCAATGTTGGCCCCTCGGAAATTTCGGACATCCATGATACTGGAGGAGTGCCTTGTGTCGATCGCAATGCGGTCAATCTGGTTGACCGTTGATTGATCGGGAGATCTATATGTCCCTTTGTGGATATTGAGATGCGGGAACTGTGTACTAGCTACCACAACGTGTCGCCCCGCAGCAAAGTCGATCAGCCTGAATCCGTTATCGGAGGTCGTGTCGTGCAGGCTATGCTTTCCGACTGTACGACCAAAGATGCCCTCCCCTCCTATCTTAACATTTAAATCGCCTAGGACAATCTTAATGTCGTAGCTAGGGCACTGCTCATAAGTTTTGTCCAGGAGCTCGTAGAACATATCTTTGGTCTCGTCATATTTCTCCTCTGTGGGGGCATGCGCGCATATGAGGCTAATGTTGGCGAATTTAGCCTTGATGCGGATCGTCGCGAGGTGTTACGCGACCCTGTTCGATACGCTTACAGGGTGGAAGCTGAAGACTTTTTGCCTAAGTCTGCCTCCAACAACGGAACCACATCCAAATAGGCACTGGATTTGATGCCGATATCAGTCGCCGTAGTAGAAGTCACAGTTTTTCATCCTTCTTTTGCCCGGCCCGTCCCACCGCATTTCTTGGATGACAGTAATGTCTGCCTTGCAGTCGTTAAGGGCCTGCGTAGTTGCTCGGCTGCACGTGGTCTGTTAAGGGACCTTACATTCCACGTGCAGATCCGGAGCTCGTTGTCCTTCTGTCGTTTGCATTGGTCGTCAACAGTAAATCCATCCGAATCCGAGGCTTGTTTCTGCTTCGTAACTGGTGTTTCTTTACGTGGCCGGTAAGTCACACCGACGGCACGACCCCCAACCTGAAGGACCAGATCCTTTGTTTAGTTCTAAGGGCGGAGAGCCGGATAGCCCGCTCCTTATAGGCCTGAGCTCCGAATATATGCACTATGCAGTCACTGGAGTTTAAATATAACTCTGTGTCCATAGCATGGTAGTTTTTGAACATTCGAGAAAAGAATAAATTGTTCGAGATTTCCTCGCTCCAAACTCCATCCTCTTTTCGTTATAAACGTTTTGAAATGGTAGATAATACCTGCTCTTCAATGCTCATATGCCAGTAAGTTAACAGAGTGGTGTATGGTGTATCGAAGGAAACGAGATCATTTCCATTGGATGCTAATTCCTTGACACAAACGCCATCTAACTAAGCTACACAATTCAGAGTATCTTATTTTTGCCTAAAATCTACTCTTAAAATAAACTCGAATAATTTTGTGTCGCGCAATGTATTCACAACAGATGGCACCATCGCTTTGCGTTCCCAATATTGTGTGTCCCGCCCCCCCCCCCCCCTCCCTATCCTGTAAATTCCCCAAATTGAACACAAGTTATAACATTTGCCCAAATTGAACACAGGTAGCATTTCATTAACAGCCAGTAAGTAGGCACTTGCGGTGTTCTAAAACATGCCTCGCAAGTCATAAATCAATTCACGGCCTAGGTAAGCACCAAGAATTGCACGGGCTAACTATTTTTTATGCCATTCGAAATGATTAAGTAATTATATACCACAATCGCCCGTACCCAAACCCGTACCAAACCCGAACCCGAACCCGAACCCGAGCGTAAGTATATTTCGGCTAGGCACAAATTAGTAAACTCTAATTAAAATTTTAAATTTGCAACCGTTAAAGTTGAATGAATATTTATAATTCGGCCATGAATATTAAATTACGACTAATTAATGAAATTCCGCAATTAGTTTACACAATATTTTACTTGCATTATTTTGTAGGTAAGTAGGTATAAGGGGTGCCACCTCTTGCCTATCCTTAGCTATACTATACTGAAGCTCGCATAGGTACCTATGTACCTACTCAGCAAAGTCGGAATTTTGATGAAGCAACCTTCGTTTCGCATTATCACATCCTCGTTTAAATTTCAGAAAAGGAAGTGTGCTTTAGACTTTAAGCTACTTAAGTGTTTCTATTTTATTTCGTATTTGTTGTTCTCGCGACATGGTGCTGTGTTGCCCAACAATCTAGTTCCATCAAAAAATCCATTATGTTAATTTACCGTGTCAGGAAGACACATCCCTTAGTCCTCTTCTTCAGCGCCGCCCCAATATTATTCTGCTATACGAATAATACAAAAAAAAAACTGATAATAATACTTGGGTAGGATGGCAAACTGCTTTTGTCCTTTTTATGGGTAACTGGGCTGCATGTCGACGAACCCTTTTATCGGAATTAAAAAGTCCTTAAAATCCACTATTATCTGAAATGGTACAAAAAAAAAAGAACGAGATGCAAACCCTCCTTCTCATGCCGCCCATATGGCTGGCTTAGGTTTGATGTATTTATGAGTGACGGAGCCTGTAGAAGTTTCTCCCACAGGATATTTTTTTATTCTATTTTTTTTTTCGAAAGTAAATAATGAGCGAGTATTATTGAAGAAGTTTTGTGCTGCAATCCTGTTTGGATATGTACATACATTACTGGACATTTTTGCAAAATGACTTTATAGTGCTGTTGTGACGGTGGTGGCTCTTAGTAGTCCATAATATTTAGGAAAAGTTTTAGCAGTTTTATACCTACCTACTTTTTCTGGCGGATGCCACATCTCGGTTCTATTTTTGATGTGTGTAGGTTTATCCTGTGCATAATTTGGGTTGATGGAGCACCAGGTTGATAGTTCGCGACGCACATTCGTATTGAACATCCGCACCTCAAATGTCGCTTGCATAATTAAACTGAAGGGCTTTAATTGAATATTCAAAATTGTATGCTTACGAGGATAATGATTGAGGTAGGCTTAATGATTGATGCTGTGAATGGGCGTTAATATGTTTGATTAGACAATAGATACCTAATTTTCCATGGCATTTGACTGGATAACACAATATTGAACTACATGTTCTTAGAATTACATAGATATGATTGCGAATTATGTGTGTCCTTTTGAGGCACGAAAACAAAAGCTAAACGGGCAAAAATATTGTCAAACGTAATTTTGCCTGGAGTTTCGATCACTGAAGCTCAATTTTCGTCATTAGAAATCTAATCGCTTAGCAAAATACTTTATCAAATCAAACACAAATTCTTTACGTTCCAAAAACAATATTCAGCATATATCAGAACTTTTATTCACAATAAGAATTGCCTACCTACTCTTTGGTTTCTTCAACTTTTAGGCGTCTGTACCAGCAATTATGGTTCGATGGGTGTAGATTTTGTTGTCTACACCACTCAACCTTACCTCAAGTTTACCTTTTGCTCCGCCTCCAAGCAGGTGGCTAAGACATCGACCTCATCCGAGAGCCTTGAGTCTTTTATGACAAAACCATACCTGGATTAAGGGCAAACCTCTTATCTGGTAATTCCAGGTAAACCTTTATGTAAATCCTTTATATTTTTTTGTATCTGATTTCAGTGATACATACTTCGTTTGTGTCGGATTGGAAGGCGGAAACGGAAAACCCATATGAGTTGCCGCAGCGTGCATGCCCTCTACGACGAAACGAGGCCCCGACCAGCTGAGATAGTCGGGTCTGGCTTAGCAGCAGTGACATAAATGACCGGGGTGAGTGTCTATTCGATAGCCTTAGGGAAACTTACCTCTCTATTTGTAACAAGGGATCAAATAATACTTTCTTTCAAAATAGTGAATGGTACAGAAAGATGTGTCACTCTTCGACCATTGATTTGTGCAATTCTTTCTTAACCTCAAGATTCCCCAAAAGCCTGTCTTTAGAAACCCTTAATAAATAGACTGATGCTCCTACAGTAAAAAGTTATAGAGCCATCTTGCCATATCTCCAACTCAGCCGCAATCATCACCGGAGTTAGACTAGATAGTGAGTAAGCTCACGGAGGCAATGAATCCAACTATTTGTAAAGCCTGCCGAATCAGCAGACACACAAATGGAGGTAGGCCCCCATGGTGTAACGCCGAAATAAGCTGGCTTCGACGGGGGAGCGGAAGCTCTTTAATCAAGCAAAACGCAGTACCCAGATGTTGATAGAAATCACAATGGGCCTCATGGCACCACTTCTATGTAAAAACATAGAAAAGATAAGTGATTTATTCCAGATCAGGAAGATCCTATCCAAATCTCAAGTGACACCTATAGTTACATCGAAATTAAATAGCAATATGGAAACTGGAGAACGCCCAGTTGAACATTCTTGGACACCCGCAATCCTGAAAGCAAAACAGAGACAATGTACTCTGACGTGAACCATTATTAGGATCCAGTTTACTGCGCCCGAGGATGTTTTGACCCAAAAAATATAAAGTGGGCAGAGTGCTCAGCATAATGTGTACGTCAACAATAAGCTTTAATTTATAAGTTAAGGATTGGGGTCAAACAAAATGAATTTTAGATGCAAAATAAATTTTTGGTTGTTTGGGACCCAAGTACAGAGAATAAAAATATGAGAAAAAAAAAACCTCCAAAAATGGCATTTCATCACTAGGGGTGCCGTGATGAGTTGATGTGGTATAAGCTCATCCCCAAACCCTTAAAACTATTTCAAACTTTTAAAAGGAACAGGGCCCGGATTATCTCTCAGCGGCCCTGTAAGTATCATTGAAAAATCTTTTGACAATAAGGATTTGACTCTCGTATCCTTTGATCATATCATAATGAAGGAGCTTTCAACAATTTCAGGTCAGAACCTATTTGCACTTCGAAAGCTGAAAGGTTTATAATTATCCCTGTCAGGTTATCGAGATCAAATCTAGGAAGCAGGCTCATCCATGCAGAGCTGGGATGTTGTCTAGCCAACTATTCTTGTGTTCAGAGGCACACCCAAGAGGGTGGATTATTGTCGCCAAAAATAACCTCTCTCTTGGGTGTTATACCTTGGGTGTTTACCTTATCGGTTAACCCTACCTTTTCCATTTGCTGAAGCTAATCAATGCTAAAGTAGCCTGAGTACGGGTTTAGACTGAAACCAGTTGCACTTGCCTTATTTAACTGGTCACCGCCAAACTTAAGCTCTCTTTAACTCTTGGACATTGGCCTGCTAAAAAAAAAATCTTACAAATTTATGTTTTAGCTTCGTTTTTCTATAGAGAATCGAAAAACGAAGCAGAAACTGAATATTACAGATCATCATCACAATTTCTTGGCTGCTTACACTTTAAAAGGCTTCCGGAGCATCAGGGCGGCTAAATTGTCCCTTCATCGTTTCCTACCCTCCACGACCAACTCAAGTGACAAGAGCGCGAACTCCAGACGGGTCTCGCAGATCTTCTTTGCCTGATCCTTCCACCTCTTTCAAGGCCTACCAGGGGGGAGACGCGCTCCTATATATGCTAGCATGACCTGTCTAGGAAATCTGTCTAGAAGAATTTATCGTTCTAATCAGAGAAGTAGCTGCTACGACTCCTACAAATACTGACTTTTCTCACTCTGTACCTAAGAGTAATACCAGAAAAGCACCTCAGAAATCTAATTTCGGCAGCTTGTACCCCCGATCTGGTTCTTTCGGTCATTAAACATATTTAAAAGATGAGGATGCAGTTCCAGTTAACTCAGTACCACTACCTTCCATCTTTCGTAAAAAAGACCCCGAGATACTTAAACTTCTCTACCAGTTTTAATGGGATTCGATATATGTGCCGGATACACTGCGCAGGAGATCGGGAAAGAACCATCACTTCCGATTTTTTCATGTTTACTTTTATCGCAGCTTACCCACCCACAGATGGCCGAAAAGTCATCTAGTGCTCGCTGAAGTTTATCCTCCGACCGACAATGCAAGGATAGCTTAATCATCTGCGAAAACCAGATGGCGTATTTTGACGCCCAGACATATCGAAACATTCCTCGCCAAAAGAGCGCTTCCCTATCCAGTCCATTTAAGCTTTGAAAAGAAGAGGTGATAGAACACAGCCCTGGCAAAGTCCAACGCACACATTAGATTCCGAGGCCTTCTGTAATCTGGAGAATCTGGTGGTTCTTCCCGTAACAAAGGCTCGATTACAGCTGTGAAAAGCGCTTCCAACACCAACACTTTCGGAAATACTTTTCCCGGAAGCTTAAGAGAGATACATTCAGAGCAAACTCTCTTGTCCTCTTTTTTGAAAATGGAAACTATAATCCCCACTTTCGTTTGCAATGACATTCCAGCTGTCACTTCTCTTGACAAAGCAATTCTACTTGCAGCACACTTTGTTGCTAGCTGAGTTCCATGCTCCCAGATTCTGCGATGTCCCCGCCTGTACTTGAGCTCGTCGAATATACCATGGGGATGGGACAAATTCATTTTCGCACTAGTACAGTCAAAAGAGTCCTTCAAGATCTCAATATTCACAAATCCGCTAGTCCAGATGGAAAAACCCCGATTATTCTGAAGAGGTACTCTTCCACGCTGGCAAAACCGTTGCGTAAGCTTTTCCATCTATCCTAGAGATGGAAAACAGCATTTGTCCAGCCTGTGCCTAAAAACTGCGATTCTTCTTCACCCTCTTATTATCGTCCAATTGCACTAACTTCCCTTCTTTCCAAGGTCATGAAACGCTGATTAACTTTCAGCTTATGAAATATCTTGAATCACGAAAACTTCTACTACATTTGAAAACAGAAACATTGCGAAATCCATGCATTCACTTGAACATCGACGTAACGTCTCATATGATTATCTCTGTTTTATCGCTTTTTTTACAAACAGTGTTCCATCGAAATAGCCAATTGCATTCCGGCCCTCGATATTGAACCGTAATATCGTAATTCGCTAAAGATCGAATGCACATCAGTTCACCCTGATGTGCATTCAGTAAAGTAAAGAGGTTCTTTATTAAGGGTGGGGTGCCGTGGCGTAGTGGTTAGTGTGTGTGCTAACTACACCGGAGGCCTGGGTTCGAATCCTGCCATCGTCACCTGAAAAAAAGACTTGTTCTTTTTCGCGGTCCCCACCTCCGCGAGGGTCTGACAAGCCCTCCGAGAGTATCATTTGTCTTGAAAAACTTCTCGCCGTTCGGATTCGGCAAAAAATTGTAGGTCCCCTTGTATGTAAAAGAAATGAACACACCAGCATACATTGTTGAGAAGTTGGCCCTGGTTCACCTCGAGCTGTTGCGCCACTCTATTTATTTGTTTATTCTATATTAAGACGCACCACGCGAATGTGGAATGTTCTTTCACGATCGGTCTTTCCTACGCAATGCAACCAACAACTGTTTAAAGCAAGAATGCACGGGTAGCTCTCCTCTTTCCCCCCTTCCTCTTATCCTTTCCGCTCGTGAAATGTCAATCATCAATAGGGCAGCCAATCCCTCAATCATCATCATCATCATCATCATTTTCGAATGCCGCCTATCCTTTAAAAGGGTCGCGGAGCGAGGGTGGCTAAATGGTCCTTCCATCGTTCTCGATCCTCCACCACCAACTCAAGAGACTCCGGCGCAATCCCCAGGCGGGACTCAGAGAGGTTCTTTACCTGATCCCACCACCTGTTTCTTGGCCTACCAGGGGGGCGACGCGCTCGCATCTCGGCTAGCATGACCTGTCTAGGAAGTCTGTCAGGGGGCATGCGAACAACGTGTCCAAACCATCGAAGAATCGATTGCTCCAGTCGGAGAAGCAGCTGCTCAACATTAAGATTCCCACGAATACTGACGTTTCTCACTCTAACCCTTAGAGTAACACCAGCAACGCACCTCAGGAATCTCATTTCGGCAGCTTGTACCCGCGATCTAATTCTTTCGGTCATTACCCAAATTTCATGACCATAGATGAGGGTCGGAACGAGCACTGAATTAAAAACTGAGATTTCTGCTTTCACTCCAAGCTCAGCTTTCCTGATGACCGGCCGGCGCAGTTCCTTTACATTTGCTCCAGCTTGGCCAATTCTACAGGACAACTCAGTATCACTCCTCCCATCTTTCGTGAAAAAGACCCCGAGATACTTAAACTTAAATGGATTTGACGCCATTTATCCGTACACAGCTTCTGCAGTTTCCATACAAAGACTGAATGGCTCTCAGAAGAGGCCCACTCAGCGCATAGTCCTGCAAAACTCTCCACAGTGTATCCCGAAGGACTCGGTCATACGCCTTTTCTAGATCTACAAAACACGCATAGACCGGTTTGGCATATTCCCAGGCCTTCTCAAGAATAACCTTCAGAGTAAAAAGCTGGTCGGTTATGCCTCTGCCAGGCCGAAATCCGCACTGTTCTTCCCGTAACAAAGGCTCGATTACAATCCCTCAATGGCAAGTAAATTATAAAAAAAAGTAAATCCTGTTTGCCAATCGCTGAGTGCTTTCCCGCTATCCCAGACCACCTTACAGACCCTCGGGGAATTTTTTTCACGCCTGTTCTCTGGCTGTTATGACTGTACGATTGAAGTTCTTCGTGCCTCAATGTATCAGGGTTGGGCAGTCTAGGTCCAACATTGATTCGACACAATATAGGCTCACTTGTTCTCTCTGACGACTTCTTAAGCTCCAAATGTATAAAACCAGTCAGTCATTCTGACCACCAGCCGCCACACCAAGCCGCTTCACTCCACAAACATTTCTTGTAAAGGCACTGACTGCCAATGAGCTGCCATTTCTCCTCTACATTTAAAAGGCCACTCGGAATTTGGCTCAAACTTCTCAAACTCTGAAACTTCAAAACCTGCCGTACAGATCGTTCTCTGTAAGCAGAGTCAGCATCCCACCGCATGCGGGTCACCTACTGGGCATGATTGGTCTCCGATTCAAAATGTACATGTACCAAGTGTACTTGTGGTAACGTACCTTGTGTACTTATGTAATTTAAATATGGCGAAGACGAACCAAATACCGTTGTCAGGCAGAACACACCATTCAACCCAGGCGAAGACGTTACCGACGAAGCAAACGAACGATACCGCCCACCCGACCTGGAGGAGGTGAAAATAGCTGTGTCTAAGCTCAAGTGCAACAAATGGTGATAAGCTGGTTAGGAGCATGCATCAGCTCATCAACAAGATATGGTCTGAAGAAAGCATGCCCGACGAATGGAACCTCAGCATTGTTTGCCCGATCCTGAAGAAAGGAGACCCTCTGAGTTGTGCCAACTACAGAGGCATCAGTCTTCTTAACATCGCATACAAGATCTTTTCTGCTATACAGTGTGAACGCCTGGTGCCTGATCAAATATTCACACTGCGGCAGATCTTGGAGAAAACCCAGGAATTCCAAATCGATCCACACCACCTTTTCATCGATTTCAAGGCGGGGTATGACAGCATCTACAGAGATGAGCTATATAGCGCATTGTCAAGTTTTGGCATCCCTGCCAAACTCATCAGTCTGTGCAGGATGAAGATGGAAAATTGACGCTATTCCGTCAAGGTCGGTAAAGACCTCACCGACCACTTTGACGTCAAAAAAAGATTCAGGTAAGGGAACGTGCTGTCATGTGACTTCTTTAACATCATACTTGAGAGAATTGTACAGAACTCCCGCGCCAACACAAGAGGCACAATCCTTCAGAAGTCCGTTCAACTACTCGCATACGCAGACGACATTGACATAATCGGAAGAACAAAGCGTGATGTCAGTGAAGCCTTCGTGAGTATTGGGACAGAAGCGGCGAATATGGATTTAGCAGTCAATGAGGGCAAAACCTTTTCTTTGGGCTAAGATGGCAATTGTGAGTAGAAAAGCCCTCTCACGGCAACTAAAGTGTCCATGTGTAAGACCCTCATCATCCCAGTTCTGCTTTACGGTGCAGGAGCATGGACCCTGCCAAAGGCGGGTGAAAACACTTAAGGCTGATATAACATCGAAACCGTACGGGCTGTATAGCGACACCGATCTAGACAGAAGAGTCAAAACATAACGTCCACAATGGCTGGGTCATCTAGAGCGGGTGGACACCAACGCCCCGGCCCGAAAAATCTTCGAATCCACCCCGCAGGGACGGCGCAGAGTAGAGAAGCACCGAGACTCAGGTGGCGCACGCAAGTAGAAGGGGACCTCAGCCATACTTCGCGTGCGAAACTGGAGACGGCTAGAGACAAAGCTGCCTGGCAAAGCTTGTTTGTTGAGGCCCAAGTCCACCCCGAACTATAGCGCCAGTAAGTAAGTATTTTTAAATAATTGGAGTTCAAAAGTACCTAGAAAAATGCTGTTGGGAAGTGAATTCCAATGAAGTGTGTGGTGGAATTTCAAGATTGGTATGTAACTGAGAACGTTTCATGCCTGTCTTGCAAAACGTGCAAAAGAAGTGTAAGTCTATCTCTTTTGGATAGATTTATGAAGGTAAAGTGAATGCTTCTTAGGGCCTGAGCTGCAAATCTGTGAGCAATATTCCTGCGCTCCGTTGGTCTGATCTGTGCTTTGTACCTTAGTTTGAGAAAAGTCATATGACTCTTATAGCCTAGCTTATGCTTCACAAGCAACGCCAAATAAGCTTCATTTTAAAGAAGAACGTGTTTGGCTGTTCAGTTGTAATCCCAAATTAGGGCATTCTTGGTCATTCTCCCGGTTCGCCATCAATCCAGAAAGCCATTACCTACATTGAAATATTCTTCTCGCTCCAGCGAAATGTCATCGTCAGCATCGCCCTCTTTCGAGAGCCAAAGAGAAAACAAAAGTGTGCTCGTTCCAAATTTATCTTTTATTTTTCCGGTGGAGACACTTCGAGATTTATTTTTTTCAGTCGCCTTCCGCCAATCACAGTTTTCTTGGCCGATGGAAATAATGAAGTTTTAAATGATGAGGTGAGGGACTTTTAAATGGAGACTGTAGTTACTCGAGAGCTTTGTCACTCATCTTGGACTTAAAAAGCAGCCATCATCCTAGCTCAGCCTAGGTCCCCAACAATGTCCCTAACTACCCAAAAGATTTAGCAGTCTATTGTGATATTTTGCTCAAATTTGTCACACCGGTGCTGGGTCTCTCTTCTTGACGATAGCCTCTTGGTTTTTCCTCATTGACTGCTAAACTCAGTTCAACAGAAAGCGTCATTGACACAACGTATTCTTTCGATTGTGTCATATCATCTTCATCTGCGTATGATCGATGCGAGTAACTTTTACGGATTTTTGAAAGATCGCTGTTTTGGTGCTGGTGTAGAAGTTTTGCTTATCTTTCAAGTATGATGCTTATCTTTACTGATCTTGACGAAGCTGTGTGAATTTTCCATCAAAATGTCACATGATGTCAGAAGTCCACATTATCCTATATTGCTTCGTTTCTATAAATGCTGTCAAACGCAACCTTTAAATCGATGAAAGTGTGATGGGTATCGGTTTCATTTTCTCCTTATCATAAAGCGAGATCATTGCAACGATGATACCAATACTTTCCAAACTCTAGCTCGGCTTTAGCTTGTCGGCAAAAGAAGCAAGTCTTTTTATTCATTTTGGAATAGAGCCTTAAATGTTTTCTGTCGCCTGCACAAATGGGTTTGATCTATTACTTTTTGAGTTCAGACACCGCCTCTATATATTACTGGAGGCGATTAAAAATAAATCCCAAAGTGGCTCCACCGAACAAATATAGGATTAATTTGACAACAGCACTGTTTATCTGTCATTTTGGCTCTCAAAAGAGAGTGACGATGTCCTTTTCCTGGAACGAAAAAAGATTTCCGAAAAAAGATATCTTGATCAGCCTTCATAGGTAATACTTAAAATATTTTCATTATAAAACACGGAAAGGATTAGAAAAGTGTTCTTTGTGTTGTAGAAACAGTGTAACGACCACAAAAGGGTACACAGATTCAAGGAAATCACATCTTCGGAAAACTTTTTCGATACTTTGAACTCATTTTATTAAAATAATTTTTTGGTTAATTTAAGGAACGAAATAAGCACAATATCTTATTTCCTTATTAGCACACTCTAGGTTGAGTAGTTTATTAATAATTCGCACTTCAACAGAAACGATTGAATTTTTTCACATAAAAACGCGATTTGCTTGGCATCCCGTGGTCGAAAAATGTGAAAGACGTCAGATTTTGACAGCCGGGGTAAAAGGTCTATATATAGAAGTTGTAATTCTGACATATCTGTCATACGTAAACAGTCTCGCAGTGTCCTTTTCTGATTCTCAAACTGTTAAAAAGTTGTTTGAAAACGGTTGAAAGTGGTTCGTGAAAAACGTGAATGAGATTAATGAGGGGAATTTGAGGGGGGCCGACTGTGATTAAATTTGTATGGGCAACGCGTAGTTTGTAGAGGATTTAATGAAGATTTATATAATCGGGGATAATCACCCGGTGGAAACATGATATAACCCATCGTTTGGCGCTTTGGGAGAGCCAGTGACTCCAAATCGGCGCTTATGGTGGGAAAAAAATAGATATCTAATGAGCACAAGCGGTGTCTCCTTCCCAAATTTCACAGCAAGAACCACCCCAAACCAAGTATTAGGATCTCAAGAAAAGATATAGCGTTAAACCCTCCAACGACATTTTGACTTAAAGGAAGTCAAAATGACCGCCGTATCGTGTGGTGCGACAGAGCAGCAAAGTGAGTGGGTGAATAACCACCTCAAGACTATAATTCTTCTGACATCGACCTTTCATATATATACTATTGTTTTTCTTGTTTACATTAGGTGTGTTCCCTTACTTTCTGTACCATTTTGGTCAGATTTCCTTATTTGAAGGAATGGGGGTAAAAATCTTTCAGTGAGAGGAAAAACTGACCAAAAGTATGGGAACGCTTTGTGCACCAAAAGCTGCCCACATTTTAAACATCAAAGCCAATCTTAAGGAAAAGTTATAGCGATCGATAAAGCGATGCCTTTATAAGCAGTATTTGAAATATTTGGTTTATTGTCTGCAGCATAATATTCACTGACTTTAGGTTTTTTATGTTTAAAGTTGATAAAAACATTCTTTGAAATTCGAAACTTCACATAAAAAGGACTCAAAGTATAGGAACAGCAAAAGTTGTTCAAAAGTACAAAATTTTACGAGTCGCTACAGCTAACACCTAAGTGTCCACCTGATTCTGAATGTCATCTGCTGTTGTCCAACTTTGACACTTTTCATAATTCTGCCCAAAGAAATTTCTTGGGCTAAATTTCGTAGGGAGGGGAGCTAAATTTAGCCCAATTTAGCCCCATTCTCTCTCCTGTCCAAAGCTACACAAAACCCGTGTACGGGAACAGGATTTGGCTATTTTTCGTAGGTTTGGGTCGTTTTGTGTAGCTTAGGACAGGTATACGGAAAAACACCTATTAAAATGCATTTTGTTGAGAAACTGCTCACAGAATTCCAGATTTACCTTTGACAACCTAAATGTCCTCTAAAACAGATTCGAGACAAATGACACCACTTTGTTGTCATCACATTCCACCACACTGCGGCTCACATTATTTGCATTTAAAAAAAATCCGTCTACAGCAAATGACTCTATCAGCTCTTTGTTACATTTCCTTTTAATGCCCCGCCTAAATCACAGCCCAGACATGCAGGTTATGTCTGTGAAATAATTTATCCTCACTTTTATCCTTTGTACTTGCGTTTTGCATACCTACTGTTGCTAACACCGAACACAAATAACTCACACTTCCGCCCTGTAATGGTTCCCTTTTCTAAATTATTGCTATTGCAGCACCTACACCAAGCGAGTGCATTGGCATCCTTATGCATTGGCATCGATCTAATCCCCACTGACGTATCGCTAATATTAAAAGCATTTTAAAGTCCTTAATTTCGTATAGCAATGTCATCGATGACCACGTATAAAATAAACAAGAACAGCGCAGTTCGTCTATGTAGTGACTGCCCTTTGGACCGTAATGCGTGGGTGTCGCCAACGCCAGCCAACATGGTTATCATCGGATGACAGGAGCACCGTCATCGGCATGATAAATTTCCCAAGGATATGCATGCGAACTCGCATACAAACACTGTTTGGGCGAGCAACAGTCATATGTGAACGTTTATAGAACTGCATCCTGTTTGGTTTCGGATGACAGCAGTAATTTAGCATTGTGATGGATTCATAGTGTAGCCTTAATAGGCATAAACGGGACTATGGCCCAACGTAACTATTACCTTACTTTTCTTAATTAAAAAATTATCTTTGCTAAAAAAAAATGCGGGCTCTTTAATCCACCGGTCTGAGGGTGTATAGGCATAGGGTCACGAGGACGCTTGCAACTGGTACACAAACTGAACCCAATGTGTTCGTAGCCGAACGCAAAATAGTTTCGTTTAGAATTAAAAACTATAAGGAAATTCGAAAAATTAGATTAGAAAAAAAAGAAGCAAATACTCTTCCTCGCATGGAAGAACCTCAGGTATTTAGTGGCATAAAAATACAGTATTAAGAAGCCTTACATGGCATTCTGATGTAGAAAATAACTGTTTAGTTTTAAGATGATGCATTAAGTTCGGGCCTTAAATCGAGTTGTTATGACATACAAAAGATAGCGAACTCACAAGCGACTACCAACAAAAAATCAGGCCGTCTTTTGATTTAAAGCACTGACAGCAAGCTATATAGAAAGATCTAGAAAGTTCCTTCCACCCAGT
Source organism: Neoascia interrupta (assembly GCA_947623515.1). Lineage (NCBI taxonomy): Eukaryota > Metazoa > Arthropoda > Insecta > Diptera > Syrphidae > Neoascia > Neoascia interrupta. The sequence continues at coordinate 154,848,707 of OX392462.1, forward strand.
TTAAGATTCCCATAAGTAAAGAGGCATGTTAACAGGCTCCAGGTTTAGATGAATAACTCTTGGCTCAAAGTTAACTTGAGTTGGGATAAAGTTAGGAAGGGTGGAAAAAAAAAGGTAAACGTATTTCTTACTGTGAACTAACCATATTGTTAAATTATTGTAATTTGAACTTACGATTTAGGACGTATATCTACTAAGAAACAAGTGGAAAAATGGACAGTGCTGACACGTTTTGGATGGGAAATGGAAAAGTGGAATTTTCATTGATGAAAATTAAAAGTAGAGGGGCAGTGAGGCAGTATTTTTATGGCTAAAACTATTCCTTAGTTTAGACACCTTTTTTACTTTTTTTTTAAAAAGATGAAATAAAAGATAAAATAGACATCTTAAGAGTGGAAAGATTAGAAGAGGGGGGAAAGCAGGAGAAGTACCAGTGCACTCTTGGTTTGAACAACTGTACCTTTGTTTTGGTGGGTAGGAAAGACTGAATGTGGCGGGATATTTCACATACGCTTTGTACGGCTTATAACAGAACCTCTGAAATTAAGGTCCGAGTTTATGGGTCCGAAAGTGGGTTTTAGGGTAATCTCATGTACATTTAATCTCTGACGAGTTTTACGGTTGAATATCTTGTGGAGTAAAATGGAATGGACTATTTTGCTGGAAACGTGTATACGTAGCAAAAATATTAAAACAGGGGCATGTAACGGAAATCGCGCCGATACTCTAGTGAGTCAATTCCAAATGCATTTTTTTTGGACAAGAGTGCTTTGTGCCAAACTCTGGCGAACTCTTTGAAGTTCGGCAGAGTTTGGCACAAAGCACAGATGCCTATTGTTAACCCTTGCTTTCACCCAAAATTTGGAAAGAAAGGTTCTACTTTTCGGCATGATAAGCCATCAAATCAATAAATGCCTGAAATTTGGCCACAAGCCAGAAACTGCAAGAACGAAGACCGATCTAAGCTCTGTAGGAGATGTGGAATAGATGGGCATATTCTAATAAATTGTAACAGAGAGCCGTCCTCTGTCCTCTGCTAGGAAGACCGCCGAGACGCATCGCAACTTCTTGCCGGCTGTCGCGATTATCCAGTCTTCCAGAGAGCTATTACGAGCATATGAAACCATGAAGATCCTACAAATAAACCTTTATCACCGTAGAATAGTACAGGATATCTCAAAGAGCGGATGTCGCTCTAATCAGCGAACCTTATTAATAAGGACATATTGAACATACTGCATCACAAGAAAAGAAAAACGACTAAACTGAATGCAATGTAAGGACAAGATAAATGGGATTCATTGCTATAGCTGCTATGCTAAGGTATGACCAAACTTGAGTGTTGGCTAATACCAACTTATGCTTGACGATTTAGCAGCGGACGCGCTTAAAAAAACTCCAGTAGTCATAAGAGGCGACTTCAACGGCTGGGCTATAAAGTGGGGCAGCAGATTCGCCAACAAAAGAGGACAGGTTCTGCTTGATACGTTTGCACCCCTCGGTAAATATAGCTAGGAAAGGGCGAGCAAACATATATCGGAACGCTGGAACGCTGGGCTTCAATATCAATATCTTTCTCCATATTTATCACCAGAGCAGCTCCATAATCAGAACTGTTAAATGGAGTGAGTGTTAGTGGGAAATATTTCCCACAGTACGAATCAGGCGATAATAAATCCAAAACAAATAAAAGAAAACTATTCAAAAAAAACTATTCAAAAAACTATTACCAAAACTCACAGGCTCAAACAGGGATGACAGATCATTCGAACATGCAAAACCTTTTTTTGATGGAATATAGAGGTAAAGGAGCTAAGATTACCAGAAGGTAATAAAATGTCACGGTTAATGCTGAATAATAGGCTACAGATCAAAGCCCCACCTATGGACAAAGAAAGCGTTAATGCAGAGAGTTCTGTCGCGCATAGGTGGACCTACCCTTACAGGATTTTACTATATCCAAGTCATGACTTCGGTCATGCTTATGCCGCTCTGAGCGACCTAGTCGGGGCAAAATGGCTACGCATGATAGAACCGAACAAGTAGGAAAGTGGAAAGTGCAAAAGCTTCAGTCCATATACGACGGACTGCGAAATAACCGACCATACCAAAAGGAAAACTGTCGTGCCTCCAAAAAGTAGGCGGGATATAAGAATATTATTGTTGAATGTTTTATGCTAGGTGGTTGCATACATTTTGGCCTAAAACTCCGCAATTTTAACTAAATAAATCATTTTTTTTAACGCAACGTCCACAAAAGTGGGCGGAGGCACATAAATACAATATATACTTAAATGTTAGAAAAATACTAATATCTACAACTTTTGTCATATAATTTTTTGTCAAATTCCATATAAATACATATATTTATTGAAAAATAGTCATTTTAAGCTAAAATCCCTTAAAAAGTGGGCGTGGTCAATGAAAAGGCTAACATTTTTTGGCTACTTCAAGGACAATTACAAGGTAATGTTAAATACCAAAAATTAATGCGCCAGCGCCATAGCTAAAATTTGGAAAAAGTATTTTTTAAATAAGAAATGGTCGCACATACAGGCCTGTAGTGGGCGGATTCAGCTTATTTTTAAACTTGATCTGAAGGACTGGATTTCCAGCCAACCCACCAAATTTCAGTTCTCTACCTTAAAATTTAAGGCCTAAAAGTTGTCTACATACGGACGGACGGACGGTCTACGGTGATTATTTCACTGCGTTACAAACTAAACATCAAACTTAATATACCGGGTCGGGTATAAAAAGCGGTTTATCATCAACGAAAAGACTTTGCGCGCTCGTTTCCGAACCATTTCTGATGGGGCCTTTTTTAATCGGACTGGTTTCTATCGATATTCTTATTAAACAAATGCTTAAAATTACCATTTTCGTATCGCGCATCCCAAAAAAAACTCCCCTCCGGGTGTTGACCCTCCTTTACCCGTATTGACAGATCCATTAAGAATTGTGTTGTATTTAAAAATCCTATAACGTTGATTTCCACGCGAGGTTACGAGAAACCATATTAAAAATGCAGTCTGACAGTTCTTCAGCTTTTTTACTTAAGTTGACTTAATGCCCAGACTACGACTCCTATAGATGAACACAAACATCGGCACGAGAGATTTGTTTATCTTGAAGGCGATTTGTTTGACCAGATTTTGCTCGACAGTCTGGGTGAGTTTTGGTGGCATTTGGGGGGTAGTATCAAATATGTGAAATTTTAATGACTTTGGACGCCAGCAACTTGATTTTCAATTGCCATTGACGCGGTTTGTCATTGCTTGAACAACTCGGTAAAACGAACACCACAGCTTTAAGGTGGCTTGAACAGCTTTTAGGTGGCAGTATGCTAATACAAATTTAAGCCGAACTGAGCAAAGCCATCGAATTCACTTTATTGAGCCAGTTCCAGTTTGATAAATCCAGGATCCAGATTAACGATCTTAGTTTTGGTAATCAAACCTATGCATTGACGGACCGATTTTATACATGGGGAATTGTAGGTTGTCGAATCACAGGTCTTCAGGACGAGCAGAGCCGTTAATGAAACTCAGGCCGGTATTCATCCAAATCTGGGGATATCTTAGCAGTATGTTTCAAGGTCCAGCAAACGTGGGTACACAAAGATCACATTAGCGGGATGTCAACTGTCTACCTTACGACCAGGGACATCACGCAGCTGTATCAGCAACGTTTGACGGTAGACTACTGCCTGCTTGGAAAAACCATCAGAGATGGCCAAGGCAGCTTATCCATGGCGCAGCAAAAGTATGCAGCAAAGTCTCGAAAGAGTCAAGTATAATTTTCCCTCACCTGAACCCATTGTTTTGCCAAACCGAAATAGCAGCGGTTTCCTAGGATTGTTCTTCGAAGAATCTCCTCTTAGGTGCATTTGGGGGTTGATGTTAACTCCAGGGTAGATGAATTGGCCCCGGGAAAAAAACCCACCAACGAAATAACTCCCCAAAATAAAAATGAAATAACAATTTTTAATAAGAACCCCAAAATTTGTAAAGAAGTGGGGACTTATTTCATATGAAATAAACCCCCAAAATGGGGGACTTTGGGGTTTTTGGGGTTTATTTCATGCTTCAAATTGGAGGGTTTTTTTCATCATGAAAAAGGTTTCCAAATTCTGCTATGAAAGAAGTTCTTAAAATTTTTCTTTTCAGAATTCAAGCGAAAAAGTGAGATATGTATGGGGGGGGCGTACCACCCCATACTTACATTTTTTACATTTGCTTTTATATGTGTTTGAGGACTTATTTCATACTAATTTTGGGGGGTTATTTCATACCTGTTTGGGGACTTCTTTCATCTTCGATTTGGGGAGGTATTTTACAATTAAATAATAACCCAATTTTGGGGGGAATTTGAGGACTAATTTAATTGGGGGGTTGTTTTCCGGAGCCATATGAACTCTTTAACTTTTCTTTAACCTTCAAGTTGCTAATACCAACAGTGACGTTTTGGCCCAACTGGCGGACGGATGTTTGTTGCGTTGAGACAAACTGGGTCTTATCCTGATTTATACTTTTAAAGGGCGTTTTTAGGAAAAAACTGTTTACTTTTTACTTAAATTTTCGTTTTTAATACATTTCCGCCCGGTATTAACGAAATAAGTTTAAAAGATTTTCTTATTAGCCCAAGCCCATTTTTGGGGGCGTGGACTAATAAGAAAATCTTATGCTGTATTCTTTTCAACACCGAATCATTAAACTGGGGTGAAATTATTCTTTTCACGTACATCTGAACGTGAAAATCTAGTGTGTTCTTTTCAACAACGAATCGTTAAACTGGGGTGGAATACAGAAAAAAATTGTTCTTTTCACGTATGCCTGAATCGTGCTCGTGTGATTGTTATTTTGAACTCCGAACTAGTTTTCACCGAACTCGAAATTTCCCTACCGTCGTCGTAGTTGACGGTGGAGGCTGGGTGTAGCTTTTTTTTAAGTGAAAAGTACGAAAAACCGATGGCAACAAAATAACGTTACGAAATAACAAAAAGTGAACAAAATGAAGTCAAAACAATTTGACACTTAAACGTGATGACTGCACCGGTGCAGTATTTGTCGTTCTGTACACAAAAAAGCCGAGTGTACACCACGCTGGAATTGTCGCGAGCGCCAAGTACTATTTGACAGCTCGGTGTAGCACTTCGGTGTTCAAAAGAATACGCCATTAGTTTCCTTCAAAATCCAGATTATTTCCGGTATACATATTTTGAATTCCGGGATTTTTCAAAATTCAATGTCGGACTGAACGGAATGAACGAAATTTTTCAATCAATTTAACATAGACTTATCTTGAATTTGTTTATAAGAAGCTAAAAGAAATACCATTTATAACCCTCCCAAGACTCAAGTTAACAGTCTTAGTTAAATTTGCCGATCGCTCGCCAGATATTTGGTTTCGATCTTTGTGCTTGAAAGACTAGCCTCGAACTAACAGGTTTTTATCTTACTAGTTACCTTGAATGGAAAAAGAGACTCAATTCATATAGGGACTGGAATGATTTAGTCTAAAAAAATTTATAAAATTTGAAAAATAAAACTGATTACTAAAAAATTGAATAAAAATTTGTGAATACGACTAACTAAAACAAACATATACAAAACTTTTTCGTAGGTCTTAGTAAGAACTGTTTACTACCCACTAACATACACCCAGTTGCATTATCCTTGATGAAAAATTAATCAGGCGACGAAACGCAATTCTAAGGGATGTGATGGACTTCGGCGACGTTGATGAGTTTTGCCATCCACCCATCCTTCCTTTTTGCACCGTAAAATGCCATCGCCATAGTTTGCTGATGTTAGTATGCTGTCCCATGTTTTTTTTCCTATGCAAATGTGAATGCACTTTGATTTTAGTCATGTCCTGGCTGTTTCTTTTTTCGACTATTTTTTTTTTTTTTTTGTATATTTAAACCAAGTCCTTAATTTACCGCTTTTAGTGGCTTTATTTTTCATCATGGTCCTTTTGTATTTGTGTCATTAATATTTGTCGAGCATTTTTTGCATGTTGTTATCTAGGTAAACCTTTGTGAGAAATACGAAAAAAAAAGTGTAAAAAAAATTCAAATGGAAAACAAGGTTTTCTAATGCTTTTTCTATGCTATTTGTATGCTTTATGCTTCTGTTGTTTGGCCAGATTTTATGCTATGGACGTAATGAACCTGTAAGTATTCACTGAAGCCCCGAAAAATGTTTAATTAAAAAATGAATTTTGCTTTAATCAAAACTAGCTTTTAAAGTGGATAACTGTGTAAATAATAATAATACAAATCAATCTTCGTGATGATACCTACTGCCTTTTTGTTTAAAGTATTTTTCCCTATAAATATTTTGTGTTATCATTACTTGTGCACACACATCTTGAGTTTCGGAGTATTATTTACCAAGCCTTCTTGTTTTTGAGCTTTTTCAGACACAGAGTCAAGGCTCAACTAATGATACTTAATGCTACTTAAATACTTATTGATACTCAAAGCTCAACCAATGATGTATACTCAAAAAGGGACTTGCAAACGTACTGGCAAGCATGACAGGACCCAGTAAATGTAGTTAAAAGAAAGTACTTAAAAAGTACTTGCATTTTGCAATTTTTAAGTACCAAGGACATTGTTATGCTCTCAAAAGAATCTTGCGCTCCCAGCTACCTTCGGAAGAATGATGAAACCTAGGCTGTGAGTAGCCTGGGGGTTCTGGAAACCTTGATGGAAACTCACTTTCCCGGGTCCACATCAACGGATGGCATGCCTCGGCAATCCGAGAGAACAAGCATCTCACTCTCCGAAGAGCAGATAGGTTTTCTTATTGACAGGAAGAAACTACGGTGGGCAATTCAAGCCGTACAAGTTTCCGGGACCGGATGGCATTCTCCCGATCAAAGAGCACCGGAGTCGGCAATCCAAAACATGATGGAAATTCTCAGACACAGTTTAAGAATAGGGTATATTCCTTCAGCCTGGAGGGAAGTAAGAGTGATTTTTATACCTAAAGCAGGCAAACAGGGACATACGGCAGCAAAGGACTTTAGATCGATAAGTCTCTCATTCTTTATGCTTAAAACTCTGGAACGACTACTTAAACTTTACATTAGGGCTAGGCAGGAATGGCTTTCTAGTGGCATCGCAGCATGCATATATGAAAGGAAAATCCACAGAAGCCGCCTTGCATGAGGTGGTAGGGAAACTAGAGAGGAGTCTACATTGTAATGAGTTTGCGATGGCTGCCTTCCTTGATATTGAAGGGGCCTTCAATAACGTGGAGAGTAGTGCCATTAAAAGTGCTCTAATAGGCGCTAGCATTGAACAGGGCATTATAAACTGGGTCTGCAACATGCTTGCAAATAGAATTATTAACTCTTCGATTGGGCAAAGCTCGATTAGAATGTCTGTAATCAGGCGAACACATCAGGGTGAGGTATTATCTCCACTCCTGTGGGTTCTAATTATTAAGAACATTCTGAAGAAGTTAAGTGCTATGGGTATCAGCACCATGGCTTACGCAGATGACGTGGTGGTAATGGTGCATGGAAAGTACTTAAATATCTTAAGTGAAATCATGGAGGGTGCTCTGGGGGCGATCAGCATCTGGACCCAAAGCTGTGGTCTCAGTGTCAGTCAACCCTTTGAAAACGGAACTGGCTCTTTTTACAAGATACGGCAATTCAAACTCCCCAAGTTAAATGGAGTGGAATTATCCCTTTCGGATAGCACGAAGTATCTGCGGGTGTAATCCTGTACAAAAGACTGAATTGGAATCTCAATGTAGGGGTATCAAAAAGGCATATAATGCTCTCTTTTTACCTGCAAGAGAACTGTAGGGAAAACTTGGGGTTTAAAACCCGCCATGGTTGTATACCGTGGTGGTAAGACCCATCCATATACTTACGGTGCCTTGGTTTGGTGGAAAGCAACAAACAGAAAAACAGTTTATGGAAAATTATCAGCGGTTCAAAGAACGGCTTGCAAAGCTATCACAGGTGCGCTTCGTACTACACCTGCGGAGCTCTGAACACTCTGCTGAACCTAACGCCGCTTGATCTACAGATAAAAAACTTGCTGGCGCTATGACTCACTAACTTAAGCTTCTTCAAGAGCAGTAGCTACGGACACGGCTCGATCCTGTCGGAGATACTGCCAGGTAATCCAACTTTAACGGATGAAATCCCCTCCCTTTTCGACTTTGACACACCGTATGATGTCATTTATCCAGTGAGGGAAGACTGGGAAAAAATGCAATTGTCAGACCTAATGAAATTGCAATTTTCATAGACGGTTCGAAAACAGGGGAAGGAACAGGTTCTGGTATCTTCTCAAAAGACGCGGAACTAAATGTATCCTTAAAGCTACCGGATGCATGCAGTGTCTTCCAATCAGAGGTTCTGGCTGTACTTAGGGCGGCCGAGCATTTGCAGATGAGATTATATACACTGCGGTATAGAGGGTAACGAACAAGCTGATGAGCTTGCAAGAAAAGGAGGGCTCCTTGGAAACAGTGTGGTTTCTAACATCAAACCACCCCTCTGCGTAGTAAGAGCTACTATTGAGGAGAAAATTGTAATGACGGCGAACCAAAGGTGGTCTCGTCTGGCTGGACACAGGGTATAGAGGTCCCTCTGGCCACGACTAGACGAAAAAGGATCGAAGGTACTATTGAAACTGAGCAGGGACAAGCTAAGGGCTTTGATGGGAGTTCTGAAGGGACATTGTCTCCTGAGGAAATAAGCAAGGAGGCTCGGGCTTTCCAGGCGTTTGAGGATAAAGCACACATACTGTGCGAATGCGAGGCAATTTCGCAGAAAATATTTAGGGGAATATATCTTTGGAAGTTTGGAAGAGGTATACGGCCCAAACTTCAAGGGCCTTCTTTGCTTTTACAGGGCAATTGTGGTGTCAACGGTGAATGGCAATTTGCTGTTTCAAGGTGAATGTTTAGATTGTTTTTACCTTTGTACCTAGTGTCTTTGGTGCTTAGTGCTTTGGTACCTAGTGTCTGTGTGGTCCTTTTCACCACACCCCTGTTTAACCTAACCTAAGGACATTGTTATCGCTTTCATTCAAGTATACGAGTATAGGTACAATCGCAAGTTCAAGGTACTGGGTATTTGGATTGTACTTGTACTTGAAAGTTTACAGCTCTGCCTCTGAACATATGTTGCAGATGGTGCATGGTTCTAACCAGCTTATCGCCACCGGATTTTAAAAGTTCGGCAGCTAAGTCATTTGCTCTGGCTGCTTTGTTGCAATTAAGCTCATAGACTGCTGCATAGTCTTCATAGCTGCTTTCACTTCATCTATAGGTCGGGTGGGCGATATCGTTCGTATATAACATTCGGACATCCATTTTACTGGAAGAGTGGCTTGCGTCGATCGCAATGTGGACCAATCTGGTTGACGGCTGATTGACCGGGAGATGTTCATGTCCCTTTGTGTATATTGAGATGCGAGAACTGTGTGTGCCACAATGTGCCGCCCCGAAGCAAAGTCATTCAGCCTGAATCCCTTATCGGAGGTCGTGTTGTGCAGGCTGTGCTTTCCGACTGTACGACCAAAGATGCTCTCCCTTCCTACCTTGGCTTTAAAAGCGCCTAGGACAGTCTTAGTCTAGTTGGGGCATTGCTCATACGTTTAGTCCCAGGAGCTCGTAGAAGTATCTTTGGCGTCGTCACCTTTCTCCTCCGTCGGATGCGGATCATCGTAAGGCGCTCGTGCACATAATTCACGCTGACGCTCAAGACTTCTTGCCGAAGTATGACTTCAACAGCGACAACCACAGTACCACATGCAAATAAGCGCTATGATTTTCATGTTGGTATAGAAGTCGCCATAGTAGAAGTCGCAGTTTTTTATCATCCTTTTTTCCGGCCCATTCCAACGCATTTTTTAGATATGACAGTGAAATCTGCCTTGCAGTTGCTAAGGGCCGAATTGCTCGGCTGGGCTGCTCGGCTCAGCAGTAAATCCGTCCGATTCCGAGGCTTGTCGTTGGTTTGATAATCAGTTTTCTTACGTGACCGGGAAGTAACCCCGACGTGTCTTGGCTGCACAGGGGCCTTCCCCAACACACTGGGTTCTGCTCAAGATGCTCTAATGAACCTCCCACTCCTTGGGGTGTACGCTGAAAACGATCTCTCGCTTAAAGAAATGTAGTCTTTGATACCACGCGCACTGGAATTTTGAAGAACTTGTGCGAGAATCGTCGTTCGACCCCCGTCTTATAAACATGCCCTCTGACGCAATGACCCCAGAAATCCTTTTGCGACAAAACTACCAAGTCGACTTTCCTCAGGTAATGGAATGGCTTTGGAGCCAGAATCGAAGCCAGGGAAAGAACGCCATTGTATTTTCACAGATGGCTCCAAAACCGGGCGTCTGGTGCTGGAATCTTTGTGGATAGCGAGAACATTAGACTCCACTACCCCTTAGGTAAATACGCGTCTGTCAGTGCAGTGACAGCCAAGCCGCTCTATATGCGTTGCTCAACCCTCTTACCTTGTCCAAGGTTGTTCTTGAACTCAAGCATTCGCTGAACTTAGTTTAACATGTAAGTCAAATGTTGAAGCATTTGTTGAACAAGTGAATCTTTTTTGGGTCCCCAGGGAAATCAGATCTCTCAGATGAGCTTGCCAGACTAGGCTCAGCAGAGTCTTTGTCAGGACCCGATCTTGCGTTCGACCTGCCTATATCTGTTGTCACGTCTGCCATTAATACTTTGGTTTCTCGTGAGCGTAGTGCTCATTGACGTGAGTGCGATGGGTGCAGACAGGCGACTACGCCCGGACATCTGCGAGGGGTCAGCGTCTTTCCTTCTGTACCTCAAGAGAATTGGTTGCAGACTTCTTTGTAGGCTTCCTTACGGTCACCAAACTTTTGCTAGACACCTAAATGTCTTTGGCCTGAGCGTAAACACCAACAGTCCTGCCTGTGTAGAGGACACCAATACAGCGGAACACTTCCTCTGTAGTTGTCCTGCCTTTGCTCGCATCAGTTGGTGCATCTTTCGGGCTGACGCAACAAAAAATACATTAAGTTAGTAGTTGTGCTTGAGTGCTCTATCGGATAGTAACAACTTCGAGCAAAAACGTAACCCTGACGTGACCGCACGATCCCTAACCTGGGGGATCAGATGACTCCACTTTTATGTCATCTCCACTTTAATGACTCCAAGGACGGAGAGCCGGAGAGCCGGATAGCACGCTCATTATTGGCCTGAGCTCCAAAAACGTCGTTGTAGCCCATTTATAAGATGTTCACTAAGTACTTCGGCCTGACTGGAACTGTGGACGCCACTGTTGATTTCATCTGGGGAACTCCTTCACTGCCGTCCGGGTGCAAGGAGAAGTGCCTTAAGTGGAAATACGCCTCTCCCGTCTCTCGTCTCCTACTCCCAACAACCTTTCCAAAGGGGTAAGAACCCAATCTCGAGTTGAGGTACTATAGGCATCCGGTGTTCACCAAGGAGAAGTGAGAGAAGGAGTTTGGTGCATGGAGAAAGGTGCATGGTCTATCATTTGACCATGCATCTTTTACTTTTCACTCACTTTTTAAATTACGGGAATGCTATTTGCTTTAAATTTCGATAGACATGCTATTGATGTCTATCCAAGGAGCAGTGTTGCTGCAAGACTTAGCTTGATATTGTCCTGTGATAATATTGGGTCGTTTCATATTGGGTAGTTCATTCAATACACATTATTTGTTCATTTGTAGTTGTAAGTCTTGCAGTAAGGACTTATTTCATAAGGACGTTCAGCAGACTATGCTTGGAATTGGAATAAGGAGTTGAGTAGGGAATAGTTTTGCCCCCGTCATCGATTTCTGGGGTATGTTTTTCATACAATTGCTCTCAATCGTCACCACTAAACTTGGACACCTCTCGCAAATGATCACATGATTTAAAATTTTCAGCTATGCAGACTGACCTTAAATTTTCACAATCTTTACCAAAACCTACAAGAGGACCTTGGAGATTTAATTCATCCCGCGACTCCCGTCTCATTGTTCTTGGAGAGTAGAGGTTTTATTAGAAGGTTTTATTTCGAAAAACCTTTACGGAATTCTATTTGTCCCCTCCTTGGGACAACATGTACTCTGTTCAGAGACAAACCATCCTATGTGACTCCTCATTTCAAGTGCGATTTTATGAGGAAACCTTATTCAAATATTCAACGGTGGTCATCGGCTCTGCGTCTTCAGTGCGTTTTAGCCTCGGTGGCTCAAAACATCCAAGGCTCCGAATGATGTCAAAGAGATGATAAAATCCAATATGGTGTGAAAAAACACTTGCAAACTGGCGGTAGATTAGATTATTATTATACGGGAGAGCCTTTTTGAGCCTCTAGCACTGCTGTTTCTTCAGAACGAGCCTATTATGCCTTTCCTGAAGACATCTTAGAGCAATCTCTTCACATATCTTCTTTTAGCATTCTTATGTTGGCTTTTGCACAGGTTAATGAGAGAGTATTAGACTTTTCTGATTGCAATAAAGTCTGCCTTCAAATCATTAAGTTTGTTGAAGGCAGACTTTATTGCAATCAATTCGAGCCAGATTTGAATTTGAAAACAGTTTCTTCAAAAAAGACGCCGGAGGTCTCGGTACAAATCCTGTTATCGTCACCTGAAAGAATTGTTCTTTTTCACGGTCTCCACCTAAGCGAGGGTCTGACAAGCCCGCCGAGAGTATAATTTGTCTTGAAAAACTTGTCAAAAAGTGCCGTTCATATTCGGCAAAAAATGGTAGGTCCCCTTGTATGTGAAAAAATTAAGACACACAGCATACATTGTTGAGAAGTTGGCCCTGGTTCAGCTCGAGCTGTTATACGCCACTCTATTCCTATTTATTTCTTCAAAAAATTTTAAGAATTTTTTACATTTATTTTCTTGACAGAATTTTTCGCAGAATGGTTTAGACCTGTTTCGTTGCCGTCAAGGCCGCTATATCGGTATGGGCTGGATTTGAACCCAGTCAGTCATAGAGAAGGAACAGTATAGTCTAGTGACTACTGGAGTGAAGAATGACTAGATTGTTCCTTTCCTGTAGCGTTTGTATGAAAAATATTCCTTTCCTGTTTATATATAGCTCGTGACTTAACAGTTTTTCATGATTTTAAGTATAGAAGACATGAGGAATCGTACTTGAATCTGAAATTCTTCCTGCTCTTGGGTTAGGTGTTGCATCTCCACCTTCTCTGCACATGCCCCGCTCTCTCTAAGAACCGAAATCTTCACATTGGAGCTTTCTTCTATAATGACCTTAGTGATCTTAGCACAACTGACCCAAAACGTCTTCTACGCTTCATTAGTAGCTCAAAATGGTTCAACGAGTAGACCATTTTTCCAGATCCACGTGGACCAATGGATCCAATGGACCTACATAGGTCTAAGTAAGTTTCGAACCCGACAGCCACTTCAACCTAACCCAAGCTAACCTAGGTTAGGTGTTAAACTGCTACTTTCTGCCAGGCTTTCGGTATTGCGTCATGTAACACTGCTGTACTTTGGGTCTCACATCTGCCTTAGGATCAGGTTTGACCAATTCTTCAGCATGTTGACTGACTCTGACCTGGGGAGTTCTGAATCTCCTTTCGCACCTGTTCAAACTGCTACTTTCTGTCATGTGTCAAGTAACACTGCTGTGCTTTGGGTCCCACATCTGTTGTAGGATCAGGCTTGAGAAATTCTTCAGCAGGTTGAGTGACTCGGATCTAGGGAGTTTTGAACCTCGTTACGCACCTGTTCACTACTGTTTTGGCTTGTTAAAATTGTTCGACGAACGATTGAAGGGATTTTTCTTGATCGTTATGTTAGACGTTGAGAAGTTTCAATGAACTGACGTTCAATTTTAATGATCGTGGTAGCATCTTGTGTGGTAGCTAAAGGGTGATTTTTTAGCTGGTTTGGTTTTGGCAACACTGGTTTTGACAGCTGACGTGTGTTTAGTACCTTGTGTCACTGTCAAACAGCTTCAGTTTGGTTTGCAATTTAACCATAGATCGTCTTACAAATGAACAACGCTTGCAAATTATTGAATTTTACTATCAAAATTCGTGCTCGGTTCGAAATGTTCATCGCGCGCTGCTTCCATTTTATGGTCGGCGAGTTTGGTGAACAGTTAATATCACGTTTCGGGCCGGTCAATTGGCCGCCTAGATCGTGCGATTTGACACCATTAGATTATTTTTTGTGGGGGTATGTCAAGGCTAATGTCTATAGGGACGAGCCCGCTTCGATTGACGCACTGGAAGCCAACATCCATGCATTCATTCGTGAGATACCGGCCGATATGTGTGAAAGAGTATGCCAAAATTGGACTCAGCGGATGGGCTACCTGAGACGCAGCCGCGGTCAACATTTGCATGAAATTATCTTTAAACATTAAATTGCAAGGTTCAAACTATCGATTCAAATAAATATTTCATTAATTTTTTCGAATTTTTTGTGTTTTTTTTTAAAAAAAAGTTCTCAACCTCTTAAAAAATCACCCGTTACTTTACGAAGAACTCGGAATGGAGAGTTTTATTTTGCTGTCTGAAAGACCGCAACATATCGTCAATGTACGATGAGCGAGCGGTACCAGGGAAGTATACGCCATAGAAACGCAAGCTTTGGGAAAATCATCTCCATCAACCATCCGCAGCTTCGTTTCCTTCTGAGGCCACATTACGTCGACGATGTTTAGACAGTTATAGCCACTCTGGCTTCTACGACAACCAATAATCGTAGCTGTGGACCCGGTGAACTTGTTTACCTCCCTGACGATGGCATTTTTCAGTGTTTTTTTTTTGAACACCTTTTCAGCTCAAGGTGACCAATTTGGAAGTTTCCTTGTAGGAGCTTTACTTTAAATAATCCTGAAGAGAAGAGTCGATGTTAGACAGGGCAGGGAAAAGACGTCTGGTGGTTGTGTGCATCGAGGCACCAGCTTCAGAACTGTCAAAGCAGCTTTTGTTGGCTTCGGCCGTGTCTCACTGTATCGAAGGACTCTGAATCGCTGTAGATACTTTGACGTTCAGTATGGTCTGTCCGTACACCAACGGTTCTGCTGTGGGCTGGCAGACAGAGATGGGGACGTATGGTGATACAAGCAAATTAAAGTATTTTTTTTAGAATAAGATTTCAGGCCCAACCAAAATCTCATTCTTTCACAGATGTTTATATTGACTATCTGCATAGAACCCCACATACGGAGACAAGGTAACTAACACTGTACACTGAGTACAGCGTTAGTTACTGAGATGAACTAGTTTTTATTGAGAGCCGGCAGTCCAGGCAGTTATAGACCATGGAAAGGTACGGCTCACACTACTTACCCAGCCTAATTGATGAGGGGGAGACGAAAGGAAGATGGAATGGAGAGTGGCGCGACTTAGCACGTGCTAAGGGGGTGTACTTCGTTTAATATTTTAGATTGATTACAGTTGATCTCCATCCGCATTCGAGTGAGTTCCTAATCCCTTGATCCCTACAGACCGTTGTAGGACCACTTCCCAAAGAAGTTGCACCCAAACTTGCAGTAAGAGACTCCCCTAAACAAAAAGTGTAGAGCGGCTAAGGAAGAATTGTTCCTTCGCAAGTTAAAACTTTTCACAGACTGTTGACTGTCTATTTCCGTAGTCTCTTCTGGATTTATTTGAAGCTCTCTTTGAAAACTCTTCACTTACCTACACACAAACTTTACCTTTAAGAATCGAAGGTCCTTTTGAAAAGAAGAATCAGTGTTAAGCATGAAAACAAACGAATGTTCGCCGTTGAAATTGATTTATCGCAGTTTCAAAGTTTAAACAATCTAAAACAAAAATAAGAACAGAAATATTGCTATTCAGTCGATGTGCAACTTCTACTCTGCCTTGAGCTTATTGTCCTTGGGATGGACTTGATCGTTTGCTATTAAGTTCATTGACCAGAACAGAATCCAAATTGGAAACAGGACACCAGTCGCCGCAGTGTACAGCCAGTTGCCATAAATCTGAAAAAACAAAGATGCACTTCTGCTTGAACAGCCTTGTTGGATAGTTTCAAAACTTACAATTGAATCGACTAGTCCAAATGTGATGGCATCCATCGATGCGTTAACAGCTTTGAAACACCCAGCAGTCAGCGAGAGTTCGGGAAATGACGTCAAGGTGAGAGCAAGTACTTGCAGATAGATCACAACAATCGGATTCAGGAGGAATGTGTAGATGGTGGTGAGGAACTTCATGGAGCTTCCGTGCTTTGTGTTCACCAGTATCGCCAGGGGGCAGCTAACCACTGAAATGGCGATTCCAAGAGCGAAATTCAGCAGGCCAATGACTAGAAGAGCCGATCCCAAGCACAGAAGCGCAGCTACGTGTAAAAGTTCCATGCCAGCCGAGCTGAAACGTACAAAGAATGGTACGAACAGCCCCAGTACCGCAACGAATAAAAGGAAAAATGTGACACCCACAGGTGTAGGCACTTCTTGTTCGGAGAAGAATGCACTCAGCGTGCTGTTCAGTGGCAGGACCTTGGCAACAATTCCAAGGAAGTAGACCACACCCAAGAAAATCAAAAGTTTTATGTAAGGCAGCTCTAATTCTTGCGGGCTTGGATGGTTTTCTTTGGGAGACTCCTTCTCGCGTGTGTCGTCGTCATCGTCGTCCACACTGTTCAGGCTGAGCCAAAGAAGAAAGGCCTTGATGAACAGTGGGCCAGCCATTAGGGCTAGACAAGGCATAAAGTCGCCAATGGATATGAATCGATCGTTCTGCACCAGAATATAGAAAAAGTAGCTTTGATGAAACCGCTCCAGCAGGTTATTCAAACTTCTGGAGATTCCCTCGACAGTTTTGAGCAGAATAACAGCGGCCATGTGCCGGTTATTCGCATTTGAATTGGCCCGTTTTACCGCCTCCAGAGTCAGCGATTCAATTCGATGTTTGTGGAAGAGCCCATGATTGCCAGTTGGCACCCCGTTCGCCTGGCTGGCAATCATACTTAGTATATGCTTGAGGTTCTCCTTGACCGTGGTTTGTGATATTTTGCGCTTCTTTCTTGGGATTTGCTTGTAGCCGGAAGGTATGCCTTCTCGAATGGCCAACCGCTGCACCAAGTTGAACATGTCCAAATTTGGGAGCTGCCCGTTTAGACCTTCTATCTTAACATCGATAAATTCTGAAAAAAAAACCGGTTTACAGAGAGATCAATAGTTATTTTGCACCGCCCACCTGCATCAAAGTCTTGTATTTCCAGGTTTAGAGCGGCCTGTAGAGCTCCTGCTCTTGCTGGAAGATTACCACTATCGAGGACAGACTTGTCGCCCATGCCTCCTTCGTAGTACGCTTCCAGCCAAGCGTGCACACCGAGCTGCTCCTGCTCGGTTACTAGAAATATCAAATCCTTGGCCCAGTAATTCTTCCCTGTCGAACAGAATTTGAATCATTTGTTTCCAAACAGCGGAACCCCTCAACTTACTTCGAGCAAACTCGGCAAAGGCCAATAACAGAGGAACACTAGGTGTAATGTCCGTGTGAACCGAGTTCGGTGGCCGATAGGGCGCTGAGAAGACGATACCTTCTGTCGACCCAATACGCGGCGCTCGCAGAATACCGTAGACATTCTTGCCCTGGAACACCTTCCCACCTCCGAAGGGATAGTTTAACGTGAAGTTGTGAACATGCGTCTCCAGTCCGATTTGCTTCATTTTCGCCTGGACCCAGGCGTACGGCATATTAGTCCTGTGGTCCTCTCGTTCTTTTTTCAACTCTTCCAGATAGAATTGGGCAAGACGACCAGAATCGTGCTTCAATTCCGAGTAAACCAAACCTGTGAGGGTGCAATTAGTTTGGCAAAGAGTGTCGCAAGTATCTTAGTGACCCTTTACCTGGTGATAAGGCATTCTCCGATAGATATGTGGAATGATTGAAGTCCGGATGACCCAAGCAAACAAACCATGCCAGTCCGGCGAGATACAGGACAAAGCAAATTTTTCTATTATGCTTTATCAAACTGCGTCCGAATTTGTTCCTTTGGTTGAGGGAAGGATTCGTTAAAAGCCCCATTTTAGCTTTAGAAAAAAATTCCGGGAATCGGCACTTGCAATTCCGTGATTTGTTTATTTCCCGTCTGACACTTTTGTGTCAATCTGTCAAAACTGTCATTTTTTCAATCGACGAAAAAAAAACATTAAATAAAATAGGGGGAATATCCATTCCGGACATTGATGTGCATGGAATTCTACATTGTAGGAATTAATCGCCAACTAAAGGCGTTTTCTTTAGATTTTTGCGATATTAATTTGATAAAACAGAAATCATCATATTTTTTATTTTTCCAAATTTTTACTCAAGCCTTACATCTTTTTCATTTCATAATGAATGGAGCCATCGAAATCGTAAACTTGAATGGACCTCCTAAAATTGAAATCGATTTCTTTCGAAAGCTCTTCAAATAGGACAAAGAGGTATTATAAAGGGTGATTTTTTAAGAGGTTGAGAACTTTTTTTAAAAAAAAAACACAAAAAATTCGAAAAAATTAATGAAATATTTATTTGAATCGATAGTTTGAACCTTGCAATTTAATGTTTAAAGACAATTTCATGCAAATGTTGACCGCGGCTGCGTCTCAGGTAGCCCATCCGCTGAGTCCAATTTTGGCATACTCTTTCACACATATCGGCCGGTATCTCACGAATGAATGCATGGATGTTGGCTTCCAGTGCGTCAATGAAGCGGGCTTGTCCCTATAGACATTAGCCTTGACATACCCCCACAAAAAATAATCTAATGGTGTCAAATCGCACGATCTAGGCGGCCAGGTCACAATCTTCCGAATAGACTGCTCAGAAGGTCGAGAATGCCGACCATAAAATGGAAGCAGCGCGCGATGAACATTTCGAACCGAGCACGAATTTTGATAGTAAAATTCAATAATTTGCAAGCGTTGTTCATTTGTAAGACGATCCATGGTTAAATTGCAAACCAAACTGAAGCTGTTTGACAGTGACACAAGGTACTAAACACACGTCAGCTGTCAAAACCAGTGTTGCCAAAACCAAACCAGCTAAAAAGTCACCCGTTACAACTCTTAATTTTTTAATTTATGTTTAAATTGTTAATTTTTTATATCTAGTTGCACTTATTTATTTGTTTTGTTTTTGCGCTTTTTACACTTGGAGTAAAAGATTTTGAAATTTGGCGTTTCTTTTTGTATTTTCCAAATACTTATATATTCCATTACCCATTTTAATATCCTAATTTGCTTGAGTCATCTCAACAACATGTCTCCACTGACAATTAAAAGAGGATTAGCTAAAGTCAATAAAAAATAAATCACAAAGTGGCTCCACCGGACAAATATAGGATATATTTGACACGAACACTCTATTATTCTGTTATTAAGGCTCTCAAAAGAGAGTGGCGATGTCATTTCCCAGGAGCGAAAAACGATTTTCGCTGTAAAAACCACAATGTTGAAAACGTACTTGTGACAGATCTGTCGTACAGGGACAGTTTCAGTTTCCTTTCATTCTCAAACTATTACAAAGGTGCAGGAAATAGGTTAGTAGGGTGAGTGGAATTTATGAGAGGATTAATTATAATTGATTTGAAGAGATGTGTAGATGGATTAAGTCTTCTTCTTCTTTTTCATTTAGGCGCGAGGTTATGATCTGAAGTGATGAATCATAAACCTCCCACTCTACTGCATTTCTAATGGTCCGCTTGTGAGGTACCTCGATTTGACCTCAGAATATACCGGTAGGTCACACGGTTTTGAATCTCTTCCATGAATATGTATGCCTTCATCTCTTTTGCTATTGCGCTGGAATGTTGATTGGCATTGCCTTTTTGACGGCGTTCGTTGGATCTCTCCTTTGGACGTGGCAAAAGCAACTGAGCCGGTCGTGTTCGGTGCTCCATTTTCCTGGAGATGGATTCTTTTATATAAAGTCATCCTCGGTTCATCGTATTTCTTATTCTATCTCGCTTTGTTACTCCTGCTGTTATGCGAAGCATCTTCTTCACAGCTGCCGTTAATGGGCTCTCATATTTCTTATACGCTGTCCAACATTGTGAGCCATATGTGAGCGCCGGACGCACGTGTATCACAGAAGGTGGCAGAGTTTTCTCACCACTTTATCCACCCTACGCTTACGCGATGATTGATGTCGTCATCACAGTTTGGTTTGCTATTGATCAAAGATCCCAGGTACTTAAACTTTTAACACTTGGTGAGTGCATTCCCATTTAATTTAATATCTGGAATTAGCTCAAGTGGTCAGAGAATGGGCAGCACAGGAACTCTGTCTTCTTTTGGCTAATACGGTACCCAGCCCATTCCCCTCCAGCATATCCACCCGTATATTAAGTGCCCACTGCAGGGATGTATATGATCTTCACTTATGTTGGCCCCATAGTCAGCGAAAAATAATTGATGTACTTCCATCTATTTTCCTTCAAGCAGATAATCAAGGACTTCAATGGAAAGTAAGGATGCTTCCCTGGTGTACACCGACTTTAATTGGGAATTTATCAGTGACTCCGGAAGGACATCTTACTCTTGTCTTTGCTCCGTCATGCATGTCCATGATCATCCGAGCGTAGTCTTCCTGAACTCCTCGTTTTATTAGCGCCATCCATATCAGATCTCGTGGAAATCTATCGAAAACTTTTTCAAAATCAACCAGCACCATATGCAGATCCTTAAGGGCATCCCGATGTTTTTCCATTATGATTCTTATGCTTTGGATTGCATCAGTGGTTAATTTGCCCGTGACAAACCCACAATGGTCATCAGATGGTCTTATTATTTTCCGCAGTCTATATCAAGTACCCGCTCGACGATCTTCATTGATCAGCTTGATAGAACGGTAATTGTCACAGCTTCGTGTATCACCTTTTCCTTTAAACAAAGGAAGAAGATAACTTTCCCTCCACTGGTTAGACATTGGATCCCTTCTTATTAGTTTTGCCGCTGTCTCCCATTTTCTTCCAGAACTCTAAGGTTACCTGATCCGCGCCGACCGGAGTTCTTAACCGCCTTCCTTACCTCTTCAACTGTGATGTCTGGTACTTTTTCCCGTTTAAGCCGCGTTGTCACAAGCAACGTAAAACAGGGACAGAAACAAAAGCCCATACATTAGCAACTGAAACCTAAATTCGTTGAATGCTTTTTCCGTTGCTAATGTATGAAATTCTGTTTCTGTTCCTCTTTTACGTTGCTAGTGACAACGCGGCTTTAGGAGTAGTTTCTTCTTGAAAGTGTTGCCTCGGAAACTGTTTGTTCAAACGTTCCCCACAATACTGCCACCACCTGTGAAGAGTTTTGTCGTAATCCACAAAAAGCTGTGCCAGGGCATTGATGATAAACATTGGGATCAATTTGTAGAGGATTTTATAAAGATTTATATTAATTGCGGATTAGTGCCCGGTGGAGACACGGTATAAGGTCCATTCTAAAACTGCAACTAAAACAGAAATTCTAATAAAATAACTAAATTATAAAATACTTTAACAATCAACACCTTTGGGTCTTTGCAGTGGCCTCTCATGGAGGTGGACAAGAGCGGGACCACGTGAAAACAATCGTCGAAGCAACCGTTATTCACGGGAGAACGTAAATCCTGAATGCAGCAGCATGCGTTATTTTTCAAGCTGTAATGTAACCTCAAATGCCGAACAAAATTTTCCAAAAATTGATAATGCTGTGCCAACAGCAATAGCCCTAAGATATTGGTCTTCTTGTTAAAGTAAATTAGATTCCTCGTAACAAGACACAAGTCCTGTCGGGAGTGTCAGTGAGCACATGCAGAAACAACACTTACAAACGTAGAAGAGACAGCGAAGCAGACAACGAATATCTCTTGACGACAACAGGTATTCAATCATGGGAACTTTTGTTGCTCTCAGCGACAATGTGGTGGATCCGGTAATCCATCCTAATAATATTAAAGTAGGTGGTAGGCCATCTTATTTAGTTGAAAGTAAGGCATCCGTCAAGTTAATAGATTTATATAGATGTCCTTATACCATGTTTCCACTGGGCACTAATCCGCGATTAACATAAATCTTTATTAAATCCTCTACAAATTACGCGATTAACCATAAGAATTTGAATCTTTTCGGTGGGCGATTAAATTTATTACAAACAAGGGGACCTACATTTTTTGCCGAATCCGAAGGGTACTTTGAGAAGTTTTTCAAGGCAAATGATACTCTCGGAGGGCTTGTCAGACCCTCACGGAGGTGGGGACCGTACAAAGGAACTTTTTTTTTCAGGTGACGATGAGGATTCGAATCCAGACCTCCGGCGTAGTAAGCACGTACACTAACCATTACACCACGATGGCACCCCACAATTTCCCTTTTTAAAGTGTTTCTCAATTTGACCACGGGTGCCATACAGCGCGAGCTTCTACGTGCTTAAATGGGACCATAATAAAGTTGGGTGCTAGCAGTCCATAATTATTCACATAAATGCTAGGCATAATAAGAAAGGAGCATGAAAACTGCCCATACAAATGTTTGGTGCACCTAGCACATTCACCCACCATGTTCCGCCGATGAATAACACCCTTAATTTCTTTTACTCAGCACCAGGTGCGCAACAATACTGGGTCAACTTTGCAGGTTTCAATCAACAAGCAAACATTTTCGAAGTTTTACCCATTTGCGTTGCAATAATGATGATGTCGTTAAGCTGCTGTAACAGAAGATGGTTTTATTCATTATCCCTAAAGTAAACTGCCTTGATTAAAAAGTCTTTATTCTGTTTTTTCTTGATTAAACTCTTGTCAAGCGTTCCCTAGCTTTCCAGAGCTCAGTACCGCAACTCTGACATTCAGACAGCCAACATCGCGCAAAAAAAATTTCCCCCTATTCACTCGAACGCACACACAGAAGGGCGATATATTTTTTTCTGCTCTATGAAAGTAGCAAAAACCATTTCACGAAGATTTGGTGATAGTTCGCAATTGGTTGCGTATAGTGAGAAAAAATCCAATTTCTATTCCCAACGACATTGAAAATCAGCAAAAGAGCCTCGATCAAGTCGAATTAACCATAAGGAACCGAATAGCTAACAACGTTAAATGGCTGAAGTTGCTAATTTGCCACAGGCGCCAGCCTCTGAGCACTCATCATCGGCAGTGGCCCCTGCTGCAGTAGCTGCCGATATTCCCAAAGAAAATCTCAAAAATGAGGTAATTCCAATTGATTCTGTTCACATTTGCTTGCAGCTTAGTGTCCACCACCAGAAGCTGGACAAGTTGATTGCGAGCAAAACTCAATCGCAGTCCGAAACCTTAGATTAAGAGTGTACTCACGTATATACTAGAGCAAGCCCGAGAGAGTGCACAATTAAAATGAAAGTTTGGCGGTGGCTGCCCGTTTAATCATTAGGCTCTTTGACCTCGTTTCCAATTGCCTTATACGCGGCAGATGATCGACTTCTTTCATTTTGTTACTTTTGCCGAGGTGAAAGAATAAATCGAATTGGATTTGTTAAGGGTGCAGGGAGAGAGTGACAGCAGCTAGAGTTTCAGGCATTTTTTTTTTTTTTTCTTTTCACGCACAAGGCGAATGACTTGTCCTCGGGCGGACCTTTGGGAACATCGCCAAACCAGGAGAAATCTAGTAATTCTCATCATCACGATTCGGAGTACGACACAGCAAGTGATCTGGAAGGCGGCGCTCACGATGACTACGACGATGATGACGACGATGACGGTGATGAGGAGGAGGAAGACGATGATGACGATAGCCTGGAGGACGCCGCAAACACAGACACTGACAGTGTAGAGTTTGATGCCGAAAGGCAGCGCGGCGATGGCCAGGAGCAGACAGAATACTCGAAGAAAGTTGACGAGGATCGCAGCAATCCACAGTATATCCCAAAGAAGGGAACATTCTACGAACACGACGATCGAACAGCTGACGAGCCGTAAGGGAGTGTTTTTGATTTTGGTAGAATCGTGCTGAGTTTTCTCGTTTAGGGAGGTCGTCCAAACGCAGACAGCTGAGCCCAGTGAGGTCGGAGAAAATAAGTCGGCTTCGCCCACGACCATCTCTCAGGCTTCGAAAACCATGAAAAAGTGGCAACCGGCATCGGGGGTAGACCGCTGGTCACATGATCGTTTTGACGCTGGGGAACAGGCACCCAAGTCGCGGGCTGAACTCGTCTCTTCATATGGGTAAGCGCATTGCATTTTTCTCATTGTAGCATCACCTACTCCTTCCTGCTTCCAGGTACGACATAAGAAACGAAGATGGCCCACCGAGAGCACGAAGACGCCGCCGGTATGCCCGCGGACCCAGCAAATACTCGCGCAACTGGGAAGACGAGACGGCCTACATCAAGGCGAGCAACGCTCAGCGAAAGCCGCCCAAACCAGAGGACTTTCCGGCATTGGAAGAGCGACAGAAACAACGAAAGTCACGTAGTTATCGCGATGAAAAGGAAAATCGCTTCGAACGGCATCAATCGGATCGTGCACGCGTCGCTGGCGGACCCCAGCAACAGGTGCCCAACAGGGAGAACAAGGAGCACGTTCGCCGTAGCGTCGGCAATCCGAAAAACTATCGCTCTGGCGTCCGACAGCCGCCAATGGAGTTCAAGAACAAAAATCGTCCAAGCGGCGGTCGCGATTCTGGCCCCAGCCATGGTAACAACCGTGGTAACAGCATCATTGACAAGGACGTCGTGATCACACGATCAATTGTGAATCAGCCAGGGGATAGTCATGTGGAAACTAGTTTCCAGAAAGCATCGAACGTTAACAAACTTAACATGCAGCAGCCGGCAAAGATGCTCAATCAGCAACAGCAGTCATACAATGGATACGAGCATGGTCAGTCAGTGCACCAGTCTCCACAAGCTGCCAACAGTGCCAGCGGAAGTGGGTATAATTCTCGTGAGATGGGTGACAAATTCACCAACAACCACAATAGTCATGGTCGTCAACCGGTCATGAATCCGAATGGGTCTAACCTATCGGCTCGCTTGCAGCAGGCGCAGAACCGCAACGACCCCAGTCACGTGGGAAGCGTTCAGATGCATACCCTAGCCAATCAGCAGCACAATGCGCAAGTAGTCAACCAGAACGCCATGCAAAACACTATGCTCGATCTCCAGCAGCAGCAGCAGCAACAACAACAGCAACAACAGGTAGTCAATCAGCAAGAGCACGGCCGAACAAAGCGCTATTCGAGCCTTAGACAGAGGTCACAGCACGAGGCTGCCGCTGGTGTGCCTGGAAATCAGCATATGGATCAGCACACTCTGCAACAGCTACACATGCAACACGAGCAGCAGACGATCCAACAGCAACAGATTCAAGCAGCATCGAATGTCCATCCACAGCAGCAGCTGATGCTACAGGAACCGCACATGATTCCGGCTAACTTGATGCAGCTCTATCATCAAGAGAATCTCCAGGCTCAGATGCAGGCTTTGCAAGTATCGGGGATGCCGCAGTCAGCTGCCACACAGCAGCCGCCTGCTCCCAAGCAGCCATACACAGCGATTCAGCAGCAGTATTCGGCCGGATCATCGGGTCCGCCTGCTGCAGCTTACTACACTGCTCCGGCACCGGACTATAGTTCTCCCCCTCCCGCAGCTGTTCCTCCACAAGCCCAGTACACGCCGCAACCAGCTGCATTCCTGCAATCGCAGTCGGCAGCAGCTCCACTTGCCTTCAACCCAACAGCAGCGCAGTCGCTGAACCAGGGGGCTCTGACGGCGCCAATCGCCGCCTCCGCTCCAGCTCAGGTGCCTCCAGGCGGCGTTAACTATGTCCAGACGGCTGCACAAAGCCAATCGGCTGCACCATCAGCCGGTTATCAGAACTACCCGAACTATCAGAATATCAACACAATTGGCGGCACAACTTACTTTGTTCCTTCATTGCATCCACCTGCCCGTCCTGTTGTCCTGCCACCAAAACGTCCAATCCCCATTCTAGCACCATCCGAGAAAACTAAACGCGCCCAAGACGCAGGCAAAGAAGACGACTCCAAGGGCAACAGCTCGACCTCAGCAATGACATCGTCGACGTCTTCGAATGCTTCGGCCAGTGCCCCTATCGGCAGCGCCGAAAACATCGACCACATCTTGGACAATATGTTTGTACAGCGACCGCCATACCAGCCGCAGACTCGTAAGAGCTCCTCTCCACCCAGTGACGATACTAATAAAGCACCTACAACGTCCGGATCAGCTGTGCCCGTCGATCGAACACATGAATCATCTACTGTAGGTATCCCAAGCACTCTGCACCAGCCGAACAGAGACTCTATTGAATCATGCGAATCTTCTCTTTCTCTCCCACCACTAGAATCTGCCGGACCAATCTGAATCATCCGCAACGAAGCAGTCAACAGCCGCCGAAGCAGCAAATCCTAAAAATCCTCTTGCACTTGTCACAGCAAATGCAAGCGTCAATGTCGACTCTGGCCCAGCTGAGATGATCGGCAAGCAGACCGTTCCGCAGTAGGAATCACGTTTTTGTTTTAACTTTTTTCGAAAATGATTTACTTTAAGCTTTTTTTTAATTTTTTAATTTTGTTTTTTATGAAATTGAGCTTTCACATTGGACTTGAAATCGTCTGCTTCTGAAGCAGGCACATGTGAAATTCTCTATTCTATTATTTTTATTTTTTTTTTTAAATATGAATTCTTTAAATTCTAAGAACATTAGACAAGATGAACATTCATTGAATTATTTTGAAGTGAATACTGAAATTGTAAAATAGTTTTACTCTCCCCAGGCAATGGAGAGAAAATTGAAATTTGGATATTTATGAGAAAGCATTTAACTGTTATTATCTATTTTATTATGTAGTTGTTTTCATTTTTAATACATAATTTATTTTTATCGATCAATGAAATAAAATGGCAAAAGAATTGCTCTCATTATTATCAGCAAGCAACTTATCGAAATCACCTTCTACAGCGAGGATCTTTTTTCATCATCATTCAACATTTTGGACCAACACTTAAAATACGTAAAATGTTTCCAAGCTTTAAAATTAGTCAACCCAGTCAACTGAGTGCATAAGGCAAAAAGGTAGAGTTGCTAACAATAACAAAAATCTTTAAGTTTTGGAGACCAATTTAACACTAGGCAAGTGCATAAAAAACCGTTTATTACTTCCCCCCTGAAGACTATCACCAGTCGAAAAACTCTTCTGTGAATTAAAAAACAAAACACAAAGATCTGCGCAGTTTTCTTGATTCAAAAACTTCAAATCGGCTAAAATTGAAAAAATTCAAAAATGAATATCCACAAAATCAATCGTTCTAAATGTTTGAAAAAAAAAACAGACGAAAATTGAGATCTGATACAATTGTTTTTGTGTTAAAACTTAAAATCGCTTCAGCGTTTTAAATATTTCAAAAACTGCATGTCAAGTTAAAGCCATCATTGAAAACATACATATTCAACACATGCGATGTAAGTGTTTTTTTATTATTTTTTTTTTACTTTTCATTTCCTTTTCAAAATTTATCGCAAATGAAGTGATACATTGATATCGGAAAGTGGTAAAGTGTCACGTTTCTTTCATAATTATCATCACTTTCTTTGGCCGCTTATCTTTAGAAGAGTCGTGGAGCGAGGGCGGCTAAATGCCTTCCATTGTTCTCGATCCTCCGCGAACAATCCAAGACGCACAGGTGCGATCTCCAGGCGGGTCTCAGAGGTGTTCTTTACCTGATTCCACTACCTGTTTCTTGGCCTACCAGAAAAGCGACGCGCTTACATTCCGGCAAGTATGATCCGTCCAGGAAGTCAGTCCTACGAATACTGACGTTAATTCTCTATCGCTAAAAGTAACACTAGCCCATTCAGCGCATTGTCCTGCAAAACTCTCCAGAGTTAATCCCGAGGAACCAGGTCATAAACCTTTTCCAAATCTACAAAACACGCGTAGACTGGTTTGGCATATTCCCAGGTCTTCTCAAGAATAAGCTTAAGAGTAAAAATCTGGTCAGTTGTCCCTCTGCCAGGCGATTCACCTAACGAAGGCTTGATTACAGCTCTGGTACGCCAACACTTTCGCGAATACTTTTCCCAGAGGACTTAAGAGCTATACCCCGCATAGTTAGAGCAATCTGCTTGTCCCCTTTTTTTTTAAAAGGGCCACTATAACTTTTGCTTGCCAATCGCTAGGTGCTTTCCGCAACCCCAGGCTACCTTGATGACACGTTTTAGCCATTTAACACCTTCTTCACCCATTGCCTTGAGCATTTCTGGCCAGATTTCATCAACTCCAGGAGACTTGCCAACTTTAAGCGCTTTAATCGCAGCAGTGACTTCATCCACTGTAAGACTATTCTCCGCCCTAATCTCGTCAGCAGTGGGATTCCCTTCAGTGCTTTGTTGGGGACTGGGCAACTCCGAAAAGTAGTCGCTCCATCTGCGTAAGACATCGTTCTCATTTGAAAGAAGTGTACCGTCCTTGGATTTTACCCCTTGTACGATATTAAACTTCCTTCCTCTGAGGCGGCGAATAGTCTGCCAAAAAATATTTTGTTTGCAGATCTGTAATCGTGCTCCAACCTCTTGCCAAACTTTTTCCATGCCTGTTCCTTGGCTGTTCTCACTGCCTGACTGGAAGTTCTTCGCGCTACGTGGATTCCTTCATTGATTCCACACAAAATAAGCTCTCTTCTTCTCTCTGTGATGGCTTCTTGAACTCCAGGTATTTGAAACCACTCAGATCTTTTCGTACCACCAATCACACCAATGCGCTTCACTCCACAAACATTTCTTGCAGAGGCAATGACTGCCGATGAAAGCAGTTGCCATTCTCTTCGACATTTAAAAGGCCTCTTGGAAACTCTTGTTCAAACTTCACCGAAACGTGCTGTGCAAATAATTCTCTGTAATCGGAGTCAGCATCCTGTAACCTTTCCCACCATTGTGTGTTACCAGTTTTGGTTTTCGCCTGGGTGGCAAATGAATGGAAATTGGCACAACACTAGGTGGTGATCAGTTGACACTTCAGCTCTTCTCAAAACACGAACAACACAAATCATTTTAGAAGGTACCAATATATTAAGCTTGTCACATAGTTTGTAACACGGTGAAATAATCAAAAGAATCTACTGCGTACTCCACAGGGTGTTTCCAAATTCGATGCAAATATTTTGACACAAGATTCTTGGGTATATTTGAAGAATAAAATTGTTCTACAGTATGGGCCTATCTCAAATTTTGATACCACTTATTGGGAATTTAAGAAAACACCGACTTTGAGGTACCTTGACCCATACTAACACAAATATCTCCGCTAACACTTACAACAGGTACTTCATTTAGGACTTAAATTTTAGAAGAAGTAGTACTTCTCTTAACTGCATTAAAATAAAATTGATAGCTTTTTCAACTTTCGAGATATTTGCTTTTAAGTCGGATCCTTTTTCCCTGCCCATGACATTTTTTTGACTTTCAAGACACATTTCTGCGAAAAATGCGTAATAAACATATCGGTAATTTTTTCTTTCTAGTGCACCTAACAATACTTAATAAAAATTCTTAAGACAAGTTACCCGAAAAACCCACAGATTTTATGATACTTGGAAAATTCCATAGCAGGTAAAATTATGAAAAACTCGATTCATAGTGTTCAATTCCTATTATTCTGAATAAAAATGTTTGTGTTTGGTTTATGTTTTTTTTTATTTCATTAAGTTAACTTTACAATCAAATAAGGTGTTCAAAGTGTCCTCCTCCATTTTGTATGCATGCTAGAGCCCGTTTTTGGATTGCGCTGTCAACGTTTATTGAGGATAACTCCTGCCGCACTTGTGACGAGGCTTGGAGAATACGATCTTCTAAATCATTTAGAGTTGATATTTCTGTAGAATTAACAAGTTCTTTCATTCTCCCCCATACAAAAAAAAATCCATAATTGTAAGGTCTGGAGATCTTGCAGGCCTGTGAACTGGTCCATTTCTTCCTATTCAACGACCAGCGTACTTTTCATCCAGCCAATTCTTAACCTCGCGACCAAAGTGGGCTGGGGCTCCATCCTGTTGAAAACATGACGAAGCTCGTTGAGTTACCGGAACATCCTCCAGTAGATCTGCTAAATCGTTGCGCAAAAATTCCAGATAGTTTGCAGAATTCAGTGTGGGAGGCAGTTTGAAGGGACCGATTAAGTTGTTTCCAATAACACCTGCCCACAAATTGACGCTAAATCTGTGTTGAAATGATGACTCTCTCCTTGTGTGTGGGTTTTCCGCAGCCCATGTGTGTAGATTGTGAAATTTATAATCCCATCTCTAGTAAATTGAGATTCGTCCGTCCATAGGATTCTGCTTATAAAACCGTTGTCATCCAAGTTCCGCTCTAACAACCAGTTGCAAAACTCAAGTCTCGGCTCCAAATCACTCGGAAGCAGTTCCTGCACAGGTGTATGGTGGTATGGATACAAGTTTTCCGTATGCAGGAGACGAACAATTTTATGTGTTGAAACATTAAATCGCAAGGATAAGCGCCTGATGCTGATTGATGGATCATTTGCAACCGCTTCCAGTATTCTTTCATCAACTGCAATTCTTCCTGGTGAAGCTCCTGCGTTAGGTCGTCTTGTTGAAACAGATCCCGTTTCCCGAAGTCTTCGAAACGAATTTGTAAATACGCGGGGATTAGGTACTCTTCGGTTAGGATAAAGCTGATGGTATCTTTGTTGTGCTCTAATAGAACTTCCGTTGCACATCCCATAAACGTAGATAATATCGGCGTATTCTTCAAGTAGGGTTTCTTAACAACTGTTGTGTCACCTCGGCTTCAAAAATGACTTTGATGGATTAAATTTTGTTTTCTAACCTTTTATACAATTTACATTAGGTAAATTTTCCAACTAGGCGACCAACCTCAAACTTAGTCCTTTTTGGGATTTAACAGAAAAATGATAGGGAAATCACCTTTTTATCAGGTAGTCTAATAAAAATGCATGCTCTAAAGCCTACGTAAATTATTAATACATAGTCAAAAAATCGTTCTTGTTGTCAATCGCGGTTATAAAGGTAGGTAACAAATCATATTTCCACCTTATACCTGTCGCGGCTTCGTGAAAAGAGTTTTTCATAATTTTACCTGCTATGGAATTTCCCAAGTATCATAAAATCTGTGGGTTTTTCGGGTAACTTGTCTTAGCAATTTTTATTAAGTATTGTTAGGTGCACTAGAAAAAAAAAAAATTACCGATATGTTTATTACGCATTTTTCGCAGAAATGTGTCTTGAAAGTCAAAAAAATGTCATGGGCAGGGAAAAAGGATCCGACTTAAAAGCAAATATCTCGAAAGTTAAAAAAGTCATCAATTTTATTTTAATGCAGTTAAAAGGAGTACTATTTCTTCTAAAATTAAGTCCTAAATGAAGTACCTGTTGTAAGTGTCATCGGAGATATTTGTGTTAGTATGGGTCAAGGTACCTCAAAGTAGGTGTTTTCTTAAATTCCCAATAAGTGGTATCAAAATTTGAGATAGGCCCATACTGTAGAACAATTTTTTTCTTCAAATATACCCAAGAATCTTGTGTCAAAATATTTGCATCGAATTTGGAAACACCCTGTAGAAAAGTAATGAAAAATGTTTAACTTTATAGCATAATGAATTATTTTTTGCAAAACAATATTTTAAGTCATTTTTTCCTACTTTTGTATCCATCTGATTCATTCCACTCTGTTATCCACCTTCAGCTGTAACACACCAATATTATAGGTGTATTAACTTGAATGCATTGGGCAAGTCCGATAATGATAACAGATTTCTGCGAGATAGCTTACGCAGCCACCGGGAATATTTGAACATAGGTCACTTTTGCATCCTAAACTTAGTCTTCAAAGCATAAAGCCTAAGTTTAGGAAGCAAAAATTTGAGGAAATTAAATCATTGCTAGCTGGCTGCTTCCTAGACGTCGTAGGCGTAAGTGAAACTTGGTTAAAGGGCTTTGTTCCGAATAAGGCAGTTCAAATCCCAGGCTATAAAATTGTAAGATATGATCGCACTAAAGTCAGAGGGGGAGGCGTTGCCCTGTATCGATTTAGTGATCAATTTTAGGTACCAGGAATATCAAAACATGCCTTTATATACGGCTCATTCGATATAAGGCCAGTTCGAGAGCATGAATTCTTCTTCTTCCGCGACTTTCAATGCATAAATATGAATGCATTAATGGCCTCCGTGGTTCAATGTGATTTCGCGCCTATTTATCAGACGCCTGATGGTGATGAGCAAGTG
The DNA here is from genome assembly GCA_947623515.1 of Neoascia interrupta. Lineage (NCBI taxonomy): Eukaryota > Metazoa > Arthropoda > Insecta > Diptera > Syrphidae > Neoascia > Neoascia interrupta. Next base: position 154,880,919 of record OX392462.1, read on the forward strand.
TCGGTTCTTAATAATATAATTATCGATCTGTTTTATAGATTTGTTCCTATAAAAAAATTTACCAATCTGACCACGGTGTCAACTTTTTTAGCAATAACTCCATTCCTGCAGCTAGAAATCTTCGTGATTTAGAGAGTCAGATTGCTCTGACTCTCAACGTTGGCAAACTTATTCCTATTATAGAAATAAAGTATCTAAAGGGGTTCGGGTGGCAAAACGACGAGTTTCGATTTGTTTGGGTGCCTTTACTGGTATAAATGCCTCTAACGTAGATACGTTGAACTCATATTTTACATCCTACTCTTCACATGGTAGTACTAACAGAATTGATATCTTACACCCGGAAAATCAAAACTCATTTTCATTTAGGAATGTTACCGAATCTGAAATATTTTTCGCCCTTGCATCTATAAAATCAACATTATGTTAACGGCTATAGGATTACATCTCACTTAAGTTGTGAATCCCATTAAAATCTGCTCCGTTTTTCCAACCTGTTGGAAGGTAGCAAGAGAGTGTCCTCTAGCAAAAAGCCACAACCCAGCACTGCCAAGTGATTTTCGACCAATCAGTATTCTTCCCGCTTTATCAAAAGTCTGCGAGCGATTGATAAAAGATAAAATACTTCGTAGCCACCAAGTGCCCTCGTTGTTCTACAGTGGCCAATCTGGTTTCTCCCGAGGATTTAGTCCAACTTCTGTTACCAACCTAACAGACAAAATTCGAAAAAACCTATACAAAAAGATGATATCTATCTTACTTTTGCTAGATTTTAGCAAAGCGTTTGATAGCGTTAACCATAACTTGCTCTGTGAAGCTTAAAAATAAATTTTCTTTTTCTTCAAGTGGTAGTTACTTTATATTTTCACACCATGTAAGGTCGATCTCAGTTTGTTGATTTCAATTCAGAGTCATCTAGTTCGTCACCAGTGCACAGAGGAGTGCCACAAGGCTCCATACTTGGTCCGATTCTCTTTACAATGTTTATCAACGATTTACCTACTGCTGTTCTGCATATGCCGACGATATATGGGTAAGACAACTAAATGAAGATTTTAGTAGGGTTCTTAACTGGTCAATACGATATGGTCTGCTACTAAACCCGACCAAATCAAAAGCCATTGCATTTAACTCACTTACCACGTATTGAATCCCCTAAATCTGAATGGAACCATTATTACTTATGAGAAAACAGTTAAAGTTCTCGGATTAGATGAAAAACTTTCTTGGGAAAGCCACATTAAATACATAATAAATAAAAAATAGTGATTGTGCTTAGAAAACTACCCTCAGTCAATAGACAACTATCTTCCGTTAAAAATACACCTCGCACTCTGCAAAGTTCTTGTATTGCCAATAATACTACTGTATCCTGTATGGCTATGAAGTATGTAAACTTAGGACTTGCGTGAATTGCGCTTCGAGATACGTTTACAATCGAAGGAGGTTTGAGCAAATAAGCTCCTCTACCCTACGTTTCTTAGGGTTACCTTTTTTAAATACGTTAAGTTTCGGACTGTATTCCTTTTATTTAAAATAATAGAAATGAGATTACCTCCCTATATTTTCAATATAATCGAGTTTAGTAGACTTAGCTTGCATCCTACAAATATAAACCCCTTACCGCATAGAACAAAAATAATGTCATACTTTCCTACATGATACGCGCAGCTAGTACATATATGGAAATTTTTTTTCTGTGGGTAGGAAAAACCTTCATAGGCACTACGAGGATCGGCCGCGCGTGCTCTTAGTAGTGTGAGATTCTTACTCACTAAAAAACCTCCCATTTTCCGTCAGGACTACGACTAAGTTTCCTTAACAAGTAGTTCAAGCTTCTGTAGTAATCGCGTGTGGCAGGCTGCCTTCCAACGAAGGCACCTACAATATCGTCAATTTATGCGTTTCATCTTATGCTGGTAGATGTAACGTTCTCATGCGTTGTAGTCAGCGCGTAAGATTTGTCTGATCCAAAGTTCGGATAATTTTATTGTTGCAGTGTCCGCGAAGTCGAGTACTAATTTTGCGAGCAAAGTTTGTTACCTCGTCAGTCACGGTTGCGATTCCTAGATCTCGGTGTAGATCGCTATTTCCTATATACCATGGAGCATTAACGATTGCTTTGAGGGTCTTATTTTGACAAGTTTCTAAAATAGATATATTGCTTGGTTTAGTACAACCCTAAAGTTTAGTTTCGAGAATCTTCCGATAAGCCAATTCATTTCTCTTAACCTGATTTCGAGCTCGTCGCGTTTCTTTTTAACGTGCGGCTTCCATTTAAGTTTTGCGTCTAGAGTCATTACTAGATGTTTCGCTTCATTTGAGTACGGGATTTGTAAGGAGCTAATGAATAAAGGTTTGTTGTTTATCTTTTTATAAGTAAAGTTAACATGCGTTGACTTAGTCTCGTTAAGGACGACTCGCCAGCTCTTCGTCCAGTCGCATATTTTGTCTAAAGCGCGCTGGAGTTTCCCTGTTGATAATTCAACTGTCGTATCAATAGCGAGAATAGCAGTGTCGTCTGCGAGCGTAGCTAAAATTGTTCCCTCATCGTGGGGAATGTCTCTTGTATAAAGCAAAAATAATTTTGGGCCGATAACGCTTCCTTGCGGGACACCGGCATTTATCTCTTTGAATTCCGAGTACTCATTTTCGTACCTTACGCGAAAGATTCTGCCTTCTAGGTAAGACTCTAAGATTCTACAGAGTTTTTCTGGTAAGCTAAGCCTTAACTTGTACTTCAGGCCTTCGTGCCACACCTTGACGAAGGCTTGCGATACGTCAAGAAAAGCGCTAGTACATATCTTTTTCGCTTCCAGAGCTTTTTCGATCTCGTTTGTTATTTGATAGACCTGGTCGATTGTTGAATGCTTTTTCCTAAATCCAATCCGATTGTGATCCGGAATCAATCGTCTTTCTTCAATGATTGGTTGCAACCTTTTAAGCAACAGTTTCTCGAATACCTTGGATATTATCGGAAGTAGCGAAATAGGTCTGTATGACTTTTTGTCGTTCGGACATTTTCCTGGTTTCGGAACCATTATGACCTTGGCCACTTTCCATTGCCTTAAAACGTATAAAACTCTCATGGAGGCGTTCATGATATAGAGAAGCTTGACAAAAGCTTTTTTCGGTAGCTCCTTTAGAATTTCGCTAGTAATTAAGTCGTAGCCAGGGGCTTTGTTCAGCCAATGACACGGTTGTTATTCTATTATTATCTTGTATGTTGTACCGCATAAGGATTGATCTCCTCGACCAATGGTTCCCCGTCAAACAGTTTGAATGTTTCTTCTAGGTAATCTGCAAATAAATCCGCTTTTTTTTTGTCTTCTCTCGCCCATTCGCCGTTGGCTTTCCTTAATGGAATATATGGAATGGCATTGCAGATAATTACAGAAATCTTTCAAGAAGCTTTTCAGCTTTCAATAAAGAAATTTTTCGATTATTTTTATCCACAAAAAGTTAATTATGTAAAATCGCAAAATATGTTTTTATTACGGCAATATTTGCATCCATATTTCTTTCGTTTGATGGGTCAACAGCTTCGGGTGGGACAGGTGAATGGATACCATTAAGTTAACACACATAAATACCTGCATAAGATTTAAAGTTTTGCTTTCTTTTTTATACTTTTATTTTGTGAAATCATGTTAACATAAGTTCTTGGTGGCCTTTAAGGGTCAATCTTCAAATGAATTTTTTATACCCGACTGAGGGTATTTTAAGTTTAATGCAAAGCTAGTTTGTAACACAGTAAAATAATTATCGTAGACCCTTAAGACCTTTTAGAGATATGATCGAGACCGACAGATGAATCGATTAAGTCATGTCCGTCCGTCTGTATGTGTGAAGGTTTTGGGTCTTCAAAATCAAGCTAGGGAGCTGAAACTTAGTACACGGCTTGGTTCTTCTGTTGCACAGACAAAGTGTGAAAAATGGCTTAGTCCGTCAACGGCTCACGCCCACTACTGGCTTCAATGTGAGACAACCTCTATTTTACAATTTCCTTTAAAATGCTTTTGGTCAATTTAGACACGGCATGGGAACTTACATTTTGGTACTGAGCATTATTGGCCCAAGACCTTTACCAAGACAAAAATTGGACCTTCCACATTATCGACCATGACCACTTTTAACATGTTAGATCTTTACAAACCCGATTTTTCGGAAAGTTTACTCCAAATCGGAAAAAAATTATGAGACAAATATTGTCGTTTATTCAATTGTCACAAGTCGCCTTTCGGAAAAAAAATTTAGATCACCTCCACCAGTGATGAATGGAGAAGACAGGTGTTGGGTCTTCAGAACTGTAAGTATAGCATGCTTTTTTTCTCATTTTTTCTTGATAAGTGGAGAAGTTCATACAAACACTTCCAGTTAACAATCAGTGACAATCGTGGAATTTATCAAGTATTTTACCCTTAATCATAAGGCGATGGAAAAAGCTTGTCCACTGAAAAAACCTGACAAGACACCATAACTGCGTTGGTGGAATGCGGACTTAAGGAACCTTAGGAAAATTTGCAGAGGTATACCTCAAGGAGGAGTACAATCCCCTCTTCTCTGGAACGTAGCGGCGAATAAGCTGCTACTTATACTAGAAAGAGCGGGCTGCAAAACGATTGCCTACGCGGATGATGTAGCCATTGCCTTCTCGGGGAAATATCCCCAAATACTGAGAGACTTAATGCAACATGCCCTCACTCTCCTCCACAAATGGACGACTGAGAATGGTCTAAGTGTTAATGCACAAAAGACCGAAATTGTCCTCTTCACTAAGAAATATAAAATCCACCGCATTGTCCCTCCCACCTTAAATGGCACCAACCTATCGTTTTCAAATAAGGCGAAGTACCTTGGCTTTTTTTTGGACAGTAAACTAAGCTGGAAGCTCAATACAGCTGAAAGAGCAAGGAAAGCCATAACGGCCCTTTATATGAGCAAAAAAGCCATTGTGGGCAAATGGGGACTACAACCTCACATGATGCATTGGCTCTTCACAGCTGTGATTAGACCAATACATCTGTACGGCGTAGCAGTATGGTGGCCCATAACGTCGGCATACATCTCAACATTTTAAGAAAGGTACAAATGCAAGCATGTATCTGTATTAGTGGTGCTCTGAGAACCACTCCTACTGTTGCGCTCAAAATCCTATTGAACCTTACCCCCTTAGACATCTTTGGTAAGGAAACAGGTACCAACTGCGCAATTCAACTTAAAGCATGCTTCCAATGGCGTGATTACGTTTACGGACATGCCAATATTCTAAACAAACAGCATCTCACCTCCACGAACCTGGATTATACTTCACCTTCATACTTCCCAGAGAAAAGTTTCGAATCCCGAATTCCTTTGGTAACGCCATACACTTTTACACAGACGGATCCAAGACGGAAGACGGCGTAGGAAGTGATATGTTCTCTGAGTGCCTTAACTTAAATAAATCCCTTCGCCTACCCAACCAACGCAGCTTCTTCCAAGCAGAAATAATGGCAATTAGTGAAGCCCTGTCCTGGCTTTACGCATAACCAGGCTGCCATCAAATCCCTGACATCAATCTCTATAAACTCTTTTAAATTAGTTATTAACTGTCGCACATCTCTTGATGAGATGTCCGAACAGTTCCACATCCGCCTGTGCTGAGTGCCAGGTCATAGAGACATCATGGGAAACTGTGAGGCTGATAAACTTGCTTAGAACGCCACTAGACTGCCAGAAGATGAAATCTCCTGTAATATAGGTACTCCCCTAGCTACCTTCAAATTACAGCTCAAAAATCACAGCATACAAGAAACTAACGCCAGATGGAGGACAGACACCTCTTGTTAAACCTCCAAGCAAATCTGGCCTCGCCTCGATCCAAAAAGATCAGATAGCTTGATCACCTTAAAGAGATCCAAAATTAACACTGCAGTGGGAACTATCACCGGACACTGCCTATTAGGTCTTCACGCAAAAAGACTAGGTCTATTCTCAAACGACTTCTGTAGAAGCTGCTAAATGACGAAGAAGAAGAAAGCGTACAACGCTTTCTCTGTTGCTGCCCGGTACTCGCGTCGTACAGGAAATCCATACTAGGCTCCTACTTCTACGACTGCCTAAGCAATCTTAGTGAAACACCGGTCAAAAAGCTACTAAAATTCATTGAAAAGACTGGCTGGCTGTCATAGAATTCACGCCAACCTACTCCCTTGGTCATATACCCACGTGGCGGTACAGTGGGCCTATTTTTTGACCTAAGTGCATTTAATAAGCCATTATTCTACCTACCTACCTACCTACCCTTAATCACGTATCCGTTTTCCGACATCTATGTAGCTTTTCTATAAATCCAAAAAGCAAAATTACAAAAAAATTTATAACATTTATTTTGCATGAAGGGAAACAACTCGGGGTATTCCCCCCATAATATGCGCTTTCAAATTAATCAAAAAAAAAAAAAAAAACTTTAGATAATCAACAAATTAACCATAAATTCATTATTGTTACTACACGTCAGCAACATTACTGTGCAAAAAGATTATGCTACTAAAGTCGGTACTTGTACCGACCCCGCTGGCCAGGGAACGGTTAGCCTTTTGAAATACTTCCTCGTTGACTCCATCCGAAGTGCCGGGTATGCTTAGAATGTGCCTTGCTATTGACCGCATATGCGGAAAGAGCGTCATCTTCTTCCAAAACTCCAGCAGGTCTTCATTGGGGAAATCGAAACTTTTTGTTATAAAGTATCGGTTGATTTCTTGCTCGATGACATTATCGTCGTTCTGGCAGCCTTCCTCTCCGCACACTCGTATCTTGGTAAGGAAAATCTCTTTGATTGAGTCAAACACTTCCTGACGATCGCTTTCGGACAGAAATTTAAGATTTTTGAAGTTTGGATTCAGAAAGAGGGCAATCTTATAGATCGGATGCTCGATTAAAAATTTACTTTGGATCAGTTCGAGGGTGTGGAACTTTAAGCGCGCGTTCATTCGATGCTCATACAGAACTGGTGAGTACTGCTCAATGAGCTTTTTCTTCCACAGCAGTATACCGTTGATGGTAATTTGGTTTTGTCTTATCGTGTCCACACACAGTTTTATCACTTCGAATCCATTCAAAATGGTTTTGACAGTGTTCTTGTGAATATTGGACAATGCACTGTGATCTCTTTGGCATGGTCTGGTCTCTTTCAGTAGCTTTTCAATTGGTTTGTTCATTTCGTAGAATTCTTCCAACAGATCCAGCAGGCATTCACCCTTGCTCACCGCATAATTGTGCTCCGTCGTAATGTGTTCGAAAAGTTCTTGTATTTTCAACACCGTTTTGGAGATGTTCAAATCGGGATCTTCCACTTTCAACACTTGGTTCACTATCAGCTCTAGGCTGTGCGTTACACTGGGTAGGCGAGTGTAGCCTTCAAAGGCCTTTACCAATATCTCGTTGTTCTCGTTTAGGACCACTATGCATCGGTTCTTGAGTTCTTCAGTTTCTACATACTTTTGCATGGTCTCCAAGAACATTTCTTGCACCGTTTCGAAGGTGATGTTGTCGCGTAGTTCATGTGCGCCGAGTACAAACACGCGACACGCAAAGTTGTCTGTTATAAAATGAGCTTTAACGGTCATATAAGACACGATATGGGCACCCTTAGAATTCTGGTCTTTAACCAAATCTACGCTTATGTTTAGGTGAGGTTCATTGGCTAGTAGCTCTGCGATTTCAGCTTTCAGCGTGCGTACTCGCAAGGGAATGCTATGTTTTAGAATGGTATCGTTGCTGGGTATGAGGTCGTTAGCGTTGCGATCACCGTGTACGGCTCCAAAGTGTATCAGACTTTGTGCCAGTCCGCGGAAGCTGGGGTCTTCAATTAGACTTAGCGACTGACCACTGCTGGCTATTATAAAATCTACTATACTGTTTGTCACGAGATGGCTCGTTTCTACAATGGTTTCAGCGGGCAACTCGAATTCGTTTAACTCAAAAACCTCCGTCTTCACTACTGCTGGTAGGCTATGTTTTTTGGTGTGTGGTTTGGGCTTTGATTCTGTCAGCGTTTCGTTTAGTTTCTCCTTGTTTGGCAGCGATTTTCTTGCACTCTGCCCTTTGGAGTTGTGATTCGTAATGTGAACAGCCAAGTCGTTTTCGTCGTCAGCCAGAATGAGTGTGTCACATACGGAGCACTTGTAGTAAGCCTGTTTCATATCTGCAATAAGTGTGCAAAGTTAATTAAATTATTTCAGATATTTGTTAATTTGATCGTAGCTGATATATAGGAAAACATTATAATTCAAACAAAAGTCTGTGAACGGGTCTTATCAATTTTCAAACTTTGTTTTTACAAAATAAGAACCAAGTTACAAGTTCCTCCAAGTTTCAGCTTTCTAGCTCAATTTTAAAGACCGAAAAACTTCACACCTACAGACAGACGGAGGGGCGGACATGACTTAATCAATTCACCTGTCGATCTCGGTCGTATCTCTAAAAGGTGTTGGGGGTCTACGGTGATTATTTTACTGTTTGTAACACAGCTATGCATTAAAATTAATATACCCTGGGTCGGGTATAAAAACTACATTTTTAAGTTAAAACTTGTTTTGTTAGGCGCCGTGGTGCAGTGGTTAGTGTGTGAAACAACTGTGGACAAGGTACCGGGTTCATACCCAGCCGAAGCAATAAGGGTTTTTTTCATGGTGCGACTTTAGCGAAGGTCCGAAAATCCACGAACTCAAAATCAGTTCCTTTTTTTCTGAACCAAAACTGAGCATAGGTGTGGATAGGTGTGGATAAATAGGTGGATCGTATGAGGCTGCAAGCATGCTTACATGCGTAGGTATTCATTTTGCCAAGTCCTTGAAATTTTTCATGTATTTTGACATTTATATCCCTTGTAGTCCTTATTTTTGGACTCCTGGGGGCTGATTACAATGTGTGAAGCTCATCGCACCCCATCCGCCCTTTCATATGCGATCCGCTTCGAACTGGGTTATTATGCAATACGCTGCTTTCCAGTTTGTAGTTGTCAAAGTGACTGAGTCTTCCAAGTAAGAACAAAAATCAAACAAACTATTTTGAGTTTCGATCCATTGAACTATTTTAGCTTAATTTGATCTACTTAATTCCAACGAATTCGATTTATTTTGTTTAGACTTGTTATAACATGTGAGAACGAATGTGCGAATATTGGGACAAAAATTATTATTTTAGCCCGCTCAGACCTCCATTGTTGCGCGTTTGCACTTGTTTTGATTTCCTAAAAGGAAAAAATCTTATAAAACTGTAAAATTTACTAAAGTGTTCGCTTTCAATCCGCCACCCAAAATACCTTTCGCAATTGACTTGCGCCATGACACTTCGAATTCACTTTCGCTTTGCGCAATTCGTCGAATCCAGACTGGGAAGCGAAGATATCGCAAACACATTCAACTTCGCTTTGCATAATTGGGCTCATTCGCTCATCGTAATACCAAAATCGATATGCGATGACACTTGCGAATAGCTTCGCACACCGCAATAGGCCCCCTGGGCTTCTTCTGATAATTCTCCTAGAGCAAGCAATTGTTACTTTTACGGTCCCGTCAGCATAGATGGAGAGTGGAGGAGGAGATATAACATCGAACTGTACGGGCTGTACAGCGATACCGACCTAGCCAAAAGAGTCAAAACACAACGTCTACGATGGCTGGGTCATCTAGAGCGGATGGCCTCAGCCAAAGCTGGTTGGCTGAGGCCCAGGTCCACCCCGGACTGTAGCGTCACCTCAAATAAGTAAGTAAGTAAGCAATTATTACTTATGATATCTTGACTATGAACCTACATTTTTTTGAAGGAAGGAGTAGGTATTACTTTTTTCTTTTAAATAATGCTGCTGTTTTCTTACTATACTCCCCAAATATTACTGCGTTGACAAGTTTCCAGCAAATCAAAACATCACTTATTATTCTGAGGCAGATAATAACCTCTCTATTGACTCCAGCTATTTGAGCGGTCGCCTCTTATAGTTCAAAAAACAAAAATACCATAAAGTGTTCCCATCATTGGTATTTCCAAAGCCTTGCTTTGGTGCATACGCATCGAGTCCAAGTTCATAGCGAAAACGTGCTTGGATCGTTGTTTACTTAAGCCTCCGTGATCCTAAAAGATTTCTCAATATTCTCTCCCTTTCGCCAAAGTAAAAACTAATTCGCTGCATTGAGTTGAGGAAATCTAAACGGAGGTCGTGGAAAAACCTTTGCGAGAACCTCAAAGACTCACCGGAGACGGCAAGAGTTCATCAGGCGCTCTCAAGAGGTAACCAGGACTCTATTAGACTACTCAAAGACTCTGAGGGTAACCTCACACAAAACTTCAAAAATACTTTAGAGTTACTGCTCAAGACTCATTTCCCGGGTTGCACTATAAAGGATGGTAATGATTCTGAAACCCAACCAACTTTCCCTACAACAAAGGCTCTGTTATATATAAAAATATTACGTTTGATAAGCCATGTAAGGCTTTCCAGCCCTTCTCCTTTATTCCCCCAACAGACTAAAGGCGTATCTAGTTGAAATTATTAGATAATGCCTACTGTCAGGTTATATTCCCTTAAAAATTGAGGGAAGTCAGGGTGATATTCATTCCTAAAGGAGGAAACAAACCACCCGACCTCCCAAATCATACAGGCCAATAAGCTTATCGTCTGTACTTCTTAAAGTAACGGAAAAGCTTGTTGAGCTAGAGATCAAAAGTGATGCTCTTCGAAAAGCGCCACTGCAAAAACTACAATTCGCCTATCAGAAAGGGCTATCCACAACCACTGCCCTCGACAAATAAAAAAGGTCGCTGTAGGGGCCTTAATGGACATAAAAGGAGCCTTCGATAATGCAAATCATGACTCCTTGACCAATGTTCTAAAGAGGAAAAATGTGAATCCTCTCATTATTAAATGGATTAGCAATATGTTCAAACAAAGGCTTATAATAGCCAACTTAGGTAATATGGAAGTAGGAATAAGAACCATCAAAGGGTGTCCTCAGGGAGGAGTTCTTTCCCCACTTTTATGGTCAATACTTGTGGACGAGCTACTCACTGTACTAAAAAACGATGGCTTCTATACCATTGGATATGCTGATGATTTAGCCATTCTTTAAAGCCTTGAAAATAACTTGGGAATGGTGTGAGGGTGAAGACCAACATTATTCGCTTTACAAGAAGGAGACAGAACAAGCTTCAAACCCCAAAAATTAAAATTATTCCTCTTAGAACCAGTGAAGAGGTTAAGTTTCTAGGGATAACTCTAGACAACAAACTCACCTGGAATCCACATAAAAATTCAATATGCAAAAAAGCTACGAAAGCTTTATGGACCCTGAAACAGATCGTTGGTTAAACATGGGGACTCAATCCCAAAATGAGCCTGTGGGTCTATACTCAAATGATTAGGGCAATTATTTTCTACGGGGCTGCCATATGGTGGAAAAAGTATGAGCAACTGACAGTCATAGAAAAGCTAAACAAACTGCAAAGGCTAGCGTGCATCTGTACCAATGGAGCTATGCGAACCACTCCCGCAGCTGGTATGGAAGTCCTCCTAAACCTTCCACCACTACATATAGCTGTTCAGGCAAAAGCAGCAAGACAGGCTATAAGTCTTCAACACAAATATGCATACAAAGAAGGTAATCTACAAGGGCATCTAGAGATACTGAAGAAAGTGGATTTGAAGTGGGAACTGACACTTTTCAGCGATATCATAAACCCTATTGTAAGCTTTAGCAAAAACTACAAAATCTTCTATGAATGGACTAGCAATCCACATTGACTCAATGACGACGACATTCCCAAAAGTGGTATACGGACGGGTCGAAGTCAAGCAGTGGAGTTGGGGCTGGTGTAGTAGGACCGAGGTGCCATAAACACATACCACTCTGTAAAGAAGCCACAATTTTTCAAGCCGAACTCTGCGATTAACGAAGCAGCCCAATGCAAAAATCTCACCACTGTGAAGATCTCACTATTCTCGGACAGCCAGGCAGTCCTAGTAGCTCTAAGAAGCGACAGATATGATCCAAGGCTGTTTGGGAATGTCACCAAATTCTTAAGACGCTGGCTACCAAAAACAATGTAAAGCTGATTTGGGTGCCGGGACACGAAAACTATCTGGGTAATGATAAAGCCGACATTCAAGCCAAATGGGGAGCTGAATTTCCTCTTATAGGGCCTTTTCCCCTCTTTAGTTTCACCAAGTCAGACATTTATCATCAAATAAAAAGCTGGATTATCAGTATATGTTTACAAAAGTGGAATAACCTGTAAGGCCTTAAACACTCCAAAAAAACTCCTCAGGTACAACCCCAAAAGAGTTAAGGAAGCCCTAGAACTCAACAGATCCGATCTAAGATTGTTATGTGGAGTTCTCACTGGACATGCAGCATGTAACTATTACCTATCCAAATTAGGCCACAGCAGCACTGAAATCTGTATACACTGTGAAGAAACAAAAGAAACTATGGAACACCTTTTGAAAGAGTGCCCTGCTCTTGCTCTCCACAGATTTAAAATTACTGGGATACATAATTTAACAGGGAATGACTATAACAACATCCCATCTAGGGAGGCTATCAGGTTTGTAAAGATAGCTCTGAAAACCTAGATCAAAGAAAAGGGGTACAATAGATCTTTTAGGTCACAGTAAAAGTGGGTATTATACTCGCACCCTATACATTCAATTCAATTCAATTCGCTGCATCTGATCCTTGCACGCATTGAAAGATGTAACAAAATCGTAATTTTGTTTGCCGTTATTTGATTCGTCTTGACTATTGAAACTTTTTTGCGTCCTTTTGCATATTGGACATTACCGCGTAAACTTTTTTGTTAGTTCGTTTAAAACTTTTCCCTCAATCATGTTAAAAATAACTCGTGATCAACCTGTGACTGACAAAAGATCCGCAGAAATAAACTGATGATGGGCAAGCTTATTCGACATGCTACATACGAATGTTACATTTGCGGCTGTATCAAACTTAATGTACTCCATTTCTGTGGAATCCCCTATATAATCAAGCGAAAGATCTTACAGCACTTTCCAGAGTTCAACAACTTCTTGGATAATGAACAACGATCGACTTAGTTGTCTACTCATCCCACAAAAGAAAATTATTTGAAAAATAACAAAGAAGGCGACCACTTCTCTTACCAGAAAAAAAAATCAAACCAATATTTTATGCAAGCTTTGGAGGGTCTGACAAATCAAACGAAAGTAACATTTGCCTAAAAAAAACATTTTAAAGTGCCGGATTCGGATTCAGCAAAAAATTGATGGACCCCTTGTATTTCAAGAATACAACACGCAACACCGCTAAGCGGAGGAAATAAGCGACCACGAAATAAATTAAGAATAATAATCGGGTTTAGAACACTGCAGTCTGGATCAAGTAGGTATGCCCAACATTAAAAACCAACAAAACTGCCTGAATGAAAAAGTTGTCCAATCTGCCGAGTACACAATTCTCACTTCAGTTTTCCATAAGAGAGAAACTATTTGAAAATAAGACACAAGTTAGTCTGACTGCAACTCATCAGAACAATTCGATAGACTGAAGGGAAGCTACCCAAACTAGCGTTGGGAGTCGATGTTAGTTGTGTACTTTCCGAGAAACTACAAATACTTAAAGGGTGCATTCGACATTTCTTAGTTAAATAAATAAGCATTTCATACTGCTAATCAAAGTACCTCGATAGACCCACCAGCTTAAGAAAAATTTCCACTTACCATTATAGTAGACTTCCTCGAGCCAGTTCCAAAAGGTGTTTTTAAGGTCCTTTCTTTTGCATTTTCTAAAGAGAAACGATTTGGAATCCTTGTCCGTCATATAAAGCTTCCGCAATTCACTGAAGCTCAGAACTTCACCTTTTTCGACTTTAACCAGCGGCTTGACGTCTTCCTCTGTATAAATCTCCATTTTCGGAGCAACCAATTCTTTTTTTACCCGCGGCGTGACAGGAGGCTTTTTGCACTCGCTTTTCACCACTGACAAATTGAGTTGCTTCTTGGGCTCGTTGTTCATTGCCGAACTGGCCGCGGCCGACTTACTTCGATTGTGCTTTTCTTGCAGTATATCCGAGCAGCGCAGAGCGTGCTTTCGAATGGATGAAGTTCCATTCTTATTGGTGTACGACACAAAACTCGCGCAAAAGCGACAACGAGCATATTGCTGCCTTACTCCCTTGTAGAACACCAAGTCCATGAACTGCCACGCAAAGCACTTGAAATTCGACTTCTGTTTGAACACGATGTATTGCCTTTCTTTGGGATCCTTGTAGTACCGGTCCAACTCAGCGCGGGTTAGGACCCTTGCTTTCTGTGCGTTGTTTCTATACCGATTCGCTCGCAGGTGTTCTGTTTCATTGAACTGTTTTTCTTCTTTTGGCACAGTAGCGGCGACCGATTGCTGCTTGCAGTTGTGACTCCGCATGTGCCCCAATGACTTTTGTGGGTCCTTGTCAAAGATTTCATTGCAATCGCGACATTTGAAGAAATTCTGCTCGACACCGCCATAAGTGACGGCCAAGAAATTGTCGAAGATCGAATTGTTGTGCGTAGCACTACCGATGAACTGAAAGTTGGAGCTCTCGCTGGGATCTCGCAGCTTTTCTTGTATGGCTTCGCGTGTCAGCAGCGCCTGGGCCAACATATACTCGTAGTTCTGCGCGGTAAACTGTTCGGGTTCCTCGTCGATTTCGTCGTAAATAACAATAACATCGTCGTCCATGGTTATCTGCGAAGCCCAATAGGGAATAATCACAAATATATGTACTGACCAAAACTACCTTGCGTAAGGTAAAAGTTCAGCCACTTACAACTTGTTGCTTATGTTTGGCCAGTGATTCCCTGCAAAGAGGGAAAACTATTCAAGACTAACGCTAAACAATTGGGCTAAGCGCGTGAATCAAAATATTCAATTAAAAATGTAGAACTAGGGGAAGCGGTCGCGCGATAAAAGCAAATACATTTTCAAATACGAACCAAAATAAATATATGTGTCGCTTTTTGGCGTTCTGACATTTGAAAAGACAGCGTCGAAAAATTCCCTCCGTAGGAAGTGGTTGGAAAATAATGGTGGGAAATTCTAGTAAGGACCCATTTTCATGAGGTCTAATTGGAATTTGAACAATTTATACCGTTTTCACACCGAAGCGAGAATCTAGATTCTTAGCAATTCGATTTCAAAATCAAATTGACCCTTTCACACTGCAAAAATAATCTAGATTTTGTTGACTTTTCGATCAGTTGAACACCAACTGTCCAAATTTTCACAGCTGTCACAAGTTAAACAGTTTCAAGTAAGAATTGTAGATAACTAAAGAAGCACTCGGAACAAAAAAAAATACGAATTTATCTCATCGAGCAGTTTCTCAGCGCAGGGTTAGCTCCGTCAATACAGTCAAACTTTCGCTAACATTTACTCTCTTGACTGAGTTTAAGAAGTTTTGGTTGCCTTCAGATGTATTTTTTACGGAAACAGGCAAAGAATTTGCCATTTCACATAGAAAAAAACGGCAAAGAAGCTCCCGGATCGAAATTGTCTGGAAACTTATTTCTGCGATTAGTCTTATACGGTTTTCACACCGATCCAAAATCTAGATTCAGAGTAAAAAAGTCCCAAAGCTTACTAAAATCTATTAGATTTCCCATACATTTGTGGAATTCAGTATCTAGATTCCCACAAAATCGGATACAAATGTACTAGATTTGTATTCGATTTTGTTGGAATTATCCATTGTGAATGAATTGCCGATGACAAAACAGCTGATGGAATCTGCTTACAAAATGAATGCAAGAAATGTTTTTATTTTTTTATACAATTTAATAGTATAAAAATTTATATACTATTAAATTGTACAAAAAAATTTGAAGCCATTTAACTTGCAAGAACTGTGACAAATTGTACGTCTGGTGTTCAATTAACCGAAACGTCAACGAAATCGACATAATTTTCGCAGTGTGAAAGCCTCTATTCGATTTTGAAATCGAATTGCTCAGAATCTAGATTCTGGGCTCGGTGTGAAAGGGGTATTAGTTTAACTCCAAAACTCGGATGATGTGGCACTGAAAAACAGGCCCTAAAGAATTATTGCTATTGTTGTCAAAATATTAGATATTTTTGTATTTTGCATGATTCATTGAAAATAAAAGAGCAATTCCAAATCAATTCTCAACTAGAAAGATGCCCTCGCCAAATTTTCGGAGATTTAATCTGGACTTGCTTAAGCTCTTAGATTAAACGGCAGACTTGAAGCAAGCAGAAAACTGCAGTTGTCCCTTGTTTACCTCCCGTATTTGGCCTCTAGTATACCAAAATCATGTTAGACTATATGCCCCTCTTATTAAAATTAATCAAAGAGTAAATGCTGGCAAGCAAATTATCTGTTCTTGGATATCTTAAATGGCAGCTGCACCGCTTGTCATGTATGCCTGTGCAACATAAAATCCCGTCTTTTACCTTGTTTTTTTTTTTTGTTTTGTTTTTTTTTACATTTTGAACTTAAATTCTCAAATGTCAAGAGCATTTTCTAATGAAAGACATTCAGGCCATTGACATAATATATATGGACTGCTAGTTGCCTATTCTCATCTAGTCGAAACATGAGTAACGACGCCAAAGTGCAAGCGAAAAAATACAGAAACGCAAAAAAAAGCGTTGCCAATTCAAACTATTCGAGCATTCAAAAATTAGTAAAAACTATGTAGGTATTTTTTTTTTATTTGAAGTAGATGATTCAAGTTGTACGTAACGGGTGATTTTTTAGCTGGTTTGGTTTTGGCAACCCTGGTTTTGACAGCTGATGTGTGTTTAATACCTTGTGTCACTGTCAAACAGCTTCAGTTTGGTTTGCAATTTAACCATGGATCGTCTTACAAATGAACAACGCTTGCAAATTATTGAATTTTACTATCAAAATTCGTGCTCGGTTCGAAATGTTCATCGCGCGCTGCTTCCATTTTATGGTCGGCATTCTCGACCTTCTGAGCAGTCTATTCGGAAGATTGTGACCAAATTTCGCACCAAATTTACTTTGTTGGACATTAAACCACCAACACGTTTACGTTTGTGGGGGTATGTCAAGGCTAATGTCTATAGGGACAAGCTTGCTTCGATTGACGCACTGGAAGCCAACATCCATGCATTCATTCGTGAGATACCGGCCGATATGTGTGAAAGAGTATGCCAAAATTGGACTCAGCGGATGGGCTACCTGAGACGCAGCCGCGGTCAACATTTGCATGAAATAATCTTTAAACATTAAATTGCAAGGTTCAAACTATCGATTCAAATAAATATTTCATTAATTTTTTCGAATTTTTTGTGTTTTTTTTTTTTTAAAAAGTTCTCAACCTCTTAATCACCCGTTATAAGCCACAAAAATATTTTCGCTTTTAGACTTTTACTCACATAATACAATTTGAGTTTCAGAATAAGACTTCCAATGTCACTTCTCATCGGAAAACAGGCAAAGAATTTCGAGTTGTTCAGTAGACTGCTCGAATGCAGTTTTCACGGAAACACACAAAACAACTGTCATTTAACATTGAAATAAAGACAAAGAAGATGTTTTAAACTATTTTCAAGAGGTGCATTCGCTTTAAGTTCGAGTTAAACAAAGACCTTTAAATTTTAAAGAAAAGTAGAGTCTGGGGCACAAATTACTGAATAACTAGATGTTCAACTTGCGTCCCTCTTACCCTCCAACACCCATTTGTACGTTTTTTAAAAAGCCTTTAAAGCTTTTTAAAGCTTTAAATTTCCGTGTCGGTGAATACGTGTAAGAAGCTACAACAACAACTTACCTTACGCGATCAGCTGATGTAAAGCTGCAAAACGATATTGCATGGAAATGACGAATTCATAAATTTACTCACATTTGTAAACAAATGTCGGAGAATGGGTATATTCATCAATTTCAGCTTGTGCGCACAGCTTTTACATGTCCGAAGTTGAATATCTAGTTATTCAGTAATTTATGGTCTGGGGTTAACCAAACGAGTGCGGTTTTTCAGTACACTAACTCCGTCAATAAAGTTTTTGAAATCTTCGACTCTTGCAATTATTGTCTCTCCTAAGTGTCAGTTAACTGTTCGCATAAGAAAAACAAGCAGGACTTCGAGTCGTTCTAAATTCTGCTCAAATGCCGTTTTTCGTGTGTACCTATACATTTACCTGTTTTGTACACACTTTGTACTTAGGGTCAATTTATAGTGATACGGAAAATGGATACGTATACAAATTTACTATTCCTTATCTACTTTTTGTATTGCAAAAACTAAGGCCATAAATATATTTTAAACAAGTTCGTTTAATACAATGTCTTCACCGATAATTTAAAGAAGATTAGAGGGAGACGATTATATAGGATTAATATGACACGAAAACTGTTTCTGTCATTTTGGCTCTCAAAGGAGAGTGGCGATGTCATTTCCAGGGAGCGAAAATGATTTCCTCAGTAAAAGTCACAATAGAAAACGTACTTGTGACAGATTTTTCGTACAGGGACAGTTTCAGATTCCTTTTTTGATTCTCAAACTGTTGCAAAGGTGCAGAATAGGTTTGTAAATAGGGTGAATGGGATTTATGAGAGGATTTATTTTTAATCGCTTTCCGAGAGGATCTAAATTTGTATGGTAAATCGCGTGACTTGTAGAGGATGTAATAAGGATTTGTATTAATCGACGATTAGTGCTCGGTGGAGACATGGTATAAGATTCAAGAAACTCTTAAAAATTGTGTTTGAAAACGTATGTATGTTTTCGTTTAAATTGTCAGTAGTTTCTTATCTTCAAAGTCCAGGCTATTTTCCCTTTAAATTTTTTTTATAATTACGACGTGGGACTTTCCCAAATGATTTGTGCCAATTGCGTAAGAGGAGCACAAGTTTTTTCCCAAACTTGTCCAGTTCATAAGACAGTAAAATAAAAAAAATATAAACAAACAACATTGTTTTTCTTGAACTTCTTAAAGTAAATTTCAGTGGATTTTTAAGTGGATAGAACCGAAATTTGGTTGTAGTATTTAAAGCGTATTGTAATGTTTTCGGCCTGGGGTTCGTTGAATAAAACTCAATTTCACTTTTATAATCACACATTGAAACACTTTATTTATCAAACAAACTTATTTAAACTCAGATCACACTGTTATTCAACTTTACTATTTAGAATTCAACACTTTATTTCAACTCAATCACTTTTTACTTTATTACCGATTTTCACAAGTCCACGTTTAAATTATAACTGTCTCGTACGAGCCTGCCACCCGTGTATTTATACAAAATTAAGCACCTTCTAGTACGTTCCATACCCCCTTTGGTAATTTTCCACTGGTACTCCTCCGCTGAATTCCAAGGAGGGGAAATCGAAATTCGAACTTCGAATATGACAGCTGCTGTCAGATGACTGGAATGACAGTTGGGTATGTTCGTTTAGTGAATCGAGCGGGTGCGTCTGTAGAGCGAATCGATGGGTGCATTCAGGGACTCCTGCGAGTTGTTTTATTTCTTGTCGCCACATAACATTGCCCCCCTCTTAGTTTTGTTCGTCCCGAACAAGTACGTCATCATTGCTTCCGTGGTAGCGATGTAGGCGATCAACATGGACAACTTTCATTTTCGCTCTTGGTCCTCTTTGGATTCGGAATACGACATCATTAATTCGCGTTACAACTTGGTAGGGACCTTCCCAATCCTTCTGAAGCTTTGGCGATCTTCCCTTTTTACGATGTGGGTTATAGAGCCATACCAGATCTCCCTCGTTGAACTCGGGTGCCGTTGCTCGCGCATCGTATCTCGTCTTCATGCGGTCGCTTGCAACTTTTATATTGCTTCTGGTTCTCTGGTGGATGTCATTAATCCTTTCTCTAAGGTCAACCACGTAGTCCTCCTCGGATGTGGGTTCTTCAGTGGGAAATCCGAATTTAAGCTCACTGGGTAGCCTGGCAGTTCGGCCAAATAAAACTTCAGATGGAGTATATCCAGTTGTACTGTGAATAGCATTCCGGTAGGCCATAAGGAATAAAGGTATTCGCCGATCCCAATCCCGTTGATTCTCGTCCACGACTTTAGAGAGATGTTCCTTCAGCGTCTTGTTGAAGCGTTCCACCATTCCATCTGATTGTGGGTGAAGAGGTGTGGTCCGTGTCTTCTGTAGTCCGATTGCTGCGCTTACCTCCTGGAATATCTTCGACTCGAAGTTTCTTCCCTGGTCGGAATGTAATTCCATTGGCACTCCGAACCTGCACACCCAGTGGTCCACTATCTGATCGACAACGGTTTTCGCTTCTTGATTTGGGATCGCAAATGCCTCGGCCCACTTGCTGAAGTAATCGGCAATAACCAGGATGTAACGATTACCGCTTTCAGTTTCCGGAAACGGTCCTGCGATGTCGACGGCGATCCTTTCAAAGGGAGCACCCACATTGTACTGGTTCATTTTACCCCTGGTTTTCACTTTGGGTCCCTTACTAGCAGCACAAGTAGAACACTTCCGACACCAACTCTCAACGTCCCTTCTTGCACTCAGCCAATAAAAACGTTCCCGTACTTTTTCCAGGGTTTTGTTGATGCCCAAGTGCCCACCAGACACTCCATCGTGCATTTCCCGTAGAATCTCCTGGACTTTCGACCGTGGAACCACAAGCTGCATCTTAAAGGATTTTCCATCCGGCATTTCCCATTTTCTTCGCAGAACGCCATCTTGTACATGGAGAGAGTCCCACTGCGCCCAATATGCCTTTAATGTGGGACTTCTGTCGGATATATCCCTTGCGCTCGGTTTCTCCATAGATTCCTTCCATGCAAGGATTGGCTCAATGTCAGGGTCTTCTTGTTGTGCGTTGCGAAGTTCCTCAGTACTCCAGCCTTCTGCAGGTTCGGCTCTTACTCGCTGGACAGTACATTCGTCCTTTTCCTCCTGTCGCACGCAATGCTTACAATTGGGCTCACATGGTCTCCGTGATAATGCGTCCGCGTTGCAGTGCAGTCTTCCTTTGCGATGTTGTATCTCGAAGTCATAAGCCTGCAATCGCTCGATCCATCTTGCGACTTGTCCCTCAGGATTTTTAAACTGCAGTAACCATTTGAGCGCGGCGTGGTCGGTACGCAAGATGAACTTCTGGCCGCTCAGGTACTTCTGGAAATGTTTCGTCGCCAGTATTAAAGCAAGGAGTTCTCGTCTGGTAACACAATAATTTCTCTCTGGTCGGGTAAGCACTTTGCTGAAGTATGCTACGACTTTCTCCTGCCCATCGTGTAACTGCGACAATACTGCGCCAACACCCACATTGCTAGCGTCTGCGTCCACAATAAATGTCTTGCCGGGGATGGGGTAAGCTAGTACCGGTGCTTCGCAAAGTCGCTGCTTCAGATGCTGAAAGCTTCTTTCGCACTCACCTGACCATTTAAATTGTCTTCCTTTCTCAGTGAGCTGGTGCAGACACTTTGCAATCCCGGCGAAATCTTTGACGAACCTCCTGTAGTACGTAGCAAGACCGAGAAAGCTCCTTAGCTGGTGTTTGTCCTTGGGAACTGGCCAACTTCTCACAGCTTCGATTTTCTCTGGATCCGTCTTCACGCCATCCGTCGATATCACATGCCCCAGATACTTTACTTCTGCTCTGAAGAGCGCACACTTCTTTGGATTGAGCTTTAAGTGTGCTGCTCGAAGTCGTGAGAAGACCTCCCTCAAGTTGTCGCGATGTTCTGCAAACGTCTTTCCCAAAACGATGACGTCATCCAAATACACCAGACAGGTTTTCCACGTCAGACCATGTAAGACACGTTCCATAAGACGCTCAAAGGTGGCCGGAGCGTTACACAGACCAAATGGCATTACTGTAAACTGCCAAAGCCCATTGCCAGTTGTGAAAGCGGTCTTCTCTTGGTCTTCTGGATGGATCTGTACCTGCCAGTAGCCACTTTTCAGGTCGAGAGTGGAAAACCATTTTGCTCCAGAGAGTGTGTCCAATGTGTCATCTATTCGAGGTAAAGGGTAGCTGTCCTTCTTTGTGACATCATTAAGCCTCCGGTAATCCACGCAGAATCGAGTACTGCCGTCCTTCTTTTTCACCAGTACAACAGGCGACGCCCACGGACTTTTCGAGCTTTCGATCAAACCTTCTCTTTCCATGGTCGATATCATCTCGGCGGCCTCGTCCTGTTTAGCCAACGGAAGTCGTCTGGCAGGTTGGCGGATTGGTCTAGCATCTCCGGTGTCTATGCGGTGTTGTACTAAGTGTGTTCGACCATAGTCTCCATCCTGTGAGGCAAATATATCAGCAAACTCGCCAATTAGATTTTCCGCTATGGTTTGCTGCTCCTGATTTAGCTCACAGTCTCCGAGTATAGTCTTACATACCTCGGACAATTTTGATGGAGAGACAGGACTTGCAGGCTCACTCTCAGCTATTGTCGAAATGGCTGCAACGGGCACACATCTTCCGATCACCTCTCCTTTTCTGAGCTTAACGGTGCGCTTATTTGGGTTCATCAGTCTTACCGGCACCATGTTATCCCTGGGCTCTGCAAGAATTTTTCCCACGACGTAACTTTTAAATTCACTTTTGTTATCTGGCTCGATGAGATAGAATCGGTGGTTCCCAGGATCACCCTCCAAACGTGTCCAAAGAACTGTCTCTGAAGAGGGCCGCAGAACTTCATCGCCTCCCAGTATTGCTCGAAGATTCACAGCGTTGTCGTTTCCGTATACCATAGGGATCTCGACGGTTCGATACCTTAGCACCTGCATTCGAAGGTCAAGAATTACCTCGTGTGCCTTCATGAAGTCCACTCCAATGATGCATTCGTCGCATATGTCGGCTACCAAGAATGCATGTGAGAAGGTCAATCCCTCTAGTTGTATCTGTAGCTGCACCTCCCCGTATACTTTCGCCGCTTCTCCTGTAGCTGTTTTCAGACTGTAGCAGCTGGTGTTATGTAGCCATGACGTCTGAACAAGGTCTCTTCGGATGATGGAGGCCGTGGCACCTGTGTCGATAGTGGCCACACATTTTCTGTTGCCAATAAGTGCCTTCACTGTAAGACTCCTGTTGCAGCGTTTTGTTTGCGAGACTTGGATGATGGTCCTGGGGGCGTCGATTCCATCAACCAACTTCTGCTTTTAACTCAGCTGTTGTCAATTGTTCAATTTTTCGACCCATTTTGAATTGTCTTCACACAATTTTCACAACACAATCAGTTTATGTCTTCTATCGGTTCCAGAAAATTCACTCGCGAATAAACAAATCACTGAAACCGTTTTTATAACTTAGTTAATTATAGCTTTATCGCACAATCAGCTTCAATGTATCCGGAATATTCCACAATCAAATTTGTATGAGTCACCGACACTGTTTACACACACGATATCTCTGGAAAATTCCACTGCACAAATAAATCGTTTTAGTCACCGACGCTATTTACGCGCACTTTTTCTAGAAATCTCCACTTAAAACGGTTTGACACACTAACACTGTTCCGGAAAATTCCACTGTAGAATTTACCCGCACAATTATGAGTTTTATATCCCACTTCTGACACCAATGTAATGTTTTCGGCCTGGGGTTCGTTGAATAAAACTCAATTTCACTTTTATAATCACACATTGAAACACTTTATTTATCAAACAAACTTATTTAAACTCAGATCACACTGTTATTCAACTTTACTATTTAGAATTCAACACTTTATTTCAACTCAATCACTTTTTACTTTATTACCGATTTTCACAAGTCCACGTTTAAATTATAACTGTCTCGTACGAGCCTGCCACCCGTGTATTTATACAAAATTAAGCACCTTCTAGTACGTTCCATACCCCCTTTGGTAATTTTCCACTGGTACTCCTCCGCTGAATTCCAAGGAGGGGAAATCGAAATTCGAACTTCGAATATGACAGCTGCTGTCAGATGACTGGAATGACAGTTGGGTATGTTCGTTTAGTGAATCGAGCGGGTGCGTCTGTAGAGCGAATCGATGGGTGCATTCAGGGACTCCTGCGAGTTGTTTTATTTCTTGTCGCCACATAACAGTATGCTCGTGTGTAGAATGTGTTTGAACGTTCTAAATTTCACCTCAATGTTCTAAAAGACCTCAATGAAGTTTCAGCACACAAATAAGCCTTGAAGATTGGTAACATATAGAGAGACAGATGGAATGGACATGGCTTTTTTAAATTGAATTATGAGTACCTATAACATGACTCATTTTTCTCCCTTTAATCCACAATAATTGTTACTATTTATGAAATTTACCTTTATTACCTTTATGAAATAAGGTGACATACGGATTTTCCAAATTTAAAGGAGAAGATTTGAAATAACTACATTGTTATTTGTTATAACAGTCGTTAGATGTCATGCAAGTAAAAAGAATACAAAAAACCTTTGATGCCGCAAAAATCGTGAAGTTGGTAACGTCGACCTTGTTTTGCAAATATCAAAAGCTTGTATCAGTTTTGCATAGGTGACGGGTTGACGCACTAATCTAATAATAATTCAAGAGCCCGGTGTGAGAATTTGTTTTTCCACCGTTTTTTCCTAATAGATGACCTAGCTTCAGATGACCTAACTATGTAAGCTTTTCGAGGTGACAGGCATTTTGATATAATTTTTTTCCGCTTGCATTTTCGAGGGGCGACAGATCTTGCGACTCGTATTTTGGGCAGATTAGTATGAAAATGACGCTTGACTAGCAGTCCATACATAGTATGTCAATGGCATTTTCTAGTCTGATGTCAAAAATGATGTAATTGGCTTATGTGTGCATTTGTATTGGATGCCTGAGTTGGGATTATTAATTTTCAAAATTACTACAATTTTATACATATAAACATTTCATTGGCTTCAATTTATTATTAGTTAACCTCTAATTTACATTTAATTTAGCATGTTAAAACTTTAGAAACCTCATTGAGCTCCTCCCACTTTTAGGGGGCGTTTTTAGGAAAAAAAAAACGGTTTTTAAGCTTTAAAACTGGTTTTTAAGCTTAGAATTAATTGATTCTAATTTGCAGGCCTCGACCATATTTGGGGGCGTGGCCAATACAAATAATTAACATACAGTATTTGGAATCAGGTGAAAAAAAATTTAAATTTGGTGCTCCGGGTAGATGCGGTAACAGACGAACTTCTTAGGGAACAAGTTTACCGTAGGTCCAAGTGGAATTTAGTTGTTATTTTTATGCTTATATATGTATTTCAGTGTCCTGATTACAAATATGTTATTAAAAATTGTCGGTCTTGTTTAGTTTAAATGTTATAGCTATTCAAAGTTTCAATTTTTCCATACGAAATACCTCATCTTTGACTTTTAATTTTTGCCTAAGAGTATGCTATAGAAATCTGACAAGGTTCGCTGTAAAAAAATTTGCTTTTCGAGACAACAGTGTTTGGGTGGCCCGCTTCGTGGGTTTAAAGGATTTCAACTCCCTTTTTCGCAGGGCTTAGCCGCTCACGCGACTTCGTCGCTCCGCTAAGGGTAGGTGCCAGTTGTCTGACAGGCGCCTGTGGCCATTTACGGGTATGTTAAAGTTGCACTCCTTTTGAACTTCTTTGGCTTATAACTTCTAAACTAATCGAGACCGAAAATTTTCAATAGCATGTTCGGAATCAGGACACCCAAATCCATATATTAAGATAAAAAAAAATCCAATACATTCCACTTGGCCCTACGGTAAACTTATGCCCTTCTTAGTGCAAGAGCACTTACTTACTTGTTTTTTAAAAGTATTTTATTCCATATTTTTGTTTCACATTGAAAATCGTGTGTTTCCTAATATAATTTTAGTTCATATAGCAAACTAACACACAGGATTTTGGGCTCTACCATATTTAAACACAGAATTTCAGAAAAAAAAACTAATCTTCCGGGACAAGAAAGTAGATTTCGACTGGCCATAATACCCTTTTCAAACTGCATTAAGATCTGAGACTTTAAATAAAACCGCTTAACCAAAATCACCCCAAAATAAAACCAACCCACGGTATATTAAATAATCAGGAACTCAAATTTTGTTAAAGTACAGAGATTGCAACAAAAACATTTAACAAAACGAAAATTGAACGGCCTACATCCGTTGACCAAGCCTATTTTTACAGTATTTAAGAACTTGATTCCTCTAAATTTTCACTCTGAATCGAAAGAAATATGATAAATATTTCCTTCGATATTATCATTCTCCAAGTTTGTTCCATACAAAGTTTTCGAGATTTCTAAAACCAACCCCAAAAATTTATTGAAAAAGAGTGGTGTGATTTTATTGCAGATTTTAAATACATATTTCCCCAAAAACTGGGATTCTGGTGCAATGTGTGAAGCCTAGTTGAGGAAAAAATAAATTTAGCAGAAAAAGTAAACCAGGGCTATGATGATTCCTAAAATATGATGTGTAATGTCACAAATCAGAAAATTCGTATGTGTAGTATGTGTGTATGTGTCAACACATGATCTATCACCGTCAAAATAAGCTAGTCGCCAGTTTTCAAACTTTCTGATTCATTGTTTTTATTGCATACAGTTAGGAAGAATTTCTGAATGCAAAGTAAAAAAAAAAATGCTCTGAAATCGCAAGCCCAAATCATGCAACCATTCGGAACAATTTTCTTGCAATCGCATAACGCAGACGGATTATTTTGATCGTATTGTATGTCACAAAATGTACACACAAAAACACAGGCCTAAGCCGATTCCACGCTATTACATACTTACTCACTGGCTTTGATTATAAACCCATCCGAAAACCTGTTGTTGGCTTCCAGTCTTAAGGGAGTTTGGGTGGTGTTTCGGGATAATACTATTTTTGTGTTAAATAAAGTAATTGTGAGAATGTAAAAATAGGGAGATTTATTATAGGCACTTGCGATTTTGGCCTATACAAAAGGATTTTATGAAACCTGTATTCGATATTTGGACTATTTTAGGTTTAAGTCGTTCGAGCAAACGGGGGGACCCTATCGAAACTTCCCTACTTTAGTCTTGTAGCTTTACGGGAGAAAGCAGAATGGTGTATCTGACTTATTAGTTACAGCTCCTTTACTCGACATTTTTAGTAAAATAGAAATGTCAGTAAGAAAACGTTAGCTGAAGTTGTATTCACCATTCGGTCGCTACTCCTTCCTGATTTCACTACACTCAAAATTTTCATAAACTAAATGTGCAGAATGTACCGAATTTTTCTTTCATCTCGATCGTCGCTTGGTCCACGATCGTATGTGTCACTACCTGAATGCTTCCACTGTCAAACGATGTGCAACCCACCTAAGGAATGTGAAATCGCTGACCACTAACTGCTTCATCAATGTACTACCTGTATACATACATACCTGCACTTATATACTACGGTGTGCAGCAGCAGTTTACCATTCTTCGGTGGAGTTTATCATAAAGTTGTCAAAATCAATTAAATTTCCTTATTTTCGCGTGAAATTTTTAATCTACAATTGAAATAACGTTTGTAATAAACAATCTCAATTCGTTTCCAACTATTCGTTTATTGATAACTCCAACCGTAAAAGAGAAAACCAAGAAATTCCATTGGGGTCCTTGCCACTGTCAATGAAACCCACACACCACACCACATCGATCGGGCCATAATAACAAGAAGAAAAAAAAATTGTTGCACCACATTCCGATGGGTGAATCCTCGTGTTTGTGTTCTTCTTTGACTATCCTGAAGGATTTTTGTACGAAATAGTTTATTTCCTTCTATTGGTGGCTCGTATCCATCTGTCGATTCTGAAAGTGTGAAGAAAAAAACAAAAGAGTTCAACATAAGCGACAAACTTGCACAATTTCGCGCGTGTGTGTATGAGTGTCTGATCTGATTGAAAGTGGGAATGGGTCATCGGAGCGCCTTACATTGCTCGATTTTAACAAACAATATGAGATTGTCGAACAAATAAGGCCAACATTTAGCCGAAGAACTTTTGGAGAAACATGAGACTGATCTGATTTTAAAGAAACCCACTAGTGGATCCGCATATCAGAATGACTGAATTCCTGCCGCTGTGTGATGTCCTCTTCAATGTCATATCGTTGGCTGGATACTTTTGCGACGTTGTCTTCGATGTCGTCTTGGGATATGCCCTGCTGGGACGTGGTCGTTTCGGCTACTTCACCATAGTGATATGTCTGGTCCTGTTGTCGCTGGTGGTGTCGCAGGTTGTCTCCTTTCGATGGTACTGGAACAATATGAAGCGAAAGCAGGCGGAGCTGGTCGGCGCCGATAGGAATGGCACTGTTGATGGTGCAGTGCCTGAGAAGAAGGACTCCCTCAGTGAGTCGAAGACCATGCGGATGAAGCTGTACTCGATTGTTGCTGTGCACGTTCTGCAATGCGGTGTATTGTGGCGTTATGCCAAACTCTTTGTTCCTGTTAACTTGAAGCGCGTCAAACATGAAGTCCGCGACTTGTGTATGCTGCGTCTGGTTCATGGATTCTGTGAAGCTGCTCCTATGTTGCTGCTGCAGCTTTACCTGCTCATAACCATCCAAAGTGATAGTAAATTCCTCTCAGAAGGATCGGAATTGAAGTTGAAGACCTTGAGTGGAAAGACATACTCACCCGGAATGGCAGTTACCCAACAGCCCAATTTGGTGCAACAGCAGACTGAAAAAACATTCAAGGACCTGAATATTGTCTCGGCTTCGCTTTCGTTATTTAGCGTCTGTTGGGCCTTGGCAAGTTTCAGCAAGAATGTTCGCCTGCAGAAGGTGCATCGCCTTGTGCTTACGTGGTTGGGTGTGATCTTCCAGTTTATATGGCGGTTGGGCACAGTCACCTCGCGGATTGCCTCACTCACTGTGTACGCATCGGTCTACAAGTACTGGGTGTTCCTGGTGATAATCCTCCACTGGTTTTCGATGCTGCTCTGGCTGATATCTCCAAAGAATGTTTTCCACGGCGAAAGGATCTCGAAAGTACGCAAAACTCTGCTATCCGCCATGATAGCGTTTGTCTACATTTTTGCGTACATCAACCTGCAGGAGGTGAAGCACAGACAGAAGATGTTCACCTTCTACATCGTGATGTTTCTCGAGAACGTGTTGCTGGTTTGCCTCTGGCTGGCAGGCGTATGGGACCACAGGACTGAGCGGTGGCATGTGATACCGCTGCTCATTTTAGGGACATTTGTCGTTGGAATTTTCTTTATGCTCCTTTACTACAGGTACTTGTGGCTTAAACAGGGTCAAGCTTTGGTTTTAAACTCCATTATATCCTCCTCATAGGTTCTTCCACGTGCGTCGTTTAAACTGGGAATCCGGAGGACGATACCCTTGCAACGAGAATGAAATCAAAAGCCATAGCAACCGTAAGGGTTGCAAGGTAGATGGCTCCACGGGGCAACCTGCTATTGCTGGCGTGTTTAACTGTAGGTTCACCAATCCTGTCGGGAAGTAAGTTGATCCAGTTGACTTCCCGTTGTTTTTATTTACTTTTGACTCGCTTTTCAGTGCCGCTACGAAGCGCAAGAAAAAGAAACCAACAACGTTCATACCGCCACCTAATTTGCGATACACTCCACAACTAGACTCTGTGAACTCGGTCCTTGCCAACAGTGGGTCAATGGTGATGCCTTTCTGGCGAAGGCCACTCTCTCGCTCGCAGGCAGGCTCCAGTGAGAACGAAGGAAGCAGCGCCGGGTCACGTGTAAACATCCATCAAAAACTCCAGGAGAAAAAACAGAAGCAACTGGCCGAGCTGAAAATCATCGAAGAGGAAATCAAGCAGGGAAAGCTAGGAGGCCCCACCACGAATACAATGAGCTCTGGCGACGATGGACGCACTTCATTGCCTCGGCAGCCGATACCGAGAACGAAAAAACACACCAACCTCCTCGATCAAATGGAATGGTGCACCGTGAACCCGGGAGTGTTGGAGAAGAGCTTTAGTGACTTCGATGAGATGAACAATCTCAACAAATACTGCGCCGACGAGCTCTACTCCTCGTTCGGGTTGAGTGGCATTAATATCCCAGCGCTGGAGCAGCAAAATTCGCTGCCAAAACAGATCGCGAATTCGATACCGTCGTCGCAGCTCTCGGCCACCGAAAGCAACTCTCTAACGCGTCACGCGGTCCACACAAGGACAAAGATTCCACACAATGTACCTATGAATCCGCTGCTGTTTGAGAATTATCGCAGCGCCCAGTCAAGACATGGAAATGCGGCGGGAAATTTCGAACACCTGGCGCGTCAGAACATCTTCTTGGAGATTAATCACCCACGTCAGATCTCCGGCACATACAGCAGCAACACGGCTGAAAATCCCAAAGGCATCGAGGGTGGACTGCCGTTCCCCTACAATGTACTGCCACCTCCCAGATCCAAGCTGGACAGTCGGTCAACACCGCCCACGCCTTCTATAACAATCACTCAGCAGAATCAACAGCAGCTGCCGTCGTCGTCGCAGAAGGGTCACACTTCGGAGTTTTTGTCAAAGCTGCCGCAACGCCAATACCAGCGAGCGAAGACACCGGAAATTCTGTTGGCACCGCATTATCTGGACAACTCGAGAGTCTACTACGATTGGGTGGGACGAGAACACCCTTACAGGTAAGCGGCTATTCTCTCTGGCACGTGATGTGAACTACGGAAACTATGAAATAATTTTAGGTCTCACCACAACGCAGATCGCGTTAGCAGTGGCGATGAGAATCTAGATGTGTCAGCGGCCGATGATAGTGTTCTTGGGCTGAACGAGCCCGTTGGACATAGAGCCCCATCCGACATAGACAGTCAGGTAAACTTCTGCTTGAGATGCGCTATTGGAGAATGAAACTTAATTATTTACTCTTCAAAACAGGTTTCCCTCCCGCGATCATACACCCTGCCTAGAGAGTTCAAGTACTATCGCCGGAACAAACCGCGAAAAATTATCAAAACCGAGAACTTCATTACCAGCACCAACAGCAGTGATGGTAAGTCAAGCTTTGTCCTAAAAATCCACACAATGTTACCAAGTTTTCTTTTCCTATTCCCGCGAAGGTGACGTGGACAGTTGTGATGAGAACGAAACCGATGGCATCACACATTCGGATGACTCCCAATGCAAGGCGGTGCCGCCGCCGAATTCCAGAATAGCACCCACCAACTTCCACAACATCAACGGCCATAATCGCAGTCAGAACAGAATTCCAGCGACGAGTGCGACGCCACCCCAACAGCAGCTGGCGACACCACAGTCGATAAAAACCCTCCAAATGGGCGGCAGTAACAGCAAGACCGCATCGCCCCTGAACGAAATACCCTCCATAGCTGTAAATAACTTAGACTTGATCAGTGGAGTCACTGAAGCGGGACACTTTAGTCAGTTCTCCAATCGGCCACGAGTGAGAACTTACGCTCTGTCGAAGAGCACAGCCACACACTTGCCCTACTGTAGGCATGAGACAAAACTCTAAAGCTGAGTTCCTTAAGAAAACATTGCCTCTTGCTCCTCGCTCTCTCTCTCTCTCTCTCTGCTGTTATTTATATAAAATACTTGTTATGCTTGTTTTTTTGCCTGTAAATCTTTTAGGTTAGAAAAAAAGTATTTATATATATATATATGAATCTATATATATTTAAAGTGAAGATATAAAAAAAATGAATAACAAAAATGTACTCTAAACATTGCATGTATATACTTATATAATATATATATATAATTTTCCATTGATTATTAAAATAACTTTAATAAAATAGTAAAAAATAAAAAACAAAAAAAAAAATTAAATGGCTTATCGTTCGTGCGTATGTCGTCGTCTAAAGATCATCGTCACCAATTCCCTCGAAGGCTTCGTTGTGCACCGACTCGCGGCCATTGCGGAAGAACACGGTTGTGGACATTTTATTTTTGATCTTTCGTCGCATCGATAGGAAGTTTGACTGGGACTGTATTGGCATGTCGATGTCATTATTCTGGTAAAAAAAGTAATAAGTTTTTAATATACATAAGTTAAAGTTTTCACCTAAAATTAAGAAAGAAGCAGCACTTCCACACAAGAACTTCGTATGTGAAAACCCTACTTTAACTCGCTGTTACTAGATTGTCATCTTGGTATTAAAACGTTAAGAATAAGTGAATGAAGACAAGAGTTCGTCTGTAACGTACTTCCTAATAAATATCCTAACCTTTTTACCCTATAACACCATATTAAGAGGTGACCTAAATTTACACATGTTGTGTTAATTTTTTGTATGCGCCACGCCTCAAAAAATAGGCATTGACTCAGAATCACATCCTTTAATTCTTATTTTGTTAGTATCATGAGGAAATGTGTTAAAAGCTGAAATAAATGGTACTGTTTTTTCTAAAAAAAAAGCCCCCCAAAAGTAGGCGAACCAGCCTTATGCTTAACATTCTGAAAAAAAATTGTTTAAGCACTTGTCGTGAAAAGTTTTATAGTCAGAGAACATAAAACTTAAACATACACTAAACAAACATTAAATTTTCATAACAAAATTGAACTTTTAAAAAAATACTGAAAGGATTTTGGGAAATAAGGAATGGAAAATTTTTAAATTTGCTGTAGTTTTGTACAAAATTTCAGAAGATAGGCTTTGGCTTTTATTTATTTTAAAATTATACTTTATACCGTTTGCGAGATAGAGGGCGGCACACGTTCTTCTGACCTTATTTAGAATTATTTTAATTTCAATTTCATAAAACAATTATTTTGAATTTTTTTCCAACTACGGTTAGACGTTTTCCAATAGCACACCCCTCTAGGATAGCATTGGCTGTTCTTCTTAAATTGTATGGGCACCGATTATTTTGTAAATGGTAAAACGAGCTCTTTATTTGACTGTGTTTTTTAAGAAGCTCTTAGATTGGAAACAGCAATTTTGGTTTTTTTTTTAAATTTTTTGTGCTCGTACCCAATCTGAACAAGATCGCTTATACCATTAAGATGCTAGAAGATTAAAAAAAATATATTTATTTAAATACTTTTATGTTTTCGCTTGACTCTATGCAAATAACTTCAGTATCGGTAAAAATAGGTCACCTAGATTATAATATTGCCTCGAGTTATTTTCCTCCACAGTATAGGCTAGCGGACGACGATCTTACTCCCCTCTTTGACTTACTTGGGTCGAATTTTATCATCGGCGGGGACTTTAATGCGAAAAACACCTTTTGGGGATCACGGTGCAATTCAACAAGAGGTAGAGTACTGGCCAACCGACAGAAACAAAGTACCTGACCTTGTCGACTTCTTTATCGCAAAAGGGGTCCCTCGCCACCTCACAAATGTAGAAGAAGGCTATGATCTCTGTTCGGATCACTCGGCAGTCGTTTTGAAAATCGGCGGAAGTCTAGCAAAAAATGAGAGAGCGCCTAGGCTAACTAATAATAACACCGACTGGGATGGCTTTAGGAAATACTGCAAAGAAAATGTATCTCTACATGTACCACTTATAACCCCCTTGGAAATAGAAGACGAAGTCGATAAACTCGTTAGAACTATTCAAAACGTTGCTTGGAACAATACTTCTTTCCGGAAGACTGGAGTAAGGAAAAGCGGATCAATTTACCCGCGCGAAATTAAAGAGCTCATACGAGAAAAGAGAAAGGCTCGAAAGAGGTGGCATTTGTCTCGAGCTCTTCCTGATAAAACCATTCTGAATGGGCTATCTAACAAATTAAAGCACTTACTTCAAGATTTTAAAAGTAGCGAGACTACCAACTACCTCGAAAACTTGACTGCCGATAGAGGGTCAAACTATTCACTTTGGAAAGCCGTGAAGTCCATTAAAAAGCCCATAGTACACTCGGCGCCAATAAGAAAAGTTAACGGTGAATGGGTTAAAGGCGACAAAGAGAAAGCAGATGTATTTGCAGAACATCTAGAAGAAACATTCAAACCGTTTGACGGGGAGCCGTTGGTTGACGATCTGTATCGCAATGCGGAACTAGACAATTATCGAATGAAAACCGTGACACTGTCTGAACTTCGTCAAACAATCCGAAATTTGAAGAAAAACAAAGCTCCAGGCTATGACCTAATTAGTGGGGAAATTTTGAAGGAGCTACCGAAAAGGGCGTTAGTCAAGCTTCTCTACATCATAAACGCATCAATGAGAATTTCATACGTTCCACGGCAATGGAAAGTCGCAGAGGTAATAATGGTTCCGAAACCAGGGAAATGCCCGAACGACAAAAAATCATATAGACCGATTTTGCTTCTGCCGATTATATCTAAAGTCTTCGAGAAACTTGTGCTCAAACGACTGCAACCAATTATTGAAGAAAGACGATTGATTCCGGATCACCAATTCGGCTTTAGGGTCAAACATTCAACAATTGACCAGGTCTATCGAAAAACTAATGAAATTGAGAAAGCCTTAGAAGCGAAAATGATATGTTCTACCGCTTTTCTTGACGTATCCCAAGCCTTTGATAAAGTTTGGCACGAAGGCCTAAAATATAAGCTACGGAAAGTTTTGCCGGAAAAAATGTATGAACTCTAAGAGTCTTATCTTGACAACAGACTATTTCGAGTGAGATACGGGAGCGAATACTCAGAATTCAAAGAAATACAAGCCGGCGTTCCACAAGGTAGCGTCCTCGGTCCAACACTGTTTTTACTTTTTACAAGAGATGTACCTCAAGTAGAGACAACGACTGTAACCACGTTCGCTGACGACACGGCTATCCTCGCTACGGATAAGACAGTCGAACTATCAACGGGAAAACTCCAACGAGCTTTGAACTGAATTGGCTTATCGGACGTTATTCGAAACTAAGCGTATATAACAAACTGCTATTGTATAAGCAAGTGCTAAAACCATCTTGGACGTACGGTATACAACTTTGGGGTTGTACCAAATCAAGCAACATATCTATTTTAGAAACTTTTCAGAATAAGACACTAAGAGCAATCTAAATGCTCCATGGTATATAAGAAATAGCGATTTACATCGAGATCTAGGCATCGCAACCGTGACCGACGAAGTAAGAAACTTTGCTCGCAAACTTCACACTCGTCTTCATGGCCATTGCAACCACGAAATAATCCGAACGCTGGATCAGACAAATCTTGCACGCCGACTTCAACGAACAAGACCGTTGGATCTAGCATCGTAAGAGGAAACCACACATAACGACGGTATTGCAGGTGCTTTCGTTGGAAGGTAGCCTGCCAAACGCGATTACTATACAGAAGCTTGAACTACTTGTTAAGGAAACTTAGTCGTAGTCTTACAAAGATTGGGAGGTTTTTTAGTCAGTAAGAATCTCACACTATTATGAGCACGCGCGTTCGATTCTCATAGTG
Organism: Neoascia interrupta; assembly: GCA_947623515.1. Lineage (NCBI taxonomy): Eukaryota > Metazoa > Arthropoda > Insecta > Diptera > Syrphidae > Neoascia > Neoascia interrupta. The sequence goes on from OX392462.1 coordinate 154,916,186, forward strand.
CCTATGAAGGTTTTTACCTACCCACGGAAAAAAAAAAATGTTTTCGAGTTAATCGCTGAAGTTTTTGAAACTTCAAAATTCGCTAATATGATTTCTCCAAATAGCACCGAAGATAGGAGGGGGCGGGGGAGGCAGACGTTTTTCGTGAATATTTGCGTTTGTTTTTTTTTCGAAAATGCGTCAAAGCGGCAGTATTGAAAGTGAAACTCTTTCGAAAAAATATGTCTTAAGCACTTGGTTAATTTTGAGTTGCTTTATACGCGTGTTCGATATCGGCTTTGTGCACTGAGCGGTTCAAAAGTTATGGCCTCAAACACTTCGATAAACGTCATCCATTTTCAACTCTTCATTTCTCAAAAACTTTTCAATATTTTCAAAAAACTAATTTTTTTCATTAAAGTTTAATATTTACTTCCTTAAGTTTCTATTATCTAGTTCTTGCCTGCGAAACTTTTAAAAATAATTACCTAAAAACTTTTACTTCATTTGCGCATGAAATTTCAAACTGTTATTAAACCGTTATTTGTGCCAAACATTTCCCCAGTTTTTGACCTAGCTTTTTCCCTATTTCTCTGACTATTGCCGGAGTTTATAGCTCACCAAATTTCGACTTTCTACAGCTTACCGTTTAGAAGTTATAAAGCGATTGGACTGACGGACGGACGGACAAAGTAGCGATACCATAACAGGTCCTTTTTCCATTTTTGGACGGACCGCTAAACATAAATAGAGCGCCGCAACAGCTCGAGGTAAACCAGGGCCAACTTCTCAACAATTTACGCTGTTTGTGTTTATTGGACATACAGAACAAGTATTCGTTGGAATTCACTTCCCAGAAGCATTTTTCAAGGGCCGATTACGATGTGCGAAGCGAATCGAACATGCCAGCATCTGGATTTGGGTATTACGATGTGCAATCGGTTCGCTTTCCCGTGCGAAAGCGTCATGAACATAAACTAAGTGTTTGCGTAAACACGTATAGCCTACATCAAAAACATGAGTTTTCCCATATATTGTTATAAATTTTCAGTTTTAAGTAACCCCTTCGTTTTTGGTAGTTTTTGCTAAAAACCACGTCACGAGTATCACGTTATCGTTGAGAAATACAAATTAAAATTGCAAAGAATGTCACTTTCGCCTCAACTTTTTATACAAATGTGTGTCTACGAAGCCGGAGGCTCGATCTAAAAACTGCTTGCATTTCAAGGTACAATTCTTGATGTTTTCTTTTCTTTCAAGGATCTTTAAAAGCCTTTCGGAAAATAAATATGGACAAAATCAAAACCCAGTTCCCGTTTAGAAATGAACCTATAACACTGAAACAGTGCAACGAGATGTAAGGAAATACTTGTTTACTTTATGTTTAAAAGTTTGCAGTTTATAAGTGTTAGGAAATATGTTATCAGGCAGTGAATTCCAAAGTGTAATTGTTCTATACAAGAAAGAATTTTGAAAGAGTGTATTGCGAGGTGTTTCGAGGTGAACATGGAACTGATGAGGGCTTAACGCTGGTCTTTTAGATCGAACAAAAGAAGAATTTTCAGGAATTAAGTTACTTAATTATTCTGAGCATGAATTAAGAGCATTCTGTAAGCTTTTTATCAAAAACTTAAATAAATTATTCAAAATTAGAATTAACCAATATCTATTTACATCTCGGCGCACTCACTGGTTCGGTGTTTTAGGTTCGCCTTTTCTGGGAGCTCTATTAAATATAAAAAAAAGAAACGAAGCTAAGGTCTAGAAAATATTGAATTTTTTGAAGTTTTTGAGAAATGAAGAGTTGAAAATGGATGTAGTTTTCAAAGTGTTTGAGGCCATAACTTTTGAAGCATTTAGTGCATAAAGCCGATATTGAACACAAGAACAAACCAACTCAAAGCTAACCACGTGCTTTAGTCATAATTAACTTAAGAGTTGTAACACTGCAGTTTTGGCGCATTTTGGACAAAAAATAGCAAAAATGCATGAAAACCATGTGTCCTCTCTATCTCCGGTGTTTTATGGAGAGAAAACAATCGAGAAAAATCACACGTGTCACAAATTATCCAAAACCTTAAGAAAAATTAAAGAGAATTTTGAATTTTCAAAACCTTCTGAGATTTAACACGAAAGCATTAAAAAAGTTTCAAAAACAGTTTTCTAATCTAATAATCTTCTAGTGTAAAATTGTGGTTTCCAACCTTAGTTTTTCTAAGCCTATTTAAAAAACGCAGTAAAAAAGCTCGTTTTGCCGTTTCCGCCAACATCGGTGCTCACAGAACATAAGACAAACCCTTTCCAAAAGAGCAGGTTATTGCTCTATTGGAAAAAGTAAAAAAATCAAAATACATGTAGTTGGTTTATGGATTTGAAATTTAAAATATACTAAAAGAGGTAATATTTCCCAAACGGTAAGAAGTATCATTCTGAAATAAATAACAAACGATTTCAGTAAATTTCTGAAAAAATGTATAGAGGAAATTTTTAAAATTAAAAAAACTTCGGAGATTTGAATCAAAAACGTAAATGCATTTTCGAAAACGACTTTTAAACGTGAGCAAATCCCAGGTGATGGTTGTTTCCCGAACTCCTGTGCGAGCGCGTCGCCCCCTGGTAGGCCAAGAAAAGGGTGATGAGATCAGGTTAAAAATCTCCGAGACCCGTCTTGGGATCGCGCCTGTGTCTCCTAAGTTGGTGGTGGAGGATAGGAAACGACCCGCGAGCCTTCAAAGTATGATGACTTTTAAATGGCTTCAAATTGAAAAAAAATTCACTTAATATTTTATGTAGAAAACACTTAGTTCTTTATTTTGTTCATACAAGACTTTGGGCCACGCCCACATTAGGAGGCAGAATTGAAGAAAAACCTAAAAGTTTCCAGAAAAACTTAATTTCCACTCGCCTTGAGCCTAACTTAGGAAAGCATGAAACAAAAAAAGTAGCAGGTTAGGTAAACGATATTTCATTTCAGATTTCTTTCATACAAAGTTTTTAGAAACTCCCCCTTTTGGGGTTCAATTTTTCAAAAATATTGAATTTGAACCAAAAAATTGCAGTTTTACGTATATCTAAGCGTAACCTTGAAATATCTATTATAATTGATAGTTTGTAATTCGGGGCAGTAGGACCACGCCCCTTTTCGAAGTAAGTTTGCACTACTTAATAAATGTCAAAAAAAATAACAATAACATCAGCATTTTACACAGGTAACACTAAGCTCATGTCTGATTTGACAGATACATATGTGATTAGTTTTATCCTTCCGCTGAACGAATATGGTTGTGTATACGCTTGAACAACGCTGGGAAACGCTGGGAAATGCGTTTTCGTTTCGCTCAGTGGGCCTGTGATCGACTCAGAGAAGATGCCGATTATGCCAAAAAAAATCATCCTTTCAGGTGAAGCTTATTTTGATCTTGGCGGGTATATGTAAACAAGCAACTTTGTCGCATTTGGGGCACAGAAAACCTGCACGCATACATTGAAAAGCCGATGCACCCAAAACGAGTCACTGTTTGGTTCGGATTTTGGTACAGACGCATAATTGGGCCATTGTTCGATATTGGCAACATTTGGTTTGAACAGAACGGCGCTACGTGCAAAACAGCCGAAGCTACACTCGATGTTTTGCGCCCTGTTTTTGAAGATCGCATTATCAACCGCAGAGCTGATGTCATTTGGCCACGTCAGAGCTGCGATTTGACACCGTTGGACCATTATTTGTGGGGTGCCGTAAAAGAAAAGTGTTACGCCGACAAGCCAGAGACAATTGACGCTTTAAAGGACAATATTCGTGAAGCCATTGGTGAAATACAGTTGCACACAATCGATAATGTGCCTAAAAATTGGACAGATCGTGTAGGACAGATCGTGGCTACTGCATGGCCAGCCGAGGCAGCCATTTGAATGAAATTATTTTCCATTATTAACCGGAAGGAATTGTTCTTTCAAATAAAACAAGAAATTTGAGAAAATATTCGGCAGTTTTTTTTTTATAGCATTTAAAAAAAAGTTATTTGCCGGACTCTTTACAAGACGACCGTTTCTTTCCTTAACATGCGATAAAATCTAAAAAAAAACACCCAAGATAGGGGAACCTTCTCATCACGAAAACCTTTTCTTTGCGTAGTTATGTAAAAGAAAACTGTCTTCTGTTCTTAAATTCTTAGTGGCAGTACAACAACTGATAGGTAGCGTTACTGAACTGGTTTCTACAAGTTCCTAAACAAAAGTTATTAAAAAAAAGGACATGGTTATGGTATTACTGTAAAGCAGGTTGTTAAAACACTTAACTTACGTTCTCCGATCTACTTTTGCACTACCACTTTTACACAACTATCTATTCAGCTTATAAAATCTTTCAAATTTCATGTTTTACAAAAGTGTTTACAAAAGTGGCCGAATTCTCGCAGTATTGATACACCTTTGCCGAAGAATACGGCAATTTTTTTTAAATTCTTGCCAGAGGTTTTACAGCTTTACGTTCTTTCTACACTGTGACAACAGCTATAAAAGGGGCGTATACGACTTTTAATAGGGTGTTTAAAGACTTCGTTCAGAGAAGTTTTAGTTAAAACCGATTGGGAAAAGCTTACAAGCATTAATACTCACCAAACTGGAGATCGTGTCTGATGAACTGGAATCACAAATTTGGTTAGCTGAGCTGCCATCTCTTCGCACGTAGCACATTGGCTGGTATGGTGCATTCTCAGACTGACAAAGAAGAACATCAAGGAATTAGATCAACGAATTATTGAATAAGGCTTCAACCTACTTTGTAAATGTATTGATTTCCATCCTTTTGATGGATCAGTTCGTCGACCATGCCTTGTAGGCAAACGGACATTAACATTGCCTGCTCACTGGCAATTGTGATCCACTTGAGGCAATTCTTCGACATGAGATACTCAAATGATAGCTCCATGCTCTGTGCTTGGTTATCCAACGAAGAGGAGTTTTCTTCGTTCTGCAAAGGAAAGCGTAGAATAACCATTCAATCCGTTTGTTCTACATACAAGGTGACCTTACATTGTGGATAGTGGTTACACGCCAGCAGCGCATACGAGTAACTCGGAATTTGGTTTCTTGAATTTTCTGACTTAAATGCGTCCGAATGCTCAGCTCTCGGTTGCCGATCGTAATCACTGCCACGTTGTTTTCGTCGGGGTAGTCGACGCTGGCATTGGAAAACTGCAGACAGCCATAAGAGGGCAGATTCCTAGCAATCTCAATGTACTAAAATTAGAAGCGAGTGTTGTTTATGTTTGAAAAACTTGTCACACGAGCACGCGAACGCGACCTCCGACACAGAGAGAGATAACCTCCGTAACGGAAAAATTGAAAATAATCTCACCTCCTTTTTGTTGCCCCTCTCTTGCAGATTGCGCAGCTCTTTCTTGACGTCAGGACTTACAATTATCCAGTCTCGTTCGATATCACTAATTGTTTGTATAAAGAGTAAGTTCAGAGCGATCTTGTCCTGCATTAGCTGCGCGTCGTAGCCCGGATCCCAGTAGCTGAAATTCAAAATCCAGTGTACTTTTCTGCACCCTAATAGCTAGTGCCAACTTACCTCTTCCGAACGACGATTTGGCAGTCCTCAGCAATCCTCTGTGATATGTAAGGTGATTCAAAGTCCATTAGCTTCCTGATGAGAATGACGCCACCGTCGTTGTCCTTCCGCATGAGGAAGAGTGAGAAGTAGTTTATGTAGCTACATGGCAAGTCTATGTTTTGGCACGCTTTGGAAAGCACCTTCAGGGAGCATTCATTGGTGTAGCAATTGACTGATATTCGATAGCCGTTCATGAGGTGCACATCGATCGTAGTCTCTCGTGTGTCGATGGACGAGGATTCTTGTTGTGCGCTCAAAAGGAACGTCCTGAGCAGTTCCGACTTGGAGATGATGGGATCCTGCCCAACAATCTGCACATAGTGCTCCAGAGCTATTCGTCGTTGCTCGACTTGGTTGTTTGTCAAGGGAAGCAGTTTCTTCGGGGGGAATGTGGGTAGTGTGGCATTTGGCGTGGACGCAAGTGATCGCTTCAGCTGCTCGTGGAGGCTGTGCAGTTGCTTAAACCGCAGGCAACAGTGAAAACTTCCATTGATGTGAATGTTAAAACCCTAAAACCCACAGTTCCAATATTTTCAAGGAGAAAAGTAGACAGAAAAAAACTTACCGTGTAGGTGGAACCAGTCGTGTCATTGTAAAATTCTTGTGTATCCGGAATTGAGAAATGCATTTTTGGGGGTGATGTGATTTGGCTTTTAGTGGCTTTCAGACAATGACGATACTAGTTGAGGTCAGTTACTTAATTCAATTAACATTTTCTCCTCTGGGTGACGACAATAAATTAAAAAAATAAATTACAAATTTGTGGCGAGGGAATCCTTTGCACAACACAAGTAAGAGCACTGACAATGCGCCCCGCTGACAAATTAAGAACAACCATCAGTCATAAATCAACGTTTCAATTAAAGTTAATACATACAAGTGTGTTTTTTTTATTTAATTTTTTCCGAAGCCATCGAGAGTAGGAGGCACGAAAAGTTTTTCACTTCACTGGGTACAGACAGAGACTACGCGTGTTTTTTTTAAAGAATTATGGGACGAACGTCTTATCAGTTTACCTCGAATCGGTATGAATTGAATTTTATTTAACAGAATGTTGATTACGCATACATATTTTTTTCAACTAGATCTTTTTAACTAAACAACAAAAATTCGTTCACCCCACCGCGACGAGACGAAAGTATTTATGGTCAAAAAGAAAACTTCAACAAGAAGTGAGATGTAAGCCCAGTGACATTTCATTTGACAGTCCATTGGACTTGTCTGTTTTGTTGATCAGAGTGTTTCGTAAATAAAAGAAAAGTTTTCATTTGTCCATTCTTCAACAGAAACGGACATTGAATTATTTGTGCCTGGGGTGTTTCCAATAAAACTTATTTAAACAAACAATTACCTAATTTGTTAGCAACACATTTTTCTTGAGTCTAGTACTCAATTACCCTTTACTAATTTAAGGGTACTAATTACCCTTTATACTTCAACACTTTTGACTTTCTCTCAATTCAACCGAAAATGCATTTTTGTTATGGCTGTTAATGAGCACAATTCAATTTGTCAATTTAAGATGTTGTAAACTCGCAACTGACTGAGGTGGTGACAGTGACAAACCATATTACATTGTACACCTCCTAGTTTTGTTCATCTCGAACAAGCACATCATAGTGCCTGTTTTCATTTGGTTGATCCTAACCTAACCCAGGTTTTATTTCTCGAAATAAAACGGAGTAATTATTCCATAGTAATTCTGACACATCCGGTTAGGATCAACCAATTTAAAACAGGCACATAGCTGCTTTCGTGGTAACAATGTATATGGGCAACTTTCTTTATAGCTCTTGGTTGGGTTCGGAAACCAACAACATTAAGGTAAGTCCTGCTTCAGGTGGTGTTCTACGATACGAAATTCGGAGGATTTCGGCAGGCCATTAGAAGTAAAAGGATTGAGAAAGATCTATAAGTTATTTGGATTGTTTTGAAATGACACAACTTTACTTTAACAACAAATAGTAACAAAAAGGGATACACAAATATTTATCTTTAAGAAAGGAGATTCTCGGAACTACGCAAAGCCGCCAACTGCAGAGCCATCAGTCTACTTAGCATCGCAAATCTTTTCTGATGTTCTGTCTCAACGCGTGAAGTGCAATTTGAGTGATTGGCTGAGCCCTGCGAAAGAGAGAGCTAAGCCCTTTAAACCCTCTAAAGCCCCGTTGTCGCAAAGAACAGGAACAGAAAAAGAAACAGAATTTCATACATTAGCAACGAAAAAAACATTCAACGAATTTAGGTTTCAGTTGCTAATGTGTGGGATTCTGTTTCTGTTCCTATTTTACATTGCATGTGACACCCAAACACTGTTGTCTCCAAAAGAAATTTTTCGCGGACAAAGTTAGTTAAATTTCAATTGAATACAGTCTGAAGCCTATCGTACATGTGCTGATCCTGGTAACCCAGGGCACCCTTTGGAGCTAGGCCTGAGGGTTCTCAGCATGCGAGCGCTTGGTGGTCGGAATGTCACGCTCGGCATCCGACCGGGATCAACCCGAAGAAGTTACGAGCAGCCCGGCAATGGTGACGCTATCCATAACGGGGGCGGAGGGGGCAGTGCTAGCCAAAATGAGGGCTAAGATGGTCAGTCTACAAACCGACAACGGCACGAACTTAAAATTGGCGCATGGAATGTCTCATCGCTAACGGAGAAGAAACTTGAACTGGTTGAGGAGGCTAAAAAGTATCAGTTTGATGCTACTGGCATCTCCTGAACTAATTGGAAAGGTTTTAGAACCAGAGACTTCGCTGATGGAAGGAGACTTTTCTGGTCTGGCGTCCCTGACCATGACTCACAAGACTCCGGCTGCCGGGAAACGTATTGGAGTTTATTCCGCTAGGAGGGAGGTTTTTGATCTTAAAGCTTAAGCTTGAGCGATCAACTTTGGCTCTAGTGCAGGTTTACGCACCCAACCTAGAGTCAGAGTACCCGGCCTTCTTGAACGAAGTTGATGCTGCGCTTGATAGAGTGCCAAGTGGCAGAAATGGAATTCTTCCTCCTAATGGGTGACTTCAATGCTCATGTGGGTACGGACAACAGTACCCGGATCAAAACAGGAACGGAGGGAACATGTAGAAGGGAAAACAGGACTTTTGCTGTGCTTATGGCTTGTCCATCATGAACACCTTTTTCCCACACAAAGACATTCATAAATATACTTGGTACCGGCACAGTTTAAATCAGAGATATTTGATTGATTTTTTTGTGGTTCCATCGTGTGTTCAAAAAATGATTTGTGATGTTCGCGTTTTAAGAGGAGCTGAGCAGTCAACTGATCACCACCTAGTGCTGTGCAAATTGCGCTTTAGCGGCAGTATTCCTTTGCCACCCAGGCGAAATCCAAGACGGGTGACCCGCATACGGTGGGAAAGGTTACAGGATGCTGAATCTGATTGCAGGGAGCGATTCGCACTGCACATTTCAGAGAAGTTTAAACAAATTCCAACTGACCTTTTATATGGGAGAATGGCAGCTGTTTTCATAGGCAGTCATTGCCTTTGCAAAAAAATTTTGTGGAGTGAATAGGCTTGGTGTGGCGGCGCTGGTAAGAAAAGAACTGTGTGGTTTAAGACTCCTGGACTTCAAAAAGCCATCAAAGAGAGCAAGAAAGCCTATATTGTGTGGATTCAATGTAGGAACTCTAATGTAGTTCAATGTAATTCAATGTAGGCTCAAAAGAAGGAAGTAGAATATCGTTCAAGGGGTTAAATCCAAAATCGGTACACTTCTTTCAAATGAGAACAACGCCTTACGCAGATGGAGCGAGCACTTTTCGGAGCTGCTCAGTCCCCAGCAGGGCACTGAAGAGGGCAGTCCCATTGCTGACCATATTAGGGTAGAGAATAGTCCTACAGTGGGTAAGTCTGCTGGATTTGATGAAATCCGGCCACAAACGCTCAAGACAATGGGTGAAGAAGGTGTTAAATGGCTACGTGTCATTAAGTTGGCCTGGGAAAGCGGGAAAGCACCTAGCGATTGGCAAACAGGAGTCAAAGTGCCCAATTTCAAAAAAAGGGGACAAGAGAGATTGCTCTAATTATAGGGGTATATCTCTCAGGCAGAGGCAAACCTACCAGGTTTTTACTCTGAATTATTCTTGAGAAGGCCTGGGAATATGCCAAGCCGGTCTACGCATGTTGTGCAGATTTGGAAAAGACCTGTGACCCGGTTCCTCGGCATAAACTCTGGAGATTTTTGCAGGACAATGCGCTGAGTAAGCTTCTCCTGAGAGCCATTCAGTCTTTGTATGGGATCTGCAAAAGTTGTGTTCGGATAAATGGCGTCAAATCCAAACCTTTTGATGTGTGCGTTAGACTTCGCCAGGGCTGTGTTCTATCGCCTCTCCTTTTCATAACTTATATATGGACTGGATGGTGAACCGCAGTCTTGATGAGGAATCTTTCGAAATGGCTGGTGTCAGGATTTTTCTATCTGCTTTTCGCAGATGATTTAGCTATCCTGGCATCGTCTGAGGAGGAACTTCAGCGAGCACTGGATGGGTTTGCGGCGATATGTGGTGAAGCTGAGATGAAGGTAAACGTGAGCAAATCAAAAGTGAAGCTTGTTTCCCGAACTCCTGTGCAGAGTAACCTGCACATAAATGGAAACAGGTAGAGAAGTTTAAGTATCTCGGGGCCTTTTTCACGAAAGATGGAAGGAGTGATACTGAGTTATGTTATTATTAAAACTTATTTTATGCTACTGAGTAAAGGAACTGCGCCAGCCGGTCATCAATAAAGCTGAGCTAGGAAGGAAAGCAAAGATCTCAGTTCTTAATTCAGTGCTCGTTTCAACCCTAATCTATGGTCATGAAATTCGGTTAATGACCGAAAGAATTAGATCGCGGGTACAAGCTGCCGAAATGAGATTTCTGAGGTGCGCTACTGGTGTTACTCTTAAGGCCCCACTATAATAGGCTTAAGCTGGATTAATCTAATGTCGAAATACAACGAAAATTACACTCAAGTTATGCCAAAAGATTGTAGTGCCCATAATATATTTAAAGCAAACGATCTCACGTTGCCTTGAGAATTTGAAATCAAATTTGAAAATCATGTCACTTTTTCTTCAACTTTGGGTGTTTTGATATTTCCGAAACCGGTTGTCTGATCGAACATGTGTTTAAACTTTAGAGGTCAGCGTGCAATTCTTGGTGTATTCCTTTCCTTCACGAATCTTTTTAAACACGTTAAAAAATAAATATGGGCGTTAATATGACAATAAATTGGTGAACTAATGATAAGCAAAAATAAAACTTTAAGCCAACACAAGCTAACGAAAACTGTACAAAATCGAGCAAAAGGCTATTATGGTCGTGGCACACGAATCGCGTGTAGTGGGAAATTTCGGAAAGCCGAATAAAGCTCATCAAAGTCTATTATGGTTGGGCCGTTAGAGATAGGGTGAGAAACGTCAGTATTCGTGGAAATCTTAATGTTGAGAAGCTACTTCTCCGAGTGAAACGATCAATTCTTCGATGGCTTGGACACGTTGTCCCCCCCCCCCCCGACAGGCTTTGCCTGGTAGGCCAAGAAACAGGTGGTGGGATCAGGTAAATATCATCTCCGAGACCCGTCTGGGGATCGCGCCTGTGTCTCTTGAGTTGGTGGCGGAGGATCGGAAGCGATGGAAGGACCATTTAGCCGTCCCGACTCTTCTAAGGATAAGTGGTCACTTAAAATGTTTATGATAATGATCTCGTTAGTTCAGGCGAAAACATAGTATAAAATAAATAAGCCAGGCACCTATTTTATCTACCTTAAATATTTGGTTATCGTTTTCACTTACTTAATTTTTAGTGGTCTATAGCGCATTTTCCAGTACTAGGAATTTTACATTGGAAGAATTTTCCCAATTAATTGTTACCTTCAAAATCAAAAATCTGGTTCTTATAATTCATAAATTAATTATGGCGACAACTGTAACCAAAAGTAATTTTTCTAGAGTTTGGTTTTATTTGCAGCTCAGTGTAGTACTCCATATTCTCCAGTCAGACCATTCTGGTGAAGAAACAAACAGGTCTTGTTCTTGTCGATCCATACTCAAATGCACAAAAGAACAAAACCTTCCCAAATCCCACTACAATTTCTCTTGAAAGCTTTCCCTCTTTCCATTCCCTCTTATTTAAGAGTTTGTTTTCGCTTTTCTCGCTTTACACAGCACAAGTGAATTTTATATACGGAAAAGAAAGCATACGCGAAAGATAACAGTGCAGTCAGTGCGGTGCGACAGTCGTCCATCTTGAGTCGTTCAATTTGTCTAGTCTCTAGTCGGGAATCGATTGCGGTCGCGCTGTTGTGAAAACTAAAAAGAAAATAAGAAACAAATACATGAAAGTTTAATAAGAACTGCAAGTAAATAGTGTTGTCTACCGTTATTCAAGTGCTAAAGTTGCGCAGAGTTCAATTATAATTCGTTTTTGTTTCACGGCATAGCAAATCAGATGACTGCTTGTGCAAAAAATAAAACTATTTTTCTGTGCGGCGCATCTTCTTTGTAGTTTTTGTTTCAATTCATTTGCAGTTCCTTGAGTGCAATTATTGGTGTCGTTCAGAGTTCACTTAAGACTCTTCTAATTGTTCGCCATTCCAACGCGTTACATAAAAAAAAAACCAGAAATTACAGTTCAGCGTAGCGTAGTTCTGATAAGCGGTACCTACACGTTTAGTTTTTTATTTCATTGATAACGTTGGAAGCAAACAAATATCCACAAACCCAGTGAGCTTCGTACCTGGCGGTTGTTAATCAACTTCCACGGCAGTAAAACGTCGGTTTAGTTTTCCTACAAAAGACTTTTCCACTCGTTTTTTATTTTCCCAAAGTTATTGATTTTTCTTCTTCTCCACAAGAGCTGCCACATATCGACCGGTGAAATAAAAAAATGTAGATTACAGTCGGCGTCATAACTGAATGGTGAGAGCAAGTGAGTGTGTATCTGGCAATTTAACTAGGGGATGATGCACTGTGTGACAGATAAACAGCAGGTTGAAATATATATTTACATCTAGCTATTGTGTATGTAGCAAAAGTGTAACGTGGTGTATTTGCCAACAAAATGGTTTTGACAAAAAAAAAAAAAACAACAACACTTTTGAGGGGGAGCAAAGAATGTAGTTCACCTGTGCCCTATCAGCAGCACCCACACACCACAAGCAGCACAACATCAAAATCTCAAGGGAAACTCTGAACGAGATAAATGAACTCGAGCACTGCGAAATGTGACAACATGGGGCAGAGTACGAGTAATTATAAGTGCAGCGTACGATGGAGCGCAGAGCAAACAAAGTTCAAAGGGAAAAAGGGGGAGTAGGTAGAGGTACTCGGTCGGAACCTTTATTTACAAAGGAATAGCTTTGCTGCTGATGATGTTGATGGCATCATCCATGCCTTGTCGTTGTCATCTGCCGCAGCTTGAGTCACATTGCACATTCCTTGAGGAGGCTGAATATAGAGGTCACGAGAACGACTCATGCGATTCTCTTCATTTGGGATAAAACCAGAGATCAGTTTGTTTTCGGCTTTAAATTCTGATAAGAATTCACGTCACATGGCTCGGGCTGTTCTGCTTAGGTATTCATCCCCGCCGGCAGTAGTAGAGGTTGCGTGTGGGTTCGAGATTTTATAATGTCTGCCTGTCAGTTTCTTTGTTCTTTTGGCAGTTTGTGTTTTTTGTTCTTTTTGCCGGTAAGAATGGACACGAAAAGAGGTTTCTTTGCATACAATGTCCTTATATACCTCCTTAGAGGTGTATGTTTACATTGGCGTCGCGTCGTTAGGTATAGCTAACGGTGGTGGTCTGTATGAAAGAAAGGATCCGTTGCGCTTTTGTGTTGTTTTTATGAAAACCGGTTTTTAGTGCGTAGGTATGAATGATAGCTACCTACGGTTTTGAGTGTTTTTATTGTTGCAATAATTTTTGTTGTAGTTTTATGCCAATATGACAGCCCTTATACCCTTTTCATACTTTGGAATAATGACAGTACTGAAGGAACATTATCAGCCGCGAAAAAGTGTCAATATCGGTCCATATTGGCACTTTTTTACTCCGTGTCCGTTCGTTTTTGCCGTACACCTAAGTGCCTGTTTTCATTTGGTTGATCCTAACCTGATGTGTCAGAATTACTATGCTGAGGGGAAGCGCCAGTGTGGTGGCCACCGTTCAACCTCCGTTTTATTTTTAGAAATAAAATTTTGGTTAGGTTAGGATCAACCAAATGAAAACAGGCACTAATACTGTTGCCTTCTCTCTTCTTTCGAAATTATCGACACCCCAAACTGTCACTTTACATAAAAAAGGCGAAAAGGTTGTCAAATGTTATTTTTTACAGAAACGCGCAAAGCAATTGCCATTTCACATAGAAAATACAGGCAAAGAAGTTCAAACTGTTCTCCAGAGTTTGATCCAGGATTAACCGTTTTTCTGTGCTAAGCTAAGTAAGCCCAGCTTAAACCAAGATCTGTTACTCCCGTAAAAAAATAAATCTGGAGTTAACCCAGCGAGCAATTTTTGAGTGTAGGGTTTTAACTCTGTCGACAAAGTTTTTAAAATCTCAACTCTCACCTTGAATTTGAATTGAATTTATTTATTTAGCAAAAAGGTGCTAGTTTACAACATTTCATTACATTGTTTCTCTTAAAGTTATTTCAATAAAAAGTCTTCACATAGAAAAACACAGAAAAAGAAGTTCGCCTTAGTCCCAGAAGTCATTTTTTACAGAAACACGCAAATCAACTGCAGAAAAAACATTGAAAGAAGTTCATACTGTTCTCCAGAGTTGATCCGAGATCAACTCTGAAGTCACCTTCGTCGACTTCGGCGGAGTCGACTTAACTCCAGATCCAAGTTCACTGAAGAACTAATTTCTCATAATCTCAGTTAAACTCGCAAACTCGGATGATCTCGTACTTACTGAAAAACAGACCCTAAATGTCGGGAGTTAAACCAGATGAACTTCGGATTGAAATTGATTGAAAACTAATTCCTTGGGTTTGAAACTCGGAGAACCCCGGATATCATTACTCGGTACCTGTTGTTCAAATTTAGTTTTTATATATATTTTTTAAATTTTTTTAGTGCATCGTTTCGTTATCCAACCCTTGTTTAACCCAGGGCTGTTACCAGCACAAAATGTGTCGGAAGCTGAAATTAATTGCAGTTTTTCATCGCAAAGTTATTTTAGTCAGAAAAATTATCAGGAACAGGAAAGCAAGAGTTAGATTTCTCCCTTTTATCCCGCAAGTAGTGAGCTTTTTATACCATAGCTTGTAACGCAGAGACATAATTACCGTATACTAAGACCTTTTAGAGACATAATCAAGGCCGATAGGAGAGTTGATTAAGCTATGTCCGTATATGAGCTGGAAGTCAAGTGGACGAGATCAAGTTCGAAAATTAGTCGAATTCATTCACAAGAAGGCCTACATGTGTCTGACTACCTCCTTCGAAAAAGAAAAACACTTAACTACTCCAGACAGCGTAATGCGCGTTCGCATTACACCCAGCTTATTACAAAGTTCCACTGGGTCTTGCAGTTTTGTCGACCACACTGGTTTATCCCAGCACAATACACAGAATAGATGATGAGGGTTCGGGTGTCGTCTTCGATACACAGCGTCACCTGCAAAGGCGTCAAGTCAGCTCGTCAAATTATTTCGCATACAAAAAAAATATGTCCTTCGGTTCAGGTTTTCTTGGCAGAAAAAGAAACACAATTTCTTGTTCGATAGTTTGACCTCTGCTCTAAGCGAAAAAAAATATCGGCCCAAAAAGCTTTTATTCTTTTTGCATCAGAGGTTTCCATTCTCACTAGTAGCGAAACAAAGTTGGCCACGCCAGAGTCTCGCATTAGCGCGGTACGGTCCAAAATGCTCTCCAAGCCGGTACTGTATCAAAGAGGCTCCGTTGAAATGCAGCCGATTTACCCTACGGCTGCAAATGGGCACTGTAAGCAAGGCACTTTGGAATAGGGGGAGAGGGGCTCTGTTGAAGTACAGCTTAGATCACCTCTCCCATCGTTCTTCCATCAGAATCAGTTCTGCTAAAGAATTTTGCAAGTGCATCGGCAACTGGTTGATAGTGCTAGTTCATCCAGCAGGTTCGTGAAACTGGCTTGAGTCCTCACACCGAGGTTGGTGTTTATACAACGCACGTGTCTAATTCTGCCTAATTCTGTCTGCCTCAAACGACGACCCCACATCTTAATAGGCGCTTTTCTTTTAAATCCGTCTGTGGCCCAGGTTTGTTGTTGCTTCGTGACTTTGCCTTCTTGATGTACCTGGGAAATTACCTCGCAGCATGACATGACACCAAGCCTTAATTACTAAATCCCTTTTGCGACTCCAACAACGATGATCCGGATGGACCGCTCCGAATACTTCGCAGCCAGTCCTTTCTAGTAGCCCATATAAAAAATTAAGTAAATCCTCAACAAAGGGACCCAACGACCGGAGATAAGTTCATCCGGCGCCTGGAGGTGGATTCTTTTAAGTAACGCCTTGATTGCAGATGTCTACCTTTGCTTCCAGTTACAAAGAATAGCAAGAATTAAATGTACAAAACACGTGACTATGGCAAAAACTAACGAGTTGATCCGATTTGAACAAAGAATAAATCCGGCAGCGATAGCTTAATTGGTTAAAGCAGTGTCCGCGTTAGGTGAAAATATCAGGATCGTGGATTGCCGGTGACCCTAAAAGGTGTTTTTTGCATAGCTTCCGCCAGTATGTCAACATGGTTTCAGGAGCTTATGTAATCTTGTCATTGTTTCCACCACTTGGGTTTGAATGAAAGTTACGTTTATCAACTGATCAAGAAACATCAACCGCTCTGTAACTTGAAGTATTTTAATGACCAGTGACATGACATTGAACTCTGAGCTGCAAATTGAATCGAAAAAAAAAAATTAACATAACAAGTTTTCTCACACAAAATCTCTTAATTTATTTTTAGATTACTTAATGGATACCAGTGAAAATTATTATTAAAATTGAAAAAAAAACTTTTTTAATTATACTTAAGAGTCACCGTATTTCACGGTGCCTAAGTATGTGTACATTTTTTTTAAGTTAACTTAATCTTTTGGATATATTCATAACATGAAAAAAATATGTTACGTGTTTTAGATAAATAAATAGTTAATAAAATAAATTAACGCCTTTGCTAGCGTATAAATTTAACCTTTAAATACGTATTGAGATTACGTATAGCTATCAAAAGGTTTAAAGAGCGGCTAGGCTTGCTAGAAAAATTCAATCATCACGGCGTCCACACCGCAGTATATTCGACAAAAAAGAATTTATGCATCCACCGGCAGCACATCGAACATTATGATGGATCGGGAGAGCCTTAGCGAATGGGCTAAGGACAAACCCCTGAGTATATTGCAGCTAGACCCAGCCGATCGTGCTGTTTTGAGGATAGCAGGTGAGTCTTTCTTTTTGAGTACATTTTATGATATCCCAAAACACTTTGCAAAGAAAGTATATATAAAAAACATTAATAAATTAACAATTTCCTTGGGGCTTCTCCAAGCGTGTTTTATCGTAGTCATCAAGTGTTTTCATTAATATTCCCGCCAATTAAATACCAATAACGATTAAAATTTTAGCTTATTCATCAAGTCTAACTGAGCTTTCAGCTCTTTCCCACCCATATAGTTTAATCTCTGTTTTGCGTAACTATAAAAATGTTCGTGCTAAATTTTTTTTTGTCAACTTTTGCTTATGCGAATTTCGTGATAATTATTTAATTAACAAAATCATTCTTTACGGGAAGTTGAGAAATTAACGCCTATCAAGGTCGACTTATGACAAGCGTTCGTCTCTGATGAACATCTTTACCCCACCAAAACAACAGACGATATTGCTCTGAATAGAAAAATGATAAACAATTGTCGGAACAAGCAGGTAACTAATAGTAATTAGCAAATTGCTTTGGTTTTGCGTGACTATTATGGGGCGAAAACATATTCCGAGATTAGTGCGAACAAAATCATTAAACGGCTGGCTGCGAGCCATCGAACATAATGATAAATGAATTGTGTTTTAATTTCGATTTAAGATCGTTTCATGGGAACATAACATAGATTCACGCACGAGCACCAACCAGCAGGTGGTAAAGCACAAGCAGTCTCTAAGGTAATCGATTTATAAGAATTTGAAAAAAAAGTAATGTACACCGAGATTGCTGGAATTGCCTTATCTTCGATAGCAAAGAGAAGCTCCAGCGTCGTTGTGGAAAACTATTGGGGCTGTTTCAACTTATAGTTCGTTTTTTTTTAACGCTTTTTTTGTTGGATGTTCCTACTTTCCGATGTGGGGTGCCGTGGCGTAGTGGTTAGTGTGTGTGCTTACTACGCCGGAGGTCTGGGTTCGAATCCTGCCATCGTCACCTGAAAAAAAAGACTTGTTCTTTTCCACGGTCCCCACCTCCGCGCGGGTCTGACAAGCCCGCCGAGAGTATCATTTGTCTTGAAAAACTTCTCAAATTGCCGTTCGGATTTGGCAAAAAATTGTAGGTCCCCTTGTATGTAAAGATATTAACACACCAGCATACATTGTTGAGAAGTTGGCCCTGGTTCACCTCGAGCTGTTGCGCCACTCTATTTAGTTATTTATTTTCCTACTTTCCGATGAAACCATTCAGACACAACTGCTGGTCCATTGTACCACCATGCAAACACTTTTAGTTGAATGTTTTTCGAAGAAAAATAAAAAGCAGTTTATTTATGAAGAGCTTAAAAAAAGATATTACAGCCCATATGCACCACCTTTCGCAAATAAAGTCAAGATAACAAGTTAGCGAGGAAGTGTTTCACTGTATCGTCTCGCCACCGCCCGACCACAGGCTGCGATTGCGGTAGGTCGGGCGGTGGTTTTCTTTCAGCCTTACACATCTACGTAAGTGTTACAGTCTTGAATTGGCTCAAAAGGCTGCCTGCAAGCAGACTGTAGTCAATTCTCGATGTTCGGATGCAGTCGTTTTACAATTGACACCCAACGAGTCAACGAGACTTGTGCGGTCACTAGAAATCAATGTATCAACGACTGGGGGGCGTGACTTTAGGTGAAGGCTGAACCAACGCATTTTCGGGTCCAGAGAAAACTTTTTCGGACTTTTCTAGGCTCCTCGAAGACCAGAAGAAAACATTCCCTTTCAACATGCGTGCGTTACATCCACTGGTTGGATTAAAAGATTCTCCAAATCATTGGCTGAACCAGTCATCGCAGCAGTTATATTTGCCTATGTCGTTGTCACTGTACAGCCCGTGCAGAACCTCCTCCTCCACTCTCCGGAGGACCAGAAGGGTGCAGACGAAACAAAAAATCACATATTCGATTTGACTCTCAAAGTACGCTGGCATCAGAAGGTTGATAGTATGATTTATTGGCTTTCGACTCAAAATCCTTGAACCAGAGAAGATTTCTGTCAACGATTGCTCCAAGATACAGTTCGGAATAATAACACATTTAAGCACGAGTTGAATGAGACAAGAACAATTGCAGTTTTGAGAGGTTTCAGCGAAAGCCCAAACCTAGTGCATAGGTTTAAACTTCTGGTAATAAAGGCGTTATCATCTGTTCCAGGAAGATTAGTTAACAGCCGTCAAGAGAGAACTTTCTACCATGCAACATAAAAAAGGGACAAAACACCACCTTGTAGGTAGCCCATTGCAACAACCTGCTTCGGTTGTCAGTGTCCTGTAGTTAACTTAAGGTGGCGCTACAGTCCGGGGTCTACATGGGCCCAAGCCAACATGCTTCGCCAGCTAGCACTGTCTCCAACTAGCCGCCATCAGTTTCGCCCGAAAGGTTGGCTGATGTCCCCTTCCACATGCGTGCGCCACCTGAGTCTCAGTACTCCTCTACTGCGCCGTCGCTACGGAGTGGATTCGAAGATTTTCCGGGCCGGGGCGTTGGTGTCCATCCGCTCTAGATGACCCAGCCATCGTAGCCTTTGTATTTTGGCTCTTCTGGCTAGGTCGGTGTCGCTCTACAGCTCGTACAGTTCGATGTTATATCTCCTCCTCCACTCCATCTATGCAGACGGGACCGTAAATCGTCCCAAGAATTTTCCTTCCGAAGCTGCCTAAAGTTTTTTCTTCCGCTTTTGACAAGCTCCTTGCCTCTGCACCGTAAAGCCGGACTGGCTTTATGAGTGTCTTATAGAGAGGGCGTTGCTATACTTAATTGCCTTCTTAGCCCAAAGAAACAGCGATTGGCAAGAGTTATCCTTCGTTTGATTTCAGCGCTGATGGTGTCATTGTCTGAATTGATAGCGGAACCCAGGTAGACAAAGTCCCTAACTACCTCAAAATTATATCTGTCTATGGTGATGTTCTGCTATCACGTTCTGTTCACTGCCATCACGCTTTGTTCTTCCAATTATGTCGCTGTCGTGTGCGTATTGAACGAACTTTTGAAAGATTGTGCCTCTGGTGTTGGCGCGAAAGTTCTGCACAATTCACTCAAGTATGACGTTAAAGAAGTCACATGACAGCGCGTCGCCTTGTCTTAATCCTTTGCCCTGCAGCTTAGCATTGTAGTAATCAGTAGTACCGTACTTCACTTACACATGCCATCAAAGGTCGCGTTATCAAAACTAAAAGCACTTCACTGTCAACGAAAACGTCCATCGCTGGCAAGAGTACATACTTTTGATCATGTCAACAAGGTTTCGAAGTTTCGCATGGTTTCGCGCTTAAAGGCGTGTTGCATTTCAGAAAGGAGATGCGATAAAAGAGCAACACTGGGAGTCGATTACGTTGTGCGAAGAGCATCGCATCCAATCCGCCTGATTATTCATGTGCAGTTTCCAGTTCTAGTGTCCAGTTCAATTCAACTAAATTTCAATGAATTCCGTTTTATTTTTTATACTTGTGAGAACGCCTGTGGAATAATTAAAAAACCCTTCCGTTGCTATTTATTGTTGAAATTGGTTTTGATTAAAAAAAAAATCAAACTAAACGGTCTAAATTTCCATCTACCATGTTTTAGTTAACTAGCGATCGTGTTTGCTTTCGATCCGCCACCAAATTACCTGTCGCAATTCAATTCGCGTTGCATAATAGAGCAAAACGATAATATCGCGAAGATTTCGGGAAAGCGAAGATATCGCAACCGCATTCGACTTAGCCTTGCATAATTGGGCGCATTCTCACGGAAAAGCGATCCGATCGCACATCGTAATACCAAAATCAAGATGCGATGACATTCGCGATTCGCTTCGCGCGTCTAAAGCGGCAGGTGCTCAGCTAGTCTCTATTCAGAAAAAAAGACAAACTTTAGGTCTAATATTCTGCTGTCTTCAGAAAAGGAGTTCGCATTCTGCAGAAAATTGTAAGTCCTTTTGTAGTTATATGTGGAGAACACGACACACACACATACAGCATAGGTTGAGAAATTGGCCCTTGCTCACCTCAAGCTGTTGCGGCATCCTATTTATCTACTTTTTTTATACCCCATCCCATAGGATAGAAGGTATATTAAGTTTGACTCATAGTTTGTTACATAGAGAAATAGTCACCGTAGACTCCCAAGACCTTAAGGGTATATGATCGAGACCGAATTGTAAGTCGAATGAGACCGCTGGTCCGTCTGTCTTTCGGTAGTTTTTAGGCCTTAAATTTTGAGCTAGGAAGTTGAAACTTGATATATGTTTTTTCTATGTGCCGAAGCAGTGCAAGTGTAAAAATATTCAAAATCCGCCCACTTACACGCCCACTTACACGCCCACTTTACTTATTGGCATGAAAAATCAAAATTGTCGTAAGAAGCTGAAATTCGGTGTGCAATATCCTCGCTTGAGTGTTTTATTATTGGCATTTCACAGAAAAGCGATAACCGCCCTCATGTGGGCGTGGTCATATTTAATTTGCAATCTAATAAACGGTTTTTCTTCGATATATTTGATTTATATCAAAAAAAAAATTGCACTATAAAATGTTTAGTTAATGTGCGTATGCTATCAACTGAAATGAATAAATGTTTGCCACGCCCACTTTTAGGGCGTTTTTAAGTGTAAACCAAATTCTTTATATAAAAATGCAATCAACACGTGTATACCACCCTTGAGAGTGGTAAATTGGGATGGGGTATCCAACGATTGTAACCCTCCCACTAGTCATTTATTCATTTTAGCAAGGAGAGGTAGATGTAGCTAGGATAGTCCTGTCTTCATTTTCGTAATGCAAACTTGAACCTTCGTCACAAGGTTTTCGTTGTACATAATACAAATACCCCCAGTTGAATTTAATCAAAAGGTTACTTAAACACGTGCCGGTGTCGAAGTCGAAAGTTATAATTTTCTAAATCGAGACTCGAGAGCTAAAGTCTACTCGGTACCTATTTTGAGCTTACTTAATGCAAAAACAATAATAATTTGTTGATTTATTTCGAAAAGCCATTTGTTATACATTTTTGAATTCTCACAATATTAAATCGTGAAACAAGTTTTTTTATTATCGATTTCAACAATATTAGTTTTGAATTTTAAAATCCTCCCACAACAATAATTATATCAATCTGCTCACAAATCAATCCTAAAAATAACACTTACCACAAGGCTCCCAGACTTCTTAACCACATAAAAATAAATTTATTTACTTTATCAAAACTGTAATGCATTAACGAGTTGCGTCATTTGAAATATGCATGTAGATAGCATGCCAACCATGCACTAAAACATTTAAGTCTTGTTGCGTGCTTGGTTTCGTTGAAAAGGTATATCTAGAGTGATAGGGTGAGAAGATAGTAGAGATACATCTGCTGATGTAACTAACTAGGTGTAACTATGGTGTGACATGATTTTCGAAATGTTTTTCCACAAGAAAATTATTTCTTTTTGTATACTCATTATTATCTTTTAATGAACTTACATAAATAAAGAACAATTTGCATAAATTCACTTTTCATGTGTTTTTGTTTTAACTTAATTAGGTTCTAAGCCGTACTAAACATGAGGCACAATATGACCTACCTTGCAGAGCGGTGTGAGGAACAATGTCAGAACTTACATGCGTCATATAGTCAAAAGTACATAAACTGTCTTGTGTATCTGTCTACTTTACAGGATACTTCTCATGATGGGTATCTTTATTTATAATTTACACTTCACATAGTTAAAGGCCATTTTCAGACCTAGCTATTCTTCATTCTTTAAGGAAGAAAAGCAAACGGAAGTCGACGGCCTGGCAGAGTCTCTGATCATTAATCATTTTCATACGTTTTTTTATACTGTCGGTAGGAATATAAACAGAAAATTTTCTTACAGTGGCGAACGTACGTAGAGTGTCTATACGAATTGGCTTCATGTAAAATCTGCGTTTAAATTTTGTAACGCAAAAGTGAGAAATAATTTTCATCTTTAAGGAGTACAACGTTAACAGCTGCCCCTATGGAAAGTAATTTTTTATCCTGAGGACGAAAATCCAACTTGAAGTTTATTGAATTCGGTCCTCAAGATTATAAAGATTGAGAAACATCTGTTTGCCCCAAAGTTGGCGGGTTGGCACTTTCAAAAGTTAATAACTAACTTTTAAGTTATTTTTTGCGCAGTGTGTAAATTAGCTTTCTTTATTCAAGATTCAGTTTTGATTTTTTTTTCGAAACATTTTTTATTTTTTCGTTTATTTAAGATTTTACTTTAGTTTGGCACTTTACGATGATTAAGCATACAGGCGAGGACATCGTTCGAAAACTGTTCTTCAACTTGCTTAGTTTACCGAGTGCCACATATAGTTACTGTCGACCAAAAATTAATATAAACCAAAATATTACAAACATAAAGTTATAAATAAATTATTTTAGAAAATTTTGAAAATTAGTTTTACTTGGGTAATTAACTGGGGTGAGATAAGCAGAATATAGAACAACACAAGAGTTGACTGCGACACAAATCCACTAATCATGGCTTCATGAACGATGGTCGATGACAATAAAGTTGAGAACTGCTGAAACTCATATTTATTTTATTTCTCCTTAACATTTAAAGGAACTCTGAATTTTAACAGAGCCCTAACACCATCAGCAACAATTGTCTGCATAAGCCGCTGCCATAAGACAAAATGTTATTCGAGCTCAGGTATCTCAACCGTTAACAGTTTTGCCCTTACTCTGGCCTTATTCCCAAGTTCATATATTGAGTGTTTAGTATTTTCGTAGTTTTAAAATAGTTGTAAAAGCGTAACGAGCCTGTCCGTTTGGGAGAAGAGAGCCGACCAATAGGGCAGTAGGAATAAAGGCCCTAAAAGTGGGGCTTTGTTTCATAATATGACCCCAAATACAAAATGAAATAAGGCCCCAAATTTGTCTAACATATAAAAATAATAATATAAAAAATATAATACAAAAAAATATTTCTTTCAAGAAAATAATTGAGGGAAAAAGGGAATTTTCTGATAGAAAAACATGACAGGAAATTTGGTTCACCCATCATCGATTTCTACAGAAGTTAAAGAGACGAAGAGGAAACTATAGTTCAACTTCTTTAAACCTGTTTCACTCTATTGGCTTTGAAAAGAAAACCCCAAAGCGATTACTTCTTAAAAAATCTTAACGATTTACCCCGGACCTAAATTAAAGAAGATAACGAGTTTTACACCCGAGTCAAATTGGTTATCCTCGTCACCAAGTCTGGACTCGCCTTCTTGTTTTGCTCGGAGATTCGTATGTAGGGCCACCTAATGGAGTTGGTTGTATTTGGTACAGAGTCACACCAAATGCGTTTCCCTGATTGGCAGTTCCATCTCTACACTATATATGAGAACTTCCAAATTTGTGTATATCCTCTTACAGCTCATACCGCAACTGGTTACCCTAGCATCTCCCATTTTCAAGGTAAATTTTTACTTGGGCTTACTTCTGATGGGCAGGTTCTGATCTAAGAAAGTCATTCTCTGGGCCGAATAATTTAGTTGGCAGGGATTCACATTGAAAACGGTTCGTGCCATCCTCAATACTCCTTTCGTATCCCTATGTCTCAAACTGTCTTTTGGAAATCGATACTGGTTACCTCACAATTTTTGCTGGTATTTCGGTTTACATACAGTGGTATCACATTGAGCTTCTTATGGTCTTTGTGTATCCCTGCTGAACGGGGACAGCCACCTAACCTACTCACTTACTTGGCAAACACCCAACAAAGAACCCATGATACGTTCGGTGGAACAGTCCACCAACAAAATCTTGTTTTTCATTTTACCTAAAAGATATCAGAAGAATAGGACCGACAGCAGGGTAAAGAAGTATAGGTTTTGTTAGCGGCGAAGATCTCCTTAAAAAAAAAAACAGTGGATTTGTATATGTCATACGTTTTAAAAGCTTCTATAGGGTATGAAAGTGTCCCAAAGACTTATCCACGCGCTTAAGCAAAGGTGGAGATATGACACAATTAGGAAGCGTAAAGCTAGTAGCAAATTGAGATTTGAACCTTTTGGGGCTGCTGCTCCACAGTTGGGTGCCTTCCCCATGTTGCGGATTGAAAAACGCTCAGCAGAATAACGAATACTTGCTTAGTTATCTTATCTGGCGCTACAGTCCGGGGTGGACCTGGGACTCAACCAACAAACTTCGTCAGTCAGCTATAGAGACAGCTAATGGTAGGCTGAGATCCCTTCCACTTGTGGGCGACATCTAAGTGGATTCGAGAATTTTCAGGGCCTGGACGTTGGTGTCCATCCGATCCAAGCTATCGCAGTCGCGAAGTATTCTGACTCTTCTGGCTAGGTCGGCGACGCTGTACAGCTTGTACAGTTCGATGTTATATCTCCTCCTCCACTCTCCGTCTGTGCAGACTGGACCAAAAATCAACCGAAGAATTTTCCTCTTGAAGCAGCCTATAAATAGTGTCCATCTCCCTTTGACAAGGTCCACGCTTCTGCACCGTTAAGTAGGACTGGGATGATGAGGGTTTACTAATTGGAAACTCTTGTTGTTCAGAAGAGGACTCTGAAACTCAATTGCTCTTGGTCCAAAGAAGCAGCGATTGGCAAGAGTTATCCTTCGTTTGATTGTAGTGCTGGTATTGTGGTCTGAATTTGTAGCGGAATACGGAAGACGAAGTTCCAAACTATACTTCAAAGTTATAGCTGCCTATGATGACAGCAAATAATTGGTATTGCCCTCATTCACGAGAGCTTTACTGTCATCACGCTGCCGTTAAGTACTACGTCGCAGGGTTGGTTAAGGTTTTACGCTGTGCTCTCTCTTTCTCCTTCCTTAATTTTATCCGATTCTTCTTAGCTCGCGCTGTACGTTTAATATGAATTCATTCTTTTCCGTCCATTTATCTTCCTCTGACCGCAGCATTCGCTTTCTAATGTACTGATGTGGACTTGGAAGACTATAGGGCTCCATTTCGTGAAGCGTCGCGTACTCCTCTTGATCTGATCATCCGAGAATTAAGGGGAGCTATTGGGTTATACCAATGCTCTTATCCATTCAGGCATAACACTTGCGGGTTAAAGCTTTAGTGTTTCTCTGTTTGGTTTCAGGACACCAGCAGCATTTGAATAGTGTTTTGTTCTACTTTTCTACTCCTTCGCGAATTATTTTCGCTCGGAATAGGCTTACGCATTTTGAAGGGTAGCCATAACGCCTTGAAACCCCTTGTTCGGGTTTTTACTCGGTTCAGTTTGTCGAGGCTTTTTTTCAGTCAAGTCAAATTTACAGTACCTTGAGTCGTGCCCGATTCGGCATCGTTTTCAAAGAAGTACTATATTGAAGGCTGCACTTTTTTATATTCTTTTGCCAAAGTGATACTGACGTGAAGTTAACAAACCTCTCTACACATTTTGACATAAGAGATCAAGTAGCTATTTGAAAATCAAATAAAAGTAGATCTTATTGTATTTCTTATCAAGACTCAGTTTATAATTGAGTTTGAGGAGTGATCGTGTCTTGGTGGAGCTCGAGCTCGACAAACTGTAATTGAACGTGGATTTTTTAGAACAAACTTTTCTCTATGCTTATCTAGTCACTCAAACTTCAATAACACCCTGCGCCATAAATAACCTTTCACCAGTCAGTAAAAGTACTGATCTAATCAATTAACACTTGTAAATTTCTCACTTAATTCAAGCTTCGAATCCACTGATCTAATCCAAAGTGATCTCAGCGTGATACCTGCTCCATTACGTGTAATTTATGCGGCATTGACATTGAACTACTTCGTCATACTCGAAAAACAAGGTCTGTTCATTTGACAGAGTATGCTTTGCTTATTCACCGTCTCGATTACCCCATTGAACCCTTTTTTCCACACAGCTGGCATACAAGTTGGTATACGTATATACAAATAAAATAAATTAACACTACTTATACGCATTCAACGAATTGACGTTTAACAACAATTTGGTGCGACAAAATAGGGAAAGAAGTGTGCCAATGGGCCAGTGGGGGCATACCGTTTATCGTATTTATATTTTTTTATTCCATTTTCCGCTCGAGTGGACCCATAGTGTGTCTGCAACATCATAATTCCGTCCATATGCGCATAGCCCCGCGTGACAGAAGGAAATACCAAATAAAAAATATACCAAAATAAAAACCATTTCGAAACAATGTGGTGGTAGCAAACGCTGCCGGTTCGAATATACCTTCTGCATTCTAAATGTGTGAATAAGTTTCTTAAATTAGTACCTGACTTGCCTCATGCTAGTTCTTGGGATGGAACTTCACCGCCCTGGCTTCTTCTTCCGCCAAACAGCCACAGAAACTGATGTTTAAAAATAAAGTGTGCTTTTTCTCAAATTAGCACAGCACTCAGCAGCATCATGGAGCAAACTCCAGAGGCTCGAAAACAATGTACGATTAGCCGATGCCATTGTACCGGCCGGCAGCAAAATTTAACGAGTTATATACCACTTGGAGAACCGATAATGAAGTCATCCAAGATAAACAACATACACACTTGGGGAACTGTGAATGAACTGGCTTCTCGAAGTGGGAATGCAGATCTCGAGTATGGGGAGTGTGGTCCATTGTACCATTCTACATTTGCAGTACTCGAGAGCGCACTTAAAAGCTGCCTGATGGACAATGTCACACCAGTATTTATATCCATGACGCACTCTGTTGTCCATATGAAATCACCTAGACAAGAGTCTTTTTCATTGCCGGCCAAGGGCGAAAGTGTAACATGTCCCAATTGGGTGTGCCAAGAACCAAGTCTGATTAAGGTACTTGGACACATATTTTTTTTTTCCTTCATAAAAACTTGTTTTTTGAACTAGATCCAAGTGCTTGAGATCCGTTTCAATAAAACATAGCCCCGAGAGCACATTCACATACTTCAGCTTCAGCGCGAAAGAAAGGCAACACCATTTAGATGTGAACCTTACGAATGGCACCGAAATAGAAGCTATTTTAAAACGAAACGACCGAAGTCATTAGCGAAGAGCGAAAATGGTGTTGTGGAGAGACACCCTTTGACGTAGATGTATCTACAGCTACACCCGAACCCAAGTGGGCACCGACAAATGTGAGGCACCCTATTTTCATGTCACGTAACATTCGTGCACAATGGTGATCTATTGAAGAGCAAATGTTTATTCAAAAGATTACGCACAGTAATTGCGGCCATACCTGGCTTAAATGAACACAAACCGTCTTAGTGCGGTTAAAATTTTAACAAGGCACGGTTACACCAATGACACAAGCTACTTCGTGACTTGAATTCCTAGGAAGTTCGCGTCATTTAATTCTGAAAGAACTGATTCATATCCTATGGTGGTGTTCCGCTGTTGGTGCCACCACCTCACGTGGTCATTTCGCGTTGATAGTTTTGCTGTTTTGAAGCAATTGATGTGTGACAGAAGATGAAAAGGTGCTAGAAGCTGATACAGAACTTCTGTCATGTTCCTTTGGGTTTTATTATTGCTTTTACGATGGTGCATGAGAAAAATGCTGAAGTTCTCACCAGAGTCATGGTGAAAGGCGAACTCGTGTAATTGGGGTTTGGCCACAAATTACACGCGCACACACAAAAATGTTCTGGAGTCGTGGTCTGCCATACCAGTTGGCTAACGGTTTCCGGTTTATGTGCGCAAATGCAAGTGAATTTTAGCGCGACTTTTGTGATGAGCACAAAGTTCTGTCTAATTAAAGTCACCGTAAAAGAACGATTCTATTTCGCACTTAAAATCTGCGCTGGAGGAGCAAATTTCAGAGTCTTTGTTCCAGTATAGGGGCTATCGTGCTAATTGCCTCTCCATTTGGTTCCATGAACTCTAATCATGGAATGGTGGCAGTAACAAGCCCATCTGCATCGTATCACACACTCGCATTTATTCAATTTATGTGGCAGGCAAGTACACTTGACAGTGGACTCGTTAAACAAACGTGACAGTTTGCAGTTAGGATAATTGCGATTTAAGCAAACGACAATATGAATTTGTCTGGCATGTGCTCAGAAATACAAAATTTTGGCATAATAGAGGAGTGTCCTGTACCGGAAACATTTTTGTTCGTGCAAATTGTCGACAACTTTTAAATCAACTTTCTAATAAATCAGCCTTAAAGGAAAGATTTATTAATATAAACTTTAGTCAAGCCTACATCTTACCTGCTAAGTGATCTTTTAGGGTGTAAGAAGTTTTTTTTTTCAATTACTTTGAATGTCTGTTGAAGTTCACGCAACCTACCTACCTACTTGTAATCCTGGATAAGTAGAATGCGTATAATACGTAATGTTTGAAGGATTGTCCTATGTCTTATCTGATAAGAAAAAAAAATCTTTGCAACATATAAAGGGTGAGCCAACAGACGGTGTTGATGATAGATGTCAATAATTGTCATTAGATCAATTCAATTTTTCTTATGTTTTTGACGGATGTCTCTCCTTACAAATGATACTCTCTGATGGTTTGTCCTACGACTGTGAAAAATCTTTATGCCCCAGGGATTCGAACTCGGTACTTCGTGTTTAGCAGTCCTACACCCTAACCAAAGCACCACAGCACGCATCCATTTTAATAGCTTTTTTCATTGAAACTTAAAAGAATTGCTCCTAAAATCGAGAACTGCTGCTTTCAATAAAACATGTTCCCTTGTTTGACGACAGGTTCAATCACACACATGGGCTGGCAGCCAACAAATACATCTGCACATAAAATCCAAACAAATAACATTGCTTCGTTTTGGCGTTTAACAGTAGAAAAGTTTGCATGTGTATGTGAGTTCAGATCGAATCTCATCGGGGGAGCGCATCTTTCGTCTTGAGAATTGATCTAAACTTGCTCTTTTATTTTCAAGGAAACATGCAAAATCGAAAAGATCAAATATTTTGACAGAAAGAGCATATCTTTTGTTCGATAAAAAACGCTATAATATTGCTCTTATATAGTTGTTTTCAGCAAAAGCCGTGGTGGCTACAAAAACGATGTTATGTTCCATTCTAAATCTGTTATGTTCTAAATAAATCTCTTCCACGAATGAATTCTTAAATCAAACCGCACTAAAGTTTACGTGTTCTGACGAAACAAATCAAACAAACCCTTCATTGACAGCTGGGTATATTATCAAGTCTGCTGTGTTTGTTGTGTAATAGGGTGTGTCCACCGCACATAAAACAGAAATTAACATAGGTAGGTTAAAAGTTAAACCCAAAGTGTTTCGACTGGAAAAAGAAGGTTACCTTGACGTATACTTTGATTTTTGATATCTCTCAATGGTATCCCGTGGTATGAAATGACAATGTCTGGTGGTCAGCTCCCGTGCATACCTCCTTGTATATGTGAGTTTTTCGGCTTCCGGGGAATCTATATGTCAGACTCGAAAATAATTGACTTAACGCACCGAATTTTCTAATCTTCTCATTTTTCTAATCTTCTAATTTTCTAAACGAAATAATACAAAAAACAATAAAAAAGCAAAATCTCAATTATGTTGATAGCATTTCAGTCCACATATTTAAAAGTAGACCAACTTGACCAATTACAACCAAAGGCATCAACTTCCACAATTTTTTTTTTGCGGTGTGTCCTCAGTCGTCAGTGCATTTACCTTTTTTGACAGGTCCAATCACATCCATATCAACAACAACTTAAACCGTTAATTACATCACAATAAACACATGTTCTTCGTTGAACCCAAAAGAAAGCTAATACCTATTTTCCCTAACTTTTATCGCTCCAGTACCTACTTTACTATGACACCCCTGGTTTAAAACGTTTTATAAAATATTATTTTCATGTTACTTTTGACACAATACTTGACATTATCAGCGAATGCGACAACTGATCGTGTTCGGCGTTTATTTTGAGTGAGTTGTTAGCAATCAACTCGTCACGAACGTATATCGGTGTGTATAGAAAATGGATATTAAAATATAGAAATTAATAATCTTTATGCTGTTTATCCGTCATAAAATGGAGATTAGTAAAATAAGATTAAAAACAAATCTTTTTAAAGTGTTGCCACCGGATAAATAGTTAGAAGATTAATTTTACGCAAGCATTTTTGTTGTCAATTCGGCTCCCAGAAGCGAAAAAATTTTCGTTTTCCAAATCCCAATAGAAAACATATTTGTGACAGATCCGTTATAAGTGGGCTGTTTCCGTTTCCTAATCCTTAGCACAAATTGAGCAAAAGGTGTGTGAAAAGGCTGAATTGGTCTTATGATGCTTTGTTTCCACCATAGTTGTAAAACGGAAATGAGTGAAAGAAGATCTCTTCGAAGTGTTTCCACCGGACAAACATAAGATTTATTTGACGCACTCTCTATGCGTCTTTTTGGTTCGCAAAAGGCAAGAGGCGAAATCATTTCCCAGGAGCGGTTTAACCACTGCATCCTGTTTGAAAAATCTGAATGTCCCAAACTGCTTTAAAGGTGCCTTAAAATGGTAAAAGGTAGCGTAAAAGAGGTTAATAAATGCAATATAATGAGATGAGGTTTATTTTTCTCATCTTATTATTAATCTCTTGCTGAGGAGATTTGAATTTGTGTCTCTAGAGTTGTGCAAGATTCATTGAAGAGTTTCTAATCGAGGATCAGTGTTCGGTGGAAACCTTAAAAAGCAAACTGGAAATCGCCCTTAAAGAAGCCAAAACTTTCCATGATTGTAACACTGAAAATCCCTGCTAGTGAAACTTTTGTTGATTTACTATGAACTCTTGTTATAAAGTCTGCTTATGATCTACCTTGACCATAAGGTTGACCGCTTTAGCCTCTCGGTACAGCTTCGTAGTTCATACTACTGAAAAAAACACTTTCGGTATAAAAGACGTTCTGTAGCGATTTTTACAGATGTTATAATCCAGAACCTCATCCTAAACGACTATATTCCGCGAGCTTAAAAGTAACTTTTCCAATTACAAGGACACCCCTGCCGCTCAGACGTGCGAAAAGGTCTTATGGTTTTAATGTATAATGATCAAGACGAAAATTGAAAAGAATTTCGGCATATTTATACTTCCTTCGATTGAATCCACGTGCTTATGATTGATTGCTTTCGTAATTGAATTTATAGCTACCAAAAGTTTTATCGCAAAATTAGACTCATCAAATGGCCACACGTCAAGCATCAAAGCTTTTATTATATCACAAGATAAAATTCTTATCATACTCGATTATCGAAACCACCAAACAGCAAGATCTTAAATCAGTTGAAAGTCATGATAGTTAACATCAAACTGCCTACATAAATTTTCTTAGTATTTTTAGTCAGTAAAGCTATAATCTTTGTTTTCGAATCCAAGGGAAGGTAGTAATACGTAATAAATTGGTACTGCCAATGCCAATGTCAGGCTTATCTTTTACAACGTTAGCTGTCGCTCAATGCTTAAACTTTATCATCCAACACCTTCCTGGAAGATCATCCAGTTGGACTAGTTCTTGGCAGCGATAAGGCCTTCTAAATTCGATTTGCTGATGGAAAAAACCAAACTTTAAGGCGCGACATTAATTCATATCAATCTGGTTCGGAGAAAGGATCTGATAAATGGTTATTGCTGCTTTTGGTTGACGGCCAACTTCCTTATGCTGTATTGACGTGTTTGTCAGAAGCTAAGCCAGCTTGAGAAAAATTGATACAATCGGTCTTTTCAGTAGTGTGGGTGGGTCTCAAAGGTTGTTATTGGAATGGAATATTTATCAATAAAAAACGATGAATAAATTATTGTACACATGATAATGGTAATGATAGGACTTCTCGGATTTCTATGGATGTGCCTTTCGGATTAAATGAATACGATTCTACGTTGGCTGATCGGATCAATCTCTACAGAGGCAAGAGCATAGTGTGGTAGTTAACGTGCGGCAGGCAATAATTTCGACGTGTTCTCCAAGTTTATAGAAAAGCAGTAAAAAAAAAGAGAACTAATCCCTACCTCAAACCCAGGGATGATCCAGCAGCTAGTTTGCAGTTTCTACTTCCTTTATTTACTAATTTAGTTAAGTCTATGACAAATGTGTATGGAACACAATCTCATTCTTGAGGCCACCACTTCTTCTTCTTTTGCAACCGGTTATAAGAAGATCAACATTGTCGATAACTTTTTGAAGGATAAGTGGGGCTGATGGCCGCAATTTAAGTTTAGATGATATGTTTGACATCCTAGATTGTCTCTGCGTTATTGGCATTACTTTTGACATTACTTTTTCAAGGATCCTATTGGATGAAGTCTAATGATGTCAACCCATGTCCTTAGAGCTCAGCGAACTTCTCCTCTGACTGAAATAATGGTTCTATACACTATAAAAATTCCATACAAAATAAGTTAGTCGATTTTTAGCTTGTATGGCCGGTACTGGATTTTGTTGAACCGTCGAGATTCCATTTATTAAGTTTAGTAAAAAAAAATTGCCGGTCAACGGCTACTGTTGACTTGGCGACAAATTGAGTTTGTCTGTTTTGAAAATTTTTGCTTACAGTGTTGACGTTTTAGAGTGTCATCAACATCATCATCATCATTTTCGAATGCCGCTTATCCTTCAAGGGGTCTCGGGGCGAGGGTGGCTAAATGGTCCTTCCATCTTTCTCGATCCCCCGCCACCAACTCAAGAGACTCCGGCACAATCCCCAGGCAGGACTCAGAGAGGTTCTTTACCTGATCCCACCACCTGTTTCTTGGCCTACCAGGGGGGCGACGCGCTCGCATCTCAGCTAGCATGACCTGTCTAGGAAGTCTGTCAGGGGGCATGTGAACAACGTGTCCAAACCATCGAAGAATCGATCGCTCTACTCGGAGAAGTAGCTGCTCAACTCTGTCCCTTAGAGCAACACCAGCAACGCACCTCAGGAATCTCATTTCTGCAGCTTGTACCCGCGATCTTATTCTTTCGGTCATTACCCGAATTTCATGACCATAGATGAGGGTTGGAACGAACACTTAATTAAAAAATGAGATCTTTGCTTTCACTCCAAGCTCAGGACAACTCAGTATCACTCCTCCCATCTTTCGTGAAAAAGACCCCAGATACTTAAACTTCTCCACCTGTTTTAATGGAATCCATTTATGTGCAGGGCACACTGCACAGGAGTTCGGGAAACAACCATCACCTCCGATTTGTTCACGTTTATTTTCATCCCAGCATCACCACTGACGGCTGCAAACCTATCCAGTGCTCGTTGAAGTTCCTCTTTGGATGATGCAAGGATGGCCAAACTATCTGCGAAAAGCAGATG
Source organism: Neoascia interrupta (assembly GCA_947623515.1). Classification (NCBI taxonomy): domain Eukaryota; kingdom Metazoa; phylum Arthropoda; class Insecta; order Diptera; family Syrphidae; genus Neoascia; species Neoascia interrupta. Next base: position 154,950,411 of record OX392462.1, read on the forward strand.
GCTCATCCTGATGCCAGCCAATGCGAAACATTGCTCGCCAAAACTGCGCTTCACTATCCAGTCCATATATGCTATGAAAAAGAGCAGCGACAGAGCACAGCCCTGGCGAAGTCCAACGCGCACATCAAAAGGACGGGATTTGACGCCATTTATCCGTACACAGCTTCTGCAGTTTCCATACAAAGACTGGATGGCTCTCAGAAGAGGCCCACTCAGCGCATAGTCCTGAAAAACTCTCCACAGAGTATCCCGAGGGACTCGGTCATACGCCTTTTCCAGATCTACAAAACACGCATAGACCGGTTTGGCATATTCCCAAGCCTTCTCAAGAATAACCTTCAGAGTAAAAAGCTGGTCGGTTGTGCCTCTGCCAGGCCGAAACCGCACTGTTCGTCCCGTAACAAAGGCTCGATTACAGCTCTGGAACGCATTTCCAACACTTTCGCGAATACTTTTCCCGGAAGACTCAAGAGAGATATGCCCCTATAGTTGGCGCAATCTCTCCTGTTCCCTTTTTTGAAAATGGGCACTACAACTCCCGTTTGCCAATCGCTAGGTGCCTTCCCGCTATCCCAGGCCACCTTAATGACACGTGTTAGCCATTTAACACCCTCTTCACCCATTGCCTTGAGCATTTCTGGCCGGATTTCATCAACTCCAGCAGACTTGTCAACTTTTAGCGATTTAATAGCTTCAGTGACTTCGTCTACTGTAGGACTATTCTCCGCCCTTATCTCGTCAGCAGTGGAAATGCCATCTTCAGTGCCCTGTTGGGGGTTGAGCAACTCCGAAAATTGCTCTCTCCATCTGCGCAAGACATCGCTCTCATTTGAAAGAAGTGTATCGTCCTTGGATTTAACCCCTTGAATGATATTTAACTTCCTTCCTCTGAGCCGGCGAATGGTCTGCCAAAATATCTTGTTTGCAGATCTGTAATCGTGCTCCAACTTCTCGCCGAACTTTTTCCATGACTGTTCCTTGGCTGTTCTGACTGCCAGATTGGAAGTCCTTCGCGCCTAATTGTACGGGTCGAGAAGTTGAGTTTCTACATTGGATCCACGCAATGTAGGCTCTCTTCTTCTCTCTGATGGCTTCTTGAACTCCAGGCGTTTTAAACCACGCAGTTCTTTTCTCACCACCAGCCGCTACCCCAAGCCGCTTCACTCCACAAACATTTCCTGCTTTTGCACAACATTTTCCGTTTTAGAGTGTACTTCCCGAATATTCTGAACCAGTTTCTTCACCATTGCGCGAATTCCGAAAGCACAACTGCGATTATATTAACCGAAAAATTCGCAAATTTTACTATTATAGATCAAAAATCTTTTTAGTAAGTTTGAATAGCAAAAACGTGTTGCTGTGAATTGTTAAACGACGACTAAACAAGGATTTCACTTGGTATCTGTCAAAAAATCAGACTCATTTAATTTAGTGAATAACAGTGATAGACAGCTAGAATCCACACCATGTTTTGGTTCACTCTGGAGAGAAAGATGTGGACCACTTCCGCTCCTGGTGTCCAAATGGCAGCGAACTGCGGTTTCTTATTCAAATTAGTAAAAGTTAGCATCGATTTTGGCTGATCAAAGTTTCGTTTCGAAGTAGTTCAACAAATACATTATTGCAAAAGATCGCTATAAACGATACTGATGTTATTGAAACTTCATTTTTTTTGTTTTAAGCACACACTAAAGCTAACACTTGACAACTTGAAATGACAAAAATGTTTCGGTTGGCAGAAATCTTTATGTATTTTCCTGCTTAAATTGGCGAATAAGTCACATGGCTGGGCCGGTGCACAGAGCGCCTATTTTATATGATATAAAACTTGTAACATCGTTTGCTAATGTCACGTTAACTGTAGCCCAGTGCAGGTTTAGCCTTAAATATTTAAGGGTTTGTTATTGTGTAGTTAACATCCTTTTGTAGACGTACTATGTACTTATGTACTTTTGTTACGTCAAAATTTTTCCGTAACAAAAGTACATAAATTGTGTTAAAACTTTTATGTAATCTCGCTTTTACTAGATATTTCACTGAAAGAATGCGACAAAATCGTTTCACTGAATAGCATTCCACTCTCTTTCTATTCTCAACTGTCAGTTTTCCTTTCTCTGATCAACTCTAACCTCAAATGCCTGAAGCTGTTTGTTGACACTGGCAGAAATTTTCAATGATTGCTATGAATGACTTGTCAGAAAACCTTAGACATTGTTTCACTGATTTGTTCCAATGATACTATTCGATGATAGCTATGATTAGACCCTTAGCCTCAAGGATTGGAGAGTGCGGGGGGCTAATCGATTTAGTAAACCCAAAATTTAGACAATTTTTATTCAATCAAAGTTGCACCTATTCCATATCCCATCGTGTGTCCAAGCAGAGGGGTTGCAAGGGGCAGCATCGTTTCCAGATTTTTTGTGTTGTAGGGGTCTATCCCGTCCCGATATCTAAAAAACCAAAATCTATAACGACAAAAATCTCGAAACAAAAACCTCGAAAACATAAATCTCAAATGGCTCTTCATCCTGACTTTGTGAAAAAGCTCTATTTTCCTAGTTTAATATGCTTAGAAATACAAAAGGATTTGGGGTAGGTTCAAGTTTGGGTATATAAAACGTTTTCTACCTCAAAATTTCTAATTTTAAGAATCTAAGGAAATTGAAAAGGTACCTATTCTAGATTTTATTCTAGATTTTGTCTTTCGAGATTTTCGTGTTTTTTTTTTAGATTTTGCTCCATTCAAGATTTTGTTCAATCGAGATTTTTGAGACCGTTTTTCGAGATTTTTTCCATTCTCGATTTCTGTCGTTGTAGCAAACGTGGTGATCGCGTTTTCTGGATTTTTTGAAAGTGATGAGGCCCTTTTTTAAACACGCATGTAATATCCGGCCCCCCTTCTTCACAAGAAGAATGTCCTTGGCAATTAAATACTTTTATCGGCCAATCTATCCGAAATTCCTAAAGATATTGATATTGAAAACTTCGTGACTGCCTCCGGAGTGAAAAGTTCCGGATTCTATGACCTCAGGGAAGCTTCAGTTCGGCAGAGACCGCAGTGCCAGTGCCCTAGGAAGGCTCTGTGATTTATAGTATAACTTCGCCTGATGAGTTGGAATTTTATCACTTCCAAGGAGGATTCAGTCCAGACTCTTTCTGTTTTTTTGTATTTTTTAGGCTAGCCTTAAGCTTCCCACCGAATTCATATTTTATTCGATTTCTATGCAGCTTTTAACATCTTTTAAAACTTATTAGTAATCCACCGCTCGAGGCATGTATACCTACGTAGTACACCCTTTCTTGGTTACTTCGTCATCGGCCTTTTGAGCCATTTAGTACTAGGCTAGGTAAAGATTGTTAAACCATAAGACATTACATATCTAGATTTGCATCTAGAGTTGACGGCTAAACAGTTTGGCGACAGTAACATCACTCATCGACTTAAGTCGCTATAGACACGAATTGTCTTAATTAACGTCGCTCGTCCGAGTCTTGTCACTCGAGTAACTAGACTCGAATACAGGTTTCCCATCCATACGTATCTTTGGCTTCTAACAGGAACCAATACTATATGCCCTTAAATTGAACGTTAATCAACTCGAAATCAACAGAAAACAAACAAATCAAAATCAACCGTTTTTTATCTGATCTCAAGCCCAAGGCTCTAGTATAATCCGTCGGCGGAGCTCGTTAAATGATACCAATTCAAATTTGTGTAGGTACCTACACCTAAATCAACCTCTCAAGCTTCTGTCATTGACTTCAGATCAATTAATAATAATAAAAAATATTTCTTAATTAGCTATCTACGCTTTAAGCTTCTATAGATATTGTGTACAACATGGGGACATGAACAAGATTCCGGATTGGCTCTCACTGCCTTGACAATTTGATTTGATTAAAAATTTTAAAATATTCGTGCCAACTGTTATTGTGTCCACAATGTGTACATATGGGCTTAATTCATGGAATTTTTTTAACCCTCTTCCTGCTCCAGTGTATAATAGTGACATCATCGCATACATAATTGTGTGTAGGTACTGTGGATACATATGTAATTCTCTTCTTTTTAAACAAGGGTAGGAAGCACATGATCTCATTTAGTTAAATTCTTGAATGTGGCCTGGTCTGGCATTGTCCCTGAACCTATCCCAATCTAACGAGTTCCCTTTTTTCTGTACCATCCACGAGTACCTACCAAACACTCACATGAATCATGCGCAAGATTTCTGACAAAAGGAAGGTAAAAACCCACCACGGGAAAAAGAGACCGACAGCAACTTGCAATCTTTCAATGGAAATAAAAAGAATTGAACGACGATGCAGAGGAAAAAAAAGAAGTTCATTGGCCCCGGGATAAAGCAACACGAACGGTTAAAATCTACGTTAATAGTAGTCGCGCAGAAACAGATGCAATGCTGTTTGGGCGAAGTAGAAGAGTGGGAATATCAACTGCTCCAACACCAGTTAGGTACCTACCTACCAGACCACCGCCAGCCTACATAGATACTTCCAGTGGGTATCTATCTATCTTGTGTTTGTGGTTGCTAACGTTGCCGGTGCATGCGTTGCGTTGGCTAGGAGAGTGGGGTCAAACCCAACATCGAATGAAATATACTTTTCTGCATGGTTGGTGTAGCACCACCATGGCACGCAACACAAGCACAATGCACTCGCTATTGAGGTGAGTGCATGTTTTTCTTCTTTTTTGTTTATTAGGTATCACCTGCGATCCAGTTAGAAAAGTACAACTTAACGCCGCTGCAGCGCTCCGAGCGCCAGCACTAATTCCTACGAACAAACCCAAATAGAAAAAAAAAAATGTATCTGTAACGTCAAAACGATACAGTTAAGAGAATACGTTTCGATTCGTCCTACGTTCCGGCATGTGCACAAAATGTTGTTTCATTTCATGTTGGATATAAACAAATAACAAACGCACACCAAAGTATCGAGAACAAACACGCGCAAAGCAGCGCGCTCTCTGCATTATGCACTTGTGTATATACTTCCTATTTGTCAGTGCAGTTGATTGATAAAAGCTTTTTCAGTCGGTCTTTTTAGCGAGACTCTCTCTTAAATAAGAGAATCTAAGGCGATGTGCTCGCTCGTCATGTGGCTTGAACCGGTTTTTCATACACGTGACGAAAAATACAGTCTGTTCAGCAATAACAGTATTTGAAAAATGCGCATGATCAAAAATAGCTTTCGGAACAATAAACTAATCATTCATGAAATGGAAAAACCAATGAAATCATACGCCGAACTATCCGTAAGCACAATAAAAATTTTAACACTGCAATCACTTTGCAGGCTTAAAACTTGGCTCCGTGTGTATGTTCGGTGAAGATGGTATATGTCTTCAGCGAACACTCATTCGCGATTTACATTCATCCTCAACTAATCTCCCTTAAATCTAAAGATTGTCCGTAAAATTAAAATCCTCTCGCCAAGCGATTAAAAATAAATCCCCTCATAAATTTCGTTCATCCTTTCACACACCTATTTTGCTATTTATACCGTTATGCCATTTTTGACTCTGTTCACACACCTTTAAAACAGTTGGATACTCGTAAAATGAAACTGAAACTGTTCACTTATGACACATCTGCCAAGAATACGTTTTCTTTTTGGATTTTTACACCGAAATCGTAGTCTCGCTTCTGGGTAATGTCATCGCCACTCGCTTTTGAGGGCAAAAATCACAAAAAAAGGTGGTCGTGTCAAATATTATCCTATGTTTGTCCGGTGGAGACACTTCAGGATTTATTTTTAATTGTCTGCTGGCAGTCGCACCTTTATGGCCAGTGAAGACATAATGAACCTTTCTGTATGATATTTGCATTAAATAAATTGTTGATTTATTTTTATATGAATGGGTAAAATGTTTTTCCATATGGGTTTTTGCAGTAAGTTTCAGATAGTAGTAAGAGATACTAATATTAAAGTAGTGTATTTTAGAGCCTGTGGTTACCTCCTTATACTGTAGGTTAATATTGAATAAGTATATGAAATTTAAATTTCCACATTCAGAAAAGAATTCCATGTTCTTAAGGTAAGATTAAAAAGTTCATGAGATATCTCTCACCCATTTAAGTCGTCAGTTTAATTGCGTAGCTCAACATTTAAAATACATTTTTGAAGCGTAATAGATGTTATGATGACTACTCGAGTAAAGGAAAGTAACATTTCCAAAAAAAGAGAGGCTCTTTCATCATTTTGGAATAGGAATTTGGAAACTTACTTTTAGGGCTCCCGACCCATGGAAAGTCTCTACCTCAGTAGCCATCCTCTGCTATCCTGGGCACACTGCTTCCAATTGTCCAGTAGCAGTGGGCCCAGGACCGATTCTTTAAACGAAGGTTTGAAATTCTTTGTCTTCTTGGGGTCAAGAGGGCTTACAAACTTGAATCCGTAATCCCCTTTTGGCTAGAGTGTTGTTGTCCTTTAGCTAAATGTAACCGAGCCAATGTAGTCTTCGTGTTTTGGCTTTTTGAACTACAATCACATCTGGGTACAGCAGCGCATGAATTTCGCGGTTGTATCTTCTTTTCCAGCCGCCCTCCTCGTACACAGGACCAAAAAATCTCTGGAAAAAGCCAAGCATAATTTCTGCTTCTCTGCTTGTCGTCGTCCAGCACTTGGCCCCTATAAAGCAGAACTGGCAGAATACGGGCTTTGTATAGCTTAGAGAGGATTTTTGAACCCATTTGTTTTGCCAAACCGAAAGAGTAACGGTTTTCTGGGCTATTCTTAGACGAATATCTACCAAGGTGTCGTTTGTGGAGTTGATGTTATCTTCTAGCTCTAGCTAGATGAGCTCCTTAACTACCTCAAAGTTCTGCGACCAACAGTGACGCCCTAAAGGGGCGAATTGACGTTTTATTTTATGGCATACATTTACTTTGTCTAATTCTCGTTCAAGATCTTTAAGACCAACCAACTTAGCCTGTTCTTCAATCGCCGTAAAAAAATTATGACAGCCTGGTTGGACCCCAATATTTTGATCTTTCAAGATAGGGCCTTCCGTTTTAAACTTTTTTCTGCGCACTATCATTGCCCGAGCTAGAATTAGGAATGCATATGGCAAAGCATCTCCTTGTCGAAATCCGGGGCATGTTTGAAACTGTTCCGAGGAGATGCTCCCAAACTTCACGTTGCAATGCGCATGTTCTTATGTTGCACGGCACAGTTTGCCAAGTTGAGATGTGGATCTTGAATTCGGCCATAACCAGGTAAAGCTCCTGACAGGGAATGCCATTATATGTAGCTTTAAAATCCATGGAAAGGTGGTGTTTCTCGACTTGAAATTCATTGGTCTTTTTCAAGATTTTAGTTTGATAATCTGGTCTATAGTCGATCCGTCGGGCCGGACTGGCTTCAGATTCTCTCACAATAACGTTTTATAAGATCTTATGTGCGGCATTTGACAGGGGTATACGTCTATAGACCTTGCAGGACATAGGTTCGCCATTATTCATGATAGGGCATATGGAACTGAGTGTCCAGTTATCGGGCACGCTTTCTGTCTAATTTCTGTATAATTTGGTGCATGCACCCTAGCAAAAAGCTAACTGCTTCAATACTTGGTGGTGGGACCTACTCTTGCTTGACCTTTCGTTCTCCACCTGTACAGTTCTTCTCTCTCTTGTGCTTCTTCCACTCCATCATTTTTTAAGCTGCTGTTTCCAGCTGCTTAAACACTTCAACTCTTTTTCCTTGACTTTTTTGAAAAGCCGTCCGGATGCAAGGAGAAGTGCCTTAGTGGGAACACTCCTCCCCCCCCTCTCTCGTCTGTTACCCCCAACAACCTTCCAAAGGGGTTGTAACCCAATCTCCAGTTGAGGTACTAGGCACCCGGTGTTCACCACGGGGAGGTGAGAGTAGGAGTTGATAGACACAGGTGGGTTTAGAAAACCTGTGGATGCTTGTATCCTCTTGAGTGCACATGTCCTGTGCACATATCCTTTGACCACCGCGTTCCGGTTCTTAAGCCAGTTAATTTGCAGCCCAGGGATGCCCAGGGATCAAGAGGGTCTACTCAATCTCGCAACTTAAGGATCGAAGAGCCTAGCGATCGAAAAAAGGCCAGAAATAACTTCCTGAAATATCGGATCGCCCCCTTCGATCTCATTGAGCTGGGAGATTGCGTGGGGCTTTTTCTTTCTGCGCAGTAATCTTTTCTCTTCCTTTCTCTTGGATCGACAAGACCAGAAATAACATTCTCAAATATCTTTCTACTCTTTTTTCGATTGTCAGGTCCTTCGATCTCATTGAGTTGGGAGATTGCGCATGGCTCTTCTTTCTGCACAGTAACCTTTAATCTTCCTTTCTTTTGGATCGACACCCTTCATAAGTTGCCTTGTTTTACGCTGCAACGTTAGGTTAAGTGGCTATCCCCGTTGGACAGGGACACACTAAGACCAAAGGAGGTCCATTGTGACACAACTTTGTGAGACCAAAATTTCCAGCCCGAGGACCTAGTTGATGAGGCATAAGCCTGTTCCGGTGGGTATAAGCCCGTTCCGAAGGTCACCAATCGATTATAGGTTGGTTAGGGACTTACTCGAAATAGAATAATTACGCCTGGGAGTAATCGTTTCGGTATAAGCGTATAAGAGTAGAGTCCAGTGACCAGTGCATTATTTTGAGGTAATAACTTGAGGTCATGGCTAACTGTTTTCAGTATGAACCCGCGTTAACAAGGTTATTGGAGGTCAGTGAGGAGTAGTCATAAATGAGAGGGCATGGCAAGGGCAACTGATTTCGGTATAAGTCTTTACCTGTTGCCCCTCAAGTACGAATTACCCTCAAGGACGGTAATCGATTTCGGTATGAACGCTTGCCGGAGGAGAATTCTAAGGTAAAACGCTGATGGATGGTGAAGTAATCATCATCATACCAAGGATTCTTTTTAAGGGGTGGCTGAAAACCTAAAGTTAATTCGTTTTTGATGGGGCCAGTAGGGGGACAGTGAACGCAAATCGGGGGTCTCTCACTCAAGCGCTCTCTGCAGACTCTTCCTCCTGAACGCTCCACGTACAAACTGTAAAATCGTGGTACTCAAACGTTCCGGGTCTTGCACCTGCAGGTTGAGTTTGCTAGTGCGTCTTGTTGTAGGCTCAGTTTATTGGCTATTGGCCCAGGCTATTTGTTCACCTTTCATAACTAGCCTTTTTATGTAGCTGGGAGGTTACCCTCCCAAGTAGCACACTCTGGAACCATAAGCATTGGTTTTTGAATATTGGACTTATAAGACACTAAAAATGCTCTTCAGCAGCACTAATGGTTTTGCAAGGTTTCGTTATCGTACCATTGGTGCGCAGCTTATTTATTTATAAAATTGGTCATGGACTTATACAGCACCAAAACTATAAAACTAAAAGTGCTAGCACCAAAGGTTCCGCAAACGTGGTGCTATAAACGTTCCTAGCACTCAAGTTATAAGGAAATAAGTGCTGAGGGGTTAAGTTCTATAGCGCAAGTTCTGTAGACCTTTCTAGCACCTGTTTTCTAGCACTATAGGTTTGACACATCCGAAGTCCTACTTTGCACTCTTATATAGCACTTGCGGGTTGCCATAAGTCATACAATAGAAAACAATGTAATTGACAGAAATTGTTGTGATAAAACTTCAAGCAAACATCTAAATATTAGAAATTTACATTTTTTATAGAATGATATAAATTTTAACTAGATTACATATTAGGCTGGAGAAGTATATCATACACAAAAATTTGATTTCAAGAGATAATTCATGCTTTTATGCTGTTTTTTCTATGAATATTCATCAAAAAGCTGACACAGCGTATCGTTGCTTATATTGGGGCTAGTCATGACTATAATGCTTGTAGAATTGTAAATTGTTGAAAATTTTCACTTTCCTATGTTCTAGTTGGTCAAATAAGTTAGGTTAAGGCATTATTGGTCCAGTACTTCAAGTATTTTATCAGCTCACTGACATGCTAACTTTTAAGGTAGAAGTTTAACAGGTATCCTCCTTGGGTAAGCCCCAACTGTTAAGGTATAAACTACATTCATGGATAAGATAAAAACAGCCTCTAAAATATATATTTCAATTAACGTCTGCCATGTCAATTATTTCAAGTAGTCAAACCAACTCAAGTATCCTAAAAGAAAAGAGAGTGATGGCAACCCTAAACAAACTAGCGCCATATTTGACAGAAAACACAAAACCTTATAATAGTTCTACATGAAGCTAGACAGTGCTACATAGAACCCAACGTTTCTAAAAGGCATCGCAGAACACCTTAAGTGTTAAACGGTGCTATGCGGGCTCTACATAAAACCTTGCACTCTTTATTTCATGTTATTTTTAATACTTCAAGAAGAGCATTGTTTCTTTTCGTCCTATTTTAATAAATCATTCGGAGAAACGAGATGCGCACCTTGTTTTCTGCTAATTAAATGCACTCGGTTTGCTCATTAATTTCATCACCATTTAATATGAACCAAGTTATTTGTGCAAAAACATCAACACTTTCATAGAATAAGATACTACAATAAAAACCACACCATGACAGTAAAAGGTAAACACCTCGAAGTGTGTGTGCCTAAAATGTATTGACTGTCAAAAAAGTTATATAAGAGCCCGAATTAGAGCTCTTTCTGCACCCAAAATTAAGTTCTATAAAGTGTCAAATCATCCTTATAGGGGTTTTGTAAGGGGCCTTGTAACTTGTGTAAAACCAACTTTAAGAACCTAAGGTTTTATGATGTGGTGCTGAAAACGTAACGGTGGCCAAAGCAAGAGCTTCTGTGTTACTTGGGCTGTGGGCTGTGTTCCCGAGCTTGGAGGGCCAGCTCCATGTTTTAACCTCGGGATAGCAGTCCTGGTGCACCAGTGTCAGTAACCCACTTTTGAGGTGCAAGAGCTGTAGTTGACCCACTCAAGGGCTAATCCGTCACCATCTTTGGGTTTAAGTACTCTGAAGCCCCAAATAAGTCGGGGTAGGTCATATAAGGTATTTGTCGTCCTGGCTCTTGACCTCAACGTCGAAATACAACGAATTGAACCGCTACATGTCCTCTACAACTAAAATAAACAATGAGAACCCAAACTGCGAAGCTCGATCAAATTTCGCTTTGCATATTTTAAACATTCTAAATAAATTACACAAACATGCCCCCGTTAAACTTGTGTTTGAACAACAGAGATTCTGATTTAAGAACAATAATATATTCTTAGCATATTAAAGGTGGGCCTTAACAATAATAAGGAGCTCTTCTCGTCGAATAAAGCTTTCAAAAACTTCTTTCTTGATTATCTTGATTTTTTTTGTAACGTCCTTGGCAGGAGAAAAGTAGCCTCCTGTATATTTACCCGGATTTTGAAGCCCTGTAAGACACTTGTTGGATTTCTTTCAAACGAAGTCTGTCACAAATTTACTATGCATTATGAAAAATGTTATTATTTTTTTGTAAAAAGTAAAAAAACATAAATTATTGTAACATCTAACATCCGAACTTCATTAAAATTCTTTCAGTAAGTTGCTTTACCCACTTCATTCCCAATGGAATGTGAAACAAAGTACTGTGAAAAGCAGGTTTAGAGGTAATATTCTTCATAAATTAGCGGCACACGAAACATCTCTGAAATCTTTCCGTGCTATTTTCACGCTTTACTTTTTTTGAGTGCATCGTCAGCCAGCCACCACACTATTCTGCCTATGAATGCAATAAAGAGAAAGAAATGTGTAGATACACTGTCTTCTGCGTGTGGTTGTATGATATCGCGTACCTCAACCTAATATAATATTGTCTTGGCGGGTTCAGCCCATTTCACACAGATGGCAGCACTATGTCGATTCCAAATTCCATTTATGCGTGCGTGCTAGTTTGTCAGTTGCCGTTTGCCACTATACCTCCACAAGCTTCGACGATTGAGTTTTATCGTTTATCGTCGAATTAAAACAATCAGTGGGTGGTTTTGTTCGACGGCTTCTCTAATCTTATTCAGAACATGTGAAACGAAGTTAATTAGCTAAGTTTGAAACTATTTACAGATAAATTAAGCGGAAATGTGATTGTACTACAATAGGCGAGTTATATTGCTTTGTTTACACGTACTATAAGCTACACAACACATTGTACCTTGGTCATATTTGGCGATAGGTTTTATTTAAAACTTTTTATAATTACAGGCACATGATGCCTACTTACTTTTAGTTTTAAGTATGGGTCTGTTAGTGAAGTATTGACGCACGCCCACCACTTTTGTATATTGCTTAACTTGCTGCGCGGCTGCTTCCACTGCTGCTACTGCTGCCTTGACCTTGACGTTTCAGCTTGGCAGTCATGCATTGCTACTTACTAACGGCTTATTTCCTCTATAGCCACTCATACTATGCTTAAAATAATTATGAATGAACGAACTGAATTTTGATGAATGAACGATGACTAAATCTGTAGGCGCCATGCCTCTGTTTGTCTGCTGGAGAATATTAATTAAATAGAAAAAAATATACTTTGGTGTTTTGTATTGTGTTTGAATGCAGACCTGTTACAATGTCTGTGACTTAGTCAGACTCTGTCTTCTCCGTTAAATCTGCGTTATTATCGCAGCTTCTTGTCAAAATCTCCCTAAAAGGTTTTCTACAAAAACTCCCGATTCAACCATAGCGTCAACTTTGTTGTTAGTTGCTTGACAACAGTTTGAATCATAAAAATTGCCATCCAATATCACGACTTATAGAAAGTGAAACAATCTGGTGGGCGGTTAATATTGTAAAGCCATATCGACCCACACTGTCGTTTTCATGGGAATGCGCTTTACTACAGGTAGGTGGACTTATAATAATTTTGATGTATGAATGTACATAATTGTGGCCTACCTAAGCCTGTATATTGGAGCAAGGTTACTGTTTCCGGATAGAGATTAATTGAAGCAAAATACCTGCCCATACAATTTGCGAATTAAAAACCTTAATGGAATGACAGATTTCTTTAGACAAATTTCCTTGACAGCAAATCAAAAGTTAGAATTGAAACATGCCACGGAAATGCCTTGCTAATGCCGTTGTGTTGCTGCTAATTTTTAGGAAATAGAGCTTTCCACAAATGCAATAAAAAAATTATCTAAAAAACTGTGAACTTTATAGGTGGAATAATGCTGAAAAACTGAAACCATGAACTGAAACTGAACCATGAAATGTGGAGACCTCAAAATGCATCTGTAAAAAAGAGGTTTAAGAGGACCACGTTTAAAAAATGTCCACTGTTGATTTTTACTCTGTGAATCAGTAACTCTTACAAGATTAATCTTTTTTCGAAAAGTGTTGACTAAAATAAATACAAATGTATTCAAATGATTGTATTAATTGGATTGGTTTTTTGCGAAAGCGCATCTATTTATTAATAGCCTTCGCTTCAAATTCCCATGACGATAGCTCCTCAAGTACAAAACGGAATTGCATGATGTCACAATCAAATCAATAGTTCAATTGTAAAGATTTGCCCAATGTATTGGGAAAACTATGGTTTTTTGCGAACTTCCACGGGTAAAGTTATCAGAAAAGTACAAAAGGAACGAGAAAAATTGGTTTTTGTGAGATTTTGAAACTAATTTCTTTGGGTCTGGGTTTAATTCCGATACCGATCCTAGTGTAGAATCACTGAACATTTGCAAAGATCTAAAGCTAGAAACAGATTACACCAGCAACATCGACATCAACGTTGACAGCAAAATTTTTATGCTCAGTGTATATACTGCTGTTTAAATAGATAACCACAGCAACTTCGACGTCGACATCAACGTTAGATCTAATCCTAAAATTCGATGTTGCTGTGCAAGTGCTACCAAATTCAGAATGCAGCTCTCGTAAAAAATATGCACACAAAAAGTTGCTGTCGATGTTCTCAATCTGTTTTACAAAACTTTCGGTGGTGGTTGTCAATGTCGCTGTCGATGTCGAAGTGGTTAATCTGTTTCTCGCATAAGGATCTTAATTTGTGCTCTTTAGAACTTGCTTTCAGTGAATTTCGCTCTACTCCGAAGAGACCGAAAGGAGGAAGTTTTACCAACTGAAACAAACCAGTCCGTAACATTGGGCACCACCTCCTCTTCTGTTTAACAAACACGCAATAAGAAGCAAGCTTCTGGGGCTTTCGTGGTGAGTGCCTAACATCTTTTTTTTTCGTTTGAATACTAGGATGGACGGACGCTAAAAAATTTAAAATATTTCAAAGATACCAATATACACTTGCTAAAAAACGTGCTTAAACCACCCATTTATGAGAGACACTAAAAGATGTCAGACTAGTAAATTTTCGTTCTCTCATTATTCTTCTTGACTACAACTAAATTAACTTAACAAGTAGCTCACGCTTCCGTAGTTTTTTTTTATCGCGTTAAGTAGGTTGCTATCCAATGCATCCTACTTAAACCATCAGTTCGTGCGGTTCAACCCTACATCGCTGGGTCGAAGGGTCTTGTTCTCTGTAGTCGTAGCTCGTTGTTTGTCTCGTTAAGAGTACGGCTCATTTCATTGTTGCAATAAACATGAAGACGAGCACTTAGCTTTCGAGCAAAGTTTGATACTTCTTCGCTCACAGTAGCTATTTCTAAATCTCTTTGAATATCCCTATTCCTAATATACCATGGACCATACACAACTGCTCTTGTGTCTTGTTTTGGTGTCTTGTTTTGTTGCTCGGCTTGGTACAACCCCAGAGTTGTATTCCGAATGTCCAGGAAGGCTTTAACACCTGCCTGTACAAGAGCAGTTTAGTTTAAAAGCTCAGTTTTGAAAATTTTCACTTTAGCCAATACCTACATTTCTCTGAGTCTTATTTCGCTAAACACCTAAGCTCTTCATCACTGAAGCCCTATGCAAATTAAGGTGAGGTGTCTGCATGATAGTACAATGAGGTACAGTATACTTGCGTCTGAGTGCTCCTCATAAAAAATGTCTAAGTTTGCTACATACAAATTTTTTGGCTCCGTTTTAAAAAAAGAAACGTTTTTTTGCTTAATTAAAAAGCTAACCGAACGTATCGTTGCTTATATTGGGGAGCGGCCCCTATGGCAGAGCCACACAAAATTAAATTTAACATTGAAAAGTGAAAAATTACAATAATTTACAATTCTACAACATTATAATAATGGCTAGTCGTATGATCATTTCAAACGCTGCCAGGCGAACATCGTCAGGAGCCTTTATATTATAATGATGCTGACATTAAGTAACAACTCTTCCTACGGTTTCCCATAAGAGAACAAGTATTTGAAAAACAAATAAAAGCAACAAACAGTATCAAAACACACAAGTGTGGCTACCAATACTGCTAGTTTTTTGATCTTCAACGCATTTCCTCACGGTTTTAATGAAATAAATTTAAAAGATTCTCTTCTTGGTCCACGAGCATTTTTGCAAGAGTAGACCATAATTGACTTCCAATGAACGAATTCAGGCCAAAAAACCTTTAAGACTTGATCTTGTTGGATAAATAGGGTCGGGTATTTAAAAGTTCCTTACAGACGAACTCTTACAGTTACTCACTTGTTATTTGTTACAACAGTGTTAATAAGGTCATCAAGAAATCCGCACTGTCTCGTCAGGCGAAGGAAAAGCAGAACACAATGTTCCCCAATTACCGTTAAAGGCCTTTCTCGTCGCCAGAACTTACTTAGCCTAATTCGTTTCGACAAGCTATCGGATAAGATCGTAAGCTATAAGCGTGATAAGATCGTTGTTGTTAATTTGTCAATGTCGTGTGATCACTTGTCACTTACCGTCAGATAACGTGTCAATTATTCAATGCACTGCCACGAACATTCATAAATGATCGGTTTGTATTGCTTTTTGTGACAACACTGAATATAATAACTCATGCCATTGAAAATAACTCCGCCAGGTATTCGAACCAGCCATTATTTACCATTATTTATTTTTACTTATTATTTTGGAAAGATTTAGAGCAGGTCCTTTTAACTACGGTTTTTAGTTCGGTGGGTGAGTCTCCCCAACTAAAATTTTAGCACATATAAGACTCATCATTTTTGTCTAAGAGTGAAGCTTTTGGCATTTCACTCTTGTGGAGTGAACCGTATAAAAAAGTCTTATGAGCGTTTAAGAGCCTCTTTAAAGGAGCTATTTAAGTCTAATAAAAACCGTCTACCCTTATTATAAGAGCTATTTTTACCTCTGATGGGGTACCGTGGCGTAGTGGTCAGTGTGAATGCCTATTACGCGAGAGGTTTAAACACCGTCGTCACCTGAAAAAAAAACTTGTTCTTCTTCACGATCCCCACCTCCGCGAATGTCTGACTGGACAAGCCCTCCGATTAACATTTGTCTCGAAAAACTCAAAGTGCCGTTTGGGCTCGGCAAAAAATTGTAGGTCTTCTTGTAGGAGAAGAATATAACACACACAGCACACATAATTGAGAAGTTGGCACTGGTTCACCACTCATGTTGTAAGAGCTGTACTCTCACAAAGAGAGGAAGATATAATGCTGCAACAGCAATTTTCGTATATTTTAATTGGAACGTACACCCTCTTGTCTCGTTACAAGATCCCAAGTAACACAGAAGGTCTTGCTATGGCTACCGTTACGTCTTCAGCACCACCTCATAAAAACCTTAGGTTCTTGAAGTTGGTTTTATAGAAGTAACGGGCCCCCTTACAAAAACCCTATAAGAACGATTTGACACTTTATAGAACTTAGTTTTGGGTGCAATAAGGGTTCTACTTCGGGCTCTTATAGAACTAATTTGACAATCAATACATTTTAAAAGAACTGTTGGTACACACACTTTAGCGGTGTTTACCTTTTACTGTCATGGTGTGGTTTTTCTTATAGTTGGGTATACACACATTTCTTTCTTATTCTTTGAAAGTGTTGACGTTTTTGCATAAAAAACTTCGTTCATATTAAACGGTGATGAAATTAATGAGTAAAACGAGTGCATTTAATTAGCAGAAAACAAGTTGCGCATCTTATCTCTTCGAATGATTTATTAAAATAGGACGAAAAGAAACAGTGCTCTTCTTAAAATATTAAATATATCATAGAATCAAGAGTTCTGCGTTGCCTTTTAGAAACTTTGGGTTCTATGTAGCACTGTCTAGCTTCATAAAGAACATTTATAAGGTTTTGTGTTTTCTGTCAAACATGGCGCTAATGTATTAAGGGCTACCATCACTCTCTTTTCTTTTATGATGTACGTTGGTTTCTGTTTCCTGTATAAGGTGGTTTGACTACTTGTATTGTCTACTACTACTTTTTAATTAATGTTCATAGAAAAAATTTTCCCAGCCTAAGAATGTAATCTAGTTAAAATTCATATCATTCTATTAAAAATATAAATTTCTTATATCTGAATGTTTGCTTGAAATGTTCTCACAACTATTTCTGTCAGTTACATTGTTTTGTATGGTATGACATCTGGTAACCCCCAAGTGCTATATAAGGGTGCCAAGTAGTACTTCGGATGTGTCAAACCTATAGTGTTAGAAAACAGGTGCTAGAAAGGTCTACAGAACCTGCGCTATAGAACTTAACCCCTCGGCACTTATAACCTTGTAACTTCAGTGCTAGGCACGTTTATAGAACCACGTTTACGGAACCTTTGGTGCTAGCACTTTTAATTTTATAATCATGGTGCTGTATACGTTTCTATGAACAATTTTATAAGTTAAAAAACTGCGCACCAATGGTACGATAACAAAACCTTGTAAAACCATTAGTGCTACTAAAGAGCATTTTGAGTGTCTTATAAGCCCAATATTCAAAAACCAATGCTTATGGTTCCAGAGTGTGCTACTTGGGGAGTTGCACTGTTATGAGAGGATTTATGCTTTTATAAGACCTCTGCTTCACTACAACTCTTGTGGAGCTAAAATCTTGTATTGTAATAAGAGTCTAAATATACTCTTGTTATGAAAGTTAAGTTCTTTAAGAGCTATTATTTTTCAAGAAGATTGCTACAAGATCATTTTGATATCTTGTGGCAAGAACTTATGCTCGGGGTGCATTACGAGAATTATAAGAGTCTTATAAGAGCTATTTTGAAGTTTGGCCCATACTTTTCCTTGTTATATCAAAAGTATGGGCTGTGAGAGATAACCCACTGTGTCAAAAGATAACCTTTCCACTACAATCTCGAAAATGTGTTAGTCTATGGGTGCAGCACCAGAAAAGTATTTACAATCTAGACGAGAATATTGCAGGTAGATAAATATTTGCAAAAATGTGCCTTAGAGGGTGATCATATTTCGATTCAATTTCAATTTTCAATTTATTATTCAACATAACGGGCGTACATTAAGACATAGTCTTTTGTAGTACATAGGCAAGGAATGTATTACATGGAATGTTCTTAATACAAAGGCTAATATAAAATTACAAAACTAAATCTTAAAACTACCAAGAAATAAAGAAAAGAGAAAAGTAGATTAAACAGAGATAGAAAAGAGAAGTTTTTAGAGAGCATAAATAGTTATAAGAGAAGAATAAGTTGTAATAAATCTGCTATTGAGGTGTAGTAAAATAATGGTAAATTGCTGACTTGAAGATGGTAGTTCTGTTTATAACTTTGATATGCGGAGGTAATGAGTTCCAAAGCTTAACTGCATGGGTGAAAAATAAGCGGGTTGAGGCAAGATATTTGGCGATGGGAACATTGATGTTTCTCGTTCGTTCTGATTGCGAGAAGACTAGTTTATCATATAGGTATCGAGGTGTTTTGGAAACTATGACCTTGTGCAGAAAAATGCAATTTCTTGCATTAATGTGTTGAATTAGAGTGCGTTCTAGAAAGCTATTAGCATGTAAAGATATCCTATCATACCTACGAAGCCCGTGGATGTATCGAACTGCATCATTGAATGCAACCTGAAGCTTACGTAGAGAGAGCGAATCAGGGTTAGGATATACAACCTCAGAATAGGTCACTATAGGCATAATGAGACTTTGGACAAGCTTTTGCCGAGTTTCAGATGGAGTGTAACTAGCAGCACGCCAAAGCTTTCTCAAGCAACCATAGATTCGACCGATGACAAGGTTTATGCTGTTGTAGCACGAAAGATTGCGGTTCAGAACGAACCCCAAGCAGGTCGCGGATTCAACAGCCTTCAATTTGCTATGGGCTAACCAAATATCAGGAAGCGTGCCGAGTTCAAGGCTCCAATTAGATATTGGCAAAACCAAACATTTATTTGCATTCAAATGAAGTCCATTTTTAATTGTCCAGTCATTGATTGCTTTTAAGTCCTCATTCACTCTTGACGCTAGCTGAACAATACCTTTAACAGGAAGAGATACGCGAAGTTGGGCATCGTCTGCGTAAAAGTAGGCAAAGGAGTATTTGCACACCGATGGAAGATCATTTATGAACATACAAAACAAGATGGGTCTTAAGATAGACCCCTGAGGCACGCCTTGTTTCAGTGGCATAAACTCAGAACATTTCTCATTTCTCACATACAACTCTCACATACAACTCTTTGCGACCTGTTAGAGAGAAAGCCACGCAGTAATTTAATGGCCCTATCGCTAAATCCGAAGAAGTGCTTTAATTTCCAGCAGAGTATGTCATGTTGTACTTTGTCAAAAGCTTTTGAGTAGTCGAGCAAGCAGAGTAAGGCTACAAAATATAGGGATTGAACCTAAATAATAATTAAAAGCATCTACAGAAACTTTGACAACACTGCTTTTACCACTAAAAATTCATGTTTTCCTTTGAACTTCGGCACTGGACGATTGACTCGATATTCTGAGTGAACTTATTGTCTTGGTAATCTTTTAAAAGACTGCAGAAGCTGCATGGACGTTGAAGGAATTGAATCTGTTTGCCACCTGCTTTGCGAATGCCCAGCCCTAAACAGAATTAAGCGTAGTACCCTCGGCAGTTACTTCTTCAACGAGCTCGAGGATCTAAGTAATGTAGATCTAAAGGACCTGCCAAGATTTGTTTACAAACAGCGGCTTATTTCTGTTTTCATTTTAGGTGTTAAGAAGGTTCCCCAAATGGAGACAATGGACCCAACTGCTGGTCTAAAGCCCTAAGTCCAATGAATCCGTCACTTTGAAGCACACAACTGACAACTAAGTTAAATACACGTGTTTTTATGGAATGAGCCCTATAGAAGAAGTGCATGACGTACGTCGCTTTCCATAAGAACAAGTGTATTTTACTGAGTTGTCAGTTGTGTACTTCGACGTCACGGACCCAACGGATTCATTGGGCTGAAGGCATAAGTGAGCCGTGACTATTGTCACAAGGGCATCCATCCACCTAACCTAATCTGTTAAAAGCCTTGTTCCATGTTAATCTATGTTTATCTTTGGAACTTTCTTTTAGGTCAGCTTAATATCTGACCTGAGCGATATTTTATGCGTGTTATAAAACAAGCTTTGAATGAATGCTCACATGCCATTGTGGGTCAATCACGTTTTGCTGCCCATACGCTGATTATAGTCTGTCATTTATATCATGGCATGTTGCAAACTATTCGTCAAATTTCAACTACTCCTTCCTCAAACAGGGTGTGCCGAAAGACTTTTTCTAAAAGTCTTACCCATACATCTTTGGCATCGTTCAAATGCTGCCATAAAACGATTTCCCTCAATCCTGAACGTGCAAAAACCAGGAAGTGTTCAACGCATTATTTTTTGTCTAAACATTACGAGTATATGAATCTATTAAAGTGTCCATTACTGAGTGTATTTAGGTAGTTGCCCTGCATTTCTATTCCCGTCCTCAACTATCCGCACACGTCCAACGAATATGTATCTCTATCATAGATTTTCCAGATTGGCGGCGCGCGCGCGGAGGCAAGTTGTGGACTTAACACATTCACACCGCACACTGTTTTCTCTGTTCACTTACGCTAGACGAAATAAATAATTAGGTACAACATAAACCAAATGCCGGCCGGTTTATATGTTGTTATTTCCTTTATTATGTTTTTTTTTTTATTTTTAAACTAGATGTTTGTATAACAGTGTTGCAATCATGAAAAAATACTCAAAGCTGTGCAAATAATATTACAGCCCCAACACGACTCTTACCCTCTGAAAAAGTGCTAACAACTTATTTCTTATCATAATGTGGGCTCTCGCACTCGCACACAGCCACCTCATGGTTTTATTTTTGGAAGCTTCATCATAGAGAGCGTTCAAAAACTTCTTAAAACAGCACAGAGTCGCGCCGGAACACCCTGCCTTTTGATTAATATTTACGGTTTGTTTTTTCAATACTGACCTAGGACTAAGTAGGTGTTTTAATCGCATTTGCATGCACATGTATGGGTTGAGTTGATTTTCTTGTTCCATATGATGCTTGGCATAGAGTCCGTAGAAAGGCGTATGGAACATTCCTCTGCACGTACGTACGAATGTCCATAAATCTTTCAAGTGGTAGGAGGGAGGTTAAAATACAAAAAACAAGGTTCGTGCTTGGTCAAATTAGGTTACCACTAAAAGTCCACAAACCCAAAACTATTGTATGGGTATGACGCGAAATTCGAGATGTGTCACCTGTGTATATTTGCATTGGCTGATGCGATGACATGTTGTTGATGGAATTTTTGGGCAGTCTCAAAGGAAATATTTCGGATACTTTCAAAGTGTTTGCCGTACTTGGCGAGCTTACATTTCAGTGACTTACTTAATATGGACTAAGAGTAGGTCGATGGCTGTTTCACATAATATGTGTTTAGTATAGATGAGCTGTTCGAAAGAGATTAAGGAGATGATGGACATCAATTGTGCTGTCTAAATTCAGCGATTTTTTATTTAAATTTAGTGTTAAACTATCTTGAAGAGTTTCTAATTGTGTGAACTTTGAAATGAAGGTATGTGGGCGCAACAAATTAGTTTTTATCAAAAAAGGAAAACTATGGTTATGTTGCCGAATCTAAAAATATTACCTTTTCAATTTGCTTACAAAATTTTTTACATATTCGTCAGAATTACACCCTGTTAAATTTCATCTAAAATTTCTAAACTACTATCGAACTATGCGCAAGAATTATGAAGAGTACCTGCAGGCAACTTTTTAAGAGAGGCTTAGCTTTTTGAACTTTCATGCAAGAAAGACTAGTGTTGCCACTTTTATCAGGAATAATTTTTGACAGTTATTCCTATACTTAAAACGTTGTAAAAAAATTTACTTTATTTATGAAGTAATATAAATATAATTTTAGCTCTCGATTCTGTAGATGGAGTAGTTCCAGGAATCGGCTTCTCTATTTTCGTAGACGGACAAAGAACACATACCAATGCTGCCGGGAGAGTGTTATTTTTCAGCTTTAAGCGTTGTGTATCTCAGATTGATCCAAGCCTACTCCAGATTGTCCAAGCCTCTCACACCTCCAAAATGAAGCCTCGGAGGAAGGCTTCTTTCAGCAGACCGCAAGGTTCCAGCTAGTTTACCAGGTGGCAACAAAAGGCTCGTCTTTTGGTCGCTTAGCTTACGCGGAATTGCAAATAAAGAATCAGCCTTCTTCTTTTCTTCATCATTCGGCTCCGCATCGTCTTTGGATACTGCTAGTAAGATTTGCGGTCATTCCAGAGACGGCGGCCCCTTCTCTTAGTTTTACCGCATAGGCCGGCTTCAAATCCTGCCCTAGAAGCATAGCATAGCATGGCCAATCAACTGCATTGAAAAAGCAGTCGATTGGCCATGATTGTACTTGCTCCCTCAAAAGCAACATTTCCTCACCCGAGATCCTCCGGTTACCTCACGCCTTGCGTAACAGATCCATTTCTTTTTGATGATACACGCAATGATAGAGATGGCAGGCACAGTGGTCGAGTCAGCTGTTCCCACTTTTGCCAAGCATTGCTCCAGTTTTTTTTTTCACTCGGGAATAACTTAACAGCGGATTATTCGGATGTCTTAATTATTCCTTTGACCAGTTTCTGCCCTTTGGATCACCAGCCAGAGTGCTAGCCTGCTCGCATCCTTTTAGCAAGGTTCATTACACGCTCACATTACCACTACCAAAAAAGAGTCTATTGTGCCTTCCCTGATGAATCCTTCAGCCATCCTTTCAGTCCAGAAGCAGTCAGTAAGTCGAGAATCTTCGCTGGAGGGATTTCGGCTAGGCTAGCTGAGAATATTCTTCCTTGGAAGTAGGGGTATAATGGTGGAGCATATGGTGGACTCGGCTCAGTCGCCAGAAATATAAACTAGGTTCAATGGGTTCAATAAAATAGGACTAGGTTCAAGAATCAGAAAGGGACTCGGCTTAGTTTCTAGAAAATATTACAATTCACTCGGTCACAAGACCAGAGATGTGGACTGTTGTCAAGTGTGTACACACAGTGAAGAAGTCTAATTCAAGACAGTTAAATGGCTTAATAAAGTATAAGTAAATATATGGACTGTTGCCAGGAGATTGTTGCCAGAAAATATATTACCCGTCTGTACTCTGTAGTCAGAATTTTCCTTTCCAACAACCAGTGTGACACTCTATGCTGGAAAACGAGTAAAACTTTAATCCTTGGTCGGTCGGGCGGGGCGGCGCTCGGTGGTTCTCAGATCTGTGGAAGAGAACAGCCGACTTTTGTTCGCCTTGGTTAGGCAAACTTCAAAAAATGGCTAGAGTGCTCCTTGGGAGTAACCAAAGTGGATTGCTATACTCACTATACGAGTTTTAAAAAGGTTTTTCAACCATAATAATTCCCCCTGCTTTTTGGAGATTTATTGGACGAATATTATACATCACTGGTGCGTAGGCATTCGTAAGCACATCCAGCCTCTCCCAGTGTGTTTTGGGTGGCCCAGTCGCCATCTGTCTTTGTGAATAAAGGCATCAGTATTGACGCTTTGGAGAGGACTTTTCTCAGTCGAGACGCTTCAGTTTTAGTTTCGATTGATCCGCAGACACTCTTCCCTGATTCCTTCTCAGGATCAGGGATAAGCCGTTCTTTTGCAAGGTTTCATCTAGAATTCCACCATAGAGCTCCACCATAGGAGCTAGATAGCACTCCGCGGGTAATGTCTTCGACTGTATCATCGATTTTTGGCTCGGTGGTGAGATCTCTGCCTGGACGAGATATAATTGGTCTTCTTGTGTTTTTGAAAACTTTTAAGCTGAGATCCTACCTATATCTAAAGAATATTCGCAGGATTCGTCTGATAACAATGTCTGCTAGCATAGCTGTTCTGAGACACGAAATACTTCCTTCCTATTCGCTAAAACGAAGGTGGGATCAAGGGTGGTATGATGGGCATTGACATCACATCCTAAGGCTTAGTTTTTATTACCTTGTTTGGACATTGTTAATAGCGACCTCAGGTTTCCGAGGGGATCGAGGTACCGTAGTAATAAACCAGGTAGACCAACGCTACCGTGCAACTCTCACCCGCGCATCTAACAATCCACCACCGTTTAGTCACCTGTTCAGAAATGAGGTAGCATTACTTTGTGAAGGTTCTTGGTTTGCATAAAAGTCTTTTCGACCCTAATCCTAAAATCCTATCCTGTTTTGTTCCAGGGCTATTCTCTCTGAATTTGGGCTAGCTCCAGCTGCTTACGCTTGAGGGGCAGCCTTAAGTTAGCTGTAGAAACCTTGGTCTGATTAAGGTTTTTTTTTTTAACTTACTTTATCGATCCCTATACGCCCTGCCTCTATCACATTGTCAGTTGCCTGGGTATGCCTTCTGCAATTTTCCTTAGCAGCTTAAGGCTTACCTCGGTGACTGCAAAAGACTACAACAATTGCCTATCCGCTTTAAGTTCCCGGTTATCTTGTCAGAGGCAACAACATTGCTCATGACACCGTGTCTCGGCTCTTCAGCGCTGGCCATTTCCCATTAAAGAAATAAATAGAGTGGCGCAACAGCTCGTGGTGAACCAGGGCCAACTTCTTAACAATGTATTCTGTGTGTGTTAATTTCTTCACATACAAGCATCGAAATCTGGAGGTTGCGGACGATGTCGCCTGTAGTTATTTCCACCTCCCTCTGGAATAGCCAATCTTTCCTAGGGGGCGGCTTTGAGTACCGGACAATCCCATAGCTCTTGTCCGACCACTGCCGATTTGGCAAAGTCAATGCCTGGTTTTTGCAATTAATGTAGATAATGGCTTTACACCGTCTCATCGCCCTATAGAAGAGAACGAGTATGCGGACTCTTTAGCATGTGGAACGGAGGAGCGCTTCTTTAGATTTGGCCAATACAATGAGGTTCATGAGACTCGGCTACACGCATTCTGGAACCATGTGGAGCTCTGAACCACAAAAGGATAAAATTTCTGGGTAAATACCAGATACCAGACAGAGAGACGCCCACCATATACTCCATTTCTTATTAACAAACTCCTACGTGGAACTGGACTTTGAAAGTGCTCTGGGCTAGGTCTCTTACCCTAGCCCTAGGCCAAACAAGAGCATATACCCTCGATATTATTGTTTAAAAATGAACTATAGTGTCTCACTCCAGGGCTTTTAGTTTGGGCACAATAGATCACCAGGTCGCAGTGCTATACAAAACCGAGTACCCAACTTTAATAATCTCATCCTGCCGCTATAGTACCTGTGTTTTTCAGAGTGTGGCTGAAGATAGCTGCATCGAGGGCCTGATCGATCTTCCTTTCACACTCTACTCTGAACTGCCCGCTCGCTTTCATGGAGTCCACTTCAGCAAGCTGTAGACGTAGATGATTGCTCGTAACTTCGCTCGTACTGGCCCATCCGGCTTGTACTCCGTTTGCTGGGATTCCCCATGGTATAAGCGCCTCATTCTGCCTTTTTCGCCGTTCTGGGAGCATCCTCCGAGGTCCTCGTTCTCTTCGAAGTAAATACCTCTCTTCTCTCCTTTCGACATTGCCTTCCTGCAACCCGCTTCGGTTCGGTCACTGAGTGTTTGCGTTGCTTTTCCCTTTTGCTGCCACTTCTTGCAATAAACCTTTTACTGGCTTCGAGCGATTTCCTAAAAGCATCTTCCCTCGGTCTTCCGGATATGCCTTGTTGCCGTCCGCGTCCTTAGCAGATCACGCTGCCTTGGCCGGTGGACTAGCAGCAACGTGTCGATTGCTATCATCTGTCTGCCACACTCTAGGGAAGAAAGGTCCCTCTGAGTCAGAGAAGATTTTCCCTTGACTGTGGGCATGTCATATAAATGTTTGGGCTTTTGGAACAACTTCTTTTTTTTCAGACTAGAAGTTGTCCTTAGGTTTCCTCCCGCGCTTGGTCGCTTTTTAGCTCCGTATTTCATTATCCCCGGAATCATCGGAGTGTTCAGCGAGTAGCTCTCCTCCGTTTCCTTCGGCAAGTTCTCAGTGTCACAGGCTCTGGCCTGTTTGGTGAGAAAATTTCCCACCCTTAATAAGGTAAATTTGCTCGCGTAGCACTTAGGTATATCTCCAGCCTTGATCTGGACTAGACCTTGAGACTGGACTAGATTTCGGGGAATCCCACCTTACAAAATTTCGAAAACGCAATATTTTATTTATTAATGCGACATGTTGTCTGATCAGATCAGTGGCTGATCATTTAATATAACTTTTCTATACAGAAAAATTCGGTGGTTCCCACCCTTAATAAGGTAAATTTGCTCGCGTAGCACTTAGGTATATCTCCAGCCTTGATCTGGACTAGACCTTGAGACTGGACTAGAGATTTCGGGGAATTCCACCTTAAAAAATTTCGAAAACGCAATATTTTATTTATTAATGCGACATGTTGTCTGATCAGATCAGTGGCTGATCATTTAATATAACTTTTCTATACAGAAAAATTCGGTGGTTCCCACCCTTAATAAGGTAAATTTGCTCGCGTAGCACTTAGGTATATCTCCAGCCTTGATCTGGACTAGACTTTGATTTTGTTTTCATGTCACCCGCTAAAAGTAGGTAAACGTAATAGTTCCATAACGTACTTTCCGATTCGTTCAAGTCTTTGTTTATAAATATGCATGACCCGATTTAATGACAAATCTCTTCAATCTCTACGCCGAGTTTCATATATGTAGTTTTGAATTATGCCATCAAGGCTTATCTTTTTGCAATTAAAATTGAAAAAAAAAAAATTGAATATAAATCAAGAGTCAATGCGGCGCTAAATGGATGAATAACTTATTAAAACTACGGGTAAGTGGATGGCACTGATGCCACTTAGTGGAGCACATTAAAATACTTCATTATCGGTAAGCAGCTTGCATCTGAGAGGGATGACCTACTCAGTGTCCACCACACAAAGGCTGCGTGGATAGGTTTTTGTACTTTCTATTTGTGGCCACATCACAACACTGTCTCCCGGTCGCAGCATTGGTCAGTCAATGGAAATGCCTTAAACTATGTTTTCCCAAGTAGCCCCAGAAGCAGCACCGACACCGAGCACCCAGCATTATGCTGCCACTATGCCTGGTTACATTCGTTGTAGGTCGCCTATCTGTGGTAGTGTGGCAGTGGTTATTCTATTACGTTTTGTTTTTTCTTCTAATTCCCAAACGAAAAGCACTTTTCGTCGTCGCCGTGCGCCAAGCATAGAGAGGCTCCACCATAACGACTGAACGCTGAAAGAAAATATGCTCGCAGGCAGAGAATGGAGCAGTGAGTTGGAGCTTATAGGTTTTCTGGGAGCTCGCTCCACCACCGACAGAAACAGACCCAGCCATAGCAGCGGTATAGATGTTTGGATTGGAATTTTTTAGTTAAATATGTTTAGTAACGAAACTGGTTTGTACATGGGCGGATGAAGTTGGCTTGCGAATGACGCAGAAAATACTAACAATCTCAGTTAACAGTGGTCTGCCTACGCCAAGTCAAGTGTATATCTGTGAAATGTGTAGAATTTCGGTTTGTTCCCAACAAAAAAAAAATTTTTTTTACGAATTTGCATCAGTTCGATGGAATGTGGTTACATTAAAGTGAAAGATTTCCATACAGAACCTTAAGCAAACACAACACCTTTCCGTACAACCAAGTCGATTGTGTTAAAAAAAAATATTTACATTCTAGATACGCGGTATCTGACGTGTTGAAAGTGTATAAAGAGAATTCGTGTTATTTCGTGTCCTTAATTCAATTACCCAAATATTCCCGGCCTTTATTATTTTATAATACCAAATCGTGTTCTCTGGACGTACCATAAGCCGCATACCGTCGCAGCAGCTGACGTTGATGTCATCCTTGATTCTCGTTAAATCAATATAACGTCATGTGCACAAAGAGAGTTCTTGAAACAACCATCGCGTATGCAAATAATGTTCGAAAATCGCTGACTGCAGCCGCGAGTGAATCAGGCTTTGAATGGAATGTGGTTTAGCTCATTTGGCGTGCCTCAAAAAAAAAATCCTGTTTCTCCCTCAAGAGTATCTCTGCTACTAATGCACGGTGTTAAGTTTATTTAGTGCAAATTATTCCATCTCAGAAATTAGTTCTGGGGATCGATTATATGAGGTCATAACACACTTGTTTTGATAGTTTGAGGGGGTACCGGTTGACTTTGACAGCCTCAATACAGGTTTCGCAAAATCAAACAACAACTTTGAGGTTCTTTGATCGGTCTTCGATACCATCCAGGTGGGGTAATCTCCTTAATTCAACCGGAAAATTCGACCACGTCTTGTTTGCGACGCGAGAGGTGTGGTTTATTTGAATTTTTAGCTCGAATGATAGTAACCCCGCACATCAGAACCTACCTTGAATATGGAGGTGTCTGCGTAGGCAATTAGTCCCACTCGCTTCTCCATATGGCGTTCGGTTTGATGGTGCAATCATATATGAAACCTCCAGGTTGATTCTATCACGTTTTTTTTCTTTTCTCGACGGGAATTGCATTCGAATTATCGTTATTATTGCGTGGGCATCTAACTCTGAGATCTTGTGCGATTTGTTGGGCGTCCTGAGTGTACCTACTTAGTCTAAGTAGGTCATTTCTTCCACCTGAATTCCTGGGGGATAATTCATCATAAAACTTTTGCTTTTTTCTTCTTGATTTCGAGTTAAAGTTTGGTGTGCTTCAACCAACATGGTTTTCAGTTTTGTATGCTACTCCTCCTGTTAGGCAATCCAAGATTGTATGGATCACTTAAAAACTCGACCAATATCGAGACGTGGTCCTCTGTAGGTTGCTCCTTTCGGGTAGATAGATTCAACTGTGTGGGCTAAAGCGTTAGCGCCTTTGCCACCCAAATGCACAAATCATTTTAGATTCCACATTTTTTGACTCGCCATCATCTTTTTGATGTCCCGTCAACTAGAACGAGATTATATTTCTCGCACAGAATAGTTTTTTCACTTCAAGCAAAAGTGCCTGAACTCGCAAAATACGCAAAAAAGGCCTCCCGATGCAAGTGCAGAGCCAGTGCGAAATATGAAAACGCTGCGCTAAAACATCAAAGCTTATTCCCGCAAGTGTTATGCCCTTACGGCATAAAGTAATCGAAAAGCCTGCAGGGTGTTCAGTTACAACATTTTGGATTTCATTTGAATGTCCACTATTTTGTCGTCTTGTTGGAGAAAGAGCAAGAAAAGATAACGGTAATATTCGAGCGACCCTAACCAGCATTTTTCAATTTATTCCAATTGGGAGACACTAGTCCAAGTCGATTGTTCAAGCTTTAATATCGCAACCCTCCCTTCGGATGGAACAAGTTCCAATAAGTTCTGTGGGCTATCTCACTCACGCCTATGCAGAAATGGAATTTGGGACCACAGAGAAAAGAAGTTTTCTATTTTGAATATTGAAAAAGATGAGTAAGTCAAGTTCCTTGGTCCAGATATTTTTCACCCAGTTGCTACCTATCATTCCTAATACATTTTAGCCATCTCAACCAGGTCGAATTCCTTCCTTGTGCGCTGTGAGCCTTGGGCATGTTCCATTTTAAGTTGCATTTTGCATTTTGGGTCTGCTGAGACCTCCTGTACCGTCCGTTATGGGTAGCGTCACGCGTGACCATTACAACGATACTCGTAACTTTAGAGCCTGGTGACACGTCTCAAGCCTAGCTTCAAAGAGTACCTTAGGTAACGCGGATCAGCATTATATTTGAGGTTTGTTTTTCTTTCTCCTTCCGTTCTGGGTAACAGGTCGGGCTGAGAAGAGGTGTGCAATGCCTTTTAGGAACGGTTTTTCAGTGCTGAGTTAAGCCCAGCTTAAATCAAGATCTTTTAATCCCGTAACAAAACGAATCTGGAATTAACCCAGCGAGCAGTTTTTCAATGCAGAGCTAACTCCGTCAACAAAAAAATAAATAAATAGAGTGGCGTTGAATAAATTCAACAGCTCGAGGTGAACCAGGGCCAACTTCTCAACAATGTATGCTGGTGTGTTAATTTCTTTTACATACAAAAGGACCTACAATTTTTTGCCGAATCCGAACGGCACTTTGAGAAGTTTTTCAAGATAAATGATACTCTCGGAGGGCTTGTCAGATCCTCGCGGAGGTGGGGACCGTGAAAAAGAACACGTCTTTTTTTTCAGGTGACGATGGCAGGATTCGAACCCAGGCCTCCGGCGTAGTAAGCACACACACTAACCACTACGCCACGGCACTCCGGCAACTCCGTCAACAAAGTTGTCAAAATTTTGGACTCTCGAAATTATTGACTCTCCCAGCTCTCACTTCACATATAGAAAAACACAGGAAAAAAAGTTCCAGTTATTCTCAAACGTCATTTTCACAAAAACGCGCAAATCAACTGACGTTCCACGCAGAAAAAACATTCAAAGAAGTTCATACTGTTCTCCAGAGATGATCCGAGATTAACCCCAGATCTTAGTTCACTTAAAAACTCATTTCTGGGGCTAATCTCAGTTTAACTCGGAAAGTCGGGTGATCTCGCACTGAAAAACCGGCCCTTAGTGTGAGCAGGGAATATTCCATCCTGTTCAGTAGGAAATGAGTTTATACCTTGGCAGAGCTTTTAATCTCTTCCAGCCTTCTGTATCGAAGTGCATTCGGAGCGGATATTCTTGAGAGTTTGGGGTAAAAGAAGAGTCTGGGAAATGTGTGTCGGCTGAATTAGTGAATCGCTAATCGATTGAATTGGCGTGTGTACTACTTTCAAAGACTCCTTCTAGCTGTACTGCCAAAGTCAAAACGACTTTGGCAGGCGAAAGTTTATTCATGATTCTCGTTTAGTTTTTCTAACTTCGAGCTTTAATCAATTATAGCTTCACAGTGGGAAGCCAAGTGTTACGGTTTATCTTTTTTACCTTATTTTTTGTTTTTGATCGTAGATTACCGAGCTTTTCATCACGGAATCAGACGATTGCCAGAGGCTGGACTTGATCAATGTCTTTTAATTTCAACTAAAGACTTTAAATTTAATTTTAACGCGACTTAGTTCAAGGCCATCAAGGTTCAATGAGTAGGCAATTTTTTCAGATCCACGTGGTATCACAATGGGCCTACATAGGTTCAAGTGAGTTGGGTTCTTCGAACCCGACAGCCACTTTAACCTAACCTAGTTTTAGGCCATTTATAATCTCTTACGTTTTTATTGCATCTATCCAGTGAGTTGAGTCTTATGTGTACGACGTTTAGGAAATAACTGTATCGGTCTGTGGATCAAGACTATCTATACGCTTTAGGTTGTATACTACCAAAATTAAATCGAAAAGAATTTGGCGATGTTCTGTCGATAGGGATGCCAATTTTTGGTAAAGTTTTTTTTTTTTTGTAACCACCCGAAGGTAAGAGTGAATTTGAGGACTTTGAGATAGAAGCTTGAGGTCTTCTCTCGGTGACGGGATTGCCGACTAACTTTCAAGGCTTTGAATCTAATCCTTGATTATAAACGGCTCCCGGATAGAATCACCCCCAAGTGATCTTTTTGCATTCTCCGACTTAGGATTGCTTTGCTCCGGAAAGGCATAACACTTGCGGGGGTAAGCTTTGGTGTTTCTGTGCATGTTTAGAGATCATTTTAAAGATCATGCTTCATCTTTGATGGCTCTTCATCAGTGTTTGCGTTGGATAGAGAATTCATTTTCTCTGCTATCCTCAAATTCTTTCTCCTCGCGATGCGCTCCGCAATTAAAGGGTAGTCATAACCCCTTGACCTCGAACTAATTATAAAAAAAAATCTGTATATTTTTCATTTTGCTTTTAATTTTATAACTTGCTGGAAAACTTTCTGCTGCTTCAAGAGACAACAGAGCACGCTACATCTTTATGTCTACTGTGGCACTAAACATTTTTCACCCCATATCCAGAAACCAACTAGTTTTCTATGCATATACGATTCGTTTTCAATCTCTTTTTATGTGGCCAAAAAATGTGACAACAGACAAATCAAGTTTTAAGTTTTTTGTTAAAAATTTTGGTTCCCCTAGAAGTGAAGAACTACTTTACAGGGGTGCGTTGTGCCTCCCTGTATTTCAACATGTTTCTGCTTCGCTCACGAATCGTTACGCCAAATGTGTCTCAATAAATTTTCCCCCAATAAGGCTGACTCTTTTGGACTCTAGTCATATTCATGGCCATAACGATTGTATTTCGTTCGTGATTCTTTCCCACAACCCAGGAAATATCATTCAACTGACGACGTTCGAAGCACCGATTGCCAACACTTTATAGCGACCATATTTGTGAGACAATAGAATTGGCGAGCTTGATTCCAAGGCTTTTTAATATTTTTTACATATTCGAAACGGTACTTAATTTGACTTAAATTCAAATGCGATTATGTACATAATACCTACTCGGTCCTCGGCGTATCATTGCATTTCGATCACTCGTCAAACACAAGTATCTACTCGTGTAATGGGTTGATGAAAAAAGCTGTAGGATAACGCCTACATGGTCTAGCTCACAATACTCGCAGCTCTTTTGCTTGGGCGTGCAAATAAATGCTCAAACTTGACGGATCGATAAACTGCTGTGCACATAACTACCACACATCGAAGTTAAACTATATTCAATGATGTTTATCTGTGAGGCACTGCAGTTTAAGATGAATTTCATCATACGAAAGCGACAAGTAAGCGATTCATTTACGTCGAGAAAAAAAAGTGACCGGATTCGGCAACCAGCAGTGCCACACATAGGCGTACCATACGTCTATACGTGTTGAATAATTTACACAACTTTGAAGTTGATCGAAAAAATAAAGGTAGGCAGGCTACCAACCATACCGCCGACACGTCGTCATCTTACCGCCTACATACTGGCAAATCTCGCACTATCGTTGCCTAATAAGAGAATGAGATCGTTACTTTCCATTTGCCATAGATACAAATCGATGGTCGACGACGATGGCTCATGCATTGTTTTTAGATGAGACCTTAGTCTTTGTGTAAAAGGAATGAATGAGGAACCTTATAGAAAAGACGCGTAAGACAGGTGTTTAAACAAGACTCAAATGAATATGGAATCGCAATATGCCTCTGAGTCATAATGGGTATCCGATTCGATACAAAATCGAAATCCTTGAAAATTATACAACACCACATCGCTGTTTATACTGTGTAGCCATCGCAACACTATTGAGGAGGGCTGTTGAAGTGTGTTCCTCAAGCACTCTCTTTCACCTAATTACACAATAATTCATTAAAGCTATGCCTTAATCCGTAGCACAGTTATATACATACCAGCATAAGGTTGATGGTGTTTACCTCCAGCTTAAGTGGATTTTTGTCATTTCGATGTTTACCTTTTTCGGGACACATCATAATAGCCCGTAATAGTTGGGCAAATAAGTACGTTTCTTTTTGCCAGTCGACCAGTTTTGATTGTAATCGATCGGAAAGGTCTAATTGCAAGTCATATAAAGTAAATGGAGTCTTTAAAATTTGAGAAAAAAATTTTTTTTCTATATTTGAGATCGATCTTCGGACGTTGGAAAATAAATTAAACGATGAGACGAGATTTATTTATAAGAACTCATGAGAGTATCGACCTCTTAGTCGACAGATTAATTTGCGTCAAGATGCTCTTATAGGTTTCGAGAGTCTTCAAAATAAAGACATTTGTGCCTCCAAAGATGTATTTGATAACATTCTAAACCCTTCTCGAAAATAGTTACCAAAGCATATTTAGCGAACTGATACATTGTTGACTGATGTCTGAGATTCTATTGGCTGAACGTCGAAAAAACGAAGATCAGCAGACACTTTTTTCATGACTCTAGAGGCGTTGAAAGTCAAATGGTTTGTACGTCTGAAAACCTTCGAAATGTAACTTATAGCGGAGAAATTTCAAAACATTTTATCTACGTTTCCACCCTTTCTCTTTTAAAGGAATATTAGACCTCTTAATTTTGAAGATCTAACAAGGCCTAACAAGGCCTTCCAATTCACACAACACGGCAATGCATCTTCGTGCCCAAATCCAGTGAATGTTTGGAATATTTCCGAGAAGCTGCCCCAAAGAGAAAATTTCACCACGTTTTTTCTAACACGGTACAACCTAAACTGTTTTGCTAGGATCTCGAATTTGACCACCACCAAGTAGATAGAGGAGATCCTGACGATGAATGGGTGGCGAAAAAAAATAGCGTGTCTCGGCTTGAAGTTCCAGGACTTGTCGGCAAATGAAGATCTTACCTAAAGTCGTTCTACCGAGCCGAAAACCATAGTACAGCCGTTACCTGAAAGTCCGGCATGTGGAGCTGATTGTCCAGCCGTAGCGCATGCTTTTGCCACCAAAACATCACCTCTTAAAGAGACCGGCTAACCTAAACCATTAGGGACGCAGTCTTGATGATGCCAAGCCCCTTTATAGGTTGTCTAACTTTTGGTCGACAGGATCTCAATGCACTTGTCTTACCGTTTCTTCTATCCACTCTCTCTATACAATTATTCTATAGAATACCCATTAATCAGATGCTGGAAATGCAGCTTAAGAACTTATAACAACTCCCCTGTGCTTCGGTGATTATGTTTCTAAGGACTATCAGGTTGCTTTTTGGACTCTGAGCATTGGAAGTCTAGTGCTTGGTTAGATTAAATGAGACCAAGCACTTAGATCTGCGGAGACACATTCTGATGCCTAGGGAAAAGATCCTTGTTGTTTTTCGGATGAACTATTTCGTTTTTTCTTATTGTAGAGTTCCTTAAGCCACATTGATGCCAACTCAACTGTCTTAGACTGAGACAGTGGCATCGAAAGCGAGGTGTGTCCTCGCAGCAAATCTGTATCGCCACATTCTCTGCAGACATCGTCGTTGTCGAGATTTCATGTCATAGTGGGCACAATTTCTCAGAAGATTGTGACCATCAGAAAGTATAGCTACTTAAAGCTTAGTCTATTCTGTCACTTTAAATGAGCGTGTTTTAATTCGGAAGTTTATATAATCAGGCAACATTTTTCCAGAAATTTCACCCCTTCTGGGGTAGCTGGTCCCCAATGGGATGCCTCCTCCCCATGTGGCGGATAGAGGAATATTCACCAGATATGGTGAGTACCAATATGGAAAATATCCGGAGAGGACCAAAACCAGCAACAAACGAAGAATCCTGGGGCGTCTGTCTCAAAATGAGCGGCTTCCAGGTCGGCGTCTGTTATCGAGGTTACGGCTGGCCGAATATTTAACACCTTTTTCTGATCCAATATGCAAATAGAATGGATTTGCCTTCCACGTTTTGATTGATTCACCTTTGTCAAGTACTGCTTTTTATTTCTATCTTTTCTATTCTTTCAACTTGCAATGTGCTACGCATCTTAAGGGTAGTCATAACCCCTTGATCGCGAGCTAAATATAAAAGAAATCTTTTGCTTGTGGAGAGTACATGGGCAGTTTTAAGTGGGTGAGCAATAGCGAGATTGTGCCTCTAAGCAGTCACCACTGCGAACCTGTTGATTACTTTATTGTTCAGCAGATTAACAATATTAAATTGTTTGAACCATCAGCTTTGGGTCAATCGGATTGAGGATGTGTATCCTCAGTCCAATTAGTTTTTCTAGAGTTTTTAGCATAAATGGGCCAAAAGTGCTTGGCAGAATGGCTTCACCTCATGGATGAATATTACTCTAACTTTTCTCCAGGCTATCGGAGCATGAGTAAGTTGTAAACAGAAACTTTTAAGCTATTTAAGAACTTGTATAATTATTATTTTGATTTATCTTTGCGATTACAGGGCCATTAGCCCACACCCTTATTAAACATTTGGTATAATTGCAAGGTCCCAGGGTTTCGTTGAAGGGAGAGAATGCGGTTGAGCATGAAGATGATATTCCTACTTCTTTGCTGACTCCCCATAAACTTGTGCCCTGTCGGTAGATGTACTTATTCTTGTTTTGTGTGGATAAGTCCCATCAGTGTAGTGTACCTAATCAATAACTTCTTACAAACCAACAACCCGTAAGTCAGTACCCTCCCAAGAGGTATCCGTATTGCTTACTCTGTTAAACCAGTTGAGTGTGTGCTTGCCACAGCAGAATTCTGATGCAGAATCCTGAATTTCTTTTTTTAAGCATCCAATGCATTAAACCGTGGTTTATTATTGTTGGCCTTCTTATAATAAGGGCTAGACCTTACTTAAGATGGCGCTACAGTCCGGGGTGGACCTAGGCCTCAGCCAACAAGCTTCGCCAGCCAGCTCTGTCTCTAGCTAGCCGTCTCCAGTTTCGCACGAGAAGTTGGCTGAGGTCACCTTCCACTTGCGTGCGCCACTTGAGTCTCGGTACTCCTCTACTGCGCTGTCCCTGCGGGATGGATTCGAAGATTTTCTGGGCCGGAGCGTCGGTGTCCATCCGCTCTAGATGACCCGGCCAACGTAGACGTTGTGTTTTGACTCTTCTGGCTGGGTCGGTATCGCTGTACAGCCCGTACAGTTCGATGTTATATCTCCTCCTCCACTTGGCCCCGTTTATGCAGACGAGACCGTAAATCGTCCGAATTTTTTTCCTCTCGAAGCAGCGCCAAAGCCCAAAGAAACAGCGATTGGCAAGAGTTAACCTTCGTTTGATTTCAGCGCTGGTGTCATTGTCTGAATTGATAGCAGAACCCAGCTAGACAAAGTCCTTAACTACCACAGTTAGAGTTGTCAATGGTGATGTTTTGTCCAAGACGTCGGCCTTGGGTGTCTTTTCTTGATGACAGCATTTACTTGGTTTTGCGCTCGTTGACTGCTTAACCCATTCGCCGCTTCCGTCCCAATACTCACGAAGGCTTCACTGAAATCACGCTTTGTTCTTTCGATTATGCGAATGTGCTAGACCTAAAATACTATTTTCCCCTAACTTCCATTGGTTTTTGGATAGCCTTCGTTCTGTCCAAGTTCTTGTTGGTTTGCGAAGATGACCATGATGGCCTTGGCCTTCAAGGTTTTCCTTGGTGCTATCTTTAATTTTACAGGGGTCTGATTTTTATTTATCCCGACTAAGGGCCTTATCAACGCTATCATTGGTTTTCATAGCTGAAAATTTTGTTTTCATGTTTTTAGACGATTCAGCAAACAATGCTGGCTTCTATTAAAGCTGCTCGATAACCATTCTTACATTCCGCAAGTGGTAGGTGCTTTTGCAGCCGATGCATAGTTTCTGTCCTACAAGATTTGCCCCTAGACCTCTCAAGCTTTACAATCTTTGGATTCTTTTGAATGTTGGATGCAGAAGGTTAAAAAGTGTCGGTTTAAACCTTGGCTTAGCCTTGAGTTCATCTACTTATGCCTTGCTTCCGCAGGGGCAAAATCTCTTTTTGATCATCTGATGCCAGCACCGCTGACCCCTATATGGGTGTCGCCCAAAGAATCCCTTGCGTCTGTCACATTGACGCACAACTGACAACTAAGTTAAATACACACATTGCGAAGGGATCCTATGGGAAGCGGCTGACGTGCGGCTGACGAAGCGCGTGACGTGCTCCAACTCTAAAATCCCGTATTAAACTGAGTTCTTAAGTATGTACTTCGACGTGACGAATTTCTTCGACCAGAGGCATCAAAAAGAGGGTAAGCCGAACGAAGACACAGCGGGCAGTAGCGCCCTTTCGTTTTAGCGGATGAGGGTTTTCATATTGCAGGTTTATGATATGAACTCCTACATGCCTCTGGAGCATTGAGCAACAGTGAAAAAGCTAGCGTCTGGCTGCCCTTCCCTGAACTAAATCCTTCAAGGCATTTTATTATTTTTATACGCGACCCATGGTATGTTGATTTTAATGCATAGTTTGTAATGCACTGTGAAATAATTACCGTAGACCCCTAAGACCTTTTAGAGTTATGATCGAAACCAGCAGGTAAATTGATTATGTTCGTACATAATCGTTCGTACGTCTATGTGTGTGAAAGTTTAAGGTCTTCAAAATCGAGGTAGAAAGCTGAAACTTAGGGCATGCCTTGGTTCTTATGTTGCACAGACAAAGGGTTAAAATTGGTTAAATCCGCCGATGGCCATGCCCACTATTGGCTTCAATGTGAGACAACCTCTAATTCACATTTTTTTTCAAAAGACCTTTTGACCAAGTTAAACAACGCACAGGAACTCAGATTTTGGTGTATAGAAATTGGGGCTAAAAGCCTTTAACACCATGAAAATTGAACCGCCCACCCGAGCACCATGTCCACTTTTACTGTGTTATATCTTTAATGACTTGATTTCTCTGAAAATTTACTCTAAATCGAAAAAATATAAACAAATATTAAATCTATTGAACTTCGCTAGGTTCGCTTCATACAATGATTTGAGCTCCGCCCTCTTTGAGGAGGCGTTTTTATGAAAAAACTTTTTTTTTCGCTTAAACTTTCGTTTTTAACAAATTTTTTAATAAGTTTAAATGATTTTCAATCAAACAAGATCAAAAATAGGTCTTTACCCTAATTCGGTAACCAGGTCTGTTTCGATCGACAACCTTGGCTGATACTCATCAGTGAGAAATACCAAGATTGCCTTCCCATACAGACGCTTTTTCGGCAAAAGCCGAGCCAAACTTAAAACTTTCACTGCAAAAACGCAGGTAAATGATTTTCTTCTTAGTCAAACCCTCAAAAGTGGGCGTGGCCCATACACATGTTTGACTTCCAATGAATAAATGCAGGTCAATAGACTTCAAGATTTGGTGTTCCTGGGTAAAGAGGGTCGGGTATTTAGAAGTTCTTTACAGACGAAATCTTGCTCACTTGTTGATAATGAGCTCACGATCAAGGTGCTAGGATTAGCCTCAAAAGCAAAAGCATGTGGTGAAATACGTTAGCCAATTTAACATAAACACTGCGCAAAAAGGGCTGAACAGAAAAATCTTACATAGAAACACCAAAGATTCCTCCCGCAAGTGTTATGCCCTTATGTTCAAAAGCAACTGTATTAGCTAATTTTATATTTGAATGGTACCCGGGAAGAAAAGGAAGTGAGAAATGGATGCTGCATTTTTTACCCCAGCTGCTAGTCTAAGCGATCGACTGGCCCTAACATAGATAACAGACGCCGGACAGAAAGTGGCTTATTTTGACTTGTCTGTGTTTTTCTTTTAATTAAATGTTTTTACCTGCCCCGAACAATTTTTTTTTGTCGATGGCTTACATATGTGGTTTTAATTACCCAATGCGCCAACGCCCAATGGGGGACTAGCAACCCCTGAAGGCTTCAAAGCGGCGTTTGGGTCGATTTAAATAGGCTGTAACCTATCGGATAGTGCGAATTATCTGGGTGTAATCCTGGACAAAAAACTGAATTGGAATCTTAATGTTGGCGAAAGAATCAAAAAGGCTTATAATGCTCTTTTTATCTGCAAGAGAACGGTAGGGAAAACTTGGGGCTTAAAACCCGCCATAGTCCACTGGTTGTATACTGTGGTGGTAAGAACCATAATTATTTACGGCTTTCAACCAGACCCATTCTACTTGGTCTGGTTGAAAGCAACAAACAGAAAAACAGTTTATGGAATATTAACAGCGGTTCAAAGAACGGTCTGCATAGCTATCATAGGTGCGCTCCGTACTACACCTACGGAAGCTCTGAACACTCTGCTGACCCTAACACCGCTTGATCTACAGATAAAAAAACTTGTTGGCAATAGTGCGCTACGCCTCACTCACTTAAGCTATTTCAAGAGCAGTAGCTACGGACACGGCTCGATCCTGACGGAGCTACTGCCAGGCAATCCAACTTTAACGGATAAAATTCCCTCCCTTGTCGTTTTTGACACACCGTATGAAGTCATTTATCCAGTGAGGAAAGACTGGGAAAATAATGCAATTGTCAGACTAATGAATTTGCAATTTTCACAGACGGTTCGAAAACAGGGGAAGGAACAGGTTCTGGTTTCTTCTCAAAAGACGCGGAACTCAATGTATCCTTAAAGCTACCGGATGCATGCAGTGTCTTCCAATCAGAGATTCTGGCTGTACCTACTTAGGGCGGCCGAGCTTTTGCAGATGAGATCGTTATGTGGCATCAGAGATATCGCTGTTTACATGATTGCCAGGTTACGCTCAAGGCAATGGAATCGATCAAAATCAAATCTGATATAGTCAGGGGCTATCGCACAATGCTTAAGGCAGTCAGAACATGGTGAGACTGTGCTGGGTGCCAGGACACTGCGGTAAAGAGGGTAACGAACAAGCTGATGAGATTGCAAGAAAAGGTGGGCTCCTTGGAAACAGTGTGGTTTCTTACATCAAACCACCCCTCTGCGTAGTTAGAGTCACTATTGAGGAGAAAATTGAAATGACGGCCAACCCAAGTTGGTCTCGTCTGGCTGGACACAGGGTATCTAAGTCCCTCTGGCCACGACTAGACGAAAAAGGATCGAAGGCACTATTAAAACTGAGCATGGACAAGCTTAGGGCTTTAGTGGGAGTTTCGACAGGACATTTTCTCCTGAGGAAACACGCAAGGAGGCCCAGGCTTTCTGACACGGGTATTTGTCGATTCTGCAGTGATCTGTAGGCATTTGAGGATATAGCACAGATACTGTGCGAATGCGAGGCAATTTCGCGAGTGCGAAGAAAATTTTCAGGGGAATATTTCTTTGGAAGTTTGGAAGAGGTACACGGTACAAACTTCAAAGGCCTTCTTTGCTTTTACAGGGAAATTGGCTGTTTCACGGCGAATGTTTAGCCTTTTGAATGTTATTTTCAACTGGTTCCCCAGGGCTCGCGATGGGCCCGTTTTGGTGCCTAGTGTCTGTGTGGTCCTTTTCACCACACCCCTGTTTAACCTAACCGTAAGGCTGTAACGTTGATGGTGGTGCTGAGTTGCACTTGGCAATTTCTACACTGTCGGCTTGTTCCAAACTAATAAGTTGAGTCTTTGGGGCAAAACATTTATCAGCTCAAATGAATCGATCAGTCTCTCTAATTTTTGTGTTTTCTGATTTAACATCCTGCAGGAGGGCAGGAAAACATCGCCCCCACTTCAG
This sequence comes from Neoascia interrupta, assembly GCA_947623515.1. Taxonomy (NCBI): domain Eukaryota; kingdom Metazoa; phylum Arthropoda; class Insecta; order Diptera; family Syrphidae; genus Neoascia; species Neoascia interrupta. Next base: position 154,991,638 of record OX392462.1, read on the forward strand.
AGCCTCGCAGCAACGTGGTAAGGCCAGGATTACTCTTTGAACTGGCCCCAAACTTGGGATTGGATCTCAAATTCAATGAGCGACAAATTGAACTCCCTTCTTTTCGTAGGCTTATGGCATCCCTTATATTAGGTTAGGCTAGGTTGGGTGGCTGTCCCCACTGGGCAGGGACACACTTAGACCAAAGGAGGTCCATTGTGATACCACTTGTAGGACCGGAGTTACCAGCCCGAGGACCTAAATGATGATTACCCGTTTGGGTGGGAGGGGTCTAGGCAACCAGTGAAGGTATAGAACTGTAGCAAAGGTCACCGATCAAGGTTTGATTGGTTGAGACATACCCGAGGGTAATGAAGGTTGAGGGGGTAACCGTCTCGGTGTGAACCGCTGTCAGCAGAGTTGAGGGGGGCCAGTGAGAGACTTCCTGAAGGAAGGGAGGTCTCGTAACTGTTGGACTTCAGATGGGAATTTGCCTTGTTGATAAGGATTGGGGGGAAGGGGGGGGGGGGTTGCTTGAGGTCGAGGAGGAGGTGTGGGGGTCAGTGAGAGATAGTTTCTATATGAGAGAAAGCCCGGCAGGGACAACCGATTTCAGTGTAAGTCCGAACCTGTTGCTTCTCTGCTAAGGATTATCTTCGGGGATGGGAAGGTGCAGGGGTAACCGATTGGGTGTGAACCCCTGCAGGGGGGGATTCTCACGCAAGAAGCTGATGAAGGGTAACCGTCTTCGGTGTAAACCCGTACTACAGGCGACTCGCGTTAGAATTTGGGGGAAGGTAGGGGTAACCGAAGCAGTATAAGCCCACACCGATCCAGCCCTGTAAGGGAAAAACACTTGGTTACGGTGGGGAGGGGAGAGATGAGGAGAATGGCAATTACTGTAGGAGTACTACTAATTACGTCCCGTGTGTGTGATGGGCAAATATGGTATCTTTCCCTTGCGTCGAGTTTTACTAGATTTAGATCTTTAGTTTGCTATTGCCCCTAAGTGAGCGTTAGCTTTAAGGATTTGGGGAGCGCAGGTGGGAGTAACCGTTGCCGGAAGATATGTCTTCATTGAGGACACTCAGGTAGGGTAACCGTTTCGGTGTAAACCCGTACCTCAGGTGACTCAAGAACTAACCTTTTGGCGGTATAGGAGAGGTAGGGGTAACCGAAGCGGTATGAACCCGTACCAGGGGGAATATGTACCAGTGTTCCCACAAGAGCGGAAAAGTGAGGACAACCGAATCGGTATGAGCCCTTACCAGGCCGGTACGGAAAACTTGGGGGATGTGTAAGTGGGGTATATTTGGCGCTCCACTGTAAGGTGTTTGCTCGCTTATAGAGTTTCCATATGGAGGAGGGATGGGTTTTGTGATATACCCTTATGCGTTTAGCCAGTTTGACCCGGAGATAAAGTTCATTATCCTCTTTAGATCGAGTCGCGCTAGATGATTTAGGTCATCAAAGAAGTATTCACCTAAAGTTTTCCTTCTCAGTGCTGATAGGGCGGGACAGTTGCACAGAAGATGAACCAAGGTCTCTTCTTCCTCTTCAACCCTGCAACTTCAGCAGAAATCGTTGAAGGGAGCACCAAGTCTTCTGGCATGTCGCCCTACCAGACAGTGGCCTGTGAGGGCCCCAATTATCTTACTAAGATTCAGCCTATTGAAGGAGATGAGTCTCTTTGTTTTCCTACGATGGAGCTCTGGCCAGATTTGTTTGGAGGAGAGAACCCTTATAATAAATAAAAGTAAAATGGGAATCGCAGTGATTGTAAACTAGGGTAGGTAATGAGTTTCATAAAACACTTGACGTAAAAAAGTAGGTAAAAAAGAAAACGCGAAATTAGTGTTTTTTTTTTAGAAAAACAGTTGGCCTACCTTTATCCAACAACTTCCTGTACATGGCATCGAAGCGTTATTTACTTAATTGTTCAACTAGAGCAGATTTTTCAAAACTTCTGGGACAGGTACGACTTAAACGGCGGCGCGGCGTGCGTAAATACCTGTTTTGAGTCCGTGTTGGTCTCTTTAAGGGTTGGTTTTTGTTTTCAAATGGTGCATTCTCACATTTTGCGTTTACTTTTTCCCATGCTTCAGTTTTCTTGTGTAAATATTGATTTTCCTTCGTATACCTACCTAATCAACATCTAGTTATGTGTGGTATTCTCCATCGTATATTTACACTTAATTAAGCAAATGCTGTTTTGTAAAAAAAAAAAAAAAAATCATGTCACCTGAACAACTTATTATACCAGATACCCAGTCTCATTTTCAAGTTCAGTTTCGACTTCGATTCCCTTTTCCATAGCAGGTGACTTTACACATTGTCTCTATATCGAATACGATTAAACCCATGTTTGACTCCATCTTTAGCGATATATTACACTCCGAGATGTGTCTGCATGCACACAACACTTGCTTCAGATTCAGAGATACTTCCAGTCGATTAAAAATCAATTATACCTACTCGCGCGCTGTTTGTGTAAAGTGCTATACTTTTAATTAAAAAGCAAAAAGACTCGTAACCAGTTCGTTGTATATTGTGATATCGCTGTCTTACTACATGATTAATACTTGTAGGTACACTGGGTTTATGACATCATGTAGTGACGTCATTTGTGCAATCCAAACACTCGAATACACTCGACCTAGGTCTCATACTGGAGGTTCGCACAACGCAGCCAAATCACCGAAATGACCAAGAAACTTACAACCTTTTTTTGTCTTTACTATCTCTGTATACCGTCGTCGTCGTCGTCGTACCTGTGTAAAGTATCTGTGTGTCATAGTATCTTTGCATGCATACCTGTTTCGATCAATCTCGCCGAAGTCGTCGCTGATCTTCGTCAACACAAACAATCACAGTCTGTGATGATTTGAGGAGATTTTTATTCGCATTTCTTACCGTGTACCCATACCAAGGGAAATTCTAATTCCACAACACAAAAAAAAGAATCTATTCAATTCTGTCCGCGGATTAGTAGCTCGTACTGCTAAGGTTTAATGGTAGCTAGCCACCAGCTATGGCTACAACAACCTTAGGACAATTCATTCATACGGTTTTCTTATGGTTTCTCCTCAACACAAATACACTCTCTCTCGGTCTTGCAAGTCTCTCCACACATTTTAGCTTCTTCGAGTTGGTATAAATTATATTATGCGCGACTGTATCTGTTGTGTGATGGTGTGCGGCGCTATTAGATACTGTCGACTCGGTGTTTCTTGAATTAAGGCACTTTGTTGTGTTTAGTCCCATTACAAATTCGATACCGAGCGGTCCTCCTTTAATTTTCTTGCACAGTGTACGGGTACTAGTTATAAAAAATTAGTTTTTCCTAAATTTAACATTCATTTTCTGCTCCTGTATGGTTTTGAATAAAAATTAATCAACAATTGGCCATAGGAAATCTATAAAAGATACTTTAGTTTCCCTTAAAACAAAAAAAAACCAAGTCGAGAGAGAGAAAACGCATTCAGCAACCTGTTTGGTTGGCATTCTCGAAACAACGTCAAAAATTATTGTGTGCTATCTCCGTGTATTGTGCCACATGTTTGTTGTATCCGAATGAACAATAAGAATGTATCTGACTTGGTGAAAATATTGTCTGTGGGATGAGAGTTTTAAAAAATTGAAAAAAAAAAATATTTTTTAACCCAAAGTGAATTTACATAATCCCGTCAGTTTCCTATAATAGTCAAGTCGTATCTAATCGTAGTTTACGTCGTTGTGGCCTTGATAGTGTCCGAACAAATAAAAAGCAAAATTGGATGTGTATCTTCTACCTTTGCCTATATGGAGCTATAGGGAATTGGAAAAGCTTAGTCAGAGACACCTCAGACGACAGCAGGCAGGTTTTTTTTATCGCGAATAAATATAAACACGCTACCTACTACCATCACTGAATGAACGATAATTGATTGTTGTTAATTGTCCGCAATACACACTTACAAATTGGCCTGAATCACCTGTCAAATGTAATGTTGGGCCGCTGAATCATGTCAAAAAAGAAAAGAACCGTCCTACCACAAGTTTAAAGGTCACTTCCGTTGCGCGAATATCGTGTCGCGTTAAAGTGTCGCAATTTAAAGTTATTGCATTGTGTGCAGGCCTTTATTGAATTAACAGCCAATCAGCCCTATGGTGGCCAATTGAAGGCACAAATCAAAGAAAGCAGAACACACTTCAACTGGATGCACTCGCTGTTTTTTTTTTTTCGTGTGTGGGGTGCATTCATATTTAGATCCAAAAATAAAAGCCATAGATGTGCGCTACACGACTTTGCTTTTATGGTTAGTGTGCCTACTGCCTAGTGCTCGATGGTGTCTTGTCTGTTGTCGCCAGTTCAATCACCCTTGGGTCGGTGTTTGTGGATCTTGGGCGAACTGTGCCTTGTGGAGCAGCGTCAACTTTACATATCGCTCGGTGACGAATAAAATTTGCATCTCATAAAACCATAACACAAACGGACGCACCCGGCAGAAAGTGATGCGACTTTCTTTGGCGTCTTGCCAGCCTGCCTGCAGCACCGTTCAGAGCTCAGAGGCGTCTTCCTACATCAAAATCGGTGTTTGCTTATGTTTTTATCGAGTCCACACTTGATTGATTTTTCGCTGTAAACAGGTTCAATGGATTTGTTCATGTTCAAGAGAATTATGAACTTTGGTTTGTTGACAATTTGTTTTGTGGAAAACTTTTGTTTGAAACCTTGGCGCCTTCAGAGTGGCCTTTTATTAGTTTCCTATAAAAAGTCAATTAATTTCAATTAACAAAATCACATCGTCGGTTTGGTTAAAAGCCTTCCGACGATAAGGTTTTATTTTCTCATTCAAAAACTCTTTAGTCACTTCCCATAAATTTTTATGGGTTTTTGTTTCCTTAAAATCTTAATCCCCCCTAATTAGTACATTTCAAAAACCCTCGTCAGTTTTGTTTGATTTTGTTTGAAGCTTAAGCGCCTGTGGGTGCATCTTAACCCGGTCATTAGCAGAAAATGAAAACCTTCTTCCTATAAAAAAATTATTTGTTTTTTTAGAAAATCTTTTAGTGCCAAAACGACTCTAGTGTGTGTGAATAGTGCATGGAGAACGATACTGTCGGAAACGCGCGCTACAAAATGAATTTATTACAGTAACTGTGCCATTGTCTAAGTGTGTTTTTTTTATCGAAAAGCAAAAAAGTTTTTTTTTCCAAATAATAGTCGTTTGAAAATCAAAGAAACTTTTCTTATCTTGTGATAATAGTTGGAGAGTTGGGTTTTTGTTTCGACTATACTTTTTTCGAGTGCCATTAGTTAATTAAAAAAAAACAACATCGAAAGAAACAGAAAAAAACATCAACAACATTTATACGCGATGACAACTCAGTCATACTACAAAGATCGACTGGGATTCGATCCGCGCGAAGCACTCTACGAACCATCAAGTCCACCGGCTAAAGGTGGTGGCGGTGGTGGTAGTGGCAGTCGCTATCATCATCACCAGCAGCACCATCATCATCAGCAGCAGCAGCGAATCTCCGTGTCGCCGGGACACCACAATCACGATCAGCAGTATGAAACCAGTCCTGCGAAAAAGGCAAAACAAGGAACCCCCCATCAAGGTGGCTACGAGGATGCCTTGACACAATTTAAAGGTACCATGTCTATTTGGGAGTATTTTGTCGAAAACTGGGACATTGTATGTAAGTCTTGTCAAACTCATTTTATATACGCAAGCGTGTGATGCAATTATTGTGCTGGCTGCTTTAAAGGCTGATTGCGCCTTTTTTTACCCCTTGTTGTTGTCATTGTTTTTATTTTTGTAGTGAAATAACAATGAGACAGATAACAGAAGCATGGAATTCCTTTTTAACTTTGATTTTGTATTAACCATTGACTTTCACTATTATGTAGGAGGAGAGGTAAACTTAAAATAACACTCTACAAGGAGTGAAATCAGTGATCGATCCGAGGAGATAAAACGATTTTATTGACACACTAAGTGGTCAACTGTTTTCGATTGGTGAGGGTCCGTCTGAGTATAAAAAAAGAAGGAGTTGTCATGTTTATGCCAGTTTCCCTTTTGAGCTTTTATAAAAGTAATGCGAACGTATGAATCATTGCTTACGGATTTGAAACGAAACGAAAGAGCTTAGAAAAAAGATTTAAGGTAAATCACAAGTGGTTTACTTAAAGTGGTTAAATCTTTTACTAAACTAAAGAAAAAGGAGATTTCATATACGAAGCTTGTTGGATATTTTTTGCTGCACATCAGGAGGAGCTTAGTTAAATCGCAAAGTGTTTCCACCAAAGAACAAGAGATTTATTTTGACATTATGAGCGGTTTTTTACCACTCAGAAGAAGAACCTGAATATTATTCCCAAAAAGTGATGATACAACCAGATTAAATCCCAGGTTTTAACATCAGTTTTTCCTCTCGTCTGCGAGCAAAATAACGTAGGAATATTCAGATAAAGGGAAATGTTCTGAACGCGACTTTGATCTGCTATAGAGATTAATTTATCTATACTCTTGGAGTGTTCACTTAACCCGTCCTTCTACCTTCCATCGACCAAAGAACTGAAATAAGCTATCTTGATTTCAAAGTGTTTCCACCGAAAAAGGATTTCATTTGACGTATGCTTTTTTTCGTATGATATTCAAAGAATGTGCAGATTCTATAATTCCATTGAATATAGAACCGAAATAAAACAAAATCGATTTCAAAGTGTTTCCACCGAAAAAAAGATTTCATGTGACGTATGCCTACTTTTGTGTGCGATTCAAAAGACGTTAACATTTAGTAGCCTAAATTGTATGAAAATGTTGGAAAAGTTTTTGAATGACACTTTGATTCACTGTTAATATTACGTCATCTATGCTGGCAGACCGTTTTTTAAATTGGTTTTCTATGCTTTCATCGACCTAAGAACCGGAACTTAAATAAATCTCGATTTCAAAAAACAGAAACTAAGAAAAGTGTCTCGATTTCGAAGATCTTCCTCCAAAAAAAGATTTCATATGACGTGTGCTTGCTTTCGGTTTACGGAAATGTTTTGAATGACACTATGATCGGCCGTTTTCAGAAGACTCAGGCCGTTTTCTTAAACCATTTTTCTGTTTTTCCGCCGGTCCTAAAATCTTAGTTTCAAAGTGTTTCCACTAAAAAAATGATTTTATTTAATGTGCTTTCACTTACTTTCGTCTGAGATTCAAATGACAAAAGCGTATGGAAATGCACGATAAGGTTTTGAATTTAACTTTGCCGCACTGTAGAGAATATTTGGCCCAGATTGTCAGCCAATTTTCTTAAGTTTTTAGATTATATCCATTCTTTTTCTAAGTTTCCATGGGTAATAAAACCAAAATTGAGTAAAAGAAAAACGAACTTTCAATTTTTAAGTGTTTCCACAGGAAAAAGATTTCATTTGACGCTTGTTGGGTTTTCTTTTGCCATATTTTGCCAGCAATATATTGAAACCAATTTAATCAAAAGAAAAGTAATGAGACTCAAAACCGAAATAATAACATTGATGTTTTAAATTTTTTATTGTGAAAACGATGCATTTTTATAAAGCCTAAGTCTGCAGAGTATTTATGAAACGTTATCCTGTTCCCGTTTGTTGGTAGCCCGTGTTTCTTCCCACTCGTTATCCTAAAAGTGGCTGGGGCGTTGAGACTAGACCAGTATTGGATTCTCATGTTTTCTCTCTACCACTGCATGGCAACGGGTGTGAAAGCTGGAAAGGTGTGGGGGAAAATGAAAGATTGAAAAACTAAGTGACGATTAAGGCTATCGAAACTTCAAGGTGACATCCCTCGCGTACTCTTAGGAAGAACCTTGCGTAAGTTCCTGTTAAAAATCTCGCTTTGAGGTTCCGAGAGGCCCAGCAACTCGTTTCTCTTTGCTTTTCGGTTGAGCAGAATAAGAGGCGGGGCTGAAACTTCAAAGAGTCGGCCGAAGTGCTTGAGCCTTCAGCCAGTACAGCTTCATTGCGCGGTCAATCGATTAGCTGCTTCATTTTCCTCTTTCACTCCCATTGCTCTTAATAAGGCGCAACACAGGGCCGGGGTTTCGATTAGGTGTTCAGGTCAACCTCAAAAGCAAACTCTTCAAAGAGTCGGCCGAAGTGCTTGAGCCTTCAGCCAGTACAGCTTCATTGCGCGGTCAATCGATTAGCTGCTTCATTTTCCTCTTTCACTCCCATTGCTCTTAATAAGGCGCAACACAGGGCCGGGGTTTCGATTAGGTGCCCGCGGTAACGTCACTGAATTGGGGGGAACATAGCGCTTAGACTAGGGAAAAAGGTATAAATGTCATCACGTTTCCAAATCAGTTTGTTTTAACGTCCTTACCGTTGCTGAAAATTGATCTGTGTTGAAAGTTGTCTTATATGCCACCTGAACTCGATAAAAAAATACCGCGCGTCAAGGTAAGAAACTGTGTGTCTGAGTTCGAGGAACTTTTGTCGGGAATTCGAACCTTCGATCGGATAGCGCTCCTCACTGAAGCATCTTTTATTTTTAACGAGACGGACATATTTTCTGAAATTGGTTTTGCCTCTATTGACGGCTTAGTCTATATAAACAAAGGTTTTGTCAATAACAAAGTTGAAAAGATGTGCCTCTGGTGTTGGCGCGAGAATTCTGCACAATTCTCTCAAGTATGATATTAAAGAAATCGCATGACACAGTGTGAGACTTCTATTGTAAACCAAAACTCCTTCGTAAAATATTATATATGCTAAAAATGGTGGACCTGTTTTGCCTAAAGCTACACTAATATGGACCCTATCAGATTGTTGACCTGCCAGTAGAAAAGATCTTGTACGCGATGTTAAGGTGATTGATGTCCCTGAAACTCAGTAGGGGTTCCTTTCACGAGGGCTGCAGGTTTGATTTATTATCCGTCGCGGATTCGTACCCACAACTAGTAATTCCGGGCACAAAAATACCACTCCAGCCAGAACGTCTCTTAAAGTAGAACACTTCCTAAAATACTTACTTACTTACTAACGTAAGGTGACGCTTAAGTCCGGGGTGGACCTGGACCTCAGCCAACAAGCTTCGCCAGCCAGCTCTGTCTTCAGCTATAACCGTAGCCAGTTTTGCACGCAAAGTTAGCTGAGGTCCCCTTCCTCTTGCGTGCGCCACCTGAGTCTCGGTGCTCCTCTAATGCGCCGTCCCTGCGGGGTGGATTCGAAGATTTTCCGGGCCGGGGCCTTGGTGTCGATCCGCTCTATAAGACCAAGCCATCGTAGCCGTGTTATTTTGACTCTTCTGGCTAGGTACCGTTTAATGTCGTGAAGATGTCAAAAGACCAGGAAATATTATCCTTGGAAATTATTAAATTAAAATTGTGGGGTGAAGTAATGTCCTTAGATGCCACAACCACTAAGGCTCCACACCAAATAAACTGCAAGCGGGGAAGTGAGTGTGTTTGTTTAGTAAAAGTTCCGGCATCTGTCAGCTTTGTCTGATCTTCTCAAAAAGGGAGGGGTTTCTTGCAAAAGAATTTGGCTAACCCAGCTGAATCTTAAGCGTTTCATTTGAAGGACAGTAGGTAGATCTTCGTTTTTGATTTGAGCGTTCTTATTAAACTGTCTCTATTAGGCTGCCAGAAATTGTCTTTGTGGAAGACATTAAAATCGTTTTGGTCGCTTGAGATATTTCGAAAGTCTCAACCTTTACATCCCGTTATTCGGTTCCAACGGCGATTATTTCGAATATTTTTGAGTTTTGTTCAAAGGACTTGGCCAAACTTCATCCGGTTCAGTCTATCGGGGTTCACTAAATGGTTCGAAATTAGGCCTCGAAACACAAGTCATTACAGATCCATCTGTTCTGATTCCTAACTGGAAACTCCCCACTTTTAAGCCTTTGAGTTTTCCGTTTACCCCTTTAACAGTCACCACATATATGTTTTACCTTCAAGCAACCTCAGGCGTTGTGAACCTTATGAACGTACTCGCTAAGGAATTCTTTGGAGAAACTGTCAGCGCATTTGGTCACCCGATCTCCCCTATAACCAACTCGGTGGGATAATTTAATTAAAGCCTGAAATAGGTCTTCCTCGGCTTGTCATTATGATCCATCATTATTGCGAAGTGCTTGGGCTCAATATTTCAAACGCCTCGGAAAATGTGCGCTCTTAAATCCCTTTAACCACCGACGCCGACGTTCCTGGTTTGGTTCTGATTTCTGTCTTTGGCTGTTGTGCCTGTCCATTTCTTTTTTATAAGTCTGCCCAATAGTGCTTTGATACCTATGAAGTTCGTTTCAGTGAGACGAAATCTCCTCACTTTATTGACAATTAGTGGCCTTCTGTTATTTTTGCCAGAACTCCTGTGAATTTGGATTATTTACATTGGCTGGCTGCACAGGCTGCTAGAGATCTCTCATCGATCGGCCATATCGATCACTGACTTAGACTATTTTAAGGTAATTGTAGGTTGATGTCTTGTTGTACATTCTTTAATCTAGGATTATCTTTTGAAAATAAATTCACAAGGATTTATCTTTCTCTCCTTACCTAAGGAATGTGGACAATTTTGCCTTCATTCGATCCTTACCTGATCAAGGCATCATATGTTCGGGTCCATGCTTTTGATATTGACGACAAGAATATCAATGATTTGTTGGTTTGCGAATAGTAGAAAGGTTTGTGCAAGACTTTTGAAGCCCCCAATTTTAAAAACAAAGAGCCTAGTTTTCCTATAATTCAAGTATATCAACTGTTGGGTTGACAAGTCTTGTAACTCTCGAAGAAACCAATAAAGTTTCGATCACATTTTATTGAATAAAAATTCACGATGACGGAACCTTCGGCGTATTACCGACTTTTGTTTTCTTAGAGGCTACACCCAAAAAGTCGATCACTTAGTATGCAACAAATGTCATCGAGAGCTGGAGTGTAACAACAATGAATCTCTCTCCAACTCGTTGGATTGATTGAATGCACGTGATTCGCGTGTATACGACAATCCATCCTCAGCTGGCGTGCTGCGATTCACAAGGAATCCGACCGAGTGACATCTTTCACACGGCAATTTCCTCCAGTCCAATCTCTATGCGCGGAGAAATCTCTTTCCCTTTCTTGTTGTGTGTGCTGTGCGCTTATTTGGCCTTTCTATAAAATAATATGGCAACCGACACTTGTTTTATTTTTATTTAATTAAAGATGAGGTGTATTATCTCCCCAATGGGGAGAGAAAGTGAACCCTTTCTTGGTAAGGTGTGCAGCCGATTCCATTGGCTTCTTCTTTTTTATTATGCCATAAAAAACGACGAAGAAAAAACCAGTAACAATAATCACATTATTGTCACTCAGGTGTGCACTTGATTCATCCTCAATCGGACTGGAATCCGACCTTGTAAATTTCTATAAACATAATATTTCACGAAAACATCGTAAAATTTATGCGGTGTCCGATGGTGTCCAATTAGGCAGCCATGTGGCTTATATAATTGTCTTATCACGGAATAGAAATCGGTTAGAATTGAACCAGTTTCGATAGGCAGAGCTGTGGACCATTTCTAAAATTATACCCTGATTAGGTTAATTAAGAACACCACCTAATGCTGAATGTAGGTACATAGATACACGTGTAGGATTCCTACTTTGTTTCCCTCGCGACTTTGGCATTCAACGCTTTTCCATATTCATAACTTATGAGCGAGGGTTTCAAGATTTGCATGTTCTTCCCCTGGCCATTTTATTGTTTTGGCATTTGTTCACCTCATATGACTGGACAAGCATTTTTCTTGAGAAAGTAATTGCGAGTCATGTGGGTTGTAGACTGTTGTTACCACGATAATTCCTCAGAAAAAAAAAACATCATAACCTATGTATGAAAATGGCTGGAGGGAATATAAATTCCAAATCATGACTACAGCCAATCTATCTTTTGTGATGAAGAAATCAATCGTATTTCGGTGGCGTGAGTCACGTCCAAGCTTGATGAGAGGATTTGCATAAAAGAATACCGACAACACTAAAAAGTGTGCTTTAATGACTATTCAAAAATATATTTATTTTTTTTTATGGGAATTACTTTTCAAATCGCTAATTAATAGCTGAAGATTTGTGTTTGACCTTCTGATCCAAGAACATTTTTTTTTTTGTGTAGATATTTGGTTACTTTTTTCTTGGCAAACGGTGTTTTTCGTACAAACGCTTAACACTCTCTGTATGTCTTGATCTCTGATGTACGGATTTTTTGTGTGCCCAACCCTGAAGTGGTCGAGTTCTCGAGGTCTCGGTACAAAAAAAACAAGTTATGGAAAGTTGTACTTATTTACAACTTCTCTTCATTTGCCCTGGTATTATTAAGTTTCAGACCCAGTCGCTATCCCAACCACAACGGGTAACAGTTTTCTTTTTATCCTGCTTGGTAAAGACTCTTTCTTGCGAGTTTTACTCATTGCCGCCAAGAGGACTTGAAATGAAGGAACCTTATCAAGGAAGACTTTATAAATTTTACCTTTGCTCGTATCTTTGACACTGATTATTTCTACAATGTTTATTTTTGCATAAATTCTGCTGAGTTTTTTACCATCCTTGAGGTTTCGTAAGAGGCCTACAACTTCTTGCCAATTCCAAGCTCTGGGCTTGTCAAAAGTCTATATTTTTATGAACATTTTAAGCTGTATTAAAACATTCGTTTTTTAGTGCCTATATTTCCTGCCTTTAGTTTTATAATCTATTTTTTGCCCAACTTAACTCAGCCAATCAGTGCCAAACGTTAAGGTTTTAGAATATCAGACACATTAGCTCAAGGTGATCAAGGTCATAGCTTCTTGTACCATCAAAAATCAGCGCTTAATATGAATCTTTAACTAATTTCCCATAAATCTCGAGCTTTCCTTTACACAAGTATTTGAATTTTCTCGGTAAAAGCTTAAAAATTAATGTTAATTCACTGTTTTCATACAGCTTTATTTATACAACTTTGAGCCCTACCTTAGTTAATCTAAGGACCTAACGATCACATACCTTTGTGAAAGTTAGAGACTTACAAATCGAAACAACCCCATGTGACGTATCTGTCAGAAATAGATATCATATTTTAGAATTTTAAACACTATTCAAACAATATTTTCCTCATCAGAGAAATATCATCGTGAGATGGCTGTGACAACACTCTCATACAAAGAGAGTGTTGTCACAGCCCCAACGACAACAATAACGTACTAGCGTGAAGTAAATCTCACGTTTATCCGGTGGAAACACCTTGAGATTTATTTTTATTCTTCTTCATAAATCTCGGTTTTATGAACGCGGTGACCAGAGAATCCTAAACTGAGGCCAACCAATGAAATGAGTTTTCCCGTCAACTTCGATCCAGGGTTAACCTTGGTTTAACTCGCCAATTTAACCCACCAAATTCCAAACCCGTGAAAAAAGTCACAAGAACAACACGAACTTATTTACAATTATGCTTTTTGTAATGACACTTGGCTTTGTGCATTTCTGTGAAGCATTTCTGTGTTTGCGGAATATAATTTTGAAGGGACAAACAGAGTTTAATTACTCGAACTTTTTTGTTCTACGAGGACAATAGGCGGCATTTTAAGTTTGATTAATAGTTTTTAACATAGAGAAATAATCGCCGTAGACTCCCAAGACGTCAAGGGCAGATGATCGAGACCGATCTGTAAGTCGAATAAGCCATGTCCATCCTTCCGTCCGTCTGTCGGTAGTTTTTAGGTCTTAAATTTTGAGCAGGGAACTTGAAACTTGATATCTGTTCTTTCCAGGTTCTTTCTTATAAACGGTTTTTATTTGATATATTTGCTTTAAATCCAAAAAGCTTGCACTATAAAATTTACAGATATGTGCGTAAGCTATCAATTCAAATCATCAAATTTTTGCCACGCCCACTTTTGACGCGTTTTTAAGTAAAAAACCTAATTTTTGATATAAAAATGCAATCAAAACGTGTGTACCACATCTGACAAAAAAGTTTAACAAAAAAAAAGATGTTACTGAAAAGGGGTTGATGCCACGCCCCTTTTTTATGTAAGAAAACCCTTAACTGACAAATTCTAGACAGAATCAAAGTTAATAGAAACTGAAAATTAACAACCAAGATTTATGACGAAGTTAAGAGCTTGACAGTGGTCAATTGGGATGGGGAATCCCAACGATTTGCCTAAGCGGATTGTAACCCTCCCTCTAGTGTTCTTTGGGTTGAGGTACTGAAGCTCTTTGGTTTTAAACTGTTGAGGGCTTTCATGTAGAGGAAAAATTTCTGTAGGAGGTTTCTCAACATTTGTGGTGAAAGTAATTGTGCCTCTGTGGGCCCAAAACTGGGTTAATTAAAATGGCTTAATTGCGTTATTGTACGGGATTATGGGACCGAACTCTTTGTCGCAATTATATCGAGAGACAAAAACCGTAACAAGGTCTGCTAAACAAAAGCGGTTTATAAAAGCCCACCGCAAAACCACCAAAGCTTCCTCCCGCAAGTGTTATGCCTCTACAGAGAAATGCTAGGAAGACTTTCTGAAGACTAATCAGTTGCACTCCGCTGTTTGTTGAAAAATTATACGCGATTTATTTTCTGCTCTCTTTCTCAATTATTTTCGCAATCTCCCTCCAGTCGACATCCAGAAACGGCCAGGATAGCCGTTGGGTTAACTATGACAGAACATTTTATTACAGGATGACTTTCAACTGCAAGACCGGCATCTAGTAGCAAGGCCTAGTAAGCAGAGAGCAAAATGTGGCGTGATCTAAGCTGTGAGGCAAAGAACCCCAGTAGTAGTCTTCATTGTCTTTGCCATTCCCTCGGGCTTTAAAATGGATTAACTCTGCACAAAAATGTCGTTTTCACTCAAAAATCGCATTGATCTCAAAGATGTCGTCCTTAAGTTTTATTTGCCCTTACACGATAGTTTCCTTTCGGGTTTCTTATTTTTCAGCCTATAACTATGTACCTAGTCTAAAACTGCTCGTCACCAAACACTAATCCACGATTTTCATGAATCTCCAACTAAAATTTGTTGTAGGAACAAGTCGCGAGATTTGTATAGTAAATTTAAATCCTCTCGTCAAGTAATCAAAAATAAATCTCCTCATATTTCTCTTTCACCATTTTCACAAAGTTCTTTTATGTCACACATAACCATTTTCGCGCATTTTCATAAAAGTTTTCTCGAGAAAGAAAACTTAAATTATACCCCTCTATGACAAATCTTTCACTAATACGTATTCTATTGGTCTTTTTACAACGAAATTGCTTTCATCGTCACTCTAGAGCTAAAATGACAAGAAAATGGTGTTCCTGTCAAATTACTCGTATGTTTGTCGGGTGGAGACACTTTGGGATTTATTATTAATCGTCTGGTAAAAAGTAAAGGTAGGAGACACAGTACAGAAATGAAGGGTTATAATTATAAGTATGGATAATGCCCTTTTCAAAGTTGCGTTAATTGTCACTTCCATTTATTAAAATTTGGTGAAAAAGTTACAGAACTCTTTTGAAAAATTTTCGAAATAAATCGGGAAAACTCATGAACTAGGGCCCTCTTTCCCTTCTTATCTCTCTTTGATATTAGGAAGAATGAAAAAATCACAAAATTAATGAGTTGGATTATCCTTGGAAAAGAGCTTAAACAAGATTTTTTGAGCCTATTAAATTATGTTTGAGTTGTATACAGTCTTAATAATTGCGAAACCTTTATTAAACGAGCTAACTTTACACTGAAAATTTACTCCCTAGGATAACTTTAGATTTATTTAAATCACAGATTAGTAAACCCTCAGAAATTTTCAATCTTTACTCCTAATGTATTCAACACCAGCTCCAGCCTCCAGCTCCATCGAAGAATAAAATCTTACCTTTTTGTGTTCTCAACTGTCAAATATCTGCTTTGCGTAATTCCTGCCAGTTACCGTGACCTCTATATTATTCTATATTGAACAAAAGTCTTGTTTGCATCTATATTTTTTGTCGCATTAATTTACGGCATTGAATTCACTTTAGTGTTTCCAGAATGAAGAATAATGGTCATGAAGATATGTGATTCAATTTAAATTTTTAATTTAGTTCTCTTTTGTGTCCGTTAGGTTCTTATGTTTTTCTGATCTTTCTTTGCTAAAATTTAAATTTCCAACGGCATCTTCTCAGCTATTGCAAGATCGACTTAAAAAAAATTTAAGTTAAAATTTGCGATCCACATAAGGTGCGTTGAGTCATCGTTTCCGAGCTCCCCTGGATCAAACCGATTGCCACACGGATGCTGTCATAAATGGACCAAATCACTTAAGGGTGGTGCTTGATGCCGATGCTGATGATGATGTCATCTCATGCAATTTATTCCATTTAACCAAAAATAGAATTTGATTGAATAATGTGGCGCTTCAAAAGAAACTGGTGCCGTGTCATGGTTTCCAGCTAAACCTAGTCGAGGGGGAAAAAAATCTCTTCGGCCAAATGTCACTCGATGATTATTAAATTGAACTACTTTAGATTGGTTAAAGAGATTCCATGCTTTGGTTATATGTGTAATTTGTTTTGGTAAGAAATATTGAAAGAGTTTTTGTTTTGGCAACCTTATAAAATATAATTGAATGAGTTTGGATTTGACTTGCATACTAAAAACGTTTAATTTTTTTTTTATAACTTTAAGACTTTCCTTAATGAAAATTGATTAGGTCAAGCATCGAACGAATGTGGGTTGTTTGTTTGCATCCACTTCGTTTTGAATGCATACAGCGCAACCAACGTCTTGTTTGATTGACAAGCGGCTTCATTCAGGCCACTTACAATCTGACACAAAGTGTGGGACGTGCGCGCGCGTTACAATTAAACTAGATTTTAATTAAATAAGTGCGATTACTTGACAATTTACTTGTGTAAAGCGCCCAAGCATATCATTTTGTTGAAAACAATCGACTTGACACAAGCATGTGTTTTGCCTATGTGGCAACGCTGGTATACTTGACAGTTTTGCTAATTTTTGTTTTCTTTGCAAAGTTTTGACAAAAAAGAGGCTTTAATGACAAATAATGTTTAGGAATTTAAATAATCTAATTTTGTTTTGTTTTATCTTGACAGATGAGCGCGACGCTATACAGAAGAAGACGTTCACAAAATGGGTCAACAAACATCTAAAAAAGGTAAATATTTCTTCAACCTTCTGACATGTTTAAAAAATGCATGCAAATTTTTTTTATAATGGCTATTGGCTCATTTTAAATACAGAATCCATAAAGGCCCCTGTAATTTGGCTAAGAACTCATAGAAACCTGGCTTGAAACCAATTTTGACTTTGAACCCTTTTCTTCCATTAGACAATTAAAACGCTACCTTCGTTAGGTTCATTTTTAAACTTTCATTAATTAAGCCGATTAGACAGAAAATCCATACAAAGCACGCTACCTACCAAAATGGAATCCAAACTTTGGTCTAGGTTCTTTTATGACAGTGACAAGCCAAACACTGAACAGAAGTGACATGAGAAGAAGTTTCAGTTCAATACCTGCGCGATGTGAGATAATCTGCTGAGGCATCGTTCATTGCCATGGTGGATAGTGAAAAGAGGAATTTGTGATAACCTGAAATTAAAATTTTTTTGTGTGTAAACAAACGCTTGAAGATCCCATTGTTTAGAGCTTAAGATTAAATTTATTCTGCAGGCAGCAATGAACTGTGTAATTTATACCAATTGACAGATTGGCACAACTTTGACCGACATTTACGACGAGAACACGACAACGGATGCTTGAAATATTTAACTTTTATTTCGACTTTTCGCCATGCGGCTCTTCCTTCGATTAAAAGGAAAAAACAGTCGTCGAAACGTAAATTAGTTGAGCCTATAGTCTTAAATGTCATTGTGAACCGTCATTGCATTACAACGTGATGAAAGGGTCGATGCTTTCAGTCGGTATTTGGCAGGTAAGCTCCCTGCCTTTGAAAGGTCCTTATCTCAGACTAAAAGTGATTTTGCGTGTTTCTGTGACAAATGGCATCTGAGAATAACTTGAACTTCTTCTACATTGTTAATTGTATCCAAAAAATTATTAGAATTATCAAGATCCTGCAGAGAATGACGTTAAGTTTATAGTTTTCTTGACGCAATCGTTTCGACTATGGACAACGTAATTGACAGTGAAGTTTGGCCCAAAGTACCTGGACGGAACTGCTCAAAACTGCTCGAAACGTGGACATGTGTTATCTAAAGAAATGTGTTTACGCCGCGCCGTTTTCTAGACCGTCTTAGTATTCAATTCTTTTGCTTCTTTCAAAGCTTATGGAAACGCAGACGAATTGTAACGATATAAAGTTTCCAGTAATAATGTTATGAGAAGTTTTCCGTGGCTAGCAACAAGTCACTTAATGCGACTTAATGCTCCTTCCACCTTCTCGATTCCTCTGCCACCAAACCGAGAGTTTCATGAGCAATCTCTAAACGGGTCCAGGAAAAGTCCAAAAATGGGTCCAACCACCTTGTGCTTCGCCTTCCCACGGGAAGCAATCTTTTAATATTGGCAATCATGACCTGTCGAG
The DNA here is from genome assembly GCA_947623515.1 of Neoascia interrupta. Lineage (NCBI taxonomy): Eukaryota > Metazoa > Arthropoda > Insecta > Diptera > Syrphidae > Neoascia > Neoascia interrupta. The sequence continues at coordinate 155,010,122 of OX392462.1, forward strand.
GGATTCTGTTGGGGGGTATGCGAACAAGGAGTCCAAACTATCGAAGTATTGATCGTTATTCTCGGAGAAGCAGCTACACAACATTCAGACTGCCACGAATACTGACGTTTCTACTTCTATACCTAAAAGTACCGCTAGGAACGCACCTCAAAACCTCTTTGCGTTAGCTCGCACCCGCGATCTAACACGGCTGGAACGAAATCTAAATTAAAAACTGAGATTTTGAGTTTTACTCCGAGCTTACTCCGGCATTCCAGATGACGGACTGACGACATGACGTAGTTCTTTTAATATTGTTAAAATTTGACCAACGTACAGAATAATTTCGAAGCACTTCTCTCATCCCTAGCGAAGAAGGTCCCTCAGATACTTTAACTTTGCCACCTGCTTTAAAGGGACCGAATTTATGTCCATGGTTCATTGTATCGGAAAACAACCATCATTTTCTATCCGCTCACGTGATCACGTGTCATTGAAAGACACAAACCTTTCAACTGCTTGCTGAAGTTCCTTCTCGGACAAGACAAGGAAAGCTGAATCATTTGCAAACAGCAGATGGGTTTACGCTTACAATTCAAAACAATTCGAAAACATTCCGCGCCTTGGCAGCGCTCATAAAAAGTAGGGGTGACAGAACACATAACTGGCGAGGTCCAATGCCCACATAAAAGGGGAGAAGATTTGATGCCATAATGGTTCTCAAAAGAGGTCTACTAAATCCCGCATCCAGCAAATTTCTTAAGAGTTCATACCGAGTGACCCGGTTATAGGCCTCTTCCAAATCTTCAAAACACGTGTAGACCAGCCTGATTCCACCCTTTCTCAAGAACAACCCTAGTAGATAAGGTGGTGAGTTGTACTTCTGCCATATGCCGAAAGTCACATACAACTTTCTTTCGCAGCTTCTTATATTTCAGTACAGTTTAATGTTCGTCAATGTGAGTTTTTCGCATGGGTGAATTTTAATTATGTGCTACGCATTTTAGGGGAAGTCATAACCCCTTGATCGTTACCTAATTACAAATATAAAAAGAAGTAGAGCATTCATCGATGACGGTGGTGGCCTGATCAACGTCGTTCTCAAATTGAATGCTATATTCATCCAATTTGGCAAAATACGCTGAAAAGGTGACAGTCAATTGGACAGATGTGGCTTTTACAATATGGCTGCTATCAACTTCCAAAGTTCGAAAGTCCCTATTGGATGATCCTTTTTAAAGCATAATCGTAGATTGTGTGCCGTGCTCATGCAGTCCCGTCCTCCTTAAACAAAATGGCGTTGGTATCCATATTACAAAACTCGGGCCAAAAGGAGTTTATAATCATCGGCCTATACGATACCGCTCGTCGGTAACAATGGGGCGTTCGCCTCAGCCAACAAGCTTTGCTAGCCAGCTCTGTCTCCAGAGTTTCGCACGCGAAGTTGGCTGAGGTCCCCTTCCACTTACTCTCGCCACCTGAGTCTCGGTGCTGCTCTACTGCGCCGTCCCTGCGGGGTAGATTCGAAGATTTTCTGGGCCGGAGCGTTGGTGTCCATCCGCTCTAGATGACCCAGCCAACGTATACGTTCTGTTTTGAATCTTCTGGCAAGGTTGGTGCCGCTGTACAGCCCGTACAGTTCGATCTTATATCTCCTCCTCCACTCTCCATCTATGCAGACAGGACGGTAAATCGTCCAAAGGATTTCCCTCTCGAAGCATCCTTAAGTGTTTTCATCCGCTTTTAACAGGATCCATGCTTCTTCACCGTAAGGAAGGACTGGGGTGATGAGGGTCTTTAGTTGCTCGAGAGAGGGCTTTGCTACTCAATTGCCTTCTTAGCCCAATGAAACAGCGATTGGCAGTTATTCTTCATTTGATTTCAGCGCTGGTGTCATTGTCTAACATTTTGCGGAACCCAGGTACACAAAGGCCCTAACTACTTCAGCTATAGCTGTCGATATGGTGATTGTTTTGTCTGAAACGCCGGTGTTGGGTGTCTTTTCTTGATGACAGCCTGACGAGTTTGGCAGTATTTCACATCCTATAACAAAAGTTTAAAAACATAATGAAGGAATGCTCAAATTATTTGACTTTGGTGGCTCACTGCAAGAGCGTTCGCCTCGAATGTTGGTGGGTCGAGACTTTTAAGAATTTACCTCGATTTGTGTGACATTCTTTTTGTCGTACGTCAGGCTTCTCCCACCAGGAAAGTTTTCCCATTCTGAAACAAAGGCTCTCACATTCGAAGACCGTCTTGGCTCGAGCGTTATTGTCCATCCGCTCGATATGATCGAGCCAATAATGTAGTCTTCTTGTTTTTCCTTTTTGAACTACATTAGATTCGCGGTTAGAAGAGAAGATATTCTCCCCCATTTACTCTCTTCGCGCACAGGACCATAAATTTGCCGTAGAATTTTTCTTTCTAAAGAGCCAAGTATAATTATTTTTCCTTCTCTGATTATCGTCCAGCACTCAGCGCCATAAAGCAGAACTGGCAGAATAAGGGTTTTGTAGAGCTAAGACTTTGTCTTTCTTGAGAGATTTATTAATTACCTTAGCAAATTGTTTCAAGTCGACTTCATTTAAATTTTGGGGTTTGTTTTGCCTCCGACTGAGAGATAACTTTTGAAAATAAAAGAGATTGTCCTGACCTTTGCCTAAAGCTTGATTTGTATGTAAACAAAAATCTTTAAAACCTTCAAATAGATTGTTATTGTGCCAAACCCAATAGTCTTTACTTTTGCTTTACTTATATAAATTGGATATTTGCTCATAGGGCTGAGCTTGTTTGGTTTTTAATTTTGCATGGTCCTTTTTACCCTTCAAGTCAGGACTGATCAAGCAATTTTTTGTTTTAGACTGACAAGACTCCCTAAAGTCTTCCAGCATTATAATGCCACGATCAGTACGATCTCGATCGTGATTTGTCACCCGATCGACTTAAATTTTTAAATTTTACGCTTATCTACATAAATATTAGGCCTCCTACGTGCAAACGAAAACATTTTTTTTTTACCAACATCATTTCCCTTTGTTTGATAAAGTACAACCAATTGTTTCTTAGATCAGTTCCGTCACATTTATTTAAAAAAAAAATGTTCAACTTTGTTAAATTTGGATATCTAAATCGAACCGTAAATGGTTCTAATCGGACATGCATATCAGTTTGTTTATTTTCCAATGACTGACACAACAGAGGCAAATTTAAGCTCTCGATCATTGTCAAGATATAAGCGCAAAACAGTTTTGAGCGTGATCACACATCCGTATAGAGATCCCTGACCAATCGGTGACATTTGTCAAAACATAAACGTGACGATGATGTCACCTCACATTCACCAAGTAACACGGTTTTATTTTTTTAGATAAAACATCCCACGCTCGTTAAATCTTTGCACTCAAGGTGTAAGATTACGCAAAATCGTTAAAAAACGATCGATGACTTAATATTTATTTATTTACTTTAGTTTTTTTTTGATAAAACATTCCTTACAACAATATAGTTTGTTTTCATGATATTTTTTTTTTGTTCACCTCTAATTCGATTTCATGCAGCATTGGAAATATGCAAAGGTATATTAACATTGTTTTTCACACATTCCGAATTTTGTAAATATAGTAAGATTTGTTTAAGAGGAGAAAATTGTTAAACAAACCCATTTATAAATTTGCAGACTTACACAATGTTACATGTTTGTGTTTATGTAAATGGATCACCCTGTTGTCCGCAGTCTGTAAGTCCGTAGTGAAATACCTATAAAAGTTGTGTTCTGTTTTTGTGTGATTTACTCACTTGAGTGATTTGATTTTTTTTTTGTTGACCACAAACCTAGTTTTACTTATAGAGCCTGGCCTACTTAAGTAAACTTAAAAGCACTTTAAAGTACATAAATTTACAACAAAAAATATTGCTTGAAATAAGAAAAAAAAAATTAAACAAATCTTGCATGCTTGTTCAAAAACTTTTTTTCTTTGTTGTATTTTTTTGGAGTTTTTAATTAAAAGTTAAACAAACTTATATGAAAAAGCTAACAACTTGGTTTTCATCCTCTTTTTCTTAGGCCAATCGACGTGTTGTGGATCTATTCGAGGACTTGCGTGATGGTCACAATTTGCTTTCTCTCTTGGAGGTGCTTTCTGGCGAACACCTGGTAAGTTGCAACTCGATGACCATTTGATCATATTTTTAAATTTAATCCTTGCATTTTATATTACAGCCAAGGGAAAAGGGAAAAATGCGTTTCCATATGCTGCAGAACGCTCAAATGGCACTGGACTTTCTACGGTTTAAGAAAATCAAACTGGTCAACATACGCGCAGAGGACATAGTCGATGGAAATCCAAAATTGACTCTTGGCCTAATCTGGACAATTATTCTTCATTTCCAGGTAAGATTTCGTTTATTGTTTCTTTAGGTAGAGAACTAACGAGGTTCGGAAAAATAGGACACTTTTGGAGGTTCTCTAACATACATTGACGAATATGTTTACTTTCTACGAAGCTCTACTGTCTTAATTGAAATGGCGCAGTCGATAGTGTCTTTAGACCATTCTTAGCCTTTTGAAGTCTATTCTGTTTTAAATAGTTTCTTGTTTTCTTTTTAAAGAAGCAGTCCTGGCTTATCTTACGAGCATCTTCGCCCTCTTGGGCTAAGGTCTCCTCTATTGCGCTGTCTCTCCGGGAGAGGATGAGGGTTAGAGTTTTGGCTTCCATTCTTTCGAAATGTTAGCCTGATTTGCAGTTTCTCGACTAGGTTGTACCTACAGCTCGTAAAGGTCCTTATTATATCGTCTCCTTCATATCCCGACAACCCAAATATGAACAAATATCAACGAAGAACCTTTCTATAGAAGCCGCCAAGGATTATAGGTTATCCACATCATTAACTTCTTATGCACTGTAATATTTTTCACTCGAGATAGGACTCAAGTTCACGAAAATGCTCACCAGAAAATGACTGTTCCGAACCCCTGCAGCAACATTTGCTTCTCCTTCTTCTTTTAAGTTAGGAAAGATCACAATCTGAACTGAACCCAATAATCTTCTCACTGTCATTTTTTATGACAGGTTAGGCCAAAATTTATCAGTAGTCCTTAAGCCCATCCTTATGTAAGGAGTGCTAGAGTAGTTGACGGCTCTGGACAAGAGAAAAAACATTGCTATACTGAAGAAAACTCAAAGAATATTTTCCGCTTGCATCACAGATCACCCATAGCTTATCTAACTCCCACAACTTATCTAGAAACAATGTTTCACCTGCTTCCCGTTGGAAACTTGGAAAAAGGTGACAATGACAAAATCAACACTAAAGCGGCAATTTAGGTGATGCAAGCATCCTGTACGGCGGCAATACTGCCTCTAGTAATTCGCACTACGTTACCCCCTTCCTAGACTTTAATGTAAAATACAAAACCAGGACTCCAATCAGAAACGCTTAGTATTCGGTTGAGGTGTTACACGATTTCAAAATAAATTCACACAGACGAATATTACGTTTGGAGCAGGGACAGAAGTCGTTTCTTGTAAACTTGATTTGTGTATTTGAAGCAAAATTCGCACAGCTGTTCAAAAAGCTGCGGAACTAAAGCGATGCCGCGAATATCTTAAGTAGATATATCAAGGTATTTAGTTCTTCTAGACCGCAGGGATATCCCAAGCAAATACAAAGAAGGCGAGCTACTAAAGAACGTGCTTAAAGGAACCCTCCTTACAGTGTGGTAGAACCGCCAGCACCCATAGGACTTAAGAAAAAAAGAAAACTCACTGGTAGATTTCTTTGGCAGGTTGAATCTTTGGAAGATAGTCGGCGCCCCCACTGGTGCTGTATTAGTGCTCTCTTCCACAATTTCTTTTGAAGTCGCAGAGCAAGAAGAGGACATCCTGTTCGTCTTCTTTGTAGCTGTTCCGCTTTGTCAGCTACACAGAAAACAGAAAACCCTAGGTGATTACTTCTTTGAATATCCAAGCGATCTTGTCAGATTCCAGTTAGAATTTAAGGAAGATTATGTATATTCGTTTTTCCTCCCGGTCATTTTGGTTAAACAGATAATTGGCGAATTACGCGCCTCGTCGGTTAACAGTGAGTCGAGTTATACATTCCTTCCTTATCGCACTCGGGAACTCTTATGTAGATAACCGACAAAACCCACTCTACGCCAAGCCTTTAGTCACAAGATGGATACTGACAGGATAATTTTATTTTTGTTCGTTAGTCTGACCATCAGTACGTTAACAACTTTCAGTCAGTAAATTAAGAGCTTGAGAGCTGCCTTTCCTCGGTATCGGTTCCTTGGAAATGGGTTGCTTCATAAAAGAAAATCAGACCGTCCACGCACACGCGTATCAGGGTGCGGTATTGCGCTTGTGTGTGCGTTAGTGGATATGTTTCAGGCAGGCTAAAACTTTAACAAACACTTTTGAGTTTTCTTTCTAGTTTTTGCCTTGTTTGCATGAGCGCAACATGGCGCAGTCGGCTGTGTGAAAAAAGCTATATTCAGGCTTAAGAGTTCTTCGTTTCAGAAAATTTTATGTGCGAACACCGAATAAAAGCATTTTAGTTTTAATTTTGTTCGACTTTTTCGACGACACATTGCAAATGGCGCAGTCAATAGTTTGTGCTGATACTTATCCCGAACGTATTGTTGCTTATACACAGTAGTAAGAGAAGGTAGTGTTGAAAATCAATATTTTGAGGTTTTCAGGTAGTGTTGAAAATCAAGGTTAAATTCGTCTTAGATTTCAGTTTGATCTAAAAATGTTTCACTTGATTCGGCTGCTGCAATGAACTCATCCCATGACGCAGTAGGTATGGTGAAATTTCATACTTCGGCTTGTAGTATAGTTTATAATCTGGTTTCTGGTATAGTTTATAAAGAAAGTTTCTGCCTTCCAAGTCTCGATTGTAAGCCGAGTAAATCCGCCGACTCAGCACTTAATGACTTATTAATCAAAATAGAATCCCCTATTAATCGTTACGAAAAACATCCCTGGCCAGGAAATTTAGTCAGGGATCAGGGATGTCCTTCCAGAGAAGTTTCTTGTCTTTCCACCTTAGGCAGGAAATCCAAGACGGCACAATAGGTCCCTCTTAAAAAGACCACAGTTCTAAAGCCCCAGGAAGGCTCTCTTGTTTAAAATCTGTCAATCTAGGTATTTCCGCTTTAGAATCGAATTTTTAAGATTGTCAGGAGATTACCCTACTCGCTTGTTGCTACTGCTGCTTCTTTGCTTAAAAAGGTTGCTCTAAGAATACATCACGATAAATATTCGAGTCGTTAGGAACGACAATGACTCTAGTCAAAAGGTGAAAACTAACCACAGTCATAACTTGTATTCTAGTCTTTAATCAATTAAATGTTGATTATCTGCAATTTGTTATTCAATTTTTGTTTTCGTATGACACAAATAGAAAAAGCTCATAAAATTGTTGCAAATTGTTGTCAGTGAACTCTGAATTCATTAAGTTTATGACTGTAAAAACTTGCTGTAATCTTAAGTATATATGTATTGTTGTACACTAAAGATTATTAAGTTTTATTTACAAGTGTAGCTCGATAAAGTCAGCATTTTGCAAAGCTTTTTCTTAAAAAAAAAGCAAAAAACATGAAAAATAATGATACTGCTTGTATAAATCGTTATCATTTCTGTATCAGTTCTTATATTATGCATGGCGCAGTCGGTAGTGGAGTGAACTTCACTGTTAAAATCAATTTTTTTTTTTGCTTTATTTTGTCCTGGATCTTATAAGCTCTTTATGAACTAAGTACGAAAGCGATTTCAACCGATAAGTCAAAGAGTGACAAACATGTCAAACATGCGACAGAAATTATTATCATATGGCCAAATGATTGAGGCAAAACTTGAAAACGGATTCCCGCATTCAGGACTTATATGACAAATCAAATCATTGTCTTTTACCTGTACCAGTCATATCTATGCATGGTGCAGTCGGCAGTGCCAATTGGTTTCCATTGCATAGGTTTTGACTGATCTTGCTTTGTTTTTTTTTTTTCGAACGTTCACCTAGGCAGTCTTAGGCAGTCTTCAACTGCAACTGTATCCGAGGCGCTGTATTTCTGCGGTGCTTTAAGGTTGCTCTTAAGGTAGAAGTGGATCCAAAACTTCTTTTTGGATCGTCTTCGGGACAGACGAGTGAACTGGAGAGAGTCAAGCAAATATTTGCCTTCTTTGCAGAGGAACTGGGAGCGAACAGATTCCCGTCAAACAGAGGCACTTTCCACTCTCACCAGTCGGCAGTGCTAAATAACAAGACCGGATGCTCGCGCTTCGTTGAAGCCGGATAAGACCGGCGCGTGGGTGAGAAATTCCCCATCGCTCTCTCCACCACGAATCAGCTCCGCAGGTTCCTTCGCATTAGGCCTTAACTTGCGAAGTACACCGTTCCCGCAAGCATTTAGTGGCTACTCAAAAAAAACTGTCTGGTCGACTGGTCAGATGGAGCTTGAAGTTACAGGGCTTTCACTTTGGGATGGCAAGGAAGGAATGCAAAATGTAGTTTCTGGCAATCTTTCTCGATTTCAAATGGATGAGCTACTACAGCTAAGAAGACGTGTCGTATGGAATCACTTTCAGGTCGCCGCGTTTCCCATCAGATTTGTAGCTGGAGCATAGCGTTAAAAACAAATCACAATAGGTTGCCATAGACATGCTCATTTCGACCAACATTCTTTACACAAGAACTTGCTTCAACAACGGCGCTGAAGCACTTTGTGAAGACACAGCATGATACCCAGTGGAGGCTTGTTGGAAGCTGATTGACTTATCTGCTGCCGGCCGTTGTGGAAAAGACACTGTCCAGACTTCGTTAATGATATCTGTTGTGGTTGTTGGTCTCAATTCTACCTACCACCTACCAAATCTGCAAGGCCATAAAACACCATAGCTCGAAAGTCGACGGAAGCAAACCATCACAGGATGGCCTTTTCATATAGACCTTTTAAGACCCTACGCAAAAACAAAATACAGACGTCATATTTTTCGTCGTATTATGATTGTGGTTACGGCAGGTTTTCAACCCAAGTCACACGGCAAAAAGATTGAGAACTATTTTCTTGAACGATGAAAATGACAGAAGACATCAAAATTGGCACGAAGCGAAAGTCAAATTACTGGAAGAGTGATGACTGTTTGAAAATATTGAAACGTATTTAGAATTATTTTTTCGGACGATGAAAATGACAGTTGTCATCCAAATTTGTAGGAATCGAACGCCACAAGGTTTCAAAGCTGTTTTTTCCAATAATAAAAATGGCAGATGTCAGGAATCAACTGTCAAATACATTTGTCTTGTGCACTGCGCAGTGTGCTTTGCGGCTGAAAATCTTGAGGTTATTTGCCGCATAATTTTCAAGCGAAGCTGCACGGCAAAAATATTGAAATTTATTTTTGAAAATTACGTTTTGACGTTTGAAAATTTTTTTATTTGAAAATGACGGTTGCCTTCAAAATTGACAGAAAATAGACCAAAAAAGTTGGTCGTCAGTAAGTGTCAATATGCTGTGGTAAAAATTTCTAAGTTGTCGTGATTTTTCAATATATCAAGTCAATATTCAATATATGTTATCTTCAATAGGCGAGTTGAAGTAAAACCTATGGTCACTGAAGTAGTCCCATTGGAATGTCACCTGTGGTGCACATCAAGGGTACATTCTATACTGTATAGCTTCAAAAAAATGTAGGCATGCATGACGCCTTTGTTTTCCCCATTTGCATAGTAAGCTTTCCCAAACGCTTGCAAATTATAGTCCGTTTTTTGTAATAACGTTCTAAAAACAGCCATTTCTAGTGCATAAATTAAGAGACGTTTTATATGGCAAGCTTCCTACGCCAATATAAGGTTTTCATACATATGCGGCTTAGAGCAGTGGGTAACAAATCACCCAAGCAAAAATCCAACCCACAGCATGTGCCACAATTTCGGTTAAGACATTGAGATTGAATCCTACACAAAATCTACTACTTAAGGCAGTACACATATTTGTTTTTATTACTTTTAATAACACCGATAATGATTTATAGGTTGACAAGCCTGTTTGTTTTTAGTTTATTTTTTTTTTACCTTTGCGCTAAAACGTAATTTTCATTCAGAACTTGAGCTAAAGCATTCATGGAATTATCAAAATAAAAATCAATAATAATTATTATTTTAGTGACTGCGATTAATATTTTTACTGTCAAACTGGTTATAATCTCGACACATTTCGATAATGTGTTTACTTTTCAAATGTCATCGTAAGAAATTCCTTCAAATACTTGACAAATCTTTCTAATTACATCATCGCTTCGCATCGTAGAGATGAAACACTCAAGAAATGTGCTTCACACAATTGAACCTTGAGACCGGAAAAGAGCGCCACATTTTGAGTGCAACTCTAAAGTGGACTTGACATGCGCACTGTGTGTTGGTATGGTATATGTTTTGTTAGTTTCCACTGAAATGAAAACCCAAAAAGAAACGAGCAAAAATAAAGCAGATGGTCAAATATCTCGCCGCAGTATGACATCAGACGCGCGCATATAAACAAAAGACTTGACAGGCAATGAAAACAGACAACAAACTCGGTGCCTCTTTCGAGACTCGACTATTTGCTGTGTGTGCAAACGAAAATGCTCTTTGCAGCTCCTTTACTTTTCGATGTTTTTATTATTAATAATTAAGTTAGAAAGAAAAAAGAATGAACGCCACAACAAAGGTTGTAAAAAGCTTATGTCTCGTTGTCGTCATTTTAAGCACCAGCAGTAGCACAATGACAGCAGCACACACACTATCCCATTGACAGGCATTAATCTACTTTGTCGCCAGTGTGTAAAAAGCAGCGGCGCGGCGTAACGTAATAACTCTTTTTTTAGATATGCGATACCATAACAATACAACATGGTACACCTTGCCTACACTCCCACCACCACCTGCTGCTGCAGTTATGTTAAGCCCGCACCATACCAAGACACGGCAGAATTTGTGTTGGTGGTGAGGTAACCCCGGAGCAGCAGTCCCACACTTTTGCGTTCATTTCAATAATTGTTAAAAGGTAGGCAGAGTAGAACTCACCTGTCTGACGGACGGTCAGAAAAATTCGCCTCGAGATAATTAAGGGCATTCGCGACGCGATGTGCGGACAACTGAAGTGAGCTTCAATTTCGAGCTCGAAAGCGTTAGAATCCCTCACTTGACAGCGCGATCTGACTGTAGAGCTGGTGGTCATGTTGTGTTTCTTTTTTACCGCCACCACACTTTTTGTTGTTGTTGCTTTCTGCTCTGCAAACTGAATGAACCGACACGACGACACACCTGGGAGACTTTAAGTGAATTGAACCTGACGATCATATGTTAGTCGTTGGTGAGACGCCGAGAATACATTCGAGTTCGAGCTGTGGTCGAGAGGAATTTTAAAAATTAAAATTAATTTTCGCTGAGAACAAAATAATCGATATTTCCGATAACAAAACGATTCTAAGGTTGTTTGATTCGCGTGCTCGTTTCGGGGAATACGAAACGGTTCAAGTTCATTTTGGGATAAAAAAAAACTCGCACATTCCATCTGCGAATCTAGCCGTGTCACCTGGCTTATAGAGAAGATCCCTAACCGTGTGGATGGCATTAACTTTTTTGCCCGTACGATTCACGCTTGAAAACACTTGAGTAATAGTCGGGGGAAATTCGTTCTCACCTATACATTCTGTGTCATGAAAATGTTTTTTTTTTAATTTTTAACTAGTGATTATTAATTAGAGCGGACAAATGGGCAAAAGTATTTCGAACAATATTCTTATCGAAAAATTTTCGATAAACGCCCATTAAAATTGATAACACAAACGAAAAATCGAAAACAATATTCGATTGTGAAGATCGTAGTAGAACTTTTCGGCAGTGTTTTTTTTAGTTTTGTTGTGTGTGAATAGTTTGGGTTTTGTGTCTTTCTTCGGAGAGTTCACGTATCCGGTCGACAGAGTTCAACCAGCAGAGCCATTTTTGTTTCTTTATTCATGAGGCAACACCAAGCAGAACCATAATTGGCATCAACGTAGAAAATTAGACAAGAGTGTTACGAATTGACACGCCAAACGGTGGCAGCGGCAACGGGCGGTGGCGGCTTGGTAGTCACAGACAACAGAGGAAAAGAACTTCGTCTCTATTAAGCAAAAAACTTCTCAACTTTCCTTATATGCTGTTGCTTCAGTGCGGAGTGACGTCTACGACTTTGTTCTCCCTCGATAAAAATGTATAAAATCGATGACGAATTCCGGCCTGGCGGTGGGCGTGTGTTCATCAAGGCGACACAGGAAAACGCCGATCAACGATCCTCCAGTGTTGGAAGGAAGTCGAGCCTTCGAAAAGGATCAGCGATAACGACAAATCTCGACGATCGAAACATTCGCTTTCGACACGAAGTCAAGCATGAGAAGACGATTGAAGCTGTGATCAGAGACTATCCCGATGTTGGGAGTGGTGGTCCACTGCCACCGGCATCGTCGACCTCTTCGATTGACCGAACACTGGTGGTAAGGAATCACTTTAATGGACGCGATCGTATTCTCGCCGATATCCCCCGAGTCGATGGCGATGTGAACTCCTTCCATTCGATCACCAAGAATAAACGAATGTCGACCGAGGTACTCGGTTCGAGTATGGAAAGTACGAAACTGTCACAGCGTGCTCCTGACGGACATCGGCGAATCACCACACATATAGTGCGGAAGGTTACAACTCTTAGTCGGGCCGAGGAAAAGGAGCAGGCTCAGAATCTACTTCATTCGGCTAAGAGTGTGCGAACTACTGAAATTGGATACCATACACCACAGGCTATTGAAGCGAAGCGCCCAAAGGTAGTTGAATATTTTTAAGATCCTTCTATTTCCCACATATAGTTTGGAATATCCGAACTAGTCAAAGTCTGCCTGAGCTTTCTTACTGAACGTGTATATCCAACAGGTGTCGGTAATGAAGAGTGATTGCAAAAATTGTGCAAAGGAAAAGGGCCAACAAAAATCTGTTAATTTAAATAACTAAAATATGTACTCGTTTAAGATATCCAAATTTAAGCTGAGCAAAACCTGCCTGAGCTCCTTCACTGAACGTTTCACGGATGCAAATCCGATAGGTCCCTACAACGAAGAATGATTACGAAATTCGTAGAAAGGACGATTTATTATACTAGTTGATTTCAATCACTAAAATATTCGTTGATACCCATTTTATGATCACGGAAAATTTGCCTGAGCATCTTCACTGAACGTATCATGGTAGTTAATCCGGTAGGTACCTACAATAACAAATGATTACAAAATTTGTAGAAGGATAAGTGACTCTGACTGTGGGGTGCCGTGGCGTAGTGGTTAGTGTGTGTGCTGACTACGCCGGAGGTCTGGGTTCGAATCCTGCCATCGTCACCTTGAAAAAAAAAGACTTGTTCTTTTTCACGGTCCCCACCTCCGCGAGGGTCTGACAAGCCCTCCGAAAGTATCATTTGTCTTGAAAAACCTTTCAAAGTGCCGTTCGGATTCGGATATAAATTGTAGGTCCCCTTGTATGTAAAGAAATTAACACACCAGCATACATTGTTGAGAAGTTGGCCCCTATTTTTAATTTAAGTGACTCTGACTATAGAAGTTGGTTTCAATCACTGTAATACTGGTTTTGAATTTCTTGATTGAAATCACGGTACGTATCATAGACACTAACGATTACAGAAGCTGTAAAAAGGGCAAACAACGATTTGAATTTCTAAATAAGAACTAACAAATTTGCATCAACAGATTCCTTTGCCAGTTGGTTTTTTTTTAAACTCATTCTGACCTACTGGATAAATGTGATCTAACGAATAGTAAAGAGTTGGTTAGTTAAGCTGGTTGTCAACTTCTGACACTTTTATTAATGACATTTAACATTAATAACTGCTAATATCAAAAGCTGAAAAAATTACACTAGTTCAATTCAGATTCCTTTGCCAATAAACTATGATCTTTCCAAGTTTTCTCATTAGAATTTTTTTATTGAAGTATGTTTGGAGATCTTAAAAAAAAATGAAAAGCATCTCTGGTGACATTTTACCCTTCCTTCAGTCCCTGTCTCGCTTATTGTTAAACGAAATGTTCGTCTCTTGCTCCGAGAGTAATATAAAAAAGTCATTATTTTTTTTAAGTTTCAGGAACTAAACAGAACTGAAAATTCCAAACAGGGAGGCTCCTAGTTCTTTTACTGTTAGAGTAAAGACGTGTAATTAAGGTTAGAAATCAATTTGTTGACAGTAAAAGGCTTCCTCAATTTATTTTAGAAGGTTCGTTCATATATTTTTCTCAGTGACCCTCTCTTTTACACAAACTCAGATGTTGACTTCTCTGGAGGTAGACTGTTGGTTTTTTTCTTGAACTTAATTCTGTTTGATAAATTATTTCAGGGGTTGTATAATAAATTTCAGAAAGCTATTTTAGTTTGAGACTTCTACACGTGTTTTTTAATGACTCTCCAAGCTAAACACAAACTTTCTCCGAATACTTTTCGCTTGTAAAGTTTTTTGATAAGATGGTCTGAGTTGGCGCCAAATAAGTTCATTTAAATATTTCTTAAGTCCTTTCAGCGTCAAACCACTAGTTGTCAAATTTCTGCGTCGAGTCTTCTATTTGGACTAGCAGGCCAACCTTTTATTATGTCTCCATACCAATCCGCGAATAAAATAATTCTTCAGCTATTCGTACACAAATTTAAATTCACTCTTCAAGTTGGTAAAAAAAAATCTGCTCGCAAATCTCATTCACCCTTTTAACAAACCTCTTTTATGTCACTTTTAACCCTTTCGCACACTTTTATTACTGTTTGTAACTCGAAAAAGGAAACCTTCACTGTCTGCTAGGTGACTATGTGACAGATTTATCAAAAATGCGTTTTCTATAGGGAGTTTTACAACGAGATTGTGTTCTTACTCCTGGTAAATGTCATGGTCACTCTCCTTTGGGAGCCAAAAAGTCAACAAAATAGTACTCGTGTCAAATTAAACTTATGTTTGTCCGGTGTAGACACTTCAGGATTTATTATTAAATCTACGTCTTAAATTATTATTATGCCAGCAAAACTAAACGAAAACTTAACGAAACCGAGAAAATGATAGTAATGCAATGCAATATTATTTGCGTTTAGTGAGTAATTTATGAAAGCCGACTATGAGCCGGTTTTTCAGTGCTGAGTTATGCCCAGCTTAAACCAAGATCTGTTAATCATGTAGCAAAACAATTCTGGAATTAACTCGGCGAACAGTTTTTCAGTGCAGAGTTAACTCCGCCAACAAAGTTGTCAAAATCTTAGACTCTCGAAATTATTGACTCTCCCAGCTCTCATTTCACATAGAAAAACCCAGTAAAAGAAGTTCGAGTTATTCTCAAATGTCATTTTTCACAGCAACGCGCAATTCAACTGACATTCCACGCACAAAAAACATTCAAAGAAGTTCATACCGTTCTCCAGAAATGATCCGAGATTAACTCACCAAATTTGGTGAGTTAAGCCGAGATAAACCCCAGATCTTAGTTCTCTGAAAAACTCATTTCTGGTGCTTATCTCAGTTTAACTCGGAAAGTCGGATGATCTCAAACTGAAAAACCGGCCCTTAAAGGCATACAACAGAAAACAACTCATTACAGAAAATCAAACCTTAGTTTTTCGGTTTGAAACTTTAATGAAATTTATGCTTATACGAAATAAAAGTGAACGAAACTTAATGAATCTGAACCTGATTTGAGATCGATTCGTGAATATCGCCCTAGTTCGTAGTTCTTTCAATAGTTTTTTTTGCATAAAAAAACAGGCTCCAACCCCAGGAATCAAATTATAAAGACCCTATAATTTGATTCCTGGAGACCTATGCATTAAAGAGATTATGCATAGCCCAACCGCCTAGCTGACTTGCCCCCGAACTGTTGCGCCTCCCAGTTTTAAAGTTTTTCTTCGCGAACGGCAAAGCGATGCGCACAGTTTTCTTGTCAAAGAATCGAAATCCCTAGTTGGTAGAAAAGATTCCATTCTTGTTGTCAAATTAAAATAGCCTTAAAAAAATTCATATTAAAGAAAATGGGTTAACAGAATTTCTTCAGGTTACATTTAAGGTGTTTCTTAGACCTCGAATCTGTTTTAAGATTTAGAACTCTATGCATTCAATTCAATTTAATATTGTAAATTAACTTTTGCGACGTTTCTTTATTAGGAACGGAATTAATCTGACGTTGGGTCCGAATATATCGCTCTAGCTGAACTACTTACACAAGGAACACTTATGTCAAGATCTGTTGTCGGGATTAGGTAGATTAGGTAGTCGTCAGATTAGGTATAGTCGGGATCTACCTAATCTGAGAACAATTCTGTTACTCCTAGAGAAAGCAGCTTAGTCTTATGTAAATTATCTTGTGCAATATCCTCAGGAGTATCTGTGAAACTTTGTTCGTTGGGCATACAGGGCAAAGCTTTACCCAATATTTACTACCCCTGGCCGGTATTACTTAAGCTAAAAAAATACTCGCATTTTAAACAACTTACCGAAAAGATTTACCCTTAGAAAGTCGGCAAAACCGACTTTTCTTCTTACTTATATTAATCAAGTGACTAGGACTTATTTTGTAAAGAGGTATCGGTCGGCATCCTAAATCCTAATGGAATTGCAGTTCCACATCTTTTCTGCAATTCAAGAAAGGGTCGTGCGTGTAAATAGAACGGTCGTTTTTTGTAAATAGAACGGTTTAGGCTATAGGGTATCAAACAATTCGTCCAGACTGTCATCGTGTCACATTGTTTATTTGCCAGAAGTTTCTTACAAGGTGTAAACTTATGTCAAGGTGTGTCTTCAAGAAGGTTAATACTCAGCTCACAATATGCTTGATATAGGCCAAACTACTAAGCGGGTGCACATTTACCTAGCACAAAAGCGACGCCTACACATTCTTTCTCTTTGTTGCAACAGTAGCCATATGGGATGCATTAAAAGAACGTTTCATTCCAATCAATGTTCTTGAAAATTTTGTAAACAAGTTCAGACGAAATTAACAAAAACAACTGTGAAAAAATGTGCGATGAATAAATAAAATATGGCAACACTTATGTCATATGGAATCTGCATAAAACAAAAGCAATTTCATTAGTATAAATATTGTTTCTGAAATCTACCCACAAATCCACCCACCGTATTCTTTCTTAATGAATGAACACCTCCAATCGAAGCCTATTTTGAAAAGAGTTTCATTCAAATGTTATAAAAAAAAAATGTTAAGTATTCATTGAGTGAGAATTTTAATTAGATCAAACGACAGTCATTAAACCTTAGAACTATGTTAATTTTTATTAAGTTTTAAAGTGGTGTTTCATTGTGCTATGAACAGAAAATTCGACATAAGGTCCACCTCTCTAATGGCTTAGTGTTTTTGCGTAGTGTTTTTGAGTAAAGAAAAATGTTAACCTTGCTTTTTGACTTTGTCATCGACCAAAAAGAAAATGTTTTTACACAGATTTTAAATAAATTAATTAGGTATACCCATTTCCCACACCGCTTAAAACCCTTTTTAAAACCTATTTGCTTGTTTTAACCCCAAAAACAAGGAAAATATAAACAGCCGGGACGGATATGCAACAAAGTATTCCACTCGGATTTCAAAAGCTGATGGAAGCTGAGGAAATGTCATCGTCGCTCCTTTTCTTTAAGCAAAAATGACACTAAAAGAGTAGAAGTGACAAGTTAATCATTCTTGTCCGGTGGAAACACTTTGAGAACTATTTTTTTCCACACGATGTAAGCAGCCTATGCTTACACAGGTTTTGATTGTCCGTTAAAATCCATTTTGGATAAAATTTGTAAGGGCCAAGATTTGGTCTGTGCAACTTCTGGACTTCTTAAAACCTTCTTGTTCGGCGGAAATTATTTTTTTTATGACAGTGCCGATTTGTTCCAGGATCATACGTTCAAAAAGTTTTAAGCCAAGTGACCTGAGAGAAAAAGGCCGATAGTTTTGTAGGGAATCTGTGGATTTTCTTGTCTTTAAGAGTGTTTTGATGCTTGAATTTTTTTTAACCTAGATAGACCTCTGGGGGTGACTTAATCTCCTCGCGTAAACTATTCTAACTTTACGGCACCAAAGGTCGTTTTAGGTCTAGGTGCCATAGTTCACAATAGGCAAAACAAAAAGTAAAAATTAATTTCTGCGGATGACAGTGCTGCGCCAGTTTCAGTTTATATTGAGAAGAGGGCAGTCTCAACATTGACCTAAGAAAAGGGGTTTGAATCCGTAGCGTATGATGATGTACTTCTGCGTAAGTTGTAATGAGTGAGAGAGTTGAGTAACCTCGGTGCCTTTCAAGCTGAGTGTTTAAAGTCGACTCTGCTGACTTGACCGTGCTCATCAATTTCTGCTTCGCGTAGCTATTTTGATAGATTTAGGTGTCCATTTGAATAGAATTCTTTGTAACCATATATTACTGTCTTCAATCCAACACGGAATGAATTCCTTGCGGAGGTCCATCAGATTTCGCAGAAAATACTTTCTATGAGGATTTTAAAGTTGACTTTTACTATGAGTATTTTAAAGCTGACTTTTGTTATGACAAGTCGGTGGTGGCTGTTTTGGATGTAATTTTTTGACTTTTATGGGCGGAATTCTTCTTATGGAATTTGTTATATTTTATGGAATTTGTTATATTTTATGAAAAAGGACACATGATATGCTTTTGACACCGACGCGCTTCTGTTACGCTTATAAGAGCTGGTTTCCGGTGCGAGGTCATAGTTTTGGAGGTCATTGCTTCGAGCCCCAGTTTCGGAGTTAAAGTGAGGTTATCCTCAGAAATAAGTTTTCCGTCTATTTAAATCCTGGGCTTACCTAGCCAAATTGGTGGTAAATTAAGAAATAATCTGTGGAAAACAAACTCATTTTCTTTTCCTGTTTTTAAATGTTAAATGACAGTTGCTTCGCGTGTTTCTGTCAAAAAGTACTCGAACTTCTTATGCCTGTATTTTCTATAACAAAAAAACGTTGGGAGAGTCATCGATTTCGAGATTCGCAGATTTCGATAACTTTATCGACGAAGTAAACTGAGTTCACTGGGAAACTGGCTTTTGGGAACTTCAGATTTGTTTAATTCCGGGTTTAACAGATCTGTGTTAAACTGGCTCTTCTGCATATATTTTCTTGTTTAGCTATCGTCGAATAACACCTTTGGGGATTTCGAAAAAAATACTGAAAAACACGTCTTGCATTTCACCCCAGTATTGAGATTCAGACACTGAGTGGATATGTCGGACTTTTTACCTTCGTGTGAATAGAACGTTCATGCAAATGTCCTTTCGTCCACCTTTTAAAATCTGTTTAAGATGTGCACATCTCGCTACCTATTGCCTATATGTTTTTTCCCAGTTCTTTGCCAAGCTATGTGAAGTCGATATGTCAGCTCTTCCATTTAGTATTTATGAAGGGAACCTTTCCATGTAAAGTAAGGTACCCTTCTTGATGAGATTGATCTACCTGTTTCAGTGCTCAAACATTTTTAGACAAAGATTGAGGCTTGATTAGATTGCAAACTAGATACGTTATTTGAACAAACGTCTTAAACATGCTTTTAGACCCTCTTGGTAGCATTCTTAAATTTTCAGGTGCTGCACCCGTATAACAACACCGGTGAACACTGTTTTCCCATATTTGTTTAGTCCCACACAGGAAACATTTTAAATTGGTCACACTCAAGTAGAGATATTTTTCAAACCTTAAAAATTAAAGAAATCCTCGCAAGTATAGAAGGTTTGTTGCTTTTTAAAACAACGACACAAGAAATTCTGGGAGAAACAACGAAATTTTATCTCGAATTTCGTTTAACCTAGGGCGTTGCGTTAGCACAAATCCCACGCACAACCCTCATTTTGTTTTTCATTGAAGCCGCATTCAGATTCAAGCTTTTGTTAAACATTATGCACAACTCCTTTTAAGTCTTCAAAATAGAAGTCTTATTCACAATAATGTCTTTTTGAGAAGCGCAACATGAGCAAAATAAAAACATACTTAATTTACCATCAAAAATACTTGACGCACAAAAAAGGACCATATACCAATTAAGGCATTAATAAATTTCTCCTCTCGACTACTTCTACCTTTCATCGAAAGAAAAAGTCGATCTTGTCCGTCAGTCCATTTAAGCGCCATTGTACAACACCCCATGAGTAGATGAGACCAATAAATGCGTCCATTGTGATCGAATGAAAAGCAATTACGTGTGTAGGCTGAAAGTGCCAGTGGATGGACTCTATATAAATATAATGTATAGGTAGGTACATCTGGAATTCACCAGTCGTCAGTCCACCACACACTTGAATGTCTTTTGTGGCAGATTTTCTTTTTGATAGGAATGCCAAATGACGTCAGCCTCAGTATGACGAGACTGCGACGGCGCGACATATGGTAAACGCAGAAAAGCAAAAAAATAACGATACTTTTCACTTTAGGCGCTTGGATGGAAGAAGCAATCATGTTTGGCTTTATTTTTTTTTTTTCATCTCACATAAGTCCAATTAGGTGGGAGTTGCACACACAGTTGCAAAAGCACAAGTCGCTAAACTGGAACAAACAATACAGCGTGGGGTAATGTCTATAATCAGCCAATTCGAAGGTAAACTTCTGTATGTAGGCGGGAGCTGCAGATAGATCGACATTTTGGTCATTGAAACAAAAAAAAATTCAATAAAATTGTCCAATCAAGCTGATTGTCAATTTGGTTTAACATTTTTATTGTGTGAGTTATGTGAAAGGGGGTAGAATGGACGCTTATGCCCACTCCAGATGGCATATTCCAGTGGTTCAAGCACTGAAAACTGACGATTAATTTCTTGGATCAGCCTTCTGATCAAAACTTATGAAATCTTTTTTTTTCTTTCTTACGTCAGCCAAGAACTATGGGGTAGAAGTAACAAGAGACCTATTATGATATGACCTTGAAGTTGAATTGTCGGTTTATACCAGTCTTGTACCATTTTAAACTTGATTGCTTATGTCCATCTATAAAAAGGGTTTATTTCTCGATGTTAACGTAAGGCTTCTTTGTGACCTCATCTGCCTTTGATAAGATCCATGCTTCTGATGAGGGTCTTATGAATTGACACTTAAGTTGCTCGAGAGATGGCTCTGCCCCGTGTTGCCTCTTAGTTTAAGAAAGCAGAGGTAGGTGAACAAAGTCCCTAACAACGTCAAAGCTGTAGCAGTCTATGGCGATGTTTTATTCAAAACTTTGGTGTTGATTGTCTCTTCATGATGGCAGCATACATACTTGGCCTTGCCTTCCTTGTCTGGCTAAGCAGCTTCCCGAAAGCTTCGCTGACTGACTGACACCCTCGACCTTCGAAGAGTTTTTCGCCCAGAGTTGCCTTTCTCAAGGCCGACTTCACGACTCGTGAGGTTTTGCTCAGATTTTTTAAGTTATCCAACAGAGTCCTGGTTACCCCTGGAGAGCGCCCTATGATGGACTCATGCTCTCTCCGGTGAGTCATATAGGTTAATCACGACCTTGGCTTAGATTTCCTCATATTATTAGACTTTGCACTTAGAGATTTGCTCCTTATTCGCACAAAATGCAGCTCTTCATAAAAAAGTAAGATTAAAAAAAGACCTTCCGGTAGTCCAAGTTAAGGTATTTTTTTGTATTATATTTAAACACCTGCTCCCTAGATAAGTACATTATGGAAGGTGACCACCTAAGCTTTGTTTACTAATGCTAGGTTAGGTTGGTTTAGGTTGCGTGACAGTCTTCGCTCAGCAGGGTCACACTTAAACCAACCTTCGGGTGGTTCATTGCGATTCTACATTTTTGGTTCTCAGCCAGAGGCTCGAATGACGACGACTCTATTTAGGGCGAAAAGGACGAGGCTACCAGTCTTAGTGTAGACCTTTTCCGAAAGGGATAAAATAGATTCACCCGAAAGAGTTAACCAGGGCGGGAGTAACAGTTTTGATGTGAACCACTGCTAACAGGAAACTTGAAGCCAGTGAGTGCTTGCTGAAAAGAGAAGCCAAAATAGGGCAAAAAGGTAAGAATTTGCCTTGAGAGTGGGAGAGGCAGGGCGGAATGTGATTTTATCACTCATTTTGCAGAGAGAGGGCGCAAAAATTCCGCGTCAAGATGCAATGAAATTAATCGCCCGGGGTTTCCCCTGAGCTTTAACAACCCTCAAAATTTCTTATGATAAGCCGAAAAATCTCGGGTCGTTAATGATCCGGGGAATCCAGACACTGGCTCCTGGCCTTTCGGCTTTTTTTACGGCTTTTAGCTTCGCACCAGGCCTCAAAGTGTTGACTAGATATAGTCAGCAAAAGTTTGACACCCGTCCTTGAAGGTCAGTTACGCCGGCCAGCGTCGGGTTGACTAGGCAGTGCTACGCAATGCTTGAGGATAATTGAGCTTTAAGGAGCCTCCAATCATCCGCACTTATAATACCTTCCTAGTCGCTCTGGTCCATGATACCGAAGGTCAATGGTCATTCACAACCTCGCTATAATGGTTAAACACCGTTTAGGATGTCCTGTTTTTCTTTAGAGTTTAAGCCGCTGTCCTGCGACCTGGAACTCGTAGACGTCAGGTTCGAGGTGTAGACTTGGTAGAGCTTCAATGAAACCAGAAGCTCTACCAAGTTCTGACTCTCTAGTTCTGACTCATACTATTCGATAGCTTTTCTGATTCGAGCTGACTTTAGCAAATGGCGTACCCCTAGAGTTTGCGTTTCCAGGCTTTTTTGAGAGTTTTCGTCGGAGTGTCCTCCAGAAGCAGATTGAAAACTCTCGATGAGTGCTTTGGCAAGATTGGCAGATTTTCGGTCACTTTCACTTTAACTTTTTTCTCCATCTTTCAGCAGACTCTTCAAGGTGTAGTGATGTAATGTTATGGAGTAAATGTAAAGCTTATCACTGGGGCACATCTGTTTTGGAGATTAATTATCTCCATCATCATTATCATTTTCAAGTAGCCACTAATAAAATATTGTAGATCCACTTCAAATGCTTAAAGAATCCGGACTAAAACGTTTGTGTTCTTACTTTCATAGATTTTCTTTTGAAACAACAGTCAACTCAAAAACTGTCGTTGAAACTCTGCTACGGTCTTAACTCCTTAAACCTATTTATCTCTTATGTTTTCTTAAATGATTTCTCCAATCGTTATACTCTTGTAAATGCGAAAAAATTTATTAAATGTAATTCTCCAACGTTTCGTCAATTATTTGTGGACTTCCTCAGGGTGTTTTTTTTTTCAAGTTTGATACGAACAATTTTTAACTATTTGATATTTTTCTCTCGCAGATCTCCGATATTGTTGTTGGAAAAGAGGACAACGTATCCGCTAGAGAAGCTCTTTTAAGATGGGCGCGACGCTCAACAGCTCGGTATCCCGGTGTCAGGGTTAACGATTTTACTGGCTCGTGGCGCGATGGCTTGGCGTTCTCCGCTTTGGTGCATCGCAATCGGCCCGACCTGCTTGACTGGCGAAAGGCAAGGTCTGACCGACCACGAGAACGCTTGGAAACCGCGTTCAGTGTAGTCGAAAAGGAATACGGTGTTACCCGTCTGCTGGATCCTGAAGGTACATATTTTTTTTGTTAGTTTTCGAAGAGAATTTTGAAGAATATCCTTTTCCTTACAGATGTGGACACAAACGAACCCGATGAAAAGTCTCTGATCACGTACATATCCTCATTGTACGATGTATTCCCAGAGCCACCATCCATTCATCCACTTTTCGACATGGAATCACAACGTCGCGTCCATGAATACCGTGAACTGGCCCAGCAATTCATCTATTGGTGCCGAGAAAAAACTGCCTACCTGCAGGAGCGCTCGTTTCCTTCCACTTTGATCGAAATGAAGCGCCTGCTAAGTGATCTCAATCGATTCCGTACGGATGAGGTCACTCCAAGGAAGCGTGAAAAGACAAAACTCGTCCAGATCTACAAGGAGCTGGAACGATATTTCGAAAGTATCGGTGAGATCGATGTGGAGCCCGAGTTGCGACCAGACTCGATAGAGAAGGTCTGGTACCGCCTGCAGACAGCCTTGGCGGATCGTGACCACATACTGCAGCAAGAAGTAGAGCGCTTGGAGCGTCTGCAGAGGCTGGGCGACAAAGTGCAACGAGAAATCAAACATGTCGACATGAAGTTGACCGACTTGGAGACTCGAATAAGTGAGGAAAGCCGTCGCATCGAGAGATTACATCCAATAGATGCGAAAAATATCGTCGAAGCTCTCGAGACTGAGATTCGACACTTGGAGGAGCCCATTCAGGATATGAACCAAGATTGTTTAGTCCTAAAGGAGGGTCGTTATCCCCAAGTCGCCGACTTGCACAAGAAAGTTCAGAAATTGCATCAACGATGGTCGCAGCTACGAACAACTTTCCATTCGACTTTGGTGCAAAAACTGTCCGGGCTAAAGTACCCAGTGCACGAGACAACTGTGACACGTCAAACGCGAATGGTTGTTGAGTCGAGGCAAATCGACACAAACCCTTCCTTCCGTGACCTGCAAGAGTACACCGAATGGTGCCAAAACAAACTGGTAAGCAAAAAAATCTGTGCTTTAGCCACTGTTGCCAAGACTAACTATTTTTTTTTTCTTTATTAGAAACAACTCCTGGCCGCCGACTATGGCTCCGATCTGTTGTCAGTTAAAGAAGAACTCGAGCGCCACCAGCAGGAACACAAGACAATCGATCAGTTCCACTCGAAGATCATCCAAGCCGAACGCCAACAGACCAAATTCAGTGGCGACGAACTGAACCTCTACCAGCAGCGGTTGAATCAGCTGCAAAAACTGTACGCTGAGCTGCTGAGCACGTCGACCAAACGCTTGTCGGACATCGATTCACTGCAGCATTTCCTGGCCCAGGCTTCAGCCGAACTGCAGTGGCTGAATGAGAAAGAACAAATCGAAATCACACGCGACTGGGCTGACAAAAACCTCGACCTTCCGTCCATTCATCGGTACTATGAGGTGAGTCCTGTGGTCATGCCACTAGCATGTAGTCTAGCTTGTAGCGTTTTACTAGTCTGTACAAGTGAATCTCGAGGTACAAAGCAAATATTATAAATTTCAGTCTTCTTTCAAGCGATCTTTTGGCAACGGAGAGGAGGTGAGTCTATCCTGGCTGCCATCTCGTTTTGTGTTCTCGCATCTAGTTTCCATAAATTCGCACTTTTGCTTCCTAGACATAAATTATATCGATTGCTCCTTTTTGTCCTGAGGTGTTGTTCTTAGTCATACGAACTGTTCCTTGTCGAGACAAATTTCTTGATGGTCTTTGTTTGGTCATTTCAGAATCTAATGTCGGAGCTGGAGAAGCGCGAGCTTCATTTCGCTACGATTTTGGATCGAGGAGAGGCGCTACTCAACCAACAGCACCCCGCATCGAAGTGTATCGAGACACACTTGAGTGTGCTGCAGCAGCAATGGGCATGGCTGCTCCAATTGACGTTGTGTCTGGAGGTACATCTGAAGCACGCAACGGAGTACCACCATTTCTTCACCGAAATCAAAGACGCCGAGCAGTGGCTGGCCAAGCGCGACGAAGTACTCAACACAACGTACTCACAGTCGGACTTTGGGCTGGATCAGGGCGAAACCCTCCTAAGGGGAATGCAAGATCTACGCGAGGAGTTGAATGCCTTCGGTGAAACCGTGCAAACACTGCAGAATCGGGCACAGACCATTGTGCCGCTGAACAAGCGCAAACAGCCAGTCAACCGGCAAGCTCAGGTGCAAGCGATATGCGCCTACAAGCACCAAGGCCAACAGGTGAACGTTGAGAAGGGCGAAACATGCACCCTCATCGATAACTCTGGACGGGTCAAATGGCGCGTACGTACAAGCCGAGGTGCTGAGGGTTCACTGCCAAGTGCATGTCTGCTGGTTCCACCACCAGATCCAGAGGCGATCGAAGCAGCCGACCGTTTGAAGCGACTCTTTGACCGATCGGTGGCACTGTGGCAAAAGAAACATCTGCGGTTGCGTCAGAACATGATCTTTGCCACAATTAAGGTGGTGAAGGGCTGGGACTTTGAACAGTTCCTGGCAATGGGACCCGAACAGAGAACCGCCATTCGACGGGCGCTCAACGATGACGCAGATAAATTGCTCAGCGAGGGCGATCCCAATGACCCGCAGCTGAGACGTCTGCGGAGGGAAATGGACGAAGTTAATCGTCTGTTTGACGAATTCGAAAAGCGAGCCAGGGCCGAAGGTAAGCACATGAGTGGGTGGCTCATAGAATTTTAGCAATTTTTCAATTAACTGATCGCGTCTCAATGCCTTTTAATTAGATAATAGTTTCGCCTCCAAGATCTTGTGTGTGAGCTGACAAATATTTTCCATGGTTTGGACGTGTCAGAACGCATTCACAGTCAATTGGAGACGCACAGAATGAGGAAAATATTTGTCAGTCGCAAAGCTCGGGGTGTTTACTTGTTATTTTCTATCCTTTCTCCCTTTCGATACTCATCGTGTATTTTTTTCAGAGGAGAGCAAACAGGCCAGCCGCATATTCACCGAGGAGTGCATTACCATCAAGGGTAAACTGGAAGATATGGCTCGTGAGTTGGATCACATCCTATCGTCGCCACTGCCACGGGACCTGGATTCCTTAGAACATGCCGTACAAACGCACGAGGACTACCAGCGTCGCCTGCGAATTCTCGATCCTGAGCTTAAGCATTTGCAAGAGACGTTCCGCACAATTGCTCTGAAGACTCCGGCATTGAAGAAGAGCTTGGATAATTTGCTGGAATTGTGGAAGGAGCTGAACACACAGAGCAACTTGCACGGTGATCGTTTGAAGCTGCTTGAAGGCTCTCTAGCTGGTCTAGAGGACAACGAGCATGTTATCTCCGAGTTGGAAAACGCTCTTGCCAAGCATCTGGACCTGCCATCATCCGCAGAAGGTCTGCACATTGTATTCAAACAGTTGACCAACATGCAGGATATCATTACGCAACAGCAACCTGCAATGGACAAAATGAACGATGCTGCTGATCAGTTGGGGCGAATGGGTGTGCCAACACGAGTGCTGGGCGACTTGAAGCGCCTCACCTCGAATGTGGAACGTATGAACACCAGATGGATTAATGTCTGCACGCAATTAGCCGAGAGGTAAGTGATATTCCTAAAGTTAGTTTAAGAAAATTTTTATTGATGTGTGAAGCGTCCGTGCGCTCAAAGCAAAGGAAGAATCTTGGTCGTTAGTGACTTTTCAGAAAGCTTTTTTGTGAAACTTAATGTTTCAAGCATCCGCAATATACCAACGAGATGTAATGAAACATCAACGTAAAATCCTACTCCCACAATCGTTGTGCCTTTACGAGGAAAAACCAAGAGTATTTCCACCCTGCCTTATATTAAAAAGCAACCGTTTTATTTGCATGTAAGGGAAAGCGTAAGAGAACAAGGACCCTACTTTTATACCTTACTTTTATACCTACCTTCCGGTACACAGTGATTCCAATCCGACGGCACCAGCAAGCAGAGTTTCGTTTAAAACAAACATTTTCCGTTTGCAATTATGACGCAATGACGCAAGGGGTATCATCTTAGGTTGTGTGAAAGGCGTTGCTTACTCTCAAAATAATCAATCTATTTATCACAACGATTTTTGTTTATTATGAAACAATTTTCATAGCTCCTGCCCAATAGCGGACTACTGACGTGACTACCTTAGCAAGGAGATGATTCTGTCTGCATCTCGGCCCTTCTTTTTTCGGAATAATACGCGATATGACAACATATTTCAAATTTATTGGTAATTTTACATCTATACCGATATTCTATGAAGCTCAACAAAGCTGACAATTTTAGATTTATAGAGTGGTTCGCGGCGGACGACGTTGCATCGTACATCAGGTTCCTCAGTTTTGGCCCCAATAATGAGCTCTGCAGTACTCCTCTTGTCACGAGAGACGAAAGTATCCTTTATCCGTCAAATGTGTGGCATTATAGAACTTTCGGCCAGAATAAGCACATCAATATTTGCCTGGTGTAGCTTCGTAAGCTGCTATACCGCACGGAAGCCAAAGATATGCTCTCAGCTTAGAATGTTTGAGAAATGCATTTTTCAAGCAACAGCACTGCTTTGCGTTTCTTCTCAAGTATCTTCCTCCTAAAGCCCTTTGTGTTTTTTCATCAACCACTGCCTTTATGGCATCCATTTAGACGAGATCGCTTTTCGAAATCCTGACCTGATTGATACTCTGATAAACCGCGCCGTTCTCTTCAATTGCTGCTTTCAGCCTGTTGCCGATAATCCACTCCAGTATATCCTGAATTTCCCCCATTGCGCCCTGTCTAACAAATAAAGCGAACGGTTGACTTATGGGCCTTCTACGGGTTTTTGTCCCTTCGGTAGCAATACGAATCTCTACTTCTTTCATTGATCAGGGAAAACTCTATCAACCAAAGAGGCATTAGCAGATCCACAAACAAGTTTTCTCTGATTTTAGGGCTGCTTCGAGCTCAGTAATTGGGAAACCATAGGGCGCAGGGGCTCTTGATTTCATATTTAGTCGCATGCTTAAAAATTCTCTTGTAGAGTAGGTAGGTATGCGCTTAGTTGCCCTTGAGACTTGTTACCTCTGCCAACAGGATCACTCAAAACTGCAGCGCCAAACTGTGGATATTTTTTTGGAAGTTGTT
The DNA here is from genome assembly GCA_947623515.1 of Neoascia interrupta. Taxonomy (NCBI): domain Eukaryota; kingdom Metazoa; phylum Arthropoda; class Insecta; order Diptera; family Syrphidae; genus Neoascia; species Neoascia interrupta. Next base: position 155,038,798 of record OX392462.1, read on the forward strand.
TTCAGAGCAATTGGCTACGGTTGAACATCCTGCTAACTATCGCAACAATGCAAGTGGTTAAACACTTGGCCACTTCTCACACGTTCTAAGTCTTAACTTTAAATCTACAAAGATCTCAGAGTTGAAAAATATTTTTTTGGAAGAACTTGCTATTGAGTTGACAAGACAAGGAAGGCTAAGTTCTTCATTGCTCAAATTCTGGTTGAAATTTCCGAGGCAGCCATTTCTTTAAAAAAATTTCTAAACCCAAACTGAGTTGGTCTAGACTGTCTTAATGCCTGGTAACCAAACTGCATTTTTGATCTTCTTCGGACAATCCGCTTAATAATTGCCTCAGTTTAATTCAACTCCTTAAATAAACATCTGCGGCAAGGTGAGCTTGTCGTCATTATCATCATTTTCGGATGCCGCTTATGCTTTAAAAGGGTCGCGGAGCGAGGGTGGCTAAATGGTCCTTCCATCGTTCGCGATACTCCGACACCAACTCAAGAGACTCCAGCGCAATCCCCAGGCGGGACTCATAGAGATTCTTTACCTGATACCACCACCTGTTTCTTGGCCTTCCAGAGGGGCGATGCGCTCGCATCTGGGCTTGTGGTAAAGGTGAGCTTGTGGTAAAAATATTCTGTTTGTGCTAGTAAAATCCTCTCTTTAATTCTGAGTTAAGGTGAGTTCAAATTTGTGAATAATTTTCACTTATTGCAAAAGATGAGTGGGATGCTTAGTATTAAGCAAAAATAAAAATACCTATATGGAACCGAGCATTCCACTCATATTGTGCAATAGTCTTAAAATGGCCATTAAAACAATCATTTAGCGCACAAAAATTCCATAGGAGGACATTATAAAATAGTTTGTAACATTGTAAAATAATGATGGTAGAAAACCGAAACCTTAAAAGATTGTAAATCGAGATAGAGTTAGCCATGCCTGTCCATTCGTCTGCCACATATTTTAGGGCCTTATATTAAAACTACGGTTTTAGTACAAGTGTGAAATTGGTTGGAATCTGCCCACTTAGACTTACATATCAAAACACCTCTAGGATAGAAAGTCAGAACTCAGTAAAGATTCAGCATTTATGGCCAAAGACAGTAGGTTATTCAAAACTGAAAAAAAAACGTAACGCCTGGCCCTTCTGAGGACGTGACACGTAACTGCTCTATAAAGCTCGACAGTTTGCTTCATGTTGTTGGTTTATGTGCATTATTTATGCAGTTAGCCCATAACGCACATCGTAAAAATAAAAACATAAACCAAGCCTAAAAAATTAAAATTTCCCGCAAGACCCGCAAACTACTAAAAAACTTGGGTTTCGAAAAAAGAAAATTTACAAAAATGTATAGGAAAACGCATGTATTTGAAGAAGTTTTCGCGTGCTTTCACAAAAACACAGACTTGGATTGGTGTATAGAGGGCATAACGTTCAAAACAAAAAAGTGATTTTAATTAAAAAGCTAACCGAACGCATCGTTGCTTATATTGGGGAGCGGCCCCTTTGGCAAAGCCATACAAAATGTGTTTTTCAGTGATAGTTAAAGCTTCAAAGACATTTAAGACAGTTTTTTGCAATTTTTTTTGTGACTCATGGAACTGTTGTGTCGTACAACTAATTTTTCTTTTTTCCAACTTCTTCAAAGTTCCAACTTCCAAGAAAGCAGCTTAAATAATGTCTTTAAATTTTTTTCAATGAAATTAAAAACTTTCAAAACTGAAGAATTAAGAAGCACGAAGATCCGGGGAAGCCTCCATGTAAAAGAGCCTATCTCCAGAAAAATGGAGCACGACCGGCTCAGTTGGTATTGCCACGTTAAAAGAAGAGATTCTACGAACCCTGTCAAAAAGGCAATGTCAATCAACATTCCAGCGCAATCGCGAAATAGAGGAAGGCCTTAACATTCATGGATCACACAAATGCAACGATAACAGCATTTATTTGGCCTCAGTGACGAAGAGATCCAAAACCAGGTGGCCTGCGGGTTGAGGTCAAATCGGCGTACTCCACAAGCGGATCATTAGGAATGCAGTAGAGTGGGAGAGTTATAATCCATCACTTCAGATTATAACCTCGCGCCTTAATCAAAAAGAAGAAGAAGAAGATAGGCAAAACTAGTATAACTAGAGTAACCGCAGCAGGTTCCAATAAGCTAAAAATAACTGTGATGCAGACAAATTCTCGACTGCAACAAATCAAAGTCATCTTTCAAGTTAAAATCTATTCTCTCGATTAAAATTTTAACATTAGCAGAAATTGAGGAAAATATTTATTTTCTCAAAGCAACTGCAACATTTCTGTCTTGCCTACCTTTTTCTGTGAGGGCGGAAAACAGCATTTAATAAGCCCGTCCGAAAAGGAAGAAAAACATATCACTGGGTGATTTGATGGCCGATTTTGTCTTAAGTGAAATTGATTCTCGCATCCTATTAGTGAAAACAATGCTATTGTGCTCGATATTTCAAAAGCATTTGACAGGTAGGTACTGGCGTCAGGCTCTCTGGTCGAAAATTCTTACATTTTGAATCAATGAGTCTCTATGGATTAGAAACTCCCTTTCAAATTGTTTCAACCCTGTAGTCCTGCATGGTTGTAAGTTGACGAATCTGCAATGAAATCTGCCACACAAAAGCAAGCTGCGTTTTTGCTTCGAAGTATTTCGGACGCAGAATGATACTGGAATTCTTCCTTTCGCAGAACATCACGTATGTCGAACAACCTTCCACGCAAGTTAGGGTTTTCTCTCATTCAGCCCTGAATAGACTGAAGCAAATTGTCCAGTATGTCTACTGTTTCTTATCTAATACTTTCCGCTCGCCTTTTTTTATAATTTGAGGATATTTGAAAACCCTTAAGTTTAATTTTAACATTTTAGTCGACTGTTAAATCTATGGTTCTTTTAATTTTTAATTTCTTTGGCCCAAAACTATCGAGTCGATAAAATTATACCATAGCCGTACTTTGATGACTAAGTTAGCACTTCAATCAAAACACCTTACAAGACTTTGAGTGAGAGTGTGAAAAATATTCCCACAACTATCGATCCGAGCCATTAATTTTTATTGTTTACCGGTAATCTTAATCCAATTAAACACCCTATTCATGCGTCATTTGTTTTTTCTCTTTACAGACTCCGATCATGCGAGACGGCAATTGGCCTTTTGAAGAACCTGCAGGCTGGTATTCAAGTTGAAGAAACCTGGGTCGATGGCACAACTGAAAAGCTTTCAGCAATGCCGACAGCCGCTTCAGCACTCGAGCTTGACGTAAGTATATCTCCTTACCCTTCTCTCTCTCTCTGCGCGTATGTAAAATGAGTCGGACGGTATTTTTTTGAATTTGATTTTAAATTCCCCCCTCTTCTAAGCGACTTACTACACGGGAGTTTGTTCTTCCTTAATACACAAAAAACTTGTACAGTTCTAATGGAAATTTCACCAGAATCTTCTACTGATTTCGATATCCTTTAAAGTTTGGCAATTATGTAATTTTATCGGCCAGTGTAAAGACAAAAAAACTGTAAGATATAAAATGAAAACACAAAATATAAAGTGTAGTTTACTCGGGTGCTGGATATGTGGATTGTGGATGCATTTGACTCTCTTGGACAAAAGAGAAAGTCAATTCGCTCGTAAAGTATACATGTCCTTGTTCGTAAAAAAAATATATATTTGTCTACTCCTTTTTGGGGCAAAAAGCGGAAATGGTGGTGAAATGGCTGTAGTGTGTTTGTCGGTCGCTACTTTTTTTTTAAATACAATTTTTTTGTAAAGTTTTACTCTAGCTGTAAGCTTATTGCACTATCCTCCTCCTTTCACTGAACTTAAACTTATCTCTATTGTGATCCCATTGTAGATAGTGATAATCTAGTAGTACCTAGTTGTTATTAGAAAAGTGATTGATAAAAAAAAACAGCAATTGTATTATTTAGTACTAATCGTTATTTTTATTCTAATCCTTTTTGTATTTTCACCACAAAACACTACACAACAACAAAAAAATACACCAAATATACAAACAAACAATAACTCAAAACACCAACTCGTTCTCGTCGGCATTGGCATTCGAAAAAAAATATTTTTTCTTAACAAAAAAAAAAATAATAACAGAATCTTCTTGGCGCTACAATCGAACGAAAACCAAAAATCGAAAGTGTTAACCTAACCGGAGGACGGTTAATTCGAGAAGCGAAGGTAATTACAAAACACTATACATTGATCCAAAACCCAAAATTGGCAATACAAACCCACAAAGAGTCTGTCTGTGGTTGAGTGTGAATGTTAAAAGTGATTGATGAGTGTGACTGATTGGAATAAATAATATTTAATGCTTTTTTCAAAGAGTAACACTACTCTAACCGAGGTTCAAATAAACCAAACGGACTGTGGTAAATAAAAATAAAAATTAAATAAATCTAATCCAAATAAAAAAAGCACTAAATATTAATTTTGAGGGATTATAAAAATTCAAAACACTATTCACTATTCAGCTCACAATATTTTTTAACAATATAATTAATTACTAACCTTTTAACGAAAATTAACCAACTTTCTCACAACAACATAACAAAAAAGATCTACGATGGCAAATGCCTGCATTTTATCGACTGGCTTGTCGAAGCCAGACCCTCGTTTTCACCACCACGACGAGACCTGCGACCTGTTGATGCAGATCCGGGAGCAACACAGTACTACACCCAGCGATTGGACAATCTAAACAACAAGTATGAAAAACTGCTGGAGGCTTTGTCGCAGAGACTCAAAACTGCCATCGAAGTTAATGGAGCCGATGGATTGGTAAGTTGATCTTATATTTTATTTAACTTGTTTTGGATGACTTTTATTTTCTGTACACTCTGTGCTTGCAAGGAGTCATCAGTCTTTTTTTTCTGTAATTTGTAGCTTAGACTTTTTAGATATACCTTAGATTTGTGCTTTAGTTGAACTTCAGCACTTAAGTGTCTTCTAGTATTTAAGCTGTTGTTGGACGGTAAAAAAAACTACAGTATCCTTATGATAGTAAAATAGATTAGAAGTAGAGACTGAGTGCTCTAGGGAACTATTCTTTATACAGCAGCTTCAGAAACATAAAAAAGTCTACCTAAAAGTATTATAGAATTGTATAGTATCTAGAATTGTAAACCAGTAAATAAACAAAGTAGAAAAGGACGAGAAGTCCATCTATTTGTTCCGCAAAAGATTTCACCTTTTTTTAATTCAGAAGTCAAAATAAGTAAAGCTTAAAAAAGTTTAAAATTATCCAAAAATAACGCCGTGCTTATCACACGATCAAAAGTAAAGCAACGCAATGTTAAAAAAGTGCCCCAAGGCCAATACTATGTTTGGGCATTTGACACATCAAAATGTTGTACTTCTTGTTCCATTCCCAACAGATATTTGCAGTGGTATTCCAGCTAAAAACTCCTTAGACCACCCTGCATACAACTCCTTTTGCTGCCCACGATTGAGCGCATCGAAAATTCTCTGCGACCATTTTCCCTGATGTTACTTTTGAATTACTCCCGGATGATGTATGTTTCCTGCCCGAGCAAATTCAGCCTTCAATACTATGCCCGGGCATGCTTCTTCCTCATGTCTAGCCCATGTGCCATGACAATTTCGGCGGAGTGGCACTTAACCGGATGCATTTTGAGATAGTTAGTCATCAGCATTATTATCATTTTATAAACGTTTTATGCTTTAAAAAGGGGTGGGAAGAATCCGTTTAAAGTTGTCCATTCACCTTTGCCTCGGAAGCACTTGACAAAAACTATCGTATATCGCTCTCTCCCTTAGAGTAACACCAACACAAGCAATAAAGTCCACAAAACTCTTTCGGCATCTTGTACGCGTGCTTCGAACTGCACAGCGATACCGACCTAGCCAGGAGAGTCAGAAAAGGTCGCGAGCAAAACGGGGGATGGCTAGCTGGCTGGCAAAGCTAGTGAGCTGAGGCAGGCCCACCTTGGACTGCAGCGTCGCCTAAAGGAAAACTTGTAGCCGTGATCTAATTTTTTCGGTCATTCCCCAAATTTTATGAAATATCTTGACTTTCCCTCCAGGGTTAGCTTTTATGATGACCACCCGGTATAGATAGTTCTTTTAGCACTGCTCAGGTTTGGATAGACCTACAGGACAGCTTAGCAACCAACTAAATAGCCTCTACCTGTTTCAATGTGGGGCCCCATTTTTGTGCCTTGTACTTCACTTCCGATTTGCTCACGATAGCTTTCACTACACCCAGCAAAAGGCGCGATTGAATGCCATTTATGCGGAGACAGTTTCTGAATAGCTAAACTAACTGGTACTTACAGCTTAGAAGAGTCATCTTCCATGCGCATGCTGTGTGAGTTACAGGTCTTCTTGCACACATGAAGCTTACTTACTTAAGATGGCGCCAAATTAGGAGGTGGATCTGGGCCTCTGCCTACAAGCTCCGGTTTTGCATACGAAGTTAGCTGCGGTCCCCTTCCAATTGCTACTTAAGTCTCGGTTCTTCTCTACGGCGACATCCTTGTTCCGGCTCGAAGAATTTTTGGGCTGGGGCATTGGTGTCCATCCGCTCTAGATTACCCAGCCATTGCAACCACTGTATTTTGACAGTTCGATATTATATCTCCCCTCTTCCACTCTCCGTCTATACAGACCAGTCATAAATCGCCCGAAGAATTTTCCTCTCGAAGCAGCCTAAGGCGTTTTCATCCGCCTTTGACAGGGTCCATGCTTCTGCATCGTAAAGCAAGGCTGCAATGATGGGGGTTTTATAAATGGACACTTTAGTTGCTCTAGAAAGGGCTTTGCTATACACACTTGCCCGAAGACACAGTCATTGGCAAGAGCTAACCTTCGTTTGATCTCAGCGCTGGCTGGTGTCGTTGTCTGAATTCATAGTTGAACCCAGGGACAAAGTCCCCAACTAAACTACCTCAAAGTTGTAGCTGTTTATGGTGATGTTTTTTCCAAGGGTGTCTCTTCTTGATGATAGCATAAACTTGTTTTGCCCTCGTTGACTGCTAAGACCATATTCGCCGCTTCCTTCTCGATACTCACGAAGGCTTCATTGACATCGTTATTTCGTCTGCGTATGCCAGTAATTGAATGGACTGTTGAAGGATTGTGCCTCTGGTGTTGGCGCAGGCTGTTCAATTCTCTTGAATTCGATGTTAAAGAAGTCACATGACAGCGTCGATTCGTTTTAATCCTTTTTTGTCATCAAAGAGGTCGTGAGGTGTTTACTCACGATATATCTTGACGGAATAGCGTGAGTTATTCCTCGGCACAAACTGACTATTTAGGCAGGGATGCTGAAACTAAACGGCCTTAAAATCGATGCAAAGGTGGTGGGTATCGTTTTGGAATGCTCGGCTTTTCTCCAAGCTCTACCACCGTGTGCATATTTTATCTATGGTGGACTTTCCTGGACTAAAGCAACACTGATATAGACCTATAAGATTATCGACAAACGCTTTAGTAGGCGTTCACACAGCGCAGCAGAAAAGATTTTGTATGCGATGTGAAGGTGACTGATGGCCCTGTAGTTGGTGGAATTCGGAGGGTCTCCTTTCTGAAGGATCGGGTAAAAAATGCTGAGGTTCCCTTCATCGGGCATGCTTCCCTCCGACCACATCTAACTGATGAGTTGATGCATGGTCCTAACCAGATCATCGCCAGCGGATTTGAAAAGTTCGGCAGCTAGACCGGTTGCTTTGTTGCTCTTAAATTTAGACGCAGCTACTTGCACTTCGTCCAGGTCGGGTGGGCGGTATCGTAATAAATAAAGTTAAACTATTATCAGTTAAATATAAAGTTAACTACTCCATCATTCTGCCTGAGAGCGGGATTCGGTTCGTTGTAACCGGTATACAATCTACAGAAGGTTTTCTCTGATCCGACTGCGATTTCACGATGATGTTCCTTTAAAGGTCCTTACAATCTTCAGTTCGAACTTTATACCCTATATTAAAGACTTGACTAAATCTTAAAACCATCTTTTTACTCCGGAGGAAGTCGAGAAGGCGAGGATCTTCTCCGGAGCGATTTTGGCTGGAAGCTTTGAAATAGTTGCCTGGAATATTCCTCATTAGAGGAAAGAGGACCGCGTTATCCATAATTGTGTGAATAGAGAATTCCTTGTTCTCTATACACATGTATGTAGAGTGCAGTAAGAGGCAAATGGAGTTAAGATCCGCTAAAAAATCCTATAAGCGTTTTTAAGTATTGGTTGAGTAGGGTGTTAGACTTCTAGGGCGAGAACTCGTTTTTTTCCAGATGAACTAAACCAGACTTTATAAAATTTGATTCGTGCCAGACTCTACACAGCTAGAAACTCTGCTGATTCCTTGCTTTTCTAGCCACTATAGGCTGGAAACCAGTAAAGGATGACGTGATTGTTTTTCGCTAGTTCATGGATGGCAATGTATATATTTCTAGGACAAGCTTCGATTTTATGACATGTGAGTGCAGAGCTTTGACAGCTATTTGGCTGTCCGAGAAGATGAATATTGTTAACATGTGTATTGGCAGATTGGAACATAGATTTATTCTAAGATTATTGAATCCTGCCAATAAGCTACGCATTATTGGCAGGATTCAAACAAGCGAAGTCTTTTGACCCATTCAAGGAAAACAGAGGTTGAATGGAATTTAAAAAAATGTGAAGTTGAATTAGAACTTTTAATTTGAAAGAGGATCTTGAATGCACATAAGTGTGTTTTCTGGCGTACTACTGAGCTCTTGTAGTGTACTGAGTACTTGTAGTGTATCTGAGTACCTACTTGAGCTCTTGATCCAGTCAAGCCACATATTTCCCAAGTAAGGTCAGGCATATAAACTTTGAATAAGAATGCATTGAAAAATATTTATTATTACTTTTTTATATTATCACTTCTCCCGCGAAAAATGGCATAACAAAAACCTAGACTACCCGCATACTATTTTTTACGTGTGAATTGTGGAAATTCATGCACGAAAATGTCTACAAAGCTTGGGGGCTATGAGGAAACGCGAAGTAGTCTTGCCTCTAAAAACTAAGTTCATGCTCTCATTGATGCTGCGCACGTAGCCTGATTCTGTTTGTTTGAGGATCGGGAATATAGTTTGTGTGTATATGAAACACAATAAAACTTATTTTTGCCCCTTAAAAATGTATTTGAAACACATAAATTTTGCCCACTTCACAATGCTCGAGGATTGGGTGCTGCCGGCCGCTAAAAGTAATTTTATTATTCTGCGAGGTACCAGGTGTTGTTTCAAATGCATACTCACGTTTATATCTTAAAATTTTAATTATACCTGCCCGAAGGCGTCAAATGAAATTTTATATATCGTTTTTTTTTTGGTATCGTATTAATAATACGACGCTTTAAAATCGTCAGGTCTTTTAGCTCTGTGATCTAGTTACAGGCTTAGAGCTTTTGCCTTTGAATACTAAGTACACAAATTTCTTATTAGTCTCACGCGTTGGCCTTTAAACATGCTTAGCCGTGTGTCTAGTGCCTAAAATTTTATTTAGCTTATTTAGAAATGCCTAAACGTGTGGTAGTGAAAACCATAAAAAAATTAAATCAGATCAAATTCATAGCTGGAAATAGAAATCTGGATCCGGTTTAAATTCCGGTTAAAGTTTTGTTTTTTGATAAAAGAATTTGATTACTTTGAAGATGGAATCCTCATTTATTTAAGCTCCAGTTCCAGCATCCTCTTAACCTTTGCTGTTCATGTTCATTTTGTTTCTGAGAACAGCTATAAAATAGGATATATCCTTTTAAGATTCCTTACATGGGACAAAGTTTTATATACTCGTATGTGCATTACTAGCTTATTGCTCAGTAAGCTGTTTGATGCGAATAAAAAGCTTATTCAATTTTCCCCTTCACAAGTTTCTTATTATATTAAACTCAATTCCCATGTCTGGGTAGATGCTCAAAATTTCTCAGCACACAACAATGTGCCTAGACCTAGCTTCCTTTATTAGAAAATATAGCTCCTCAATTATCGCAGCGAAATAATGTGCTGCGGCGACTAAGGAAATATATTTTCTAACCTCCTGGGTTACTTATCCTACACTTTTTGGTTTTTAACGAGCATTAATCAAGACGAGACAGTCATCAGAATGCGCCACACTCTATCACGTTAGAAATCTCATTTCGGCATCTTGTACCCGCAATCCATTTCTGATGGTCATCATTACCAAAATATCATGATTACATTTAAGGTTTGTAATGAACCTGAACTGAAAACAGATCTTTGCTTTCACTCCAAACTCAGCTTTCTTGACGACTGGCCGGCGCAGTTCCTTTACTCTTGCTTCAGCTTCTTATAGGATAACTCAGTATCACTCCTGCCATCTCTCGTGAAAAGCCCCCAAAAGACTTAAACTTCTCTACTTGTTTTAAAGAGAGAGTTCGTCTCTGACAAACTTCTAAATACCCGACCCTATATACCGTGTAACACCAAATCTAAAAATTTTTTGTCCCGAATTCATATATTATTTGTATAGGCCACGCCCGTAAAAGTGCGCCTGGGCTAAAAATTAAAATCAATTAATTGAAATTTCGTTAGAATCATGACGAAATGCTTTAAAACCGAAAATTATTTCGGAAAAATACAGTTTTTTTGCTAAAATCGCCCCCTAAAAGTGGGCGGAGCTCAAAACTTTGTATAAACCAGACTTAGCAAATAGTAATATCTTAAATATTTGGCGTATAATTTTTTTTCGACTTGGAGTGAACTTTTCGAGAAATCGGGCGATATTGTGGGCGGTCCAATTTTCGCCTTCTTAGTGGTTTCGGGCCGTTGTTGCTCTATACCAAAATTTGAGTTGCTACGCTTTGTCTAACTTAGCCAAAATTGATATGGAGGTTACTTACTTACTTACTTAAGGTGGCGCTACAGTCCGGGGTGGACCTGGGCCTCGGCCAACAAGCTTCGCCAGCCAGCTCTGTCTCTAGCTAGCCGTCTCCAGTTTCGCACGCGAAGTTGGCAGAGGTCCCCTTCCACTTGCGTGCGCCACCTGAGTCTCGGTGCTCCTCTACCGCGTCGTCCCTGCGGTGTGGATTCGAAGATTTTCCGGGCCGGGGCGTTGGTGTCCATCCGCTCTAGATGACCCAGCCATCGTAGACGTTGTGTTTTGACTCTTTTGGCTAGGTCGGTATCGCTGTACAGCCCGTACAGTTCGATGTTATATCTCCTCCTCCACTCTCCGTCTATGCAGACGGGACCGTAAATCGTCCGAAGAATTTTCCTCTCGAAGCAGCCTAAAGTGTTTTCATCCGCCTTTGACAGAGTCCATGCTTCTGCACCGTAAAGCAGGACTGGGATGATGAGGGTCTTATACATGGACACTTTAGTTGCTCGAGAGAGGGCTTTGCTACTCAATTGCCTTCTTAGCCCAAAGAAACAGCGATTGGCAAGAGTTATCCTTCGTTTGATTTCAGCGCTGGTGTCATTGTCTGAATTGATAGCGGAACCAAGGTAGACAAAGTCCCTAACTACCTCAAAGTTATAGCTGTCGATGGTGATGTTTTGTCCAAGACGTCGGTGTTGGGTGTCTTTTCTTGATGACAGCATATACTTGGTTTTGCCCTCATTGACTGCTAAACCCATATTCGCCGCTTCCGTCCCAATACTCACGAAGGCTTCACTGACATCACGCTTTGTTCTACCGATTATGTCAATGTCGTCTGCGTATGCAAGTAGTTGAACGGACTTTTGAAAGATTGTACCTCTGGTGTTGGCGCGAGAGTTCTGCACAATTCTCTCAAGTATGATGTTAAAGAAGTCGCATGACAGCGCGTCGCCTTGTCTAAATCCTTTTTTGACATCAAAGGGTCGGTGAGGTCTTTGCCGACCTTGACGGAACAGCGTGAGTTTTCCATCGTCATCCTGCACAGACTGACGAGTTTGGCAGGGATGCCAAAACTAGACATTGCGCTATATAGCTCGTCTCTATAGATGCTGTCATACGCGGCCTTGAAATCGATGAAGAGGTGGTGTGTATCGATTTGGAATTCCTGGGTTTTCTCCAAGATCTGCCGCAGTGTGAACATTTGATCGATGGTGGACTTTCCTGGCCTAAAGCCACACTGATATGTGCCTATCAAATTGTTGACAAACGGCTTCAGGCGTTCACACAGTACAGCAGAAAAGATCTTGTATGCGATGTTAAGAAGACTTATGCCTCTGTAGTTGGCACAACTCAGAGGGTCTCCTTTCTTCAGGATCGGGCAAACAATGCTGAGGTTCCATTCGTCGGGCATGCTTTCTTCCGACCATATCTTGCAGATGAGCTGGTGCATGCTCCTAACCAGCTCATCGCCAGCGGATTTAAAAAGTTCGGCAGCTAGGCCGTCTGCTCCGGCTGCTTTGTTGCACTTGAGCTTAGACACAGCTACTTTCACCTCCTCCAGGTCGGGTGGGCGGTATCGTTCGTATGCTTCGTCGGTAACGTCTTCGCCCGGGTTGAATGGTTCGTTCTGCCTGACAGCGGTATTTGGTTCTTCCTCGCCGTTATACAGTCTGCAGAAGTGGTCTTTCCAAATCCTCAGCACCGACTGCGATTCTACAACGATGTTCCCTTGATGGTCCTTACAGGCTTCAGTTCGAAGTTTATACCCTTGGCAGGACCTTTTGATCCTTTGGTAAAACTTTCTCACCTCATTCCTGTTGTAACATCTCTCTATCTCTTCAACCGCGCGCTTCTCGTGCTCTCTCTTTTTCCTTCGGAGAAGCCGGTGCTCCTCTCTCCTCCTCTGCTCGTAGAGCTCGCGAGCAGCTCTAGTCCTTCTGTGCAGCTCCGCTTTGTATGCTTCCTGTTTAGCTGCATGTGCTTGCCGGCATTCATCGTCAAACCAGGGGTTTCGTTGTGGTCGCCGTGTGAAACCCAGCACTTCAGAGGCGGCGTCTCTGATGGCATTTTGGCAATGTTGCCACTGGCTATCAATACTTGATGCTGGTTGCATAGGACTTCGTAGAAGGTTTTGAGAGACTCGGTTGGAGAAGGACCTGGCGATCTCTTGCGATTGTAGTCGGCCGACGTCAAACTTCCTCACAGTATTTCCATTACTTGGCGCTGGTCGGGATATCCGCAGCCGTACCTTGGCTACAACAAGGTAGTGATCCGAGTCAATGTTGGCCCCTCGGAAAGTTCGGACATCCATGATACTGGAGGAGTGCCTTGCGTCGATCGCAATATGGTCAATCTGGTTGACGGTTGATTGATCGGGAGATCTCCATGTCCCTTTGTGGATATTGAGATGCGGGAACTGTGTACTAGCTACCACAACGTGTCGCCCCGCAGCAAAGTCGATCAGCCTGAATCCGTTATCGGAGGTCGTGTCGTGCAGGCTATACTTTCCGACAGTACGACCAAAGATGCCCTCCCTTCCTAGCTTGGCATTAAAATCGCCTAGGACAATTTTAATGTCGTAGCTAGGGCACTGCTCATAAGTTTTGTCCAGGAGCTCGTAGAACATATCTTTGGTCTCGTCATCTTTCTCCTCTGTGGGGGCATGTGCGCATATCAGGCTAATGTTGGCGAATTTAGCCTTGATGCGGATCGTCGCGAGGCGCTCGCTTACAGGGTTGAAGCTCAAGACTTTTTGCCTAAGTCTGCCTCCAACAACGAAACCACATCCAAATAGGCGCTGTCTTTGATGCCGATAGCAGTCGCCGTAGTAGATGTCGCAGTTTTTCATCCTTCTTTTGCCCGGCCCGTCCCACCGCATTTCTTGGATGGCAGTAATGTCTGCCTTGCAGTCGTTAAGGGCCTCCGCTAGTTGCTCGGCTGCACGTGGTCTGTTAAGGGACCTAACATTCCACGTGCAGATCCGGAGCTCGTTGTCCTTTTCTCGTTTGCATTGGTCGTCAACAGTAAATCCGTCCGAATCCGAGGCTTGTTTCCGCTTCGTGACTGGTGTTTCTTTACGTGGCCGGGAAGTCACCCCGACGGCACGACCCCCAACCTGGAGGACCAGATCCTTTGCTTAGCTCTAAGGACGGAGAGCCGGATAGCCCGCTCCTTATAGGCCTGAGCTCCGAATACGTCGTAGTAGCCCATATAAGGTGTTCACTAAGTAGTTCGGCCTGACTGGATATGGAGGTTGTCTTACATTTAAGCCAGTAGTGGGCGTGGCCGTTGACGGATTTAACCAATTTTCATTTTCAATTTGTCTGTACAAAATAAGAACCAATATACACTCCAAGTTGAGCGCCCTAGCTCAATTTTAAAGACCTAAAAACTTCACACATACGGACAGACAGACGGACGGACGGATGGACATAGCTTAATCGATTCACCTGTCGGTCTCGATAGAACCCCTAAAAGATCTTAGGGGTCTACGGTGATTGTTTCACTGTGTTACAAACTATGTGGCAAATTGTCGTGCGACAAAGTGTTGCAGGTGTGTCGAGAACTGACGTTTGTCTCTAATTGTCATGTTGTTAATGCAACGACGGCTTTATATGACCTTCTTAACTTGTCTTTTTCCAAGTCTGTCGCAAATATTACGTTCAATATCGCTTTGAATCAAAACAACGTAATGATGTTGAAGCATAGCGGCACACAATGAAAGACAATCGTGCGGCAAATAGTTCTGGCGTCCGACCAGAAGCTCAAGCAATTGCATAGCTAACGCAAACGATTTCAATATCGGCACTTTGGCGGAACGAATTTTTTTCAAGCTGCTATTTCTTCAGGGACCAAGGCCAAAAGTTCAAAAACTATTAAAGCTACCTGAGATCTGGGGGATTGTAAAACTGAACTTCTACAGAACGCCACAATACAACCACTGAAAATGACGGCTGTCATAAAATTGGCCGAAAACCAAAACGTAGGGCAAATAATTAGTTGGGCGCTGAGAATGCTTGCGGCATAAATTCGGTGCGATTTGTTTTTCGATTAGAGTGTGACCATATAAACTTAAATTATTTTGACAAGAGATTAAAAGTTAATGTTCCTAGAAATCTTATGCCATGTCTCCACCGAACACTTTTTTTAACCCCAAATCGTTCCTTGGCTTAGTCACGCGATTAAATCCAGTGATTTGTAGGGAGTGTTACCCTAAAAATCACGGGATTTACCAAACTAATCTATTACTCTCGGCAAGAAATTGAAAAGTAAATGTCACTCACCCTTTTCACAAATCTCTTCTAAGTCACTTTAACCCATGTTCGCACACCTTTATAACAGTTCGCCACTGGAAAAAGGAAACCTTATCTGCTCGTGTGAAGATAATCCAAAGATTATTTTTAATCGTATCCCGTTAATCGCCGTTTTATGGGCGGTGGAGACATATTATTATTCACCATTTTCATAGACCTCTTTTGTGTCGCTTTGTTATGACTCTTTTCGTACACCTTCATATCAGTTTGAGCCTCGAAAAAAGAAACGTCAAAACTTGCGTCAAGTTATTGTTTATATTGTTATCCTTTGTCTCGTGGAAGCACTCAGATTTTGTTTAAATCTTCTTTTAGTGATCTTTGGTTTACTACCGGTGGAAACATAGCATGCAGCTTATTTAAGTCTCTTGTCATTAAGCCGAAGGGACTCTGTTTGGCTTGGCATTTTGAAGTGGTTGTATTGATGCAAACGTTGCGCCACAACTCCTTACTTTCCAACTCTTCAGTTGCATCAATTGAGACATCCCAACTTCTTTCTGCTGACGTAGTCGACTAAATAAGTTATGCCAAAGCGGTTTTTTTTTTTAAATTCTAAGAAACTGTCAAAACTCCAACATGTCGGTAGGTTTATACGTCACTCCGACAAAAAAAACTAGTTTCTCCCAAAATCTTAATTTTTCAACACATTCATTCACTTTCTCTTATTCTCGGCAATAAGAATAGATTTAACCAATTAATATTGTCGAAACTCGAGATTGAGGAAGTCTCGCGCAAACAAAACTTAGCATCTACCTACTCTAGATTGAAATAAATTTTTAGAATGTCGAAAAAAGTATAAACAACAACTCCGCTATAATGGACTTACTCACAAAGCTATATTTAAAGCATTATAAAATCTTATCCAAGACATGAGCAGAATATTATGTCCCAATCCCAAGTTCTACTCTGTGAGAATGTGTCTCAAATCACAGAACCATTGTGGATTCCTGTTTGGGTTTTCTGTTTTTTTTTTTATTACAAAAAGAGGAATGGGCTTAACTCAATTAAACTCATTTGTTGTTACATTAATGTGTGGTTCTTGTTCGTCTCAGCTTGAGTACGAATTAGATATTTTTGTTGCGATATCATATGTGTAAACCAGTTTTCCCACTCCTTCATTAAGATACTTTAGTTTTTATAGAATGTGTTTCTTTTTTTGCATTTATTGTGGTAGTGACCCCGGTAATTTTTAACACCAACAATGACGTAATTTTCGCACTAAAAGCCTCAAAACAAAAATGTTTTTGTAGCGCAAAAAATGTTGTTGGAATATCTATATGGTGGCAGCTTATTGGTTGAATTAACCCTGATTCTGATATGATATCATAAGTGACATGCTCATTCAAATAACATTTTGTTGCGTTTTCAATGTCAAATTATTTTGGACACCACTACCGCGGACTGACTGACGCGTGACATAAATTTTTAACTTTGCTTAGGACCCTATCTGTGTGGAATGGAGTGTACGATAGACCACTCAAGGGGTTGGTCTCCCCCAAAACGAATGGATGTCTCATTGTATCAATAAGGTGTCCTTCTTCGGTTCAAGTGGAGACGTCTGCCTACGTCATAGGCAAACAATTCAACTCCAACCAATATGGCATGACTTAATTAGTCGAGTACTAGACGGCGGCGGCGGTTTACATGCTAAAAGAAATGTATACACTTCGTCAAGTGGCTTATAGGCTCCACTTCCCCAGCCTCGAATCTCCCATCAAACTAGATGACATCAGTCGGTAGGCTCATGTTTTGCTACTCGGCCTTGTTAATTCGATTCGCCTTAAGGCTTATTGAAAAGATACGATACTTATAGGCAATTACTCGAATACTAGAGTTAAAGGTACAAAAAAATAATAGCATTCCTATTCGATGTTGTATTTTTTTTTTTGTTAAAAAAATAATAATTTCTACCGGCAAACCACACGCAAAGCTTACGTACACAGATACTTCTCATTTCACCTATTCCTATGATGGTGCGCGGAGCTTTTGGCCCCCACACTGTGGCGCTAAAGCATAAACTTGTGGTGGTAGACACTCTGTGAGTAAGCGTTCAGCTTCAGATTTCCGGCTGTGGGCCAATTCAAAGTTTTCGCATTCATTTAGTTTTGAATAGGTCGTCGCTGAGGAATAAGCTTTTCCAGCAGCACCTCCCTTACGTGGGTTTTTTTCTATTTAAATTTTCTTTTGAAATTTTACTATACGTCTTTCTACGTGCGGATGTGACCCCTTTAAAAAAATAAGAGTGTTTCTGTGTTTCGACAAGGTGGAAAATGTTTATGAACTCCCTGACCTTGAGTGTTTTGTCACAATTTCTTGAACGAATAACCCGAATTGTGCTTGAATTCCGAACAAAGTTGTCTATGATGTCATAACCCATACGACGAAACACACTCATGAATAAAGAAATCTCAAAATACTGTCTCGCAAGTATTGATTTTGTTATCAGCAACGGCAATCGCTAGTAACGTGAAACATTTCGAGTGCGGCTATGATAATAGAAATCATCAATCGAGTTACTCTAAGATTAAAAAAAAATTGTCAAGTATATTCTGGTTCACCCTGTTCTCGTCGCGATAAATTACCCACCTTTTTTTTTAATTCGTTTATGTGGCGTTTTGTTATCCAAACTCGTTTGCCTACGGGCAGCCTTGAATTCGAATTTATTAACGGCCGGAAATTTCGGCATCTTAATTCAAATCAAAAAACTGATTGACTTTTTACTTGCGGCGATTTAGTTTGAATGATGGAATCAGCTGTGTCGCTCCAATCGATATGCGTCTGGCGCATGCTGCACACCCTAGCCGCATGTCCTTAAAAGCTTTGCTCTTACAAAACATATGGGAGTAAGAGTCTCTATATAGAGCTTCTCGTAAAGTGCAATGCATGACCCAGCAGTCGTGTTCCAATTCCTGCCCTACACTCGGTGTCTATTTTAGGAATCCCTTGATTGAGTGTGTGATTTCGAAATCTTTGCATCGCGTTCTGGTGCTTCTGTTACACGAGTGTGACATGACATACATAGATTTATGTTAGTAAAATTTTCAATTTAAGTGTGCCTCTAAATAATGCATTTTAATTACATCACCACCCTGTCGTGGCTGACAGCACATTCATATTTGCCCCAGTACACACAAGTGTGTGAATATTTGCATGGCAAACAACTAACAACCACGCATCGTAAAGGGTGCGCTGTCTTGTTTTTTCATCGAAGTAATTCCAAGTTATAAATTAAAAAAAATGAGTATTATTTCTGAGAACAACGGGGTAATGATTTCATTGTTTATAAATAAAGAAAAAGCTGTTGACTATCTAATCAGCGTAAAATACTTAACACATCCATAATTATTAATTACTCGTTTGATGCCGGCTGATAATGTCTTCTTGATGTTTCTTTCTGTTCGATTTCGAAAACACTCGTAAGACGCGAATGTTTCCGCTACTGACCGAAGCTTCTATACCTATCGGGCGCACGTTTTGTGGTATCAAACATTTTTGTGTTTTAAAATCCCCTCGACTTTGGAGCATTAATTAGATATAAGCAATTAAGTGCTTTGATTGAGCTGAAAAAAAAAATAAAACTTTTTTATGAACTCGCTTAGCCGGTTCAAGGAATACATTAGGTCACTCTCTGACGGCGACGTCATGCAAACATAGTATTTTTTTTTACCGGAACACGTTCATCTGCCCCCATGAAACGATAGACTTTTGCGACATCATAGACAATAGATTTCGAATTTTTAAGCAACTCTTTGCCGTGTGTATATTTTTAGAAGAAAATTTTTGAGTGTGAAAAAAAGATTCCATCATAACCTCTTTCGGCGGTGTAAATGCTTTATGGAAGAAGAAGAAAAGCATCTATAATTTTAAAATTTTTGTGAATAATGTGGCATTGTGCTGAATTGAAAATTATCAAGTGATTTTTTCGAAGCGAAAAATCAAAGAAGTTTTAATATCTTCTCTTCGCGCGCAAGAACTGTATTTTACATTAAAAATATTGTATGATGGATTCAGACGACTATGATTTTGCATACGAGTTTCAGGTATATTACAAAATAATTATTCCTATCCAAAACATTTATACATTTTTTAGGCAGAAGAATGCTTTTGTGGGAAACCTGCAGACATTGAATTTTTGAAGACATTTTCCCATCGGTAATAAGAGTTACAAAAAAATTAAATGTAGAATAATTGGAAGAATTTACTGTGCTAGAAGTTATAACACCCTGCTGTGGCATTAGTAGGTAATGACTGGGACTCATAGTTCCAGCGTCAACGTCAAACCAGAGAAGCAGTGTCAACGTGAGACTGCAAAAATCATTTATTAATAATATACACATTGAAAGCGAAAAACCGCGACGACTTTTTTGACTGAAAAGTGAAAGGACATCATAATATTTGTAAAATTTGTTGACTTTGTTACCCATGTAAGGTTTATTCTCCACAACAAGTTTGAGTTAGCTGTAAGAATAATGTATTTAACAGCGTATCACAACTCGCAATGGTTATTGTCAAAATTGTCGCTGACCTCGGCGAGGTTTTTTCGATTAATCGAAATAGCCGGCGTGCGAGACGGCGATAACGACGCCATTGTGATTCCCCTTATACATTGTCATTGATTGGAATTCATTTGATAACTCACTCTGAACTTTCGCTCGCTCTCTTGTTCTTGCTGTGAAACAGCAATCATGGCTCACGCGCAGGTTTTCGTCGCAACGTGCAGGTTTTAAAAAAAAAACTTGGACCGGCATTCGAGTCTCACTCTCACAGTGCTCCCGCAAAGGCTAACTGTTCGGAAGGAAAATATACTTTGTAATCTAATAATTTTAAATCACAATTTTGTGAAGACAGTTGCACTGTGCACGTTTTTTTCGCCGTTTTGCATTCTTTGAAGCGAAGACAATAACACAGTGCACCCTGCATTGTATATATTGACGATAGAGCTTTTCGCCAAAATGTCAATTTTCGTCACTTGGTATGAAAACAAACTTCTTTATCTCGTTCGCGCACAGGCTTAACCATTTCATTGTCGCCAAAGGTTAGAACGAGAGGTGCGGACGAGATAGTTACGCGAAAAACTCATTGAAGGCTTAACCCTGGCGGGTCGGTCAAATTTGGAATACCTGGGCACCTACAGATTTTGACAACATGCAGCGGTTGTCATTGCGTTTATCAAACAAGTTCGAAAATAATAAATTTGTTTACGAAACATATTTTCCTCTTTTCCTGCTTTTAATAAAAGAACAAACTATTTTATTCAGAAATGATATTAAAAACTTATAGAAAAACGCATAATTGCTTATTGATGATGTGTCAAGTTCTTGTTGGTTTGATGGTTTGCACACTTTTGATAACTGTGGTTAGA
Organism: Neoascia interrupta; assembly: GCA_947623515.1. Taxonomy (NCBI): domain Eukaryota; kingdom Metazoa; phylum Arthropoda; class Insecta; order Diptera; family Syrphidae; genus Neoascia; species Neoascia interrupta. The sequence continues at coordinate 155,059,310 of OX392462.1, forward strand.
GTTTCAGGTCTTCATATATTCCAAATTTGATCGCTAGAATTTGAAAATCAGATGATCGCACTGAAAGGTTCAAGTTTTTAGATCGCCCTTGGACTAGCTTCACAGAATGAGCCTTATGACCTAAAAAGTCCTTTTATGTCTTTTCTCTTTATGCCGGCACTCTATGAAGTTTTCAATGTTTCCAATCAAGGCCATTCACCAGGGAAGGAGCTTAGGTTTTTCACTTTCCTTTGCAACCTTGCGTGATGACAGTCCCGGTGATCCGCTTTGTATCTATTTCGAATCTTTGCTACCCACTTTATCTGCCAGGTTGTGCCTTTTTAGTGTTTTTTAAAAAGTCTTTTTTTTTAACTTATTTAAACAATTCCCACGTTGTAGATAAAGTCTTACCCAACGGCAACCCTGACATTGTCAATAAGATTTTTATAGTAATTGTTGTGTCATGGTGGCGAATTTTGTCGTTGAATGTGGTTGTACCTTGTGTTTGTAAAGACTGGCCGTACTTATTTTACTTAGGTGGCTCTTAAGTCCCGGGTGGGTCTGCCCTCCAGCTGTCTTTAGATAGCCATCGCCAGTTTTTCACAAAAGTTGGTTGAAGTCCTTTTCCACTTACGCGCGTTACCTGCGATCTTCTAGTAACCTGGTTCTACTATGTTTTTGACGAGATCAAAACTCACCCGAAGAATTTTCCTCTCAAAGCCGCTTATATTCTTTTCATCTGCCTTTGATAGGGTCCACACTTCAATATCGTAAAGCAGGACGGGACGACAAGGATGCTGTAAACACTTTAGCGGATTGAGACAGGACTATGCTACTCAATCGCCTTCTAAGCCTGAAGAAGCAAAGCGATTGGCAAAGTTCTTGGTTTGATTTCAGCGCTAGTCTCGTATTCTGGATTAATAGCGGAACCCTGGTAGGCAAATTCCCCTAACTTTTTCAAACGTAAAGCTGGTTTGGTAAAATTTTGCCCAAGACATAGGTGTTGACATGTTTTGCTCCCAAAGACTGCTGAACCCATGTTCACGGCTGCTGTCCCAATACAGGAAGGCTTCAGTGATACCGATTATGTCAATGTCGTCTGCGTATATGTAAGTTATTGTGCGGACTTGTGTAATATTGCGCCTCTGGTGTTGGCGCGGGAGTACTGCGCGATCTCTGACATGTCAGTGCGTCGCCCAAATCCTTTATAGAAATCAGGCGGCCGTTTTCTATCTTCAACCTGCACAGACTGACGAGTTTAGAAGGAATGTCAAACTGTACATTGACCTATGTTGCTCTATAAATGCTGTCCTATGCGGCCTTGAAATCGAAGAAATCGTGGTTGGTATCGATTCCAAATTCCTGTGTTGTTTTCCAAGATCTGCCGCAGGGTGAATTTTTGATCTGTGGCAGACTTTTCTAAAGCCTTACTAATATGGACCTATTAAGCTGCTGACAAAGGGCGTTACGCATTCCATACAGTACTGCGATCTGCATAAAAAATCTTGTCTCTGATTTAAGAAGGCTGACGTCTCTGTAATCAATGGACGCAGTCTTAAGAATAGCAGGTTAGACTCTAGCATGTCTCTTAAAGTGAGACACTCGGTATTAGTATTAGACACCTTCGAAAAATGTACACCAAGCAAAGTATTGTTAAGTCTTTGGCTCTTTGTAGCATGATGGGTTTGTAGCAACTTGTCAGCAATTAACATTAACTATTTTCTCTGCCAGCACCGGAGTGTTGATAACAAAGACAAAAGAAAATCATATCCTCAGCTTTAGTTTGTGGTTAGGCTAGTCGTACAGAATGTATAGAATTCTTTACTTCTGGACTCAATAGATAGTTGTGAGAGCGTGTTGAGGAACCACTGTTTAAAACACCTCGTAAGCTCTTTACATACTGACAATTTTTGTCGGACAATCTAGATTATGCCCTCGGCTTGTGTGGCATTTTATTTTCTAGATTTTTTACGATAAGCTATTCCTAATAGATCAAACTCAAAACTCAAGGCCCCAGTGTACAAGAAATAAAAGCATTCATCTTCAGTCCTGGCATATTCACAATCATACCAGAGTTTAAGGAACTAATAAGTTTATTTTAACTTACAGCGTTATGCCGAAAGTTTGCAGAGACCTCTACGAACGTTTAGAGTGGAGTTCAACATGGGCGGACCAACTGGCGAAGGTCTTTTAGCCCAAGATGAAGAATCATTCTACACAACATCATACAGTGCAACAAAGTGAGTACCAGTTCTTGATAGTTAAACCAAAACTTCTTTCAGCACTCTTAACACCAATCAAATATTTTCGTTTATTTATTTTTATTGCTACTAACATTGCAACGCCTGAACCAGATTCAGCTCAACGTCCAAAGTCACTACCACACGAAATACGTCGAAAACAGTGTTCGACAGCACCGATCACGCCTATTCGACTAGTCGCGAAAACACACCGACACGTGTGCCCCAAAGTCCTAACTCGGTGCAATTTAGCGAAATACGCAGCCTTAAACGTGTCCAGCGTAACAATGAGAACGTTGGAACAGACTCGAGAGAACTGTTGGACATGCCCGGCATTGTTGAACCCCAAACAGGACGTGTTCTAACCGTCGGCGAAGCAATCCATCTGCGAATACTTGACGTGAGAACGGGTGAGATTCTCATCACCGAGGGACGTCGTGTAAGCCTCGAAGAAGCCGTACGCCGAGGTGCTATAGATCCAAATCTCGCCGGCAACTTGCTAAAACCAGGCGCCGCCAAAGATCACAGCGGCCGTGACTTGTCCCTACTGGAAGTAATACAACGGGAGATACTAGAAGCCGAGAATGGCTACGAGAAGGCCGAGAAACGTATCAAGGTAACTCGAAATGATGCCGGTGTAGATGGTTTTGACGAAAGTCCAAAAAATATCGCCGATGCCATTTCTGCGGGAACGGTCGACGCAAAGACAGGTCTTTACCATTCGAAATCGGGCAAAACCATTAGCATTGCCGAGGCATACGAGAAGGGCTATCTGATACGTCACGAATCGGTGACAATCAAGTCGAATGCGCTGTGCCTGACGGACGCTATTTCGCATGGGCTAGTCGACAACAGTGGCTGGATATCGGACAGGAATTCCGGCGACAAATTTAGACTCGATTCGGCCATTGCCAATCAATTGATCGATCCAAATGTGCGTGAAATTGTCGACGCAAAGAACGATGTTAAGGTGACGCTAAGCGACGCGCTAAAGCTTGAGATTTTGAATGCCAAAACAGGTCGATATGTTAACCAGGTGACGAAAGAGAAGTTGACATTTATCGAGGCAAAGAATAGGCAACTGATTGTGAAACCCTTCACCCTGAAGGATGTTTGTGACTTCAATCTGTTGGACAAGGACGGACGCATTACTAGTCCGATGCGCAGGGAGAAGCTCAGTATTATGCAGGCAATGAGTTCGGGTGTCTTAGATGAGAATAACTTGAAGTGTGTAACGAAGCGTAAGAGTGAGCTCACAACACTGTCCGAGGCGATTGCCGACGGTGTGATACTACCCTCGGAGTGTAGGTATCGTGATTTTGTAACTAGCGAAGTGATAACCGTACCGGAAGCGGTAGAACGTGGCCTTATCAGTTCCGTTTCCCAAAAGTCCATTTTTAGTATTGACGGATTCAAGGATCCGTATAGCAATGATTTTGTTAGTTTTAACGAAGCCTTAAGTAAAAACATTCTAAGACGTAAGAATGGTGAGTTCCTCTTGGACGCTGGTAAGGGTAATTTCTGTCCACTTGAGGTGAGCATACGTGACGGCCTGGTTCGGCCGGAGGTGTTCGAGATGTTCAATAGGGGAGTGGGTGTGCGCGATGCGACCGATAGGGAACTATCCGTTTTAGATCTAGTTTATCATGAGCTAATAGACCCTAAAACGGGATATTTGTTGGACGCCAAGACGGGTGCTCCAGTGGCACTTGACACGGCGATCCAACGCAAGTTCATTACACCAGAAGGTGCCTTACTATTGAGTAGTCTCTTGAATATCACTCTGACGACAGAGACCGTAACCAAGACCATTAAGCGGTACGTCACTGTACGCGCCAACTCTCAGGAACCTAGTGAACAAGTTATACTGACCTTTACCGAAGCCGTTCGTCTCGGCTACATTGATGAGGATCGTCAGCTATTCAAAGATCCTGCCACGGACAAAGTGTATTCAGTTCAACAAGCACTTATCTATGGCCTACTCGCGCCAGATAATGATGCCGAGATAGTGCCAGAAGAATCGAGTCGCAGGCGATCCAAGTCGACCATAACAATTGTGACAAAGCAAATATTGCCCGAGGCAGATCCAATCAACATGAAGACGCAAGATTTGCTCGAAAGAACAGTTGACGTTCCTGTCGTTGAAAGCAAAACCCGTAAAGCCAGTTCCAGGACCGTAGTATCCGACTTCATCAACGCCGAAAGGTACGGCACAGGTAAGCAAAGTATCACTGAAAAGCAACTTCTCGAGCTGCCACCTGACGGCTGGCTGCTGTCCGATGCGATTTCCCAGAAACACTTTGACCCCGAAACGGGGCAGTTCCTAATTCCGGGTACCGATCGTTTGGTCAGCTTCCAAGAGTGCATTGAAATGCAAATCATCAACAAAAACTCGCTCTACGTCATCGACCCGAAAAACGGTAGGAAAATCACCCCCAACCGAGCCTTCGAAAAGAGGGTCCTCAACAACACGGGCAACTACATCGAAAACAATAAGCCGGTCAACATGAAAGCGGCCATCGCCGCAGGCAAGATAGTCCTGGAGTACGGCATGAATGTGGACCCGTCCAACCAGAGGTTAATCAAAATAACAAAGGTCACAGGCCAACCAGATTTGGTTGAGGTGTCCTCACGTTTGAGCGGTACTCCACCGGAGTTTGTTGAGATAAAAACTTTGAAGAGAGAAGTTTTGAGTCCAGAGCCGCTTCAAATCGCTCCCGGTGCTATTTATGACCCATCAACACTGCTAGTTATATTCACCCAAAATGGACAAACCGAAAACATTCTTACGGCCATAACTGAGGGACTAGTCGATGAGAATCTGGTGAAGGTGGTTCATCCGGAAACACGTGAACAGATTTCTGTCTTCCAGGCCATCGAGCGCAAGATTTTAGATCCTGTAAGTGGAACAATCTTAGATGCCTCGGGCAATCCAATCGATCCGATCTCTGCGGCGAAGCAGGGACTCTTAATTGTTCAGGGAGCTCCGTTGGTGGCGTCTGAGGGTGCTCTGCGTACGGTGCGCTTTGTAGTTGACCCCCGTACCGGGGAGCAAATTCCAGTGGAGGTAGCATACGAACGAGGAATCGTTTCTCGAGAGCAGCTCTCGTTTGATTCGAAAACCTCGACGCCGAGCACAAAGAGTCCACAAAGGGAGTTCGCCGTTCAAGTTGGCTTGCCAAGTCAGACTCCTCAAATAGGGCGTCAGAAATCCACTACTCCAGAGAGGGAGTCTAAAGTTGTTGTGCTGCAGAAGATGCGAAAGCGAATCATCAAGCCGAAAGATGCCCTCCAGAAGGGCCTGATTGACGAATCTACTTGCAGTTTACTGGAAAACAAATCAAACTTCACAAACAGTGACGGCGAGGTCGTGACCATAACAGAAGCTCTTGAGCTGGGTCTGATAGACGGCACACAGGGTAGAATTCTCGATCCACAACGCGGTACTGTCATGAACATTGAGCAGGCCGTTGCGAGTGGAGTTCTCGATCCGGAGGGAACAAACCAACTCCTCATTCCATTGGCGGCAAGCCTCTCCGTCCCGAAGCTCGAGGAACAAGGCCTCATTGATCAGGTGGGTGAAGGTATTGTGCATCCAGAGACAGGAGTTCAGCTCTCCGTGAAGGAGGCCATCATCTGCGAAGTCCTGGACGCCCAATCTAAACTAGCCAAACCTAACGAGGTGACCGTCGAAAAAGCCATTGAAAAAGGTTTGATTGATGGTGACAAGTCAGTAGTGCTCACAACCGAGAAGCCACTCAATCTGCTGCAGGCACTCGATCAAGGAGTGTTCGAAAAGAACGACAATGACAAACTTGTCGAAGATATTCCGCCGGCGGGCATGACGTTCCCCATAGCCGTCAAGAGGGGTCTTGTCGATATCAAAAACAAAGAAATTCGTCATCCAACAACCAACCAGGTGATGCCAATCAAGAAGGCAATCGATGATAACTTTATCATGTCGATACCGTACCCTCCGCACGCCGATGCGGTTCAAATAGAAGAGGCAATCGAAAGAGGTCTTATAGACACTGAAAAAGAAACCATGACGCACCCAAAAACCGGAGAAACAATGCCAATTCGTGAGGCCGTTGAAAGTGGTATTTTGATTGTAAAACCCATTCCTGAGTTTGTCGTATCCCATTCGACGGGCCCGATAACGTCGGTTACGGAGACTGTCACTTCGGTGCACACAGTTACCACAAAAACCATCGAGCTTATGCAAGGCTACGCCTTGATCTCCAATGATGAAGTGCAAAACGTCCAAACGGGCGAAATAATGACCGTTAGCGAGGCCAAAGAACAAGGTATCCTAAGGGAAGAATCCGAGTCGAAGAACGTCTTGGCAACAAAGCAAATCAAACAAAACTTCTCGGACGCCGTACAGCAGGGCCTGGTCGACGTGGCTGAGGGAACCTATCTGGACCCTAACTCGGGAACGAAAATCCCTCTCCAGCAGGCAATCAGTGAAGGTATTTTGGAAGTGGACGCCAGTCAGCCCAGTGAGGATACGAGCCAAATAACCGTAACCGACATTCAAACAATCTACGATGAAACCACACAGCAATTCCGCGATCCAAAGGATCCAAAAAGATTGGTGAACTTGAACACCGCCATGCAGGAGGGCATTGTTGATCCAAAGTCGTTGGTCTACGATGTGCCCTCAGGAAAGGTGAAGACTTTGGAGAACTGTGTCAAGGATGGCACAATCGATGCCGAAACTGGAGCGATCAAACAAAAAGCGGGCTCCTCGATCAGCATCGGAGATGCAGCGAAAATGGGACTGCTTGCGGTCGTAGGTGCTCCAGTATTAGCCGGAATGGCTCTGGCCAACACAATCAAAAAAGTCACCGAAAAATCTACCAAAACGCAGCAAAAGACAGAAGTTACAACATTCACTCCTCCCGTGGCTGCGAAGCGAGGATCACTTACAAGGGAGAGCCCTGAGAGGGTCGTTCCAACACAAGAAAAGGTTCCACAGCAGAAGAAGGAGGAACCAAAGGCAGCTCCTACTCCAAAGCCCGAAGAAAGGGTACCACGTCCAAAGGAGCCAACGATCATGACCGACAGTTTCGAGAGTACCTCAGTAACTTCGACAACAGTGCAAAAATCTCACATTGTTAATGAGACAGTTCATAGAGTGATTGTCGAAGAACAAAGTCCGATAAATGTTTCTTATCCAGAAGATATGGAATCACCGATAGCATCGGAAAAAGTGATCATCGAACCGGAAACGCGATCAAAGACGGAAGTTATCGAGACTGTTCAAACTCAGTCGCAGACCATTCCAAAAACGCTTACCGTGCCCTCTCAAGAAGTTCCTAAACCGATTGTGTCGGAAGATCCACAGAAACCAACAGAGGTTATAGAGCACACTATTGACATATCTTCGATAAGTCTGCCTGAAGAGAAACCTCAGGCCACACAGACTTCGGTTACAGATGTTGTGGATGAAAAGCCGATGAGTACGACAACCACATCGACGAGCGTAGTAACAGTCACATCCGTCCGAACAGAGAAAATAACTTCGGAAACTTCGGAAAGTACTTTGACACCCGAAGAGAGCGCTTCCAGGGAGCCAACCGCACATCCGGCAACGAAGGAGCCGCAAGAAACAGTTCAAGCTCCACAGCCAGCTCCACGAAAAGAGGAGACGTCTGTCATTGCCCTTGAAGCTCCTTCAGCTATCCATTCTACGACAACCACTAAGACTACGACCGAAATTAGAAAAGAAACCATTAGACAGCCAAACGATGACGTTGTGGTCACAACAACACAAATCACAGAGGCTGTCGTTCCTTCGAAACCAGAAAAGCTCTCCACTGACATCGTCGATACAACCGTTCTACAAAGTCCAGAACTAAAGAAAGAAGGAAAGATCCTTGAAACCATCGGTGAGACCGCCAAAACAGGTCTTCTTGCTATGGTTGGTGCGCCTGTCTTAGCAGGCATGGCAGTGGCTGACGCTTGTAAAAATCTGGCCAACAAATTGAACGATAAAAGCCAGGAAACAGAGATCACAAAGCAAGTCACTATCGAGGTTAGCCAAGAACGTCCTGAAGTTCCAACCAGTCTCCTGATTGGCGATGCTATCTCGCAAAAGATCATCTCGCCCAGTGAGTGCAAGATCATCGTCGATGGCGAACAGCAATCTCAGAATGTCCAGCAACTTTTGGACGAAGAGCAACTAAGCCCATTGGATGAGGTCAAAGTCATCGAGGAGAACCTAATCGAGCTGCAAAAGTTCAAGTACCTAATCGACGCGGACGATGAGCTCAGCCCACAAAAGCTCAGTGAGTATGGAATATACGACATCGAAAATGAATACTTTATCGATCCTGCCACTGGTCAAAAGATCTCCTTCCAAACACTCGTCTTTGAGATGAACGTCTTCAATCCCGAGTCGATTTTGGTTAAAAATTTCAATAAAAACGAATACGAACCTCTGAATGTGGCCTTGGAGCGCCCTCTGTTGGACAAACATACTGGTCACATGGTCGATCCTAAAACTGGCAAAAAGATACCATTCTTCGAGTGCGTTGCGCGAAAGTGGATAATCCGAGTGACTCCCAAAAAAGAAAAGGTTGAACCCATCGAGAATGTGATTGATCCTGTGACAGGTTGGGTAGTCCTTGACGACGGTCGACAGTGTTCCATAGCCGAGGCGATAAACAGTGGTAAGATCGACATACAGTCAATATCGGTACGAGATCCCGTTAGTGGTGAAGTGATTCCCTTGCGTATGGCAATTGAGTTGGGAGTTGTAGACCTTAAAACTGGCACCGTGATCGATATTCAAACACTTCAAGAGATCTCCATGGAAGAGGCGTTCAAACGAGGTTTCTTGGTTCCCGGTTCGAGGAAACCAATCTCACTTGAAGCAGCAGTTCGCCAGGGATTGTACGATCCAAAATCGGGTAAGCTGTACGACAGTGAGTCCCAGAATCAAGTCGATGTGCAAAAATCGATTGAAATAGGTTTGGTTGATCCAAAGATTTCGCTGATTGTAGACACAATGAGCAACAAGACCTTCTCCCTGGACAACGCCATTGAGGATCAGTTGGTTGTCAAGGAGACCGGTCAGATCAAGGACACAAAGTTGAATGAGCTAGTTTCTTTCGATATTGGTGTTGAAAAGAAAATAGTTCAAACCGATCGCATTACATGGAGTCTCATTGAGGTGCTACAGAGGGAATACTATATCCCGAAGACTGGTTACGTTTTGAACCCAGCAACCGGAGAGAAAATGACCTTGCAAAAGGCTATCGACAAAGATTTTGTCGAACTGGACACATGCCTTATTAAAGACAGCGACAAAGACATTCTCGTGCCTGCAACGGTAGCTGCCAATGACGGTCTACTCGACACTGTAAAGGGCAAGCTAACCAAACCCGATTTGCCCTTGGATCAAGCGTTTGTCAAGGGCTATTTGATCAGTACGAAGAAACCCTTGTCTCTCGTAGATTGCCTACTGAGGGGTCTGTACGACCCACAAACAGGACTCTTCCACATCGACGATAAGTTGTTCACCCTTGATGATGCCATTGCGGCTAAGTTGATCAATCCCAATGAACTGGTGATCCTTGATCCGAAGACAAACTCCATTGTGTCCACGGCCGATGCGATCAGAATGAAATTAGTAGATCCAATTGCCGGATTGATTGTGGATCCATTTAGTGGATCGAAAATAACTCTGCTTGAAGCTTTGGAAAATCGAATTCTTATTCCTCAAAAGCGTAGGCGCAGTCTGCCAGATGCCGTGTATCGCGGGCTTTACGACCCCAAGTCGGGCCAATTCAGCAACACAATCACTCGTGAGAAACTCTCTACTGAAGGTGCTATTCGTAGGGGAATCCTTGACCCAGAGTCGACCGTTGTCAATGTGGATGGCAAGATTTTGCCCTTCGAAATGGCTGTTGAATCTGGCGCAGTCGATGGTAAACGTGGTATCGTTCTGGATCCACAGGGTAATCGCGTCGATTTCAAGGAGGCTTTTGATCGGGGTATTTTAGTGGAAGTAAAGAAACCACTGAGGCTTTTCGAAGCTGTCGTTAAGAATGTGTACGACGAAGCCGATGGGCAGTTTGTTGATCCAAAGACGGGCAATAAGCTCTGCTTTGCCGAGGTTGTGGAGGAAAAATTCATCGACCCGGAAAGTGTGCAGATTCGTGACGCAAAGACGGGCCTGTACAAGGACTTGGATCTGGCTCAGGCCACTATTTCTGGTGTGATTGACGGTAAGACCGGCAAACTGACGTACAATAGCCAAAAGATCACACTAAAGCACGCCTTCAACGTGGGTATTCTAACAGACAGCCGAGCGCCGATCAGCATTCAAAGGGCCATTCACCAGGGATTGTTTGACGACAGGACTGGCAAGTTGCTCGAGCCGAAGACCGATCGAAGGATTACTTTGCTAGAGGCAATGCGAAAATTCATTGTCAACCCGCAGTTGCCGTGCTACTTTGATGAGCAGAACGAACAGATGCTTTCCTTGGCGGAGACCTGCCGTGCTGGTTTGGTTGATCGACGGGAGGGAGTTTTCCGCGAACCCGGTAGCAACGTCTTCGTGCCTCTTGGCGAGGCTATGAGCTTGGGACTATTGGTGGACATCGAAAGTGCCAGCTTTGGGCTGTACGAGTTGCTTTCGATGGGTTTCTATGACGTAGAATCGAGGAAGGTCATCCACCCTGTCACAGGTAGACAACTGAGTCTTAGGGAAGCGTGTGTTGAGGATATTGTTAGTCTGTCTTCCAGTCTAGTCAAACAGCCAAACTCGGCTAAGTATGTTAGGTTGAATAACGCCATTAGTGAGCAAATAATAGACGACCTCGACGGTAGCTATGTCCTGCCGGAGAAGAAAATCGATCTCCAAGAGGCCAGAGCTCGAGGTTTGATTGTGACCAACCGCAAACTTCTTAACTTAGAACTAGCCATTCGTATTAAGCTATACAAGCAAGAAACCGGACGTTTTACTGACCCTATAAGTGGCGAATACTTCGACTTAGTTGGAGCCATTCAAAACGGCTTGATAGACCCATCTACGACTGTCTTCAAGAACTTGGTTACCGGTGTTGATGTTCCCCTAAATGTAGCAATCGAAAATGGGGATATTGACGTCCAAAAGGGACGCGTACTTGATCCCAAGTCAAAGACCTCCTATAGCTTTGATGTTGCATTCACGCGTGGACTTTTAGTCACCGTCAATAAACCGATTACAGAGCGCGCAGTAGTTAAGCGTCACGATAGTATTGAGATGTTAGGCCAGTCGCCAGTAAGTGTTGTAATAAGAAAGCCTCGCGAAATGACTCTTGACGAAGCCATAAGGTATAGCATCATCGACCCTGAAACAGTTGTAATCCGCGACTATCAAACATTCAAATTTGTTCCGCTGAAGAATGCCATCGACGACGGAACAGTTGATTTGACTAAGAAGACCTTGGTCGACCCGAAGGCATTGTTCTTTGTGTTCGATCCGTCATTAATTGTATACCAACGCGAACCGATTGCGTTCGACCAAGCAGTCGAAAATAAGAGCCTAGATTTGTCTACCGGAATGCTGACCTATACACCGCTGCCACAGCTGGGCGACGATGAAGAGATTTCCGTCCCGGAATCAGTCACCGAATCGCTAAGAGACGCTGCCAGCAAGGGTGTTATTGACCCCGACTCTGCGCTGGTCAAAGACATTGCCAAGGGCAAGCTAGTCCGTCTGCCAGACGCCTTCCGCAAGGGACTGATGGACGCCAATAAGGCAAGTGTCTTGGACACCAAAACCTCAAAGCTGTGCCCCCTGCAGCAGGCCTATGACACTGGATTGATTGTGACACCAAAGCGTGCTTTCGGCCTGCTCGAAGCGATCAACTTCAATCTGTACAATCCGACTACGGGGTGCATCGTCGACCCATTCCAATCGCATCCCGATATTATCAATCGAAAGAAACAAACTATCGCCGAGGCGATTACGGTCGGACTTATTGACCCTACATCGACCGTGGTACGCGATCCCAGCACTAGTGAGATCCATCCACTCGTCGCGAGCATAGCAAGTGGTCTGATTGACCCCGTGGCCGGGCGTTTGGTCGACAAAAGTGATCCCAAAAATAATTTCGATTTGGTCAAAGCCAACGAAAAAGGTTACCTTCTTCCTGCTGAACAAAGGGTAAGTTCACTGCAATGTCACAATGTCTTTTCTTTGAGTTTCTCAACAAAATCTCTTTTTCATAATACAAAACGAAAACACACCATCATCATTTTTTTTCCATAAATCTTTGACTTTAAATGAACGGCTACAACGTTCATCAGAAGCCTTCAAAATTAACTTAAGCAAAGCATGTTTCGTGTTCTTTTATTTTGAAACCTTGGTTTGATTCTCTTTATTCTCTTTTGCTGATTTTCGAAATCTTTATTTTTTTTTTTTTCAAAATTGTGTTGCATCAAAAGTTTGGATTGATCTATTTTTTTTTTACTGGCAAGAAACGCGAACGGAGTTACCAACCATAAGTTTCCCTCATTTCTTCATTCAAGTCTTCTTGTAAATATAACATTAAAATTCACGTGACATTGTGTGATCATACATGCGGGAATGCATTGACATCCCGAAACGCTTCGTCTATGTTGTTTATGCGGAGCTGCCTTATGAAAAAACTATCTCTCTCAGCAATATTCGAAAACAGAGAAATCGTTCGCGCCCCTTCATTGTGGTTCTTTATAATTGTGTCGTGCGTTTTCATCACTAATGGCTTCGGCATATTCGAATCGATTTGGCTTTCCTCAGAACTTATTCTCTCATCGATTAACCCTTTCCTCCTACATAATCACCGTAATCCCCCTCCGAAATTCCATCTTTCCATACATTCATTTTTATTTAGTTTTTGGAAAAAAAAAAAAAAAAAAATCGCATGCGATCATATATTGCTCTTGGCTGTTTGTTGAAAATATGATCATCAAGGAAGTTGCGCGTGCGTCTTGTGTGGTTTGATTTGATTAAAAATTTACATGGAACTGAAACAACTATTTTGTTTCAGTGGAAAAGGTAAATGTGCGATTTATAATTTGTTTCTTTCTATACGTTTTTTTTTTTAAACTCATTCTTTCCTTGTTATGCAATTTTTTTGTTGTTTCAGCTTTAATGTTTTACTGCTCTTCCGTTTTCAGGTTTTCTATTTCTTATATTTTTTGAATGAATTAGAATTATTCACTAATTTCTAAATTATTTTTCTAACTATCAAAATGGTTTGGTATGCTTATTACTGCTTTTAATTTTTTGACAAACGCATGCTATAATTTTTTTTTTGTTGTGTAATGAATGTTGATGCTTTTTATGTTTGCATGTTTTGATTTATATTTTGTGTTTTTAAATAAACCAAATTCCTTAAAACACTCTATATTATACATCAAGTCAAAAATCATAAAAGAAGTTTATTTTCAAAATATAATTTTTTACATTATCCCTTTTTCCGACACCCTGTATCCCTCGATACTCTCTCGTGGCTTGTGTCTGGATTTAAAAATTAATTTAAGTTTTTAAAATTTTTTTCAATATTTAGCAAGCCGTCTTCGAGAAGTTCAACTTGTGCGAGGAAAATGTCAATGAGCTGCTCAAGTGGGTTGTCACTGTAGAGATGAAAATCGCCCGAGTTGGGGGACCCAAGGAGAAAATCGATGAACTTCGCAATCAAATTAATTCTTTGAAGGTGAGCTATGATAATGAGTTGGTGAATATTGAATAAGAAGTTGTAGTTTATGTAAATATCTTTATCGATGATTGGCAGCCAATACGGTTCCTTAGAACGAAGCGACGGCAAAGTAAATGAATTCCGACGAGTATTACAGCTTATGGACGCGTTAAATGTAGTTGATTAAAAAAGCACCTGCCTAGAAAAATATTTACAGGCAAACTTTGTGGAAATGTACTAGTTCTAGAGTCACATTATTTATTAGCCCTTTAGCCGGCAACTGACACGCCCTTGACGCCCTAAAACATTATGCACAGTTAAAACTTACCTTCTTATAACCTTTTTTTTAATTGTGGGACGGCAAAAATTTGCTAGGTCGAAGGGTCTTGTCCCTTGTAGTCGTCGCTCGTAATTCGCCTCGCTAAGAGTACGAATTATTTCATTATTGCAATGAACATGAAGACTAGCACTTAGCTTTCGAGCAAAGCTTATTACTTCTTCGCTCACAGTAGCTATTCCTAAAGCCCCAACCATAATAGACTTAAGTGGGAGTAACCTAATGTCAAAACACATGGAAAATCCCATTTAAGTTCTGCCAAACGCTTACATTCCTCTCAACCTTATTCGAGCTCGTCAAATTTCTTCTTAACGTGTGGCTTCCATCCAAATTTAGGGTCTATACTAGAGTCATTCCTATTCGTTTGCATAAGGTTTAGAGCTTATGAACAGAGGTAAATTGTTTACCTTTCTGTTCGTAAAATTGACAAGTGTTGATTCATTGAAAACGATTTGCCAATTCTTCGTCCAGATGCAAATTTGGTGTAAACCTCGTTTGAGGATAATTCGACTGATTTACCTGTAATCAGGATAGCCCTGTAGTCAGCGAACGTGGCCATAACTGCCTCATCATCTCGAGGTATGTCTCTTGTGTAGAGCAGGAACAGGTTCGGTCTGAGTACGCTTCCCTGAGATTCCCGAGTTTGCTCGAACTACGAGTATTCGGTACCGTATCTAAAACAAAACATTTTGCTGTCGAGGTAGTTTTCCAATATTCTAAACATTTGATCGTCGGGCAAAGTTTGTCGTGGCTTTAACTTCAAGTCTCCTTGTCGAAGTCTGCGATACGTCCAGGAAAGCAAGACTTCGAACAAACCTTTTTCCCTTCTAGGGCTTTTCCGATTTCATGCGTAATTCCTTTTGTTGAGTGGATAGTTCTTAAACCGAATCGATGATCGAGAATCAGGTCTAGCTTTTTCAGCAAAAACTGGTTGTGATTTGTAATCGTTTTTACAGCAGCTTCTCAAAGAACCCCGAAATCATCGATAGAAGCCATATGAGCCTATAATTTTTATCCTGAAATTAACCTTCGTATGCTCCTACTAGGTCAGACAAGTAAGAGGAGAATGCTGAAGGATTCGTAAAAAGCTGAATTTATAGCTTTGGCTGGCCTTGCTTTTCCTCACATGTAAAAATGAAGAAATATCCCATAAGGACCGATACTATGCCATCGTAAAGATATTTTTTATAATCATGTCGACTATAACAATTACTGCTTTTTAATCTTCTTCTAGAAAGTTGTAAGTTTACCAAATTTTTCTTCTTTCATTTTCTACAGCAAATTAAAGATGAAATCGAAAGTCAATCACGACCCGTTGCCTCATGCTTGGAGCAGATTCGTCAGATTGTACTCACCGGCGGTGATGTTCTATCGGCTCCTGAAGTTACAACTTTGGAGAACTCTGGCCGTGAACTGCGATCACGTGTCGACCGGGCCAATGATCGCACCCAACGTCTGCTGAAACGTCTCGAATCGGGACGCGATGAATTGTGCAAACTGCGCACAGAATTGGATGTCTTCTCGAGTTGGCTGCAATCGGCCCGTAGAACCCTTGAGGACAAGGAGCGATCGCTGTCCGATTTGGCGAGACTATCAAGCCAATCTGATTCCATTCGAGAGTTTGTCAGCGATGTGATCGGTCATCAGGCCGACTTGAGATTCATTACGATGGCGGCACAGAAGTTTGTTGATGAGAGCAAGGAATTTTTGGTGGTTTTGAATGATTTCCGGACAACATTGCCAGAGAGATTGCCACATGTTGAGCCGTTATCCAGTGCCGAGAGCCCTATTCGACAGGAGGTGTCGCTAGTTTCGGCTCAGTACAAGGATCTGCTGCATCGTGTCAATGCCCTTTCGGATCGTCTATCTGGTTTGGGCGGTCGACAACGAGAATACCAAGACGCCCTGGAAAAGGTCAACGAATGGTTGCGTAGTGTGCAGCCCCGTGCATCGCAGATTCTAAACGATGCCGTTGGAGCAGATCCACAGACAGTGCAGGAGCAGATGAACGAAGCCAAGGCATTGCACAATGAGTTTATGGCCCAGGGAAGGTTGGTCGAAAACGCACAGCAGAGCTTGTCCGCACTTTTGCGATCACTTGGTGGCCAATTAAGTCCCACTGAAGTCAACGCCCTAGAAATGCCAGTTGAAGAAGTTACCGACAAATACAACCAACTTCTGCAAGCCTTGGGTGACCATTGCAAGCTACTGGATACTGCGTTGGTGCAGTCGCAAGGTGTGCAAGACGCATTAGACGGTCTCGTCGGATGGGTCAGTCAAGCTGAAGACAAATTCAAGCTGCAATTCAAACCCGCTTCGTTGATCAAGGAACGTCTACAAGAACAAGTACGTGAACACAAGGCGCTCCTGGCTGATCTTCAGTCGCATCAAGCTAGTATAGACAGCGTGGCTTCATCCGCTCATCACCTGATGACAACAGCATCGAATGCACGAATCGCCAAGAAGGTTGAAATCAAACTCAACGACGTGACAGTCAAATTCGAGAAGCTTCTCGACAAAGTCATCAAACGCGGGGAGTTCCTCGAAGACACTTTCCAACAGGTCAACAAGTTTGGTGGTGAGGCTTCAACTGTCGAACAGGAAGTTGGTGCTTTGCAGGAAGCTCTAGACAGCAGGGATCTGAGCCAATACGGCACTGAAGACCTAGCACGTAAGATGATCGAACTTTCCCGCAGAAAGGACAAGTTAAGTCCTCTGTACGAGAGCTCTGTTCGCGATGGTAAAGATCTGATAAGCATGCGTGATGTAACCGATACTGGCGTTGTTAGGGATCGTGTTAAGGCGCTTGAATCCCAATGGCGTAACCTAGATATCACCCTGGAAGAGAAAGCTAAGCTTTCGAAACAAAAGGCAGAACAGCAGATCGCTTATGAAAGTCTCAAGGATCAAGTGCTATCGTGGTTGGCCAGTACCGAAGCAAGAACCAACGCCTTGGCACCAGTTGCAGTTGATTTGGACATCATTCGGCAGCAAGTTGAAGAGCTCAAGCCTATCGTCAAAGACTACAAGGATTATGCTTCAACTATTGACAAAGTCAACGATTTGGGCGCCCAGTACGACGCACTTATTCGACCTGAAAGCCCAGGACGCAAACGATCAGCCTACAGCCCAATTAAGCGAGTGAGTCCGCTGCGAAGAATGTCAGGAGATGCGAGGAGTCCAAGTCCAACAAAAGGAGGTATTCTGTCGCCACTATCACCTGGATCCAGTGGATTTGGTAGCCGCAGATCTTCCCAGGATGGATTCCAGCTTTCCGAGCTATCACCCATTCAGCAGCAGCTTAGTGAAATCAACAACCGTTACAGCCTCATCGGCGTGCGCCTTAACGATCGCCAAAATGAATTGGACAGTTTGAGTGACGAAATAAGAAAACATAACGAAAGCCTTAAGAATCTCTCGTCGTTCTTGGACAGAATTCAGCGACAAGTGCCGAAAGACTCCATTGCCAATAAAGAAGAAGCCGAAAGGAGTACCAAACAAGCCCGTAAGATTCTGGAAGATATGTATGAGAAGCAGAGTTTGTTAGACTCTACAAAGGCCCAGATCAAGGATCTTTTGCGCCGCAAACCCGATGTTCCAGGAGCCGAGCAGCTGCGTCAAGAACACGACAGTATAGTCGAGAAGTGGAGGACAATCAATGATCTGTGCAAGAGTCGTATCAACTTCTCCGAGCAATTACGCGACTTCTTAGACACCCACGACAACTTAAAGAACTGGTTGAACAGCAAGGAACGAATGCTGACAGTTCTCGGTCCGATATCTTCAGACCCCAGAATGGTTCAGAGTCAAGTACAACAAGTGCAGGTACTGCGCGAAGAGTTCCGTTCACAGCAGCCGCAGCTAAGTCATTTGCAAGAAATTGGACACGAAGTATTGGATCACCTGAAAGAGTCTTCTCCCGAAGGACAATCGGTGGCCAAGAAACTTAATGAAGTTCAAAGCAAATGGGATGACTTGGTTGGCCGTTTAGACGAACGAGCAAACAGTCTTGGTGGCGCAGCTGACAGTAGCAAAGAATTCGATGCTGCTATCGGTCGCTTGCGTGAAGCATTGCACAATATTAGCGATAGCTTGGATGCCCTACCCATCGATGGAGACTCTCAGGAAAATCTGCGAAAGATCGAGAACTTGGAACGGCAGCTTGAGGGTCAAAGGCCTCTGTTGGCTGATGCCGAGCAATCAGCCGCTGCTCTATGCAATATTCTGGGTGATCCCGCTTCCCGAGCTGATGTAAATGGACGTGTGGCTGCACTGGAAAAGCAATATCAAGCTTTGCAGAAGAAGTTGGACACCAAAAAGGCCGAAACCGAATCGGCATTAAGAGATGGTCGCCAATTTGCTGAGAGCTGTTCAAAGACACTTGGATGGTTATCTGGCGAACTGGCTAATTTGACGGATCGCCTACTGGTGTCAGCACATAAACCGACACTTCAACACCAAATCGAGACCCATGAACCCATTTACCGCGAGGTAATGGCCCGTGAGCACGAAGTGATTATGCTGATCAACAAAGGAAAAGATCTGACTAGCCGCCCTGGAGTAACTCAAGACCGTGCTGTGCAGCGCGATTTGGAGCGGATTCAACAGCAGTGGGATAAACTGCGCCGCGATGCTGTAGATCGTCACACTCGCTTGCAAACCTGCATGGAACACTGCAAAAAGTACTCTCAGAGCTCAGAAGCCTTCCTATCGTGGTTGCGCACCGCCGAAGATAAACTGGCTGACTTGAGACCCGGTGTCCTGAGCAAGGTCCAACTGGAGCACAGGTTACGCGACCTACAAGCATTCCGCAGTGAAGTTTGGAAGAGAACAGGCGAATACGAGAACACAAAGGGCTTGGGTGATACTTTCCTTGCCAGCTGCGATGTGGACAAGGATCCAATCAAGGCAGAGCTTCAAGATATACGGGAGCGATGGGAGAGGTTGAACAATGAACTCCTAACCCGAGCTCAGGAAATCGAAACTTGTTCTCGCCGTCTGGGTGACTTTAATGACGAGCTGAGGAACCTTGATCATTCGGTGGGTCGCTGCGAAGATCGTTTGGCTGCCCACGACGCTTTGGGAGGAGCAGCAAAGGATCCCAAGCTCCTCGACCGCGTGAAGGCTATTCGCGAGGAGGTCAATCAGCTGAAAAGACCGCTGCAGTCATTGCGCGCAATGGCAAAGGACATTACATCGGAGACACGATCCGCCGGTGGTGACGCTGATCACCTGACAAGTGAAGTTGATGGTGTGGAAGATCGCATATCAGATTTGCAGTCCCGCTTGGATGATCGTTGTGGAGAGTTACAGTCAGCTGCTACAGCGGTTTCTCAGTTTAACGAGCAAGTCAAGAACCTTGGAATCGACCTCAACGATCTGGAGACTTTAGTCGATAATCTTTCGCCACCCGGTCGCGAAATTAAGGTAGTCCAAGCCCAAATGGATGAAGTAGCCAAGATTCAAGATAAGCTCGATCGTACCGCTGATCGCTTGGGTGAAGTCGAACGCGCTAGTGAAATTTTGGTTGATTCTGGTTTCTCTCCCGATACTGTGCAGACAAGGGAACAGGTGGCTACTCTCAAGAAGACACTTGGTCGTTTAGAACATCGTACGCGAGACCAGGATGAAGCTCTTCAAGCTGCGCTCAAGGATCTTACAAAGTTCTATGATCTGCAATCACGTGTCATTGACGACATTAAGGACATTAGTGATGAGCTGAAACGAATGAAGCCAGTTAGTTCAGAGCTGGAGCAAATCAGAAACCAGCAAGAGGACTTTAGGCGTTTCCGTGACCGCAATGTAGAGCCACTAGGCCAGAATGTTGATGAAGTCAACCGATCTGGCAGAGATCTCGTTCGATCAGCTTTGAGTGGAGTGTCCACGTCTGCCATCGAAAAGGACCTAGAGAAGTTGAACGATCGTTGGAATGATCTGAAGGAACGTTTGAATGAGCGCGATCGTCGTCTAGACGTTGCTCTTCTGCAATCGGGCAAGTTCCAAGAAGCTCTTGATGGCCTCTCCAAGTGGCTGTCGGACACCGAAGAAATGGTTGCCAATCAGAAACCACCGAGCGCTGACTACAAAGTCGTGAAAGCTCAGCTGCAGGAGCAGAAGTTTTTGAAGAAAATGTTGTTGGATCGTCAAAACTCAATGTCTTCGCTGTTCAATCTAGGACAAGAAGTCGCCGGTAACTGTGAACCGTCCGAAAAGGCAGCTATCGAGAGGCAACTGAAGGAACTGATGAATCGTTTTGATGCCCTCACCGATGCAGCTCAGCAACGTGAAGAAGATCTTGAGCAGGCCATGGAGGTAGCAAGGCGTTTCCATGACAAGTTCACACCATTGAACCAATGGCTGGATACCTCAGAGAGAGCCGTTAAGAACATGGAGCTGATTCCCACGGATGAAGAGAAGATTCAGCAGCGAATCCGTGAACATGCTCATCTACATGACGAAATTATTGCCAAGAAACCCGACTTTTCCGAACTTGCCGACGTCGCCGGTCAACTTATGCATCTAGTAAGTGACGACGAGGCTGTTGTGCTCGGTGAGAAGGTTCGTGTTATCACCGAAAGGTATACAACCCTGGTTGATGCCAGTGACAACGTCGGACAACTACTTACGGAGTCAAGACAAGGTCTTCGTCATCTCGTTCTTACCTACCAAGAGCTTGTTGCCTGGATGGAAACAATGGAGAAAGAGCTTCAGCCATTCCGAGTTGTCCCTGTTCATACCGAGAAGCTTTTGGAACAAATGGATCATTTGCTGGAACTTAACGAGAATATTGCAAACCACGCTCCAAATGTAGAGTCAACTGTCGAGGCCGGATCCGAGCTAATGAAACATATCTCGAATGATGAAGCGCTGCAGTTGAAGGATAAACTCGATTCGTTGCAACGTCGCTACGGAGAACTTGCCAACAAGGGTGGAGATCATTTGAAGAACTCTCAAAACGCCCTTCCATTGGTGCAACAGTTCCACGATTCACACAACCGTCTCATCGATTGGATGCAGGGAGCTGAAAGTGCCCTTTCCACAAGTGAGCCACGCCAAAATGATATCTTGCGTCTTGAAGCCGAACTAGCTGACATGCGCCCAATTTTGGATACTGTAAACCTTGTTGGTCCTCAGCTTTGCCAGATCTCTCCAGGCGAAGGAGCAGCGACCATCGAAAGCCTAGTCACTAGGGACAACCGCCGCTTTGACTCGATTGTCGAACAAATTCAGCGTAAGGCTGAGCGACTTCACCTCAGTAATCAACGCGCAAAGGAAGTCACGGGTGATATCGATGAACTCCTGGAATGGTTCCGCGACATGGATGCAAGCCTCAGAGAAGCCGAGCTGCCAGCAATGGAACCAAAGCTTGTGCGCACCCAGTTGCAGGAGCACAGGTCGATCAATGATGATATATCTAGTCAGAAGGGCCGTGTTCGTGATGTTACAGCAGGCGCTAAGAAGGTGCTCCGCGAGTCGCCACAGAACGAGAACACATCGGTGCTGCGTGAGAAGCTTGAAGATCTCAAAGAGGTCGTTGACACAGTTGTTCAATTGTGTAGTGAACGCCTTGGTGTTCTCGAGCAAGCTCTACCGCTCTCTGAACATTTCGCTGATTCGCACACTGGCTTGGTAGTTTGGCTCGATGAAATGGAACAACAGATTTCGATGCTCAGCATGCCTGCTTTGCGACCAGATCAAATTGCTGCTCAGCAGGACAAGAACGAACGTCTTGTGCAGTCTATTTCCGAGCACAAGCCACTGTTGGACAAACTTAACAAGACAGGTGAAGCTCTAGGAGCACTTGTGTCTGAAGACGATGGCGCAAAGATCAATGAAATCCTGGACTCTGATAACTCTCGCTATGCTGCTCTTAAGACAGAATTGCGTGAACGCCAGCAAGCCCTCGAAAACGCCCTTCAGGAATCGAGTCAGTTCTCTGACAAGCTTGAGGGCATGCTTCGCGCGCTGGCCAACACAGTCGAGCAAGTCAATCAGCTCGACCCAGTCTCTGCGTTGCCCCAAAAGATTCGTGAGCAAATCGATGACAACTCAGCCATTGCCGATGACTTAGACAAGAGAACTGAAGCATTTGCCGCCGTTCAACGGGCAGCAAATGACGTCATTGCTAAGGCTGGCAACAAATCAGATCCAGCGGTCCGCGACATCAAGAAAAAACTCGAGAAACTGAACAGCTTATGGAATGATGTCCAAAAAGCCACCAAGAAGCGCGGCAACTCCCTCGATGATGTCCTTAAAGTCGCTGAAAAGTTCTGGAAGCAACTGAATGGCATCATGAAGACATTGAAAGACTTGGAAGAGACACTTTCTTCCCAGGAGCCACCAGCCGCACAGCCACAAGACATTCAGAAGCAACAAGTCGCCCTGCAAGAGATACGTCACGAAATCGATCAAACCAAACCCGAGGTCGAAGAAGTACGTCGCACGGGTAACAATCTAATGTCACTGTGCGGCGAACCAGACAAACCCGAGGTGAAAAAACATATCGAAGATCTGGACCACGCTTGGGATAACATCACTGCCCTGTACGCCAGACGAGAAGAAAATCTCATTGACGCCATGGAGAAGGCAATGGAATTCCATGAAACCCTGCAGAATCTACTCAAATTCTTGACCAAAGCGGAAGAGCGTTTCGGTAGCCTAGGAGCAGTTGGCTCTGATATCGATGCTGTTAAAAAGCAGATTGAACAGCTGAAGCGTTTCAAGGACGAAGTCGATCCCCACATGGTCGAAGTAGAAGCATTAAACAGGTGAGTTATATTTTATCCCCTCCCAAAATATTTTTTCTATAAAATTTTATCAAACACACGATTTTCTATTTTTTATTTTGCTCTCAAACGATTCACAAAACAAATAAAAAAATCAAACAAAAATTCACCCGCAAACAGAACTCTGGAAAGGCAAGATTCATTTAAATATAAAATTTTTTTGACTGTGTTTCAATAAATTATTATTTTTTCCTTGCTGTCATTATTCCTTTCGTCACGCTTTTCGTAACACTAGACAACCTTATACTTAATAAACTATGAATGATGCTTCACGTGCTCTCAGACTCTGCAATATCCCTCTGCTAAAGTTTTCCTGAATGTCTTAAATATTTAGTATCCAAAGGTTTCAATGAGCACAAATTTGCTGGCCCCCATAGAATTTCTGAAAATGTTCTTAGTCTTGCTGGGCTTGCTATTACGATCAAAGTTATACCTATCAAACTCAAATCCAACAGTAAAACCTAAATACCATGCCTCCACCGAACACTAATCCGCGATTGACTGAATTCTTCAACTAATCTCTTACAAATCTCGAGATATACCAAAGAAATTTAAATCCTCTCGGCAAGTAATTAAAAATAAATCTCATTCGCCCTTTTCACAAATATCTTTTATCCGTTTTTTGCACACCTTTATAGCAGTTTGAGACTCGAAAAAATAAACTAAAACCACAAATACGTTTTCTATCGGGATTTTCACAACGAAATTGTTTTCCCGCTCCATTGAAATCAAATGTCATCGTCACTCTCCTTTGCGAACAACAAAACGGGTCAAATTAACTTAATGCTTTTCCGGTGGAGACACCTCCGGATTTCTGAATTCAGAAATTAATTAAAACAGTTAAATTATTTAAGGGGTTGGTTGCAGCTTGCTATTTTACTAAATCATTCTTCGTACAAGTAAGCGCTAAAAACATGACAGACCGAAATATAAAAAAACGTTTTCAGCAAACGAAAATTCGTTTCCATCAAACAAACCGACGAAACGAAATTGAGTCGTTGGTGCTTGACACGTATATAAATTTCTAACATCGTTATAAGAAATCGTACGACATCGTGGCTTTCTAGGCTACCATGATTATACCAAAGAAAGGTATGATTAATGACGAAGGAAAGTTCTATGGCTTCAACGCTAAGGATTTCGAGATTTTCGCACTTCTTGTTTTGCTTCAACTCAAGTACTCTTGTCGCAGCATTGGCTAGCATAGCTATAATTTTAAAGATAAAAATGTTTTGTTGATGCTTATAAAGTTTTTCATGCATGAGTGTTATTCATTTTAAATTTTTGCAAATATTTTTCATCCCTTGATCCTTTGTTGAGTTGAAACGTTTCAAAAATCGTGTTGCTGTTGACAAATGGTCAAAAAAAAACTCCAAGTTTAAGAACTAAAATCAACAGATAACTTTTCAAAATCGTTTCGTTTTAACTCGCTAACGGTAAGGGTGATAATAATTGGTGTGTTATTTTTGTTGTGTTGTTTGGAAACCCTCTACCCAGAATCTGATAGCTTATCCTTCTACAAAGAAATTAATGAAACAATTTCCTCAACAGACAAGCCACCGAATTGACCGACAGAACGTCCCCAGAACAAGCAGCGTCCATCAAGGAGCCACTGATTACTGTGAACCGCCGATGGGAAAACCTTCTGCGTGGCATGGTAGAACGTCAGAAGCAATTGGAACATGCCCTCTTGCATCTTGGCCAATTCCAACATGCGCTCAATGAGTTGCTGGTTTGGATCGACAAGACCGACAAAACGCTTGATCAGCTTAAGCCTGTAAGTTGCAAAAACGATATTTTCTTACAGGACCTCTCTAAGATTTTCTTTTCTTTTGCTAGATCCCCGGTGACCCACAGTTGCTCGAGGTAGAGCTTGCCAAGCTGAAGGTGTTAGCCAACGATATACAAGCTCACCAGAGCTCCGTCGATACCCTCATTGATGCCGGTCGTCGTCTGATTGAGTCCGAAAAGGGATCTGTGGAGGCTTCAGCTACACAAGAGAAGCTGCGCAAGCTCAACGACGAATGGCGTTCACTTATACAGAAGTCTTCTGATCGTCAGCACGAATTGGAGGAGGCGCTGCGTGAAGCTCAAGGCTTTATTGCAGAAGTTCAAGACATCCTGGGATGGTTGGGCGACGTTGACGCAGTCATTGGCACCAGCAAACCCGTGGGTGGGCTGCCCGAAACAGCCACCGAACAACTCGAGAGGTTCATGGAAGTGTACAACGAATTGGAAGAAAACCGCGCCAAGGTCGAGACAATCCAAGCCCAGGGCCAGGAGTACATCAAACGCCAAAATCAAATGAAGGTGCCCTCTAGCAATTTGCAGCATACACTGCGTACGCTTAAGCAACGCTGGGACGCAGTCGTGTCGCGAGCTTCCGACAAGAAAATCAAACTCGAGATTGCCCTCAAGGAGGCAACCGAGTTCCATGACACACTACAGGCCTTTGTCGAATGGCTGACGCAGGCTGAGAAGCAACTTGGCGGCGCCCCGGCAGTGTCTCGCGTGCTCGAAACAATTCAGACACAAATCGAAGAGCACAAGATTCTGCAGAAGGACGTCAGCACTCACCGCGAAGCCATGCTGCTATTAGACAAGAAGGGAACACACCTTAAGTACTTTAGTCAAAAGCAAGATGTCATCTTGATTAAGAATCTCCTCGTTTCGGTGCAACATCGATGGGAGCGTGTTGTCAGTAAGGCAGCCGAGCGTACACGAGCTCTGGACCACGGATACAAAGAGGCGCGTGAGTTCAACGACGCCTGGTCGAACATGCTGCAGTGGCTGCAAGAGGTCGAAGAAGTTCTTAATCGCCTTACCGAAGAAGCAGCCACCTCAAAGGATCCACAAAAGATCAAGAAGCATATACTCAAGTTGAAGGATACCCACCGCCAGTTGAATGGAAAACAGCCACAATACGATGCTACAATGCGTGCTGGAAAGAATCTCATGGATCGAGCGCCCAAGACCGATGAGCCCGTTTTGAATAAGATGCTCATCGAGTTGAAGGAAACATGGACTCGGGTGTGGTCGAAGAGTGTCGACCGACAGAGGAAGCTCGAAGAAGCTCTCTTGCTGTCTGGTCAGTTTTCTGATGCTCTACAGGAACTTCTCGACTGGTTGAAGAAAACAAAGAGTCGCTTGTCGGAGAATGGACCTGTTCATGGAGACTTCGAGACCGTCAGCGGACTGTGCGACCACCATAAGCACTTGGAGCAGGACCTGCAAAAGAGGTCGGCTCAGATGCAGGGCGTCATGAAATCCGGACGTGACCTGGAGAAATCGCCTAGCAACGCTGACATAGCGAAGTCTCTCGATGAGCTGCAAGCTCTTTGGGATGACGTGAAAGATTCAACGTCCAAGCGAGGTGACCGCCTGCGCCAAGCGCTTAAAGATGCAGAACGCCTCAACAATGGAGTGCAGGGCCTATTCGATTGGTTGGATCACGCTGAAAATAAGCTTCGTTACGCCAAAAACGCTCCCGACGACGAAAAGATCGCTCGAGATTTGCTGGAAATACACACGGAGTTCATGAAGGACCTTCGCAAGCGGGAAGTCCAAAAGACAGAAACCTTCCAGCTGGCACAAGAGATCATCGACAAGGCATACCCAGACGCGATACCAATTATCAAGAACTGGCTGCAAATCATCCAAACTCGTTGGGATGAAATAACCCAATGGGCTGTCAATCGCGAAGCGAAACTAGAACAGCACCTGCAATCGCTCAAGGACTTGGACGAAAACATCGAAGATCTGTTGGCATGGCTGAATGGACTGGAAGCTACCCTTCTTAGTAGGCCATTCCTAGAATCTCTCAAATAAAGCAAACTTCTAATTGTTGTTTCTCTGTTTAGATCTGGAGCGTGAACAACTACCAGAAGAGATACCCCCATTGGAGAAGCTTATCGAAGATCACAAAGAATTCATGGAGAACACTGCGCGCCGTCAGCTCGAAGTAGATAGAGCTTGCAAGCCCAAACAGCTACCACCTGGTAGTAGGGATGTGCGTAAGATGTCACGCAACGCAAAGACACCTGTGTAAGTAATGAATTTTAATTCCAATCATATTCACTTACAGACGAGTACAGTGCGTCGTGTAAGGCGTCCAGTCAATTCGTTACCAATTGGTCGGATGTAATGTATCTTTTGTAAATTGATTTATTTTTATTTTATTTTATATTTCTTTTTGTCTCTGTGTATATCCTACTGTCGACAATGTGTTTCACTGCACTCTTTTCTACCTCGAACACACACACTCAACCAACTGGATTCTATCATATACGAAAAAAAAATACCTTAAAAATTGTCTGAATTAAATTAAATACGACTGTAAAATAGGCGAGGATCGACCGCCGATCTACGCGAACAATCTCCAGATGCAGCCGCATTGAGACGGCAAAGGTTCGTTGAAAAAACACAGCTTTACTAAGCGTCTGCCCATATTCACCAAACTAATGTTTTCTCTGCTTAACATCAGCCAAAACAGAAAAATATTAACTCCTAACGAAAGTTTGAAAAAACGTCGTGCTTTCGTGCTTCTTGTTAACTGATACGGGTGCATTATTGCCGATAATGTTCCTGGTTGTTTGGCTTTGGCGTCCTTTCTATGTACTCACACTCATCCCACTTAACAAATCCTTGTGAAATCTCTTCATACCTACCACCACAAAGCCGCTTCCATGCTTTTTGTGTTTCAGTTCATAACAGTTTTAAAAAACGATTTGCCTTTGCTAGCAAAGCGCTTGACTAATGCTGCATTTTATTTCCACAGCTTCAAGGGCTCTCGTGACCAGGGACTCAATGTACGAAAGACAAGGTTAGTACCGCTGCAAGGCATCACTAAAATGCAACTTAACTGCGATCGACAGCTTGTTTAAAATCAAAAAATCTCTCAACGCATGATATGGATGACCTACATTCGTGGCAGTCATATTTTTTGAATCTACAATTTTTTTTTGTTTAAATTTTACATTTCTGTTTCATATAGTTTTTTTATTTTCTATTTTGTTTCATGTAATGTGTGTGTTGTGTGCTTAAAAATTCGAAATACCATTGCAAAAATAGTCGTGTCACACCGAGTCGTGATACACCCGATAGGGATCGCTTGCCACACTACGGTCCACGATTCTCTCCAAGGTAAGGGCATGTCCAAAATTGGTAAAATACGATATATATTTTTCTTTTCTACATTATGTTGCTTCTTCGGTGTAAATAATTACATTGCTTTTGAGTTATATTCCTATGTTTGTGCCATAACGGTTTACTAAAAATTGATAAACGGATCTTTTAGTGCTTTACCGGAAGCTGAATTCCGTTCGCCAAGAGCAAAGTTACTGTGGGACAAATGGCGTCATGTATGGCTATTGGCATGGGAAAGACAACGTCGTCTGCACGATCATCTCATGTATTTGCAAGATGTCGAAAGAGTTCGACGTTTCAGCTGGGATGACTGGAGGAAGAGGGTGAGTGTCATTTGGCTAACTTTTAAGGGGTGGCGTTATTAAATAAGTTTCTGTATTTTCATTGCAGTTCCTGAAGTATATGAACCACAAGAAGTCGCGATTGACTGATCTCTTCAGGAAGATGGACAAGGACAACAACGGCTTGATACCACGCGAAGTATTTATCGATGGAATTTTAAGCACCAGTGAGTACAGCTTTTATGATTAATGTATGTAAATCAAAATGAGAGATCATTTAAACCTGACTGTTTCCAAAATTGTCAATAAGTGGACAAGCAATGATTTACTCCAAAAATGTTTGGTACGAAAACTCGAAACAGAAAACACCCACAATTCCAAAACTTAGGGTAGAAAACGTTCCTGAAAAGTATGTTTTGTTCTTAAAATTTGTCAAACCCCGCCGAATTCTAGGAGCTAAGGCTTATGTTTACAAATCCGAATCTTTTTTCGCAACCTGAATCACATTATGAAGTCACTAAGTACTTATTGCAGCTGCTAATAAGGCAAAACTGAAACAATGAGAACTCAGTTCAACATCTTTGAAGACAAGAAATGCTGATGTACACTAGGACCAGGTTTGGTCCATAGTATCCTGAAGGTTACACATATTCTTGGTAATCTGGGCAGGGTTTTTTACCTAATGCAAATTTAAAGGGAGTCAAAATTATCCAATTAAATGTATGTAGTGCGAGTTCTTCAAAACTTTTGGAATCAAAAATTTCCATGCAGTAAATGAGTTTCCTTAAGTGTTTTTGCTGAGTGCTTTTCTAATTAATTCCTCTTTTATAACTCTGATGTGTGAAAATTGTATTTAGGGCCTTTACAAGATGATGGGCAGTATGGTTACTTCAGTGGCCGATTTATTCTGACCTGAAATGGGTTTAAGAAACTTAACTCACTTTTTCTAGCTTTGTCATGGCAATTAGTGTTGCCTCAAGTTTTAAACTCTCTGTCTCTACTGTACTTTTCCAGTTCAAAGACATTCTCAAATGTTCTCATTATAATATTCTATAATAATCTAATTCTGTAATATAATCTCCTAGAATTCGACACATCCCGAATGGAAATGGGTGCAGTGGCCGATTTATTCGACCGCAACGGCGAAGGACTCATTGATTGGCAAGAATTTATTGCGGCACTTCGACCAGACTGGCAAGAGCGTAAACCGGCAAATGACTCCGACAAGATTCACGATGAAGTTAAGCGCCTGGTAA
Organism: Neoascia interrupta; assembly: GCA_947623515.1. Lineage (NCBI taxonomy): Eukaryota > Metazoa > Arthropoda > Insecta > Diptera > Syrphidae > Neoascia > Neoascia interrupta. Next base: position 155,089,012 of record OX392462.1, read on the forward strand.
TGCTTTGCACATGTCGACAGAAGTTCCGTGTATTCCAAGTTGGCGAAGGCAAGTACAGGGTAAGCATCACTATAAGTTGCCGTCGACATCATTACTAAGGACTTTCCTCTTGTTTCTAGTTTGGCGATTCGCAAAAACTAAGACTCGTCCGCATCCTACGCAGCACAGTTATGGTGCGCGTTGGAGGTGGTTGGGTAGCCTTAGATGAGTTCTTGCAAAAGAACGATCCTTGTCGAGGTGAGTGCTTTATTTTCTACCTTACAATCACATTTTATTTAAAAATCTATAAGTTTAAAAAAATAAACAATTAATCAACCAAAGGAAATGGTCATTTAATAAAAAAAAATATATACATACCATATTAATATAGCATATCCTTATTGTTCTAACGAAAAAAAAAATTTCATAATATTTTAAAACACTTGCATAGTTTAATAATACCATCACAAATGCATTATTCCATTACTCAATGCAATTAACATTTTTGTTGAGCTATTTGTGGGGTTCAAGTACGAATTAGAACATAAATTAAAAACAAAACTATGCCCATACCGTTCATGCTTTAATTTGTTTATATATCACTATACTGTGCTAGTCTACAACAAAAAAAAATTAACTACAACTACTTGTGGTAGGTGCTTGCACAACAAATAAAGTAAAAACAAACAGCGCTTAACTCACAACGAAGATATTAATTTTATAAAATAAGAATTTTACAGAGAAATATTTTTTGTTTTCAAATAACGATAACGATAATGTTACAAGTTTTATAATTCTTTAATGAAATAAATATTTTTAATATTTCTATTTTCACGCTTCTCGGCCGGTTCGTCAAATTATGTCGTGGCGTTTTTTTATCAATTAACCTCGATTCAACTTAATTTCAAAATTGAATTTTCCATAACTTTGTTTTATTTTTTAAATTAATGATTTTTCGAATCGTTTTTTAACTGCCGTGTGTATATTTTTAAATTGATTTTTCTGTAAAATTGAATGCATGCTTTGTGTGCTAATTAATTATCATCAATATCGTCTTATTCATTATCATCACAATCTTATGGTATTTTATTATGAACTGAATTTGGAAATAGTGGCGCTGGTGTTGCCTATTCCGAATCCAAATGATCCGTCACAACACGAGGCGTGTTGTATTCTCTATAGAATGACTTTTGACCAAATTATGGCACTGCAGCTGGCGGCCGAGCAATGTAAATATCAACCGAAGCCAGCTAAGAACAGGACATTGTTTAATGTGTTGTTTTTTGGGGCTTCTTATTGTATCGGTGCAGGTTTAGAGTATTTTCGTATTTCAAGCTACCTGCGACAACTTTAGTAACTAAATTTCCATTTTATTCCATTTGACTCGAAGCAATCACAGGAAATTTGAGCACAAGAAATGTAGCAACTTGAAATATGAAAACTGTGGTCAATAGCTTTTTACCTTGTGTTTTTAAAAGGACATTTTCAAAAGCTTGGAAAATTGTTTACCAAACACCTTTTTTGTTTTTATTTTCTAAATGCAAACAGTCATTCAATAGACAAATCCCTATTCAAAAACTAAGTCCTGGCTTTGGGGTACCCGCCGCTGGGTATTCTTTCGCGCTATCACTTTTAAAAAGGAAAATTTTGAAACTTCACATTATTTCGTCAGACTGTTGTTTCCAGCTTGCAGTGTAGAAAACGCTTTTTCTATATGAAATCCCATTTTATGATCCGATTTCCTACAGTTGAATCAAAAGTGCCCAAAGTCGTCTGTATGTTTCGAAGCCTGTACTGACCGCCCATTGAAGAGGCTGCTTCCAACTTGTTACCAATACATAATCCACTCTGGAACTTTTCCCGTCCTATCCAACTCCAACATCCAAAGAAAACAGAATACAATATCGTTAACTAGCCACCTGGGGACTTTTTTCTTTTTTCCCATTTATCGGGAAAAACTCCCTCAACCAGCCAACATCTAATTAAATATTCACCAGCTGATCACTTCTCGACTTTATCTCTTACTTTTATATTACTTTTTCAAAGTTTTTTAATTATTTTTTTTTTTTTTCCCATGGCCACTTTACAACGATCATTTAGGTCGCTACTTCTGTCCCTCTTACATATGTAAAAGGTTTGGATTTGCTATTGTATTCTATGGAATTGGCAGGGCGTTTACTCATACGCGCAACAATGGCGCCTAACGTGGGGCATTTTAAGAGTCTCATGCTCTACTGACTGAGTTAGCCAAGCTCTGCAACGTGTAACCCACCGAATTCCACAAACACTAAAATATCCATCCATAGCCAATATACATACCTGCCTCCTGTCACACAGCAATTCCAAAGGTATTGTCTCAAGTTTTAACAACTTGTGGTAGTTCGCCTTGGGATTATGCGAATAACGTGCCTATCCTCCGAAGCATACTTTCACTCGGAAAAATACGAATACTTACGCTGCCCAACCTATCTCTACAATTGTCTACAGCAATACCCCTCAGAAGTCTAACTTCGCAAGCTTCCTCCTGCGGATCTTAATCCTTCTACCCCAATCTCATTTTTATAGTTGGGGTTTGGTGTAAAGGCTAAGAATTTTTCTGCTACGTAAGCTCGGATTTAATGGCTAAAAGAAAAATCAATGGCGCCTACAACTGAGAGAATACATGGCCTGACCTCTCACAGCCATGCATGCTGTGGGCGTTGTAAGTAGTGTTCTTACTGTGCTGAAGGGGAGGAATATCATGAGTAATGGCACTCCCGGACGATGGTCAGTACTAGATAGTGCGCATTTTTATAAACTCTTATTACCTCTATAGGGATTCGAACCCGGGACCCCGTGAACAGTATCACGACTCACTAGTCCCCGTGATCTCATTCAAAGTCAGCCCGGCTTGTTTTTTATATTGCTCCAACTTAACGAAACCTTTGCGGAGTAATTTAATACTATTCCTTTCACCTCATGAGCTATTTTCACTTATCCGGCTGATTCAAAGGAGCTTCCCTTGCACGCTGATTGCAACTGCTTAGAAGTTCAGAAAACAACCATAGTTCCATGTTAAGTTAGGCAGATACTTCCACAAAGATTTTCAATGTTTGTCGCGAAAGACCTGGTCGTAAACCTTTCCCAAATCCACAAAACACGTAAGGACCGGTTCGGAATACTTTCAAATCTTATTTAGAACAACCTGATTGAAAATTGGTTACGAACTCCTGTTTGCAATCACCTTGCTCCCAGGCGACATTAATGGCTGCTTCTACAAACAATGCCTTTAGCTTGTCTGGCCGGATTTCAGTAACTCCAGTTCATCTACTGTGGGACTATTTTCCATTCCACCTTTAGCGAAGATTGTCGTTCTCAGTTTCCTTTTGAGAATTTAGTACCTCTGAAAAGTACTCGTTTCACCTCCGTAGGACATCATTTCCATTTGAAAGAAGTATACCATCTTCGAATTTTACACCTTGTACGACAATCAACTTTGATCTCCCTGGGACGGCAAATGTTCTGCCAAAAATTCATATTTTCTGATCTGTAATCGTGTTTCTAACTCTAGAGAATAGTTTCAACTTACTTTCCTGCCTTCCTATGAGAAATGACGTTTCTTGGCGTGTTTCTATAAAGAATTACGTTTGAGCAGAGTCGTTTGTGCCATCTTGTTTAAACCTTGGGTTAACTCTGCACTGAATACGTAGCGCTTTAAGGATCAGTTGAAATTTGTTCAAACTTTTCGCTGATCGTTGTCTTCGATACTGTATTTGGGTCAGCAATCAAGCAAGGGAATATAGTCGGTAAAGTAAAACTTGTGCAATTTCCAGTGGTGGTCACCTATAAGTTCAGCCCCTTACTTAACGTAAGCATCGCAAATAATTCTTTAACGCACAATGGTACAGCACAGACAGAATGTATCAGTAAATCACTGATCAGACTATAATGGCAATGAGATAGTCAACTCGGCAACTTTCTGCTTGTTGACACTCCGCAAAAAGAAAAATACTTAGGATCTCCCTTCGGTTTTTGTCTTTAAGCGTAAGGCTTTAGGTAAAGCCCGTATCAGGGACAAGCCTTTCGTTCCAAGCTTGAACTGCGACTTCCCTACTTAAAAGATAAACTCTCTGGTACATTGTTCGACAAACGGAGGCAGGCTTGTGAGGATGCGCACTCCCACCTATGCATTTACGGCATGTGGGAAGCCAGACTAGTAGATGGCTTTTATCCACCAAGCAATTCTTTAATTCTAGAACCTCATAACCACGTTGACGCTCTTCCCTGTAAGCGAAAATTTATCTGATAAATTCTTAAGGAGTTCTTAAGGAAGGCTGCTCTTCCAGTAAATTAAGTCGACTGACATAACTTACCTCAAGACTTTTCCACCCCTGACTTTGCAGAACTTTTTTTTTTAATTTATGACAAACCAAGGTGCTCCATTTAAAAAATACAAATTATGTGAGCTCCCTTATTTTTATCGCTTTCCAACCAACAACATTCACAAACATTCCATCATTTCATTGCTTTGCAGAAAGAAAATTTGCTCCTAAATTTATATTTAAATTATTTATTCGTTAAACTTTTAACAATTTTAATTGCTTTGGTTGATGCGCTTTATTTTTATTATTGGTTCTTATAATAAAAAAAAAACTGTGCCAATTATTCTCAGTCTCGGTTATTTTGTAAGTAGAAACAAAATTTGTTCTATTGAATTTGTGTTTGGTTCATAATTTGTTGTTGCTTACTTGAGTTTTTTTTTAACGAATGCTTTTTACATGGATTTTGTTATCCTGATTGCTATTTTTTTTTCTTTTGTTTTCTTATGTTTTTATTTCATTGTCCTCAATTATTATTTTGTCCGTTTTCCCATGCTTCCTTCGACAACACACCTTAAAAACGGTATACCAATCCGAATCACCTTTTGCTGTGAAAATGTGCCGCTTTTACACACACAAAAAAATAAATATTCCACCAATGTGTGCTATTCATCTTGTATACAAAAAAAAAAACCTGCAACCAAATGCAATTAATTAAAAAACAAAAATTAAAATAAATCAAAAAAACAAAAATCGATTGACATAGCTAAGGGACGCACTAACATTGAGCTGCGAGAACAATTCATTTTGGCTGATGGAGTGTCACAGAGCATGGCGGCCTTCACACCGCGCCGATCGACGCCCACTTCCTCCACACAGAACGGATCTGGTACCCCCGCCTACATGAGCGGTCAGGGTCCCATCATGAAGGTAAACCACCAAGTCCTAATTTACGCATTCTCATTAAGATATTTCATAATTCGAAACCCAAATTTTTGGTCGTATTATTGTTTTTTAAACTCATTTGTTTTGGACTTTGGATCCATAACTTTGATGTTTGTTATGATTTCAAAACTAAATGGCAAAAAAAATCGTCTGTAAGGATCCCAAGGCAGTGTCCACACTGTCCAACAGTTGGTGGTAAGTATGTTGCTAAAGCTCTGAGCTCTAACGGTCTGTTTTCGAAAGGCTAAGCCAACTTTGATGTTTTGATGATGATGTGTGGTGTGATGTTGTAAAATACGTATAAATATTTTTTTTTGTTAAATTTTTATTTACAAAGCATGATGTAAAGGTGTTTATTTATTTTTCGAGGTTTTCTGCTAGAAGCGAATTTTAAGTTTAGTACAAAGCTCAAGCTGTATCATATATATTTTTTCAAAATCAAAAAACAATTATTCATTTGGTATTTAATTTAGAAAGTAAAGCACTTTGTTCATGTTGGTTTCATTGAATTTCCGATTGGAATTACCCTCATCTTTTTGTTGCGTTTTCTTCATAAGGATCTCTCACCCACAACAAAAATGGGGATTTCCCGAATCTATGGGATATTGTACATAAAAAAAATTTATACATCTGTCTTTTGCATGGCTGTTTTGTGAAAGATACGTGGACTTTCTTTTCGGTACTAGACCCCATATATATAGTTCAAACTAAATGTAAATGCCGCCTTCTTGCGGCAAAGTGTCTCTATTCTGTTGTGAAGAAAAGTTTCCTCCCCCCAAACAAACCAGTATTAAATGATCATAGACTTGGTGTGATATTTTATCGTGTATAAGAATTTCGGTTGATTTAATGTTGTTATTCCGTGATTATAATGTAGCCGACGAACATTTGGCCGAATTAATGCCAATCTTTGAACGACTTCGTGCCCAAGAGCAAATACCGTGCGCGTTCCCATTGCATATGGGAGCTGGTGGCACGGTTTTCGTGCGCAGTAATAATAGTCGTTCTGTGCCCCTAAGTCCACATGCACCACATTGTCATCCCTCTACGCATTGGGTAAGTTGCGAAAAGAAAAAGAAACCAACCGTTCTCATCGAATTCATTTCACTTTTATCATAAAATGCATTTCAAATGTTTAAACCCACAACCATATAATTCACCTTGGACGGATGTGTGTATATTTAGGTCCGAGAGAGATCGATTCGATCTATACCGATGTCGCGACCATCACGATCATCGCTGTCGGCTTCGACTCCGGACTCACTTAGTGACAACGAAGGAAGCATGGCAGGACCCTCAGGAAGGTATACACCCAGAAAAGTATCATATGCTCGCACCGGTCAAACCCCAGGAGGATCAAGAGCCGGTTCGAAGCCTAACTCACGACCCGCCAGTAGGCAGGGGTCGAAACCCCCATCAAGACATGGATCTACGCTGTCGTTAGATAGCACAGGTAAGACTCTAAGAATGCATTCGAGTTTGAGCACTGGCTGATTTGATTTATGATTTCCAGACGAAACCCCATCACGCATTCCACAACGCAGACAGCCTACTGCAACGTCAACTCCCTCGGGTAGTTCGTCAGGAGTTGCACCACGGCCCTCAAGACTCTCAGTTACCCCAGTGACGTCAAGAACAAATGGCACAACAACCACCATCACACGAAAAACTGCTTCTGGATCAGCGAGTCCTGCACCCACAAGGTAATTTTCGAACGGACTTTAAAAGAATTTACTTGATCATCGGTATTCTCAAAGTCGTGCTACACAAAAGTGAAGTGATAGCGCATAAAGGACTCATTGCAATCGCTCTATTTGATGAGCCTGTGTAAGCTATGTTTTTGCCTTAGATATGATAGTGATAGATTAAAAGCAAATAGACAGGAAAATAACAATCGCCTGTAAGCACACCGCAGAAATGGCAACTATTCGTGTCTAACAGCCCAAGAGACCTAAGCCTTAAGCCAATGAATCCGTTGCGTCCGCTACGTTGAAGTGCACATAACTGTCAACTCGTACGTCATGCACTTTTTCCCATTAGAAAGTGTGCATTTAACTTAGTTGTCAGTTGTGTACTTCAACGTGACGGACGTTTACTTCAACGGATTCATTGGGCTGAAGGCTTTACTTTGCATGTATCCGCAGCAGGCAGTCTCCTAGAGAAAAAGTTATAAGCAAACAGGAAAATTTTGAAGAATGATTGGTCCACCCACCGCAGAAACGGCAAATACCCGTGTCTAACAACCAAAGAAACCGACTTCGCATGTTTCCACAGGATACAGTCTCCTGTCAGGATTCCGATTAAAGTTTTAGGTTTTTCTTAAGCAAAAGTGTCAAAAAAAACCAAGCTTGAAAACCCTGTGTCCATCCACAGACTTGGCCACCTTAGGTTGTCAGTCTTTGTAATTCTTTTTCTCGATATTAACCCTTACTATATCCAAACGGTTTGATATTGATAATGTCACTATTTTTGTCACAAGGAGCCGTCCTCTTCTGGCAAGCCTACGCGCTTGTTCTTTTCATTCTAGGACACTCCCACACTAATAAGGCATTTCGTAACAGTCCTGACTAAATAAGTTTAGATGTCTTGCCTGTCGACCCGGCTAACGATGTAGATGGCGATATTTCCCGGTAATCGATTCCATATGCACAAGCGTTCGGTATAATTTTATAAACGCTTTTAGTTCTGAATCATTTGAGAAGATACCAGAATGTGTTCTATTCATGTTTTCCAACCCTAAAAATCTAACGATAGACGGTTGTTGTTGAAAAAATTATTTTTCAATATAAAATGCAATCTGAGAGTCTCTCCGAACATTATTCAAAGAAGGCTGTTTCCATACTCTTGTTTAAAAGCAACGAATAGAAGACAAGGAAGTGGTGTTTTGTTATAAAAGTGAAGCATCTGTTTAAGTTGTGTGAGTGGGGAGTACCTATGTGTTCCACCAAGCATGTCATGAGAGACGGCCCGAGTTTCATAAGTTTCTGAGAACTAGCTCTACTTTTGTTTAACAGTCCTGAGTTAAAGTGACAGTAGTACCCCGATTCGTGACGCATAACTCACATGTCGCAACCCGATTCCAGTGGACTAACGTCCAAATAAATGCTTCACTCACACGCACTGTATATGCGAAAAAGAGCTATTCCTTATTCATTGTTTAAAAGAAATGATAAGGAAAGCCCCCTCTCCTGTGTGTTTCATAACAAGTGTGACAGTTTGATTGTCAGTTTGGGGCCTATTCAAAACACAAATTTAACTGAATTTCACTCAAGATCTTAAGAAATCGAATCTTTTTTCGGCCTATGTGATAAGACTACTTGAGTGCCAGAAACTGCTATCTATAAATGTATGCACCTACCTCTAGCTGTCTAACTTTAAGTTGTCAGAACGCCACCGTGGTGCAATGATAACTTTCGTGCACTACTGTGCATAAGGTCAAGAGTTTGAGCCCCGGTCGATCCCTAAAGGCTTTATTTACGACTTCACCTGCACCAAACGGAAAGCTCTTCTTATTAGTTCCCTAGTGGGGAAAATGCTTTAAGGGAATCAGGAGGATTTTTTGGAATAATAAAATACTGTGGGTCCCCTCTATACGTGTAATGGTAAGATTACACGACTGACGAAAAAAGAATCGACTGTTCCCATGACTTGCAGATTTAAGACTTCAAATTTGACAACGTCTTAGAGACTTTGGCTTAATCTCCAAAGGAGGGTGACGCCAGTACCTTATTTATGATCATTGATCCATTGGTTGCGCAAAAGGTTCGTTTCTACGAAATTATTCGTGAAAAAATAGGAGTCAACCAAATGGGCGTAGATTGACGCAAAAAAAATTGTTTTTGAACGATTAATGTCGATTAAACGTCTAAATTGCGTAAATTTTGACGCAAAATTGTTCGCGATTCTTCGAGCCCTTCTGCCTTTACTGCAATACTGCGTTCCTGGGCAAGTTTGGTAATAGTAAATTCTAGGATTAGTATACGTATTTCATTTAAGAAAAGATTTGCTCTTTCTGTCAAAAGATTTAATCTTTTTCGATTTTTCATGTTTTATTAGGAATAAAAGATCTCGCTCGATTTTGAGAGATTTGATCCTTACCTCATACAAACATCTTTTTCACCAAACTTCAAATTGAAACAATTGAATGTATTGAGGTATTTGTAACTTCCCATAACTGGTGTGTGTGTGTGATTTTATAAGCTGTCAAACATGTTTTTTGAAACCAGCAGGTGTCAATACTGATTTTTGACAGTTCTCCTTCAGAGATATGATCGGACAGACAGGTGAATTGATTTAGCCATGTCCGTCCGCCCGTCTGTATGGATAAAGGTTTAAGGTCTTCCAAATCAAGCTATAGAGCTGAAACTTGGTACACCGCTTGGATCTTCTGTTGCAGGAACAAAGTGTAAAATTTGGCTTAAGCCGTCAACGGCCACGCCCACTACTGGATTCAATAGACAACCTCTATTTCACATTTTCTTTCAAAATGCTTTTTGGTCAAGTTAGAAAAGTCGTAGAAACTTAAATTTTGGTACTGAGCAATATTGGCCCAAGACCTTTAACAAGCCAAAAATTTGACCGCCCACAATATCGACCATGCCCACTTTTAACAAGTTAGAACTTTAAAAACCCGATTTCTCGGAAAGTTGACTCCAAATCGAAAAAAAATATATGACTCCAATCGAATAAAAATATTGCGAATCCTAACGCAAAATTTGGTCCATAAGAAGTTTTGAGCTCCGCCCACTTTTAGGGGGCGTTTTTAGGAAAAAAAAAATAATTCGAAATAATTTTCGGGCTTAGTGCATTTTGTCATGAATCTAACGAAATCACAATCAATTGGTTTTAATTTTTGTGCCAAACCCACTTCTGGGGGCGTGGCCTTAATAAATTATGTATGAATTCGGGACAAAAAATTTGAAGATTTGGTGTTACACGGTATATAGAAGTTTGTCATAGACGAACTCATGCACCTACGCCATTTGTCAATTACAGTTTGACAGCGAAAAGGCAAACTTAGCCTTAAAGACCAACTATAGGGAATGTCTACGTTCGGAGCATAAATTACTCAATAACTAGATATTTAACTTGCGTCCCACTTGCGCTCCAATATCCATTTGCTTACGTTTTTTATAAAGCCTTCAAAGCTTTAATAAAGTTTTAAATTTCCGTGTCGGTGAATACGTGTGAGAGGATGCAACAACAATTTACCTTACAGGATCAGCTGATACAAAAGCTCCAAAACAGAATTGCATAGAAGTGATGAATTGACGAATCTATTCACATGTTAGATGTCAGAAAGGAGACCCTCTGACCTGCACCGACTACAGAAACATCAGTCTTTTTAACACCCCATACGAAATATCTTTTCTTTTGTGCTGTGGTACATTTTTAAGGCGACCAAAAATCAGAGCATTCAAAAAAACTTTAGTACTTAATCGACACAGCACAAAGAAAACACATTTAAACGTTATCGATTCTTTAAAATGAAGGAAAATTTGTCCCGTTCCTTGTCTCCGGAACCTGAACCTCGTTTTATCGTTGTAATATTTCAACTTTGCGTAATAAGTAAAATTCTGCTGGGCTTTTCCTACCCCTACCCCTCATAGGGTAGGAACCACTTTTCAGTAAGTATAAGCAAAGATTCTTAGGCAAGCATCTTTCAAAAAGTTTATTCTCCTCAAAATGCTTACGAAACAGCAATCCTGTTCCTGTTCCGTACTTTTGTCACCTCACTTTTGTACGACTTTGAGAATTAAAATTAAAAAAAGAATAATCATCAGCATACGATTAATTTGCTTTCTAATAATTTTACATTATTACATTTTAATTACTTCTAAGAATTTAATTTATTTTATTTTATTTTTTATTTATCTTACGTTCTAATAATCATGCACGAATTAACAACGATCCCATTGCAATATTGATCTACTGCATTTAACAAAACAATAACAATGCCTACTAAACTAAACAAATAAAAAAAAACAAACATTCAATAATAAATATAAATGAATGTGAACACAGCAATGGTGGAATGAGTAGATCTTCTAGCATACCGGCATTAACTGGCTTTGGCTTCCGATATAGGTAAACACGTGCATTCATTTTATTTTTAATCATATACATACCTCTACATATGGTTTAATTTTGATTTATAATCATCATTTTTGCTTTTGTTTGATTTTTCTAAACATTCAAATTATATTTTGTGAATTTAAAAATTAATCTCACGGCATGACTTTTACATTTTTTAAGATGACCAACAATAATATTCTAATCACTCATAAAATTAGTTGATAAATATTTTAACAAAACACTTATTGTTGTTTTGTCTAATTTATATTCAAAGCCGGCCTTCGAGGATTCCAGTAAGGCAGGCATCAAACGATAAATCGTTTCCCTCGCCTTCCAGTAATTCCAGTTCGACTACGAACAGTATAAACTTAAGCAGTTTTGGGTAAAGATCAACACACCTTATACAACTACATTCGACAAGTAAAATTCTGTGTTTAAGTGTTGTTTTTCTTTGTTTACCTTTTTTACCCTTTTGTTTATTGTCATTGTCGATGAATGAGTTTATTGTATCACTACGTATATATTATGTGCATTAACAATACAGCGTTTTATTGATTTTGTTTTATATGAAGCTTTTGAGAAGTGTGTTTTTATGTGTTTGAAAAACCTTAATATACCTTCCATCCTATGGGACCGGGTATAAAAAGGAAAACAAAATCTGACCCGCTTAGATCATCCAAGCATGACGCCCCATCCTTCATCGGAGAAAAACTGAAGAACTGTTTTCGCTGCTTGCTTATTTTTTTATTGTTCCTTTGCTTGAGCCTAAAGCAAAATATTGGGACTGCGTTCGTACTCAAATTCATTATAAATAAGTTCTAAAACAAGATTTTTTGGCCCCTTCTTGAGGAAAACAAAACGCTTTAATTTTATAAGTTTCAGTTTACATGTTCACATAGAAAATTTATGTTACAAAATAAGAACTACACGAGCAACGCACAGCTATGTACTGACACTGATAGGCACTCGTTTTGCCATTCTCATTTCAATTTGGATGACAAAAACGTCCGGTTATTAACCTTAAGATTTTTCGCCGCAAGCTTATACACAGCACAGAAACAGTATTTGTCAATGATTGTCAACAAATCCCGCCTGATTCCGAGGTTGCATCCAATATAACATCATACAAATGTCCATCAAAAAACGTCAAAATTTTCATACACAACACTCCTTCATAATGTGACCAAAAAATAAATATCAGTGGTCGTTTGTGCATCGCACGATTTCGGTGGTCGATCCTGGCATGAACTGTGTGGCACGAAGCACCGTCATAGAAAAAACATGTCATCGGTGTCCTATTTGGCTCTAAAGACACTGACCATCATCGATAGCGCTAGCCGTTGACGGTGATAGGCTGGCCAAAATCGTTCTCAAAGGGATATGCACCGAACCAATGATTGAGTCATAACATGCAACGCTGCGATTTCCTCTGGATGCATTGCAATTTGGGATTTTGTGTGATTGTCCCAAATTCGACATCCGTGCTTATGTTAATAACGCCTTCATTTCGATCGAAATGAACCTCGTCGATAAATATAATATTTCGACCCTTTGCAATTTAATAATTAATAAAATAACGTTATAACTCATTTAAAGTCTAGCGTTGCTATGTTTCCATTTGTCAACTATTTGACAAACTTTGACAGTTTTTCTCTTTTTATGTAGTTAAGATCAATTTTGTAAGATATGTTTTCCAAAGTTTTGATAGGCTTTTAGGTCGTTAATTGATGTTAAAAAAAAAAGATAAATTGCTTTTTTCCACTTTTTCCCAACATTTCGTCGTCATCCTCAGGGGTTAAATCTTTATTTTCGTTATTCAGTCAGTTCGTTTTATAAACAGACAACAAAAAACATAAATAAAGCGCGACAAAAAACAGCGCGATTTTCTGCAGCAAGCTACTCAACACAGAACAATAATTTAAAAATTTAAATTCATCGATAAAAAAAAAGAGTTTGTAAGCTTTTTGTGGTAAACTTAGCAATCAAATATGTATTAGTTTTTCGGACAATTCTTGTGAATTGTGGTGAAAACCGTCATTTTTGTCGTTAAATAAAAAAACTTTAACGTTTAAAAGATCGCAATTCGGAAATTTATCGCGAATCGAGACTCGCGACTAATTGTCTTAGCCGCAATCTTGTGTTTTCTACTATTTAATGGCTTGCGCTTCTAGTCGGACGGAAATTAGTCGCGCGTTTTTCTGTCGCCTTGTGTCCTTGGCCTTAATATTAATATTGTTCTAAAAAATTTCCATTTTGTGCGACACAGAAAAATTTAGAGCATGATGTTGCGGCTGTCGGACCGCGGTAGCCAATTAGTTTAAGGCAAGGGACACGGCGACAGAAAAACGCGCCATAAAAACAGCACGATTTTCTGCAGCAAGCATTCTCAACACACGAGCGATAATTTTCCGTGCGGTTCCTGTCAGTTTTAATGAAAAAATTAATTTTCATCGTTAAAAAAAGAAAAGAATTTGCAAGCTTTTTGAAGGAAACTCAGTACACAAACACTCATTTTCGGGGCGATTCCGGTGATTGTAGTGAAAACAGTCGGTTTTTATCGTTAAATAAACAAAAATTAATTTTTGGTTGTGCGGCTTGAAAGAGTCGCAATTCGGAAATTTGCCGCAAAACGAGTCTCGCGACTAATTGTCGTAGCCGCAATCGTGTATTGGCTAGAATATAAACGCGTGTGCTTTTAGTCGGACGGTATAGTCGAAACTGGCCTAACATGTTTGTTTTTAGGCATTATCTGACAGATAAAAATGCCAATTCAGACTTTCAACAGGTTCATCGGTGAGACTAGTTCCAGTGCGCTCTACACACATTTCACTGTGAGCGGCTAGTTGTCAAAATCGCAGCTGGAGATCGTACTTAGATCACGCTTTCGAAACTATAATTCCCCGAAAAAATTCCAGGGGTATCTTCACTTCTCACGAGTGCGCCACAGTGCAGGGGCCATTGGGTTGTTGCTTTCGCTTTATCGAACTCATAAAAAGTACGCACCGTCACTGGGGTAATCGACAGAACCTAAAACAATCGAACATTTAAATAAATTAAGAGATTTTTGGCGCATAATGACGCATTGACGGAACCTTAATTAATCGCGAACATTTAAACAAATGCCGAGAAATGCCCATTATTTTTTCAGTATAATGACGCATTGATGTCCATGCCTGAATGTCTGGAAACTATTATGCAAATGGCGCACTATTTTAAGCGAATGTTGGTAAAGACTGTGTTCTTCCATAAAAAAAATTTTATGTGACTGCAAACTTATATTGCAATCAGCATTTCAGCAATCATCTGACGTATCTAAGAACAGCTGAATCGCTTAACAGCATATGAAAGGCGCAACAGCTCAATTTGAGTCATGACCTCTTATTACCATATTTTCTGTGTTGGTTGTACTTTTCACAATATATACAAGGGGAACTACTTTTTGCCGAATAAAAACACCACTTTGAGAATTTTTCGGAACAAATCTTCCTCTTGAAGGGTTTGTCAGATCCTCAGAAGCATGTAATAAGTGTCTAAAATTGTGGCGTGTAGTCTAAATACTATTTCTTATGGGGTATGCCATTTGGCAGACAAGAGGCATTGGCAAAATTTTTCTGTTTGTCCCAAATCTGCAAAGTACCTACATAGTACGCGATCTTAACACGCGATCTTAACAAAGCATTGTTCAAAATATGCACACATATCTTAACGGAACAGTTTGAGTTCCGTATTCTAAATAATCTAAGGAAGTTTTTAGCTTGACGTATCAGATGACAGCTCGAATAATGCGGGAAACACAAGCACTCTTCAGTTTCGGCTTTACCTGAAAAAAATCACTCAAAAATCACTCACTCAATCACGCTAAAGCTTACATTAGGTTAGAAATGGACAAAACGGTTGCCTGCTTTGACAGCCTTATACCATGTCTCCACCGAGCACTAATCCGCGATTAATATAAATCTTTATTAAAGCTTCTACAAATCACGTGATTTACCATACAAATTTAAATCCTCTCGGCAAACGATTAAAAATAAATCCTCTCATAAATCCCATTCACCCTATTCACACCCTAATTTATGCACCTTTGTAACAGTTTGAGAATCAAAAAAGGAAACTGAAACTGTCCCTGTACGATAAATCTGTCACAAATACGTTTTCTATTGAAATTTTTACAACGGAAATACACTCCTAGGAAATGACATCGCCACTCTCTTTTGCGAGTCGAATGGCAGAAAAAGAGTGCTCGAGTCAAATTAATCCTATATTTGGCCGGTGGAACCACTTTGCAATTTATTTTAAATCGTCTCCTGTTAATCCTCTTTTTATTGCGGGTGGAGACATAGTATCACAAACACATCTAAAATACCTTACTGTGCGCGTAGGGCATTTTTTGGTACAGAAATATATAAACAAAAAGCCAAAAAGAAAGCTGGAAGTGTCATTCCGACGCGATTAATTAGTTTTTGAAGCAGATGTAACGGTCCGTAATAGAACGAAGTCGAGCGTGTTTACGTTTCCTGAATAATTTTTACGTTACCGAAAATGTGAAAATAGCATTAAACCTTTCAGTTCGATTGTCAAGAAATTATTTATATTGAAAATTTGTTAATTTATTAAATCATTAATTATTTTTTAGAGAAAAAAAACTGCATGTTACAAATTCTAAAAGTCATAAGCATCTTGATAACCAACCCAGTCAAATTAATTCATATAAAAATAACAAAAGCAAATTGAATGACTTGAGTGTTTTCGATATTTTTCCCTCCTTTTATTATTTTTTTGTTAAAAGTTATTAACATTTTCAAAATTTTTCACTTTAGGAGAAATCTCAGTGGCAGTTCAACGCCTTCAGGAATGCAGACACCAAGAAAGGGATCAACCGAACCATCCGGCACGGCGAGTGGAACTGCTCGCAAAACTCGCGGTACAACACCAATTCAGCATCGAGAACCGTTTAGACTTTGAATGAACAATAAATACTTACTTTAGATAGAAAAGCTCAAATAATTTAGAGTGGCTACAAAAACATACTTGAATTTTCAAAATTGAAAAAAAAAACAAACACACACACATCCACTTTAGTTTTTCATCGTTTCGTTGAAAGTTTTTGAATTCTTATAATTAAAGTGCCGCTGAATATTTTTTTTTTCTTTTTTTACATAAATTTATTATTTATCTAAATAATCACACTAACCGAAACCTTATAAGATTGAGAAAAGACAAAAGGTAAAAAAAACAAACACAAACATTCATGAATTAGAAACAAAAAAAGAAGCACGCCTCTGTTGTAAATAGAATTAGTTAATTTCTTTGCATAAAACCTTAAAAAACTACTAGAAAGAATATTTGTAATAGGTTTTTATACATTTTTTGATATATAATTATTACATTATATGTATGTGTATATTACAAGAGAAGAGAAAATACAAAAAACAGAACTTTTATGTATTTCCCTTGCATGGATAAAATCGCCAGTTTGTTTGTGCGACGGAAATACATAATGTTCAATGTCCGCTGAATAATATTTGAAAATTAAAAGAAAAAAATCTACTAATCAATTAAGAATAAAGTTACCTTTTTTATATTTAAATAATTTTGTTTTAAGTCCTACTAAAAGTCATAATTTTAAGCTAATATATAAAGTTCAGTTTTTTTTATGTTTGTTTCTTTATGTTTATTTTTTTATTTACGTTAAAATGAAATAAAATATTTACCAATACTAAATTATTATGTTATGTAAAACGCTGTAATTAACTACCCTTAACCAGTTGTTATTCCTAATTTGTTTGTAAAAAAAATATATATGAGAACATATGGAAACGATAAATTTATGCAAAATAAACAAATCTATAACATTTTGCTTTATAATGTAATCAAACACTTGTTGTTTTTTTGTTCAGTTCATCTTTGGGCCGTAGGAAAACCGTGAGATGTTTCCAGAACATTTTTTTGAAAATCGCTTAAAACTGCGATCTGAATACTTTGTTCACCCTGTTGTATCCTGGACATGAATCAATTCCCTAGTCGCTGTCACAAACCGGTTACCAAACGGAACGGGAGTGCATCCACTACAAGAATTAATTGAACCCCTGACACGAATCGTCGTTTATCGGAGACACTAACCTGATCAAATCTACTGCCTACCGACATTTGCAATGCCAAGGCAGTGTATCGATAACGGGTGTCGATAAATTTTGTGTTAAATTGAGTTGTGCACTGCATTCGCCTGCATGTCGGTAAAAACTGATTTTTTGATTCTGTGTCGATTTGCTGTTTTTTGGCGCGAATTTAGTTTGCTTGGTAATTTGACTGTTATGTGGTTGGCAGTTGAGTTTGGCGAAATTAGAGATTACCTGAATTATTGTTTGTATATTGCATCAAACACCATGTTTTCCTGAAAATCAAAAAGCTGTAAAATTAAATAAAACACAAACGCCTCACTTTTTACTATCCCTTTACAGGCGAGTTTATTAGAAAGAAAAGTTTTCCTGTTTTTAAACTTGATAGTTCGAGTTCGTATTAAGGTGCTTATCGAATGACGTGATTCCATCTTAGAGAAGAATAGTGGACGCTGTACAGGGTTGTTAAATGTTAGGTCAAAATAAAGGGACGTGAATTTTTTCAAGCTTTTAGTTTGAATCTTCAAGCAATGGTCATGGTCAATTCTAAAGAATATTTTTTTGTATTTTACCCTTTTTTCGATGGTTCGTGCCTTTATTTTTTAATTTTTTGCATTTACATTTTACTATCGCTCTACTAGTGACTTCTAACCTTACCTGACAATAATCCAAAAAAAAAATTTTGTTCGAATAGGAACATCAGGGTGGAGCCTTAGCTCACGCGGCTAGCGTTTGCATGGAATTTTTGTAAGCAAGATTATCTTCGAGGAATTCATATATTCCTAAGAGGCGATTTAAGTTGGTTTCTCCTAAGGGAAAACCTTAAGTCTTATGTAACCATCGTCCCAGGACTACGGAAGCCCTAAAACGAAAAACTAGAACCCTTTTCGCCAAATTGCTGTACGTTGGGAGAACGATACATTTTTTCATATCAGCTTCAACCAAAACTTTCCAGGCTTAAAATGTCCTTCTTTAGAGGTTAAGATGCAAGTTAATTTGCCCTCATACGATGACCAGATTATTGGCTCTTTTACAATCAACGTGAGAGAAAGAGCAAGAGTCTCACACGAGTTGTCAAATTAACTTCAAGCGATGCGATGGCTGGCAATGTATGAGACAATGCACAATGGCGAAGTGTCACCTTCTCGGACAACGGCAATTTTTAAAAAATTAAAATCTCGCCGAGATTGACTATTCTTTTGACATTTGCTGTTGCGAGTTGTAACACACTGTTCAGCAAAGAAGTTTTTTCTAAGCTTTTCTACTTGCTGTGAAGGATAAACCATAGATTTACCACATTACTGGGGTGAAATCCTCTGAAGGGATGGATGATGGTCAAAATGTTAATTATCAAAATAATTGACCATCACCCAGTCAGGGGCGGATCCAGGGGAGGACAATGGGTGCAGTTGCCCCCCCCCCCCCCCCCCCTGAGCTTCGAGCTATGAAATAAAAACATTACATTGAAATAACGAAAAAAATATCGTTTGTAATGTACGTTTAAAATAAACGCGCAACCAACAGTATTGAATGGAACAGCGTTTGAGTAGGCTGCTTCGCGGGTTTAAGGCATTAAATCTCTACTTTTTGCAGGCCTTAGCCACTTACGCAAATTTTTCGCTGTCCTAAGGGTAGGTGATAGTTGCCTGGCAGCCGCCCTATGTCCTTAGGGGCATTTTAATGTTGTTCTTAACTAAAAACGGTGGGTGCCGTGGCGTAGTGGTTAGTGTGTGTGCTTACTACGCCGGAGGTCTGGGTTCGAATCCTGCCATCGTCACCATCGGTCCCCACCTCCGCGAGGGTTTGACAAGCCCTCCGAGAGTATTAATTGTCCTGAAAAACTTCTCAAAGTGCCGTTCGGATTAGGCAAAAAATTGTAGGTCCCCTTGTATGTAAAGAAATTAACACACCAGCATACATTGTTAAGAAGTTGGCCCTGTTTTTATTTATTTATTTATTTTCTTAACTAAAAACCAGTCAGAAAACCGTGAATGCTTTTTACTTAAATTTATCACGACAGACAAATAGAAGAGCATTTCTCAAACAAACTTCGTTGAGTTAAATGGAGAGTTTCTTCGCATTTCGCTCAATCCCATTTTGCAAAACCCCGCTTCGAAGAATATTTGATGTCAGAGAAATCAAGTTTTTAAAGATATTACAGAGTAAAAGTGGGCATCGTCGATCGGGTTAATTCGTGTTAATTCTAAAGTTGATATCGGCTTAACTCGCCAAGTTTGGTCAGTTAATCTCGGATCAACTTTGGAGAATAGTATGAACTTCTTTGAATGTTTTTCCGTGTGAAATGGTAGTTAATTTGCGTGCTTCTGTGAAAAATGACATCTAAGAACAACTCGAACTTCTTTTACTGTGTTTTTCTAGGTGAAGTAAAAGTTGGGAGAGTCGAAGATTTCGAGAGTCCCAGATTTTCACAACTTTGTTGACTGAGTTAAAACTCTGCTCTGAAAAACTGCTCACTGTTACTTCACCTTGTTACAAACCAGGGTTCATAAAATATCGCTCGCGAACCATAAAATACGTATCCTTTATCGTTCTCTTTCCATATTCTCACGAACCATAAGAAATATAATTCGCGAACGATAAAACTTTCGATCTAAGAAAATTTATGGTTCTCTCACGAACGAACTGTATCAATTTTTTTCTGTATTGTTCGTTCGTGAGAGTTCGGATTCAGGTAGAATATAGTTCGCTCGCGATGAGGAAGGATCCGTAAAGATCAATAAAACGAATCATTCTTTCTCAAGTATCCGTTCGTTCACCTTAATTTCAAGGGTTGATTGCGGCTTCGGCAATTGAAATATTTATTTGTTAATTTCATTTAAAATTGACAGTTAAACTTTGTACGGTGATAGCGAAAAATGTTTGCTATTGCTCCAAATTCATTGGCCCGTTGGAGTTTCTCGCCTGGTAGAAGTGAAAAATAAGATGCTTCACCTTTTTAAGGGATTTCTCCAGCTCCTACCCACTTCCTCCAGAATTCCTTGGGCTAATTGGAGTTCCTTGCCTGGTAGAAGCGAAAAAAGAGATGCTTCACCTTTATAAAGGATTTCTCCAGCTCCTACCCACTTCCTCCAGAATTCCTTGGGCTAATTGGAGTTCCTTGCCTGGTAGAAGCGAAACAAGAGATGCTTCACCTTTATAAAGGATTTCTCTAGCTCCTGCCCACTTCCTCCAGAATTCCTTGGGTTCATTGAAGTTCCTTGGCTGGCATTGAAGAAGGAAACATTAAAGTTTTGTGACAATGCCCCCATCAACTGCTCCAAGTTTACCAGACTCAAGATTCTCCCAGAAGCCAGTGAGTATGTGCTAGTGTGTTACAGTCCGATTAACGGACCTTTTAATACCCCATCCTATCTCACATTGTAAGCTACTGTTTGCTGTTATTTTTTGACTGTTTGTGGTTATTGCATATTGAATAGGAGTGTGGCCGACCACCCTTATTACAAACTTTCAATATTAGCATACATATCTCCAAGTAACGCTAAAATGAACTCAAAATTTTGGTTTAAATGAATTTTTTTTGCAATTTTGCAAGTTCGAGCCCTAAAAAGAGGCGTGGCTATAAACTTTCAAAGAGCAAAGTCGAGAAAGGAGTCTTGTTTAGCTACCTTATGTGCGAATTTTTACTTCTTATTTTTTTGTAAGTTAGGCTTAAAGCCAGCCGAAATAATGTTTTTCAGGAAAATCCAAGGCTTTTCTTTAATTCTGCCTCCAAATGTAGGCGTGGCCCAATTTTTTTTTTTTCAACAAAATGTAGAACTGTTTTCAACATAAAACATTAAGTACAACTTTTTCGATTTGGAAGAAAAATATAGAATAAAATGCATTTGAAATTTACCCTTAAATTTGATGCCACTCCCACTAGAGGAGGTCAATTGATCATGGACATGGCTTATTCGATTCAGAATTCGACCTCGATCATTTGCCCTTGAGGGCTTTTTGGGGGCTACCATTATTACTTCACCGTGTTACAAATTTAATAAAACTCCTATCCTATGCTATGCTATTGGATGGGGTATAAACATGAAACTTTTTCCGTGATTTACTTGTTCCCCGGACTTAAACACAATTTGAAACGTTTCGGGATGGCTGTCTCAAGGATTTAATGAAGGCGGTGGTCAAAGATTAGACATATGCACTCAAGAGGATACAAGCATCCACCGGTTTTCTAAACAATTCTCTGGTTAACAACTCCTAGTCCCGCCTACCCGTGTTGAACATCGGGTGCCTAGTATCAAGTACCTATTTAGTACAGACATCAGTCTGCTTAACATCATATATTAATAAAATGACTAAGAGTTGTTGAACTGCTTGTTTTTCCTAAGTACGGCTTGTCCATGTAAAACAAGGTACAGCTTGCGGAAAAAGAACTGCTCCTCAACAAAAAAAAAAAACGTATAAAGAAGACAAGAACCTAAAAATAGGAGCAACCAATGCGCAGTCATGGCAAATTGTAAGTAAGTAAAAACGCGAATTAAGATCTGTAAATAAAATTTCTAGGCAGATAATTCTGCTGTTGTTCTGAAAAAAAAAAAAATATATATCGATTATTATTGGCCCAACAACACAATAACTTTAAAACTCGCTGGAACACGAACTTTCTTAACTTTAAATTCAAAGATTTACAAATTAAGATATCGCTTACTTGTATGTATTCCCTTCAATTCGCTTACAACTATACAATCACTTGTATTGCTAATATTATTTCAAGCTCTTGGAATCTTAAGAGGCTTTAACACCGTCACACCAGAATGTTTTGTTAACCTTAAGTACCTACTTATTTTATCCTCTCCATTTATGCACTTTCAATAGAAGTACAAATTATATTTCGAGATGAAACGAGTAAACTTCTTACAAAACAAATGGAAAAATAGCCTTGCGCTTCTTTGGGTAGTCTTTGAATTCTTTTTTGTAGTTCCTGTGCTTGCCGAGTGCCCAAATGGTCATTTGATAAGCGCCGGCAATCGCAAACAGCATGGCTGGTAGGCAAGATGTCATGATGGAGAACGATACCCACGCACCGATTTCGTAGGTATAATTTGGACAGGAAACGAAACTGTTAAATTTTGAGAAGGTTAGTGATCGAGGTAGAAGAATATTTTAAGGGGAAACTTACTTGAAGAGTTTTGTCAATGGGTTTCCATCAGCAACCGGAATCTTGCGAACTTTTGTACCCGGCGGACGTAGGTTCCTAAGCGCAATATGCACCGATAAGTTGCCAATTTCGCAGAGCTGTGGATAATTAAGGCTTACATAATCTTATTGAAGAGAAATAGATAAGATTTTTTTTACCAAAAATGCAGCCAATCCTCCCCACACTTGACACATGCATGGAGCTGTGAAAAGTGGATGGTTGACGTGGTAGGCAACATAGGCTGTGAATCCCCAATAGTATGCACAGTTCTTGAACAAATTTCTTATGGGCATAGTGGAATGTGAGAAACGGTGGACGAATATAGTTTCGAGCAATCTTTTAGCATAGTGCAACGTGTAGCAGCCAGCTGCGATGCTGAAAAGAAATGGAGTAAACAAAGTACGTATATTATTATATTATATTAAACACAAATAAATTTTACAGGTTTAGGACTTCTAAAGGGTGATCTAATTTATGTTTTTTTAAATAAGTTCAACAACAAAATCGCAATCCAATCTGCTCACTGGGGGTCCCCACCAAAACGAGTTATGCCTTGTATGTTATTCCATTTAGAGAATTCTCCAACAGATCATCGGTGCGGTTAGTATGCCTCCTATGGTTTGGTATCAGACTAGATATTGTGATGTGGCGACAAAATATGACGATTTTTAGAGTTTTTTTTTAGACTAACGCATACAGTTTTGGGTGTGAAGTTTCGTCGCTAACGAGGAAGGAACTTGAACTGGTTGAGGAGGCCAAAAAGTATCAGCTCGATGCAACTGGCATCTCCTCAACTAAGTGGAAGGGTTCTGGAACCAAAGACTTCGATGATGGGTGCAAGCTCTTCTGGTCTGGCGTCCCGAATCACATGACTGCACAGGCGGGTGTGGGGATACACACAAGCCCCCGGTCGTCAGAAAATGTATTCGATGCCATTCCGTTAGGGGGAAGGATTCTGATCTTAAAGCTTAAGCTTGAACGATCGACTCTGGCTCTGGTTCAGGTTTATGCACCAAATCGAGAGTCAGAGTATGAGTCCTTTTTGAACGAAGTTGATGCTGCCCTGGACAGAGTGGCAAAAATGGACTTCTTTCTCCTGATGGGTGACTTCAATGCACATGTGGGTACGGACGACAGTACTTGGAGGAGTGTGATCGAGAGGCATGGTGACCCGGATCAAAACAGGAACGGAGGGAAGTTGTTGGACTTTTGCTGTGCATATGGCTTGTCCAGCATGAACACCTTTTTCCCACACAAAGACATTCACAAATGCACATGGTACAAGCACAGTTTAAACCAGAGGTCACTGATTGATTTCTTTGTGGTACCATCGTGTGTTCAAAGAATGATTTGTGATGTTCGAGTTTTCAGGGGAGCTGAGTTGTCAACTGATCACCACTTAGTGCTGTGTAAATTGTTTTTCAGTGACAGTATTCCTTTGCCACCCAGGCGAAAACCAAGACTGGTGACCCGCATACGGTGGGAAAGGTTGCAGTATGCTGACTCTGATTTCAGAAAGCGCTTTGCGCAGCATGTTTCGGAGAAGTTTGAACAAATTCCAACTGACCTTTTAAATGTAGAGGAGGAATGGCAGCTGTTTTTATCGGCAGTCATTGCCTCTGCAGGAAATGTTTGTGGAGTGAAGCGGCTTCGGGTAGCGACTGGTGGTGAGAAAAGAACCGCTTGGTTTAAAACGCCTGGAGTTCAAGAAGCCATCAGAGAGAAGAAGAGAGCCCAATGTAGAAACTCAACTTCTCGAGCCCGGTACAATGAGGCGCGAAGGACTTCCAATCTGGCAGTCAGAACAGCCAAGGAACAGTCATGGAAAAAGTTCGGCGAGAAGTTGGAGCACGATTACAGATCTGAAAACAAGATATTTTGACAGACCATTCGCCGGCTCAGAGAAAGGAAGTTGAATATCATTCCAGGGGTTAAATCCAACAACGGTACGCTTCCTTCAAACGAGAGCGATGTCTTGCGCAGATGAAGAGAGCACTTTTCGGAGTTGCTCAACCCCCAACAGGGCACTGAAGATGGCATTCCTACTGCCGACGAGATAAGGGCGGAGAATAATCACACAGTAGACGATTGGCAAACAGGAGTTATAGTGCCCATTTTCAAAAAAGGGAACAGGAGAGATTGAGCCAACTATAGGGGCATACTTCTCTTGAGTCTTCCAGGAAAAGTATTCGCGAAGGTGTTGGAAACGCTTTCCAGAGCTGTAATCGAGCCTTTGTTACGGGAAGAACAGTGCGGCTTTCGGCCTGGCAGAGGCACAACCGACCAGCTTTTTACTCTGAAGATTATTCTTGAGAAGGGAATATGCCAAACCGGTCTATGCGTGTCTTGCAGATCTGAAAAAGGCGTATGACCGAGTGCCTCGGGATACACTGTGGAGAGTTTTGCAGGACTATGCGCTGAGTAGGCCTCTTCTGAGAGCCATCCAGTCTTTGTATGGAAATTGCAGAAGCTGTGTACAGATAAATGGCGTCAAATCCCGTCCTTTTGATGTGCGCGTTGAACTTCGCCAGGGCTGTGTTCTGTCGCCGCTCCTTTTCATAGCATATATGGACTGGACGGTGAAGCGCAGTCTTGGCGAGCAATGTTTCGAATTGGCTGGCATCAGGATGAGCCATCTGCTTTTCGCAGATGATAGGGCCATCCTTGCATCATCCAAAGAGGAACTTCAACGAGCACTGGATAGGTTTGCAGCCGTCTGTGGTGATGATGGGATGAAAGTAAACGTGAACAAATCGGAAGTGATGGTTGTTTCCCAAACTCCTGTGCAGTGTACCCTGCACATAAATGGAGTTCCATTAAAATGGGTGGAGAAGTTTAAGTATTTTCGGGGTCTTTTTCACGAAAGATGGGAGGAGTGATACTGAGTTGTCCTATAGAATTGGCCAAGCTGGAGCAATAGTAAAGGAACTATGCCGGCCGGTCATCAGGAAAGCTGAGCTTGGAGTGAAAGCAAAGATCTCCGTTTTTAATTCAGTGCTCGTTCCGACCCTCATCTATGGTCATGAAATTTGGGTAATGACCGAAAGAATTAAATCGCGGGTACAAGCTGCTGAAATGAGATTTCTGAGGTGCGTTGCAGGTGTTACTCTAAGGGATAGAATGAGAAAGGTCAGTATTCTTGGGAATCTTTATGTTAAGCAGCTACTTCTCCGAGTGGAGCGATCGATTCTTCGATGGTTTAGACACGTTGTTCGCATGTCCCCTGACAGACTTCCTAGACAGGTCATGCTAGCCGAGATGCGAACGCCCCCCTGGTAGGCCAAGAAACAGGTGGTGGGATCAGGTAAGGAACCTCTCTGAGTCCCGCCTGGGGATTGCGCCGGAATCTCTTGAGTTGGTGGCGGAGGATCGAGAACAATGGAAAGACCATTTAGCCACTCTCGTTCCGCGACCCTTTTAAAGGATAAGCGGCATTCGAAAATGATGACGATGATGATGAAGTTTTTTTTAGGTAATTGTGCAATCGAGTTATGATTAGCAGATTCGTAAAAGCAGTGGATGTTATTAATTCGATATTGATTTTATTAGAACAGCTAATAAAAACAAACTGACGATGTTGTTAAACTTTTGTAAAAATTGGAAATGAGTCGAAAAATAGAATTGTTCTATTTACCGAAATAGAAAATAGCCGAGTTGAAAGAAGAATTGTGTGGAAAAAACTTTCAAACTTCGGGGGTAGAGAGAATCATAGCTCCGACTTCAGATTGCTATCACCGAAAAAGGACAGACTCCTGATACCGTGTTGTTCGATGAGTGCACAGTAAGAGGGAACTCCGGATGAAATGCTATCTTTTATGAAGTTGCTTCTGCTGAAATTCGAAACGTTGGAAAGTGGCCAGATAAAACAAAAAAGCCTTAGATTAGCAATGGCACGCTAAAAAAAATCAAGAAATGCTCTCGCAAAATGGATATGTACTAAGTTCGTTGAGAAAAAAAGCTCTCGAAAGCAAGATCGATTCGTTGAATGTGGTCTTGAGGAAAAATTTCCAAACCATGAATCAATAGGTTCATCAATCAAGCGGGGAGGAAAAATTGCGGTGGCCAAATCAAAGTAGAACAACTGGCTTACGCTTAAAAACAGAAAGTTTGCTAGTGGTTGACTCACAACCCACGGCGAAAAGAAATTCAACCCCTTGTCTTCGATGGTCGAGGGTTGGAATGCTATGCGCAAGTTCCCGGGTTGGAGTCTTTTAAGGTTCTATAAGAGTTTTTTAAGGTCCTACCTCGGCGAGGGTCAAACAAACCGTCCGAGAGTATCAAGTGTTACGTCAGTTCTCTCCATTAGCCTTTCAGAATTAGAAAAAAGTTATAGGTTTCCTCCGCAGCACACAGCATGAATCGGCGTTCCACAAGGTAGCGTCCTCGGTCCAACACTGTTTTTACTTTTTACAAGAGATGTACCTCAAGTAGAGACAACGACTGTAGCCACGTTCGCTGACGACACGGCTATCCTCGCTACAGATAAGACAGTCGAACTATCAACGGGAAAACTCCAACGCGCTTTAAATAAAATATGCGAATGGACAAAGGCCTGGCGAATCCTCCTAAATGAGACAAAATCAACGCATGTAAATTTTACTTACAAAAGGGTAATCAACTTACCTCTATTAATAAACTCGGTACAAATTCCGTACGCAAACGAGGCGAAATATTTAGGCATGACCCTAGACGCAAATCTTAAGTGGAAGCCACACGTTAAAAAGAAACGCGATGAACTTGAAATCAAGCTACGAGAACTGAATTGGCTTATCGGACGTTATCCGAAACTAAGCGTATATAACAAACTGCTATTGTATAAGCAAGTGCTAAAACCATCTTGGACGTACGGTATACAACTTTGGGGTTGTACCAAACCAAGCAACATATCTATTTTAGAGACTTTTCAGAATAAGACACTAGATCTAGGCATCGCAACCGTGACCGACGAAGTAAGAAACTTTGCTCGCAAACTTCACACTCGCCTTCACGGCCATTGCAACCACAAAATAATCCGAACTCTGGATCAGACAAATCTTGCACGCCGACTACAACGAACAAGACCGTTGGATCTAGCGTCGTAAGAGGAAACCGCACATAATGACGGTATTGCAGGTGCTTTCGTTGGAAGGTAGCCTGCCAAACGCGATTACTATACAGAAGCATGAACTACTTGTTAAGGAAACTTAGTCGTAGTCTTACAAAGATAGGGAGGTTTTTTAGTGAGTAAGAATCTTACACTACTATGAGCACGCGCGTTCGATTCTCATAGTGCCTATAAAGGTTTTTACCTACCCACGGCAAAAAAAAAAAAAAACACAGCATGAATGGTTGTGGAAGGTCAGGCGATGGCTCTTCTGAGCTGTAAGTGAAACTTAGTCTTGGATGGTCAAACGTCTTGGCTAATTTATATGAAGCGATTCGAAGCAGCCTCGCTGAAGATTAACTGGGACAATTACGAAAAGCCGATTGTTCTCAGTCTTACGCTTAGAATTACAGCTTCCGCATTGCTACAGACTATCACTGAATGCTTCCACGGCGATCCACGTGTCCTTCCACGAATCCGAAAAACTTCTCAAAGTGCCGTTCGGATTCGGCAAAAAATTGTAGGTCCCTTTGTATGTAAAAGAAATTAACACACCAGCATACATCGTTGAGAAGTTGGCCCTGGTTCACCTCGAGCTGTTGCGCCACTCTATTTATTTATTTATTATTTTCCACGGCGATCGGGTTCACAACATTCAACACCTCGACCAAGGTTCATCAAGCTACATTTTCATTCCAAATCAAAACCATCAAAGGACAAGTAAGTCACAGTTGTTTTTTCACCAATGTAGTGGCCCACACCAGCAGAACTGCTCTGCATAATGTTACTGTGCACCGGAATTTAATCCAACTAAGGATATGGCTATGCTCAGTTTGTCAAAAGATTCATCTTCATCTCATTGAAGTGCAACTCTTGCTTCAAATGGTGCCACCTCCGTAACAGTTCAGGTCTGTATACCCATGGCGATTGGAATACTAATTTCACTCTCAGGTGCTGCAGTGCCAAGGCTCACCAGCAGACAACAAGCAATTTCGAGTCGACGACAACAACTACGCAAACTAAAAATCCTACAGTGGAACTGCAACGGCATTTCCAGTAAAATCCAACTCAAACCAAGCTGAACTCCATGTCAAACAGATCAACTAGAATCAGGTCTAACTTCCTGGGCCAAGAAACTAACCTGTCACAAACGAAATAGTAGCTGCAACAACAACAACAAAACCGCTAAAGACAAAACAACAGGATTTTGATTGACGTAGTCAAAGCAAGAAGACGACCACCATGAAACAAGTGGACAGAGGTCCGTTTTTCCAAGGAGTGCAGACAAGAGGTGAGACGCTTCAACAGTTGCTTGCCAACATCGAGCGCTTGCCAAGTTGGCCTATACCAACACCAGAAGGGAAATAAAAAACGAACAAGCAACCGATACGTTCACTGCAGCCATCGCAACGGAAATGCTACAAATGGTAGTAAGACAATCTCTGATGCGCTAGCATTTGCCCTGTCAATGGAAGCTGCACTCTATTCTAAGCGTTGTAGCAAAGGTATTAGGGAAATGTTGAGTTGAAGAACAAAAATAGCCGAGAGATGAACGGAAGCATGCAATGAAAGACATAAAAAAAGAAAACGGCTCGGGCCAAATTATATGTAACCCGATGGGACACCTACAGCGACAGTGCAGAGCTCCAGCTAGTCAGAGAGGCAGTCATCGCCAAGAGAAAATGTGTGGCCATGGACTAGGTACCCATATTTGAAGCGCTTTAGACTTGGGATTTTTTGGAGAATGAAGGAGTTGAGAAATTTGGCTGCATTTTTTTTTATATTCTTCTCTTTATTATACCGGCGGCTCATACATTGTGGATTGTTGTTTATTTAAGCTCAATAAAATAATACAAATTGAATACTATCAGGTTCTGGGTCAAAAAACGAACAACGAGATTATAAACACCGGCAATATTTTCACTGTAGATTATAACGACACGTCGCTTCTTTCTAATTACGTGAAGACTCATATCAGGAATTATGCAATGAAACCAGAGAATAGCAGTTATCTACAAGAATCAAAATATTTATGCCTGAATATACGTTTACCGGTGTTGGAAGATACTGTAAGAGGTTAATCCAAACGGAATTCAATAATTTATTCACTGAAAACCAGCGAAATACAAAATTTACATTAATGAACCCGGGGGAAATAATTTATTCGCGCTTTCGGAAAAAATCACAAACCGCTGTCACACTGAATGGGTGAGACACGAAAAGGTCACCACCATTTGAAGTGAAACTCGACTTTCGAGCAAACACAGCGAAAGTGAATATGAATACTTACTGCGTTGTCAAGCTAATCGGGGCACTGGCGCTGCTTCCGTACAAAATTGATGGTCTGGTGTAAACTATCAGATACACTATAAGTGGGCCAGCATATTCAGAGAGGAATACGGTCTTCCAACCAATTTGGGGTCCAAGATCCTTAATGTAGATTTTGTCGCCAGTCCGCAGACCCAATCCTTGAATGGTATCCGTGTCTTTGAGGCCCTTTCCTCTTGAATCAAGACGCAATGATTGACGATCAGCATCGGGTGTTTTACTGATTTGCTGGTGAATAGCTGACCTCAGGTCAGAAATGTTCATGCCCGGATTGACCCGGCAATAGCCATAGGACTTGGAGTTAGTTGCACTAAGTACTTCAATCTGGAAAAAAAAATCGAAGGGAATTAACTATGGTTCTTATTTTCTCATTTAATAAATTCTGAGTTACCTCCATTATTAAGCAATTAATTGGAAAATATTTTAACAGCCAAAATCAACTATAGAGAAACTTCTCACACACCTCTCCAACTTCAATCAGAAGAATGTCGCACAAAATGCCAAAGTCCGAAATGTGCGGTGAATTATATGTTATACGAATTTAAACAGTGCTGCCACATCCCAAGTGTATTGTAGTATGACAGTTAGCTCAGGAGTATAATACTATTTGCTAGTTAGTAAATTAACTATGGCCACAAATTACTGAATAACTAGATATTCAACTTGCGTCCCTCTTACTTACCCTCCAACACCCATTTGTTAACGTTTTTTATAAGGCCTTTAAAGCTTTGTTAAACCTTTAAATTTCCGTGTTGGTGAATACGTGTAAGAATATACAACAACAATTTACCTTACGCGATCAGCTGATGTAAAATATTGCATAGAAGCGACGAATTCATGAATTTACTCACATTTGTAAAAAAAAAACCTGTTGGAGAATGGGTAAATTCATCGATTTCAGCTTGTGGGCAAAGCTTTTATATGTCCGCAGTTGAATATCTAGTTATTCAGTAATTTATGCTATGGCCATGTATTCAGCCGCGTTGTCACAAGAAACAGGAACAGAAACCGAAACAGAATTTCATATATTAGCAACGATAAAATGTTGAAAGTAACTTAGATTATTCAGTTCAGTCGTGGAAATAATAAAAGCACGTCCTTTCTAGTTGGTAGTTGATAAAGAAGAGAGAGAAATTTATTGACAATAGAAAAACGTCACAAAAAGTTTATACCAAATACCAATACTCGTTAAGCTTTAGGGCGGTGCCACATTTATGAGTAGTCTACATTCTACGTTTTCAACAAAAAAGCATTCAGCGAATTAAGGTTTCAGTTGCTAATGTATGAGATTCTGTTTCTGTTTTACGTTGCTTGTGGCAACGCAGCTTTATACTAATAATACTGTTATGTGGCGACAAGAAATAAAACCACTCGCAGGAGTCCCTGAATGCACCCATCGATTCACTCTACAAACGCACCCGCTTGTCTAACTGAATGAACATACCCAACTGTCATTCCAGTCATCTGACAGCAGCTGTCATATCCGAAGTTCGAATTTCGATTTCCCCTTCTTGGAATTCAGCGGAGGAGTACCAATGGAAAATTACCAAAGGGGGTATGGAACGTACTAGAAGGTGCTTAATTTTGTATAAATACACGGGTGACAGGCTCGTACGGGACAGTTATAATTTAAACGTGGACTTGTGAAAATCGGTAATAAAGTAAAAAGTGATTGAGTTGAAATAAAGTGTTGAATTCTAAATAGTAAAGTTGAATAACAGTGTGATCTGAGTTTAAATAAGTTTGTTTGATAAATAAATTGTTTCATTGTGTGATTATAAAAGTGAAATTGAGTTTTATTCAACGAACCCCAGGCCGAAAACATTACATTGGTGTCAGAAATTGGGGATAAAACTCGTAATTGTGCGGGTTAATTCTACAGTGGAACTTTCCGGAACAGTGTTAGTGTGTCAAACAATTTTAAGTGGAGATTTCTAGAAAAAGTGCGCGTAAATAGCGTCGGTGACTAAAACAATTTATTTTTGCAGTGGAATTTTCCAGAGATATCGTGTGTGTAAACAGTGTCGGTGACTCATACAAATTTGATTGTGGAATATTCCGGATACATTGAAACTGATTGTGCGATAAAGCTTTAATTTACTAAGTTATAAAAACGGTTTCAGTGATTTGTTTATTCGCGAGTGAATTTTCTGGAACAGATATAAGACATAAACTGATTGTGTTGTGAAAATTGTGTGAAGACAATTCAAAATGGGTCGAACAATTGAACAATTGACAACAGCTGAGTTAAAAGCGGAATTGGGTAAAAGAAACCTCCAGACTTCGGGGCTCAAAAGGGAATTGTTGCTCCGACTCCAGGACGCTATTACCGAGGAAGGTGGACATCCAGACACGATGCTGTTCGAAGTTCAAGAAGAACAGCAACAAAGCACAGTAAGTACTGCCGATGAAATGCCCGCTTTCATGAAGTTGCTTCTGGAGAAATTCGAAAAGATGGAGAGTAGCCAAAAGAATGCTCTCGAAGAACAAAAGAACGCTCTCGAAGAACAAAAGAACGCTCTCGAAGACAAATTCGAGAAGCTGGAGAGCGGCCAAAAAGAACAAAAGAATGCTTTCGAAGAACAAAAGAACGCTCTCGAAGAACAAAAGAACGCTCTCGATGAAAAGCTAGATACTAAGTTCGATGAGCAGAAGAAAGCTCTAGAAAGCAAACTTGATTCCCAGAATGCGTTTTTTGAGGAAAAGTTCCAGGCAGTAGATCAAGGAATTGAAAGCGTGGAGGAAAAATTCACTGAAGTCAAATCGGAAGTTGAACAACTGGCTAAGGAGCTGGAGCTAGTTAAGAAACAGAAAGTGCGAGAATATTTGCCCGACGGTCCACGACGCAAAGAAATGCAGCCGCCTGTCTTCGATGGCCAAACATCGTGGCCGATTTATAGGAGACAATTCGAAGCTGCAGCGTTGACAAACAACTGGGACAACGAAGATAAATCAATTGCTCTCACGCTTGCGCTCAGAGGAACAGCTGCCGAACTGCTGCAGACCATCCCTGAAGAAAAACAAAAAGATTATGATGCCATGGTGAAGGCCATCGAGATGAGGTTTGGCGACGACCACATGCAACAAGTTTACCGGGTCCAGTTGCGCCGAAGAGTTCAGACAAGGGGTGAGACGCTTCAACAGTTGCAAGCCGACATCGAGCGATTAGCGAATTTGTCTTATCCCAACACCAGGAGGGAGATAATAAACGAGTTGGCAACCGATGCGTTTACCAATGCCATTGCGGATGGAAAGCTACAAATGGCTGTAAGAATGGCAGGTAAGAAGACTCTCGCTGAAGCACTAGCATTCGCCCTGACAATGGAAGCTGCAGACCAAGCTTCGCAAGGTTGCCATCGCATAAGGGAAATGGCTGGTCTAGAGTGCTCATGTCAACGCATCGACATCGAAAGGCAAAACACGAACACCACTCGGGGACAAATGAGATGCTGGAACTGTAACAAACTGGGACACCTGCAGCGACAGTGCCGAGCCTCAGTTAGACAAGCGGGTTGCCCACATTGCGCTAGAAGGAGACAGAATGAAGAAGCATCTGGCAGGATGTCGGAGCAGAAGTTGGTTGATGGAATCGACGCCCCCAGGACCATCATCCAAGTCTCGCAAACAAAACGCTGCAACAAGAGTCTGACAGTAGAGGCAATCATCGCCAACAGAAGATGCGTGGCCACTATTGACACAGGTGCCACGGCCTCCATCATCCGAAGAGACCTTGTTCAGACGTCATGGCTACATAACACCAGCTGCTACAGTCTGAAGACAGCTACAGGAGAAGCGGCGAAAAAATACGGGGAGGTGCAGCTACAGATACAACTAGAGGGATCGACCTTCTCACATGCATTCTTGGTAGCCGACATATGCGACGAATGCATCATTGGAGTGGACTTCATGAAGGCACACGAGGTTATTCTCGACCTTCGAATGCAGGTGCTAATGTATCGAACCATCGAGATCCCTATGGTATACGGAAACGACAACGCTGTGAATCTTCGAGCAATACTGGGAGGCGATGAAGTTCTGCGGCCCTCTTCAGAGACAGTTCTTTGGACACGTTTGGAGGGTGATCCTAGGAACCACCGATTCTATCTCATCGAGCCAGACAACAAAAGTGAATTTAAAAGTTACGTCGTGGGAAAAATTCTTGCAGAACCCAGGGATAACATGGTGCCGGTAAGACTGATGAACCCAAATAAGCGCACCGTTAAGCTCAGAAAAGGAGAGGTGATCGGAAGATGTGTGCCCGTTGCAGCCATTTCGACAATAGCTGAGAGTGAGCCTGCAAGTCCTGTCTCTCCATCTAAATTGGCCGAGGTATGGAGAACTATACTCGGAGACTGTGAGCTAAATCAGGAGCAGCAAACCATAGCGGAAAATCTAATTGGCGAGTTTGCTGATATATTTGCCTCACAGGATGGAGACTATGGTCGAACACACTTAGTACAACACCGCATAGACACCGGAGATGCTAGACCAATCCGCCAACCTGCCAGACGACTTCCGTTGGCTAAACAGGACAAGGCCGCCGAGATGATATCGACCATGGAAAGAGAAGGTTTGATCGAAAGCTCGAAAAGTCCGTGGGCGTCGCCTGTTGTACTGGTGAAAAAGAAGGACGGCAGTACTCGATTCTGCGTGGATTACCGGAGGCTTAATGATGTCACAAAGAAGGACAGCTACCCTTTACCTCGAATAGATGACACATTGGACACACTCTCTGGAGCAAAATGGTTTTCCACTCTCGACCTGAAAAGTGGCTACTGGCAGGTACAGATCCATCCAGAAGACAAAGAGAAGACCGCTTTCACAACTGGCAATGGGCCTTGGCAGTTTACAGTAATGCCATTTGGTCTGTGTAACGCTCCGGCCAGCTTTGAGCGTCTTATGGAACGTGTCTTACATGGTCTGACGTGGAAAACCTGTCTGGTATATTTGGATGACGTCATCGTTTTGGGAAAGACGTTTGCAGAACATCGCGACAACTTGAGGGAGGTCTTCTCACGACTTCGAGCAGCACACTTAAAGCTCAATCCAAAGAAGTGTGCGCTCTTCAGAGCAGAAGTAAAGTATCTGGGGCATGTGATATCGACGGATGGCGTGAAGACGGATCCAGAGAAAATCGAAGCTGTGAGAAGTTGGCCAGTTCCCAAGGACAAACACCAGCTAAGGAGCTTTCTCGGTCTTGCTACGTACTACAGGAGGTTCGTCAAAGATTTCGCCGGGATTGCAAAGTGTCTGCACCAGCTCACTGAGAAAGGAAGACAATTTAAATGGTCAGGTGAGTGCGAAAGAAGCTTTCAGCATCTGAAGCAGCGACTTTGCGAAGCACCGGTACTAGCTTACCCCATCCCCGGCAAGACATTTATTGTGGACGCAGACGCTAGCAATGTGGGTGTTGGCGCAGTATTGTCGCAGTTACACGATGGGCAGGAGAAAGTCGTAGCATACTTCAGCAAAGTGCTTACCCGACCAGAGAGAAACTATTGTGTTACCAGGCGAGAACTCCTTGCTTTAATACTGGCGACGAAACATTTCCAGAAGTACCTGAGCGGCCAGAAGTTCATCTTGCGTACCGACCACGCCGCGCTCAAATGGTTACTGCAGTTTAAAAATCCTGAGGGCCAAGTCGCAAGATGGATCGAGCGATTGCAGGCTTATGACTTCGAGATACAACATCGCAAAGGAAGACTGCACTGCAACGCGGACGCATTATCCCGGAGACCATGTGAGCCCAATTGTAAGCATTGCATGCGACAGGAGGAAAAGGATGAATGTACTGTCCAGCGAGTAAGAGCCGAACCTGCAGAAGGCTGGAGTACTGAGGAACTTCGCAACGCACAACAAGAAGACCCTGA
Organism: Neoascia interrupta; assembly: GCA_947623515.1. Lineage (NCBI taxonomy): Eukaryota > Metazoa > Arthropoda > Insecta > Diptera > Syrphidae > Neoascia > Neoascia interrupta. The sequence continues at coordinate 155,124,858 of OX392462.1, forward strand.
CATTGAGCCAATCCTTGCATGGAAGGAATCTATGGAGAAACCGAGCGCAAGGGATATATCCGACAGAAGTCCCACATTAAAGGCATATTAGGCGCAGTGGGACTCTCTCCATGTAGAAGATGGCGTTCTGCGAAGAAAATGGGAAATGCCGGATGGAAAATCCTTTAAGATGCAGCTTGTGGTTCCACGGTCGAAAGTCCAGGAGATTCTACGGGAAATGCACGATGGAGTGTCTGGTGGGCACTTGGGCATCAACAAAACCATGGAAAAGGTACGGGAACGTTTTTATTGGCTGAGTGCAAGAAGCGACGTTGAGAGCTGGTGTCGAAAGTGTATTACTTGTGCTGCTAGTAAGGGACCCAAAGTCAAAACCAGGGGTAAAATGAACCAGTACAATGTGGGTGCTCCCTTTGAAAGGATCGCCGTCGACATCGCAGGACCGTTTCCGGAAACTGAAAGCGGTAATCGTTACATCCTGGTTATTGCCGATTACTTCAGCAAGTGGTCCGAGGCATTTGCGATCCCAAATGAAGAAGCGAAAACCGTTGTCGATCAGATAGTGGACCACTGGGTGCGCAGGTTCGGAGTGCCAATGGAATTACATTCCGACCAGGGAAGAAACTTCGAGTCGAAGATATTCCAGGAGGTATGCGCAGCAATCGGACTACAGAAGACACGGACCACACCTCTTCACCCACAATCAGATAGAATGGTGGAACGCTTCAACAAGACGCTGAAGGAACATCTCTCTAAAGTCGTGGACGAGAATCAACGGGATTGGGATCGGCGAATACCTTTATTCCTTATGGCCTACCGGAATGCTATTCACAGTACAACTGGATATACTCCATCTGAAGTTTTATTTGGCCGAACTGCCAGGCTACCCAGTGAGCTTAAATTCAGATTTCCCACTGAAGAACCCACATGCGAGGAGGACTACGTGGTTGACCTTAGATAAAGGATTAATGACATCCACCAGAGAACCATAAGCAATATAAAAGTTGCAAGCGACCGCATGAAGACGAGATACGATGCGCGAACAACGGCACCCGAGTTCAACGAGGGAGATCTGGTATGGCTCTACAACCCACATCGTAAAAAGGGAAGATCGCCAAAGCTTCAGAAAGACTGGGAAGGTCCCTACCAAGTTGTAACGCGAATTAATGATGTCGTATTCCGAATCCAAAGAGGACCAAGAGCGAAGATGAAAGTTGTCCATGTTGATCGCCTACATCGCTACCACGGAAGCAATGATGACGTACTTGTTCGGGACGAACAAAACTAAGAGGGGGGCAATGTTATGTGGCGACAAGAAATAAAACCACTCGCAGGAGTCCCTGAATGCACCCATCGATTCACTCTACAAACGCACCCGCTTGTCTAACTGAATAAACATACCCAACTGTCATTCCAGTCATCTGACAGCAGCTGTCATATCCGAAGTTCGAATTTCGATTTCCCCTTCTTGGAATTCAGCGGAGGAGTACCAATGGAAAATTACCAAAGGGGGTATGGAACGTACTAGAAGGTGCTTAATTTTGTATAAATACACGGGTGACAGGCTCGTACGGGACAGTTATAATTTAAACGTGGACTTGTGAAAATCGGTAATAAAGTAAAAAGTGATTGAGTTGAAATAAAGTGTTGAATTCTAAATAGTAAAGTTGAATAACAGTGTGATCTGAGTTTAAATAAGTTTGTTTGATAAATAAAGTGTTTCATTGTGTGATTATAAAAGTGAAATTGAGTTTTATTCAACGAACCCCAGGCCGAAAACATTACAATACGATGATTAGCGGGAGACGATTATAATTAAATCGCAGTGGTTTCACCAAACAAATAAAGGATTAATTTGACACGCACCCTCTTTTTTTCTGTCATTTTGGCTCTCAAAAGAGAATAGCGATGTCATTTCCAAGGAGCGAAAAGGATTTCCTCAGTAAAAGTCACAATAGGAAACGTACTTGTGACAGATTTTTTGTACAGGGACAGTTTCACTTTCCTTTTTTTGATTCTCAAACTGTTAAAAAGGTGCAGAAAATAGGTTTGTGATAGGTTTGTGATAGGGTGAATGGAATTTATGAGAGGATTTATTTTTAATCGCTTACCGAGAGGATTTAAGTTTGTATGGTAAATCGCGTGATTTGTAGAGGATTTAATAAAGATTTATATAAATCGGCGATTATTGCTCGGTGGAGACATGGTATTAGTTGCTTGAAGAGAGGATTGAAGTTTATTTTCATTTGTTATTTGCGTGATTTGTACAGGATTTAATGAAGATTTATATTAATCGCGGATTAGTGCCCGGTGGAAATATGGTATAAGCTTTGCCTACAAGCTGAAAGTGACATATTTACCCATAATGTGTTACCGGGGCAGTTTCAGTTTCCTTTTTATACCCCATCCCATAGGATAGGAGGGATGGGGTATCCTCCAAGACCTTAAGGTTTATCGCCCACATGCAACTAGTTGACAACCAATCCGTTGAATCACAATTGAAGCAATCACATCAGCGCTCTACGTCAACTGAATAATAAATTTTTATGAAAAGGGTGAATTGCTTCAATTTATCAAATTTTCAGAAGGCTCTGAATCACAAATTAATTAATAACTAGATATTCAACTTAAGCGTCCCATTCCCCCCAAAACCCATTTGTTTATTTGTTGTTATTGTTTTGAGTTCCGTGTCGGTGAATACGTGTGAGAAAAGTAAACAAAAATTTGAGAGCCCGCCAAAATAGCGAGGTGAATTTTACACTGACATTTGAAAAATTTAAATACATATCTTAAAAAAGTCATAAAAGATAACACATAAGTCATTAAAGTCAAAATGACAATTCTGTTTTAATTTTGCCCACACTTGGGGTGAGCCTACATTGAGACTACAAAATCGTAAAATTTAGTTCATTTGAATGTGCCTGGAAATACTGGAATGTTTATGACGTAATTGGATATTTTTACGAATTTGGTCTTTTTTTCAATATAGTTCGGGTCACAAATTACTTAATAACTAAATATTCAACTTGTGCGTCCCCTTTCCCCCAAAACCTATTTGTTTATTTGTTGTTTATGCACCCTATTTGGATATTTGTTGTTTATTAATTATGTAGAAGTGCAGAAAATATTAGTTAAAGTTAAATATTAGTTAATCAAAACAAGAGCAACAGTTAGGAAACAATCGAGAAAACTTCCATTTTAGGAAAAGGCTTTTGATTTTTACTTGCGCAAAATATTAAGCGTTCCCAAATTTAAGAAAAATGAAGAAGTTTAGAAGCATTAAATATAGCTTTCATTGGATTGCATCACTGAAACTTTTTTTTACTTGTGACTAAATTTGTTTGTTTAATGAATGCTTCTTTTGGTGTCAATCTCTATTGTTACCTACAAAAATATACATAAACATTTTTCTTTCGACTACTTTGCTATTTCACTGACAGAAGTTAATTTCAATTTTTTTACGAAATGGGTTCACTCAAAAGTGCATTATTCTTCTGTTCTCAGTTGCCAATTTGACTTTTAATGTTCAACTCTAATCTCAAATGCATGCAATAATATCGACTTGGAAGGATAAGGATGACATTATATCATAATATTGATTTGTTCGAATAATGAATTCAAATTATAGCTAACGGGTGATTTTTTAGCTGGTTTGGTTTTGGCAACACTGGTTTTGACAGTTGACGTGTGTTTAGTACCTTGTGTTACTGTCAAACAGCTTCAGTTTGGTTTGCAATTTAACCATGGATCGTCTTACAAATGAACAACGCTTGCAAATTATTGAATTTTACTATCAAAATTCGTGCTCGGTTCGAAATGTTCATCGCGCGCTGCTTCCATTTTATGGTCGGAATTCTCGACCTTCGGGCCGGTCAATTGGCCGCCTAGATCGTGCGATTTGACACCATTAGATTATTTTTTGTGGGGGTATGTCAAAGCTAATGTCTATAGGGACAAGCCCGCTTCGATTGACGCACTGGAAGCCAACATCCATGCATTCATTCGTGAGATACCGGCCGATATGTGTGAAAGAGTATGCCAAAATTGGACTCAGCGGATGGGCTACCTGAGACGCAGCCGCGGTCAACATTTGCATGAAATTATCTTTAAACATTAAATTGCAAGGTTCAAACTATCGATTCAAATAAATATTTCATTAATTTTTTCGAATTTTTTGTGTTTTTTTTTTTAAAAGTTCTCAACCTCTTAAAAAATCACCCGTTATAATAAAAACAAAAAATGTGCCTTTGAACCTTTCTAATGACTTCTACTTTTTAATATACTAACGATTGATTTCGTCAAAACATGTAGAAAACATTTTATTGGTACTTAACTGTAAATTTTGCTTTTTAAAGCTTTAATCCGGTAACATAAAACAGAAACTTATCAGAGGCACAGGCATTTAGTCAGTAAAGAATTAGTTTCATTTGCGCTTTTTGTGTTTTGTTTTTAACTATATATGAAAATATTTAGAAGGCATTTGAAATACATAATGTATAACTGGAATACAATTAAGATAAAAATTATTTTAAGGTCTCTAGCAAAACAACATTAATGTAGCACGACCCATTATGTGGCGACTTCCAGATATTGGAATTCGTTACAATTTTTGTCCGCTAGACGGAGCAAAACGCTGATTCCGCCATGTTTTCGTGGTGAATCACTTGAACTTCGTGGTGAATCTCTTCAAGTGTGCAATACAATGACAAAATGTGAGAGTATGCATAGTTTTCCAGGTATATCCATGGCAACAGCTTGTAGGCCCCTCGGCTTTCCAGTCTAGTTGAATATCTAATTCATTAAGTAATTTGTGCTCTGAATGCAGAACACACGACCTGTCAGTTTTTATTTGTCAGTTCAGTTGTCACTGTCACTACCTTAAAAGTTTTTTGTTAAAAGACGTTTTGCCTTTATTTTTTGCAATTGTTCATAAATATTTTGTCCTAAATGTTGTTTATTTAATTTACTAAACCGCTTTTTATTGCTAAAATCATTTTATTTATTTGTCGTGTCTTGTTTCCTACACTATTTGGGCATCCTAAATGTAAGAAAGTTGCTGCTGCAAAATCATAAATCTCTTACGAGAAACTCATATCTATAGATACTTCTTGTTAAGCCAAATGATATAAATCCATTGTTATGAATCGAGACGAACACTTGTTTTGGTTCCATGGAAAAATTTCAAGGGAGCGTGCTGAGGAGATACTAAAGGAAGGTTGGACCCAAAGCAATAACGTCTCTTCCTTGGTGTAAACAATTCTTTGCTTTTCTCCTTATTTGTATAGAAAAACGAGAGGATGGCACATTTCTAGTAAGAGAAAGCAATACCGCAATTGGTGATTTTGTTCTGTCCGTCTTGTATAAGGTGAGCATCTCTGGTATCATTAGTTGACCAAAAACAAATGAAAGTTTATTGCAGGACGATGTGTGCCATTATCAAATTCGAAGACATGGAGAGGACGCGTTCTTTTCGATTGATGACAAAGTTAAAATTATGCATGGCTTGGAGTCGCTGGTGGATTATTACAGGGAGTCAGCCAATGGATTGGTCACCAAACTTACACAGATGATCAAAAAGGATCCCCCGCCTAACGATTCGAGAAGCCATGGCAACACCAACTTGCTGCATCGTGCTACAAAAGAGAAGAACGAGAAAATCGTCTCTGAACTGTTGAAGTGCGGCTATCGCAATGTTGACGCTAAGAACCAGGATGGTCAGACGGCTGTACATATCGCTGCCCTATACAGTACTGAGGACATTTTGAAGCTCCTGCTGAATGCTGGGGTTAACGTGAACTGTATGGATAGCACTGGTAACACCCCTCTGCACGTAAGTACAAGCTATATGGCATTGGTGGGGCGTAATAGACTAACAGGTCATAGTGCAAAACCCAACTTAATAATATAATGGTCTTGGTTACATATTTACTAGTGAACCCCTTTTCTTATTTCAGTACGCTTGTCGCACCAAATCAGCGTCCTTTGTCAGGACATTGATTGGAGCTAAGGCCAACATTCAGGTGCGAAACATAAACAGTGGCTATGTTCCTCTGCATGATGCAGCACGAAATGGAAACCTAGATGCAGTCAAAGAACTATTGAGTTCACATGCACCGCATCTGCCTCGAACAAACTTTGGAGAGTTTCCCATAGATCTGGCCAAAGAAATGAAACATACTGAAGTTGTGGGCTTCCTGACCAATTACCAACCGCCAATGGCGACTACGTATAAACATCAGTGGTACCATGGCACTTTGGATCGACAAGAGGCAGTGAAGGTGTTGCTCGAATACGCAAAAACTTTTACGATAGACAATGACAATGGAAACCGGCTGTCCACAGCGGAGCCATTGCCAACTGCTTCCGTTCAAGTAGATGATAAGAACAATATTATCCCAGATCTTCCTGCTCCTGTTGACAAATCCGGAATATTCTTGATTCGTTTGTCTAGCCGAAACGGATACGTGCTAACAATGCTTTGCCAAAACAACCCAAAAAACTTTCTCATTAAGGAATCGGTAAGTGGAGTGTTAAATAAAATTGGCAAAACCCCTCTTTAATTTATAATTTTTAGCGAAACTACTTGTACATAGACGAAGGTCCATACCTGCCGTCACTGGAGCATTTGGTCGAGCATTTCACCCTGTTCTCTGACGGGCTGCCCATAAATTTAAAGTACCCTGTGCCACCGAAACCCAAGCCACCGCTTCCCTTGTTTTCAACAATGCCAAAGTCGGCGAGTAAGAAACATTCTCTACAGCACACTCTGTGCAGTCCGAATATTAGCCATCCTGGAGATGACGCCATGAACCGAGTGGGTCTGTTTGAAAATGACGACTGCACAATGTCTGAAACGGGAACAATCCCCAAGAAGCCCAAGGAAAAGCGAGATTTACTCATTTTTCGAAGTCTGAAACCGGCAAAACGGAACGTCATTATTGATGGCATGAAAAGCCTACGAAAGGCAAAACTTCGTTCGCCTTCCAAAGCCGAACAGGAGCGAATAGCTGCAGAGCTAAAGAAAGACAGTGAACGTATTGACGATTTGCAAAAGGCTGAGGCTCTCATAAACAATTTGTCCTTCTCAACTGACTTTCTACACAAGTCTCCAGTTGCCACACCCACAGATGCTCTCTACAATGTGCCGCAAAACAATTCGGTGGTATCAGATGCAGATTTGTCCCTTCAAGACGCTGGAGTTTTGGAAAACAATAACTCGGCTGCTAGTTTGGAATCGAAGACTGAAGAGGAGGTGGAGTATTTCACGAAGACTGATGTACTCATTGCTCGAGAACGTGACCCAGAGCAAACAGATTTCTTTGTGGACGCACCACCGCCGATAAACATGAAGTAAGTTTTAATGGTTAAAGACGACATCTTTTTACTCTCCGTTCTTTAATAATTTGTTTGTTGGTCGCGATATTTCTGTGATTTTTTCCCCTAGGAGATTGAACTATTTTACTCTAATGTTCTATTAATTCGACCAAGAAACAAACAGCTTAGACTCTTTTATCAAGGCCGTGACTCATTCTCATAATGAGAATAATGAGAAATAATAATTTCTTTAACTAACGTATCAAAATGCATCATCGGGTCTTCGGGATCGGAGTCTAAGGACTATTGAGGCAATAAGCTATTCTCTATTCGTCCTATTTTTCGTAGCGCAGAGTAAATGATCCCAGCCAAATAGTATAATATTTTAAGCCAGATTAGCTAGTGTTTCCTGATTGATCACCACAATGGTACTATCCCAGTCCTGAGTTGGAAGTGCGGGATTGTAGTCTTATGACTTGGAGGATTTCTTGTGGGCGTGTGTTCAGGTACGTGTTCTCCGTCTGCGAGGGATATCCTCCTTAGTGACAAATTCGAGTTTTTCACCAGGCGACATTTCGCGTAAAATTGATATCGCTAGTTTGCAGAGATCGCAAGGTCATACATAATAATATAAGCGATAAGTTTTACGTGACCCTAATACCATCTGCCACTAGAGGTATTAGGGTCACGTAAATCTCCAGGGTTCCCGGTCAGGTATAATCTGTACAAAGTTCCGCAATGTATAGACATGGTTAGTTAATCCGGAGGGCGGTCTGTATCCGAAAACTCCGTGAGCGACCTTCGTCCAACTAAGAGGAAAGGTTAAAGAAGGGAAGTGCTTTGGTTTTATCACTATGTATTTGCCTAGAGAAATGCGTCTCAGGAATCATTGACCTTACTCAGCCCCTACAGCGTAACAAGTTCGACGCTGTAATAAGGTTCGCAGTTTCAATTTGAAGGGAAAGTGCGGCAAAATAAAGGAGGCAAAATTAAAGCAGCTGAAATCAAGACAATTTGCCAAAAAAAAACGAACAAAATAAAACTGGAGATAAACTTTCACATTAAGAAATGCTTTTTAGGAGTCAAAAAGGATCAAAATTGGCCTAGATTGGTAGTCTCGTCAGTTTAGCTCGAAAATCTGGCTGATGCTCATCATCAGGGCATTCTTAGAAGCCCTGCTTTACAATGTTCGCAGGAGAAAGCCTACGAATGAATAATAATCCCGAAAAACAATGTTAAGTAAAGTTTCAAAACATTTTTTTCTCGCAGAATTTTAATCTTCGTCGGCTGGTTACTATTTATCTGTTGGCTTCTGTAAGCTTTAGCAAAAGAACCAGAGCACATAAGTTATTGTTTTTACCCTTGAGCCTACTTTTGATAGATCGCATTACGTTGAAGTTCTTTTTAAAAAGCCTGTTTTCTCGTTATCGCTATCTGCTACTGAACCCGACCTGTGGTTCTTCCGCCCACATTTTCATTTCTCTGACCAAATCCGAAGCATTTGGTAGCAAATTCTTTCTATCAAACCATTTCGTGCAGCTTTAAACATTCCGATGTCTGGACACTTTCTAGAGCTTTGCTGTTCAGTTTGAATGGTTAAGTCCGGAGCAGAAGCAAGCTTTTCACTCCAGAGTCTGTGTCTGCTTCGTGGTTATATTAATGTACGTGATGTGAAAGACAAACAAAATGTTTCAGACTCGTTTTCGTGCTTCTCAACATTTCTTTTGGTCCTTCCTACTGGTTAAAACTAGGTAAAACTTACCCAGGTACAGAAAAAGCACCCAATTGTGAGATTGATTTCGGGAAGCCTAAAATTTAAAGAAAGCGTTTATCACTTTTTAATCAAATTCCAAGCGCCCCAAATTATTTTGTGAATCTGCCTTATCCATCTAAATATTTTCCTTTTCCATGTATGTTCTCCTAACGAAATCTATACTAATTTTTATTTTTAGAACATTTCCGTTGCTAAATCCTCAAGGATATATCCCAACAACGGACATTCGCAAGTTTATGGACATACCCTCTACCGAAGAAACTACAAAACTTCTAGAAGAGTCGGCAGCAGAGCTGAGGGAATTCTCTGACCACCCCGAGAGGCTTGATTCCATGATATCTACAACAAGCATCGATAGCGAATTTAAAGGCATATTCAACCGACAAGCAAGTTCAGCGTCTGCTGTCTCGGTGTCGGCCGATAACAATCGAGCGAAACTGAACTACTTTATACCAAATGAGTGTTTGGAGCTTGAAAATATCATCGGAGAAGGTGAATTCGGTTCGGTATACAAGGGCTACCTAATACGGAAAAATTCAAACTCGGAAGTTGATGTGCGCTGCCCAGTTGCCATAAAGACGCTCCGCGATGACCACTGCCGTGGTAACAAGCAAGACTTTCTACGCGAGGCCTCAGTAATGATTCGACTAAAGCACCATTGCATAGTTCAGCTAATTGGCATATCTAAGGGAAAAAGCTTGATGATGGTACAAGAGATGGTGCCACTCGGTTCCATGTTGCACTTTATTATCGAGAACGCAGCTAAGATCAATCCTAACTACGAATTGAAGATATGGGCTTCACAAATTGCTTGTGGTGAGCTGTGCACGAATATTATTGGTTGTCAAGCAACACTAATAAAGTGTTTCTGTTATTTTGTTTAAGGAATGAACTATCTGGAATCACAGCACTTTGTTCACAGAGATTTGGCCGCTAGAAACATTTTGCTCGCATCGAGAAACCAGGCTAAAATAAGTGATTTTGGCCTTTCGCGGGCTATGGGAACAGACAACGATTGTTATCAGGCAACTCAAGGCGGAAAGTGGCCCATCAAATGGTAAGCTGTCGACAATAATTCACAGTCCTGACTAGTTTTAACGCATTTTTTCATAGGTATGCTCCTGAAAGCTACAACAACGGCTTCTTTTCGCACGCCAGTGACGTATGGTCATTCGGTGTTACACTCTGGGAGATGTTTTCCCTTGGAGAGCCCCCATATGGGGACATAAGAGGTGTCGATGCCATCGAATTAATAGAGAGCGGTAAGCGCTTACAAAGACCAGAAAAGTGTCCGGAAAATGTCTACAGCATCATGGAGAACTGCTGGAACTATAAACCGAAGGACCGTCCGACGTTTCGGTATCTAACCGATTTCTTTTCAAATGATCCCGATTATCAGAACCTTGTGGAGCTTATCAAAACAGAGCATATAAGTTAATCATCGGTTGTGATTTGCTATTTAACCGCGCTGGTATTAGTTTACGCATACATATTTGTACATCATGTTGTATAGATATGCAATTAGGCTGCACACACAAACGCGAGTGCCAAATTTATTTTTTAGTTAATTTTATTTCTTTGTTTTGTTTCTTTTTTTTTTGTTACTGTGTCGTATTACCGAAAGGGGCTAGAAATGTAACATTCCCTGGGTTATATTATCAAAAGCTCGTGCATATAGATGATTTACAAAGAAAATGGTGCTGTGTTGACGAAAATATTTATAAGATAATGCACTGGATTGTGGAATGTAATGAAGAGTCTCTGTCCTAACTTTGCAATATTTTTTTATTTAGTATTTGCTTTTATATAAATTTTACTGGACATAATATTATTTATAGAGGTAACCAGTGCATTTAAATTTTTTGTATTGCCATTTTATGAAACAAACGTAGGTATCCTGTTTATGTATTTTATTACAAGGACAAGGGATAAACATTGACAATCATTTTAAAAGTGCACAAGAGCATGTGCATATTTATTTTTAAGAACTTTTAATAAAATAAGGAAAAAAGTAGTAAATATAACTAGTCTTTTTATTAAAGCTTTTTATATCTTAGAAGATCTTTATTGGGACACCCATTCATCTTCTGGTGAAATGAAGTGGGTCGCGGAGCGAAGGTGGCTTGTTGGTGCTTTCATCGTTCCCTACACACTTCTCTCCGGCACCAAGTCGGGGATTCCCACAATTGCAAAGAAATTTAACATTTGTTATGTTTTTTAGAAAAGAAAAAAAAATTCTTTACGGTCAATTGTTGATAATTTCCTTATCCCATGGGTTTGAACACTGAAGGGCAAATTGTGGAGTAAAAACAAATTTTGGATGGTTATCTTCTATGTCAACCTTCTAAGTACGGTAGACCTAGGTATGTAGACTTTTAATGCAGATGAGAATTGAGGAAGTCCCTGGCCTATGTAAGAAGAAGGTTCTTCTTGAGATGTTTGGCCTAATTGATGAAAAAAAGACGGCCCCACCTCCTTGAGGAGGTTTTACAAACCCTCCGAGAGTAACATTTGTCTTGAAAAACTTCTCAAAGTGCCGTTCGGATTCAGAAAATTGTAGGTCTCCTCATTTGTGAAGAAATGAGAAGTTGACCCCGATTCAACACGAGCTGTTGCGCCACGTTAATTTGAGTTGATGGGATATGGATAGTTGATGGGATGGATTTGAGTTGATGGGATAGATACAGAACTTTCTTTGTACTTTGTATCTGTATGTGCAACGACATTGGCTTAGTCAGGAATAGGAATCTTCGCCTTGGACTGTTGAGATGGTTAAGACGTAGAGCGAACGGACCCTATTATGCTTTGATTCGATATTGCAATCGAAGTGTTATCTGTGGTCGTATTTCTAAAGCGGAAGCTATGCTATGTAAGGGGCAGCACCAATTACTTTGTTCCCAGAAGAGGGACTGTCAAACAAGTCCCAAAAAATCATTTTCAAAAGCGTTCGGAATGTTCCCACGCTGTTCTTAGCTGACCTGACGATCAACCGAAAAGGCTATAACGAAAAGGATACTGTCCCAAAAGGTCAGTATCATAGACTCGGAGTAACAGCGTTAAAGAGGTAGATATACCAAGAAGATACCTGCTTTTAGTGTAAGCAAAGACTAATAATCCCAAAATTCGTTCATGAAATTCCTTTAATTGACTATTGCAACGAAGGTTTAATTTTTTGACTTACCTGGACATATTATACACATGCATTTTATTACCTATGTATATATTGAGCAGCAGCACTTATATATAGAGCATTCGAAACTTTTATGAATTTATTGCATCAATTAACTATTTATCATACAATTTTCGAATGATCCGAAATTAAAAACACAAGCACAATAAATGCGTCTGATTTTATCGTTTTGTCTGGTGGTTTCCCGTTATTTGTTATTTTGTTCTTGTCTACAAAAAAGACAAGATCCATGGCATGGACCATGCATGAGATTCAACGGAATGAAATGATAAAAGTACTAGAATGGAGGTAAGGTAGTTCATTAAGATGGGTAAACTGATCGCCTTTGTGCCTGTTTTCGTTTGGTTTATCCTAACCTAACCCAAATTTTATTTCTCAAAATAAAACTGAGGTTCAACAGTGGCCACCAAAAATAAAAATATGTTCAAGTGTTAAAAATATGTTCAAGTGCTTTCCTCGACGTATCGCAAGCCTTCGACAAGGTATGGCACGAAGGCTTGAAATATAAGCTACGGCAAAACTTGCCGGAAGACATGTTTAAAATATTGGAAAATTATCTTGAAAGCAGACTCTTTCGTGTTAGGTGTAGTAGTGAAAACTCGAGTTTCAAGCAAATTCGGGCTGGCGTACCCCAGGCAAGCGTCCTCGGTCCGACCCTGTTCCTGCTCTACACAAGAGACATACCTCTAGATGACGAGACAGTCGTGGCCACGTTGTCTCATGGCCACGTTGTCAGGTGAATCAGTCGAGTCATCAACGAGAAACCTCCAACGAGCATTGGACAGAATTTGTGTCTGGACGAAGACTTGGCGAATCGCTCTTAACGAGAACAAGTCTACGCATGTGAATTTCAATTACAGAAGGGTTAACAATTTGCCTCTGTTCATAAATTCTGCACAAATACCTTATGCAAATGAAGCGAAGTATCTAGGGATGACACTGGACGCTAAACTAAGGTGGAAACCACACGTAAAAAAGAAGCGTGACGAGCTCGAGATTAGGCTCAGGGAAATGTATTGGCTTATTGGAAGATTTTCGAAATTAAGCACATATAACAAACTGCTCTTGTACAGGCAGGTGTTAAAGCCGTCCTGGACATACGGTATACAACTTTGGGGTTGTGCCAAGCCGAGCAACATGTCCATGTTGCAGACTTTCCAAAACAAGACACTAAGAGCAATTGTGAATGCTCCATGGTATATTAGGAATAGCGATATTCACAGAGATTTAGGAATAGCTACCGTGGGCGAGGAAGTAACAAACTTCGCTCGAAAGCTAAATGCTCGCCTTCATGTTCATTGCAACAATGAAATGATCCGCACTCTAAACGAGACTCTTAACGATGTTAACAACGAGCGACGACTACAAAGAACAAGACCCTTCGATCTAGCGACGTAGGGTGAAGCCGCATGAATGAACGGCTTAGTAGGTGCATTCACTGGAAAGCAACCTATTCAATGCGATTAACACTACGGAAGCGTAAACTACTTGTTAAGTTATCTTAGTTGTAGTCAAGAAGTATTATGAGAGAGCGAAAATTTACTACTATGAAGTGCGTTCTGGCAGTTTCATAGTGTCTCTCATAAATGGGTGGTTTTTTAGCACGTGGAAATCGGGCATAACCAATATCGGCTACTTCAGTATTATGTACCTGCTATAGAGGGCGTATTGGTATCTTTGAAAGATTTTGGAGTTTTAGCCTCCGTCCATCCTAGTATTCAAAAAAAAAAAAAAAAAAAAAACAGTGTCCACCACACTGACGCTTCCCCTCACCGTAGTAATTCTGACACATCAGGTTACGATGAACCAAATGAAAACAGGCACTTTGGCTGGCTGACAACATCCTCTACCCCAATGAATCTGTTGCCGCCGTCATGTTAAAGTGACAACAACTGACAACTTATGGACTTTTCAGTTGGTCGTCCGGGAGCCTTCTGGACTCTTCTCAAACTGTTTTCTTGGACTCGTTTGACAGTTCCTCTTCTCGATAGAAGAGAAATTTGGTTTCTTCTGGTTTTGCATACGTCTTTGGCTGTTTGGATGTACAGCCCCAATCCGGGAAAAGAAGTCCTGATCTGGGATCGCCAAAAAGGCCATTAGTTTATTGAATTGAAGGGCAGCCAATTGGTCCTTCTATCTTTCTCGATCCTCCGCCACCAACTCAAGAGACTCCGGCGCAATTAACAAAAACGTCTTTGGCTGTTTGGATGTACAGCCCCAATCCGGGAAAAGAAGTCCTGATCTGGGATCGCCAAAAAGGCCATTAGTTTATTGAATTGAAGGGCAGCCAATTGGTCCTTCTATCTTTCTCGATCCTCCGCCACCAACTCAAGAGACTCCGGCGCAATCCCCAAGCGGGACTCAGAGAGGTTCTTTACCTGATCCCACCACCTGTTCCTTGGCCTACCAGAGGGGCGACGCGCTCGCATCTCGGCTAGCATGACCTGTCTAGGAAGTCTGTCAGGGGTGTCCAAGGTCATAAAGTAATCAAAATCAAAAGGCAAGAGGAAAAACTGGCAAATGTCGCCAAGAAGTTTGACTGCGACGTGAACCAAGCATGACAATTTACAGAATACGAGGTTGTGTAAAGGCAGGGTACGAGGTTGTGTATATGCAGGGTACGAGGTTGTGTATGCTGCCCCCCTGCAACCCCCCTGCCTGCTTCTTCTTTAAGCTTCCTTATATTAGACAATATTGGGGTCTTATTTCATTATAAAATAAATCACCACTTTTGGGGCCTTATTTCATTATTTTTGGGGATTTATTTCATCGCAGTGGGGCCTTATTTCATATTTGAAATTGGGGTATTATTTCATTATGAAATAACAGCCCAAATTTGGGCCCTTATTTCATTTTCTCTTTTGGGGTCTTATTTCCAACAGCCACCTTTTCTTCGGCGAATCTTCACTTAAGTGTAGTTTGTGGAGTTAATGTTAACTCCAAGGTAGATAAACTCCCGAACTACTACAAAGTTATTTCTACCAGCAGTGATGTTTTGTCCTAAGAGCTGGAAGGAAGCTATTTTATTTTTTGATAACGTGTACTTATCTTACCCTCATTTACTTTAAACCCAACGAACTTCGCATGATTTTCAATCGCCGTAAAAGTATACGGCATGGCTAGAGCGGGAGATGATGTCGATATAGCCCTCGTACCCCAAAATTTGCAGGAATCTGTTAGAGATAGTGCGTTCTGCAATAATAAACTTATCAAATAAATAAAAAAACTTTGAAAACATTTATAATCTTTGCCGCTGCACACTACGTCTACGGGTATTTGAATGTCACCGATTCATCATCTTTTAGACTAAAACAGCCCGCATATGAGATATCTGTTACAAATATATGTTTCCTGCGATTTTCGTTCCTGGGAAATGCATAACTGTCATTCTTGTTTGAGAATGAAAACAAGCTATACTGCTTGAGTCATGTTAACAATATTAATAAAGGATTAAAAATAAATCTCCAAGTGTTTCCGTGGAAACACTTGGAGATTTATTTTTAATCCTTTTTCAATATATTCCGTTTTATGAGGGGTGTTAACGCAGCGAACGAATACTGAAATAAACGCTTATATTTGTTATTCGACTTGCACTTTAACTATATTAGTATCTTTTAAAATATACAATATTTACACATCTAAACACACATATATAACTACTAAGTCTCTGCACAAATCTACTAAATTCTAAAGCACCATCGTTAAGATTTTCAAGGACGTTCTCCATAGGCACACATTAGCTCATCCTCGCCTTGGGGGCAATCCATAATCTACAATTTGTATTTAAAATTAAGACATTTAAAAAAATTAACTATAGTAATATAAGCACCTTATCACAAAGCTGATCAACTGTTATACACTTTCCACTGACGCATCTTAACTGATCATCTACACACGCCATTGGCTTCTCGCCGCTGCTGCTCGTCTCAGTTGAATTAGCTGCGTGCGCAACTTTTAATTTATTTTCCGAATCACTTGTCATCATTATTTCCTTGCTATCCTGGAAGTTAGCTAAAAGTACGAAAATTATAAACCTTGCAATTTCAAAAGAGTGAGTTCCTACCCAAATTCTTGGCAATGTTAACAATACCGCTTAAAGGCTCGGCCTGCTTCAACGTTATAGATTCGTTAAGCTCGCTTCCTGACGCTACACGATCTTCGTCAGAAGTTGCAGTGAACGAGTTTTCACTCGTGTAGTTTGGAAGAAGGAAACTTGCAAAGGAGAACATCCTGGGATACATCTCAGTGTCTGCTTCATCATTTGTGGAAATGCAATCGTGTTCATCCGAGCCATCTGAGCAATCCTCGTTCCCGTCGCACCTATAGTCTTCTGCCAGGCACTTTTCGTTTGACCTGCACCGGAACTCTTCGGGATTGCAAATAAGGCAACCCAACTCGTCCTCTCCATTGCTACAGTCCTTTATGTTATCACATTGCCATTGATTTGGAATACACGAAAGATCATCGCACTTGAATTCGTTTTCATAACAAGTCGTGCGACGGGTTGGATCTTCACACACGTTACGATTATCCGAGTCTGGATACTTGTCGCAGTCGAAAGTATATGTAAGGATGTCGGAATTCTCAATTGAACCAGAGCAGGCTTCCAAAATCGCTAAAAAAAAATACAGAAACATTATGGTTAAGTACCTTAAGGGATCCACCTCAGACCTATTACATTTACAAATACGCTTGCATGGCTGTAGACTGCCTGTCTGTGTGGGCCGGCATTCAGGCTCCAAAGCAGAGCACACAAATTCAGCTGCACGCACCGAACAGTTCGAAGCGAACAGCTGCTCATATTCAGCTAACTCCGACGGACTTAAATATATATTTTTAGCCTTGGAAGACGTAAGATCATATTGTAGAATTCCACGACACATGGGGAGAGAGGTCGATTGGCATTGAATCTCATCCGTGTTTCCCTCGTCACTGGACGTTGAGGACTCTACAAGTTCGCGAAAAAATTGTGGAACTGTGGGGGAAACTACTACGGAGTTCTCAGTTCGACTTACAGCACTCGAAGGTTCCTAGGCACGATGAAAATAAGCAAACCGCTCGAAGCCGAAAGTAAAGTGTTAACCTACCGTTTTCTGTTCAAGTCTTATCAACTCCTCATTCAGTAATCGTAGGATCCTTTCGTCTTCTTCAATGGGTACGCCAAAGTTGTTCTGATGCCCAGATGTAAAGGCCAACACATTTATCGCTTCGGCTTTATCCTTGATTATTACCCTTCCAAAGGGTTGCTGCTCCTGTGGCCTTTTTTTTGTTGTGCTGGTCTTACTCACTCCCCGACTCACCTGATTTGGATTTCTTTCGATTACCTTATAGTCGTTCTTGAATCCATTCTGTGAGACAATTACTGGTCTTAAAAGTGTGGTCGATCCCTTCAGAATAGCTTCTGTCACGCCTTCATTCAAAAAGTCCGCTTCGCTTTGCTCATTTTGTGACGAAAACTGTAACGAACTTTCATACACTTTGCTGGAGTTTGTATCTAGTTCAGTTAGGTTTGCTATTTGTGGGACCAGGCAATCTTGGCTTGTACTTAAATTAAGGCACTTGGGCACTAGGGGTTTTGTGTTTACACTATTTACACAGGCATATGCAACTAGACCAGTGAGGAGACACAGTAAAATAAAAAGCATTGGCCATTTAATGTACTCCCAAATTCTATCCAAATGGTATTTTAATGTTAGTCGGCCAAAAGTTTGGCTTAAATATTTTGAGTCCCAGCAAACTGTTTTGTTTTCTGTCTTTTCCGCTGTCGCAAAACATGTCGGTGGAAGGTGGGTTACTTTGGAAGAAAGTCCATAGAGCTATAAAAAAAAGAAAAAACACAAGCTGATAAAGATAGTACCAGAACAGGTTATTACAGCTCTTGTGTGTCCATATTGTTGTGCAGCTTCAGAAACTTGCCCACCCAGGTTATGAAATTGATATGTCAGGCAGCACTAGGTTTCAAAAACATCATGTTTCGGAAAAAATTAATGCCATGTCTTCACCGGACACTTATCCGCGATCAGTATAAATCTTCATTAAATCCTCTACAAATCACGCAATTTACCATACAAATTTAAATCCTCTCGGCCAGTAATTAAAAATAAATCTCCTCATAAATCTGATTTTCTTTTGTCGCTCTTGGAAAATGTGATCAACACTCTTTTTTGCGAGCTGAAATGAAAAAAGTGCTCGTGTCAAAATTATCCTATGTTTGTCCGGTGGAGCCACTTTGGGATTTATTTTAATCGTCTCCCACTAATCTTCTTTTAATTATCGGTGGAGACATATTACAAGCTTAAGTGCAACAAAGCAGTAGGAGCTGACGGCCTAGTTGCCAAACTTTTTAAGTCCGCTGAAGATGAGCAGGTTAGGAGCATGCACCAGCTCATCTGCAAAATATGGTCCAAGGAAAGCATGCTCGACAAATGGAAACTCAGCATTGTTTGCCCAATCCTCAAGAAAGCAGACCCTCGGGATTGCGTCAATTACAGAGGTATTAGTCTTCTTAAGATTTTTGTGCTGTAGAACGCCTAAGGCCATTTGTCAACAATTTGTTGGGCAAACCAGAGTGGCTCAAGGCCAGGAAAGTCCACCATCGATCAAATATTCACACTCCAGCAAATCGTAGAAAAAACCCAGGAATTCCAAATCGATACCACCACACCTTTTCATCGATTTTAAGGCCGCGTATGACAGTGACAGCATCTATGGAGATGAGCTATAAAGCACAATGTCTAGTGTTAGCATCTCTGCCAAACTCGTAAGTCGGTGCAAGATGACGATAGAAAGCTCATGCTTTTCCGTCAAGGTCGGAAAAGACCTCACCATTTGATGTCAAAAAAGGATTTAAGCAGAATAGGCAACGCGCTATTGTGTGACTTCTTTAACATCATACTTGAGAATTGAGTAGAACTTCAGAGGCAAAATCCTTCAAAAGTCCCTAAAATTACTTGCATACGCTTCACTGACATACAACACAGCGTGATGTCAGTATCGGGACGAATGCAGCGATCATCAAGAAAAGACACCTAACACCGACCGACGTCTTAGACAAAACACCACCGTCGTAGGTAGTTAGGGCCTTTTTTCTACCTGTGTTACCAAACGAAGTATAACTCTTGCCATTTGCTGTTTCTTTGGGCTAAAAGGCAGTTGAGAAAGTCCTCTCTCTAGCAACTAAAGTGTCCATTTATAAGACAATTATTATCCCAGTCCTGCTTACACCATGTCTCCACCGGGCAGAAATCCGCGATTAATATAAATCTTCACTAAATCCTCTACAAATAACGCGATTTACCATACAAATTTTACACCTGTCATAAATCCCATTCACCCTAGTCCAAAAACCTATTTTATGTACCTTTGTAACAGTTTGAGCTTCAAAAACGGAAACTGAAACTGTCCCTATACGATAAATCTGTCACAAATACGTTTTTTATTGAACTTTTTAACAACGGAAATTTTTTTTTTCGCTCCTAGGAAAAAGGTCATTTTCTTTGAGAGTTAAAATGGCGGAAAAAGAGTGCTCGTGACAAATTAATCCCCTATTTGGCCGGTGGAGCCACTTTGCGATTTATTTTGAATTGTCTCCTGTTAAACGGAGAGTGGACGAGAAGATATAACATCGAACTGTACAGCCCGTACAGGGATACCGACCTAGCCAGAAGAGTCAAAATACAACGGCTGCGATGGCTGGGTCGTCTAGAGCGGATGGGCACCAACGCCTCGTACCGAAAAATCTTCGAATCTACCCGACGCAGGGACGGTGCAGTAGAGGAACACCGAGACTCAGGTGGCGCACGCAAGCGGAAGGGAACATCAGCCAACTTCGCGAGCAAAACTGGAGACGGCTAGCTGAAAACAGAGCTGCCGGGCGAAGCTGTTGGCTGAGGCCCAGGCCCTAAGTAAGTATGTAAGTACGGGCTGCACACGCTCAGCGACACCATCCTAGCCAGAAGAGTCAAAATACAACGGCTGCGATAGTTGGGACATCTAGAATGGACACCAACGCCCCGGCCCGGAAAATCTTAGAATGCACCGCGCAGGCATGGCGCAGTAAAGGAGCACCGAGACTCAGGTGGCGCACACAAGTGGAAGGGGAGACATCAGCCAACTTCGCATACAAAACTAGATACGACAAGCTGGCGAAGCTCTTGGCTAGGTCCAGGTCCACCCCGGACTGTAGCGCCACCAGTAAGAAAGTGATACCATCTAAACTATTTAACTTTTCAAAAAAAAGTATGCCACCAGGAACCCCGCAAGGTGGAATAATTTCACCTCTCATCTAATCTCTCTATATCTCTTCTTTTGCTTATACTTGCTGATATACTGCAAGCAGTTCTCATCTGTGGACCAATCAAGAAAAATTTCAATAAAGGTACAAAGAGTGCCTTATCTCTTCACTAAAAGTGCCGTAGAATAATTATCGCATTGCTTGGGTACCAGATCTTATCAGAAACGAAAAGATTGACACAGAGAGGACAAAAGGCTTCATCCTAAGCCTTCGTATGAGTCGGCTAAAATTGCCTAAACCGCATTAAACCAATCAAAAACAAGCCCAAAACAAGTAAAACAAGTCTGCAGAGCTTCAGTTATATACAATGCCAGTAAGGCCCTTCCATAGACAGCAGCACCGCAAAAACTAATAAAACTCATAAGCCCTTCCTGGCCATAGCCTTAAGAGGGCTTACAGGCTATAGCCCTATAGCCCGAGACCAACACAGAAAGTAGGATTCGCGCGATAGAGGAACTGGCCCAATGCACACGACGCTAAGTGTAATTTGACGTCCATGAGAGGTGACTGTTCCGAAGAACTTCAGAGCAAAAGCTAGTTGCTGATCGAGATGGCTTCGCTCTCAATCCAGGAGAGTTTTTTCGCCATTTCGCAACCGTATGATACGTTTCCAAGTTGGAGTGAGAAAAGGTGTACGAATTCAAAATGGCGTTCAAGGGTTGATCGCATGCCTTAATAAGTAGTAACACAAATAAATTATGTCTTCCGAATCCAACGACTACTTAGAGCGTGTGTAGAAGTTGTCCATATGAATCGCCTACATCGTTACAACGAGGGGATTGAAGATGTGCTTGTTTGGGACGAATAAAACTAAAAGGGGGGCAATGTGATGTGGCGCCATCAAAAGAGCCATTGTGTCACCACTCCTCACCCTAAGACGAGAAAAGACTTCTACCCGGCGACAATCTCACTGATCACACGCATCCATATTGAGCTCTGTCAACTGTCAATCCAATTTCGATACCGCAATTACCCCTCCAGTGGAAAAATACAAAAAGCTATTACCCTCAGTTTAGATCGAAGCTTGGGGCCTTAAATAAAAGAACAAGAGCAACGAGCCCTATTAACGGATCAGTTGTATTGTCTGTTATTATAAGCACGTGTTGATGAGCCTGTGTGAGCAGTATCTTTACTTGTCAATTGTTTTAATTGCAGATGCTACCTTCTGGTTACCTTTTAGCTAATCTGATAATTTTTCCAAAAATCTGAAACATAACAATAGGAAAGGACCATTATATCGGTTGTATGAACTATAGAGAGAAATGTATGCAGGTACATATTTTTTATACAAAGCGTGAGCTTCGATTATTTAACGGCAACAGTCTACGATTTCGAAAACTGCAAAAAGTCAAAACTGTGCAAGGGAAGTCATTTGTATGCACGCAAAGTGTACCTATCAACATAATGGCCCAAATATGGTGTCAGTAAGTTGACAATGTTCACGTTACCATCATTTTTAAGTGACACAATCCAAACAAGAGATCTACTTGTCAATTATGCAGAAATGTCAACAGCGTACCTACAGATTGTTGCTTATCAAGAAATCACCTTCTAATGTTACGATCATAAACGCAGCTTGTTCAAAATCCCAAAAGCACAAAAACTATCCAACTATTGGCTTAAGAGTGCGTGAAACGTACTATTTTTTTGTCTATACAAGTCGCATGAACCTGTATTGCTGGAACTTTTAACTACACAAATATCTGCACACACAATACGTACATTCATAAAAATAAAAAACTTAAATAAATGATAAAAAAAATTAAATTATCCACAGCACATTCCTGCAGCCATTACACTGTACTCACGTTTTCATTATTCATGTGCGGCGGCACGATACGGAAGTCTCTGCACTGATTTAGTTTAAGTTTTCCATATTGGTCGGCAGCGGCGATGATGGTGTCACTGGAAGGGTCTTGAGCTCTTGTTACTAGTTTTCTCATGGAGGCAGGTGATCTGGGCGCCTTTGTTCTGGCTGAGCTCTCATTTTCTGTAACGATCACTTGAAGCTGTATGCCTTGGCTAAAGCTTTGTTCGGATTGATTAGACTGTACTGGTACTGGCATTTTTGTTTGGGATTCATGAGGCTGTATTTGATCAGTCATGACTCCAGATCAACTGATGGTCAGACCTAAAATTGAAATACATGCGTTCACACTTAGCCAGAAGGTCAAGTTACAAATGGAAAGAACGAGCACTGGGAGTCTTGAGATATGCCAAACAGAGCACTGGCACTGGTTTTGCATAAAGGAACTGTTAGCATTCGAATCAAAGCAATCAATCACATACACAAAAGGTTCGCATACCTTTTCTTATTATGTCGACACTCAAATTCGCAGGTAAAATGTCTTTAAACAAGACTTGAGCAATGTGCATAAGATACATTCCATCCCACAATAGTGCAGTGCGGCGAGGTTGTGTATCTGTTGGGGGGAATTGAAAGTCGCTATCAACGTGCAATTATGTAATCTTCGCACCCACTATTTTTACCGCACAATTGAATTGGATGTAGCACTTAATGAAGTAAGAAAAAGAAGAGTAACTGCCTTTGGGTGGGTACACATTTTCGTGATACAACAGGAGTCTTAGGTAACACTCGCGATCGGTATTTCGAATAAAAATGTTCAATCCCCCGAGACGTTGTAACTATTTCTTACCACTTTCGACAACGAAGTGTTTTGAAGATCTGCATATATGGGAATGCAATGCACCATCAAATACCATTAGGTCAGTATTGCAATATGACCTTTCACGCGATTATGTTAACGAAAAGATGGCATCACTTGCGGAGGGAATCCTGCTGAACACACACACACACGGATGAATCTAAAACATACGTTAGCCAAATTTAAGTCAACTGCTTTGGGTAAAATACGATCCGCACTGAATAAATTATCAATTTCGGTTTAAAATGGAGCAAGTTGCATTTTTTATTACGAGTTTTTTTTTTCGTCGTATAACAACACCCAACCGCTGGCTGTGGAATACCGTCCAAGAGTAAATTGGAATTCACCAGTTAATCCAACGAGATCTTTGGACCCCAAGTCGCGTACACTGCGATGGAACGGGCGACTTGTGCAAAGTGCAACGAGACCTGTGTTGTGGTGCAAATTTGTATCCCAACGGCATGGGGATTGGAGCTTTGGCGCATTAGTAAAGCTAAGAAATTGCTTTTCGGCTGAAAAGAGGAAAAATGTATCTTGGGCAAGATGTGTACCAGTAGGATCATGTATTGTAACTACAGGGGTATTGCCAGCTAAGCGAAAAGCAGCAATATTCAATTGGATTGAATATTTATGCTGTCAGTTTTTTGGCCTTCTTTAGTTCGTAACGAAGGGCGATTAGGATCTGAAGTATTCATGGCCATAATTGTGGGACCCTCCTCAGACTCTTGTTAACACTTGGGGCTTTTAAGTTCAGGTTTATCGCTACCCTTGGATTAGAAAAGAGACTGGAGTGAGAATGCACTCTTCAGCTGACTGTGAGGATCGAGGTCTGTCCTGTCCACCTATACGTGATACGTTGACGTGAGCGTCATCTTAAATTAAGCCGGTGCGTGCTATGTATTAGATTATTATATACAACCTGTGCTAGAGTCGAACGATAGCATCACGCCATGTACTACCTATACATTAACTTCTTAATCATACTGTAATACAGTGTACATACCGACTAACGGTATAGCTTGGCTTAGCATCTTTGGGGACTCACATTTAAGTCGTCCTACCGAAAACAACTATCCATCTAAGCCTAAGTCATTAACGTGTATCACATTTTTATTAGTTAAGAATAAACTGAATTGTATATTGAAAGTGTGGTGTTTCTCTTGGTCAAAATACAGAACAGTGCGGAGGCTTAAGTCGCCATGATCCGATTGCCTATGGTTGGTTGAGGAGTGACGAACGAAACGCTGACAAGCCTGAATCCAGTTGTGGTGTAAGTCTACCTACAGCAAATAGCTCACGGATGACTAAGGCTTATGGCACTGATCAGACTATAAAGAGATAGCCAACCCTGCCCGCTAAAACCCGCAAAAACACCTACAGGGAACGAAACGGAACGTAGTGGAATCTGCCATGGAATTTGCCTTTAATTTCCTGTCTGTGTGAAACACTCGCCAGCTGAGAGTGTAGTTGTGGGCCAGGCAAAGCACAGAACACATATGCAGTCCCCAGTCAGTGGAAGCTTGGGGGCAAAAAGAGAATTCTTGTACCGAGTTGTCTATCTCTTTATAGTCTGATCAGTGCTTATGGCACACTAGCGATTTCTTAAAGCATCAAAAGTTAACTTACAACCCACGAAAGCAGCGCTCACATGAGCAACTTCTCTAAATCGTAAAGGTAACCTACACATACACACAAAACCACAATGAATTTAATGGCCTTTTCGGTTGGCGATCTCGGATCAGGGCGTTCTTCTCTCGGACTGGAGCTTCTCTCCGAACAACCAAATACGTTTTTCTTGATTTTGAAGTTTGTCTAGCGTTATATTTGTGAAGCAAAAGCTATTCTACAGGGGACAAATGACATTTGTCCAACTTGACATTGACACATGTATGATTGTGTGCGTGCTTCGGGTTTTGATTCTGGATTCGAAACCAGAGGCAAATTTCTCTTCTATACAGAAGAGGAACTGTCAAACCAGTCCAAGAAAACAGTTTCAAGAAAGTCCAGAAGTCTCGCGTACGACCAACCGAAAAGGCCATAACTGCGTGCTCTATAAAATGTCGCCGAAGTGAAAGAAATTAAAGAATTTCACGGCAGCGTTAAAAAATAAAGCTGGATAGTGCATGTGCCTTAAAAGTCAATAATGACAACAAGCACCTAAAAAGTCTGTGGCAAAACACAGATTTAAAAGTTGCCGCAAAATGTTTTCATGTCGGTTGTGCATGTCTGCGCATTCACATACAAGCTCATAGGGCACAAAAAGGCAATCAAATCGTTGCGTAACTAAAAGTGTTTAAGCCCAAGGGTTCAATCTAACGAGCTCCTTCAAGTCCTTTGACAAGGTTTGACGTTATGTCTACCTTTGGCTAAGAAAAGTCAACTCAATTTAGAAAGGCTTATAAATAGAACGAGGTGCACCCAACCAAACTTTAAGTCACGACACCGATTTTCAAGATTCCCAGGCTACTAGTTGGGCCTCAGCAAACGAAAAGACATTATTAGGTTCATAGAAGTTCAGAGTCCCGCAACGAAAATTGCAGGCCATAAAAGCTTAGGAGGCAAGTGACGCCGGCGATTCGTTTTATTACTACAGAGCCGTGGGTCTGGTGAGCCCCTTGCTGCTATGGATCTCAGATTGTTCTATGGGTTGGAGACCGATTACATGAAGGCCCTCAAGAAGGATCGCAAGCTAATTTCGGCAAGCCCGAAACATACGAAGCTACCAGAGAAGAAAGGTCTGCGATAGTTCTCCGCCTGGAGAAATGTGAAAAGGATATTGCCCTCTTCCAGAAACTATCAAAATTTCTTCGCTAAGTACCAAGTATGGCTATAGGGAATCTAATGTTGCAAAGAAAAGCCTTAATAGTTTTTAAGTACACAAACGCAGCGAAAGCTAAAGCGAAAGCAACACGTCAAAAAAAAAAAAACGCGACCAACTAAAAATCAGACAACGAGAAATTAATTAGCTTATCGGACGATTTTTTAAACAAGAAGTAGTTGAAGTGACCCTTGTCACAAATCCCGTTAATATAACTGTCGACAGCTCGATGAAAGCATATCTATAGAAACCCATTAGGAACGGATTTCCTACAGCGAAAATTTGAGATTTCATTTTGACAATCTAGCTCCAACTTCAACAACCATCGGATTTGGACCAAATGGTGGAGAGGCAATTAAACTGGCTATTTGTAGCCTGTTCCACCACCCTGGCCCTCCATGGTTTACTGCTGAAATAAGTAGGGCTCTATACAAGAGAGCAGGAAGCTCTTTATGCATATGAAACGCTCTTGGTGTATAGGTTTAAGCTTCAGGTAGGGAAACCCCAACGAGGCTTATGGCAACTATTCTGTGAAAACATAAGAGAGAATAATTGATTCATGGTGGATCATAAAGGTCCTATCCAAATCTGCTATATTCCTAGTTCATAGGCGCCTGGCGGGGCGTACCCCCTGGCTCGGTACGATTCATCATCAAACATATTTGTTTTTATAGGAAGTTTTAACAAATACGTTTCACGTTTTTCACGGTCCCCACCTCCGCGAGGGTTTGACAAGCCCTCCGAGAGTATTAATTGTCTTGAAAAACTTCTCAAAGTGCCGTTCGGATTCGGCAAAAAATTGTAGGTCCCCTTGTATGTAAAGAAATTAACACACCAGCATACATTGTTGAGAAGTTGGCCCTGGTTCACCTCAAACTGTTGCGCCACTCTATTTATTTATTTTATTTTTTTTTTAACAAATACGACTATTTAATTAATTGCATTATTTTGTCTTAGTCCATATTAGTTTGTCTCAAACGACTGTTCTGCCAGCAGTCGGCACAGTTTGGTGTATTTCAAACTGAAGTTACAGTTGTTCTAGAGTCCGTGCATGGATGGCCCGGTTTTCCATTATTAAAATATTTACCTGAAATATTCCGTCAAAGATTTTTGTAAAAGTTGCATGGACGATGAAGAAACCATGGCTCATCTTCCGTGTAACAGTCCCACCCTGTCGGCCTTGAGAAGGAAAAACCAATGTTAATTGGTTAAATTGGTTAAATGCTTGATGGAAATCCATACACATCTTCGGTATGGAATTACAGCAGGTCCGGTAGATCAGAGGGTCTTTGATTCAGGGCTTCCAAACTTTAAATTTAAATAAGGCCTTGTTTGAAAACCTTTACGTCGAACAAATAACCACCGAGGCTTCCCTGGGTGGCGCGCATTAGAAACATTGGCGTTAAAGCCCAATGTGGTTTGAGGCTTGTTTACATACACCCTGCAACCTCAGAAAGCCCCATAAGAAAAAGTATAAAAGGGTCAAATCGCACGATCTAGGTAACCAGTTCACATCACCTCAAAGTGAGAAGACCATTGAATTGGCCTCGAAGCGCTCGTGCAGAGTTACACATGTGGCGTGAGCTTTTTGATGGCACGTATTGCCGTTCTGCTTTGGCCACATGTCACTAATGTCCATATTAGTCAATACAGGCAATATGAACTTGGTAGTCATCAACTTATGGCAATCACCGTTAAAAATGATGGCCTGGAAAACGGACTTCTACAATAGATATGGACCGCGCGAGTTATGTATACGAGCTATACACTACACAAGTACATAGCCTCAACCTACATCCTACATTATATTATCCACATACTATACCTACATACTATTAACATGCATATTATATTACTATACCTATCATTAACATTACATACCTTAAAACATTACATACCTTATAAGAGAGAATATATAAAACTTAGCTTACTGTAACTTAGTATAAGACTAGTATTTACTACGACTAATTAGCATATAAGATAAGAATAAGAAATAAGAATAGAAGAAAGCAAAAAGGAAAAACAAGCGTGTAAAGTTAGACAGAGCGTCACTTCTGTTCCGACAATCAATCGATACTCATCTTAAACCTAAATGTTCTTACTAACTAAATTTGAAATAAAATTAACTAAATAATATAAAAAGTATGTTGTTTGTTTAAATACATAACTGGCGCAGTCGGTCATTTTGCAATTAATTCGGAGGTTCTATAAATTCTACTAGAATCAAAAAGACATCAAGTGAAAATTGATAAACTTTTCCATGCAAGTGAATATTGCATAAGAACTTCAAAAAAAAAAAAACTGAATTTCCACGTGAACCTCACATCAAATGCACATTGGTGAAAGTGAATGATTGCAAGAGAAGGCTCAGGGCACACAAAAGTGGAGAATTTTTATTCTTTAGCCCCGAGAAGAATACCTACAACAACTACCCAGCAAAGCTATTTTCTGTTTCCACGTAAGTCGAATTTGTTAATTACCTTGCTCGTTCACCTACTCCAAATCCTAATCCCACATTCCCAATACCTATCATTATCAAAAAATTATTTAATTATATACTTACATTTAACTATAGATATACCTAAAATTAATTATTTACCTACTTATGTTAATGAAAGCTTAAAAATAAATAAAAATTCATAAAATCATATCAATATCGCAACATTTAATTATATATATATACCACCTACTTATGTCAATAAAAACAGAAAAAAATAAAATTTCATACAGGCCATATTACATAAAAGAAAGTGTTCGAAAGGAAAATTGTATATACCCAGAAAAAATGGCAAATAATAACGGTGTTTCAAGAGAGAATTTGGAAGGTATTTACTTGAATGGCTTAGGCAATACCGGTGATGGTGAAACTTTAGCTAGCGGTGAATCAAATCTTAGTTCTACCTTAAGAAATGGTGTACATAATTTTTTTCAAAATATGAGTCATCCTATTAACGAGTCAAATCATAATTCATGTAGTGATAACATAAACTTAGTGCTAAATTCTCTTAAGATCCCAGACGCTATTAAAGATCTTCCGCAGTTTGATGGTAATCCGCGATTGTTGCATGAGTTTTTAAATAACGTAGAAGAGATATTGAGCGTCATGAGTTCTATCAATAATACACCATACGCGTGGACGATACTTAGAGCTATTCGCAATAAAATAACGGGTCAGGCCAATGAGGTATTAAATATGTTTGGAACTCAGTTAGAATGGGAACAAATCAAAGCAAATTTAATTCTACATTATTCTGATAAGAGAAACGAGACATCTCTTATCAGAGATCTGCATAGCCTTCGACAATCAAATGATACCGTTGAGTTATTTTATTCTAAGATAATAGAATTATTATCTTCGCTTAATAACAATGTTCGCATACATGAAAAAGAAGCAAATGTGATTGCTGCTAAGAGTAGTCTGTATTCAGAGATGTGCTTAAACACATTTCTTGTTGGTCTAAGGGAACCGTTAGGCTCAACAATAAGAGCTATGAGGCCAAATACTCTTCCGGAAGCTTTTAACTTTTGCGTTATAGAGCAAAATTCATATTACATGAAGTATGCCGACCCATATACTCACTTTAAACCAAGAGGAAGTAATCCGTTGTATACGAATCAAAATCCATTCACCTCTTTTCCTGTACCATCTTTTTCACATAGACAAAACTTACCTGTACGTAGAGGCAATTCGCAACCAATTTATTTTAACAATTTTCCCCAACATAGACCAGAAATGAATGTTCATCGTTATAACCAGCCCACTTTCATGCCAAATAACAGTCAATCCCCTCAAATTCGAAATCAAAATAAACCACCTCTTATACCCCAACATTATCAGTTCGCCCAGATCCAACCCCAGCCAACAGCACCCCCTATACAACAAAATGCAAACTACCCTCCTGCAATTCCAATGGAATTGTCAAGTGG
The DNA here is from genome assembly GCA_947623515.1 of Neoascia interrupta. NCBI lineage: Eukaryota > Metazoa > Arthropoda > Insecta > Diptera > Syrphidae > Neoascia > Neoascia interrupta. Next base: position 155,154,837 of record OX392462.1, read on the forward strand.
CAACACTCGATACACTAGAACCCAACAATTGAACCACAAACAGCAGCCAATAAGTGGCCAAAATAATGACGGTATAACATCTTACCCAAAAAAAGAGAATTTAACAACTTAAACACATTCCCTGCTCAGTGCGATGCAGATCAAAAACCTCAGTCTGAAATCTTCTCTGGCATAGATAGTTACACACAATTAGACCAATTTATACCAACACCAATACAGGATCAACAACACTATAACTACTACGATGAGTCTGAATACGAAATTGATGAAACAAATTTTCGGTAAACAGCCTCGGACAACAGATAGGTTACCTTGACATTAACCAACATGGCTCAAGCTCATTACCCTACATACAAATACTATCCCCTTCAGGAAGAAAGCTTAAGTTTTTGATAGACACAGGAGCGTCAGCAAATTTTATTAATCCCGGACTTACAGATACCGCTTCACATGAAATCGTTGACCCCATAATAATAACAACTATTCTTAACAAACACGAACTTAACAGACAGGTAACACTCCCCGCATTCAAGGAATTGAATTCGACCGAGTATTTCAAATTTTTAGTTTTCAAATTTCATGCCTATTTTGATGGCCTAATAGGTTTAGAGATGATGAAGCAACTAAATGCAAATGTGAATCTCAAGGACAAGGTTTTCGAAACAAGCAATTGCCAAATACCACTACTTTTCAAACCAAATTACATGTCCAAGGTTTATAACGTGCCTGAATATTCAAGAACAATAGTTAGTCTACCGGTTGATATTGAAAATGGAGATATTTATGTGAAACCTACTTTTATAAATCGATTTCTTAAAATACCTGAAGGAATATATAAATCTGAAAACTGGTACAGCAATTTGGAAGTAATTAACTTATCCGATCATGAACAAAAGTTGTTTTTGGAACAACCACTTAAAGTTGAAAGTTTTACCAAATTCAACGAAGGTAATACTTTCAGTATACAGTATGGTCAACATGAGACAGAACAGGAATCAAACGAGAATTTAACACGATTACTAAGGACTGACCATTTAAACGAAGAAGAGAAAAAAGCCCTTTATAAATTATGTAAGCAATTCAGCGACATATTCTTTAGGGAAGGTGACACCCTCTCCTTTACAAACAAAATAAAACACAGAATAAAAACAAATGACGACATTCCAGTTTACACAAAATCTTATAGATACCCAGAGGTCCATAAGGCAGAAATTAAATCCCAAATACAAGAACTTTTAAGACAAAATATAATAAGACCAAGCTATTCCCCTTGGAGTAGTCCAATATGGATTGTGCCAAAAAAGCTTGACGCCTCGAAAAAACAAAAATGGCGGTTAGTAGTGGATTACCGAAAATTAAATGAAAAGACTATTGGAGATCGGTATCCGATCCCCAACATTACTGACATCCTAGACAAATTAGGGAGAAGTATGTATTTCACTACTTTAGACTTGGCCTCTGGATTTCACCAAATCGAAATCGATCCAAGAGATGTTCTTAAAACCGCATTTTCAGTGGACAACGGTCATTTTGAATTTATTAGGATGCCCTTTGGACTAAAAAATGCCCCATCCACTTTCCAAAGGGTTATGGATGACATTTTAAAGGACCTTCAAGGAACAATATGTCTTGTTTTCATGGACGACATAATAGTGTTCTCCACATCTCTTCAGCAACATACAGAAAGTTTAAATCAAGTCTTCTGTCGGTTGCGTGAAGCAAATCTCAAAGTGCAGCTCAACAAATCTGAGTTTTTTTGCAAAGAAGTAAGCTTTCTGGGACATATTGTTACTGCAGAAGGCGTTAAGCCAAACCCTGAAAAAATTCAATCCATCAAAGACTTTCCACTTCCTCGTACTCAAAGGCAAATTAAATCTTTCCTGGGACTGCTAGGATACTATCGAAAATTTATTCGAGATTTTGCAAAGATTACTAAGCCCTTTACAGAGTGTCTTAAGAAAGGAGGACAGATAAAGCTTGACGAAAGGTATCTCAGCTGTTTCGAACAATGCAAAGACATTCTAAGTAACGAACCCCTCCTCCAGTACCCAGATTTTTCTAGACCTTTCAATTTGACTACTGACGCAAGTAACTTTGCCATTGGTGCGGTCTTAAGCCAAGGTCCTATAGGAAGTGATAGGCCTGTATCCTATGCATCGCGTACTCTCTCAGAAACGGAAATAAGATACAGTACAATAGAGAAAGAGTTACTTGCCATCGTCTGGGCAACAAAACATTTTCGCCCATATCTTTATGGACGCAAGTTTTTCATAGTGACAGACCACAAGCCCCTTACGTGGTTGTTTTCCTTAAAGGATGCAAATTCCAAGTTGATTCGTTGGCGACTGAGACTTGAGGAGTTTGAGTACGAAATCCGGTACAAAAAAGGAATAGCGAATACAAATGCTGATGCTTTAAGTAGGATCGAGGTAAACATAAGCGAATCTCTTCAAAACAACGCGTCCGACCTAGATGCAAGCTTTTGTTTATCAACAGTGCATTCAGCCTCAGAAAACCAAGAAGATGGTATTCCGATATCTGAGCGTCCCCTTAATGAATTTAGCGACCAACTGATTCTGTTAAAAACCAATTGTACACCACCAAAAATGACGTTCAGGATACTATTCAAGACCAAACGCCGTAGGATCTTTACGCAATCTTTCGAGGACGAAGAATCAATAACTTGCATTCTTAAGAATCACTTGACCCCGAAAAAAATCACAGCTGTGTACACGGACGATGAAACTTTCAAAAAAGTTCAGAAAATATATTCATTGTTCTTCGCTAACTGCAAGATATTTAAATTGGTTCGCTGCAAAGATAAGTTAGACGATTTAGTAGAAACCGACAAGCAAGACGAAATTATCAACGAATATCATATAAAAAGCAATCATAGAGGAATAAACGAAACACATCAACATCTGCGCAGGACTTACTATTTCCCGAACATGAAAGATAAAATAACGAAAATAATAAATAATTGCGAAAAATGCCAGATACTAAAATATGACAGACACCCCCCCAAAGTTAGATATGAAATGACGAAAACCCCTGACTTACCCTTAGAAATCGTTCATATAGATGTGTACGCAATTCACAATCAACATATTCTGACCATCATTGACAAATTTTCAAAATTTGCATCGGCTTTTCTTTTATCTGCCAAAAATAGTTTTAACATCATATTGTCATTAAGGGAATTTTTTGCACACCATGGCATCCCGAAAAGATTAGTTTGCGATTGTGGATCAGAACTCAACTCCAGTTTATTCAAAGATTTCTGCAAGCAGTACGATATAGATCTTCATTTCAGTACACCCCAAAACTCTACTGGTAACTCACCAGTAGAGAGATTTCATTCGACACTGACAGAAATTTATAGACTCATTTACGACAAGGATAAAAAGCAAATAAGTAAAGACATTCTGAATGAAGCTCTTGCCACCTACAACAACAGTATCCATTCAGTAAGTAACCTGACACCGATAGAACTTTTAACTGGACGAACACCTGAATTCAAAAAGACCATACGTTACGAATCGCAACATGATTATTTGAACAAACTGCAGCATTTTCAGAAAAAATTATTCAATGAAATAAAAAACAAAATCGAACATCATAACAAAAACATAATTAGTAAATTAAATACGAACAGGGAAGCCCCACCATCCTTTTACGAAAATGATACGATATTTGAGTTCAACAACAGACGGAACAAACTTGCGCCAAGAGCAAAAAAACTAAAAGCTCGTGTAGACAAAAAAGTAATAGTTTTGACAACAGCTAATAGGAAATCTCATAAAAATAAAATTAAAAGAAAACGAAAATACCAAAAGAAAAACAAGCCCATTTCAGAACAGGTAAGAATTGAACCTCACCACCAGCTTGTAACGGATACTCACCAACAAACTATAAATAACACAATTGAAACGAATCCATAACATAGTGCCTCCAGACTTTCTCTCAAGTAAACAAAAACAAAAAAAAAAAAATAGACTACGTATAATAATAGGAAGAAAAAAACTGTATATATTCTTGCAAATAAAACCTAAGAAAAATTATATAAATAAACTTAATTATGTATGTAACGAAAAAAAAACATCCCATTTTTCCCTATACCTACCCTTTATCCATCCCCTCCCGGGCGAGCAATGGTAATGTTCAATTTTGGCTGTGAAACAGGTCAGAGATCCAGTGAAAAAGCAAAATATACATCAATTCATCAAGCAAGTTACATCTTTGCCATCAACTTAAAAAGCTTTCATTCATGACTGATGCAATGTTATCCACTTAAATCCATCTAAGGAAGATGACGTCGGATTTAAGATCCCAACATTACTACCCGTCCCGAATTTTGTGGGGGAGGAGTTATGTATACGAGCTATACACTACACAAGTACATAGCCTCAACCTACATCCTACATTATATTATCCACATACTATACCTACATACTATTAACATGCATATTATATTACTATACCTATCATTAACATTACATACCTTAAAACATTACATACCTTATAAGAGAGAATATATAAAACTTAGCTTACTGTAACTTAGTATAAGACTAGTATTTACTACGACTAATTAGCATATAAGATAAGAATAAGAAATAAGAATAGAAGAAAGCAAAAAGGAAAAACAAGCGTGTAAAGTTAGACAGAGCGTCACTTCTGTTCCGACAATCAATCGATACTCATCTTAAACCTAAATGTTCTTACTAACTAAATTTGAAATAAAATTAACTAAATAATATAAAAAGTATGTTGTTTGTTTAAATACATAACTCGCGCCGCCAGCCACACCAAACAGTGACTTTTTCGGGATGCATTGGACGCTCTTGCACCTCATGTGGATTGGTATCGTCCGCAATGTAAATAATAAATAAATTAAAATAAAATTTTTGAATAATATTTTTGTCTTACTCCAAAGACCAAATTAAAATGACTTCAGAAAAAATTAAATGATTTCAAATGACTCTTTTGTTTTGAATTTCCAGTACCTAGTGAGGTGTACAAACTAATATATGTTATTGAAAATAAAAGCTCGGTAAACAATTTAAGATCAACTTAAAAACATAAAATATTTATTATGGCAACTCCACAAGCATTCGAATTGAAGAAGCTGCGGGTGTATAAATGTATTTGTGCGCAATTTAACTTGTTTTCTTATAATTTAATTGGAGGGGCGAAGGGGGAATACTGCCTCTTATAAGCTAAGCTCGCATAAAGTAACCGATCACGTACTAGGGACTCTAAGCTCAGCAAAGAACTAGGCATACCTACATAAGCTTTGTACGTAACCACATGCAGGTATAAGTGTAAAGGTCATTCTTTAACAAAGTTAAGGAGACTTTGCTCCAAGAGATTCCATAGTTACGTATTGAATTGTTTAAATGTGTAAAACCATGTAGATCAGAAGGAATTTATAAATAGAGTAGAAGCTCGTTTAGCACATCGCCTTAGATAGGTGGTTTCGCTTGTGCAAACGAAAAAAAAATTAAACAATCTAAACGATTGAGATTCACCTCAAATTACTTTACGATTCAAGTAGATATGCCTGTGTACCCATAAAATGAAAAGAGATGCGCGATATAAGATGAGGCACCTTTTGAACTTTTCATCTGAGACCGATCGCTGTTATTATCGGAATGTTTCGTCTTCGAGGTGTGCCCCGAAACGGTGGCTTGTGACGCTTCCAAGTCGTTAATGTCAGTGCCATTTACTAGATGTTATGCAAGAAGGGAATTGCAATTAAATGAGACATTTTGGATAATGTCAATTTTATTATTATGAGATGATGATTGCAAGTATGTAGTGGATTATGATAAGGAGTGTCTCTCGTGTAAGTGGAGAGATTTGACTTAATCAAAACATTACACATGTTTAAAGTTGGTGTGCGGCAATGTCTCATCACACGCTCCCATTCCCACTTGACAAATGAAATGTCTCATTGAATGTGGATTACGGCATTAGTGCAAGAAGTCACTTCCCATATAAAAAGTACATCATCTTGCAAGAAATCTCACGCCGTGGGGTCCGCTGGAATAAGAAATGTTTTTGTGGCTATGTTAAACAATGAAAAGCTTGGAATAACGTAACTTCCTAGACATTAAGTGCATTAATTTTTTTTTTGTGGAGTGTTTTTGATGTGCAAGTTTGAAGCTTATATTGATTTTGGGGTAGGTAGGTATGCTGGGTCAGAATGCATGCCAGTTTGTATAGTGAAACAGAAAAAATCTGTCTTTTTTTCTTTGACATTCGATAGCAACGTTGATTGCGGAGCGCTTGATCAACGCTCGCAGAGCACACTTAGGAAACCGCGCGTATAGAGCATTAAACAATTTTCTGGCTTGTTTTAGCTTAAGTTGATTTTCCTCGCCTTGAATCATACCTACCACGAGTTATGCTTCGCTTTAAGTCTCTTGCGGATAACAGGTCTTATTACTAGGTTATTGGTTTTGGCGTACATATTGGACCACTTTGACTTTTTTAGTTGCAAAAATTATATTCCCAATGAGGGTACTTGTTACTTGTCTACCTTTGAATTTCTAAAAATAAACGATTCTCTAATCGGGTTACAAAATCACCTTTACCTAAAATTCTGATACACCCCGTAATTTTTTCGATTTTGGAACTGTAAGCCTTGGAAACTTCCTTCGCAAAAAAAAAATGGCAATATAGTCACCCTTTTTAAGAGTTATAAGATTCTACCCTTATACGCTCTTCACACTAAATCGACAACTGAGTTTTCGACCGGCAAACAGTTTTCGAAAACTCATTTAGCCATTCACACGTTCTAAACGCCAACTAAAATTATGTCTTCGTTTTTATTTTGTTCATTAGTTGTCAAATTTTAGATCACATTTATTTTTATAGGTGCTTTAAACGATCAATAAAAGATGGGAACATATCAAGAATTTTACGCTGACTTCAAAACTACAAGCTGATTTCAGATGGGAAATTCGGTTTCGCAGATATTTAAATCCAAAGTTGAGACAAAAGAGACATTCTTTGCAAATTTTATTTAAAACTCTCAAGGCGATTTGATATTCGTGACTTTCACAGTGATTTTGAACGAAAACTAAAAAACTGGGATTTCAAAAACAAAAAATTTACAAAAATTTATGGAAAAACTCATGTTTTTGAAGTAATTTTTGCGTGTTTTCACGCGTGTTTTTAGTTTTTCATTAAAAAACAAAACCAAAACGATGTTTTATCAAGATCTCAAACGCCCTGTAAATTTTTGGAGTTCGAAACTCGCCACTTTCAATTTTTTTAGTGCGAGATTATACGATTTTCGAAGTTAAACTGCGATGAAGTGCAGAAAATGAGTCTTCAGTCAGTTAATCTCAGTCAGGGTTAATCTCGGCTTAATTCGATAAATTTGACCTTGCGTGTTTCTGTGTAAGATGACATTTGAGAACATCTCGAACTTCCTTTCCTGTGATTTTCTACATACTATGTGAGGTGAGAGTTCGAACAGCCCATAAATTTGAGAGTCGAAGATTTTGCCAACTTTACTGACGGAGTTAAGCCTTCAGCCCAATGATTCCGTTGCGTCCATCACGTCGAAGTACACAACTTACAACTCAGTGAAATACACACGTTCTGATGGGAAGCTACGTACGTTACTCACTTCTTCTATGGGCCGCTTCCCTTAAGAAAGTGTATATTTAACTGAGTTGTCATTTGTATACTTCCACATAACGGACGCAACGGATTCATTGGGCTGGTGACTTTAACTCCTCACTGAAAAACCAGCTAGAATGAATCTGGGTTAGCTCCAGACTTGTTTTGTTCCGGAATTAACGGATCTGGGTTAATTAAGAAAGAAGATTAAAATTTTGAAAAAAACAAACATTAATTTTTGGCAGTCTTTACAAAGTCTTTGTACAAAGCGTCGGTGAACAAATGCGCAGAAAAACCAAAAATTGGCATTTCATTTTCGCAATTGCTGTCGAATCATCGGCGGACTCCGCAATTGCACTGTCCGTATGCAAATGTACCTCAATGGTTACCTTTCTTATAATTTCTTATAATTCTTCCTCTTCTTATAATTTTTCCTCTGTCGAGAAAATTTGTATTATAATATTAAAAACATTTTAACAATGCTATTTGTTCTGACTCTGGACTAAGTATAATTAACAATAAAAATTATGTATAAACATTCAAGACCCACTGTAAGTATTGCATGATATTTATTCGATCTTTATTAGATATTGGTTTAACTTGGGCTTAACACTTAACTCTGTACTGAACAACCGGGCCTTAGTGGAGATTCGTCGAAGAATAACCCTAGGAAACCATTGCTATTTCCGTTTAGCAAAACAAAAGGGGATACAATTCCGTAAGTAAACTCTACAAAACCCTGATTGCGATTGGGCCAGTTCTGTACGATAAGCAGAAAAGGAAAAATTATACTCGACTGTTTCTCGATTGGTATTCTACAGCGAATTCCAGGTCCTGCGAGCTAGGAGGGAAAATAGAGGAGAAGATTACTACAATGGAATGACTCGATCACATCGACCGGATGTAGAACAACGGTCAAGCCAAAATTCGAGAGGAGTGGAAGACCGAAACTTCACTTGATCTGGACAACTGGAACCCAGAATCTCAGGAAGGAAGGCTACTGACCTAGGCATTCTTAGTCTCTACGGGTTAAAAGTTTAAGGAAATCTAGGAGTTTGAGCCTTGGCAATCCAAAATCACCGCTGGGTGTTGCGGTTTTTCCAATGACAGAGAGACCTTGTCGTTTTTTTTTTTTAAGTAATAAACTGCGCTCTGTTTAGAGATCATCATGATTCATACAATGCTTGTTTTAAGCTATATCCCAAGAGCAGGTAACCAGGTTATCGGTAAAAAATCCCCTCCTTCAATCACTAAGCTTGGAGTAGTAGCGAGAGAAAAAAAAGGGATTAATTTATGGGAATAGAGACAGAGACCAAACAGAGCCCTGTGGAGCTATAGCGTTTATTTAACCACAAATTTGAAGCAACAACGATAATAAATCCTCTGTTCAATAACTCTACTTTCCATTGGTAAGCCAACTAAAGAAATCCATGTAAACGATGCTATACATTGTTGGCACAGAGGCATAGAGCCGCCTATCTATCATTCAAAAAGAAATACAAATGACGCAAGTGTTTTGAAAACATTTTATTCTAAACATTTTAATGTTTATTACGGTTATGCAACAAATATTTTGCCTACAATAATAAAAAAATATATAAATTCTTAGTTATATATATATAATTATTAAAAAAAAAAGTGTGGCCGTGTAATTTTGAGTGAGCGCAAATAATAATAATTTTGTATCTTGTTTCGAAAAAAAATCACATTTCAGTCTTAAAGCAATAATAAATCTGTTTTGAAAAATATAACTCACAAAATTTGGAAAAAAAAATTCAAATTTCAGATGAAAAAAAAGCAAGCAGCATGGCTACACAAAAGTTAGAAACATGCCAAAAAGCCAAACAAAAAAGGTTCGCAAGCAGCACACAAATGTTACAAATAAGACGGCTATATCTCAAGACGTCAGATTCCGTTCATAGCCTGTTGCACATTGTCGGTCGATACCAACTTTAAGGCCCCCACAATAGCTTGAAGATTGTCTTCGGTGTACGGCTTATCCTGGAATTTGGAGACCACCGGCACGACCTCACTGGTCGGCATGGTTAGCGTAATGTCCGACATAAGTCCCTAGGGAAAACAGTCTCTATACAATCATTTCGTTTTTGAAAATTATCTCGTCAAGCAAACCTTGTCGACTTCCACGCGCAGAACCATTTTTTGATCCTTGTCACCGTTCTTCAGATACAGCTCCTTTTCGACGTGGAACTTGGGTGTCTTGCCTACACACCAGTCCCAGGAGCCAAACATGTCACGAATCTCAGTTATACCTGGAAACCACTTCTCCGTGGGATTGATCAATTGGAATCCTCTCTGCTTCATCATCTGATCTCGCCCACCATCGGACAGCTCAGTTGCAGAAGTTCGAAGAAATTCATAGCCAACAGCCGACAAAAGCTGTGGAACGTTAACAGCTCTGTTCACATCATTCAGGTTTTTGATCGGTGATCGAACAGAGGCGGTAGCTTTGCTGACGTATTTAGCCTGTCAATGGAATTGATTTTGTGTATTTCATCCAAACTTGTATTTTTATTTCATTGCTGTTCACATGGCAATTGACCGCAACTTTCGTGTTCTAATAATAAACACTTTGAAAAAAACAAATTGCGCAAGATAGCAAGAAAGCAACGAAACAGCCGATAAGAATTATGGATTTATGTACTTACTTCTTCGCGCACTAGGGCTTCGCTCAAGTGTAGCTTGTTTGAGTTCACCAACAGAGTACAGTGATGGTACGCGTTCGGATGGCCTAATTTGGCAGCAGTTCCTGATATCTACAAGAGAATAACTTGTATAAATCAACAAGTGACGAGAAAACAACAGATTTCTATTCTTAGTCAAACAGAAGAGCGCGGTATTTAAACTTCTATACATTATCGCCACCGAGTCCAAAAGCTGTTAAGCGTGTTTAGACGATTACTTTTCCTATATTATTAAATTTTCTATTTGTAAAAACAAGTGTCGTTTTGACGTAGGTATTTTTGAGTAGGTATATGACTTTATGTAGATAAAAATTCGCAACTTAATAATACGAAGCAACTGTGCTAAGTATTTCGAGGTGGGTATCTTCGACTGATCGCATTCAATCAAGTAAAAAGTACTTGAAAAAGTACTTGCCTTAAAAAGCAAAAAAGTCGGAAGAATCCTATACTCTGTCCAACATAAATTGGCAGTACTCGGATGTTTGCCTCTCTTTCCCACTCTTTTGTTTTCCGTAAGGCGCTACTCTAACAAAAGCTCTTACAGGGTTTTCGTAGTAAGCATTTTTAAATTAGCAAGCACCTGAAAGAATAGTATTTAGGGTTACCGCCCTATTTTTTTAGATTAAAATGTTAATTTTATTTGTTTTATTAATGAAGAATAAAACATATTTATTTTTGTCCGCACCACCAAAACGTATGATAAAAAGCTCGTTTTTGAAGGATATCCCAAAAAATTAACTTTTAAAAACACAATTTGCATAAAAACACTTAACTTCGAGCTAATATCAGAATCCAAACTTAGAAAATTACATGTTACATCCAAAAACTGATAGCGCGGTATAAAAACCTACGCAAGTGAGCCTTTTCCGTGAAAAAATCAGCTTACAATTTCGTAACTTATTTTAGCGCATTTTCCGCACATTAAAAGAAATGCAAAAAACAAAAGCAAGATCTCAAAGACAGCACTCATGATTAAGAACTTTTTTCAAAGCTCTAATATCAAAAGCTCTTCAACAGAAACCCATGGAAAAAAAACTGAACGAGATACCAAACAGGCACCGGTAACTCTGAATACACATCAATTTAATGGGGGTTGATTTGCAGCCACAGCCAATCAGTGCACAACAAGATGTGCTCTGAATAAGTGCAACTACAAATTCACTGGCGGGTAAACACTTCTTATAGGGGGTTCCTTTCTTATTGGCATGGTTCAAAAATATGACACGCTACTGATTTTTAAAAGCTCCTCCATAAGCCCTGTACTCCCAATTTATGTTGGACAGAGTATAGTTGATCACTAATCGCTGTGCCCTAATCTGTTTTAAGCTTCACATTCGTTAAAGCAATAATGCCTAGCCTTACGAAGAGCTCCCATAGCGCCAAGGGAAGTCAGCAGTGGAGACATACAGATGAACTTGGTTTAAGACTACATGTGGGAGGCTGTTCCACATCCCCGATGTCCTGCTTGTGAAAGAACTCTAATACAATGTCTAGCGGGAGAGGATTAAAAACAAATCTCACAGTGGCTCCACCCGACAAATATAGGATTAATTTGACATGAACACTCTGTTTCTGTCATTTCCCAGGAGCGAAAAACGATTTTCGCTGTAAAAATCACAAGAGAAAACGTACTTGTGACAGATCTGTCATACAGGGACAGTTTCAGTTTCCTTTTTTGATTCTCAAACTGTTACAAAAATGCAGAAAATAGGTTTGTGAATAGGGTGAATGGGATTTATGAGATTGTGTGATTTATTTTAAATCACTAGTCGAGAGGATTAAAAATTTTATGGTAAATCGCGTTATTTGTAGAGGATTTAAAAAAGACTTAAATTACTCGCGGATTAGTGCCCGGTGGAGACATGGTATAATGCAACAACGTCGTGTTGACAAACATCCCTTCTTACGAGGGTATTGCAGTTAAATTCTTTGGGACGCGGGATGCAACTAAAATCGCTAAAAGAGTGAAAGACAGCAGACGTTGCGACGATGCTCCAGTCTAGTAACTTCAATCTACGTCTGCCTCTCACCAGTTTCAACTCATGTTTTTGAATCTGCTGAATAGGTTCTAGGTGGGTGGTCTTCGGCGGATCTTGTCGTTCACAAACAAACGGAAGAAAAAAGCTTTAAAGTTTCACATATGTAAGCACCGTTCACAGACATTGGCTTAAGGTTTTTATCTCGCTTATAAGGCTGCAGCCAGCAGTGTGCTTTGGAAACATGAAATTTTACTCTATGGTTACGCTGTCCAACAGAATTAAATTTAACATGCGTTACTATTCCTTCTCAACGTAGAACTGGGGCGTTTTAATGGCAATGAATATGAAAAACTGGATAAAATGTTGCAGATATGAGAAAATTTAAAATGATCAGGAAGAATAGGCAAGGAGCGTTTTCATTTTGGGTGAGACAACTGTAGATAATCAAATCACCAATGAGCCTTTTGCCAGGGAAGGCGCATTGACGATAGTCAAGAAGCTTCGGAGAATCCAGATATTTCAGAGCCAGAGAATTTATCCGCGATTCCATGACCTTGAAAATAATTAGTGCAATCGATCGGAGAAGTCGAATAAGCTTATTTATGCACGGGTTGCACAAATGCAAATTTGAATCTTCTTGGAAAGAGACCAGGTTTGGGACAGATAAAGAAGCATGCGAAGTGGTTTTGCAAACGTAGAGGAACACCTCCTCAGAACTATGGAGGACATGCCATCTGGACCAGCGGATTTATGTATGTTCAGATTTTTCAGAACTTCTTTTACTGTATGAGCGCGCCAAAGAGTATTCGAAGAGGCCAAGTACAGGCGGAAAAAGAGCAAAGTGAACTGCTAGCACATTGGCTTCGCCTGAGGAGCCGAGAACCGAAATGTTTTTTTACATTGGATTTGATTTAATAAGACCGAAAACACACCTGATTTCATTTGATAGCCTCTTGCCAGCTTGAGTCACAATATTAGCTGGTTTAATAATGGAATATTAGCTGGTTTATTGTACAAATCTTGAAACGGAATCTTCTCGGTCTATTCTCATAGAAAACAGGCAAGGTTGTTTTTTACACCTCTAATACCTTTTAAAGATTATGATCAAGACCGACAAGTAAATTGATTAGGACATGTCCGTCCGCCCGTATCTGTAAGGTTTTAAGGTCTTTATAATCGAGTTAAAAAGCTGAAACTTGGAGTATAGACAAAGTATGAAAATCGCCCACAGTTGTAAAGGCAACTGTGCAATTGACTTCAAAATATCGTTTGACCAACTTAAACGAGGCGAAGGAAAATAGCAACTAAAACTTTCTCTCGTTTTATGTTGACAATGTTTTGAGTTCCGCCTGAAGTAGAATAAAATGATTTTATTCTTAATTTACTTAATTTACTAATTTTTGGGGTTGCGGTCTTGGCCAATACAAATTATTTATTAAAAATTAAATAAATAAAATTAATAAATAAATAAAATTAATTAAATAAATAAATTTAAAATTTTGCATTCGGCGTAAGACAGGGCTGTTGAAAATAGGGCGTAATTCAAAATGAAATAATGCACCAAAAGGAGGGTTTTATTTCATAACGAAATACCGCGCTAATGTCAAAATGAATGAAGTTCCCAATGTTTTAAGATATAAGAAAAGGAAGAAGAAGCAGCAAGGAAGAAAGCATTCCACACACATTCCGAATTTGCATGCACCCAGCGGTCCCAAGGAGCCAACCCCATTCAAAATGAAGGCTTCAATGGCAAATTCTTTCATATAAGAAGAAAGGGAAATATGTACATACAAAAATAAGGTTTAATTTCCAAATTAGAAAATGTGAAATTATTGTTTCATGGAGTGGTCACATATGGGGTCTTATTTAATTTTCGAGCCCAATTAAAAAGAGAAGCGGTTCTGGTACGATTTCAATTACGCATGATTTCAATCCCCACTTCTTATGCGATCTAAATAGGCCAATAGAAAGACCAGAGCGTTAACGTAAAGCGCTATTGATCCTTTTGGAGTTATACTAGAGAATTTTTTTTTAACGGTTAATAATAATGACCCAAATTATACTTTTGTATTGAACTTGCATAGAGGTCCCGTTTTTTTTTAAGTTTTACTTCCACCCTTGTCCAACTAAAGAGGTTTGATCAATTTGAATGTCGGCCTATTCTTGTTCGTTACCCTCTTGGGTTGCGTGTCCAGCCACGCAAATAAAGCTTAACACGGTTTTCGATGGCCGGAGTATTAATTTTTTGAATAACTTAAATGACTGCAGCTGGGCATTAGCTTTACCATTTTAGTCTATACGAAAGCAGTCCGTCCAAAAGTAGACTCCAAGTGAACTGATATGCAATCGATTCCTTGGCAGTGGAGTACAATTGACTATTGTGCTGCCAGAGAAGAAACTCCTTGTTCTGTCTTCGATAAAATTCGAAACCCGGTTTTGAATCCTTTCAAGAATATAACAATGTATTTAAAGAAAGGCATCAATCCTTTAACAACAACATTGTTAAGAATGGATGTCACGAATCATGTTAAAATTTTTTATCTGACGTGATTTGCGTGTTGCATATTGATGTCCAAAATTCGCTTTTCCCTTAAAAACGCCCCCAAAAGAGGGCGTGGTATTTTTTTTTCTTTTAATTTGATAGGCGTAGATATTTGTATATTCCGTTATGCTAGTTTTTCTTGATTTCAAGGGAAAATATTAATGACGGCCACGCTTACAAAGGGGCGTTTTTCGGCTTTCTTGAGATGCTAATCACAATAAACTTAGGCAAAGTTCCTACAGCACAGCAAATTTCGGCGTCCCTACGAAAGCTTTGATTTCTCATGCTATCTAGTAAAGTAGGCGTGTCAGTGGGCGAATTTCAAAATTGTTTACACTTGTACTGCTTCGGAACCCAGCAAGAACAGAAATAAAGTTTCAAGTTAATAGCTCAAAACACGAGGCTAAAAACTACCCACATGGCTGAATCGACTTACAATTCGGTCTCGAATCGGATCTTGAGGGATTACTGCGATTATTTCTTTATTTGTAAAGAAGCCTGGATGCATATTCAACAGAATAAAATGAATTCAAAATGAACAGAGCGCACTGGACAACAAAGAAAAAATGTTTGCACTAACGAGATTCTCACGACTCAAGAGAGTTGTTGGCAAAAAGATACTTTCATGAAGTCTGGTCTCTGGTTTTTGTGCTGCATTGCTTGTTTTGCTGGTCTAAAAGTTTAGAGAGAGTAGCGAAACAACTCTCTGCGCGACTATCTCGCGTGACTTCAATCTCAAAATCGATCTAAACTCTTGAGTGTGGCACTGTGGCCTGAGAGGATGAGCTACTCAAAGTACTTTACTCTCAAACAGCATATTGCTTGTTTATTAGGTAAACTTTTTCCTGAGTACCTTCCGAATTCCCTGACTGTTTTCAGTCGATTGTTAACTATAGGACCCTATCCTCGTTCCGCTGTATAACAAAAAAGAGAGATTCTTTTCAGTCGTGTGGCAATGAAGGCGACTTGTAGAAGTAAGAGAACCGCAAACGCTATACACTGTAATAGAATGTTACTGTAAATAAAATGCCAATGAAGATAGGCTACTGCTATCAAAACTTCAACTCGAAATAATCTTTGAATATCAGCCTACAAGTTAGATCGAGAATTCTGTGCAAAGGGACACTTGCATCTTCTATTCTATGATCCCGTTACACGCTTCTATTAAACTTAGACCTGATATTGGTCTGATTGCGTATATGTATTTTGCACAAAAATTTCATGAGGTAAAAATCTGCGTCAAACGCTGGTCCTCGTTTGTGTACACAAAACTCACAGGCCAATACCAGTGGCACCATTTTCCAAAAGTCCTAATCAATGACCCATCCTGACGATGCTAAGAAGCGGAACTTTGGAGAGATCTTACCTGACATAATGGGAAACGGAACGGAAATCACTCGGGCGGATAAAAACAAAAAAAAAACATCAGGATCGTCTGTTTCAAAAGTAATGGCTTTCGGGTCAGTTGTCTAGGTAAAAACATTCTCTTCTTCATTTCGCCCAACATGAAAAAGGCCGGCTAGCGACTCATCAAATCGACCGACTGGGACCAAATATCATACCAAGCAGATACGATTTAGAGACAGTTGAAATATTTGCCGAGAGATCTCACGTCTAACCAAGGAAACAGTTCGTTAGACTGGGCAACTATTGTGTTCAGCGGTCAAACGTCTAACAAAGGAAACACTTTCATAATTGCCATTATTTTTATTTAGAAGAAGGAATGATTTTCATCACTTTGTGTTTTATGACGCCGTGCCAAAGCTTTTTTGATGCGGTGCGATACGATTCTTGGATTCCGTTTCCGTGTTCTTCCGTTTTATGTCTTCTTCAAAGACCGTCAAACTTTATTTCAACAAAAACTTTGTCTGAAAATTGTCGAGAGCGCATTATAACACTCCTGCTCGTAGAGTGTATGATTGGAGGACTTTAAGTCTATTGCGGGGCATGGAAATAGCCTCGATAAGCTTATTTAAAAGGTGCTAGCTTTTTTCTTACAGAAAGTGTGCAGTGGTGACACTGTATGCAATCCGTTATCTGCAGTGACCAAGGACCATGGGACCATAGCAAAAGCCATTGTCGACTATCATCAAATGGACCTGAATGTTTTTTTTTCCTTTCCTTCTCCGTAGTTCGAACTGAACGCTTTCCTCAAATAATTTCCTATTTCCCCACTGATAATGCCTAAGGATTTTTTTTTACATTTGTCTTATCAAAACGCCTTAAATGAAATAAAGTATGATGTTAAAACGATCTGAAGGTCGTAACGAGTAACAATAGTAGTTCTAGATAGAATAATGTTGGCTCGAAAATCCTAACAGATACCTACCTAGCCCTATTTCAATACCACGCTCAATCAACTTGACAATTAGTTTGACTTTCGACTAACATCATACCTTCTTGCCACTAATTACAATGTCATCCCTCTTGTTGATTTCCGACTTGATGGCCCATTCACGAAACAGAGCCCTTGTGACGATGTTCAAGTTATACTGCCGGTTGTAGCGCTCCCTCGGGGTGAAGAAGGTGCAATTCAAGTTGCCCTTATCGTGGTACACAGCACCACCGCCGCTATTTCTCCTAGCCAAGGTGATTCCCTTCTCGACCAACTTCGAAACGTTCGCCTCGGTGAAGGGATTCTGGTGACGCCCAATGACAACACATGGATTGTTGGCCCACAGCATCAGCACATGATGGCGAGAAAAATCGAAGTTCTTGTACAGCCAATCCTCCAGTGCTAAATTCGTAAAAATGTCAGACGATTGCGAAATGAACACCGATTTCTTGATCTCCGAATCGGGAATTTTCTTAACTTGCTGCTTGTTGTTGTTATCAGCTGGGGTTGTGCCAGTCGTATCAGTCGATAGGAAGCACTTGCGCACCACCTCGTTATCATTCGACCGTCTGGACGTCAGACTCAGCAGGCACTTTGCCGACTTCATCTGGTTAACTCGAACGACCTGCATCAGCATGGTGATAGTGTGACGGTTTTAATTCTCTTATCACAAGACTAAATTACTTATTTTTCGTTAATTTTTTTTTTAATTAGAGTTTGATTAGGTTTCCTATTGCTTTTCTGCTTATTTTTGTTTTTCTTTCTTTAACGACTGCGGATTTGATTGTATGGGGGCTTTTTGCTTCTCACACTCGCGCAATTATATGATATGACAACACTATCAAAGACCTGTTATACAAGTGGTAAACACAGATAAATGGATATTTCCAAAACGGCAGTGAAACGCCTAAAAAATATTGTTTTTGAATTCAATCACTTTGACTAGGAGGATATTTAAAACTTTGTTTTGAGTTTGTTTAATTAGTTTTTTTTTCTTTGTTTTCGAATTGAGTGAAATTCACTTTATTGCAAACACTCACTAATACCACGGCGCACAACACCCGTTCATGTATTTATTATAATATCTATAAAGCAGTTCCTTACGTGTATAGTAGTGTATTTATAATGAACTAACCAGAGCAATGCCAGCATACAACAATTTCTAATTTATGGTCTGGTTTTGTTCTAAAATTTAGTGAAACGTTGCTTTTTTGTTCTTGCAGAATCCGCCGACGTGACCGAGATGAGGTATTCGTGCAGGGCGATGGTTTGGTGCAGCCACTTCCAGGTTTGATGCAGGCCGTTGACTCGCAAACGAAGACCTAAGCAGTCCTTGCTAATGTTTTTATTCATTCCTTTGATACCCATCCAACGAGTATAAAATAATTCATATAAGAAACGTTCCCTATTTTAGGTGTTTCTGTCTATGCTTTCCGAATATAAAGAAGTTCCCGTGATTGTTACAAAACACACAAAAAAAATCCAACAAATGAGGGTGAATTGAGTGCTCCACTGACAAGAGTAGAGATGACAACACAAGACGAACGAAAGTGAACGAACCACGAGTACGGAGAGAGTGCGACTGCTTCCACCAAGGTGAACAGATTGTGACTGAGCGGTTGGAAACCAGCGCTGTGGGAAAATATACGGCGACACCGACCCGACCAGAACGATTAGAAATCCTAAAAAAAAAAACTTGTGCTCTGTTCTGTTCTGAGACGACAGAGAGGTTTTGTATTTTATTTTGGATTCGCCATAGATAGTGATTGTGCCAGGGTGATGCTATCTACGTTCCATACATTGTTGCACACAGAACGAAACAAAATTGTTGTAAAACTAGATAGTTACAACTTGAACGTCTTCTGTTTGCGCCTTAGTTTTATGAATTGATTACTTTTTGACCTACCAGAACTAGACTAGTCTGTATCTATAATTAAATTCAGCTTTTTGCAAAGTAATAAAGTCACTTATTACTTTATTAACATTTTTAATTATTCAAAAACGAACTAATTTTGTGTTGTTTATGCTTAAAGGTAAAACAGTGTAGTGTCCATTACATACAGTCAAGATTTGTAATGAAGTAGAATTTTCGCAGCGCCACCTAAAGAAATATACCTACATAGGAAAAAGAATTTTTGCAAGCCACTACTTTACTGATTGGATTGGGAATCAGTGTCACACAAGAATTTGATTGAAAAATTCTTACACAAACCTTCTTACACATTGCCTACACAAACAAAAAGTTAAATCGAATCTGTAAAAATTCAAACAGATTTCGACATGGTTTTTTTGCTGCATGGTTTGGTTTTGTAGAAAAATCTACTCAATTTTTGCACAAGCAAACTCGAGTAAAACCGAACAAACTCAAAGAGAATCTTTTTGAATTAAGATGAAAATCTGCATGATTTTAAAATGTTTTCTGATTCAAAGAGATGTTGAGAACGACGAGTATTAAGTTCAAAATTATGAGAAGTCAGTTCATTGCTTTTGTTTGTTTTGTTTAAGGTGCCAACAAGCTGCGCCAGCCAGCTCTGTCTCTAGCTAGCCGTCTCTAGTTTCGCACGCAAAGTTGGCAAAGGTCCCCTTCCACTTGCATGCGCCACCCGAGTCTCGGTGCTCCTCTACTGCGCCGTCCCTGCGGGGTGGATTCGAAGATTTTCCGGGACCGGGCGTTGGAGTCCATCCGCTCTAGATGACCCAGCCATCGTAGACTTTTTGTTTACGATGCCTGGGTCATTTTGTAGAACTAAACCACTGACACAAGTAGACGTGTTGTTGATTTATGTATTTACTGTAAAATGAGTCCCATTAAAACAGGTAGAGAAATTTGAGTATCTCGGGGCAGGGTTACCGATGGGCGACTGTCGCCAAATGTCCCGATGTCGACTTTTCTACTATCGGGACGCTTGGCGACCACAATTCGAAAAAAGCGATTTTTGGACCCTTTTTTAAAAACAGGCGACATTGGGACGCATTTTTAATTTTCAAATCAGTTATGAATACAACAGCCACAAATTGAAAAAAGTTATTGCATCTGCCTCTTGCTAAACGAATTTCACTAAACGAAATAAATGAGTCGAATAAATTTTCTAGTCAGCAGCAAATCCGTCTAGTGTTTTCTTTGCGTAGCGACGGGACGACCCCCTACCTGGAAGAACAGATCCTTTTTAATTACTAGAGGGTGGAGAGCGGGATAACCTTTCTTTAGGGCCGGTTTTTCAGTTCGAGATCATCAGAGTTTCCAAGTTAAACTAAGGCTAACCTCAGAAATGAATTTTTCAGTGAATTTAGGTTTGGGGTTAATCTCACCTAAACTCACTAAATTTGATGACTTGATCCCGGATCAATTTTGGAGAATAGAACAGAGCTACCGTGATTTTTTTTTCTGTGTGGAATGGCAGTTGCTCTGCGTGTTTCTATGAAAAATGACATCTGAGAACAACTCGAACTTTTTTCCTTGGTTTTTCTTTGTGACGTGAGATTTGAGAGTTAATAATTCCGTGAGTCGAAGATTTTGACAACTTTACTGACGGAGCTAACTTTGCAATGCAACTCTCATGGGCTTTTCGGTTGGCGATCCCGGATCAGGGCGTTCTTCTCCCGGATTGGAGCTTCTCTCCGAACAGCCAAACACGTTTTTCTTAATTTTGAAGTTTGTCTGGCGTTGTATTTGTGTAGCAAAAGCTATTCTACAGGGGACAAATGACATTAATCCAACTTGACACAAATTGACACATGTATGATTGTGTGCGTGCTTCTGATTTTGATTCTGGATTCAAAACCAGAAGCAAATTTCTCTTCTATCCAGAAGAGGAACTGTCAAACGAGTCCAAGAAAACAGTTTCAGGAGAGTCCAGAAGTCTCCCGGACGCTCCCGGACGACCAAGCAGGTCAGCCGTCTATGTCTTGCCGTTTATGTATGTAGAAGTTGCAGGTAACTATTAAAAGATTTTGCAACAAGTAAGTTTTTTTCCACATTTAACTCTTTGCTCTTTTTTACTATTTCGGGTATCAAGTGAGCGGCGGGTCTGAGACTGATTTTTTTTATCGTGTCACAATTTTTTTCTGTAAAATTTAAACATGTGTGTATTTTTTTAATTGGAACGCATTTTTTGGCTCGGCCGACTTTTTTTGGCGACATTTTCAAATTGTCCATCTCCATCGGTAGCGCTGTCTCGGGGTCTTTTTCACGAAAAATGGAGGGAGTAATACTGTAGGATTGGCCAAGCTGGAGCAATAGTAAAGGAACTGCGCCAGGAGTGAAAGCAAAGATCTCAGTTTTTAATTCAGTGTTCGGTCCAATTCTCATCTAAGGTCATGAAATTCGGGTAATGACCGAAAGAATTAGACTGCGGGTTGCGGGTTCAAGCTGTCGAAATAAGATTTCTGAGGCACCTCAGAAATTTTATTTCGTTGCTGGTGTTACTCTTAGGGATAGAGTGAGAAACGTCAGTATTCGTGGGAATATCAATGTTTAGCCATCTACTTCTCCGAGTGGAACCATCAATTCTTCGATGTTTTCGAAAACTTTGCGCAACTTTATATGCGTATTTATTATCGGCTTCAAACAAAGTGGTTCAAAAGGGTTAAAACAAGGGATGGTTTTTAAAAACGAAGAGTAGGCAATCTCTTTAAAGTTGAGCAAACGAACGAGGACAAAAAAAAAACTAACATGTGAGGAAATAAACTGTTTGTTCTAGGGTGCTGGAATGGTTTTCATACAAAACACTAGCTAGCCGATTTATGCCCGTTTTCAGCGCAGACAGGCATATGTTTATTTTTGTATCTTTGCACAGAGATACAGATACGACTACATTCTGCTATGCAGAGTCTAATCAATTCAATTATCATAAGCGGTGATAAAAAGTAGAGACCCTATCTTTGTATATTTTTGAACTATGGACAATTTAAGGCCAATGTTCTGTCTTTTCCTCTAGACGACAAAGAGGAGGGGGCGTGATCGCCATCACATGTGATAAGATAGAAAAGACACTCTGAAATGCAAGACAAAAGTGAAGAAAATAATTTTGCGCATGCCAGTGAGGCTTGTTTTTATTCAACTTATTTTCGCAGACGTTGCTACATGAAGAACACACACTTTATGCCTATATACTTTCTTTGTCTCTGTTTACTGATCTAATTTAATCTCTCTTTGTTTGGCAAACATGTGTGTTTGTGGGATTTGGAAAAAAAGTATCTGCTTATATGTATATTATTGTTAAACCTAGAGGTTTATATAGTAAAAAAAAAAGTTTCACTTGACGACTGAATGCTTTTGGCTCGAAGGACAGTTGAATGTATAATTTACCTAAAGAGGTATGTGACGTGCACACCGTGTGTGATGCGATGGCCAAGCAATGTTTTGAAAAACATGAATAGGTATGTAGGCAAAAAAAAGTGGATGTTATTTTTGGCAAAGTGGATTCGGTTTTTTTCCAGAGCTAGCTTCAAAATAAAATTAATACCCATTTGGGGCGCTGCTGTGAGAGAGATAGTAAAATGGAATTATTTGTTGGCAACTAATGACTTCTAAATTTAAATTTCAGAAAATGTACAGCCGTCAATTTGATTTGAGACGGTAAGCTCTTGTTGTTTAGTGGATCAAACAAATTCTAGAAAGAAACGAGGTTGCATAAATACCGGCTTGATTATGCGAAAGTGAGCACGTGCTTTTTGTTCTTGCGAAAACAAATTGTACGATGCCTTGAAGCTTGTCCAAAGTATCATTTGTATCTTATTTATAAACAAAGCAAATAGGTACCTGTGTTTATTTCAAACTTGCCTTGCTTTTTTTGCAATTTAATAGTATTTCAACATTAAGAGGTTGCATTTATGGAGTAATGTTTTTGTGAAATGTTTTTTCTAAAACTGAAATAATATTTAATAGACTTTGAGACCCCACAAAACAGTGAGTAGTATCTCAATTTAAAACTCTAGTCACCTAATTGGTACCACGGCCTTTATGTAGGAACTTGCAAATATGTATGTAGCTATAAAAAAAGACCGTCAAAAAAGTCCGTCGGCTCTTGTTGTAGGTGAAGCTAACCTTTGTTGCGCAGTTGGTGTACATACATTCTACTGTTACTTTTTCGTAGTGGAGTCTTCTATTTTTAACTGGGTGGTTTTTAAGTTAACGTTCATGTGGTTGTGCCTGCGTCAAATTTGGTTGATGTAAAATAAGTGGCTCAGAAGTAACGATAGATATACATACTTGCTAACAGCATCATTTTAGTCAGTCAACTAAATCGTTTTCAAGCACGTCATTAACTATTTCAAAACTGCTTTCTTTTTTTTCAAAACTCACATGCTTCAGTATTTTTTTTTAATTCATGGACTACGTTCGGATTTATTTCAAATTTTTGCCCCTTACCATTTCGAAAATGGAGGGTAACATAGAGAAATAATCACCGTAGACCCCCAAGACCTTAAGGGCATATGATCGAGACCGAATTGTAAGTCGTATGAGCCATGTCAGTCCGTCCGTCCGTCCGTCTGTCGGTAGTTTTTAGGCCTTAAATTTTGAGCTAGGAACTTGAAACTTGATATCTGTTCTGTCTAGGTCCCGAAGCAGTACAAGTGTAAAATTTTTTGGAATCCGCCCACTGACTCGCCCACTTTACTTAAAAGCATGAAAAATCAAAGTTATCGCAGGAAGCTGAAATTTAAGTGTATAGTGATTGGCATTTAAAAAAAACGAATACCGCCCCTTGTAGGCGTGGTCAAATGCATACTTAGTATGCATTCTAATAAACGGTTTTTTTTAAATATTTGCTTTAGATCCAAAAAACTTGCACTATCAAATGTTCAGATGTGTGTAAGCTATCAACTCAAGTGAATAAATTTTCGCCACGCCCTCTTTTGGGGGCGTTTTTAAGTATAGACCAAACTTTTAATATGAAAATGCAACACGTGTATACCACTTCTGATAAAAAATATAAACAAAAATACGATGCTATTGAGAAGGGGTGGATGCCTGCTCCCTTTTTCTTAGGGAGAAGATTCTTAACTGAGAAATTCTAAATACAATTGAAGTTAAATGAAACTGAAATTTAACAACCAAGATTTATGACACAATTCGGAGCTTGAGAGTGGTCAATTGGGATGGGGTTACGATTACGATTCGCCTTACGATTCGCCTAAGCGGATTGTAACCCTCCCACTAGTTAAAATTTAAAATCCATAAAATAAAATCAGATGCGTTCCATTGGCCCTTTTTCCCTAAATTCAGGGCACGTGGATTTCTGAGAAAACGGTAAAACATGTTGTTTTCTATTTCATTAGTAGGTTTTAAACTTAAGGTTGGAAATGGCAATATTGAAACTTTTTAAATGCAGTAAACTTACCTTGTAAATGCTTAAAGTCTCGTTTCTCTGGCATCAATGTTCAACTTTCATCCAATTTTCATGAAAATCCGACAATATTTCTTCGATTTATCATGGTTTTAGTGAAAAAATCCTTAGCACTCAGAAATTAAGAAATTTTGAGATTAGGATTTATTTTTTTAAGTATTCCTCTCAATCAGACTTGTAGCCCCTTGCAACTAATAGTAACCCGTTTTTGATTTTTTATCTTACCACTTTCTCATAGTGGCAAGATAATTAAGAAGATATTAAGAAAATTGTGTTTTAAGGCTCCGGAAAATTGGTGAAAAATTATATTTCCCCCTTTTCCAGAGCGGTACAGGATTTTTTTATCGAATTTTCTTTAGCAACGTCTCATCATACCAAACCCAAACAAAAAGTTCATTTTGCACTCTAAAGCCGCGTTGTCACAAGCAACGTAAAACAGGAACAGAAACAGAATCCCATACATTAGCAACTGAAACCTCAATTCGCTGAATGCTTTTCAGCGTTGCTAAAGTATGAAATTCTGTTTCTGTTTCTGTTCCTTGTGACAACGCGGCTTAATAGCGTTTTTCATTGAAACTTGAAAGAATTGCTCTCAAAATCGAGAACTGCTCGTTTCAATAAAACATGTTTCCAAACAAACACGTCCGCACATTAATTCGAAAAAAATAAAATTGCTTCGATTTGGCGTTTGACAGTAGAAATATTTCCATGTGTAGGTGAGTTCAAATCAAATCTCCCAAGTTCGGTAGATCGCATCTTTCGTGTTGAGAATTGATCTAGAATTGCTCTTTTATTTTCAATGAAACATGCAAAATCGAAAAAGATCACATCTTTTGACAGAAAGAGCAAATCTTTTCTTCAATGAAAAACGCTATAAGTTACATCCTTATTATATGACATTTTCACTCCACTATTAGTGCCGTCAGCAAACGTCAATCGGAGAAATCAGCCACATGCGAACACATTCTGGACAATCCAAACGAACACTATTGAATACGTATGGATGAGGCTAAAGTTCTTGCCCGCGAGCCGCATTATATCCCTCGCTTAGTTCGGGAGGCTATTGAAATAAAACAACATACAAATTTCAATAGGGACGACAGTTTTATACTAGATTTACACCGACCCCTTATCTGAATTTAGTGAAAAAATTTCGAAATCCAATTTTGCCTGTTATACTGGAGTTTCAGCATTTCAAATGACAATCTAGGTCAAAATCGGAATCATGGAGTACTCCAACGAGCGGAAATTGGCGTGATTACTTGCTTATTTTTTGTTTTGAAATACGCCCCAGACCATTTTTATCGACTTATGTCAAATTACAAATGTTTTGTTTGAGTATTTTCTGTCAACTGCCTTGAATTCTCTTAAAAATAAGAGATTCGGAAGTTTGAGAGGTTTGTTCAATTTGACAAACTTTCAAATGCCTAGCCGAAATTCCGCATTTAACTGAAATTCAACATTTATAAATCCTGAAATGTTGAATTTAGCTTAAATGCTGGAATTAGGCTCCGTGTAAATGTACTATTAAACTCTCGAAAACTTGGGATCCCATAATTAACACCACACGGTCGACCTCAAATAGGCTTGCGACACGAAGGGATATTGTGAGCACGGCTTGCTCCCAACAAAATCTACCGCTTAACCGAGAGAACAATTCACCGCCTACGCACCGCTACAACCGTAGCATAAATCGCCAATAGCAGCTTCAGGCAGTTTCCCAGTGACCACGCTCAATGAAACTTGAGCGAAACGTTCGGGGTGAGTACGTAAGAACTCATTTTAATTAACACGCTGTAATATCCGAAAAACATTTAAAATGTCTATTAGCCACCGCGAAAACCTCAAAAGTTATATTGTAATTAAACCGCTAATTCTGCTTTAAAAAATCACCCTCGTCGGATTCTCTGGCTATTTCCGCAGTTTAAAAGGGCACAATTTCGTATTTCTACGACTTACCGTTTAGAAGTTATAATACGATTGGACGGACGAACAACGTAGCGACACTATAACAGATCCTTTTTCATTTATGGACGGTTAGCTAAAAAAGAACACAGGCGCCTTTTTTCATATTAGATATTGCTATTTTAAAATGGAGAAATTCACAGGGAACTTTCAAGGTAAGTTTCTCGTGAACGAGGACAAAAGTATTCGCAGGTTTCAAAAGAAACAATGCTAGTTTAAATATTTGTAACAATATTTGCTTCAAAATAAATTTAATAAAAAAAAGGTTTTAACAGAAGCGGTTGCTCCATGTTAAAATTTAACATTTCCATTATCTGAAAATAAAAGTCAGCTAACTCATTGACAATTCTAAGTCCCGCATGAAAAAGCGGCTACATGCAAGTGTGTTCTAAGTCCCAATGAAAATTAACCCCAAATTAAAAATAGCGCAAAAATGTTGGAAAGAAAAATGGGCCCAAAAATGGGATAAGTTACGCAGATATATACCCCAACAAAAAAAAAAAGATTCAACTTGAAAATGCTCAATTTCCCCAAAAATTTACTAGGAAGACAACAACAGCTAAAAAGAGCTAAAAAGTTAGGGTAATTTTTCTAATTTTTGTGCCATTTTTTCATTTTAAAATTGATTCAACAGTTTAAAGCTAATTATTCTTTAAACTTTCCTTAACGACCACAAAATTTGAAAATAAAAACGAACTAGTTGTGTTTTTAAATGTTTTTTATTATAAATGCACTTCGGTCCACAGCTGAGAGACCATCTTCAGCACCCGCCAGTTAAACACTGGAGTAGATCAAAGACAAAGACAGAAACAAAATAAACAAGTACATGTTATATACGTGGTTGACGGAAACGATGAGTGACGATGACGTAATATTTTTTTTTATATCTAAAGCTATTTCTCATAATGAAAAATAGCCTGAAACTCTTCAATCAATTAGTCTAAAGAGTTGGTTTTCTGATACTTTTTCTTTGCTTAATAACCATCCAAGCAATGTTTTATTTTAGAATTCAAAATAGGTACTGGAAAACAGTGTTTGTCTTGTTGCAAAAGTTTAAAAAAAAAACTGTTTCATTATGAAAAATTTCACCAATTTTAAAAATGAAAAATTCAAACCTTAAAAAGCATATTCTGGGCTTTATTACTTCTAAACAAAATACAGAAACCGTTGGCTCTCGGTCGGGAAAATCTTCGAAAACTCTCTGAAGGACGCCGCAGTAGAGGAGCACCAAGAAAACTAGTGAAACCTAGTCAACTTCAAGTGCAAAACTGGGGACGGCTAGCTAGAAACATAGCTGACTGGCGAAGCTTGTTGGATAGCGCCCAAGTCCACCCCGGATTGTAGAGCCACCTAAAGTTAAAACGCCCTGATGGCAGTACCAATACCACAAAATTTAGTTGAATATAGGACACAAACCCGACAAGAGAAGTTTTCCATATGGGAACTGAAGCTTAAAGCAAACAGCTTTTATACCCTACCCAGGGTATATTAAGTTTGTTGTATAGTTTTGTAACGCACTGAAATAATCACCGTAGACCACTAAGACCTTTTAGAGATATGATTGAGACCGACAGGAGAATCGAAGTCATGTCCGTCCGTATGTAAACAACTTTTAGACCTTAAATTTTAAGCAAGAGAGCTGGAAGTTGGTGAGTTGGCTAGAAATCCAGTCCTTCAAATCAAGTTTGAACATAAGCTGAATCCGCCCACAGACACGCTCCCTAAAGGGTGTATGTGCGACCATCTCTACTTCTAAAAAACATTTTTTTCTTATTTTAGCTGTTACAATGGTGCTAGCGCACTCATTTTTGGTATGTAGTAACATTGTCTTGTAATTTTCTTTGCGATTGTAGAAAAAGTTTTGCCGTTTCATTGACCACGCCCACTTTTTTAATGATTTTAGCTTAAAGTGACTGTTTTTCAGTAAACATGTATGAATATATGTATATGAAAATATGTAAATATTAGGGTTTTCTAACCATTTTGGATATATAGTATATGCTTCTGCCCACTTTTGTGGCGTTAAAAAGTGATTTTTTGAGTTAAAAAGGCGGAGTGTTAGACCGAAATGTACGCAATGTACGAAAGGTACATGACACCGAGCCTTAAGATTCTTTTGATTTGGAAGACGATGCGATGTTATGAAATTATTATAGGAATATCTGCTGCAATCTTTAATTTTTTTTTTTTCATAATAAAATTCAACAATTAACTTACTTAACTTAACTTTTGCCCCTTTTGCTTAACTATTCCCCCCTCTGAATCTCACTAAGTATTGATCCCAGCAAAAAAGTCCACATAATCCTTTTTGTAGAGAATTTTGTGTAGATTAATTTAATACTGGACGTTTTTAAAGCCCCGCCGATCCGTTAGCTCCACACCCACTCACCAGTACTTTCGGTATGTTGTTCAGAACACTTTCCAAAATCGCTTCCACACGAGTTATTTCCCCTATTTTTGCTTTGTTGCCTGGACTATTTGTTAAATTTCAAATCAATCACTTCGAATTTTCGTGCGAAAAGTGCGATTGGAATTGAACTTTGCATACGAAATAGAAGTGGGCAAAACTTAACAAATCTAAGACAACCGGCATTATGATCAAAGTATACAGTTTGCTTGGTAGCGTATGATTACGGACGTCTGCATACGGATCCTTTCGCCTATTACAATTGAGCCTGTTGCCATCGAGTCCTTAAAGTCCTAATATTGGTATATTTATTCTGATACTCGCAGAAGCTCGGCACCCTACAGCTAAAGCAGTAGTCGGCACAATTTTACTGCGAATAATAGTACCACACAACAATTCACCCACATCTAGTCAGAGACTACAAAATTTCATTAAACCCATTGGCTTCGAGACAATAATAATTTTTACTTGGTTTAGTCCGGCTTCAGCTGAACTCTTCCAAAACAATCTCACGCGTATTCCTTGACCAAAATTGTAGGCTGCTTGTATAATAATAATCGAAGCAAATAAAGGATACTTACGTACATACGTACTTACCCGCACAGACCTAGCTAAACTGGAATATGTACACACGTGGGTTCTACTATCCAAAGTCAAGGTTACGTTAAAAGCACGCGACACGACAACGAATTTTTAAGGGAAAAAAAAATTATTTTATTAGCTTTAAGAATTCCAAATTATTTTTTGGATTTCGGAAAAAATATTTTGTTTTGCTCCGCGCCGTACCGTTACTTTCACTTGTTTGATTTGTTTGGCGGCTCAAGAAAATCAAACATGGAGAAAAATGCATAAATTAAAGTACTAGATCAAAAGGTAAGGTAGTTTCAGAGTTTTGATAAGGCGGGTTCACACGGTGCAACATGTTGTACAACATTGCTAGATGAAGAATTGAAAATAGTTAAAGATGCCTTTCGTTCACATTCATCAAGAACGTACAACATCAATGTTTTTCGTCCGAAAATCCCTCCCGAAGTGCATTATTTGATATTGCCGCAATCTTTTTTTTTGCCGCCACACGTTTTTTCTCCGAATGCTTAACAGAACACACGGAAGTTTGACTAACAGTAGAGCCACAATGCCCGCAGCGGTAGTATGCAGTAGCAGCGGCAGTAAGAAGCGCGGACCTGTGCGACACAGGAAAATCCCGAACACAATGGTGAAACGCGCATGTGTCAGACAGATACCTTGTTTCTTAGCAATGGCTGAGAGTTTTCACTCCCGAGCTTTCTTTTTATTATTTATTTTAAAGCGGGAACACAAATCGCACAAAATTTGTTGATTTTTCACAATTTCAATAAATTTCTCCACGTGCTTTCCTCCATTATTTACTTTCCTTGAAGCGAACTGTCAATCGTGCAGCGCTGCACAAGTTAAAAGTTGGCCGACGGCCACACATTGTGTGCGTATTACACTGAATAAATGTTTTTTAACTAAAGACAGCTCTTACTTCCGCTGCTAATACCGCTGCAGCTACATTATCCATCCATTCAATCCATTCAATTTGTATAACGCATCCATAATATCGGTTAGGTCACTTTCGTCAAATTTTATTTGACTTTTCTTGCGTACGTACTGCTCGCTTTTCAATTTATTAAAAAAATTGTTATAGCAATAGTCATTTATTTAAAAAAAGAAAGCGTAGCTCCTGTTTTCCGTCGGGGTGACTTCCCGGCCACGTAAAGAAACACCAGTCACGAAGCAGAAACAAGCCTCGGATTCGGACGGATTTACTGTTGACGACCAATGCAAACGAGAAAAGGACAACGAGCTCCGGATCTGCACGTGGAATGTTAGGTCCCTTAACAGACCACGTGCAGCCGAGCAACTAGCGGAGGCCCTTAACGACTGCAAGGCAGACATTACTGCCATCCAATAAATGCGGTGGGACCGGCCGGGCAAAAGAAGGATGAAAAACTGCGACCTCTACTACGGCGATACGCAAAAGTCTT
Organism: Neoascia interrupta; assembly: GCA_947623515.1. Lineage (NCBI taxonomy): Eukaryota > Metazoa > Arthropoda > Insecta > Diptera > Syrphidae > Neoascia > Neoascia interrupta. The sequence goes on from OX392462.1 coordinate 155,185,757, forward strand.
GAGCTTCAACCCTGTAAGGGAGCGCTTCGCGACGATCCGCATCATCGCCAACATTAGCCTGATATGCGCACATGCCCCCACAGAGAAGAAAGATGACGAGACCAAAGATATGTTCTACGAGCTCCTGGACAAAACTTATGAGCAGTGCCCTAGCTACGACATTAAGATTGTCCTAGCCGATTTTAATGCCAAGCTAGGAAGGGAGGGTATCTTTGGTCGTACTGTCGGAAAGCATAGCCTGCACGACACGACCTCCGATAACGGATTCAGGCTGATCGACTTTGCTGCGGGGCGACACGTTGTGGTAGCTAGTACACAGTTCCCGCATCTCAATATCCACAAAGGGACATGGAGATCTCCCGATCAATCAACCGTCAACCAGATTGACCATATTGCGATCGACGCAAGGCACTCCTCCAGTATCATGCACGTCCGAACTTTCCGAAGGGCCAACATTGACTCGGATCACTACCTTGTTGTAGCCAAGGTACGGCTGCGGATATCCCGACCAGCGCCAAGTAATGAAAATACTGTGAGGAAGTTTGACGTCGGCCGACTACAATCGCAAGAGATCGCCAGGTCCTTCTCTAACCGAGTCTCTCAAAACCTTCTACGAAGTCCTATGCAACCAGCATCAAGTATTGATAGCCAGTGGCAACATTGCCAAAATGCCATCAGAGACGCCGCCCCTGAAGTGCTGGGTTCCACACGGCGCCCACAACGAAACCCCTGGTTTGACGATGAATGCCGGCATGCAAATGCAGCTAAACAGGAAGCATACAAAGCGGCGCTGCACCGAAGGACTAGAGCTGCTCGCGAGCTCTACGAGCAGAGAAGGAGAGAGGAACACCGGCTTCTTCGAAGGAAAAAGAGAGAGCACGAGAAGCGCGCGGTTGAAGAGATAGAGAGATGTTACAACAGGAATGAAGTTACAAAGTTTTACCAAAGGATCAAAAGGTCCTGCCAAGGGTATAAACTTCGAACTGAAGCCTGTAAGGACCATCAAGGGAACATCGTTGTAGAATCGCTGTCGGTGCGATTAGCAGTCAATGAGGGCAAAACCAAGTATATGCTGTCATCAAGAAAAGACACCCAACACCGACGTCTTGGACAAAACATCACCATCGACAGCTATAACTTTGAGGTAGTTAGGGACTTTGTCTACCTGGGTTCCGCTATCAATTTAGACAATGACACCAGCGCTGAAATCAAACGAAGGATAACTCTTGCCAATCGCTGTTTCTTTGGGCTAAGAAGGCAATTGAGTAGCAAAGCCCTCTCTCGAGCAACTTAAGTATCCATGTATAAGACCCTCATCATCCCAGTCTTGCTTTATGGTGCAGAAGCATGGACCCTGTCAAAGGCGGATGAAAACACTTTAGGCTGCTTCGAGAGGAAAATTCTTCAGACGATTTACGGTCCCGTCTGCATAGACGGAGGTGGAGGAGGAGATATAACATCGAACTGTACGGGCTGTACAGCGATACCGACCTAGCCAAAAGAGTCAAAACACAACGTCTATGATGGCTGGGTCATCTAGAGCGGATGGACACCAACGCCCCGGCCCGGAAAATCTTCGAATCCACACCGCAGGGACGGCGCGGTAGAGGAGCACCGAGACTCAGGTGGCGCACGTAAGTGGAAGGGGACCTCAGCCAACTTCGCGTGCGAAACTGGAGACGGCTAGTAGAGACAGAGCTGGCTGGCGAAGCTTGTTGGCTGAGGCCCAGGTCCACCCCGGACTGTAGCGCCACCTTAAGTAAGTACGTAAGTAAGCTCCTGTTTGGAAGAGATAAAGGGTTCGACCTGCTTATAGCTCTTCTAATTTTTCTTCCCTTTTAAGCCGCGTTGTCACAAGGAACAGAAACAGATTTTCATACATTAGCAACGCAAAAAGCATTCAACGAATTTAGGTTTCAGTTGCTAATGTATGAGATTCTGTTTCTGTTCCTGTTTTACGCTGCTTGTGACAACGCGGCTTTACTTTCATTTTCAATAAACAATATCGCACTTTGCCGAAACCATTCTTTAATTTTTTTTTTTTTTGAATTTGTGATACTTTTGTACCTTTTTAGAATTTCATCCACGTTAAACCCACTTATTCAACGCAAAATACAAGGAAACGATAGCTATTTTCCTATCGCGCTATCGCGATTGACAAGACGGTAGTACTTGACAGATTTTTTCCTTACGCGAAGCAAAAAGTCAGTCGCCAATTCAGAACGATAGTGAAATTTTATGCTTACACGAAGCATAACTATCGAAAACGACATCGTCGAGCTAACTCAATATGGGCTCAGATGCACATTAACAAAACAACGATTCACAAAAAAAATGAAAACTCGTCTTGATTTACTATACTTTTGCAAAAGGAAAATCGCGGGTTGCTTATCTGTTTGACAAAACTGAAGCGAATTTTCCGGCTGGCTATGACATTAGCTTCAGTTTACTTTCGACTATTATAGTTGGCCCTGCACCAATTAGGCTTAACAAAAAAACCCAAAAGAAAAGTTTTATGTAAAATAATAAATAGGCATCATTTTGTACGCATCGATAAAAAAAAAATAGGTGCATTATGAAAGCAAAGATAGAAAGCTTAAACTTAGGGCTTAGTTATAGCGAAATGAAAAAATGATACGGAAGTATTTTCTTTCTCATTTTACTTTCATTTAAGAGATTATGCCAAATTTGGATTTAAAATGTTACCTCTGCCTTACATAAACAATTCATAAGAAAATATATAAATTAAAGTTAAACTTTCTCAGAAAAGTAGTTTTATAATTTTTTGTATCAGAATTACTTTTTCTGAACAGCCTACACAAGATAAAACCCAATTGTTCCAAGTTTTTTACTACTCACGGATTCAGAATCTACATTCTCACAAAATAGAATACAAATGTAATAGATTATATTCGACTTTGTGGGAATCATACGAAAATAAACACAAATTTTTAATCAATCAAAAGAAGACAAGACAGTTGATGAAGTTTGTTTATAAAATAAAAAGGAGAAATATTTTCTTATTTAAGATCATTTGGTCATTGATGATCATTTTACTACTTAGAATTCAACACTTTAATTCAATTCAATCACTTTTCACTTTATAACCGATTTTCACAAGTCAACGTTTAAAATATAACTGTTTCGTACGAGCCTGCCACCCGTGTATTTATACAAAATTAAGCACCTTCTAGTACGTTCCATACCCCCTTTGGTAATTTTCCATTGGTACTCCTCCGCTGAATTCCAAGAAGGGGAAATCGAAATTCGAACTTCGGATATGACAGCTGCTGTCAGATGACTGGAATGACAGTTGGGTATGTTCATTCAGTTAGACAAGCGGGTGCGTTTGTAGAGTGAATCGATGGGTGCATTCAGGGACTCCTGCGAGTGGTTTTATTTCTTGTCGCCACATAACATTGCCCCCCTCTTAGTTTTGTTCGTCCCGAACAAGTACGTCATCATTGCTTCCGTGGTAGCGATGTAGGCGATCAACATGGACAACTTTCATCTTCGCTCTTGGTCCTCTTTGGATTCGGAATACGACATCATTAATTCGCGTTACAACTTGGTAGGGACCTTCCCAGTCTTTCTGAAGCTTTGGCGATCTTCCCTTTTTACGATGTGGGTTGTAGAGCCATACCAGATCTCCCTCGTTGAACTCGGGTGCCGTTGCTCGCGCATCGTATCTCGTCTTCATGCGGTCGCTTGCAACTTTTATATTGCTTCTGGTTCTCTGGTGGATGTCATTAATCCTTTCTCTAAGGTCAACCACGTAGTCCTCCTCGCATGTTGGGTCTTCAGTGGGAAATCCGAATTTAAGCTCACTGGGTAGCCTGGCAGTTCGTCCAAATAAAACTTCAGATGGAGTGTACCCAGTTGTACTGTGAATAGCGTTTCGGTAGGCCATGAGGAATAAAGGTATTCGCCGATCCCAATCCCGTTGATTCTCGTCCACTACTTTGGACAGATGTTCTTTTAGTGTCTTGTTGAAGCGTTCCACCATTCCATCTGATTGTGGATGAAGGGGTGTGGTCCGTGTCTTCTGTAGTCCGATTGCCGCGCATACTTCCTGGAATATCTTCGACTCGAAGTTTCTTCCTTGGTCGGAATGTAATTCCATTGGCACTCCGAACCTGCACACCCAGTGGTCCACTATCTGGTCGACAACGGTTTTCGCTTCTTGATTTGGGATCGCAAATGCCTCGGGCCACTTGCTGAAGTAATCGGCAATAACCAGGATATAACGATTACCGCTTTCAGTTTCCGGAAACGGTCCTGCGATGTCGACGGCGATCCTTTCAAAGGGGGCACCCACATGGTACTGGTACATTTTACCCCTGGTTTTGACTTTGGGTCCCTTACTAGCAGCACAAGTAATACACTTTCGACACCAGCTCTCAACGTCGCTTCTTGCACTCAGCCAATAAAAACGTTCCCGTACTTTTTCCAGGGTTTTGTTGATGCCCAAGTGCCCACCAGACACTCCATCGTGCATTTCCCGTAGAATCTCCTGGACTTTCGACCGTGGAACCACAAGCTGCATCTTAAAGGATTTTCCATCCGGCATTTCCCATTTTCTTCGCAGAACGCCATCTTGTACATGGAGAGAGTCCCACTGCGCCCAATATGCCTTTAATGTGGGACTTCTGTCGGATATATCCCTTGCGCTCGGTTTCTCCATAGATTCCTTCCATGCAAGGATTGGCTCAATGTCAGGGTCTTCTTGTTGTGCGTTGCGAAGTTCCTCAGTACTCCAGCTTTCTGCAGGTTCGGCTCTTACTCTCTGGACAGTACAGTCGTCTCTTTCCTCTTGTCGCACGCAATGCTTACAATTGGGCTCACATGGTCTCCGGGATAATGCGTCCGCGTTGCAGTGCAGTCTTCCTTTGCGATGTTTTATCTCGAAGTCATAAGCCTGCAATCGCTCGATCTATCTTGCGACTTGGCCCTCAGGATTTTTAAACTGCAGTAACCATTTGAGCGCGGCGTGGTCGGTACGCAAGATGAACTTCTGGCCGCTCAGGTACTTCTGGAAATGTTTCGTCGCCAGTATTAAAGCAAGGAGTTCTCGCCTGGTAACGAGCTACGACTTTCTCCTGCCCATCGTGTAACTGCGACAATACTGCACCAACACCCACATTGCTAGCGTCTGCGTCCACAATAAATGTCTTGCCGGGGATGGGGTAAGCTAGTACCGGTGCTTCGCAAAGTCGCTGCTTCAGATGCTGAAAGCTTCTTTCGCACTCACCTGACCATTTAAATTGTCTTCCTTTCTCAGTGAGCTGGTGCAGACACTTTGCAATCCCGGCGAAATCTTTGACGAACCTCCTGTAGTACGTAGCAAGACCGAGAAAGCTCCTTAGCTGGTGTTTGTCCTTGGGAACTGGCCAACTTCTCACAGCTTCGATTTTCTCTGGATCCGTCTTCACGCCATCCGTCGATATCACATGCCCCAGATACTTTACTTCTGCTCTGAAGAGCGCACACTTCTTTGGATTGAGCTTTAAGTGTGCTGCTCGAAGTCGTGAGAAGACCTCCCTCAAGTTGTCGCGATGTTCTGCAAACGTCTTTCCCAAAACGATGACGTCATCCAAATATACCAGACAGGTTTTCCACGTCAGACCATGTAAGACACGTTCCATAAGACGCTCAAAGCTGGCCGGAGCGTTACACAGACCAAATGGCATTACTGTAAACTGCCAAAGCCATTTTGCTCCAGAGAGTGTGTCCAATGTGTCATCTATTCGAGGTAAAGGGTAGCTGTCCTTCTTTGTGACATCATTAAGCCTCCGGTAATCCACGCAGAATCGAGTACTGCCGTCCTTCTTTTTCACCAGTACAACAGGCGACGCCCACGGACTTTTCGAGCTTTCGATCAAACCTTCTCTTTCCATTCTCGATATCATCTCGGCGGCCTCGTCCTGTTTAGCCAACGGAAGTCGTCTGGCAGGTTGGCGGATTGGTCTAGCATCTCCGGTGTCTATGCGGTGTTGTACTAAGTGTGTTCGACCATAGTCTCCATCCTGTGAGGCAAATATATCAGCAAACTCGCCAATTAGATTTTCCGCTATGGTTTGCTGCTCCTGATTTAGCTCACAGTCTCCGAGTATAGTCTTACATACCTCGGCCAATTTTGATGGAGAGACAGGACTTGCAGGCTCACTCTCAGCTATTGTCGAAATGGCTGCAACGGGCACACATCTTCCGATCACCTCTCCTTTTTTGAGCTTAACGGTGCGCTTATTTAGGTTCATCAGTCTTACCGGCACCATGTTATCCCTGGGCTCTGCAAGAATTTTTCCCACGACGTAACTTTTAAATTCACTTTTGTTATCTGGCTCGATGAGATAGAATCGGTGGTTCCCAGAATCACCCTCCAAACGTGTCCAAAGAACTGTCTCTGAAGAGGGCCGCAGAACTTCATCGCCTCCCAGTATTGCTCGAAGATTCACAGCGTTGTCGTTTCCGTATACCATAGGGATCTCGATGGTTCGATACCTTAGCACCTGCATTCGAAGGTCAAGAATTATCTCGTGTGTCTTCATGAAGTCCACTCCAATGATGCATTCGTCGCATATGTCGGCTACCAAGAATGCATGTGAGAAGGTCAATCCCTCTAGTTGTATCTGTAGCTGCACCTCCCCGTATACTTTCGCCGATTCTCCTGTCGCTGTCTTCAGACTGTAGCAGCTGGTGTTATGTAGCCATGACGTCTGAACAAGGTCTCTTCGGATGATGGAGGCCGTGGCACCTGTGTCAATAGTGGCCACGCATCTTCTGTTGGCGATGATTGCCTCTACTGTCAGACTCTTGTTGCAGCGTTTTGTTTGCGAGACTTGGATGATGGTCCTGGGGGCGTCGATTCCATCAACCAACTTCTGCGCCGACATCCTGCCAGATGCTTCTTCATTCTGTCTCCTTCTAGCGCAATGTGGGCAACCCGCTTGTCTAACTAAGGCTCGGCACTGTCGCTGCAGGTGTCCCAGTTTGTTACAGTTCCAGCATCTCATTTGTCCCCGAGTGGTGTTCGTGTTTTGCCTTTCGATGTCGATGCGTTGACATGAGCACTCTAGACCAGCCATTTCCCTTATGTGATGGCAACCTTGCGAAGCTTGGTCTGCAGCTTCCATTGTCAGGGCGAATGCTAGTGCTTCAGCGAGAGTCTTCTTACCTGCCATTCTTACAGCCATTTGTAGCTTTCCATCCGCAATGGCATTGGTAAACGCATCGGTTGCCAACTCGTTTATTATCTCCCTGCTGGTGTTGGGATAAGACAAATTCGCTAATCGCTCGATGTCGGCATGCAACTGTTGAAGCGTCTCGCCCCTTGTCTGAACTCTTCGGCGCAACTGGACCCGGTAAACTTGTTGCATGTGGTCGTCGCCAAACCTCATCTCGATGGCCTTCACCATGGCATCATAATCTTTTTGTTTTTCTTCAGGGATGGTCTGCAGCAGTTCGGCAGCTGTTCCTCTGAGCGCAAGCGTGAGAGCAATTGATTTATCTTCGTTGTCCCAGTTGTTTGTCAACGCTGCAGCTTCGAATTGTCTCCTATAAATCGGCCACGATGTTTGGCCATCGAAGACAGGCGGCTGCATTTCTTTGCGTCGTGGACCGTCGGGCAAATATTCTCGCACTTTCTGTTTCTTAACTAGCTCCAGCTCCTTAGCCAGTTGTTCAACTTCCGATTTGACTTCAGTGAATTTTTCCTCCACGCTTTCAATTCTTTGATCTACTGCCTGGAACTTTTCCTCAAAAAACGCATTCTGGGAATCAAGTTTGCTTTCTAGAGCTTTCTTCTGCTCATCGAACTTAGTATCTAGCTTTTCATCGAGAGCGTTCTTTTGTTCTTTTTGGCCGCCCTCCAGCTTCTCGAATTTGTCTTCGAGAGCGTTCTTTTGTTCTTTTTGGCCGCTCTCCAGCTTCTCGAATTTGTCTTCGAGAGCGTTCTTTTGTTCTTCGAGAGCATTCTTTTGGCTACTCTCCATCTTTTCGAATTTCTCCAGAAGCAACTTCATGAAAGCGGGCATTTCATCGGCAGTACTTACTGTGCTTTGTTGCTGTTCTTCTTGAACTTCGAACAGCATCGTGTCTGGATGTCCACCTTCCTCGGTAATAGCGTCCTGGAGTCGGAGCAACAATTCCCTTTTGAGCCCCGAAGTCTGGAGGTTTCTTTTACCCAATTCCGCTTTTAACTCAGCTGTTGTCAATTGTTCAATTTTTCGACCCATTTTGAATTGTCTTCACACAATTTTCAAAACACAATCAGTTTATGTCTTATACCTGTTCCAGAAAATTAACTCGCGAATAAACAAATCACTGAAACCGTTTTTATAACTTAGTTAATTTTAGCTTTATCGCACAATCAGCTTCAATGTATCCGGAATATTCCACAATCAAATTTGTATGAGTCACCGACACTGTTTACACACACGATATCTCTGGAAAATTCCACTGCACAAATAAATCGTTTTAGTCACCGACGCTATTTACTTTCGCACTTTTTCTAGAAATCTCCACTTAAAACTGTTTGACACACTAACACTGTTCCGGAAAATTCCACTGTAGAATTTACCCGCACAATTATGAGTTTTATCCCCAATTTCTGACACCAATGTAATATTTTCGGCCTGGGGTTCGTCGAATAAAACTCAACTTCACTTTTGAAATCACAATGAAACACTTTATTTATCAAACAAAACTTATTTAAATTCAAATCACACTGTTATTCAACTTTACTACTTAGAATTCAACACTTTAATTCAATTCAATCACTTTTCACTTTATAACCGATTTTCACAAGTCAACGTTTAAAATATAACTGTTTCGTACGAGCCTGCCACCCGTGTATTTATACAAAATTAAGCACCTTCTAGTACGTTCCATAGCCCCTTTGGTAATTTTCCACTGGTACTCCTCCGCTGAATTCCAAGGAGGGGAAATCGAAATTCGAACTTCGAATATGACAGCTTCTTTTTAGATGACTGGAATGACAGTTGGGTATGTTCGTTTAGTGAATCGAGCGGGTGCGTCTGTAGAGCGAATCGATGGGTGCATTCAGGGACTCCTGCGAGTTGTTTTATTTCTTGTCGCCACATAACAATACATTAACCGTTCTAGGCATAAACTGTCAGGCATTACAAATGAGCGCACTAAGCTATTTGCCTGATGCTATGGCAACTTTTAGAAGCTCGGTCTGGTGTTTCCATTCATAGGTCCAACAAATCCAATTTTAATCCGCAATGGCATTAGCAAACTCATCGGCTTCATAGATTCTCTGAGCGCAATCGTGAAAGCAATTGACTTCACTTAGTCGTCACATCCCCGCCCAGAATTTCATCGTTGAAGCAGCTACGAATTGCCTCTTACCAATCGGAAATTTTTCTGTCATGGAATGAAGACCGAATATTCTCGAACCTTCTGCATTCTGCTTGTCGAATTTCATCTAAATTTCCGACACAAAACCATCTTTAAGAGAGGATTAATTTCATGAATACTACCTACTGTGCTTTCGTATTGCTCTTGTTATTCTACACGTAATAAATTTCTAGAGGCGGAGCAATAATTTTCTGTCATTACCCGAAGTCTGAGGGTCTCTTTTAACTGAATTTTTTTTTAAATCGTCAAAATATAATGATTGGCAAGAAATCATTCGATTTTGCAAACCATGTTTAATTATTGAAACACAATTTCCCAACACTGCCAGTTTGTCATTCTATTCTTTGATTAATTCTTTTTTCGAACTTATCGCCAACTCTATTTTAGAATTTGCTATTCAATATTTTCTAGCAAAATCATTTAAAGTTATTCAAGACAATTCAACTGTAAGAACTTTGTGAATCACACCGCTACTGTCAACATCTCAGAGAAATTCTAATTTAACAACTATTTCAGAAAATTTTGTAAAATTTTTTAGCAAAGTTATTTAGGACTTTTTTTTAATCTCTGGCACTATTTACTTTTCATAAGTTCATAATCCATAAGGTCTTAAACCCCAGATGTTTGACCAGTGCGTTGCACAAAAATAATATTAACTTCTAATTGCTCATCGGTGGGTTCGCCAATATTATTCCACCCAGACACATATTTTTCGACTAACGTCGACGATACACTTATAAACCTTGCAGTAAAAATAGAGCGCGAATTATAATTATTTTATTTACTATTTATTTTTATTTATAATGAATTTTACCATCTACTGAACAGCCCCACTGTTTAAGCAATGTTTGCTTCATCCGTTCCATACAGCAACTACCCTCGATAAAACATGCAAACTCACCCAGCCACCGTTGTCAAACCAGTCTCGCTGACAGCTGTCAGAATTTGTCAGCCTTTCGAGTTTTTCTCATTTCGATAATCTCCTTGGATTTGCAGAATTTTATAAAAAATGTCTGGATATCTTGCAAGGAAAGGTCCTCTTGTTTTCTGTAAGTAAAAATATTTCTTAATTAACAATGCATGCGTCTCGGGCAAATAAAAACATTGAGAAAAATTTATTGAATCGCAAGAAAAATTCCACATTACATAACTTCTTTGCATTACAGCGAGTCTTGGCAGATGGGCCTATAATTTTTCTGGTTTCAATCAATACGGTAAGTGAGATGTTTTCCGCACTAGATGATTATTTAATTGTTGTGAAATAGGTCTGCACCGTGATGATGTCCTGTACGAGAACGAAGACGTGAAGGAAGCAATCAGGCGTTTGCCTCGTCAACTCTACGATGAACGCAACTACCGCATTGCGAGAGCCATCAATTTGTCTATGACCAAAACCATTCTTCCCAAAGAGCAATGGACTAAGTACGAGGAGGATGTTAAGTACTTGGAGCCATACATTAAGGAAGTAGTCAAAGAGCGTGAAGAACGCGAGGATTGGATCAAGAACCATTAAACTAAATAAATGATAAATTTAATTGAGTGTAACTTGTTGAGTTGGACTTGCAAGGATTTGAGTGGTTTGGTCAGTGGATAAGGTTGTGTAATGTGACCGAATGATTTTAAATGCTGTTGGTGATTACGGAATCATAGAGGAAGTTACAAATATTTTCGACACACTTGGTGTCAAATGGCTTGTATAGTAGGTTCCCATCAGTGAGCATAGCATCTTCCTGGTCGAATGATTGAGATTTTACTGGTGTGAAGTTTGAATTAGGCATAGGTACACATTGTGATTGTATTTGTTTGGCAGATTGCACTCAAACAACTGCGGAGATACAGTGCACTCGCGAAACCGTGAACACTGCTTAACATAAAAAAATTTTATTTTACTCTGTCAAGCATTGATTCCAGTGGTTGCGTAAGCATACATCAAACGGTGCCGAAGGATAAAAGGCTGAAGGCTCAATCAGCCTCTAACGATCTCTTTGTGCCCTTGGCAAGGCTTAATTACGACACACTTTATCCCAGTTTTTCCTACCGGCTAAGTCGTAGGACTAAGTATGATCGATTCGGACAAAAATTCTAACGATCAAACTGTCGAGGTCAGCCGAAATGGGCGTAACAGCAACAGACATATACACGAACATATACACGTCAACAGGCAGGACGTGGGACCAGAAAGGTGGGAAAGCAGCTCTTCAGGCTGAGCATCTCTATTGGAAACGGACTCGACGTCTTCTGTTTCGGGGGCCGCCAATGTTATCCAACCTGCTTCAGCAGTTGTGGCTCCTACGGCTGCTCGGGTTGTCCTGCAGCAGGGAAAATGCTTTAAAGAAGCATACTCTGAAGCTTCTCCTGAAAAAGGGAGAGGCGAATTGGAGTGTGAGCAACCGTGAAACTGCCTGGAACGGCTACACGCTTCAGGAGGGCCCTCTTCTAAGCCACCAAACTCAAAACCGACGATCAAGAGACCTCTTCTGACTACATCAAGTCCGGGGTCTCAGAGGTTAGCGTTGTTTCGCCCGGTCGGTTCGTAGATAAAGGCCGTACAGGAAGAGCCAGAGTCGTGATCCTTTCGGGCACTAATGAACCGAAAGACATTCTCCGAATCATAGTAGTATAGTAGTACAGAATCTTGACTTTCCCACCCAAAAATGGAAGGACATTAAAGCTGATGAGCCAACTGATGCCGGGCGATTATTTTTATTATTATTTGACCCGGAGTCTATTTCACTCCTAGGCGAAAGAGGTTTCAAGTTTTTTCATGGGCTGGAGACCTTTCAAATGAAAGTCTAGGAGAGGGAAGGTAAGCCAGTAGCCAGTTTCTGGCCCAGCTGACTAATTGGGTGGCCAGCCTCGATCGGTTACCCTTGCGTTGTATTCTCATACAGAACTACTCCTCACTGATCTTTCACTGCCTTGTTGACGGTGTTTTCACATCGAAAATGGTTACCCCCAACCTCAACTTATTCCCTCCAATTCATAACAACCGCACCCCTCCCATATTTAAGGCAAATTCCTGTCTGGAGTCCAATAGTCCTAAGACCTTTTTTCACAGAAAAGTCACTCACTGGCACCCTAAACTCTGCTGACAGTGGCTCATACCGAAACGGTTATCCCAAGTCTTCATTACCCTTTTTTGAATAAGTCCGTGACCATAACCAATCAACCGCTATTTGGTATACCGATACTGGTTGCCTCGGCCTTTCCCATCTAAAACGGTTAGTTATGATTTGGGTTCTCGGGCTGGTAATTTCGGTCCTACAAAGTTGTTTAACAATGGACCTCCTCGCTTTGGTCTAAATGTGTCCTTGCCCAGCAGGAACAGCCACCTAACCTAATCTAACCTTTTTCTCAGCCGCAAAATTTTTTTAAGATAAAGTTTCAAAAATGTAAAAATGTTTTTAATAAGTTCCTAAGTAAAATGTTTAAAGAACTTAATTAAAAATACAAATAACGCATGTTCACATAATGGGTTTCGTATTTTGAATCCACGAAAATATTTTTTTAATAACTCTTTTTGCCTAACGTGGCTCATTAGCCTCAGTTCTCAATATATAGCTTGGAATTATGGTTATAAAAACACATTTCCATTTAAAAACGTGAACAACTCGCAAACGCGAACACTCTTGGTTTTAATTAGTTCACATTATCGCGAGTGCACTGTAGTATGAAAATCAAGGAAGACGATATTCCGGGAAGATTAACCCTAAGAAGAGAAACCTTTGAGTTGGTTCTTGTTAAGGAATAGGAGATCTTAATGTTCTTGCCGATAAAATTCAATTAAATGAACTACACAACATAACTAGTAGATTTTAATTTAAAAAAATCTAACCCAACCTATCGGTGTTTAGGGAGAGGCCTCTATGGCAAAGCCATATAGAATTAAATTTAATATTTAAAAGTGAAAAATACAACAGTTTGCAATTGTTTATGTATTCTAAAAGCATTACGCCAACGGGGGTGGAACAATTCAAACGATGGCGGTAAACATAATCATCAGGAAACTTTATTATACCCTATCCCGGGGTGGACATGGGCCTCCCCCAGTCAGCTCTGTCTTCAGCTAACTGTCTCCAGTTTTGCAAGTTGGCTGAACTCTGTTTTTACTTGCGTGCGCCACCTGAGTCCAGGTGCTCCTCTTCTACGTCAGCCTCTACTGCGGGGTGGATTCGTAGCATTTCCAGGCCGGGGTGTTTGTGTCCATCTGCCCTAGATGACTCTGCCATCGCAGCAGTTGTATTTTGACTCTTTTGGCTCGGTAGGTGTCGTTGTTTGAATTCACGGAAGAATTTAAGATTTAAGTTCAAACTTAATAGTTTTGCAAAAATCTTTCCCCGAAAATGGTCGTGGCCAAAAAACTGTATAAACGAAATCTAGAATTGCTCAACCTTATTTCTTAATTTTTTCTAAAGTAGGCTTAAGGCCAGTCAAACGTGTTTCTAGAAAGTTCAAGGTTTTTCTTCAATTCTGCTTCCAAATGTGGGCGGGTCCAAAAAAACTTGTATGAACAAAATGTAGAATTCAGGTTTTTTCTACACAATAAATACATCAAGCAAATGTTGTCCAATTTGCAACAAAAATATTGAATAAAATGTTAATTTATGTTTCCTTTTTGGTGGAGATCTTATCTAAATTTTAGCTTCGTATCATGTCTTAAGTTTAAAAGCACCTGGTAGTTGCACAATTAAACTACTTAAAAAATAAAATTGTGGACGGCTGTGGAAAAAATTCAACACCTCTATTGCTTCCGATGTCAAGAAGACTTCGTGTAAGATTCTAGCCTCCTAGCTTAAATTGAGACTCGAAAACACTAACTCCACGCATGACAGCTCTGTATACGTTTTCTACTGGGATTTCCGCGACGAAAGCGTTTTTTTGGTACTAGGAAATGTCATTGTCACTATCTTTGGAAAGTAAAAATGTTAACAAAACAATGCTCAAATGTCAAATTAATTTTATGCTTGTCCGGTGGAGACACTTCCTGATTTATTTTTAATCGCTTCCTTCTAATATCAGTTGAGACATAATAAAGGGTGGGCCATCTAATGGTCATCGCCACTATGTCAAACTAATTTTATGCTTGTCCGGTGGAGAAACTTCGGGATATATTTTTAATCACTTTCCTCTAATATCGGTTGAGACATAAGAAAGGGTGGGCCATCTAATGGTATCTTTTTCTGAAACTGACAGCTGTTTCCCTCTCAACATCTTGACACAAAGTAAGCATATCAGT